>JBBCBC010000015.1:22631744-23907152 GCA_037126765.1 Stenogyne calaminthoides
AAGGTGCGACTTGAGGGAAGGCGGATGGGCAAGTGGTGATGAAGTATTGTGGTCGTCTGAGAACTACATGCGAGCGTTGGCGGGAGAAACACCGTACTCTGCCATTGAGGCGAAGTAGTGATCCGTGAATCTGACCTGACCAAAGGCCCGTGAAGACTTACTGGTGACAACGACCCTGTGATGGCGTGACCTCGATTTCATAGAAAGAAGGATGGAAGCGACCTAAAAATCTCTTATTTCTGAGGCAAGCGGAGAAATATTACAACTTAAAGATCCAAAACTCCTCCGGTTCGAGGAGGCGAGCTGCGTCTTTAAAGGTACTGGGGTCCCCGAGGAGTCAAGTGTCTTACAAGCCTGAGAGTTAATGCGGATCGAAGGCAGGATGGCACAGGATCGATACCACGTGGAGCAGCGGCTTCGCCTCGAAAGTCTTACCCGATTAGAAAGTATGCTAATATTACCATTTTTGATTTCAGTCGTATGTGTCCATAAATGTAACCTTTCATAGTTTCGAGGAAAATCAACTTTGTATATGAGAGTCATCAAAACTTCCATGTAGCATATGCGCCCCAGAACAAAGTCGACCGAAGGGAATTTATCCCATGACGATACGAGCGACAACGGTCGGTCAGGTCGCGGAATGGTATGGCGAAGCCACCTCTGAAAAGTGATCTTGAGAACTGGCGTCGGCAAGGTTGTTATCGCGTTATTTCTGTAACCGCGACCGCTTTCATAAACGACAACGTAACAATGAAGCGGATTTAGTCACCTTGCCCGCGAATAGAACTAAATGGCGTCGAGAACATAAGCGAGTCTCGTAGTGAACGGTGTATGTCAGGGATCACCGACCAACAGGTTAAAGCCGAAAAGCGGTTCGTATAGATAAACAACAAAGGCGATGAAATCAAAAACTGAATTTCGTTAACGATGGCATGAACACAAGGACCATCATCTCCCGAAGAACCACAAACAACATTCACCAAGACACCGTGAACAAGCTTTTGACGAAGTCATGTATTTCAGGCACAACCTCCTCGACCGCGATCTGGTGCGTTGGCGCCCTACTTTGACTCTTATCCACTACATGAAGCCTCTGGTCAGGAACCTACCCGTAAGCGCCTTGACCTCCATCGCCGATAAGCGACCGGGAACGCCGCGATTGCGATGAGAACTCTTCGAGAATCCGCCAGCAATCTTTCGCTGGCATGGTACTTTCGTGATTGCACGAAATGTGGTCAATACCGAAATCATTGCCATCCGCCCTGAGCTGACACCACGTTACCCTCGGGAGGCGGTGTTGAAAAGGCCTTGAAGAAGTCTCGACACCGAGCGGCCAGCGGAGGAATCGTAATAACCGGCCGGAACGTCCATCGCTCTTGATATATGAATCCTGATGCGGCATCGCCCGGCCGGCCGAAGGAAGCCTCAGGGACATTTTAGACTCGAGATCTTCCTACAGCCTCGTAGTCGACCGCCCGGCCCGAATGGGACTCGACCCAGTGACGAGGTGGCTCGTCGGCTTTTACCTTTAGATCGCTGGAAGAGCTCGGCGATAATGGTCGATTTTAAGCAGCAAGCTTATCATTTACATCATGTATTAAAAACTTGACTTCTGTTGAGCCGATCTGGGCGACCATTCGTCGACCCTCCATTAGAGCTATGGCCATTGGTGGCATAGCAAATTCTTCATACCTGGGTTGAGGCGACGAGATGTCTCGAGGTCTTGATGGATTAACGCTCCTGACCGCTCGAGGAAAGGTGGTATATGCAGGGAATAGATAAAGGCGGTGTAGGGTTGTTCTCCTTGGTGCTAGAGGAGGCGGCCGAGATGGTCTTTCAGGACCAACAGAGACATCCCGGTGGTGGAGTTCTGCGTGTATCGAGGCCGGTCGGTGAGAACCCTTGACTATGGGGGCAATTTTCTTGAAGTGGTGGTCGGCCCAGTGGAGGGAAGCGCGAACTGAAAGAAACATCTCAACTTCGATGGGAGGCGAAAACAAAAAGGATGCAGACACGTGAGAACAAAGGATCTTGAACCTCTCTCTCTACAGAAGTCGATGTCGAAGCCACAGAAAAGAAAGATCTTGAAATGAGACGAGCGAAATGATCGAACTCACAGTAGCAGGGAAGCGGCCTGCCGACCAGGGAATCACCCCCACTTGAGCGATCCGCCAGCCTCGCTTTTATCGTTAGAGCGATCGTCCCGAAGACCACCGCAGTACCGTAATACTACCAGTAGAAAGATGTGTGGACGCGTTGGAACCGGTCTGAAAGTTGAGAAGCGGGATTATGGCAGAAGACATCTGGCGGGAGTTGGAATACATAGGATGGGATAATGAAGCGTACCGTAAGGGCATGAATTAGCCATCGGACGATGAGCAATCCTACTTGATCTATTTTCACAAAAATAAATAGTCACCTTCTTGAGCCAAGTTTGCTGGGGAAACATTTAAAGCGCTAATCTCTTCTCGAGAGCTGATTGAAGATTCCCGTTCGAAATTCGTAGGGATCTTTCGATCATAAGCCCGAAGCGATGACGTATAAGTCTAGTTCAACCTTTAACAAATGCGACAACAATAACTCTGTAAAGATAGAAAATTGGGTGTGATGAGGAGGGCACAGAACATCTTAAGGGTTTTGCAGAGTTTACGATCTTTAATCTGAAGGTAATGGATCTCGTCGTTAATTGTATGGGGACCACGACTTTGCGGGGCAATGACGAACCACAAAACCATCATGCTGATTCTTTACCTTATTAATAGTACTTGTATTAATGGCCAAAGGCCCGGGTCTTGAGAGCATAGTGGCCTTCGACCATGTTATTGTGATCGTGACTGATAAAAGTTGAATTCCATGAGGATGGAGGCGGTATAACCTACTGTTGAGGGCGGTCATAGTCTAACAAGTATAACTCACCGTTAAGTGCATCCCCGGGTTAGAGCGAAGTCGCTGGGCGGTAAAAAATGGGATATGTTAGTTGAAGAAGCGAGCGATTGTCTAAGGAAGGCCTCGTGAATGGCGATCATACCCATTTAGAGGTAGTCGATTAAACAAGATCCATCAAGACAGTAGAAAATATACATCTTTGGGGGTTTGTGCAGGAGCATGGATCGCGTCAAAGCTCGCTTTCAGTCAATTAAGCTCCTTTTTCTCATCGTTCATGAAAAAGCGATACTTCTTGTTGGCGTAATACTTAATGGTCGTACTTGAAGACAGCCAGTCACTGATAGTTAGAAAATGTCGGGATGTTCCTCGTCAATGGGGCCGTGTCTACGGCGGATCGGGTAGCGTCACCCGTACATTTAGCTAATTGATGGCTCGAGGTGGGATACCAGTCCTCGAGGGACCCATACGTCGAGTCAGGTCGGGGATTCACTGTCAGCGGGAAGCACCAATCCGCGGTAGCCTTCTGCTTGGTAGAGATAGACCTCTCGCGCGAGGAGGATGAGTCACGATGGGGAGTCCCTCTTGACATTTTATTGCCTCCACGAGGAAGGTGACATGCTTGAACGTCGAATGATGAGATGTGAAGGAGAGGAGTAAATAGAAAGGTTACCAGCGATCGGCTGATGCAGCGTGATAGGATCGAGCAAGAAGGTTCAGTGTCTAGGAGCCTCATTTATATAGGCAGCGAAGGTCTAAGTGCGATAATTTTAAATTTTGGGGCAAACTACAAAATCCCCAGGCGTGGCGCGTGCGCCGTCATCCATTGCCGAGACAGCCAGCACCAGCAATCGCCCTTTCGAGGCAACTGTTGGGCTTCTCGAGGACTAGGGGGCCAAGCCCACGCCAGACTTGGGGAGACGCGATGGGCCTGGGGCAATTGTTGTGGCCCCATGGCTATGGGGGCCCACTCACCAACTTCATAACTTGAAAGATCCCCAGCGACCTCCCTATCTTTGGAGGGAAGAGGTCAACAATGGAAGCGAAGCATCGAGGAGTCCCCTGACCAACATAATTAGGCCATTGTGGGCGACCACCGACGCCGAGCATGATAAAACCGAACGTAGATCAAATCATTGTGCATCGGGATTTCTCGTAGATAAGTATGGAGCATATCGGTAGCGAGAATCTCGTCCATAGGAGCGAAGGATTACCATAACTGCAAAGGAAACCCTAAAGGTCGATGGGCACTACCAGGAGCAACGTGAAACCATAGTAGTGCAACTATAAATACGACAATGTACTCACAATGTAAAAGGATGAAAATTATATTATTACAGGCATATATTATTAGTGTTTTCACGGCTTTGTATTGCCTCAGGACGTGGTAAAAATTCCGTGAACCGGGTAACCAAATTCCATGTCACGCCTTTGCTTTCCATTCGATATATTAGGTGAGTGATTGTTTAAATGCGCTCGAGATAATCTTAATTTATAACAAAAGCAACCTCGATATCAGTTTTTAATCATATCTATCGCACCTCACTTATATCACCGGGTTTAAAAACAATTTTTTACGCTTTTAATAGGCGTTCAAAAACCGCTATCTATTGGTGAAAATGACATAGAGTCACTTGAAAATGAAGGATTTTAGGCTTCACTAATCTTGTATTATGGAAGAATTCAAAATATTTGACTCACTTTCTTTGTCGGTTTTAACCTACAACAGGCAAATCAATAGGTTAACCCGATTTTCTAATTCATAATCTAACATGGGAATAGGTTAAGAAAAAACTAGGTCGAAACCTCACCTTATCACCAGATTCGGATTGTAAAAAACCTAACTACCATTTTATCACCCAATCTAGACGAACTCTGCCCGGAACATCAGCGAAGGATATAACAATTAAGAAAAATTCGGATTGATTAGGGCTTACGAGCGAATTCAAAGGAATATTTCTCTTGGTGATTGATTTCATTAAATCGACGCCATACGATCAATTTCTTGCGCCGGAGAAGTCGGTTCGGGGGTTAATTACGCTAAAGAGGGTGTGGGACGTCGTGGCGCTCTGCGTCGGGTGATTTTGTTGGAGGCGATTCGAAGCGTTTCATCGGCCTTAGGTTTTGGTTTGGTTTTAGAGCGAGAGAAAAAGAAGAGAGAGAGGCATTGATGTGTGTGTTTGTGGGCTTTTTGGTGATTTCTTTTAGAAAAATAAACCTAATTTATTATTTTTGAGCATAGGGTATAAATGTCAACTATTATACCTAAAATATTATTAAAAGGTTTAGCAAACTAAACAAAACGTGAAGTGGAAGAAGTAATTCATAAAATTAACCTACAATCTCATTGACAAATTTTATCATCGAAGCTAGGTTTACGTTGTATTATGAATATGGTATGATCTAAGATTGCAAACCTTTACAAGAGGCCATATAGGCTTTATTTTATACTAAGTTCTGCCTCTTGGGTGAATTTATAAAATAAGTGTTGAAAAAAGGCTTAGCCGATCTTGGAGGCAACGATTACTTTCGGTTGAGTCGAGGTCGCAGCCTTCAATGAAGCGTCAATCGCGGGGCGGATCTGGCCCCTTGTCGAGGGCTTTCTTTGACCGCCGAGTTTAGTAGCTTTGTTTGGTGCAAGTCGTATGCCTTAAAACTATGGAGGCCTTTAGAGTACGTATTTTGGGACTCGTAGTGTTGGGAAATTTATAGTTTTCATAAAAGTTCGAAACACATAATAGGACCAATCGAGACAATTAGGTAGTGATGTTTATATATCAGATTTATAGAATACCAGTTGATAATTAATTGTATAGAACAACCGATGTAATAGATAGGTCCACGTGGGGGAACCTCAATATGTATAAAAGTCGAATCCGAAGATTGAGAGAACAAATGATATCCAACAGGCGAGAATGCAAGAGAGAAGATCAAGATCGGTCGATCCATCAAGTCGATCTCGGTGAAATCAGATCAGAAGCTCAAACTTCAAGGCACTTGAAGATCGATGACTTCCGGAAGATCGGACCCGAAAGACCCTCATCGGTAAGTCCGCTAGTTGAAGCTAAGTCAACCCACACGTAGACTCCATCAGGTATCGACGTTTCGACCGATCGGATCGGCTCCACCGGTGGCCGATGTTTCACCCTAATCTCATCGCGTCGATTCGAATAAGAACAAGAATGTCAACCTTAGTTGGAAGAACAATTCTTGAAAAAAAATCTGTTAACGATAAGAACAAGACACGTATGATCGAGTCGATTAAATTAAGGGATTTGATCTTTGCTCTCTCTATAGCGGCTATAAAATACAAGTTCACGCTCTGCCACTCTTGGATTCTGAAGACGCTACATCAATCGCAAAACCTGCACTATATAGCTCGAATTCAAATTGCTCTCAACGGCTCTTTTGATTTCAAGGTCTATAAATATGGGATCACACTTCAGAGTGGAAGACACAAACACCGAACAATCAAGAAGCTCAAGCAAGTATCGATTTTCGCATCGAAGAACACGATCAAGAAGATTATTTTATTAAGTGTTCATCCCATAAGTTCTTAGCATAGAAATCTTTTCATCTAGCCGATAGGGCTACCTTAAACACTGTAGAAAAGATTTCATAGTTGGAACCAAAACAATCTTATCCAAACCCAATCTTAGGTTAAGTTGTTTAGCAAGATTCGACCTAGGGTTTCTGGGCTCGATTTCGGATCGGTTGAGTGAGAACTCCTAAATATCTGTCGATTGTCGCGTTGGACTAACACATAAAACTAAATCCGGTTAAGTTGGTGCCCCCAGATGAGGGAAGAGTGGACGTGGGGATGGTTTTGTCCAGAACCACTATAAATCTTATGTGCCTTTACCGCTTTGATTCACCACTGCACTAATGGTCACGAGCATGTCTCTCCTCTCTTCCACCTCGCTTAACCTCGAAACTACATCACCATGTTGTGTGGAACCCGGTAGGAACAGTTCCGCCTCCACGCCGCCAGAACCTCTCAGTCGAGCCAATCGATACCTTCCACCTACTCAAGCACCCACAAGAACCTCCACTTCTCATCAACCGAATGCAGACAAACAATTCACGAGTCTAGATCATCAAAGACCATCACAGGAAAATGGTCGAAATGCAAATCGAACGAAATTGATGAGATGTATCCGAACCGGGTCGCCCATCCTCGCTATTAGAGAAGAAGTTATGAGATCCTCTCACCGAGATCTCCATTAAAAAAGCTTCTCAGTTTTATAATGATTATTGAAAGCGGATGGGCGGTGATGAAGCTTGCAAATTTTGATTTCGATATGAGAAATCTCTAAAGTAGGATCACCGAAAGCCGATATCTATCGACCCATCAAAGCTCGATCCACAGAAGCCGTTGACTCAACAAGGTGAACCGGAGATCGCCAAGAAGCCTCAAGCGATGCTACAACGGCGAAAGCTGCGAGTCGCCGATGACAGCCGAACCGTGTCGCAGCTTCATGACCAACCATCGGAGGCACAAAACAACTGAAACAGATCAAGTGATGAATACCATTCCTACATCTCACATCACCACCGATCAAACTTCGGAGATCGATTATGTCTCAAAGATCTCCCCGAAAGAAGGTTTTGGCGGAGCGATAATATCGTATAAGCAGACCGCCAAAGAAATAACAGACGCGCGGAATTGGCTATTTCCTCAGACAAAGAATCAAAGATCGCTTCCTCTAAATCGCGACTACCGTGGTTCGCCGAACTTATAAAATCCGCTGATGACAAGCCGATCTGTGGGACAACAACAAGTTTTTTTCTCGCCACCGAAAAAGCTCAATCGATGTAAGAGAAACTTGACAAACAGATTTTTACACTTCTCATCGCCATGGAATCTGCCAAGACCGGATCGATCTTGAAGGTTCAACATCTAACCGCCGTTCCGTGTTTATCCTTGTTGCGCATCTCAATAGGAGACAATATCGGTCGGTTTTGATCCCTAACTTCCACTCACGCCTTTTTGATCCAAAACCAAAAGGGGAAGGACGGAATGAGAAACCAACCCGACATGATCGTACAATGTAAGACCTAATTCGTGATTTGAAAACCTATGGACAAAGACTAGACCATCTCGGATCTTTTGCTAACGGGAAGTCGAAAAGATGGAAAAGTCAAAAGCGGCAAGAAAGCGAATCATCAGATGCGCCGACATCACAACTGTACAGCCACTTTCCGGACTAAAATAGTCACAAGAAGGCTACCAAAGCCGACATCTGCATATAAAGAACCTGGCCGAGAAAATGTCCAAAGAAGTGATGAAGAGGCCCAAAAAAGCGGGCAAGAAAGAAGCAGAAATTGACAGAGGCGTAGAAAAATCTGAAGAAAAGATTGGTCGAGAGCCAAGAAAGGAAGGCCGGAAAATCGTACGGAACCTCACCGCCAAAGAAGAGTTGATGAGATCATTCAAAAAATCGCTGCACATGCTAAGAGGTTTGAGGAATGGAATAAGATCAAGTGAATGGCTTCCGGATGCTTTGGTTCTTGATTTTGTTCCACGAGAAGATCTCCATGATGAATTCCTCACTGGTTAGAAAAATAAATATCCAGATTTTTAAAGTATCCGGAAAATGAGGCCAAACTTATCAATGTAAAAATATCTCGCCAAGAGTATGATCACATTGGATTACTCGAAGAAGGCCATTCGATGGACTCATTTCAGATTCTATTTTTTTGACATCCGAGCAAAACGCATATAACGATCCTCGCCAGACAATGATGTCAAATGGAAACTATGTCGATTTTCAACGTGCCTCAAGATCAAGATCAGAGATGCCAAAGGATACAAGCTTAAGGAGTGAAGAATCGGGGAAGACTTCTCGGGATCACCGCTTTTTAAATTCAAACTTTTCTGATGTAACATGTAATCAACATATCTAATGAGAAAAGTTTATTTTAAATCTAAGACAAAATCTCATTGTCTTGAAATGTGCTCTTTCTTGTTCTATATTTATCAACATGTTTGGTTTCTCGGTGTTTTGGTTTTATCAAAAAGGAAATTGTTGGGAAATTTATAGTTTTGATAAAAGTTCGAAACACATGTAATAGGACCCGATCGGACCTGTTAGGCGGCCGATGTTTATATTACCATTTATAGAATACCGTTGATAATTCGTATAGAACAATCGATGTAATAGATGGGTCACATATTGAGGGGGGACCTCAATATGTATAGGTCGAATCAAGATTCGTGAGAATACCGATATCCGGAGCGGGCGAAATGCAAGAGAAGAACAGAAGGATCGATCGATCAAAGTCGGATATCGCAATTTGAAGTCGTGAAGCTCAAACTCGTAATACTTGAAGATCGATGACTTCGAAGATCGGACGAAGACCTACATCGCCGAGTCTGCTAGTTGAAGCTAAATCCAATCAGGACCGGAAGACTCCATCATGGTAGATCGACGTGTTGACCGGATCGAGATCACCACCAGAAAACCGATGTTTCACCTAATCATACGTCGATGATCTCAACAAGAAGAATGTCAACCTTAGTTGGAAGAACAACACCGAAAAGTGCGTGCGTTAACCAATAAGAACAAGACCGCGAATGATCGGAGCCGACAATTAAGGTTTTGATGTGCTCTCTCTAACGGCTATAAAATACAAGTTCACGCTTTCGCCATGCCGTTCTGAAGACGCGTCACATCAATCCACGCAAACTACCTAATATAGCCTGAGAAATTCAAATTGCTCTCAACGGCTCTTTGATTTCAAGGTCTATAAATATGGATCACACTTGAGTGAAGACACGGAAACTTGAACAATCAAGAAGCTCAAGCAAGTATCGATTTCATACGAAGAACACGATCAAGAAGATTATTTTATTAAGTGTTCATCCCATAAGTTCTTAGCATAGAAATCTTTTCATCTACCGATAGGCTACCTTAAACACTAGAAAAGATTTCATAGTTGGAACCAAAACAATCTTATCCAAACCCAAAGTTAGGTTAAGTTGTTTAGGAAATTTCGGAACTAGGGTTTCTAGTTAGGATTTACGGGATCGGTTGAGTGAGAACTCCTTAAATATCATCGATTGGTCTTGTGTTGGACTAACACATAAAACTAAGTCCCGATTGGTTAAGTTGGTGCCCCTTGTGATAGGAAGAAGTGGGCGTAGGGATTGGTTTGTCCGAACCACTATAAATCTTGTGTGCCTTTACCGCTTTGATTAGCTTGTCTACACAATTGCACACAACCTTTAAAAAAGCGCATACATATTCTAAGTTGAGATCGGCTAGCACCAAGTTTACGATCGATCAAGCTTGACACTTGATCATTTGGTTAAAAACACTAACTTTGGAATCATTTTTTATAAAAACCGGTTTTTTCACGGGTAAAACTTAAGCTTCCACACATCGCTTAAACCGATAGTTACCTAATGATCTGTTCTTCAGCGATTAGTAAGTTGGTTATCGGCCAAACCGATTCACTCTTTCGCTCTTCGTCGCTAATCGCCATCACACGATCTGCCTGAAAAAGTTTTCGAAAGCTATTCACCCTCCCCCTCAGACTTACGCCTCACAAAACCCGTTTGGGACCTACATGTAGATTTATACGTGCAGATCGCTCCATGGCTTGCCTGCTTGTTGTTGAGCGAAGCATACTTGGATTGGTTGGTATAGTGGCCCAAGTGTAGCCCCCTTCGTGCCTTAGGTTCCTGAATTGCGCTTGATAAAGGAGGTATGTGGGTGCTCTTCCATTGGTTCGGTTAAGCGTGACTGTGGTTTTACCCACGTCATAACAATTGCCCCTCAAGTCGAGGTCGCGTGCTAGCATCGGTGCCTTGACCTGACTTGTCTTCCATCCGACTTGTGGCAAGTTCGCATAAAGGGCTGTTGAGAGGAGTCGTAATCCTCGGGCAGGCGAATCTTTGCCTCGATTATACGAATCGGCGTGTCAATCTTACCTTGGATTTGCGGATTTGAAATGATGGTGTGACAGGCCGATAACGTGAGGCGCAACGAGTTGCACCAATGGGGAGTCGTAGTGCCGTCCATGCGCGAATCCACGAGTTTATTTCTGGGTAGGGCCCGAACTGTGGCAGATTTGCATTTCGACCCCTATCCCCCTTCTATAAATAGGCGGGAGTGTTTTAGGTTTTCAAAAAATTTCTTCTCTGCGAACAATTTCTCTTCGTGCATTATGTTCATTTCGCTGGACTTTCAGAGTGTTCCAGCAACGATTCTTCTAAGGTAAAATCCTAATTCTTTCTCCGATTTTTCTTGTGCCATGGCTACTGGATTTAACCACTCCTTCGGGCCGCCAAACTGTGGTGTCATCGTCTTTGGATGTTGATACTGCTTTAATCTCTAAATTCTATCGCCACCCTGGTCCGTCGTCCGCCGCCGAAAATGCGGGGGGAACTTTGGCCATCAATGCCCAGGTTGAGGCCCGGGAAGATGATGGTAATGATGATTCGATTGACGAACTATTTTTGGCGAAGCTTGAGACCATTACTCATCTACCACCGCTGGATCTTCCTTCCCGCCGCGCCGTCTTGCAGAAGATTTAAGCCACTGAAGAAGCTTTATATTAATTAATATATTTTTCCTTGGAGTAAGGTCAGCTCAACATTATTATCCATACTGGAAACAAATTCCACTTGCAAGATTTAGTATGATAAAACTTCTGAGCCCACCAAGGGGACAAATCATGCAAGACGTACTTTCACAAGATTCTCTATATTAAATCTTATCAATCGTCATGTAACTAATAATATTGCCCAAAACACAAAGTATCGAATCACACTGATTCTCTACCCAACATTAATCAAAGAAATAATTATTAATTACACACGATCCTATTTATGGGAAAGAGATTAAGAAATAACGAACCACTAAGGTCTAATTCTTCTACATTCAGTACTGAAGAACTTCAGTTTAGTTATACAAAGTGTCCTCGTTGTTAGGTCTTACAAGATGGAAATTCAGTTTAGTTATACAAAGTAAAAGCATACTTTCATGTATAACTCCAACAATCTCCCACTTATACTCAAAGCAGATTGACAACGCTCTTGACACTCATTCCTTCCATATGTCTCTCGAATGTATTCTGAGGCAGACCCTTTGTGAATGGATCTGCTAGGTTGTCTTCTGACATAATCTTTGCGACCTCTAAATCTCCTCTCTTAACGATTTCTCGTATAAGATGGTACTTTCTTTCAATGTGTTTACTAGCCTTGTGGGCTCTTGGTTTCCTTGAATTTGCAACTGCTCCGACATTATCATAGTAAACCGTGATAGTGCTGGCAAGTCCGGAACTACGTCTAAGTTCACTAAGAAGTTCTTAAGACAAATCGCTTCTTTCGCTGCTTCACAAGCAGCTACATATTCGGCTTCCATGGTAGAATCTGTGATGCATTTCTGCTTAACGCTTCTCCATTTCATGGCTCCTCCTTCCATGCAAAACACACTACCCGAGGTAGATTTTCTTGAATCTAAGTCTAATTGGAAATCCGAGTCCGTGTAATCGACAGGAATTAGACTGTCTGATTGATAAACCAATATTCTATCCCGAGTTCTTTTAAGATATTTTAGAATGTTATTAACTGCAGTTCAATGTTCTTTCCCTGGGTTACTTTGATATCTCGCTACCATGCCAACGGCAAAGCAGATATCTGGTCTCGTGCACAACATTACATACATAAGGCTTCCGACAGCCGAAGCATAAGGAAGGTCTTTCATGTCATCTATCTCCTTTTGTGTCTTAGGGCACATTTACTTGGATAGATGGATTCCATGCCTGAAAGGTACAAAGCCTCTCTTGGTTGCATACTGAATCACTTCAAAACAATGTCTATGTATGAAGCTTGCAACAAGCCTATCATCATTTTCTTACGATCTAGAGTGATCTTGATCCCAAGGATGTGACCGGCTTCCCCTAAATCCTTCATATCAAATTATTTTGACAGCCATGCCCTTACGTCTGACAACACCTTTACATCGTCCCCGATGAACAGAATGTCGTCTATGTATAGTACTAGGAATACCAAGGCAGTTCTGACACGCTTCTTATGCACACAACTCTCGAACTCGTTTTGATCAAAACCGTAAGACTTTATAACCTGATCAAAAAATTGGTTCCAAGCACTGGATGCTTGCTTCAGTCCGTAGATGGACTTCTTGAGCTTGCAAATGAGATGTTCTTGGCCTTTTTCAACGAAGCATTCGGGTTGTTGCATATAGATTTCTTCTTCAAGACTTCCGTTAAGGAAAGTTGTCTTGATATCCATTTGCCAGATCTCAAAATCAAGATGTGCAGCTATGGCAAGAGAATACGAATGGACTTAAGCATAGCTACAGGCAAAAAGGTCTCCTCATAATCGACCTCTTCTTTTTGAGTGTATCCTTTTGCCACAAGTCTAGCCTTGAAGGTCTCTACCTTCCCGTCTGGTCCTCTTTTTCTCTTGTATACCCACTTGCATCCAATGGGTTTCACCCACATTAAGTGGTTTGATTAGCTCCCACACTTGATTATGATCCATAAAACCCATCTCAGCTTCCATTGTTGTTTGTCAAGAATCTGCATCCTTGTCTTGGATCGCCTCGTTGTATGACCAGGAGTCTGATTTAGTATCACCGGGACCAAGCTCGAGGACTCTCCCATCCCCATGAATCGCTCAGGATGTCTGACAACCCTCCCACTACAACGAGATTTTGGTTGTGTAAGTGTTGTTGCCTGGTATGTCCACTTGTACAGTTGGCATTGGAATTGGCCCTCCTAGCTCGTCTAAGGTAATCTCACTTCTAGGCTTTCTATCATTAATATAGTCTTCTTCCAAAAGTCTAAAGTGCATAATAATTACGACTCTTTGATCTTCAGAACCATAGAACATGCACCCTTCATTCCCTAGGATACCCTATAAACAGCCTTAATTCTGAACATGGATACAATTTACTGGATTCCTTATCCAACACGTATGATGGGCACCCCCAGATTCTCATGTGTCTCAAACTGGGCTTGCGTCCGGTCCACATCTCTTTCGGGGTTTTGGGAACCGATTTGGATGGCATCAGCTTTAGAATATATGTTGGTGTATACTGTAAAGCAATTTTTTAGTGAGCTTTTGTGGATGTATATTCAATTTCCTTATTATCTGAAATAAATGGTTTTTAACATTATTGCATTCTTATAAATTGTTTATGTGTCTGCTTATCTTATATTGTAGAGAATGTGGTGGGTTTGTAGTCACACAGAAGATCACATCATCAAGTTCCTTATAAGATATAAACAATATTCACACCTGAGATAGTTCTGGACATAACTATTGGTTTAAGTTGCAGTATAAACTTATTGGTGGCTTGTCTTGGCCATTAGTTTATACTAGTGCGCTATGTCGTATTGAATAGATCACAGATAAGACATGTTCTTCTATTCTAACAGTTATGAAGAACTAGAGGTCTTGGTGACTTTTATAATTCTCAATCCTAAGAGTGGTATTTAGATATGTGGGGTGCTTGTTCACTACTTTGATTTACTATAGGTGAGAATCTTGGTAGATCTCTCATACTTCGTATTTTGGGTAGTGACATCGCTCGCATGATATCTATTTATTGTCAATGGGGCACCGTGTCCTGGACATCCAGGATGATGACGTCCCCTTGAGGAAACTCATAAAGGATTGTCGTATTAAACCATACAAGTCGATTTAATTCGTACGACAACAAGGTTGAGTGGTACTACTCAAGGAATAATAGATATTAATTAATTAAAGCAGTCAGAAGCTTTAATAATTAATGGATGTATGATATCTTTAACATGGGGAATTATAAAAGTCTAATAGAAGCCCTGATACGATTCGGGATAGGACGGGAGTTCAACATTAATTCTCTAGTGGGATGAATTAATGTTCTCGGGGCGGAACATAAGAGTATTTGGGTCTGTGAGAAGCCCAAACCCTATACCTTCTAATGGATCCTTAGTCTGGCCCACGAAACCTGAGGAGTATAAATAAAGGAGTCTGGTTTCGTCTAAACCTTAAGCACGTGAAATCTGAAAATGCAGCAGCCAGGCATTAGGGTTTTACAGAAATAAAACAGGAGGCACCCTCTCCACGTTCGATAGATTGTTGTCCACTCGACATTCGGACGAGGCTGGAAAATAGACTAGAAGATCTGTAGTGGAATCAACACCTCGATCTTCAAGGGTAACAAATCTAAACCTTGCTTTAGACGCATGCTTAGGTTTTAATTTTAATACGTGTACGTTTAGTATCCAATAACGATTCTGGGTGACGGACCGCCTTCACCGGTGTGATCCATCAATATAAGGCGTTGTTTCTAAAGCGTGACCCCAAAACGACTTGAGTAGATCCGCATAACTCATCATTGACCTGACCATTTCTAAAAGAATTATGTTTCTTCGTTCTGCAACCCCGTTTTGTTGAGGGATTCCGGGTGCAATCAATTGGGATACAATCCCCTCGTCTGCAAGTAGTTAAAAAATTCATCGCTGAGGTATTCGCCTACATGATCAGATCGTAGAAACTTGATACTGTTTCCCTATGATTCCCTACTTGAGCCTTAAATTCTTTGAATTTATCAAAGGTCTCAGATTTATGCTTCATAAGGAAAATGGACCCATATCTTGAGTAATCATCAATAAAAGTAACGAAATACTCATAATCTCCTCTTGCTTTGATTGACATTGGACCACATACGTTAGTGTGAACTATTTCTAACACTTCTTTGGCTCTATTCCCCTTGGCTCCAAATGCCGTCTTGGTCATTTTACCCTCGAAACATAATTCGCAAGTTGGAAATGGTTCAACCCGGAGGGACTCCAATGAACCATCTTTCACCAACCTTTGGATCCTCTTTGCATTAATATGACCTAGTCTTAGATGCCATAGAAGTGTTTCGTTCATGTCTACTGAACGTTTCCTTATATTACTTGAAATAGTCGATGTGTTATAGGATGCATTTCGTGAGTGGTGTGCACAGTTAATTGTATAGAGATTATTCGACAACGTTCCATGACAGATAAAATCATTATTTAGAGCAATGGTAATAAATTTATTAAAAGTAACCGAATATCCATCAAAAAAAAAGTTTAGAAACTGAAATTAAATTCTTTATAAAACTAGGAATGTAAAGAACATCTCTTAAAATTAAAATTCTATCTTCAAAAGATAGTTGCACTTCTCCCACTGCTTTAGCTGCTACCCTCGTAGCATCGCCTAGTGTGATGAGGATCTCACTCCCACTAAGTTGTCGGGTCCGCTTGAACTCCTGTAATTTAAAACAAACATGATTAGTGGCTCCCGTATCCACTACCCAAGAATGGGAAGCATACGCCGCTAAACAAGTTTCAACAACTACTGCATGAGTATTACCTTTCTTTCCCGCTCATTTGGGCTTAGAATAGGCCGACCTCCAGTGTCCTTTCTCACCGCAGTTAAAACATTTCCCCTTAGCTGGCTTCTTGACTCCTCCCCTTTCCTTCACCTTCTCTTTGCCCTTGGCAATACTTGAGTTCGCTTGGCTTTGGCCTTTTGCCTTCTTCTTATTCTTACCACCCCTTGGCCTAGAAGAAGAAGAATGACCATTTGCCACCAAGGCCTGATTCTGTTGCCCCAATATCGCCTCTGCCGAGAACAAAGCTTGCAGCAGATCAGGCAATGTGAACTTCTGATTGTTCATTTGGTAATTCAGCCCAAATTGCTCAAAACTTTTCGGCAGAGAATGGAGTATGAAATCGATCTGGATCTCGATATCATATTCGGCACCAAGAACCTCAAGCTTGTTTAGGTAAGCCATCATCTGGAGAACGTGCTCCCTTATGGGCGTTCCCTCCACCATTTTCATCGAGAGCAAGTCTCTCATGGTAATCTGACGAGCCACACGACTCTGATGTAGGAACATCACTTTAAGACTTTTCATAATGTCTACAACAGTTTCAGTGTTCTGATGTTGGTGTTACAACTCATCTGACATAGAAGCCAAGATGGTACACTTTGCCATTTCACTGGAACGCTCTTAGTCAGCATAATCTTTCTTATCTGTTTTACTGGACTCGTCAGTTGGCTTTTCGGGTTTAGGTACAACAAGAACCCAGTTATGATGTTGTGCAGTAAGGACAATAGTAAGTTTTTGATTCCAATCAACGAAGTTTTCACCAGTAAGAAAATTGTCTTTAAGTATATTGAATAGTGGATTAAAAGGTTGAGACATGTTGAAACTGAAAATAAACATACATCTTGTGTTAATATCCAGATTAACACAAAAAAAAATCACATAATTCGATCACATGAATCATATTAAAATCTCAAAAAAAATATGAACATGCATTAGCCATCTCAAAACAGTTTAAATAAGAATGTGGGGTGGACAATTATTTAAACACATTCAAGCACGTTACAAACAAAGACAGTTACAAATATTTAATTCAAAATTAATAGTTGGCTCCCACTTGACCAATATAAAATTGGCAGGGACTTCGGGAAGTATATGCATATCAATTTTATATCTAAGTAATAATCATGATTAAATACATAACTATTATTTCTTTTTGAACAAGCCTCGTGGAGAGGCTCATTGTCGCCACTAATAATAATTTACAATCATTCTTTAGGAATTCATTCATGTGAAAGTTATCTTTTGGTCGTTTTGTGAGGGATATTTCTCTAAAAGACTTCACAAATAAATAAATCATAGATGTCAAAATTAATTCAATTTTATTATCCGGAAAAAAAATTATCAATTAATTGCGTAAATTATATTTAGTAATTTTCGAAAGTGAGATTTTTCAAACGAGTTCTCATTCAAACACATTCACAATTAAATAATTGCACGAAATAAAGCAATCATCAAAACAAAAATTAAACATATTGGGCACATATATCCAACTGTCATGGTTAATTTTAGTCTTGTCTTGATCTTGAGAAATCATCTTTGTAGACTTCATCGTTCATATCGAAAAGCTCCCACTCGACCGCAACAAAAATATTTAAAACGTCCTCCGTCAAAGTTTGAGACGACGTCCGGCGCCGGGTAGCTCACGGCTCGGAACGCGTGCTCGCGTGCACTTGGCGTCCAAACTGGCAATCTCGCATCGCCCGTCGCCCATCTGTCGGCCCGCGTGCGCCCGCCTCACGCCTCGCCTACGTGCGTTCGCATCCTCCCAGCAGTCCACCTCCGCGCTCACCCGTGCGTGTCCTTCGTCCAAGTCTCAGTCAGCGCGCGCAATGTGCGCCCAGCCCTTGCCCTGTTCGTGACTAACTGGCAAGGTGTGTAGTCGCTAGACCTTCGACATAGCCCGCGCGCTTGCTTTGTCTTGTGTACGTCCGGGCATTTGGTCGCCCATCTTTAATTCTTCATCTCCGTCTTCGTTCTCGATCCGGTTATAATTTATTTACAAAAAATAAATAAACCTAGATCTAGACTAGTCTATTACATTGATCAAAACAAACAAATCCTAATCTACTCGTGGATTTTCTCACGAGAAAAACAAATTCGAACGAATCGTATTAAAAAACCACAATTATATGCATGCATAATTAAATTCATCAAATACCATTACAGTTGGATACCTGCAAAAAGGATCTAGCAATTCTACTATCCAATTTCAAATTTAATGAAAAATAAATTAAATTACAATTCAAAATTCGGAGCCCGAAACCGAGGCTCTAATACTAGTTGTTGGGAAATTAATTCCCCGGATCTATTCGAGATGAAATTTAAATACAAATTTAATTCTACAATTATTACTAGCATGAATTAATCCTATACTAATTCAAATAATAATTCCAACAACAATCATGCATATAAACAATTCACGTAAATCCTAAGCATGCGGAATTTTTAGGAGTTTACGTGAACATACCTCTTGACGAGACAACCGTTGAGAAAATGAGTAACCGTTTCAACAAATAAACCCAAAGAGACTTCTCAAGTATTCCCACATCTTTGCTTGGTAATCCGGTGGAGGATTCCCACAAACAATCAACAAAAGGGAAAAATAAATTTAGGTTGCATCACCTTTGTGGATTTCTAATTTTTTCAACTCATAAAACCGTGTTGATGAAAAATTCATTCCCTATTTATAATACTAGGGTGACCGATTTTTAGGTCAAAATTGGGATATGGGAAGATCTTTAATTCTTGTGTAAGAAGTAATCTTGAATATATTCAATATATTCTCTTTCCCATAAATAAATTTTCACAAAAATATCCTCCCTGCAATTTTAAAAAATTTAAGGAAGAAAGATTCAAGATTTGATTTTCTTGAATTTATAAGATAATCTTGTATTCCAAGAATATCTTTTTCATAATATATTTTCAAGAAAAATCAAAAAAATATTTCCTCTTCTTTTCTCCCTATTTTTCAAAAATGATAGAAAAATAAGCAACAATAATTTATTTTATTTTAATCACCATTTTCAGTTATTGGACTTTATCTTGGGCTACTTAAAGAGCCTTTAGGAGAATTAAGATTGGACCTTCCAATGGATTCTGAATTATCAATATTGAGCCATAATATTATTTAGCCAATAAATATTAATTTATTCCACTATAAAATCAATATTGCACTATCTATTTTAACCCATATTACTGTAATATGGCTCCCGATTATTATTTTCCATGTTTAAGATTATCCAATCCATTAGTTAATTTAAGCCACTGAAGAAGCTTTATATTAAATAATATATTTTTCCTTGGAGTAAGGTCAGCTCAACATTATTATCCATACCGGAAACAAATTCCACTTGCAAGATTTAGTATGATAAAACTTCTGAGCCCAACAAAGGGGACAATAATATTGCCCAAAACACAAAGTATTGAATCACATTGATTCTCTACCCAACAAGAATCAAAACAATAATTATTAATTACACACAATCCTATTTAAGAGACATAGATTAAGAAATAACGAACCACTGAGGTCTAATTCTTCTACATTCAGTACTGAAGAATTTATCCTCGTTGTAGGTCCTTTTCAGCGTATCATTATGCACTAGTGTAATCTCTTGGTCAAGACAAGCCAATCTGAGTCTTACACTTCAACCTTTCACGATGGATTGTTCATTTCCATCTGGGTTTTGAATTTGTACTTATTTACAAAGAACTATTAATGTGATCGGGTACCACCACATTAACTACAATGTAACTCGTACTATTATTGAACAGTTATGCAGTAAATATATATAACATTCATTCATGTTTAAAGCATCAGTGATAAAAAATTTATTTTCAGTAAATAAGATAGAAATTCAGTTTATTTATATATATAAAGTAAAAGCTACTTTCACGTATAACCCCAACACCGTCTCATATGAATTTTTGTCTTTAAGGTTATTTATGAGGTCAATTTGTTGCTCAATGCTCGATAATCAATACATAATATATGTTTGTTTTTCAAAAAAAGTTTTTCAATTTGACATGTGCAAGCAAGTTTGAACAAAATAGCTAATTACTCCGATGAATTTCTACACTAAATTAACGTGAGATTAAATCAGGGAAATCACTAACACAATGACCTGAAAAACATGTGCACCAGATATCAAATAAAATCTCCCAACTTAAAATCCCCACCCCACAAATGAAGTGTCACAAGTGGTCTTTATTCGAAAGTCTGTTGGTTTAGCGAAAATTAATGAATAGTGTGAATCAGCTAGCTGGCTTGTACACCTGAAATGCGGAGAAGAGAGTTTGAACAACAGTGAGTAGAAGCAGCAGAAGAGCACCCAAAAAGGCTACATATGCCCGAGGACTACTGAAATAGTCTCGATGAAAGGAAACTACCGCTCTATTCCACGACTTTCTGTAGTAAAGACTAATGCGACTGAAGGTATCTGCATACATGAAACTGTCCTGGTATAGCATAACTCTGTCTGTAAGTCTGTTGACAAAGTGGACAACAGCATCATCGCTACCCAACATATTCTCGATAATCTTGTAGCGAGATAAAATTTGGACATCTTTGGAAGTATTTATGAGGCTATCCAATAACACTGCATAATCTGTAACCGGGGTAATTCTTGTCTTGGGAAGAAGTTGCTCGTAAGCAATTAGGTTTCTCAACCAACTCTCCGTCCAATCTTCAATTGCTAGAGTTGGCATTACAATTTCGCCCTTGTCCGTGAACGTTAAATCAAACATTTGAATGGTGTTTGAAATGTTACGGAACTTCACATTAGCGTCTTTGAGTTGCGACGCACAAGGGATTCTACGGGGACTTGATGAACGAATTTGGGAATATCCGATCATTGACGTCCGTTGTAGTTTGTTTTGACGACGGTCGTAAATTGAAGGTGGATACCAATAGCTGTAAATCAAATCAAGTATGTGCTTTACCTCCTTTGTCGTTGGTTCGTAAAATTCGTTTCCAGGGAAAACATCCACGCAGAATTGTAAGACAAGTGGTATCAACGAGGTATGCTGCTCTGGTCCTTCAATGAGATCATAAAGCTTGAACAAAACAGAGAAGAAGATTTGATTTTCTAAAAGCATCAGATCCCGTTGCAGAATACGATGGCTCGATCTAACAGGAAAGAAAAGATCTAGAAGTTTGCGACTCCGAATTACTTCAATGATGAAGCAACCATCCAGCACCAGCATATCAGTAAACTTTGCTGAATTAAAGTTTACGTGTGGTTCTGCATAGTAATCACGTGCTTCCATTCCTGCGATAGCTGCAACGTAATCTTCAACTTCCAGCTCAGGTTTGCTCTGAAGAAGTTAACCAAAGTAACGCAACTTGAGTTCCTCAGTCGATTTAAACTTGGGTTTACCGTGATGATAAGGACCGATAGCTACCATTTCTGGCCCGTACGCTTTGTTATTGATAT
The DNA here is from genome assembly GCA_037126765.1 of Stenogyne calaminthoides. Lineage (NCBI taxonomy): Eukaryota > Viridiplantae > Streptophyta > Magnoliopsida > Lamiales > Lamiaceae > Stenogyne > Stenogyne calaminthoides. The sequence continues at coordinate 22,653,445 of JBBCBC010000015.1, forward strand.
CACGCAGTTGCCTTGGCACTCTGTAGATTGAAGGTGTGATACTGTGTGGAGACAGCTGTTCAACTCTACTTCTTAAGCTCGACATGCCTGCACTATCTCTACGCACGTAAAATTAAGATGAAATAAATTATTGAAGTAAACGATGGTTAGCTAGCTAATTATAAATGTATACATGAAAACAAATTCAAAACAATAAATGTATTGATCATAAATTAACCGCCATGTTTGTTTTCGGCTGGAGATATTCGGACCATACATTTTTTTTATTCTCACATCTCATCCTTCTCCTAAATACATACTTACTCGTCTTGAGTTTGAATCACAAATAATCCAATAACTATAGCCTTAAAAATATACGTGGCAGTTCAGTCACTACATCCGTTGAAAAAACGCAAGTTAAAACGGCAAAACGACGTTGTTCCGACCAATTTGAGACTAAAATTGGACATTATCAAAGTTATTGGGACTAAATCAACGACAAGAAAACTTATGAGACTAAATTTATTTGAGGTCAAAGTTATGAGACCATTTGTGATTCAAACTTAATTTACTACTATAAGTGAGACTCATGTGTATCCAGGTGCACCGTGCACTCATAGTGCATTTTAAATGTAAACCATGCAATATGTTATAATGAAAGATGCAACTTTTTTACATAGAACCGTGCAACTATTAATATGATTTAACAGCTGCACGGTTCAATGTAAACAAGTTACATCGTTCAGTATAACAAGTTGTATGGTTCCAAAATGCATTATGAGTGCACGGCGCACCTGAACGCATACAAGACTTAACCTAGTCCTATTGTACACCTACACACTAAAATTGTTATATAACTACTTTTCATACAACAAATTATTATATCTCTTATTTTTCTTACACTAAAGAGGCGCTTGGTAAAATGACGAGGAATGGTATGATCTAGGAATTAAAAGGGTGTGAAATTAAATCATACTCATACCTCATCTATTTGAGAGGCATGATGGATCAATTTTAGGAAATTAGAATCATTATCGTGTAAACAAATACACACTGTGACTTGGATTAATTCTCATTCACCACCCCTCAAGCATTTCAACTAAGCATTTCCTAATTCATTCTCTCTTCTACTTTTCTTACACGTTTCTTTCACTTAATTATTTCACCACTAACTAACAATAGTAAAATAATAAATTACTATCACTAAAAAAATATTAATTTGATATAAAGGTTTCATCCACTCCTATCACGTTCAAAACAAAATAAGCAGATATAGCTATTCACAAAATTTACCATGTTCACTTTTTTTTTTTCCTCCAAATTGTTCTATCCATTTCAAGCCGAAAATTAACATTCTTTCAAGATCTTTGGAGCAGAGCTAGACCGTTATATTTGGAGGTGCTAAGTAGAAAATTTAACATTTATTATATATTTTTTTCCGAAAGCAACATTTAACATTTATTAGGATAATTAGGTTATAACTCCGAGTATTACGGGGGATTAAAAGTAAAATTATATTATAAAACATTATTAGATCTTTTAATAGTCAACATGTTATACAATTAAAAATATTTTAAATTATGTAATACATACTCTCTCCAATTTTTTTAAAATGTTGTTTATGTAATGCGCCGAATCCAGAATCTCGGCCCTTGCGGCTTTGACACTCTAAACTCTGGTCGCCACTTAGTGACTGTAAAATTTGAGCTTAATTTTTTTTTAAATATAACGACAAGCATAAGTATTACATTTTGTAGCGAAAGAACCTAATCATCAATATTAATTGAGCTAAAGAATGTGGAAGGGCTCATAATTTAAATTGCAAGATATATATTTAAGAAGTCGTGTTTATAAAAAGGGTAGTGTACATAATACTTTATCAAGTAAACTTAAAAGGTTTCTCGGCATAATAATTAAACCATTTATAATATGATTATACATTCATTGAAAATCATTATTAGGAAAACTCTGTGTCACTGCTAGAGCTTCGGCCCCTCTCGATCATGTTCTGAAAATATCAAAATGGGGGAGGGGGGGTTGAGATAAAAATCTAATTGGGCAACTTGTACCCTATTACTCATATTGGTCACCGAAATATTTAAACTTAGTATTTTATTGTAGATTATTCTTACACTTATGCATAGTTAATTTTGGTATTCATGGTAGATTCATGGTATATTCACATACATAGCTTGAATTTCTATTACCTCACTATTGTTCATAGTTTGGATGATAATAACTTAGAATCTCGTGTATTAATAGTGGGACAACATTGGTAAAGACTTATAACATGAAATCTCCATCGTATCTTTTACATTATAGTGGGACTACACTGGTAATGACTTACCACGTGCAATCCCCATCGTCTCATTTTCATCATATTGGGACCACACTGGTAACAACTTACCACGTGCAATCTCCATCGTCTCCTTTGTATCATAGTGGGACCACACTGGTAATGACTTACCACGTGCAATGCCTATCGTCTCATTTTCATTATATTGGGACCATAGTGGTAACGACTTACAACGTGCAATCCTCATCGTCTCCTTTATCATATATCATATATCTCATATCATTATATCATAGTCATAGTCATAAGCTTATTTTTGAAACCTTATATTTTTATATACTTGTGTTCTTTCGTTATAGATTTGTATTTGTTTAGTCCAGTTCAGATACACCAACAATTATTGTAACATAAACCATTGCATACAAATAGTGTCACCCACCTTTTAACTTTATAGATAAGTTAGAACTGTTTTTGAATTCCTTTGCAAAATAACTCAAGTTATAGGGACGTCCGGTGCCTCTGGTTCGAAGCACTTCACCCAGCACGTATTCTTGAAAGTTTAATTATTATCAGAATCTCTTGATTTATTAAATTACATAATATTGCTATTTCCTTTATAATCTCATAAGTAATATAATCACCAATTAAAACAAGGAAAAATTACTCAAGGGTTCAAAATACTCAACATAATTACTCATAGGTTCAATAAAGATTTTCTATTACTCATAAGTACAAAATGTGACCTAAAATTCATTTACTACCCTTAACTCCATAAAACATTTAACCTTTGGGTGAAAAACATTAGGGTACAAAGTGTTAAGATAAAAAGCATTTTAGTACACGGTTTTTTCCCAATTACATGTAACTACAAAATCAGCTTCTAAATTGTCCTTAATACCCTCAATTTCCCTTGCCTTAATAACCTTCACTGATTTGACGGTTGCTTTACAGAATGAACAGTTATATTACATTTAATAATATTTTTCGGCGGAACCGAGGCAAAGATTGTAGATTTCCAATGTATATTTCCCAATGTATTATTGTAGCTTGTCTGAAACTTCATTTTATTGTACAAAAAATTCGAATTCTCTCATACCGAAATCAAATGCGAAGAAAGAAGGAAAATTTCTGCTGAAATCTTCAAAATTGCTTCACCCCAGGTATTTTCGATCACAACAAACTTGTAAATACTACAATTCTTTTTGTTACAAGTGGTTATTTCTTTTAAAATTTATTTTTATCAGAAAGATCTGGGTGAAATTACTATTTAAATATATATATATATATATATATATATATTTGTGCATATTTCTAGTTCGTATTCGTAATTTAGGTTTTCAAAATTTTTGTAGTTATACATTTTCATTCCGGTTTCAGTTTTGGGTTTTGTAAGTTTGTATGTGGTGTTTGTCAAGTTTTTGTAGTTGTACAAATCATTTCTAGTCACATGATTTTTCTTGTAAAACGTAGGAACAACTCATTTTGGAATTTGCGTGGAGGCTCTTAAATGGGTAAAGGTATGAAGCTCAGGAGGTATTATTATAGTTCTTCGGATGATGAGGAAGAGGAACATGCCGTGAAGAGAAAGCATGATGGAACAAGGAGAAAAAGCTATGAAGGTACAAGTATACACATTGTACTTTTGTTTTTATTTTGATACTGACGAACATTTTTTTGCACTTTTGACTTATTTATGGTACTATAGTGTGTGTGATTGTACTTTTGTGTTTCTATATAGTTTGTATTGTTATATTGATGCATTAGTTATGATTTTCATTGGTACTATATTTTAGGATCTTCTACTGGTAGAAAGAAGAATCAACAGAAATGTATGAAGGGAAAATGTTTGGTTTTTAACCTTTGGGCAGCTGATAAAGAGTATATAACTTGTTACATGTAATTTGTTCTATTTTATAATGCAATTTATATACACTCCTGTTTATGATAGGGAAAGGACAGAAACCTATTCGACTTCGACTGAATCAGGTGTTTTTTGTGCTTTTATCATTGTATAGTATGGTTTTGTTTTAAAATTTGGTTTTATAAGAATTGTTTAAACTTTATACAAACACTCAAGCTTATAAAAGGCAAAGAGATGAGACTAGAAGGAAAAAGAAGAAGAGGAAGACCGATTCAAAGAGAGGTAAACTCTTTTGTAATTATTTTTGTTTATAAATTTTAAATTAATATAATAATAGAAGATTTATATGTTGTATGGTTATCAGGTAGTAATAGGTTGAAGGGTCCATTATATGAATTGCTTGATGCATCAACCTTGGAGTACAGTGATTGTGATGAAGTATTAAAACTGAAGAACCATTTTGGTTAGATATGTTATACATTTTCTATGCAGATCTGAATATACTTATAAAAGCCATTAAATCTGATGTTATTCTTTTGTTTCACTGTTTAGGTGGTGTGAAATTTGATGATTCCTGTATAAACTACAGGGCTAACTTACAAACAACTGCTCGAGAATTGAAGTATCTTCATTTCACTGAAAAACATAAAACCGAGTTAAAAAGGACTCCTTTCTGGCTGTTAATTGATGCACTTTTAAAGGCTGATTTTAATAAGTTGAAGACTAGATGTCACAAATATGAGGAGGATATACGGTGTATTCTAATGACTTTTGATATGCGTACTGAAAGTTTTCTGATTGGAGATGAGAAGCTGAGTTTAACGTCGATAGATGTGCATTTAATCCTAGGTGTGGGTGGTGGTGAGAAGGAAATTACACTTAGGGATACTGACTATGATTTACCAGATTGGGTTAATAGGTGTTTTGCGAAAGAGTTAAGTGACACAAATGGTGGGTATGTTCTATACAAGAATAATGTTCATTCAAAGTTAAAGGAGATGATTAGTTTGGTAGATGATTGCAGTGTGCAGGATGTAGCTAGATTAACACACCTTTATATGTTGACATCATTGTTGACACCGTGCAAAAATTCATCAGTCCCATGGCATATGACAGTTCATTTAGAAGAATTGAATGGTGTTTGCAATTATGACTGGTGCAAACTGGTGGTTGATAAACTGATCAGCAGGATTAAGACAAGCAACAATTTGAAAGTAGGTGGTTGTGCTATTCTATTACCGGTAATGCTACTTTTTTTTTTTTTTGGTACTGTTTTTAAAATGGACATAATAACATCTATATTATATCTTTATGCAGTTTTGGTTGTGTGAACACACAAAATTGATTGATCCTATCAATGAAATGGCTTTTCCACGTTTCTTGAAGTGGGATTTGACCGAATTGAATGAGCGGATTCATAAGCTTGATATTTTAAAACTAAAGCCCAAATATGTAAGAACCTCTATTAATCAGCAGATTATTACACCCCTTTTTCTCCCATTAACTGGTTTTTCTGTCTATTTCACTATAAACTTTATTAATCTACAGATTAACAGATTGTTCTTGAAAGCAACCAGCTCTGAGAAAGATATAATACGTACTATGCTTGAATTTTTGAATAAGGTTGCTAAAAATTACAAGAATGAACCAGGCTCAGATTTAGATGATACTGATACACCTCGCAGATCAATGGGTCACCATTACACAGATGTCTTATGTAGTGATGATGATGTAGATCCTATTGTCAATTTGGGAACTTTTGGGATAAATGACTATAGTGAGAGGCCTGCGACTACTAAATATAATCCTGATCAGCCTTGTAGCCCAAAAGATGATCCTGTGCAGCCTTTAGAAACAAGAGATGAACCCGAGCAACCTTTAACCACAAGAGATGACCCTGAGCAGCCTGATACCTCAAAATATGCACCATCGACATCTACCCTACTTAAAAACACTGATGTGCACGAGAGTGCATTAGGTGAACAAGGAACTGTTCACTGTACAAGTACTGTTAAACATATATTTTTTATGTAGATCATTTAATTTGTTGGGACCCTTATGTTTCAACTTTGAACAGGTATTGTTGTAGAGACGCCTAAGACTGATTCTGTGTTGGGGAAAGACAGTTTGTACAAGAGTGATTGCCCATCATTCAACTTGAATATATCGCAACCTGTGGTGAAAAATGTGGAATTGGGGGCTGATATTTTAAAAAAATCTGAGGTTCTATCTCAAGTTGAAGATGATATCACATCTGTTTTGCAATCTCTGGAGAATGAGAACAAGAAGCTGAATGAAGATTTGGATGGGTTCAAAAAAAAGTATGCTGATAAAGAGAGTGAAATGGTACGTGTTAAGAAGAAAATGGTTGAGGACAAGCTTAGGATCAATTCTTTGCATGCTTCTGAGATTCAGAAAAGGGATGACTACATTGGGATTCTTCGTTCTGAAGTAGACCAAATGAAATCCAAATTGTTACCATCTACAACGCAACTTTATGAAGATCCAAAAACGATTGAACGTATTGATACAGTTGCAAAATTGCACATGGTAACACGACAAAATGAGAAGCTTTTAGCTGAGAATGCTGATCTTTCAGATACATTGAGAACTTTTGAGACAATTGATACATTCAATGTAAGTGATGAGAAAACACCAGAAAATAATAATGTGAGGAAGAAGCGTGTTTGTGAACCAAGTACACTGGCGAAACGAGTTAAAGAAAGGACTGTCAAAGATGATAGAAAACGGGTTGAAATAACCCCACAGATGCCAACAAAGGACCTTATTGTGATTCATGAGGGTGCTTCCCGTAGGGTAGGTTTCCAATGGAACGAATCTATTCATGCTGTTCAACTAACAAGTCCTTATATCAAGAGCGTAATTGAAAAGAGATGGAATGAAGGCAAAGAGGAGTAAGATTTAAATTTGTTTTACACTACATTACTTCCTAATACTAGTTTTTTTAACATTTACTGTTGCTATCTATACACAGGCAGCTTACTTGGAAAGGTAAGCATGCTCTTTCAAGAGTTCGTGTCAAAGACATTCTTGCTATACTTCACAACGAGTGCCTTTCAAATGGGGTAAAACACATGTGTTTGCAGAATTATACACTAAAAATTCCCATCTGGTTATTTTTTTTCTGACTTTGGTCTGTAAAAATAGGTTATCGATTCGTGGTCAGAATTGTTGGTCAATATATACAAGCATCATGAAGGAGCAAGTTGAATCGTCATGTTCTCATCATCATGTTGGGTAAAAACTAATAAATTTGTGTTGATTTTTTGTGGGTAATGCATAACTTGTTGCTGTATTTTATGGCATATTTATACATTTTATGTATGTTTTTTTGTAGGAGCTCATTGTAAGCCATAAGAGGGTTGTGGGAAAGAATTTGCGTTGTTTTGTTGATGATCGTCTTTCAAGAGTAGGAACCTCTGATATACTACTTTTTCCTCTATTGACCAGAGATTTAAAGCAAAAACCATATGTCAGCTTGAATCATTGGACTCTTATATCTTTTGACTTGAGTGATGGTAAATGGAGGTTCTATAATTCCATGGGTCCAAGACGTAAAGGAGAGAAGGATATACACTTGGACATGTCGCAAATTCTTGTAAGTTATTTTTCTTTTTATGTCAATTGCATCTGTTTTTCTTGAGTTATAAATATAGTGTGAACAATCTCTTTTTTTTATGGGAATTTTATTTGACAGGTTGACTACGTTGGGAACAAGATGCGGATGATAATGAAAACAACGAAACCTGACCACGTTATCTTAAAAACAAAAACAGATCAACCTCTACAAATGAAATGTGTTCAACAAGTTGCTGACTCTGTTGATTGTGGGGTAATCGTTTGCTACCATCTTGAAAATTTTATCCTCAATAGATCATGTGATCTGAAAGTGTTCAAACATTATATCTCTGCTCAATACCGAAAAAAGATGGTTGAATGGTTTCTGGATCCCCTGAATATTGAAGTTTGAATTAAAGATATGTGTTATGCTTATTGTGTCATTTTATTTTTGGAAACTATAGTAATGTATGTGTAATCTATAATGTGGTATTTTTCGGACACAATGGAATATGATGTTTGTTGATTTGAATTATGGACGCAATATTTTATGTATGAAACAATGTAGTTGTGATAATCAACCTTTTGTATATATGTTAGAACAAGTTATTTGGTCATGAATGCTTGATAAGATATATATGAAATTCCAGATTATATATGTGTATGGTGAAATCTGCTCTGGTTTAATCTAACAAAATCATTTGAATTATATGCGCATCTGGCATATATGTGTGTTTTTTTTTAAAGGCTTAATTTTGGACTAAATTTTCTAGGCCCAATATTGAGCTGAATTATCTAGGCACAATGGGTCCAAGATGGATTTTTTTCAGGCCCAATAGGCCTATAAGCACTATAATGGACACCCATGAGGTAAGGGAAAAATCTCACCAGAGGTTTCACTTTGTTTAATAAAATTTCACTATATATTAAAAAATGTCACTTTGGTTAATGTTTGTCCCGGTGGGAAAACCTATTTTACGCGTGCGGAAGCAAGACATTTTCTTTCGGTGCATATAAAACAGGGGTGAGGGCAGAGTGCTCCAATTTTTTGCGTTTCTAAGCCCATGTGTTGTGTTTTGCTTATAACTAGATGCATATGACAAGTATAAACATAAAGCAGTAAACAACACAGCAATATATAGTGGTTCGGACAACCAGTCCTACATCCACTCTCCCTCTCTAGGTAAATTCCTTCAAACGGGACTTATCACCCTCCACGGGATTGCCAATAGATATTTACCGAGCTCACACTCGAACTGGACTTATAACCCTCTCTCGGGTTCGCCTCGGGACTTATCACCCTCCACGGGATTGCCTACAGATGTTTAACGAGTTCACACTCCAACGGGACTTATCACCCTCACTCGGGATTGCCTACAGATGTTTAACGAGTTCACACTCCAACGGGACTTATCACCCTCACTCGGGATTGCCTAACAACTACCTCACTTCACCACTAGGTTTGGGTTTTGGTGTTGTCTCCAACTATGGTGAGATTTTCCCTTACAATGGTTTAGCCTCAATGCTAAGGTTGGGAAAATCTCTCTAAGCTTATGATACATCATGGGTTGCTTAGGTTGGGTTCTAGAACACTCTTTGAATATATTTGTATATCTATAGACTTGTGTTCTAGGGTGGGAAAGCATAACTCTCTTTGGCTCTGTAGCATCGTTGCTATCTTTTTCGCACTTCCACTTCCACTTCCACACCTGATAATGAAGGAAGAACTTGTATTTATAGTGTGGATTTGAATGTTACCGTTGGAGAGAATCACATTCAAATCCATACTATTCTTTGTAGGTTCTGCAGCTTTTTCAGGCTGGTTGTCTTCCTCTCGTTGGTCCACGTCAGCTGGATTCCAACGACTATATTCCTCAGCTTCAGTGCCTCGGAACATTCAGGATATACTGAGCATTCAGTACATTACTGAGGCTTCAGTAATTACTGTGCCTTCAGTATTTCTCTGAGTCTTCAGGTTCTCTGAGTCTTGAGTTCTCTGAGTCTTGATTTCTCTGAGTCTTGATTTCTCGAGCCTTGATTTCTCGAGCCTTGGTTCTCGAGATCCTCTTGAGTCTTGATATCTCGGTTTCTTCTTGAGTCTTGAAAACTTTCTGTTCTATATCTGCCGACTATACACGTGCAGATAATATCCTGAACACTCTAAAACTGAATCCTGACTCATCTATCAAGATTATCCTGAACATGTCATTCTCAGGGGTTTTGAGATCTAATCAAAATCCTCTTTATTAAATTCATTTCCCAACAGTTAAAAATATCTATAAGAGTAAAAATTTCACTTTGGTAAAAAATATTACACTATAAGCCTAAAAATTTCACTCTTGTAAAAAAATTACACTACAAGCCTAAAAAAAAATCAATGTATGTATAATAATATTTTCAGACCTAATATTTAAATATATGTATGAAATAAATAGTGTTGGATAATTCAATAAATTAAATTTCAATAAATAGTGTTAGAAAACATGTGTGGCCAACTCGGCCCCAAAAAATTGGGCTAAGTAAATTCAATTTGGGCTATGTTCACAATTAATTATTTTGGGGTTTAATCTAACAAAATCATTTGAATTATATGCGTATCTGGCATATATGTGTGTTTTTTTTGGAAAGGCATAATTATGGACTAAATTTTCCAGGCCCAATATTGTGCTGAATTATCCAGGCACAATGGGTCCAAGACGGATTTTTTCAGGCCCAATAGACCTATAAGCACTATAATGGACATCCATGAGGTAAGGGAAAAATCTCACTAGAGGTTTAGCCGTTGCACTTTGTTTAATAAAATTTTACTATATATTAAAAAATGTCACTTTGGTTAAAAATATTATACTATAAGAGTAAAATTTTCACTTTGGTTAAAAATATTACACTATAAGCCTAAAATTTTCACTTTGGTTAAAAATATTACACTATAATCCATTGATGAATTAGTCATTTTAAAAAAAATAGTAAAATATAAAAAATATTAAAAAAATAGACATAAATCATTTAAACGGTTCAACCGGCTCGACCAGTTGAACCGTTAACCGATGATCTGTCTGGTTCGATCACCGATTTGGTTATGAAAATACTGAGTAATACACAAAAAATTTAAACAATGTGGATGATAAAACTGATTTACGTCATAGGACTTTGCCTTAATTAATTAGGAGTTCTTAACCTTTTTTTATTTTTTATAAACAAGAAGTTCTTAACCTTTGATAAAACAGAAAATAGATTAGAAAAATTATTGCAATGGAGTAACTTTTAAGGTGATGGACCAAAAAAGATTTTTCCATTTTAATTACTACTATGATCTTGAATTCCCACCTATAAATTTAAGGAATACATCCCACAGCCTGCATGGGCATAACTCAGCTGGTTCCTGGGTGACAGATTGCTACAAGGACGCAGGATCGAGTTCTGGCAGCCGCAGTGTGGGAGTTTTATCCCTCCAATGTGGGGATAGCTTCTTGTAGGCACTAGACATTGGTCCTTCCACCTAATGGGCCGCTGAGTCACCCTAATTTACCACCTCCACCATTCATGTCGGGCCTGGGGTGGGGGCCTAGGGGCGCGAGGACTTCGTCTTTTGCTACAAGAAATACATCCCAGACACTAGCATTCAATTTTGTTATAAAGATGCTTTAAAAAAAAATTGTTATAAAGCTGAACTAGTTACTATTTAGGACAACATTTTCACATTGTTCCTAACTAAAGTACCTATGCGAGGACATTAAACGGGCCCGGGCCTTAATGTAGAGATCGCGACAAGCCTCTTTTACTACCTTGTAAATGTGTACATTATTTCAGAACACTTCAAATAAAAGTGAAAGCATGTGACCTCGTATTTTGTTGTCTTCTAAGTTTGTAAGGGTATGTTTGTTTTGAGCTTGATGTGAATGGTGTAAATTCGGACTAGGGAAAAAGTGGATGGGGTAAATCCTGTGAATAATAACCTCTAGTTTGTTTTGTGTTGGATGTAGTATGGATGGATGAAGTTTTATGTCAAATCAATACTTTTTAATTATAATGATGTATTATTTTATTATTGTTCGCTAATATGATAATGATTGTATGAAAGAAAAGTGTAAGAAAAATAGGAGAAATAATAAATTGTTGTAAGAAAAGTATGAGAGAGAATGAATTTGTTTGAGAATGATTTGGTTTAAGAATAGTAGTGAAGTGATAATTTTAGGGTATAGATGTATAATAGGGGTGAATGTTTATTTGGATGGAGGATGAAATGTGAAAATTCGAAAAGTGGACGGGACGGGGGAAGGCCCATCCCCCATCCGGACCTCCCCGGCTGAAAACAAACACCACCTAAGTGTTTTCGTTTCGCAATTATCCCGGCGGACTTTGGACTTAACAATTTAAAATTCTCATTTGTTTTAAAACTTAAAGTAAGAATTTTGAAATCTTATTAATCATATTCTACCTCATAACCTACTACTATTCTACCTTTTATTCTCTCAATACACTCACATTATCTACTTTTTTATTCTCTCAATACACTCAAAATAATATAATAATATCAAATCAATCATCTTTTCCACCATCCTAAACTATAAAAATCTCATAACAATACATCTTCTTTCTTTTTATTTACCTCTAAAAAATATTACTCCCTCCGTCCTGATTTTGATTATCCGTTTTCCATAAATAGTCGTCCTAATTTTGTGTATCCATTTTCAAATAAGACAATAAGGCAACATTCCATATTATTTAATACTATTATTTTTCTCCACCAAACCCACTTTACACCATTTAATACTATTATTTCCTTCCACCAAACTCACTTTACCCACTTTACACCATTTAATACAATTATCTTCTACTTTTTCTTAATCTCCGTGTCTACGGTAAATAGATAATAAAAAATAGGACGAAGGGAGTACATAATAATTTGCAAATTTTCGTTAATAATTAAAAATATTTTTAATTAATATTTATTTGAATTTATTTTGAAGCTACTCTAATTAATTATTTTATTTGTTTGGTTTTTCAGAATAAAGGAATGTTGAGGTTTATTTATTTTTGAGTTGATCCGACGTTAAAATTCAAATTTTCGTTTACGGTGGAAATTGAGCATGGAGCAGGTAAGTGGATCAGGGAAACTGTTCAAACACGCGATAAAGATATGGATCAAGTAAGTGGATCTGATCAGTTGTACAAACACGCAATCAAAATATGAGTTCATTGATGCTAGTTTTAGTTTGACTATGATGCCTACAAGTCACATTCAGGACATGCATTTACACTCAATGACTGAACGGTGAGCTGAAATAATTTCAAGTAACAACAACAAATTCAACAATCGAAGCATAGTGCATGGCTGCATTAGAAGCCGTGAAAGAGCCTGTTTGGATTAAGGAGTTCTTGAAAGAACTCGGGGTAGTTTCCAGTGGCAGACGTCCAATAAAATTATATTGTGAAAATACTAATGCGGTTGCACAAGAAAAGGAATCAAGATCTTATAACATAAATAAGCATGTACCTATGCGTTATCATTTGATCCGAGAGATCATTGCAAGAAGAGAGATGGAATTGAAACGAGTTCTCACAGAGGATAACCTGACAAACCATTTCACTAAAAAATACTCTATGTTCATGTACACACCAGACACTTTGAGTGTCCAGGTGTTAGAAATATGGGTGATTGACTCTACGTCATGGGATATTTTTAGTTAAAAAATTATATATATATATATATATATATATATATTTTGTGATGAATAAAGATAATATCTAAGAAAATATAATATAATAATTTTTTTGATTCACAAAATAATTAGAAAGGGTCTTTCCTAAAATTTGTTCACCTTGACGCTTGTTCCATATTTACGGATCTAACCCTTTAATTATCACAATTAATACCTTTTTGCAGATTTTTTTAAAAAAAATAAGTAAAAAAATAGAAAGGCCAAATATTTGTGTCTTAGTTTATTTACTACTTGTTAGTAAATTCTAGTAATTATTTATTTATTATTACTTAAATTATACTAGTATTTAATAACATTTTTTAATCGGGCAAATGGTGACTCGAACTCATGACGTCACGGTATAAATAGTGGCGCTCTAACCACTTGAGCTATTCCACTTCGTCACTAGTATCTAATAACTTAATAATACTTGTTTACTAATTATTTATTATTATTATAAATATTTATTTAATAATTAGTTCTAGTTATTTACTACCTCCGTCCCAGAAGACATTGTACAGTTGTTTTTACACGTGTTTTTGCGACTGAGTTTTGTATTATTAATTGAATTGATAAAGTGACTTTTAAGGAGAGGTATGATAACTCGCTCGGAAAAACACGTGTAAAAGTCAACTGTGTAATATCTTCTAGGACGGAAGGAGTATTATTTATTAATTATATTTTAGTATTTAATTATTTTTGTTAAACAATTTAATATTTATTAGAAATTATGGTAGGTTGGGAAAATAATTTTTGGAAGACGGAACGTGGTGTTGAGAGATACTTTTTAACTTTTGAGGGTATTTTTAGGTAAAAAGTGGTTAATGGGTATATATATTTTTTGTCTTATTGCTTAGGACAAATTTTTATTATTATTATTAAAATGAGTATTTTTACCCTTAGGCTATTAGCAATACCAAAAAAAGAGTAAATATGCAAAACTTAATAAACTAGAGAAGATTTAGGTTTAGTATTCCATGAACTAAAATATTTAACTCACTATTTCAAGCAATAAATTATTAGAATTGTTTTAAGCAATTCACACAATCATCATGCTTCCCTTGACTTTGGTGCCTTAGGCGCGGTAAGGTGGGATTGATGAGTTTCAGCACACTTATTTCAGTCAACTTTTTATTTTTTCCCCAGATTTGATACCGGGTGCTCGTCTATATTTAGGTATAATGTCTATTTCTCCCCTTTTTATAGGATTGTGTGGGGCATCTGACTAGGCAGGAACGTTGTGATTGGCAGAATTGGAGCCTGTTCGGCCCTTCACAAATTATGGACTAATTAAAATGTGTAGCATCTGGCAGAAGACTTCCACATTGTAAAATGCGATCGCTGCCTCGGACACAAACATTCATTCCTTCTACCTGGGCCCACAAGGTGGATTTTTCCCTGTAAGGTGATGAGGAGGGAACTTAAGGGAAGTAGTTAGTTGGTGCTTCTATGAAGTGACTAGCAGGTGCTGACATACCTAGCAGAAGTTGTCTATATGATAGCATGTGGCATGCAGGAGAGGGATCGGTAGATGGCAAAAGTCGAGCTGATGAGAAATGGCATATTTTCGTTATGTGTGTGAGAGCGTTTGTTGAACGAGGTGGCAAGCTGGCATGACATTTTAGTTTTACACTTGTTGTGTAAGTATTAGACAAGAATTGAAATCACTGGTAATTGTGGTGATGAGAAAATCGACTATTTAACATGTGTTTACAAAGATTTACAAGAAAAGATATATACAAATTAATGTTGGTCGACTAATTACATAAATTATACAATCATGGATGATAATCCTCAATCAAAGTAAGTTATCGTAATAGCCCACGTTTCAGTTACAGGTAGTTGCACGTTTCTCGCAACGTACCTCATATATATAGTGAGGATGTCTGATTTATTGTCTAGGGTTCAATTAAGACTGTTAATTTGACTAATTGCTCGATATATGAGGGTCTATGGGTCACACAACAAGTAATTCCCTAATCAGATTATTGTTGGTTGATTAAGTATTATATTGAATTTAATATTTAATTTATGGAGAATTAATTAATAATATATTAGTTTAGAATTAATTATTATTACTATTTAATTAAATTAAATTAAATTAAATTAAATAGGAATCCCAAATAATATATGGAATATTATTGTAGGAAAATATATTTAGGGAAATCATATCTAGGAGATATGATTTGCAAGATTATGAAATAATCTTCTTAATAAAAATTGCTTAATCTTTACGTTGGGTTCCCCCTATATATATGAGATCCTAGGGATTCATTAAACAAACAAGAAACCTAATTTCTCCATAAAATCTAGAGTTAGAATTTTCCTAGCAAATTCGTCTCGGAATTCAACGCTGGCGAATCTGAGCAAGTCTGTGAACGAGGATTGCGTGGATACTATAGTTGAGAAATCTATCTACGAATTACTGTAAGGAGATTCTCTTTATGTTTAACGTAATCGTATTTATTGTGCACTAAAATATCGGGATTAGAGGTTAAGATATTGCTTAATGATCTTAGTGACACAAACAATAAATGTGTGATATGGATTGCATTAATGATTTATGATTGCTTGAGAGAATATGTGTTTGAGTAATAAATTTGCAAGAGGTTTGGTAAGGTATGAATTCTCTTGTTTTTGGGGTCATAAATGCCCTCTATTTATAGTGTTAGGGAGAGTAGAGCTCACTCTCCCGAGTTACAAGTACAAATCAGCCAAAAAATGTTCTATTTTACATTAAATGCTACAAGACTAGTGTGACTTCCTTCTGGGGTCGTGGGAGGTCATTCGAGGAAAGCCGACCTCGGCACCTCGCTGGGACTTCGCCCTAGGTAATCCCCGGATTTGCAGGTAATTAGATGTTTAAGTTGTTGGGATTATACTGAAAAGTATGCTTTTTTACTTTGTATAATCGAAACTGAATTTTCAAACTTATTTACTGAAATAAATTATTTATCACTTATGCTTTAAATATGATTGAATGTTACATATATTTACTGCATAACTGTTCAATAATTCTTAATGTGTTACATTGTAGTTAATTTAGTGATACCAGATCACAGAAGATTAAATTAACAGTCCCTTGTAACTAAAAGTACGCCATTCACGACCTAGATGGAAATGAACAACCCATCACGAAAGGTTGAGGTGTAAGGCTCAGATTGGTTTGTCTTGACCAAGAGATTACACTAGTGCATGACTGATGCACTGAATAGGACCTACAGGAGGATAAATTCTTCAGAACTGAACGAGGAAGAATTAGACCTCAGTGGTTCGTTGTTTCTTAACCTTCATCCCTTAAATAGGATCACGTGGGATTGGTAACTATTACTTTGACTTATCATGGGTAGCGAATCAAAGAGAGATTCAATACTTTTTATCTTGGGCAATATTATTGGTCACATTTGATTGCTAAGATTTAATACGAAGAATTGTGTGCAAGTACGCTTGTTTGATTTGCCCCCTTGGGAGGTTCATAAGTTTTATCATACCAAATCTTGCAAGTGGAATTAGTTTCCGGTATGGATTATAATGTTTAACCGTTCCTTGACCAAGGACAAAAGATATTAATTAACGGAAAGCTATTTCAGTGGCTTGAATTAATTAATGGGCTAGATAATCTTAAACACGGGAAATAATGACCGGGAGCCATATTGACTGTAATATGGGTTAAGATGGATAGTGCAATATTAATTATGTAGTGGGATTAATTAATATTTATGGGCTTGAATTATATTGTGGCTCAATATTAGATATTCAACATCCATTAAAAGATCCAATCTTAATTATCCTAAAGACCCCCTGAGTAGCCCAACAAATAGTCCATTAACTGAAAAGGTGATTAAAATAAAATAAATATTGTTGCTTATTTTTTCCTCTATTTTTCGAAAATTATGGATTAAAGAGGGAGAAAGATTTTCTTTGAATTTTGTTATGGAATGAAGATATGTATTCTTGGAATACAAGATTATCTCATTAAATTCAAGAAATCTCCCACTTGGTTATTTCATAAGAGAATTTCGAAATTTTGAAAATATAGTTAAGCGAAAGATTTTCTTGATTTTCTTGAAAAGATATTATGGAAGATATGTATTTCTTGAAATACAAGAATGTCTCATAAATTCAAGAAGATCCAAATCTTGGATTCTTGCACACACTAAATTTTCGAAAATATCCATATATGAGGAGGTGGGATTTTTTGTGGAATATTTTAATTATGGGAAAAAGAATATAGGAGATATATTCAAGATTTCTTGGTGACCAAAAAGTCTTTTCCCACATTGATTTTCTACTAAAATTTTTTCGACCACCCTCTCTCATATAAATAGGGATGATTAGTTCATTCCCAAGTGAATTCCATGTCTTTGGAAATATTAGCAAATCCACAAAGGTGGTGCAACAAAGTTTATTTTTTCCTTTTGTTAATTGTTCGCAAGTATCCTTCAACCGGATTGTCGAAAGGGCTAAGGGAATATTTGGGAAGTCCTTTTGGTTAGTCCGTCCGACCAAGTCCTTTGCCGTCCCCGAGAGGTACGTTCAAGTAAACACTGTAGATTCGCGTCGTGGTTTTACGTGGCTTTTTATATGCATGATATGATGTTGCAATTATTATTTGAATTAATATAGGATTAATTCATGCTAGTAATAATTAATGAATTAAATTTGTATTTAAATATTCACCCGAATAGATCTGCGCAACTCATTCCCCAACAATCGGTATCGAGCCACGGTTTGAGCTCTGAATTTTTAAATTGTAATTTAATTCGTGGACATTAAATTTGAAATTGGATAGTGTGAACCTGTTAGATCTGTTTTCCGGTATCCAATTGTCATGGATTTTAATGTGTTTATGCATGCATATAAACCGTGGTTTTTTAATTGATTAGCTCATTTGTTTTTGCCTTCGTGAGAAAATCCACGAGTAGACTAGGATTTGTTTGATTTGATCAATGTAATAGACTAGTCTAGATCTAGGTTTATTTATTTTTGTAAATAAATTATAAAGGATCGAACGGAGAGACGAAGAATTAAAGGATGAAATCGAAACCAGCGTGGGAGGCGCTGGCGCCTACCCTTGCATGGGCGCCAGGCGAGGCCGGGGAGGCCGAAGGCCAAGACGAAGCCGCGGCCAGGTCGAGGTCTGGCGCGCCGGTGCCGAAGCGGATGGGCGGATGGGCGGATGGCGGATATCTGATACGCGGGCGCATGAGGTCGCGCTAGGCGGAGGCGGCCTGTGAATCTGAGCTTGCCTGCGCGAGATCTGCCGACCCTCTGCCGAAGGTCTTAGGCACCAGCTGGCGCGCCACCGGGCGGTCTTAGATCTTCTTAGGCATCTGGGCAGTGGCCGTGGGATCTTGGCGTGTATCCCGTGCGAAGTTGCTTGGCGTGGCCTTTCGAGACGCAGTGGGAGAAATTGAGGCGTGTTTTTCAAGATCAAGCCAAGAAAATCAAACCATGACAATTGGATAATTTACTTAATAAGTTTATTTTTACATTTTTGCTTGATTTATTTGTCTTATCTTATGTTTTATTTAATTTGTTTAAATGTGTTTACATGAGGGTTGCGAATGGAAAAATCTCACCTTCAAAATTACTAAGTATGTTTAAATAATTAATTGACAATTTTATTCCGGATAATAAAATTGAATTAATTTTGACCTCCATGATTTATTTATTTGTGAATTCTTTTGGAGAAATTCCCCCAACGGGACGGTCAAAAGATAGGTTTCACATGAATGAATTCCAAACGGATGATTGTGGGTTATTACTAGTGGCAACGATGACCCTCCCAACGAGGCTCGATCAAAGCGAAATAATAATCCTGTATTTAATCATGGTTATTACTTAGGTATAAAATTGATATGCATATACTTCTCCGAAGTCCCTGTCAATTTTATATTGGTCAAGTGAGCCAACTATTAATCTGGATATTAAAGGTTTATAACTTGTTCTTGTTTGTAACCTGCTTGAATGTGTTTAAATAATGACCCACCCAACGTGGCTTATTTAAACTGTTTTGAGATGTTGGCTGATGCATGTTCATATTTTTTTTTTGAGATTTTAATATGATGCATGTGATCGAACCTTGTGATATATTTGTGCTTATGCATGTTATTATTTATTTCAGTTCATCTTGTCGCAACCTTTTAATCCACTGTTATATACACTCAAAGAACACCAATTAACTGGAGAAAACTATAACGTTTGGAAATGAAATACGAACTTTGTCCTACCTGCACAAAAACATTATTGGATTCTTGATGTACCCAAGCCACGTAAACTATTGATGAATCAACGATGCGGCAATACATGAGTATAATTTTTTGGGAGCGGTTTAATGAACCCATGAAGCGTGTAATCTTGACTTCACATGTCGATGATTTGAAACACATTCATGAAGGTGTTGAGTCCATTACTGAAATTATACAAAGTCTTGAAGAAATGTTTTTCAACAAAAGACCGCATGATCGATCGGTTTAAAAATCGACGGCGTGGCTAGGGCTGAAAATGGCCGAGGGAACACTGTAAGGAGCATGTTCTCGAGTCAAACACCATTTTCTAAAACTAGCTTATCTCGAACTAAGTATTGTGATGAGGCCCAAATCGAATTTACATTGCTTACTCTTGCCAAGGATCTTGATGGATTTTACTTTGTGGTTTTGTGATGAGTGATCACATGTTTACTATAGATAATCTACAAGAAGCCTTGGAGATAGTAGAGAAGCATTTAGGAAAGAAAGACGAAGCATTGGTGACCAAAAGTCTTTTCTCGAGATCTAGGCCAGTGGCAGGCAAGTCTCAAGAAAAGGAAAGTGGTCAGAACCAAAACAGACTCATCACTAAGAGAAGTGAGAAAAAGACGGTTAGCTGGTTGGGTGTCAAGAAAGAAACAAATATGTTTTAATTGTGGGGAGAAAGGACATTGGAGGTCAGCCTGTTCCAATCCCAAAAGGAAAGGAAAGAAAGGTAATCCTCACTCACTAGTTGTTGAAACTTGTTTAGCGGCGTATGCCTCCCATTTATGGGTGGTGGATACGGGATCCACTGATCATGTTTGTTTCATATTACAGGGGTTCAAACGGACCCGATAACTAAGTGGAAGTGAGATCCTCATCACACTGGGCAATGGTACGAGAGTGGCAGCTGAAGCAGTGGGAGAAGTGCACCTGTCTTTTGAAGACAGAGTTTTAATTTTAAGAGATGTTCTGTACGTTCCGAGTTTTAGAAAGAATTTGATTTCAGTTTCTAAACTTTTTCATGATGGACATTCGGTTACTTTTAATAAAGTTGTTACCATTTCTCTTTTTGATAAATTTATCTGTCATGGAACGTTTGCGAATAATCTCTATACAATTAATCATCACAACACTCACGAAAATGCATCCTATAACACATCAATCTATTTCCGAAAAAGAAAACGTTCATCGACGCGTGAACGAGACACTTCTTTAGCATCTAAGATTAGGTCATATAAATCCAAAGAGGATCCAAAGGTTGGTGAAAGACGGTTCTCTGGAGCTTCTCCAAGTTGAACCGTTTCCAACCTGCGAATCATGTTTGGAGGGGAAAATGACCAAGAGGGCATTTGGAGCCAAGGGGAATAGGGCCAAAGAAGTGTTAGAGATCGTTCACACAGATGTAAGTGGTCCAATTTCAACCAAAGAAAGAGGAGGTTATGAGTATTTTGTCACCTTTATTGATGATTACTCAAGGTACGGTTACATTTTTCTTATGAAGCATAAATCTGAGACCTTTGAGAAATTCATGAATTTAAGGCTCAAGCAGAGAATCATATGGAAAAACGTATCAAGTCTCTACGATTTGATTTGATCGGAGGCGAATACCTCGATGATGAGTTTTTGAACTACTTATCCGATGAAGGATTGTATCCTCACTCACTTCACCCTTGAACCCCTCAACAAAAGCGGGGTTGCTGAGCTAAGAAACATAACTCTTTTGGAAATGGTTAGATCAATGATGAGTTATCACGGATCTTCCCAAGTCGTTACGGGGTCATGCCTTGAAACAACGACTTACATTCTAAACTTGGTGCCATCCAAATCGATTCCCAAAACTCCCAAAGAATTGTGGAGCGGTATGAAGCTCAGCAGATGAGACATATGAGAATTTGGGGGGTCCGCCCACGTGTTGGACAAGGAAGGAAGTAAATTGGATCCTCGATCGTAATTAAAATTTGTTTGTAGGATACCCTTAGGGAACAAAAGGTGTATGTTCTATGGTCACGAAGATCAAAAGGTGGTCATAAGCACCCACTTTAGATTTTTGGAAGAAGACTATATGAACCAAAGAAAACCCAGTGAGATTACCTTAAATGAGCTTAGAGGGCAAACCTCACTTTATTTGTCTTTAGATGATATACCAAACGATACGTCTTTCACAACCTGGAGCCTCGTGCGTAGTGGGAGGGTTGTTAGACAGCCCGAGAGATTCATGGAATAGGAGAGTCCTCGGACTTGATTCCCCTGACAAGACCGAATCGCACCCATGGACATATGACGAGGCACTCCAAGATAAGGATGCAGATTCTTGGCAAAACAAAGAATGAAAAGCGAAATGGGTTCTATGTTTCATAATAGAGTGTGGAGCTAGTCGAACCACTTAATAAGTCAAACCCATTGTATGCAAGTGGGTATATAAGAGGAAAAAGAGGCCGGACGGGAAGGTTGAAACCTTTAAAGCAAGAGTAGTGGCGAAAGGTTATACTCGAAAAGAAGGGATCGATTATGAGGAAACTTTTTCGCCCAGTAGCCATGCTTAAGTCCATCTGTATTCTCTTATCGATTCTTTGCGCATTTCGACTTTGAAATCTGGCAAATGGATGTCAAGATGACTTTCCTTAACTAAGTCTTGATGAAGAGATCTATATGCAACAACCCCAAGGTTTCATTGAAACAGGCGAAGAACATCTTGTTTATAAGCTCAAAAGTCCCATTCTTGACTCAAACAGGCATCGAGCTTGGAACCAATGTTTTGATCATGTTATAAAGTCTTATGGGTTTGATCAAAACGAGTTTGAAAGTTTTGTGTATAAAAAGCATGTCGGAATCGCATTGGTATTCTTAGTACTATCGTGAAGCGACATTACGATCATCGGGACGATGTGAAGGTGTTATCGAGCGTAAAGGGCAAGGCTTTCAAAACAGTTTGATATGAAGGACTTAGGGTAAGCCGGGCACATCATTGGGATCAAGATCACTCGAGATCGCAAGAAAAGGATGATAGCTTATCGCAAGCTTCATACATAGACAACTGTCTTGAACGCAAAAGATGCAAGATTCCAAGAAAGGATTCGTGACTTTTAGGCATGGAATCCATCTATCCAAGAAAATATCCCCCAAGACGCAAAAAGAGGAGATAGATGACATGAAAGGCATTCCCTTACGCTTCTACCGGAAGCCTTATGTATGCAATCTTTGATGCGAGACCGGATATTTGCTTTCTTGCAGGCATGGTGGCAAGATATCAAAGTAACCCCGAAAAGAGCATTGATCGCGATTAAAAATATCCTCAAGTATCCGAAAAGAACTCGGATAGAATGTTGGTTTATCGATCGAGTAGTCCAATCCCCATCGTTTACGGGACTCGGTTTCCAATCGGGCGTAGACTCGGAAAAATCTAGCTCGGGTAGTGTGTTTTGTATGGGGGAAGGAGCCATGACATGGAGAAGCGTCAAGCAGAAATGTGTCGCAGATTCTACCATGGAAGCGAATATGAAGCTTTAGCTATGAGGCGGCGGAAGAAGCCAGTTTAGCTCAAGCACTTCCTAGTGGACTTAGATGTGGTTCGAATTTGCCCAGCGAGAATCAACATTTTATTGTGACAATCTTAGGAGCGATTCTTGAATTCAAGGGAGCCAAGAGCCACAAAGCCAGCAAACACATAGAAAGGAAATACCATCTTATACGAGATATCGTTAAGAGAGGAGATATAGATGTGGCAAAGATAGCGTCTGAGGACAACCTAGCAGATCTATTCACAAAGAGTCTGCCTCTGAATACATTCGAGAGACATGTGGAAGGAATGGGTGTCAAGACCGTTGCCAATCTGCTTTGAGTATAAGTGGGAGAAATTATTAGGTTCGTGTAGGTGACATTAGATGTCACAGACTAAGCGAGACATATTGTAGTATACTTAAAAGACGACTTTGAGTATAAGTGGGAAATTGTTGGGATTATACTGAAAAGTATGCTTTTTTACTTTGTATAATCGAAAATGAATTTTCAGACTTATTTACCGAAATAAATTATTTATCACTGATGCTTTAAATATGATTGAATGTTACATATGTTTACTGCATAACTGTTCAATAATTAAATACATGTTACATTGTAGTTAATTTAGTGATACGGATCACGAAAGATTAAATTAATGGTCCGCATAACTAAAAAGTACGCCATTCACGACCTAGATGAAAATGAACAACCCATCACGAAAGGTTGAGGTGTAAGGCTCGAGATTGGTTTGTCTTGACCAAGAAGATTACACTAGTGCATGGTGATCTTGTTGAATAGGACCTCTGGGAGGATAAATTCTTGAATCGAGCGAGGAAGAATTAGACCTCGATGGTTCGTTGTTTCTTAACCTTCGTCCTTAAATAGGATCACGTGGGATTGGTAACTATTGCTTTGACTTATCATGGGTAGCGAATCAAAGAGATTCAATACTTTTTATCTTGGGCAATATTATTGGTCACATGTGATTGCTAAGATTTATCTGAAGAATCGTGTGCCGTCACGGTTGTTTGATTTGCCCCCTTGGGAGGTTCATAAGTTTTATCATACCAAATCTTGCAAGTGGAATTAGTTTCCGGTATGGATAATAATGTTGAACCGTTCCTTGACCAAGGACAAAAGATATTAATTAACGGAAAGCTATTTCAGTGGCTTGAATAAAATAAAATAAAATATTGTTGCTTATTTTTTCACTGAAAATGTGATTAAAATAAAATAAATATTGTTGCTTATTTTTTCCTCTATTTTTCGAGAATTATGGATTAAAGAGGGAGAAAGATTTTCTTTGAATTTTGTTATGGAATGAAGATATGTATTCTTGGAATACAAGATTATCTCATTAAATTCAAGAAATCTCCCACTTGGTTATTTCATAAGAGAATTTCGAAATTTTGAAAATATAGTGGGCAAGAAAGATTTCTTGATTTTCTTGAAAAGATATTATGGAAGATATGTATTTCTTGAAATACAAGAATATCTCATAAATTCAAGAAGATCCAAATCTTGGATTCTTGCACACACTAAATTTTCAAAAATATCCATATATGAGGAGGTGGGATTTTTTGTGGAATATTTTAATTATGGAAAAAAGAATATAGGAGATATATTCAAGATTTCTTGGTGACCAAGAAAAGTCTTTTCCCACATTGATTTTCTACTAAAATTTTTTCGACCACCCTCTCCTATAAATAGGGGATGATTAGTTCATTCCCAAGTACATTCCATGTCTTTGGAAATATTAGCAAATCCACAAAGGTGGTGCAACAAAGTTTATTTTTTCCTTTTGTTAATTGTTCGCAAGTATCCTTCCACCGGATTGTCGAGCAAGGGCTAAGGGAATTTTTGGGAAGTCCTTTTGGTTAGTTTGTCCGAATGAAGTCACTGCCATCCCGAGAGGTACGTTCACGTAAACCCGTAGATTCCGCATGCGTAGGTTTTACGTGGCTTTTTATATGCATGATATGTTGTTGCAATTATTATTTGAATTAATATAGGATTAATTCATGCTAGTAATAATTAATGAATTAAATTTGTATTTAAATATTCACCCTGAATAGATCTGTGCAACTCATTCCCCAACATAAGTACCCCTAGATATCATTCATAATCGTCCTTTACTGATTCATCTCTTACTTAATCCTACTTTAGGAAGGTTCCTCGGCGCCGTCCGTCTGACACCAGTCAATTCGTAGTTAATGCCATGTGCTTGTGTCAGTCCGAAGTCAGCGAGGTACTTCCTGGATCCTTAATACCCCTCCCCCAACACACACACACAAGCATTGTGTAGGGTGAAGTCCAACATAAAGCTTGGACTGTAGAAACTCAAAAGTGAGATGAGGAAGGCTCTTCGTAAAAATGTCTGCAAGCTGAAGATGAGAAGGGACAGACTGAGTACATAACTTGCTAACAAAGACAAGTTCTCGGATAAAATGACAATCGATGTCAATATGTTTTGCACGTTTATGGATGACTAGATTTTGACTAAAAAATAAGGCACTGTTGTTGTCACATAAAAGAACAGTCTGAGAATTGGGAAGAGCCTTAAGCTCACGAAGCAAATTTATTAGCCAAACAAGTTCGGAGGCAGCATTGGCGAGAGCACGATATTCAAACTCAGAACTAGAACGAGCCACTGTAGGATACTTTTTAGCACTCCACGAAACAAGATTACCTCAGAGAAAGATGGATTATCCATAAGTAGAGCGTCTAGTTTCTACATAACGAGCCCAATCAGCTTTCGAGTAGCCAACAATTGAGATGTCAGGACGATGAGCGTAGTTGAGATCGAAATTTATTGTTCCTTTGACATAGCGAAGTATGCGCTTGACTGCCAAGAAATGATCCTCTGTAGGAGAATGGAGAAACTCACTGACCAGATTCACAGCAAACGAAAGATCAGGACGAGTGATCGTGAGGTACTGTAACGCGCCCACCAAAGAACAATAAAGGGTAGGATCATTAAAAGGAGTACCAGAACTGACAAGCACCTCTCCATCCACAAGAGGTATCACAATGGGGCTTGGAGTCAAGCAGTTTGGCACGTTCCAAAATGTCATGAGCATATTTGGACTGGCCAACAAATAAACTGGTAGGTGTGTAAGAGACCTCCAAACCGAGAAAATATTTCAGCTTCCCAAGATCTTTAATGGAATATTCCGAGGGATGAAACGACGACGCATAGACTGGTCATTGCCCATTAAAATGATGTCATCAACATAAAGTAACAAGTAGATGACGGAGGCACCCTGATGAAGATAAAATAGAGAGGAATCAGACCGGCTAGCAAGAAAACCAAGAATTCGCAAATAAGCACTGAATTGCTGAAACCAAGCAAGAGGAGCCTGGCGAAGGCCATAGAGTTCCTTCTTAAGGCGATCGACGTGATTGAGAAATTGAGGGCTTACGAAGCCAGGAGGTTGAACCATAAAGACCGATTTTTTAAGTGTTTGAATATAGAGGCACGTAAACACGTAATACATGCGCAGCGGAATTAAATAGTTCACCAACAACGAACACTTAATTGCATAATTAAATGCGATTAATCATAACAAGAAATCTTACAGTAATTCGATAGCAGATTCTCAACTACGGTATCCACGTAATCCCTGTGGACAGACTTGCACAAATTTGCCAGCGTTGAATCTAAGACGGAATTTGCTAGGAAAATTCCTGTTGATGTTACACGGATGTTGTTCCAGATGTTGGACAACATTCTGCACAACAACTTAAATTTGCCCTTTCTCCTAACACTGACTCCGGTTTAGTAGATGTTTTTTTTTTATGTTTCCTACATTGCAGGTTGAAGACAATTTCGGATATTATCAAGTGGTTGCAATAATGGAGTAAGAATAGAAAGATCATGAGTGGTTACACCAAGATCATGGAGATAGTGGAGGAGATCTTCAAGGCTGTCCACACCAAGTGGATAGGACAATGCAGTTGGTCCAATGTCTATAAATAGACTGCATTGGTCGACATTCAAGTTTGAGTTAAAGTGAAATCCCATTTGCTCTACTCCAAACTTAAGAGAGTAGCATCCGAGACATAACCGTGAGTGGAGTGTGAGGGTCAATGCTATGTCTATTTGTACTGGTCTATACCAACATTTTCCATCAATATTGTGTTTGTCTTAGTAGATCAAGTTTTAGGTTGAATAAGATCACTAGTTACTTGTTCGAATAGATTGATTTTTGGTGTGTGGTTTTTCACTACACCTTTTAGGATCTTGTAAGATATTCGTGTGTATCTCACTACTTGTTATAGTTATATTTTTAACCATGAGGTTCGTATAGTCTTATTATAGACTATACAAAATTTTGAAAATCCTTTGCACTGCGTTTTTATACTTCCGCTGTCATATGTTGTTTTATATGTTTCACAACATTTTTAACAACACTCTGAAAATACACGCAGGCACACTTTCAGTTGGCGCCAGAGCCATAAACTTGATACACTAAGTTAAAGGTCATGTGTTTAAAGTGTGTTTTTGCAATGGAATATCCACTAACTCCTTCTTTAAAACCTCCAATTTTGGATGGATCAAATTATCCCTACTGGAAACCCAAAATGCGCATGTATATTAAGTCTATAGATGAGAGAGCATGTCGTAGTGTGTTGTCTGGTTGGAATCATCCAAAAACATTGGGTGATATTGATGGAGAATCGCAAGTCAAACAAGAGATTGATTGGTCCAATGATGAATGCACATCGGCCAATTTCAATTCTAAAGCCCTTAATGTGATTTTTACTGCTACTGATGTTTCTATGTTTAAAGTGATATCTAACTGTGTTTCTTCTAAAGATGCATGGGATATATTGTAGGAACATTGTGAAGGATCAGAAAGTGTTCGAAGAACTAGACTCGGAATGTTGGGAACCAAGTTTGAAAACTTGAAGATGAAAGATGATGAGAACATTTCATCATACAATGAAAGGATAAGTGAGATTGCTAATGAGTCACATTCACTTGGTGATCCAATTTACAACACTCGGTTAGTTAATAAGATACTTAGAACTGTTCCTAAACGATTTGATGCAAAAATATGTGCAATAGAAGAGGCTAAGAACACTGATTTATGCTAATGAATGTGCTAATACTATGCTTAGGAAGAAAATGAACTTTAATGCTACCTTAAGTGATGATTCTGATGATGAAATTGATTCTGATAAATGTGAGCAAAGTGCTATGTCTGCTAGAATAGTTTATGATGATACATTTGATGATGATCTCGATGATTATTGGTCTGAAGCAGATTCAGATGTTCATACAACATCTGAAACAACATTCAGTCAATATAACTCTGAGATTAACTATTTTACTGGAACTATTCTGAATGTTGAAACATCAAAATCTGCTGATTGTGACTCTGAATATCTGAAGTTTAAAACTGATTTAGAAACTCAAAAGCAGGTGTTGAGTTTCTTATCTTTAGAAAATTCAGATTTGAAAGAAAATATTTTGAAGCTTGAAGTTCTTTTAACTAGAAAAGATGTGGAAATTTTTCTTTGAAAGATGAACTCAAGTGCACTACTCTAAGTTTTAAAAAGTTTTCTGCAAGCACTACTGAATTGAATGAGGCATTAATGATTAGTAAATCTGATAATGCTGGACTTGGTTTTGTGAAAACTTCTGAAAATACTCCTTTATCCTGTGAACCTATTTCTTTTGTAAAAGCTGGAACTTCTTTGCCTAAATCTTTGAAAGGTAAACAAAAGAAATCTGATGGTTTGTTTAAAGAGTATGTCTGTGTTTATTGTGGTGGAGTAGGTCATATTCGTCCATATTGTTCTAAGTTAAGAAGAGACTTAAAAGCTGGAATTGTTTTACCTGATAAAATTGAACACCCTATAAAACAGGTTAACAACACTTAAAAGTTGATTCATAAAAACATGTCATGTAATGTTGTGTATACATCTTTGA
This sequence comes from Stenogyne calaminthoides, assembly GCA_037126765.1. Taxonomy (NCBI): domain Eukaryota; kingdom Viridiplantae; phylum Streptophyta; class Magnoliopsida; order Lamiales; family Lamiaceae; genus Stenogyne; species Stenogyne calaminthoides. The sequence continues at coordinate 22,682,531 of JBBCBC010000015.1, forward strand.
AAGCATGTGTTCCTGGATCTTGGTACTTTGATAGTGGTTGTTCTAGAAATATGACTGGTCAACTTAATTATTTATTTGATTATACATCATGTAATGGTGGTCATGTTACCTATGGTGGTGGTTCAAAAGGTAAAGTTGTTGGTAAAGGAACCTTGAATGTTCCTGGATTTCCAAAGTTGAAAAATGTATTGCATGTAAAAGATTTACTTGCTAATCTGATTAGTATTAGTTAGTTTTGTGATGATGATTTACATGTAAAGTTTGACAAGAATTCATGTTATGTGTTTGATAAAAATGATTATTGCTTAGTGACTGGCAAAAGATCTGCTTATAATTGCTATTTGATTGGTACAAATCATACTTGTAAAAGTGCTAAAGCAGATGATATTTTCCTGTGGCATCAAAAACTTAGTCATGCTAATTACAGAAGTATTCAAAAATTGCATAGACTAGGTGATGCTGTTGGTTTACCTGATCTTAACTTTGAAAAAGGAAAAATCTGTGGACCATGTCAGAAAGGTAAGCAAGTGAGGACAACACATCAAATGTTGTCAGCATGTACAACAAATAAGTGTTGTGAATTGATTCATATGAATCTAATGGGTCCTATGGAAACTGAAAGTTTAGGTGGAAAGAGGTATTCATGTGTTCTTGTAGATGATTTTTCTTGATAAACTTGGGTTATTTTTCTAAAAGAAAAATCAGATACCTTTTCTGAGTTCAAAATTCTTTACAAAAGGTTTAAAACTGTTTTATGTTTAAAGATCAGTAGGATAAGGTCTGATCATGGAAGAGAATTTGAAAACAGTTTGTTTACTAATTTTTGTGAAAAGAAAGGTATTTTGCAAGAGTTTTCTTCACCTAAAACTTCTCAACAAAATGGAATTGCTGAAAGAAAGAATAGAACTTTGCAAGAAATGGCAAGAGTTATGTTAACTTCAAAAATTCTTTCTAAGAAATTCTGGGCTGAAGCTTTGAATACTGCTTGTCACATTGTGAATAGAGTCTATATTCATTCTGATAGTAATTGTACTCCCTATGAGATTCTGAATGACAAAAAACGAAATTTGAAATACTTTCACGTGTTTGGTTGTGTTTGTTACATTTTGAATGATAGAGATCAGTTGCACAAGTTTTATTCTAAGAGTGATAAAGGATTTTTCTTAGGATATTCTAAGAATAGCAAGGCATATAGAATCTATAACTTGGAGAATCGATCTGATGCAAGAATCATTAATGTGGTATTTGATGAACTTGCAAGTCTTGCGGGTAAAAGTCTTTGAAGATAATGTATCGATTTGATAGAAGTATCGAAAATCTTGATGACACCGAAGATAGTGAAAATGTTGATCGAGAATCGAATGTTCCTTCAACATCGATCTGACATTACCCAAAAGTTCAAATACTAAAAATCTGTCACAAGATTCACAGTATCCAAAACATTTGGTTTTCTCAACTAAGATAATGAAAAGTCATCCATCAGATCGGATCATTGGAGAAATTACCAGCGGTGTACAAACTAGAAGAAGAATGGGTATTCATATCAATAACCTTGTAAGATCGGTTGCATGTCATCCATATCTGAATCGGGTAACCTTTAGTGTTATCATTACGAAATTGAGCCTAAAATGTGAAAAGAAGCTCTTGATGATGAAAATTAAATAAATCTTTATGCATGAAGAGCTTAATCGGTTTGAAAGAAATGATGTTTGGACACTTGTACCTGAACTGAATTTTATATTAATGTCATAGGAACAAAGTGGATTTTCAAGAATAAAACCGATGAATCTGGTAATATTGTGGGAGATAAAATTTAGATTAGTTGCTCAAGGATATACTCAGATTGAAGGAATAGACTTTGATGAAACATTTGCTCCTGTTGCTAGAATTGAATCTATTAGATTACTTCTTGCTATTGCATGTTTCATTAACATTAACTTGCATCAAATGGATGTTAAAGCTGCTTTCTTAAATGGTATTCTGGATGAAGAAGCTTATGTTGAACAACCTAAAGGTTTTGAAAATATGGAATTTCCTGATCATGTTTACAAGTTAAAGAAAGCTTTGTATGGTCTAAAACAAGCACCTAGAGCTTGGTATGGTAGACTTACTGATTTCTTACTTGAGTTTGGATTTTTGAGAGGTGAAGCTGATAAAACCTTGTTCATTAAAAATTCTGAGAATGATATCATGGTTGCTCAAATATATGTTGATGAAATTGTATTTGGTTCAACTAGTAATGATATGCTTGAGAGTTTTGTTAAAGAAATGACTTGTACCTTTGAAATGTCCATGGTTGGAGAACTGGATTTCTTTTTAGGTCTTCAAATCAAACAAATGAAAGATGGTATTTTATTTTCTCAAAATAAATATGTTAAGAATTTGGTGAAAAGATTTGGTCTTGAAACTGCTAAAACTATGAAAACCCCTATGGGTTCAACTCAAAAGTTGAGTAAAAACTTGATTGGAAAAAATGTTGATCCTACTTTGTATAGATCAATGATTGGAAGTCTTTTGTACTTAACTTCTAGTAGGCCTGATATTATGTATAGTGTCTGCCTTTGTGCTAGATATCAAGCTAATCCTAAGGAATCACATCTTAATTCTGTGAAAAGAATTGTTGGGAAATTTAGAGTTTTGATGAAAGTTCTAAAACACATGTAATAGGACCCGGTCGGACACATTTAGGTATTGATGTTTTTAATACCGTTATAATATGACCGGTTGATAATTATTATATAGAACAAGCGATGTATAAGATAGGTCACATATTGAGGGGAACCTCAATATGTATAGGTCAGATCTATAGATCAGAAGAACAAAAGATCAGCTGAAGTCCGACAGGCCAGAAGGCAAGGGAAGGACAGAAGATCAGACGATCTTATAAAGTCAGATAATCAAGTGAAGTCATAAAACACAAATTGAAAGACACAAGATCGGTGACTACCGAAGATCGGACCGTAAGACCTCACATCACCGAAGTCGCTAGTTGAGCTAAGATAATCGCACCGTAAGACTTATCGAGTAGAATGATCGGTTATGTAATCGATCGGTCATTTCACACCACGGTGTAAATCGATGTTTCACCAAGTCATCGTTGTTGATCCGAACAAGAAGAATGTCAACTTTAGTTGGTAGAACAAACACTGAAAAGTGTTTTTGTTAATCAATAAGAACAAGACACGTATGAATGGAGCCGACAATACGGGATTTGGTGCTGCTTGGTCAAATGGCTATAAAAGAAAACTATCCATGCTTTCGGTCATGCCGTCCCTGAAGCACGTCACATCAAATCCTACATATCTACCAAATATAGCCAGAAATTCAAATTGCTCTCCAACGGCTCTTTGATTTCGGGGTCTATAAATATGGGATTACTCTTCAGAGTAAATAAGACGGAAATTATCAAGAAGCTCATATACTATAGCAAAATTTCCGCACGAAGAACACAACCTTGAAGATTATTTTCTAAGTGTTCATCCCATAGTTCTTAGCACAGAAATCTTATCCTCTAGTTGTTAGGCTACTTAAATACTAGGAAAGATTTCAAAGTTGGAACAAACAAAAAATCTTACCCAAAACCCAAAGTTAGGTTAAGTTTGTTTAGCAAGATTTCGGTAGGGTTTCTAGTTACGATTTACGGGATCGGTTGAGTGAGAGCTCTATAAATATCTGTTGGTGTAATGTGTTGGACTAACACAATAATCTAAGTCCAGTTGGTTAAGTTGGTGCCCCTTGTGATAGGGAAGAGTGGACGTAGGACTGGTTTGTTGGGATTATACTGAAAAGTATGCTTTTTACTTTGTATAATCGAAACTGAATTTTCAGACTTATTTACTGAAATAAATTGTTTATCACTGATGTTTTAAATATGATTGAATGTTACATATATTTCTTTGCATAAGCGTGCAATAATTCATCGTGTTACATTGTAGTTAATTTAGTGATACCGGATCACGGAAGATTAAATTAACGGTCCGCATTGTAACTAAAAAGTCGTCATTCACGACCTAGATGGAAATGAACAACCCATCACGAAAAGGTTGAGGTGTAAGGTTGATTGGTTTGTCTTGACCAAGAGATTACACTAGTGCATGGTGATCTTGCTGAATAGGACCCTCTGAGGAGGATAAATTCTTCAGAACTTAACAAGGAAGAATTAGACCTCAGTGGTTCGTTGTTTCTTAACCTTCGTCCCTTAAATAGGATCACGTGAGATTGGTAACTATTGCTTTGACTTATCATGGGTAGCGAATCAGAGAGATTCAATACTTTTTATCTTGGGCAATATTATTGGTCACGTGTGATTGCTAAGATTTAATCTGAAGAATCGTGTGCAAAATGCGCTTGTTTGATTTGCCCTTAGGAGGTTCATAAAGCTTTATCATACCAAATCTTGCAAGTGGAATTAGTTTCCGTATGGATAATAATGATGAACCGTTTTCTCGACCAAGGACAAAAGATGTTAATTAATGGAAAGCTATTTCAGGTGGCTTGAATTAATTAATGGGCTAGATAATCTTAAACACGGGAAATAATGATCGGAAGCCATATTGATTATAATATGGGTTAAGATGGATAGTCTGATATTAATTATGTAGTGGGATTAATTAATATTTATGGGCTTGAATTATATTGTGGCTCAATATTAGATATTCAAGGTCCATTAGAAGGTCCAATCTTAATTCTCCTAAAGGCCCCCAGTAGCCCAACATATAGTTCATTAAGCGAAAAAGGTGATTAAAATAAAATAAATATTGTTCTTAATTTTTCCTAATTATTTGAAATTTATGGATAAAGAGGAGAAAGATTTTCTTTGAATTTTGTTATGGAATGAAGATATGTATTCTTGGAATACAAGATTATCTCATTAAATTCAAGAAATCTCTCACTTGGTTATTCATTAAGGAATTCGAAATTTTTTGGAAATATAATTAAAGCAAGAAAGATTTTCTTGAAAAGATATTATGGAAGATATGTATTTCTTGAAATACAAGAATATCTCATAAATTCAAGAAGATCCAAATCTTGGGATCTTGCTTAGTATTTTTAAAAAATTATCCATAATTGAGGAGGTGGGATTTTTTGTGGAATATTTTAATTATGGGAAAAAAATATATAGGAGATATATTCAAGATTTCTTGGTGACCAAGAAAAGTCTTTTCCCACATTTATTTTCTACAAGAAATTTAGACCACTCCTCTCCTATAAATAGGGGATGATTGTTTCATTCCCAAAATCTGATTCCATGTCTTTGAAAAAATTAGCAAATCCACATAAGTGGTGCAACAAAGTTTATTTTTTCCTTTTTTGTTAATTGTTAAACAAGTGTCCTTCCACCGGGATAGTTGAGCAAGGGCTAAGGGAATACTTGGGAAGTCCTTTTGGTTAGTCCGTCCAACCGAATTCACCGCCACCCCGAGAGAATGCGTTCACGTAAACCCGTAGATTCCGCATGTGAGTAGGTTTCGTGAAACTTATTATGTGCATGATATGTTGTTGCAATTATTATTTGAATTAATATAGGATTAATTCATGCTAGTAATAATTAATGAATTAAATTTGTATTTAAATATTCACCTGAATAGATCTGTGCAACTCATTCCCCAACAACGAGAATCGAGCCCACGGTTTGAGCTCAATTTTTTAAATTGTAATTTAATTAAGTGGACATTAAATTTGAAATTGGATAGTAGAAATGTTAGATCTATTTTGCGGTATCCAATTGTCATGGATTTTAATGTGTTTTATTTATGCATGCATATAAATTGTGGTTTTAATTAGATTAGTTCGGATTTGTTTTGCCTCGTGAGAAAATCCACGAGTAGACTAGGATTTGTTTGATTTGATCAATGTAATAGACTAGTCTAGATCTAGGTTTATTTATTTTTTGTAAATAAATTATAACCGGATCGAACGAAGAGACGAAGAATTAAACGACAAAAATCGAGAATCCCAAGGGCGTAAATGACGTGGTAATGTTGGCGCTACCTGGTATGAGGGAAGCCGGCATTGCAGCGTGAAACACGACCCGACAAAAAAGGCGAGTCTTAAGCGCCGCGTGGCATTAGGTCTTTATCGAACCCAATGAATGAGAAGACGCCTGTGGCGTACTTCGAGGACTTCGAAACTGCCGACACACTGTCGCCTGCCGACACCGAGGCAGCGTCTTAGGAACAGCTAGCTAACGAAACCCGATGCGATCTTTTCCCCAGGCAGTGGCCGCCGGATCTTGAGTGTGCATCCGGTGGTGAGCCGGCGTGGCGTTTGAGACTAAGTATTTTTCAAGATGAGCAGGGGAGAAATTGAGACGTGTTTCTTTCAAGATCAAGTCAAAAAATCAAACCATAACAATTAGATAATTTGTACTAATATGTTTATTTTTTCTGTTTTTGCTTGATTTATTTGTCTTTATCTTATGCTTTATTTAATTTGTTTAAATGTGTTTGCATGAGAGGGTACCCAAATGGAAAAAATCTCACCTTCAAAATTACTAAGTATGTTTAAATAATTAATTGACAATTTTATTAGGATAATAAAATTGAATTAATTTTTGACCTCCATGATTTATTTATTTGTGAATTCTTTTGGAGAAATTCCCCCTAAGGACCCGTCAAAAGATAGCTTTCACATGAATGAATTCCAAACGTATGATTGTGGGTTATTACTAGTGGCGGCGATGACCCTCCCCGAGGCTCGATCAAAGCGAAATAGTAATCTGTATTTAATCATGGTTATTACTTAGGTATAAAATTGATATGCATATACTTCCCGAAGTCCTGTCGATTTTATATTGGTCAAGTGGAGCCAACTATTAATCTGGATATTAAAGGTTTTAATCGTTCTTGTTTGTAACACGCTTGAATGTGTTTAGGTAATGACCCACCCCACGAGGCTTATTTAAACTGCTTTTTTGAGATGTTGGGTGATGCATGTTCATATTTTTTTGAGATTTTAATATGATGCATGTGATCAAACCTTGTGATATATTTGTGCTTATGCATATTATTATTTATTTCGGTTCATCATGTCGCAACCTTTTAATCCAATTGTTATATCTTTGTTGGTCCCGGTGAAAATGAGTCTTACACGTATGGGGGGAATACACGTGTTCAGTGATTTTAAAACTTTTTTCTTCTTGAGAGGTCACTGGGTCGATAATCCTCGAAGATTAGGTTACGAGAAGCCTGACAGATCGCTCGAGTCAAAGTCTCTTGAGACAAAGGATCCTGAAATGCTTTTAGAAACCTCGGATAATCCCAAAGCGAGTCCCGAGTGTCGAGAGATCTGAGTTGCTTGGATCGGATAGCTAACTTCTTGAATCCTCGGATGAGAGTTCGGTTTGGTAACTATCTGTTCTAAATTACTCGATCGTCTTGAATGGTTGGCCTTAGTTTATACTCGTTTTAAGCTTTCTTTGAAAACCTTCCCTTATGAAATAGTGATTAAAATTTGTGTTGGGAAATTTATAGTTTTGATGAAAGTTCCAAAACACATGTAATAGACCACCGGTCTAAGTTAGGTGATCGATGCTTACATTATCGCGATAGGAGACCCGGTTGATAATGATTGTATAGAAAAACTGATGTAATAGATAGGTCACATATTGAGGGAACTCAATATGTATAGGTCGAATCCAAGAATCGGAAGAAAGTGATATCAAACGGGCGTAACGTTAAACCGAGCGGAAGATCGGATCAATCGATCTAGTCGGATAACTCAGGAAGTCATGAAGCTCAAACCACGAATACTAGAAGATCGGATGACTTCCGGAAGATCGGACGGTAAGATCTACATCGGTAGGAGTCGGCCGGTTGAAGCTAAGTCAACAAAGCGCCGGAAGACTTATCGTAGATCGATCGATTCGATCGATCGGATCGACTCATAAGATGAAAACCGATGTTTCATCTTATCATACGTCTGCGATCTAAACAAGAAGAATACCAACCTTAGTTGGAGGAACAACACTTTTGCAAAGGCTTCCATCCATAAGGAAGAAACACGTATGAAACAGAGCCGATACTCATGGGGATTCGATGTTGCTCTCAAACGGCTATAAAATACACATTCACGCTTTTCGGCCATGCCGATTCTCAAGACGTCACATCAAGCCTGCAAGTCTCATTAAAATAACCTCGAGATTCAAATTGCTCTCCAACGGCTCTTTGATCTCAAGGTCTATAAATATGGGATCACACTTGAGTGACACACGGAAATGCTTGGAAAAACAACATAATCAAGAAGCTCAAACTATAGTCGATTTCCCGCACGAAGAACACAACAACAAGCTTATTTTATATTGTGTTCATCCCATAAGTTCTTAGCAAGAAATCTTTTCATCTAGCTTTTTAGGTCAACAGCATGCAAGGAAAGATTTCATAGTTGGAACCTCAACAATCTTACCCAAACCCCAAGTTAGGATAAGTTGTTTAGCAAGATTTCGATCTAGGGTTTCTAGTCTTGATTTACGATCGGTTGAGTGAGAACTCTTAAAACATCTGTTGGTGTCTTTGTGTTGGACTAACACACTAAACTAAGTCCAAATTTCTGTTAAGTCGGTTAAGTTGGTGCCCTTGTGAAAGGGAAGAGTGGGCGTAGGATCGGGTTTGTCCTAACCACTATAAATCTTGTGTGCCTTTATTGCTTTGATTAACTTTGCTCTCACATCGCACAATCTTAAAAAGCGCATACATTCTAAGTTAAGATCGAGCGACACCAAGCTTCCGATCCGACGGACTAATATTTACGTCTATCCGATTAAAAGATAAAACTTGGAATCGATTTATACAAACCTGGTTTTCACACGGGTAAAACTTAAGCTTCCGCACGTCATCGCTTAATCATTAGTTACCGAATCGACTTTACATGTTCATAAGTTGGTTATCGACTAAACTTCATTCACTACAGACTGATCAAAGCTATCTGCTCTCACACCGATCCGCACGAAAAGTTTTTTGAAGTCTATTCACCCTCCCTCTAGACTTACGCCCACTTAACCCGGGACCTACAAGTGGTATCGAGAGGTTGGTTCTTCCGACCAATCGACTCACGTGTCATTGTGGTCAATCGAATCGATCTTGAAAAACCGTTTTAAAAAACTCATTCATTTTCCAAAATCACTCGGCATGGATAACACGTCCGGTATGTATCATGATCTGCCGGTTCTCAATTGATGAGTATCAGATTGGGCCATATATATGTCCAACCATCTAGGCTCGATCGGTGGTAGAATGATGGAAGTCATCGAGAGGACCCATCATCATTTACTCTGACAATCCTGCGGTCGGAGGAGATCCGGACTTTCCCACGTGAAGTCTTGTACGAAAAAAGCCCACCGATGGACACGGAAGAAAGAAAAACGCATACTCTGGACACCATTGCAAGACATATCATCATGAAGACAATGGATAAGGTCACCAAAGAAAAGATTAAGTATCTCAAATCTGCGAAAAAGCAATGTGGGATACTCGGGTTTGAGATCTGCGAGGAAATGAATAGATAAAAAGACAGTACCGCCTTCAAACCGGTGAAGTTCGAGAAACCGAAGATGTCTTTCAACGAAACCATCAACGAACTCGATGGAAGAATTACAATGTCTATAAACAAGCTTCGAGAACTTGGTAGAGAGATGTCCGATAAAGATATCAACTATAAGATCCTAAGGTCTCTCACCAAGAAGTGGGACATGAAGGTCACCAGAATCAAAGATTGCCGTGACATTTCAAGAATGAAACCTAGTAGCTTGTTCTTGAGTCTTAAAGCTCACGAGTTCGACCTGATTGAAAGAGGTCAAGTCGATGAAGACGAGGTCCCTCTTTGAAACCTCGACTTCAAAATCGCTTGCTTTCAAGGCAACCAAAGAAGCGAAACAAAGGCCAATGAACCCATTGGAAATATATTAAGTCGAAGATAAGATCGCTTTTACTTACCAGAAGCTTTTGAGAAGTCGATATACAACTTGGTAAGTATCGAAGATTCTATAAGGACTATCAACATAGCCGAGGATCTAGATAGGAGATCGATAATAGATCTCCGAAAGAACTGTGATCTCGATGATCGGAGGGATCACAAGAGATGAAAGGGAAAGAGATAGTCGACGAAGGAAGGAAGAGATAACCCATCGATAGAAGAAACTCGGATTACTATCGAAAAGGGAAATCACCGATAGGGTCATACTGACGGAGTGATTCACCCGGAAGGAAAGGAATCGGTGGATCCGGTGAGCGTGCTTCAATCGTGAAGAGAAGCAGTCACTATATAGCACGGACCGCCCGCACGGGACGAGAGAGGGAAGAAAAGAGGAACAAAAGAGAGCAACGGTATAGAGACGGAAGAGCCATGGTTGCCGACACGCGAGAATCGACGATTCTATCTGCCTCCGAGGACTCCGGATACTCCTCTCAGGAAGACTTCGCCGACAAGAAAGGCATAGACTTCTATGAAAATGAAGATCCGATATTCTCGTCGACGATGATGAACTCTGCCTCGATGGCGGGGAGGACCAAATCCCGAGGTAACCTCCAAAACCCCTTCGTTCGCTTCTACACCGCTATCATTATTACACCGCTTTGGGAGATTGACTGCAAATTTCTACTCAGAGCAATTGCTTGAAGATCTCTCAATGCAGTAGAAACTTATGCTATTGTGGAAGCTGAGAATGATAAGCTGAGGACTAGAAATAATCAGCTTGCTGAAGAAAATGATCTCAGAAAAACCTCTGAACTTAGATCACCAAAATCGCCGTAAGGTAACTGAGGAATTTAAAATTCTCGAAGTTAAAGCTTCTGATCAGGAAAAGCAGATCAAAGAACAGATGGAAATTAACAGAAAGCAAGCTGATGACTTCAAAATCTTGCAAGCAAAATTCGATGAGCTATTCCGAATGCATGAAAGTCTGAAATCCTCTGAGGATAATCTGCGTAAGAAAATAGATGTTTTTTCAAAATCATCTCAAACCGTTAAAGACATAAACGCCTATTTTCGAGTAAAGATTGATAAGGAGGGACTTGGCTATGAGAAACCCTCCACATCCTCAAAAGCCCCGACTGATTCATCTCAGAAAGGTGTAATCAGACGAATTTCTGAAAAAGATACACCAAAAGCTAAACTTGTATCTAATAGGGGTAAGAGACCAGTTGAGCAGGGTAAAAGTGCCTAACCGTAAAGGGAACGAAAATGGACCCCAACCGGTAAAGCATCGGTAGAGGGGATCAACGGAAGAACCCCAGTTCTTGAAGAGACCTCAACTCGATCAACAGATCGAATCGAAAAAGACAACCTACAAAAGGGAAGTCTAATCCCGAGACCCAGTCAAGGTCACCGCCTAATAAGCATGCTTCGTAAACCTAAAAACCATCTATGCGAAAAGGATATGAATCTTTTTGATGGTAGCGGTCATTACCTACCCCTATAGTCGAAATTTAGTGGTCACTTTGACCAACCACACCGGATAAAAAGAAGACAAACCAAAAAGTTAAATCATAAGTCTTCTAAGTCATCCAAGGTTCACACAAGTAATCATACAACCGAAAAGCATATGAGGATAAGTATGATTATGTTGACAGTATGGGAGACAAATCAGCCTTCTACGATCCGACCGATCACAATAGAAGTGCTTTCTTTGTATGGATCCCCAAATCAAACCTAACCCCTCAGGACCCAATCCGAAGGGGGTACCTAAAACCCGATCGATTGCGTGTTCGCGTGGGTCCGCCAACAAAGGAGGTGTGCAAGCAACTATCCGGTACATCGATAGTGGATGCTCAAGGCACATGACAGAAGCAAACATCTCTCGGTTCTACATAGAAACGAGAAAGGCCCGCGTGTACTCTTTGGTGATGATAACTTTGGTTATACCAAAGGGTTCGAACCTTAGAGAATAATGATGTACAAGAAATGGAGTCTCAGAGGTCGAAGGTCCGAAGCACAACCTATTATCGGTTTCACAATTATGCGACAATCGGATTCAAAGGTGTTGAGTTCTCACCCGATCAATGCACTATCAAGAATCGAGTCACTCAACAGATTTTGCTAACTGGTTCAAGAAAAGGGATCTACGGTGATTGGAACAGTTGTCCAAATCGTGCGATTGTTAAGAGTTCCAAAAGTAGCAGCGATTGGCTCGCACAAAAGAATGAGCCATCCCGAACTTTAAAACTCTTAATAAGATAGCCGGGATGTCTCTAGTGGAAGGACTTCCAATGAAGTGTTCTCAAAGGATCGGACATATGTTCTGCATGTCGGAAAAACAGTCAAAGCTTCATTCAAAGGAATTTCCGACCAAAGATCCAAAGAGAGATCTTGTAGTCGCTTCATATGGATCTGTTTGGACCAATTACACCCGGTCGAGTCTCAACGACGCAAATACACTCGTAATCGTGGATGACTACTCCAAGTTTACAGGTTATATTCTTACATAAGAAGAATGAGACGACAACCAAGATACCCGAAAACGCTAAGAAGATTACAAAATGAGAAGGGTGTCAGTTGTAGTAAAAATCGACGATAAAGGTACGCAATTTACGAACTCTTTTATTACTTGATTTTTGCTCTAAGTTTGGTATACAAAGATGAAACTTCGATTGCGAGGACGCCACAACAGAATGGAGTAAATTTAACGGAGAAACAGAACTCTCAAAGAAGTTCGCCGAACAATGTTAGTGAACATGCGATACCAAACCGTTTAAGGGCGTATAATCAACACTTTGCATGCCATACGCAGAAATGGATGTCTCCCGACTAAGGCTCACTACAAAACACACCTATGAACTGTGGAAGGCGTAAAACCTCGTGTTTTTACTTCCATGTTTTTTTTGCAAGTGTTTCATACACAACAATGGGAAAAAGTCATTGAAGACTTTTTGAGGCCAAGTCTCGATGAGGGTATATTTCTAGGGTATTCCTCATCTAAGAAAAGCTTTCAGGGTCTACAACAAACGAACCCTAGTTGTGGAAGAAACACCCCATGTAACCTTTGATGAAGCATCTTACGATCAAGAGAAATCTGCCTCGTAAACAAAAAGTACCGATCTACCGTAACCCGATATTCGAGAAAATGGATCGGTAACGATCAAGGAAAAGGATCGAAAATCAGATCAATTTACATTCCGATCTAGTCGATTCACCGATCAATCGATCTGAAAAGGTACGAACAATCGCCGATGAAAAAAAGTTGATTCAATTTGAGACAAGAAAGCCCGAACCATCCGGTTCGGGGAACTCTGTTCTCACGAATGTACATCAAGACATGATGATTCCAACATCACCGAGACTTGTTCTTATCAAGTGGACCATAACCTCGCACCACTCCCAATCACTAGTAATAAGATTTTATCGAAAACGGACGATGTTCTCAAAACCGACGCCGTCGAGCGAAGGACTGGATAACCACCATCCAACTAATCTGATAATCGGAGACCCGTCGATAAAATTAAAACTAGACATCGATTGGTGAAAGTGCCATGTATTGTCATTATCTCGCCTATGAAGGAACCAACTACAATCGAGGAAGCATTACAAGACGAAATCGGATTCTAGCCATGCGAGGAGGAGCCGAAATGGGTTAGAGAGAAATGAAGTATGGGAACTAGTAGACGCACCAGTCATCAAGACGTAATTGGCAACGAAAATGGATCTTCAAGAACAAGAGAGATGAGAAAAATGTTATCACCGTAAATAAGGCAAGACTTGTTGCTAAGGGGTATTCACAATCGAAGGAATTGATTACGATGAGACCTTTGCACCCGCCGCTCGTCTTGAAGCCATTCGGGCTATTTCGCTTATGCTTCCCCCAGAGGGTTCATCGTGTATCGATGGACGTAAAGAGTGCTTTCTTAAACGGGTACTAGCGGAGGAAGTTTATGTCGAACAACCTCCGTGCTTTGAAAAAGGCAACCAAGTGTATCGTTTAAGAAAAGCTCTTTATGGCTTCAAACAGGCTCATGAGCTCGGTATGATACACTCTCTCGAGTTCTTGATCGAAAAGTGGGTTCACTAAAGGAATAATGGATAGAACCTTATTCGTAATAGAAGATGGAGAAGATATTCGATGGTTCAGATTTACGTGGGCGACATCATCTTGGATCTCCTAACAAGAACCTATGTGAAAGATTCAAAGAAAAAGCGATGCAAGGGAAATTCGAGATGTCCATGATGGGTCGATGAATTACTTTCTAGGTCTCCAAGTTAAACAAAGTACGTAAGGGATATTCATCTGCCAAAGCAAAGTACACTAGAATCTATTGGCTAAGTTTGGAATTCAAAATAGTAAGGAAGCCAAAATTCCTATGATGATTGGATTCAAGATGGATCCGATGAGGCCGGTCGAAAACAAATCGAAAAGAATATAGGGCTCTCATTGGATCTCTATTATACCCGACCGCCAAGACCCGGATATCACTTTTTGCAAAAGAGGTGTATGTGCAAGATTTCAAGCAAATCCAATGATCGACCACCTAGAAGCGAAAAGCGGATTCTTAAGTATCTGAAGGAACAATAAACCTTGGTTTATTCTACCCATCGATGATAATCTAGAGCTTAGTGGGTATTCTCGATTACGATTATGGAGGTTGCAAGATCGACGAAAAATCAACCTCGGGAACATGTCGGTTCTTAGGAAGTAAATCGATCTCGTGGTTTTTCGAAGAAGCAAAACATCGATTCGCGACATCAACAATCGAAGCGTAATATATGGTCGCAGAAGTCATTGTTCCCAATCGCTCTGCTCGGTCGGAAAATGAGGATTACAACATTGTAGCTAAGAACGTGCCTATATTACGTGCGATGAAGATAGTGCTATTGCAATCACTCGTAATCCGGTTCTACATACAAGATGCAAGCATGTGGATGTGGACACCACTTCATAAGAGATCACGTTGAAAAGAAGAATATCGAGAATGGAAAAGATTCATACCGATATACGAAAGGCCGATATTCTAACCAAGCCACTAGGCGAGATAAGATTCGAGATTTATCAATGAGCTAGGACTTCTAGATCTTGGAGAAATGTCACCGAAAAATGTTTGATGGAATGTTCTCGAGAACTAATTTGGTTAAGAGACTAACGGATCGAGAGAAATCGGTTGAGTTTGGTATCTTAACCGATCTCAAGAGATCCGATAAGTAAAAATCGTCGGACTTACACGCTACCAGATCCAAAGGAATCGATCGATTTTAGTTTATCGATTTAAAGTCTATCGGTTTAAAGGAACTGATCGATTCAAGGTTTATCGATTAAAGGAAAATGCTCGATTTAAAGGATTATCCGATTAAATCAATTTGGTTATAGTATTTCTTTGTGATTAGTTCTAGGCGATATTCAACAAGCAAGATTCAGAGATTAAGAGCTAACAATCGCATAAGAAAGCGAGAATTTACACAACGATGAAATAACAGAACTTTTCATTGATAAAAACCGAAGGTGAGGTTACATTACGAAGTTCTGAGTACAAGAAGACCCTGAGGTCGAAGACATAAATGTTAACCAAAATCCTAAACCAAGTTACCCTAAACCCTCATCCTAACCCCGTTAAGTGAAGGAAAGAGAGAGATTTTAAACTCTCATTTTCCCCACTTAACAAGGGGTGAGAGAGGCTTTAAAGAAACGAGAATCCCAAAGGCGGTCGCAAAAAGTTGAAGATCAAGAAAACCTGGAGCGATGCGAGGCCTTGATAGGATTCTAAGCACGAGCCCTAAAAAGGAGGAGTAGTAGGGCTCTCCAACATTAAATGGAGCACGTGTGCCAAAGAGTTGGTCATCGATCTCATGGGCACATGTGCTACATATTTTATACCGACTAAGTCCGATGGTTCGTTACGTCATCCAGATAGACACCTGAGGTGCATACGGGTCGGAGAAGTGTCTTCTCGGTTGAAACAAAGAGATCCGCACCGGTGGTAGAGAAGCTTTGCTTGAAAGAATCAGATGTGAAATCAAGATGATGAAGAAAACAAAGAATAAGGGATGCAAAGGGTTGATTTGAGAAGATGAAATCATATAAAAGGGTGTAAAAGTGTTTTTCTTAAAGTCTCACCTAAACAAGGGTTCACCAAGATACATGATCCTTACAAAAGAAGATAAGTATGGTGAATGGGTGATGTTGTGTAAAACATTGGTCCAATTTATAGAGGCCAAGCAAGGATGCAAATGCAATTTTCATTTCAAGAAGCCTATCAGAAAATTTGCATCAAAAGGACAGAGTGTAGAAATCACGCGACCGATAATTGGATAAATTTACGGTTGATTGACATATCGAGAGATTGAGGCGATATTTACGCATGTCAATCACGCCTACTTAGGGAATAAAGCTACTACTCTAGACTAAGTTTTGGCGGTAAAACTTATCCCAAGAATTGGCTTAATCGAAAAAGAATCGGATGAGGTCAACCAAAATCGATTACTTACGAGCATGATCGGATGAGAGAGATCAAATGAGCTTGAAACTCCAATAAATCGATATATCGATCTATGTCGAAAATATCGGTTGAAGGGGAACTTCAACCGATCAAGGAGGATCAAAAGGAAATCGGGCGTACTCGAGGAAAGATCGGCTAAGCTGAAGTTTCAACAAATCGAATCTGTTGGAAGATCGGTTGAAAAAGGATCGGTTAAGGAAATTTCTTAAGGCTTAGGCGAGAATGATTAAGATCAACAAGTGGAATCAACATTGACAAGTAATATTGATCGATTACAACATCGATCAACCCGGATCTGGATCTCTTTTCTCTTGCTCTTTACTTATTTATCGGATCGTGTCGATATTATTTGCCTTCTTGTACCTTATCCTTGTGGCGTGTACTCTGCAAATCATTTAATGCGGACGTGGGGTACATGTATTAACTTCTACTTGATCGTGCTTTTAAATCCAAAAGTTTTTGTGTACGCGTCGTTTTCGACCCTACGATCAAAACCGCTAAATCTGGAAGCATAAATCTTTTCAAAACGATTGATCTTCAAAATCTTGTCTTATTGTACCCTCCGCCTATATAAGATTCATCAAACCTTACGAGTTTTTTCGCTTCACAAACTTGCATTACTCTCCTTTGAAAAACTTCAAATTTTCTCTCGTTTCAAAACGATTTCTTAGAGTTCAAAATCTTCTCTGAAAATTTGAATCGGTAATATTTTCTTTTAAACTTAATGATGAATCTTTCTTTCCGTTAAAAACATTGTTTTCAAAAGTTGTTTTTCGAATTTATGCTTCATTGCCTTTTTGTTTTCCGCGGTATGATATTGATATTGATTATGCACAAATTTAATAAGTCTATCTCACTTTAGATGGCCACTCATGGACTAGGAAAGATCATGTGCAATTATCTTGGGCGCAACGAAGATCTTTGAGGATAAGTTCGTTCGATTTGGAACCACCGAGGATTCTCGAATCCATGGAGGTGGAACAAATTACAAGAAAATTTGATCGAAACATATTGCTCTGCTTCCACTTGCAATCGGTGATGCGAGTGTAAACACTTCAATTCTTGCAAAATTTGAGTGTGGATCTGACAAAAACCAGAGACGAATCGATGTCGCCGAACAATGGAGAAGAAATCGATCGACAAATGCGATATCACTCGTCTGCTCAAATTTTACTAAAAGGGCGAATCTCACCGCGACACTACAGGAGAATGAGGGACGAAGAAATCGAGAGGAGCTCTTAAGAGAGGCGGATAAACATCGAAAAGCCGGATTCATCAAAGCCAATGCTCAAAAGAAAGTACAGATCGTTGTTTGACATTCTCACAAGAACGATCATGGGAATCTATTTAGCCCGCACGCCTCACATCAAATAAAAAATACAAAGATGGCGGCAATAATTGATGGGCTCGAAACATCAATTGGCACGGCGACCTCGAAAGCCATCTTGCTCCAAGAACACGAAAAATTTGGAGTCAATGAATCCAAAGTGTCTTTCCTCGAAAAAGAGAGTCGCAATCTCAACAAGGTTGCAATTATATTGAAGGACAAAGCGCCAAGCCGAATGGAATCGTAATGGATCAAGTCCTACAATGCCTTCTTCTCATCAACTTCGGGGCTATATATGGGCCACCAGACGATGACAAGGAGCCCACTCCAACAAAATCAAGAAAGGAAAGAGCAAAAAAGTTGCCATCCACACCAGCTTGCTCCACGTAAAAAGAAACGAAAATGTGTGAAGGCCCGTGAGAAGAGGCCAAAGAAAGCAAAGCAAGCTACCATGACTCTAGCAGACTAGAAGATGAGTCGAAGAAGATAGAGCGCCGTAATTCCTATAACAACAAAGAACAATCGACAGTAAGCTTTCAACCCGAGGGCTCGCTAACGACCGAGGTAGAAGCACAAACCGATAAATCTCCTTCTCTCAACCTCAAGCGATTCACCGCCGTACTAAAGGTCACTGAAAGCATGTCACTCCCGCTAGTTCACTCGCTCATGAACTCCGAACCAGATATAACCGCCACTACAAAAGAACCATCAAGCAGTCGAACCAATCGCATAACTTCCGCCGACTCAAGCACAACCGTAAGCTTCCACATCTCATCCAACAGAATCTGACAGATAATTCCTCAGATCCAGATCAACAAAGACCATCACCGAAAAATGGTCGACTAAGAATTGAACGAGAGATTGATGAGATGTATCCACAACCGGGTCGCCCATCCCGCCATCGAGAAGAAGTCATGGAGATCCTCACCGGAGAGATCTCGATTAAAAGCTTCTCGATCCGATCTTACTTGTTGAATAGATGGGTGGTGCGGATGAGTTCGCAGATTTTGACTTCGATATGAGGAAGTCCGCCAAAATGGGATCACCAAATTTTCATATATCCGATAAACTCTGGAAAGCTCCGATCCACGGCGAAGTTGGAATTGCCGGAAGAAGAAAAAGTGGAGAGATCGCCAAAGCTCCGAAAACAGACGCCGAAATGGAGAATGCAGAGTCTGGCGAAAAGTGGAACCGGTGTCTTTGCAGTTCACGACCAACCACCGGGAGGCACAAACAACCGAACCTCGATCAAGTGATGGATCCAATTCCTACATCTCAAATCACCACCGATCAACCCGGAGATCGGATCTTGTCTCAAAGATCTCCCGAAAAAGAAAGAGATTGAGGAGTGCTAAGCGATCGAAGACAAATCGATCTCAAACAAAAGCGAAGCAATCGAGATCGGTTCTCCCGATCCATGACCACCATGTCTGGCCGAGCTTACAAAAAATCGATTGATGACAAAAGGTCAAACAATTGGATCAAAATCAATCTTCTTTTACGACGCCAATCGAGAAAAAGGCTCGAGTTATCGTAAGAGAAATTTGACAAAATGATTTGGACACTCTACGCTACAATGGAAATCGCCAAAAAAGAGCAACATAACTGCTCGTAATCTAACTCAAACTTGAGTTTATCTTCTAATGATCTAAATCGGCGTTGTCGGTCGACTTTGGGTCTCGACTTCCCACCTCAATCGCGCTTTTTGATCAAACCAAAAAGGGAAGGATCTGAGAAACCAAATGACACATCGAAGATAAGGCCCATGGACAAAGCTCAATTGCAAGAAAGGGCTGCTGCGGGGTTTGGACATCAAAATCGGACCGATTACTCGGACCGGAAAGTCACCGGAAGACAAACTAGTCGACATCTGGTGATAAGGAGCTAGTCAGAAATTGTCCAAAGAGCGGATTTATCAAGAAGAAAGAAAGGACGAAAAAAACGGGCACAAGCGAAGGGTTGAAACGCAGAAGTTCAAATCAAGGGCTAAGAAAGGATTAAGCGAAAATCGCACGAACCTCGGGTTACCGACAAGAGTCGGCGAGATCATACCAAAAAAATACCGCACACGCTAAGAGGTTTGAGGAATGGAATAAGATCGAAGTGAATGGCTTTAGATGCCTTTGTCCTTGATCTTGTTCCAAAAGAAGAATCACCAGATGATGAGTTCCTCAACTGGTTCCAAGAATAAATATCAAGACTTTCAAGTATCTTGGAAAATGAAGCCAAGCTTATAAATGTAAAGATATCTCGCCAAGAGTATGATCTGTTAATATACTCGAAGAAGGATGGCTCATTTAACAGATGGCATTTGAGAGATTCTACTTTGACATCTTGAGCAAATCGCAAATAACCGATCAAGTGCGGACAACCGATGTCAAATGGAAACTCTATCAAATTTTCAACGTTCCACAAGACCAAAAGAGAAATGCGGAAGGATACAAGCCCAAGGAGTGAAGATTCAGAAGACGTCTAGGGATCAACTGCTTTTAAATTCAAAACTTTTATGATGTAACATGTAATCAACATATCTAATGAAAAGTTTATCTTTCTGATCCCAAGACAAAATCTCTTTGTCTTCTGATTACTTGCTCTTTTAATCGTTTCTATACTTATCAATTGTTTGGTTTCTCGGTGTTTTGGTTTCATCAAAAGGGGAAATTGTTGGGAAATTTATAGTTTTGATGAAAGTTCCAAAAACACATGTAATAGGACCAATCGACACATTTAGGTATTGATGCTTACATTACTGCGATAGGAGACCCGGTTGATAATGATTGTATAGAAAAAGCGATGTAATAGATAGGTCACATATTGAGGGGAACTCAATATGTATAGGTCGAATCTGAAGAATCGGAAGAAAGTTCGATATCCGACAGTGCCGAACGTTAAACCGAATCTTAGATCGGTCGGTGATCTAGTCGGATAACTTCGCCGAAGTCATGAAGCTCAAACCCGCGAATACTAGAAGATCGGATGACTTCCGGAAGATCGGACCGGAAGACCTACATCGGTGAGTCCTTGCAACCCGAAGTTAAGTCAACAGCGCCAGAAGACTCTATCGGTAGGTGATCGATTCGGTGATCGGATCGAGCTCATAAGATGAAAACTGATGTTTCATCTTATCATACGTCTGCGATCTAAACAAGAAGAATACCAACCTTAGTTGGAGGAACAACACTGCAAAGCAAGGCTTCCATCCAATAAGGAAGAAACACGTATGAACAGAGCGTGCTCGCATGGGATTCGATGTTGCTTCTCAAACGGCTATAAAATACACATTCACGCTTTCGGCCATGCCGTTCCTGAAGCACGTCACATCAAGCCTGCAAGTCTACCTAAAATAACCTGAGATTCAAATTGCTCTCCAACGGCTCTTTGATCTCAAGGTCTATAAATATGGGATCACACTTGTGAGTGACACACCTGAATGCTTGGAAAAACAACATAATCAAGAAGCTCAAACTATAATCAGTTTCCGCATACGAAGAACACAACAACAAACTTATTTTATATTGTGTTCATCCCATAAGTTCTTAGCAAGAAATCTTTTCATCTAGCTTTTAGAACAGCTTATGCACTGGGAAAGATTTCATAGTTGGAACCTCAACAATCTTACCCAAACCCCAAGTTAGGATAAGTTGTTTAGCAAGATTTCGATCTAGGGTTTCTAATCTTGATTTACGGGATCGGTTGAGTGAGAACTCTTAAAACATCTGTTGGTGTCTCTTGTGTTGGACTAACACACTAAACTAAGTCCGATCGGTTAAAGTCGGTTAAGTTGGTGCCCCTTGTGAAAGGGAAGAGTGGACGTAGGGCCCGGTTTGTCCTAACCACTATAAATCTTGTGTGCCTTTATTTGCTTTGATTAATCGCTCTCACATCGCACAATCTTAAAAGCGCATACATTCTAAGTTAAGATCGACAACACCAAGCTTCGATCGTCCGACGACTCGATATTTTACGTCATCGATTAAAAGATAAAACTTGGAATCGATTTATACAAACCGGTTTTCACACGGGTAAAACTTAAGCTTCCGCACATCGGTTAATCGATAGTTACGAATCGATCTAACTTTACGGCGTTTCAAAAAAGTTGGTTATCGGACCAAATCGATTCACTCGCAACGACTGATCAAAGTTATCTGCTCTCACACTTTGATCGCGAAAAAGTTTTTTCGTAAGTCTATTCACCCCTCCTCTAGACTTACGCCCTCACTTAACCCGTTAGGGACCTCTGTTTGTGATTCACTTATGCAACTTCAAAGGATTGATTCCAATGAATATCGATGAAAAAGTATGCTTTCAAAATCAAGTTGATGCAACAATTAAAGCCACGAGATAAGGAAAGCGATAAAGAACCACGGCCGATTATAGTGGTTCGTGAGACTCAAGCTCCTACATCCACTCTCCCGACTCTTGAGAGAAATTCACTATCAAACTGAGCTTTACGACTACCTCGTAGTTTACTTACTCAACTTCGTACCTGAGTTTTTCTAACTACTCCACGTGGTTTACTTACTCAACCCGACCTTGAGGTTTTTCGACTACCTCCGTAGTTTACTTACTCAATCACACACAAGCTTTCGGACTACCCCTCGGCTTACTAACTTCTCCTCTAGAGTTTTTAGACTACTCCGCGTGGTTTACTAACTCTTTACAACTCTACTCACCAACAAACACACTCCAACTACCTTCTCGAGGGTTTGGGGTTTCTTGGTTGGTTTCCAACTAGAATGAGATATCCTTTACAATAAAGCACAATGCAAAGGGTTAGGATATCTCACTAAGCTTTGGATAAATCTTATCAAGCTAGGCTTAGTAAAGTGAGCTCTCTTCAATATAAAAAGCACTTGGGAAATTCAAGGTATTTCGAGTGCTTTAACTTTTGCAAGAATAAGTTTGAGCTCTTGAGTTAACGTATAAATTTCCGTAACCTTACGATGTAGAGGGTCACCGAGTTATTTATAGGCATACACCAAGGTCACTCTTGAAAACTATCCGTTGGAGAGATAGCTTCGTGAGTTCCCTTATTTGGTGTGTGAAAGCGGTTATATTTAGAGTTTGAAACTCCCTAACACGTTTTAGGCAATAGCCTTTCATGTAGCCGATCTTCACTTTTTGCGATGCTGGAACTTTTCGTACATCGACATCTTTTTTCAAATCCTTTCATCCTTTATGCGTGTCGGTCATGATGGTACAATGTCGTCTTCCTCTTTTTGACTTTTGTCTCCGGTAAAAGTAGACACCTTCAATGCTCTTTTTGGTTACAAACTCGAGTTTGATATAACCTTAACAACACTTGACTTAGTTCCTCTTATGCGCATTTGAATGTCTTGGCAATATCTAACTTTCTAAGGTATCGCGTTTCTCTCCGATATTGCATCCTTGGATAGATATATTGATTACCTCGGAACATTCGGGTTCATCTTGAGCATTGATGCATTCTTGAGTCTTGATAATAATTCTTGTCTTTCGATATTCTTGATCTTGAATCTCGGTCTTGATCTTGTGTCTTGAGAGTCTTACGAGTCTTGAGTCTTCCGAGTCTTGAGGTCTTCTGAGTCTTGATTTATCTTGTTGATTATCTTTGAGTCTTCATCTTTGAGTCTTGATTCTCGATTTCATCTTTAGTCTTTAGTATCTCAGTTTCATACTGAGTTCTTCAGAGTCTATTCTGAACTATATCTGCTGACTTATACATTTTGCAGATAACATCCTGAAAATTCTAAAACTGAATCTTGACTCATCTATCAAGATCATTACTGAACATGTCATACTCAGGGGTTTTGGGATCTTAATCAAAATCATATAATCTTTTATTAAATTCATCTCCCAACAATTTCCCCCTTTTTGATGATGCCAAAACCTATCTTGTTACAAATATATAACATATTCTCAGGTTTCAGTTTATCTATTACAAGATTGGTTATGTCCCAACAGTTTCCTGAATCAGAGAATCTCCCAACAATTTCAGAGAGTCTCCCAACTATTTCATCACCAAACAACAGTGATCAGGCATATCAAATATAAAGACATGTAAAATAAGATAATGAGATATTATCTTTTGAGCATAATGATAAATCTTCATTGATGATAAGTGTACCATTACAGATTACAATGAATTTATCAAACAAAATCAAAAAGACAAAAAATTTAAAGAATACAAAATCTTCTGAGTCTTCAGTTTTTAGTCTTCAGATTCGGCTCTTCAGTCTTCTGCTCTGTTTGCTTCATTTTCGACTTCATCGGTGGGCACTTCCAGATCAAACATTCCGAAGAATCTCTTCTTCAGCTCATTTCTTTCCCTGAGGATGTCTGGACTATTTCCAGTTAGGCCCAACTGACCAGCGTACTGAGCAATTTCTTGTGTAATGGCCTTTTCATTTACCAAGCCATTACCAAGTCTCGGAGGAGGATAGGAATATGGACTGGGGGCTACTATCATACTCCACCTTCATCCATAAGGTTAATCGACTTTGTAGATACTTTGGATAAAAGGTGAGAAGATATTCAATGAAAGCTTCGTTCTGATCTGAGTTTTCCCCTCTCCATTCCCTGAGAACATCATAATTGAACCAGAAGGTTCTCTTTACTTCTTCCCACATGTCGTTGAGTTTAATGGGCATCCATTTATCAACATGGGGCCCCTTCAGCTTTTCGATGTTCCTTCCTCTTTGCTAAAACTTTACGAAGTCACTCTTCGACTTACGCTCTTCGTCTATCTTCTTTTACGATCACGCGAAGTTCACGAGACCGAAGCGGCAGCTTTTTAGCTTGTTCTTTTTTGAGTGTCATCGAGCCTCTCTCGGAGTTGAAGACTTTCTTACGGTTGAGACTTCATTTTCCTGCATCTTCGAAATCAATTTTCTCTGGGTTGGCTTAGAAGCCTTCATGCGCTTGCTTCTGAGTTGAACAACGCCCAAGGCTTTCCCTCTTCATAAGCGATTCACTTTGACTGCTTTGTTCCAACCTTAGTTCTAGCACTTTCGGTTTCTCTCTTGCAACCTCAAGCTTGGTTTGCTCGAAACTTCGAATGTAAACCAAACTTCTCCACTTGAGCAAATTTTAACTTCTCATAGCATTGACTTCTTTAAAGGCTTGGGCTAAATTGTACATTTCAAAGATCTTTCAGGCCTTCTTTCCAAAACGTGCCATGAACTTCCCGAGGTCTTAAGACCTTCCCTTTCCCCCGCTTGGCACCGTAGTTTGGAAGAAGTCCGGAGAGAGCTGTGTCCATATGATCTTGTTCTTTGCTCACACAAATGATCTCTCCGCTAGCTGATCTTGCTCATCTTCCATTCTCCTAATGTGGTTCTTAGCCACGCATGACAGTTCTTGAGATATGTGGGCAACCGGCGGAGAGTGCATCTTTAAGCATCTCATCATCTTGGTCATGAAGCCTTTGAGCTCATTTCCTCAACAGCCATTTGATCGGCACCTCATTTTCTCTGTCGGTTTCACCTCTAGAAATTCAATCGATTCTGGTGCTTTTTGTTTCATTTCAAGACTTAACTCTGCGTTGACTCCCTCCGAACTTTTCTTTTAGCTTTTCTTCCATGGAGGTCATCCCGAGTGGTCGGTGTTTTATATCGCACCATTCTAAGAATGGTAGAATCCTTCCATTTATACGAGCTTGATTGGCCGCGTTTCTTCCATCTGAGCAATTTTGATTGCATTGGCTCAATCTTCTCAAGTTTCTCCATTCGGGGAGTGAGATCAATCTCGTGACCTTCTACGCACCTTCATCTTTGTTTGATCATCCCGAGCTTGACTTCATCCTGAGCTCCGGCCTCCAATTGAGCCTCGGTCGATTATCGGACATTTGATTAAAGATAGTACTTTTCGGTAACTCTGGCATAATTATTAATAGTGCGGAAGGTACCAAGAGTCTTAACCGATATGAGGTTGATCGACAACATAAGTCTCTTTTTTACATTTGAGGCCCGATCCTCAACTTCTCCTGTTGGTCCCCATCTCCATCTTTGGATTTGTCTCCATTGCTCGGGGACTCAACCTCATTGCTTTCTTCTCGGCTAACTTCCTCAAACCGACTCATCAAAATCGGAATTTTTCATCCCGAGCTTTGTCATTCAACCACGAGAAGTCGGTCGGGAAGGTTTGTCTCCTCATTCCACGAGTCTTCCCCTCTGAATCAACAATGTCAAGCATCTCGGGAAGAGTCGATTGAGGATATACACTTGTCGTCCTTAATCCCGAAGAATATATCTTGCGGATCGGGGTATGAAATTTGAGCTTCGGGTATCGGTCGAGGATGATGAACCGTTCCCCTTGCTCCACTCGCTCTCTCGCCTTCCCTTGTTCCTTCTTCCATCTAAGACTCCTCTCTTCGATGAGAAGCCGCTAAGGGATCAGCGATTAGGTCACCAGAGCTCGCCAGTACATTTTGCTCTGAGCCTCATTAGTATCTGGCTTGTGCATTCGAGTCCTCGGTTCCGAGTGGGTTAAAAGACTGGTGGCATTTCCTCGGTGAGTCCGAGTTGGCTCGTCGTCCGAGCTGCACATCTTCGGATCGACTAAAATGGCTCTTCGATCTGAGCACTGTACATCCCCAGGTAGGCATCTCGAGGTCTGAGCTCCTTTAAAAATTTCCGAGAAATTTTATCCTGAATCGAAAGTGATGTCTCGAGCACCTCGAGAAGACCTACTCCTCGATCGATCTGTGGTCCTTGAGATAACCTGAGCGGACTTGTAATGGTGAACTTTGAGCGCTTTGGCCTCGAGGTTGTCTCACCTTCGAAATCATCAAGTACCTTCGCTTGCAGGTGAGAACCACCAATCTTCTCATGCTTTGGAGCGAGGTTCTTACGCCTCAACAGGTTTTTGCTCCTTGCTCCATTTTTGCCTCAAATGAACCTTCCCCCGGTTTGTTGGGTCTCTTTCTCGACGAAGAAGGTGATTCTACCTTCTTTTCTCTTTTCCCTCGGATAGCACCTTCTTCACAAAGAATGGTCTTGAAGAGAATTTTGGATTTAGGGAATGGGGTTGAATTGGCGAAGATATCCTCCTCCTCTACGCACATCTCCAAAATATATGCAATTTTGGTGGCATGGTGGATCTTGCCTTTCATCGTGATTTCCCCATTGACTCTTTTTATGATCTTGGCTTGCTCGACACCATCTGGACTAAAATTTCAGCCCGGTTGAAGTCGGTGGTGGGAGATGCCTCGATCGCCGCCATCAATCGAGCTTGGGGTACTAATGCCTCCAAAACTCCCCGCAAGACTCATGACGCTCTTTTACTCACAATATCCATCGGCACTGCGATATTGTGGCTTTAGGTGCTTCTTGTGCAAAGTTGCCTCAAACTTCACAGATTCTCGGCAATCCTATCTAGGTACTCTGCTCTCTTCCGGCATATACATCGCAGGATCCTCTCCTCTACCACATAGCTCAAACACATCATTCAGATTTTTCGGAATAATGCACAACTCCCTCTCAAAATCGACGTATTTTGATGAGTGCTCTAGATGAGATACGGTAATCGAAGAGTGCATACTATCTTCTTCATCTATTTTTAAATTGCAGATGAATTCGATTACCTCCTTTGCGAACTCCTGGTCTGGTCGGCTTGCGACTAGATGGGTGAGTTTAGCCAGTCGGATCATATGCAGAGCCTCCTCTTCTGGCTTTGAGTTGGTTGTGCTCTCAAGTGAGACAGTGAACTCGTACCATGGCTTATTGGTTATGGCTAATCTCTCGTACACGGTTGGAGTCATTTTAGAATATGATTGAAGAATTTGAAGCTTTAGGGTTTTGCGATTTCTGGGCAAAGGGGATTTTAGTTACAGAGTATTTGGGAACGAAGGGTTTGATAAAATTTTGGCTTGAATGGCTTGAAGGGGTATAGATAGCTTCGAGATCGTGGGGAATCGTGTTGGTTAGGTGAAAAGCAATGGTTGAGATTAATCTCCTATTAATCGGGTATATATGAGCAAGCGATCTCCGAAAAGTAAGCCGCCAAAATATCCTCATTGGTCAATAATGTGGCAGAGCATTAAATGACTGTTGACCTTCTTCGGAATTTAAAACGATCCCGCCCAAAAACATTCCTCAGGTGTTTTGTATTTATTGCGAATGATTACTGAGTTTTACTTAAGCAATAAATGGGTCACATGAGTCATTACTTCTTCAGACTAATTTCCTTCTATCAGTCTTCTTTGATCTTGACCTTGATAAAATGTCGATATAATCTTTGAAAAAATCTTGAAAGGGTTCAACGTACTCTTTAATCTTGACCTTGATGAATCTGAGTTTCTTGAGACTCGATTCGATATTTCCATTTATCCCGAGTTTCTCGAAGAGAATTCGAGAAAGCTTCATGCATCTAAAAATCTTCAATTTTCAGATTTACTCTATACACACGGTTCTAACATCCCTAATTCAACCGAAAGTTCACGAAATCTTGATTGACCAAAGGTTTAGTCAAGATATCGGCTCTTTACCTATCGGTATGAATTTTCTCCATCCTTATGTCCTTTTTCTCGACATGATCTCGATGAAGTGATGTCGATATCCACATGCTTGCATCCGGTGTGCAATCTTAGGATTTTGTGAAATAGCAATGGCACTATTATTGTCACAAAGTATTGGTATTTCATTGGCCACAACTTTATAATCCCTTAGTTGTTGTGCGAGCGAAAGAATCTGAAAGCACAACAAACTTCCTGCGACCATGTATTAAATTTCTTCGTAATCTTGGTTGCTCTTGAGGTCATTTCTTTTGAAAACCAAGATATCGGTTTGCTTCCTAGAAATTGACAAGTTCTGTTGTGGACTTCTGTCAATTACGCAACCTCCATAGTCGACATCGAGTAACCGGTTAATTCAAGGTTATCATCACCGGATACCATAATCCTCTATTCATTGTGCCCTTAAGATATCTCGATTATCTTTTTGGCGACCTCCATGTGACTAGTCTTAGGATTAGCTTGGTATCTTGCACATATCCCAACAAAGAAATGTTATATCCGCCTACTTGTTTGTGAGATAGAGCAATGATCCAATGATTCCTCTATAATCGGTATGATTCACCGATTTGCCTTACGAATCGGGATCCATCTTGTAGTTAGTATTCATAGGAATCCTAACTGCATTGCAATCTGTACACCATATTTGGCAATCGGATCTCCGGTGTACTTTGCACGGTTGATGAATATTTCTTCCTTTGATTGTTTCACTTGAAGACCTAGAAAGAAATTCATCTCTCCATCATTGACATCTCAAACTTGCCTTTCATCGGTGTTGAAAACTTTTCACACAACCCCGATGGTTTGGAGATCCAAAAATGATGTCATCAACATATATCCGAACCAATAAGATATCTTCCCCATCCTCTATCCCGAGCGAGTTCTATCAGCAGATTCCTTTGACAAAACCATGGTCAATAGAAACCGAGAAAGAGTATCATACCATGCTCTGTGGTCTTTGCTTGAGACCATACAAAACTTTTCCGAGCACAGAAACTTGGTCATTCTGTTTGAAGCCGGAGGTTGTTCCACATAAACCTCTTCTTTAAGCACACCGTTCGAGAAATGCACTTTTCACATCCATTTGGTGATCTATGTGAACTTCATGTGGGCAAAGATATGCAAGAAACAATTTGATGGCTTCTAGTCTTGCAAAAGTGCAAAGGTTTCATCATAATCCAAGCCTTCTTCTTGGGAATAACCTTGTGCAACTAGCCTTGCCTTGTTTCTTACAATGTTGTTGTTTTCATCTCTTTTATTCTTGAAAACCCACTTGGTTCCAATGACATTGTGCCTTTCAGGTCTATCTACCAACTCCCATACTTCATTCCTTGAGAATTGATTCATTTCATCTTGCATAGCGAAGAATCCAATCTGAATCTTGTAGAGCTTAACCAATCTCTGCGGGTTCTTTCTCCGATAGGAAGCGGCGAATAGTGCACTCTCACCATGGAACCTTCTTGTCTTAACACCTTCGGTTAGATCACCCAATAATCGACTTGTAGGATGACTATCTAACCATTTCCTTCTTGATGTTCCCCTTCAATAGTATCCTCAACATTTGAAATGTTAGGTTCGATTATATCGATAAACTTCGAGGAACAACGAGAAAGGAGAAAGTGAATCATCTTCCTCGGGGAAATTCTATTCGAGAACATTGTCGGAGAAATTTGTTCCCCTTTGGTTGATAGATTCGAATTTGCCTCGGTGACCACATCTTCATTGGCATCACATACAGTGAAGTCCGAATGGTGTTGCTCGATTGGTTACCTTTGGAGTGTTGGTTTTCCTGAGTCTCACCATCCTGATTTCCATCCTGAACTTCTTTATCTGAGTCTGAGTCACTCCAATCATAGATAGTGACTGACTTCTTCTTTTCTGGTTCAGTGGATGATTTTTCTTTTTGTTTCAGGCTTAATCTGGTGATCCTCTTAGTCAGTTCATCTGCATCATGTTCTGTTTCTTGAACACAAATAGTTTCATCAAAAACAACATGAGGTGTTTCCTCCACAATAAGAGTCCTACTGGTTGTAAACTCGAAAGCTTTTTATGACTTGAAATATCCTAAGAATATTCCTTCATCAGCTTTACTATCAAAAGTTTTCAACTGATCTTTACCATTATTGTGTATGAAACACTTGCAACCAAACACACGAAAGAAAGAGACAAGAGGCTTCCTTTCATTCCAAAGCTCATAAGGTGTTTTGCCTTGACTCTTAGTCAGCATGGATCTATTCTCGTGAGTAGCGTGCGGTGTTGGCGACTTTTCAGCCCAAAAATCTTTTAGGAATATCGACTTGATTATCATTGTCCTTGCGAACTTCTTTTCGAGTCCCATTCTCCTTCTTTCAAAGAACACCATTTTGTTGAGGGGTCCTTGCGGTGATGTTTCATGAGAAATTCCATTTCTTTGCAATAATAATCGAATATAATATGATTTATAAATTCGGTTCCTTTGTCGGATCTCGATTTTGACCACACTCGAGATTTTTCTCAATCTTGAGCCTTTTCAATGAATTAAAACTTTATCTCGGTCTCTTTCTTCTTGAAAGAATATGACCCAAGTATATCTTGAGTAGTCATCAACTACTACCAATGTGTATTTCTGCCATTAGTGCTCCACAGTGTTATAGGACCAAAAAGATCCATATGAAGTAATCAAGTATTCTTTCGGTAGAAACCTCAACTTTACTTTTAAATGATGCTCTTATCTCTTTTTGCCTTTTAAGCACGATCACAAATATGTTCCTTCTTGAATACTTCGTTAGGTAACCCTCTCACAAGAGCTAATCTTGCATGCTTGTTCGGGGTTTTGAAATTTAGGTGATTCATTCTTTTATGCCATAACCAACCGGTATCTCAGGAACTTTTAGCAACTAAACATGTATCTTTAGGAGTTGAACTCAATCGCCAAGATACACATTCCTTTTTCTTGTACCCGGTCGGTAGTACTTTTTCGTGATGTATCATCTTTCACAAAACATAAGTTCTTAGAGAACTCAACATTAAAACCTTTATCACAGAATTGGCTAATTGAAAGCAAGTTATGCTTCAATCCAGATACATATGAAACACCATGGATATGAACTGAGTCGATTTCCAAAGTTCCATATCCTTGATCATCCTTGGAGTTATCTCCAAAAGTGATATGTGGGCCTCTTTGTTCAACATAGTCACTGAGTATCTTCTTGTATCCTGTCATATGTCTTGAGCATCCACTGTCGAGATACCATATATCAGGAGTTTTTTCATCTCTGCTCATCAGTGCCATGTGATCTTTAGTCAGTTTAGTGCCCTTGTTTTCCTCCTGAAAAACAAATTAATTCTTAGGTACCCAATTTGTGTAGGGTCCTACAAGGTTAGATGTACCTTTTCGGGAATCCAAATCTCTGACAACTCTAATTACTTTAGAGTGGGCGTCCATCTTCCATAAACATCAACATATACATCCACTACTCTGGGTGCCTTAGCAGTTTTACAGATGTGTGCTAGCTTTAGCATGAACATGTGCCTTTGAATTCTTCTTTGGTTCGGGCCTTACATTCATTTGCTTTGGGCTTTTTTAAATGCGGTGGTCTAAATCTTTGTTGATTAGGGTTCGGATAACCTTTACCTTTAGGCAAGTGAGGTTTAGGTTGTGCATCTTTGAAATCTGGTCTTTCGACAGATTGAGGACTTGGTCTCTTCAGTTGAGAATATCTCTGTTTGAGTGTTTCTCTTCCGAAGATTCCTCCGATGGTTCGGTGTAGATCCTTTCAAGTTTGCATTCTTAGCTTTGAGGCTTTGAAGTACTTGCTGAAAATTTTCTAAATCGGTTTTTTCGGGTTTTCTAGCCTTCACCGAGGTTTGGGCTTTCTAACTTTGATCATTCGGTTTTTCTTGAAACCATAGGTCCTTTTCCTTGTCTACAACCTTGGGCATTACTTGATTGAAGTGTAGGTGCCATTGTTTTTTACAAAGATTGTCTTCTTTGCTACTTGATGCGACATTCGGATGACCTTGTGAGGTTCCCCAGGAATGAATCCCAATCCAGTTTTATAGTGGCGGATCTCGGTAACTCTAATTTCATCTATTACTTTAGATGCATTATTCAATAGAGTTAACTTCTTCTCGCACTATCCTCACGATTCTGTAGAGTTTCATGCTTCTCGGAGAGGTCATTGAACTTAGTTACGATTAATTTGAGTTTCTTGGGTGGATTTCTCTAGCTTTTCAATTAGGGTCTCTATCAACTTCTTTTCTCGAGAGTTGTACTTTGAGAACATCCAGTTCATCAAGCTCCCATAAATTGAGAAGTGATTTGGAGTTTTTGCTAGAGTCTTTCCATTTTAGATTTTTTCGATTCGGTTCGCTTATTCGCTCTTGAGTTTTATTTAGCGATCCTTGCCAAAACAAAGATAGTCCTTCATCGATTCTCAAAAGAATCCATCAGTCAAAATGACTGTTTTCGGTGGAACTTGAAAACTCTTGTGCTAGTGTAGGAGCAATAACGAGAGACGAAGAGTTTACCTCCTCAATGGCCATCGACAAATGTCATCACTTTCCTTTGTCGAGAATATCTCATCTGAAGAGCTAGATTCCTCCTCGAGTGTTCTTCTTACGCAACCATGGCCTTTGAGAACTTACGGTCTCTTTTAGCTTGTCTTTCTCTTCTCTCCAAAGCACTCAACTCGACAATCATCTTTCTTTGTGACCTTTCTTCCGGCAATAATAGCATCTGTTGGCATCATCATCCCGATCATTTTCTTCTTTGGACTTGGAGTCCTTCTTTTCGGATGAAGATCCTTCACTTTCGGTCCTTCTTCTTCTCGGTTGATCTGTCCTCGGGTTTCTTCCGGTACTGTTGTTCTGTAAAAGCTTTTGTATTTTCCAAATCTACTATTAAGTCTTTCAAACCTCCTTGCCATCGGTCTTTAGCTTTTCCTCAAGCTCATCCCCGATGTTTGGCATGGGGTTCTCGAACTTTTAGTTTTGGGTTTTTATCTTTGGCTTTTAAAGCCACATTTTTACTTGATGAAGAATCATCTTTCTTTGTCGACCTTTTTGGATTTCTTATCAATTACAAATTCATAGGCTTTATTTCGAGAAGACTTGTTGGTATGGCATTGAACTAATGTTCTTGGTGTTTTCAATCACCATTGCATGAATATCCCATTTCTTAGAAAGACCTCTAAGAATTTTCAATGCCACTTTCTCTTTGTGGATATTTCTTTCCAAGTGCATTTAGATCATTCATGATGCTTTAGTGAATCGACTTCCAGTTTGTCTATTGATTCACCATCATCCATTTCAAAACCTGTCAAACTTTCCAATTGCCCTTTGAAAGTTTGTTTTCTTTTATATGATCGTACTGGGCACATATAACAATTAGTGTATCCCATATCTCTTTAGCAAGATATTACGGTGAGAGATCATTCCCATCACACCATCATCAATTGTACTATATAGTGTGTCTTTTTGCCATGTAGTCTAGATTGACTAACTTTCTCTCCTCGGGGAGTTAGTTGGTCATCGGACTTAGGAAATTTCGCTTTCTAGGGTCAATTCTCTCATCTTCAGTAATTCAGGATTCACCACAAGAAATTTGAATGGTCCTTGAGAAACCACTCTCCACATACGCCATGTTTGGAATACGATGTGTGCTCTGCGTTCTCGGTCTCCATAGATCATAGTTCTCTCTGAGAACATGGGAAGTTTTTAGAAGACATTTTTCGATCTTTTGAAAAGAAAAAAATTTGAAAAAATAAGATCGGTTCGGATAGACCACAAGTATTTTTTGAAAATAAAACTTTGGTCAACACAAAGAGTGGTCAAGTTGAACCACCTCCTCCTCGTACCACTTGTTGGTCCCGGTGAAAACGAGTCTTACACGTGTATGGGGGAATACACGTGTTCGATTTTAAAACTTTTTCTTCCGAGGTCACTTTGGTCAAATAATCACAAGATTAGGTTCGAGAAGACAGATCGCTTCCGAAGTCAAAAGTCTATCGAGAGATGTGATCCTGAAAATCGCTTTCGAAACCTCGAGATAATCCCAACCGAGTCCCCGAGTGTCGAGATCCCGAAGTTGCTTGGATCGATAGCTAACTTCATCAATCCTCGGATGAGAGTTCGAGTTTGGTAACTATCTGTTCTAGCTACTACGATCGTCTTGAATGGTTGGCCTTAGTTTATACTCGTTTTAAGCTTTCTTTAAAACCTTCCCCTTATGAAATAGTGATTAGGCCGTGATTCACTTATGCAACTTCAAAGTGGATTGATTCCAACCTAATATCGCGAAAAGTATGCTTTCAAAATCAAGTTGATGCAAATAATTAAGCACGATAAGGAAAGCAATAAAGAACACAAAGATTATAGTGGTTCGGGAGACTCAAGCTCCTACATCCACTCTCCCGACTCTTGGAGAAATTCACTATCAAAGCGAAGCTTTACTACTACCTCGTGGTTTACTTACTCAACTCGCCCTGAGTTTTCTAACTACTCCAATGTGGTTTACTTACTCAACCCGACCTTGAGTTTTAGACTACCTCCCAGTAGTTTACTTACTCAATCACACACAAGCTTTCGGACTACCCCCGAGCTTACTAACTTCTCCTCTAGAGTTTTCTCACTACTCCGCCAGTGGTTTACTAACTCTTTACAACTCTACTCACCAACAAACACACTCCAACTACCTTCTCAAGGGTTTGGGGTTTCTTGGTTGGTTTCCAACTAGAATGAGATATCCTTTACAATAAAGCACAATGCAAAGGGTTAGGATATCTCGACTAAGCTTTGGATAAATCTTATCAAGCTAGGCTTAGTAAAGTGAGCTCTCTTCAATATAAAAGCACTTGGGAAATTCAAGGTATTTCGAGTGCTTTAACTTTTGCAAGAATAAGTTTGAGCTCTTGAGTTGCGTATAAATTTCCCGTAACCTTACGATGTAGAGGGTCACCAGTTATTTATAGGCATACACCAAGGTCACTCTTGAAAACTATCCGTTGGAGAGATAGCTTCGTGAGTTCCCTCTTATGGTGTGTGAGAAACGGCTATATTTAGAGTTTGAAACTCCCTAACACGTTTTAGGCAATAGCCTTTCATGTAGCCGGTCTTCACTTTTTGCAGTCTGGAACTTTTGTACATCTGACATCTTTTTTGACTTTTGTCCTTTGTGCGTATGTCGATGGGTACAAAGGTCGTCTTCCTCTTTTGACTTTTGTCTCGGTAGAAAAGTAGACCTTCAACAAATTTTTTTTGGTTACAAACTCTGAGTTTGATATAACCTTAACAACACTTCTGACTTAGTTCCTCTTGTCTGCATTTGAATGTCTTGGCAATATCTAACTTTCTAAGGTATCGCGTTTCTCTCAGTATTGCATCCTTCAGATAGATATATTCAGTGCCTCGGAACATTGAGTTCATACCGAAAGCATTCAAGACATTATCGAAGTCTTCGAATAATCGCGGTGCTCGATATTCTTGATCTTCGATACTCGATCTTGATCTTGTGTCTTGTAGTCTTCGAGTCTTGAGAGTCTTCCGAGTCTTCGTGGTCTTCTCGAGTCTTGATTTATCTTGTTGATTATATCGAAGTCTTCATCTTTGAGTCTTCGTTCTCGGTTATATCGAAGTCTTTAGTATCTCGATTTCATATCGAAGTTCTTCGAAGTCTATTCTCAACTATATCTGGCGACTTATACATTTTGCGAGATAACATCCCGAATACTCTAAAACCTAATCCTCGACTCATCTATCAAGATCATTCTTGAACATGTCATACTCGTGGGTTTTGGGATCTTAATCAAAATCATATAATCTTTTATTAAATTCATCTCCCAACATATACACTCAAAGAACACCAATTAACTGGAGAAAACTATAATATTTGGAAACGAAATATGAGCTTTGTCTACTGACAAAAAACATTATTGGATTCTTGATGTACCCATGCCACATAAGCCTCTTGATGAATCATCCGATCGATGGCAAGACATGAGTATAATATTTGGGAGCGAGCCAATGAACCCATGAAACGTGTAATCTTGACTTCACTTTGTCGATGATTTGAAACACATTCATGAAGGTGTTGAGTCCGGCCGCGAAATTATGCAAAGTCTTGAAGAAATGTTTTTAACAAAAGACAAAGATGATCGTCGGTTTAAAAATGACGACGTGGGCTAGCCGAAAATGGTCGAGGAACACACAGAAGGGAGCATGTTCTCGAGTTAAACATCATTTTCTAAAAACGGGCTTATCTCTAAACTAAGTATTGTGATGAGGCCCAAATCGAATTTACATTTGCTTACTCTCGCCAAGGAGCTTCGATGGATTTTCTTGTGGTTTTGTGATGAGTGATCACATGTTTACTATGGATAATCTACAAGAATCCTTGGAGATAGTAGAGAAGCATTTAGGAAAGAAAAGACGAAGCATTGGTGACCAAAAAGTCTTTTCTCGAGATCTAGGCCGATTGGAAGGCAAGTCTCAAGAAAAGGAAAGTGGTCGAACCAAAGCAAACTCATCACTAAGAAAGGTAAGAAAAAAGACGGTTAGTTGGTTGGGTGTCAAGAAAGGACCAAAAGGAATATGTTTTAATTAAGGGGAGAAAGGACATTGGAGGTCAGCCTGTTCCAATCCCAAAAGGAAAGGAAAGAAAGGTAATCCTCACTCACTAGTTGTTGAAACTTGTTTAGCGGCGTATGCCTCCCATTTATGGGTGGTGGATCTGGGGATCCACTAATCATGTTTTTTTTCACATTACGGGGTTCAAACGGACCACAAACTAAGTGGAAGTGAGATCCTCATCACACCGGGCGATGCTACGAGAGTGGCAAATGAAGCGATGGGAGAAGTGCACTGCCTTTTGAAGACGAGTTTTAGTTTTAAGAGATGTTCATGACGTTCCGAGTTTTTAGAAAGAATTTGATTTCAGTTTCTAAACTTTTTCATGATGGATATTCGTTACTTTTAATAAAGTTGTTACCATTTCTCTTTTTGATAAATTTATCTCATGGGAACGTGTGCGAATAATCTCTATACAATTAACTCAGGCACACCACTCACGAAATGCATCCTATAACACATCAATCAAGTTTTAAAAAAAACGTTCATCGACGTGAACGAGACACTTCTTTAGCATCTAAGATTAGGTCATATAAATCCAAAGAGGATCCAAAGGTTGGTGAAAGATGGTTCTCTGGAGCTTCTCCAAGTTGAACAGTTTCCAACCTGCGAATCATGTTTGGAGGGGAAAATGACCAAGAGGGCATTTGGAGCCAAGGGGAATAGGGCCAAAGAAGTGTTAGAGATCGTTCACACAGATGTATGTGGTCCAATGTCAAGCAAGAGGAGGTTATGAGTATTTCGTCACTTTCATTGATGATTACTCAAGGTACGGTTATATTTTCCTTATGAAGCATAAATCTGAGACCTTTGAGAAATTCGAAGAATTTAAGGCTCAAGCAGAGAATCATAGGGAAAAATGTATCATGTCTCTACGATCTGATCGTGGAGGCGAATACCTCAGTGATGATTTTTTGAACTACTTATCTGATGAAGGGATTGTATCCCACTCATTTATCTTTAACCCCTCAACAAAATGGGGTTGCGAGAGCGAAGAAAATGAAACTCTTTTGGAAATGGTTAGATCAATGATGAGTTATGCGGATCTTCCCAAGTCGTTCTGGGGTCATGCCTTGGAAACAGCGGCTTACATTCTGAACTTGGTGTCATCCAAATCGGTTCCAAAAACTCCCAAAGAATTGTGGACCTGGCGTAAGCCTAGTATGAGACACATGAAAATTTGGGGGTGTCCGGCCTACGTGTTGGATAAGGAAGCCGGTAAATTAGATCCTCGATCAGAATTAAGGTTGTTTGTAGGATACCCCGAGGGAACAAAAGGGTGTATGTTCTATGGTCCTGAAGATCAAAGGGTGGTCATAAGCACCCACTTTAGATTTTTGGAAGAAGACTATATGAACCAAAGAAAACCCGTAAGTGAGATTACATTAAATAAGCTTTGAGGGTAAACCTCGATTACAATTGTATTTAGATGATATACCAAACGATACGCTTTCTGGCTGGAGCCTCGTCAGTAGTGGGAGGGTTGTTAGACAGCCCAGAGATTCATGGGAATAGGAGAGTCCTCGGACTTGATTCCCTGACAAGGCGAATCGGACCCATGGACATATGACGAGGCACTCCAAGATAAGGATGCAGATTCTTGGCAAAACAAAGAATGAAAAGCGAAATGGGTTCTATGTTTCATAATAGGCGTGGGAGCTAGTCGAACCACTTAATGGGGTCAAACCCATTGGATGCAAGTGGGTACATAAGAGGAAAAAGAGGACCGGACGGGAAGGTTGAAACCTTTAAAGCAAGACTAGTGGCGAAAGGTTATACTCGAAAAGAAGGATCGATTATGAGGAAACTTTTTTCGCCTCGTAGCCATGCTTAAGTCCATACATATTCTCTTATCGATTCTTTGCGCATTTAGACTTTGAAATCAGCAAATGGATGTCAAGACGGCTTTCCTTAACGGAAGTCTTGATGAAGAGATCTCTATGCAACAACCCCAAGGTTTCATTGAAACAGGCCAAGAACATCTTGTTTGTAAGCTCAAGAAGTCCATTTACGAACTCAAACAGGCATCCAGAGCTTGGAACCAATGTTTTGATCATGTTATAAAGTCTTATGGGTTTGATCAAAACGAGTTTGAAAGTTGTGCGTATAAAAAGCGTGTCAGAACTGCATTGGTATTCTTAGTACTATACGTAGACGACATTCTGATCATCGGGAACAATGTGAAGGTGTTATCAGACGTAAGGGCATATCTTTCAAAACAGTTTGATATGAAGGACTTAGGGGAAGCCGGACACATCCTTGGGATCAAGATCACTCGAGATTGCAAGAAAAGGATGATAGGCTTATCGCAAGCTTCATACATAGACACTGTCTTGAAACGCTTCAGCATGCAAGATTCCAAGAAAGGATTCGTACCTTTCAGGCATGGAATCCATCTATCCAAGAAAATGTCCCCTAAGACGCAAGAGGAGATAGATGACATGAAAGGCATTCCTTATGCTTCGGTTGTCGGAAGCCTTATGTATGCAATGCTGTGTACGAGACCGGATATTTGCTTTGCCGTAGGCATGGTGGCAAGATATCAAAGTAACCCCGGGAAAGAGCATTGACTGGCGCTTAAAACCATTCAAGTATCCAAAAGAACTCGGATAGAATGTTGGTTTATCGATCGAAGTCCAATCCCCATCGGTTACACGGACTCGGATTTCCAATCAGATGTAGACTCCAGAAAATCTACCTCCGGTAGTGTGTTTTGCATGGGGGAAATAGCCGTGACATGGAGAAGCGTCAAGCAGAAATGCGTCGCAGATTCTACCATGGAAGCCGAATATGTAGCTGCTAGGGAGGCAGCGAAATGCGAAAGAAGCGGTTTAGCTCAAGCACTTCCTAGTGGACTTAGATGTGGTTCCGAATTTGCCCAACAGAATCACTGTTTATTGTGACAATGCTTGGGCAGCGCTTGCAAATTCAAGGAATCAAGAGCCCACAAGGCCAAAGAAACACATAGAAAGGAAATACCATCTTATACGAGATATCGTTAAGAGAGGAGATATAGATGTGGCAAAGATAGCGTGCGAGGACAACCTGGCGGATCCATTCACAAAGAGTCCGCCTCCTGAATACATTCGAGAGACATGTGGAAGGAATGGGTGTCAAGACCATTGCCAACTGCTTTGAGTATAAGTGGGAGAAATTATTAGGTTCGTGTAGGTGACATTAGAAGTCACGGACTACGCGAGACATGTTGTAGTATACTTAAAAGCGCACTTTGAGTATAAGTGGGAGATTGTTGGGATTATAATTGAAAAGTATGCTTTTTACTTTGTATAATCGAACCGAATTTTCGAACTTATTTATTTGAAATAAATTGTTTATCACCGATGCTTTAAATATGATTGAATGTTACATATATTTATCTTGATAACTGTTCAATAATTCAGTATTTGTTACATTGTAGTTAATTTAGTGATACCGATCACGAAGATTAAATTAATTGATCCCTTTGTAACTAAAAAAGTCATTCACGACCTAGATGGAAATGAACAACCCATCACGAAAAGGTTGAGGTGTAAGGCTCGGATTGGTTTGTCTTGACCAAGAGATTACACTAGTGCATGACCGATCTTATTTGAATAGGACCTACGGAGGATAAATTCTTCAAATCCAACAAGGAAGAATTAGACCTCAGTGGTTCGTTGTTTCTTAACCTTCGTCCCTTAAATAGGATCACGTGGGATTGGTAACTATTGCTTTGACTTATCATGGGTAGCGAATCAGAGAGATTCAATACTTTTTATCTTGGGCAATATTATTGGTCACATGTGATTGCTAAGATTTAATCTGAAGAATCGTTAAAGCAAATCTTGTTTGATTTGCCCCCTTGGGAGGTTCATAAGCTTTATCATACCAAATCTTGCAAGTGGAATTAGTTTCCGGTATGGATAATAATGTTGAACCGTTCCTCGACCAAGGACAAAAGATGTTAATTAATGGAAAGCTATTTCAGTGGCTTGAATTAATTAATGGGCTAGATAATCTTAAACACAGGAAATAATGACCGGGAGTCATATTGACTGTAATATGGGTTAGGATGGATAGTGCAATATTAATTATGTAGTGGGATTAATTAATATTTATGGGCTTGAATTATATTGTGGCTCAATATTAGATATTCAAGGTCCATTAGAAGGTCCAATCTTAATTATCCTAAAGGCCCTCTGAGTAGCCCAACATATAGTCCATTAACTGAAAAGGTGATTAAAATAAAATAAATATTTTTGCTTAATTTTTCCTAATTATTTCGAAATTTATGGATAAAAGAGGGAGAAAGATTTTCTTTGAATTTTGTTATGGAATGAAGATATGTATTCTTGGAATACAAGATTATCTCATTAAATTCAAGAAATCTCCCACTTGGTTATTCATTAAGGAATTTCAAATTTTTGAAATATAGTGGGCAAGAAAGATTTTCTTGATTTTCTTGAAAAGATATTATGGAAGATATGTATTTCTTGAAATACAAGAATATCTCATAAATTCAAGAAGATCCAAATCTTGGGATCTTGCTTAGTATTTTCGAAAATTATCCATAATTGAGGAGGTGGGATTTTTGTGGAATATTTTAATTATGGGAAAAAGAATATAGGAGATATATTCAAGATTTCTTGGTGACCAAGAAAAGTCTTTTCCCACATTGATTTTCTACAAGAAATTTTGACCACTCCTCTCCTATAAATAGGGGATGATTGTTTCATTCCCAAGTACAATTCCATGTGCTGGAAAAATTAGTAAATCCACATAAGTGGTGCAACAAAGTTTATTTTTTCCTTTTGTTAATTGTTCGACAAGTGTCCTTCCACCGGATAGTTGAGCAAGGGCTAAGGGAATACTTGGGAAGTCCTTTTGGTTAGTCCATCCAACAGAATTCACTGCCATCCCGAGAGGTTCGTTCACGTAAACCCGTAGATTCCGCATGCGTAGGTTTTACGTGGCTTATTATGTGAATGATATGTTGTTGCAATTATTATTTGAATTAATATAGGATTAATTCATGCTAGTAATAATTAATGAATTAAATTTGTATTTATATATTCACCCCGAATAGATCTGTGCAACTCATTCCCCAACATGGTTGTCTGAACCACTATAAATCTTGTGTGAATTTACCTGTTTGATTAATTGTTTTACACTATTGCACACAACTTGATTAAATCTGCATACATATTCTGAGTTAGGATCAGCTAGCACCAAGCTACTGATCTGATCAGATTGACTCCATAGTCATGTGATTAAAAACAGCTTCGGAATCTGATTTGTTATAAACTTGTTTTCACACGGGTATAAACTAGCTTCCGCACAATCAGTTAAATTGATAGATACCGAATTGATCTTCCCTCAGGCGATCAGTAAGTTGGATATCAGTCCAAACTTATTCACTTGCACTCTGATCAGGAAAACTGCAATCACACCTGATCTGCACGAAAAAGTTTTCAGAAGTCTATTCACCCCTCCCCTCTAGACTTCAGCCCTCACAAAACCCGTTCAGGACCTACAAGTGGTATCAGAGCAGTGGTTCTACGGACCACTGCTTTGAATATTACCGGTTCTTGAGGAAGAACCTTTGTGGTCACTTGAACTGATCTTGAAAAACCTTTTTCAAATCTCATTTGTTTTCAAACTCAAGATCAGCATGGATAATACTTCGGGTATATATCATGATTTGCCTAAATTTTCCATTGATGAGTATGTAGACTGGACGATATACATGAGCAACCATCTGGGATCAATAAGCAGTAGGATGATGGAAGTTCTTGAACGAGGACCCATCATCATCTACTATGACAACCCAACTGTAGGAGGTGATCCAGATTTTCCAGTTGGAAGCCTTGTCAGAAAGAGTCCTGCCCTGATGGATGCTGAAGAGAGAAAGTTGTACACTCTGGATATGATAGCCAGGCACATAATCATGAAGACCATAGACAAGATAACCAGAGAAAATATAAAGTATCTCAAGACATCGTGGGATACTCTTGCTGAAATGTGTGTAGGAAATGATCTGATTAAAGATAGCAGACTGCAAGCTGAACTGGTGA
Source organism: Stenogyne calaminthoides (assembly GCA_037126765.1). Taxonomy (NCBI): domain Eukaryota; kingdom Viridiplantae; phylum Streptophyta; class Magnoliopsida; order Lamiales; family Lamiaceae; genus Stenogyne; species Stenogyne calaminthoides. The sequence goes on from JBBCBC010000015.1 coordinate 22,725,416, forward strand.
AATTTGAAAAACTTAAGATGCTACCAAATGAAACCATCAATGAGCTCGATGGAAAATCACCATGTCAGTCAACAAGTTATGGGAATTTGGACGAGAAATGTCAGATAAAGACATCAATTACAAGATCTTGAGATCTCTGACTAAGAAGTGGGATATGAAAGCCACTGTAATAAAGGATTGTCAAAATATTTCTAAGATGAAGCCAAGCAACCTGTTCCTGAGTCTTAAAGCTCATGAGTTCGATCTGATCGAAAGAGGGCAAGAAGATGAAGACAAGTCGCCAGCTGAAGCCACACCTGCCACTTCAAAATCGGGCCAGATTCAAAGCAAACAAAGAAAGAACTCAAAGTCTACTGAACCAGTTGGAAATATTATAAGCCAAACTGAACAGATTGCTTTGCTAACCAGAAAACTTGAAAAATCTGACATTCAACTTGGCAAGTATCATAGATTTTACAAGGATTATCAAAACAGCAGAGGAAGAGATGGGATGCCAAAATGATGATCACCGTAAAGGACCCGATCGATGGCCAAGAGATGATCACAGAAAGGATCGCAGAGAATATAAGAAAAGAGATGATCGGTCTGATGAAAGAAGAGACAACAGATATGAGAGAAGAAATTCTGATTACAATCAGACAGGTAAGTCACCTGACAGATTCTACAGACGGAATGACTCACCTGGTAGAAGAAGTTTTGTGGATCGTGGAGCGTGTTTCAACTGTGAGAAACCAGGTCATTACAGCGCAAATTGCCCAGACCTGACACCAAAAGAAAGAGGAGAGAAGCGGAACAAAAGAGAGCAACGCTATAGAGACAGGAAAGCCATGGTTGCTGATACATCAAAATTGATGATTCTTATCTGCCTTAAGAGGATTCATTTACTATCCTCAGAGAAGATTTCGCTTGATAAGCAACAATCGATGATTTCTACCACTACAATGATCTGATATTCTCTTCTGATGATGAAATCTGTCTGATGGCTAAGGAGGAAGACCAATCTGAGGTAACCTCTAAACCTTCTGCTCTTTCAGTTTCCACATCAGCTATGATTAGCACACCGCCGAGAGATTGACTTGCAAAACTCTATTCTCGAAAGCAATTGCTTGATGATCTCTCTAACGCAGTAGACACTTATACGATAGTGGAAGCCAAAAACGATAAGCTAAGGATTGAAAATACTCACTTGTTAAGGAAAATGCTATCAGTAGAATAGCTGAACTAAAATCAATTTGAAGTCGCCGGAAGATAAATCAAGAACCGAAAAGTTACGAAAGTTAACTCTTCTGATCAGAAGAAGAAAATTAAGGAACAACTAGCGATCAATTAACAGCAAGCTGATGATTTTAAAATCTTACAAGCTAAGTTTGATGAACTCTTCCGACTACATGAGAGTCTCGAAATTAATCGAGGATAGTTTACGAAGAAAATCTACAGTTTTTCACGAAATCTTCTAAAACCGTTCAGGATATGAACAACTATTTTCGTACGACAACTAATAAGAAGGGTATTGGGTATGAAAACCCTTCTACTTCCTCAAAAGCTCCATCTGATTCACTTCAAAAAGGTGTAATCAAACGAGTTTCTGATATAGATACACAAAAAGTAAAATATGTATCTGATAAGGGAAAGAGACCTGTTGAACAAGTAAAGCAAGTGCCCAATCAGAAAGGGTACATAAATGGACCCCAATCGATAAGCATCACCGAGGAATCAACGAAGAACCCGGTTCTTCCAAGAGACCTCAACTCGATCGGCCAGATTAGGTATCGAAAAAGACAACCCGTCAAAGGAAATCTAATCAAACCTAATCGTGGTCACCGCCTAACAAGCAAAGCTAAAGGTAAACCGCTAAGACCATTTATGCCAAAAAGATATGAATCTTTTAATGGTAGCGGTCGTGACCTCCTACCCTTACAATCGAAAACCTAGGGTCACGCGACCGAGAGCCCCACTAGGTTAAAAGAAGACAAACTGCAAGGAAAAATCCCAAGTCTTCTGATTCACCCAAGGCTCACACAAATAATCATACTGATCAGAATGCATATGAAGAGATGTATGATTATGTAGATGTTTATGGGAGACAAATCAGCCTTCGATCTATCCGACACAATAGAAGTGCCTCATGCTTATATGGATCCCTAAAACCAACTCTAACCCCTCGGACCCAATCCAAAAGGGGTACCTAAAGCCTGATTTGATTGTAGGTTCGCGTGGGTTTGGCCAACAAAGGAGGTGTACAAGCTACTATCTTGTACATCGATAGTGGATTCTCAAGGCATATGACTGGAAGCAAACATCTCCTTAGCTCTTATACAGAACAAGAAGGCCCACGTGTACTCTTTTGGTGATGATAACTTTGGTTTTACCAGAGGATTCTAACCTTAGAGAATGATGATGTCTGATTCTTTGGAGTCTCGTATGTCGAAGGTTTAAAGCATAACCTGTTATCGGTTTCACAATTTTATTTACAACGGATTCATGTTTGAGTTCTCGAACGATCGATGTACTATCAAGAATCGAGCTACTCAAATGTATCTTGTTAATCGGTTCAAGGAAAGGTACGATTTATACATAGATTGGAACAGTTGTCCAAGAAATGTATGCTGATTGTTAAGAGTTCCAAAATTAGCGAAATTGGCTCGCACAAAAGAATGAGTCATCCCGAACTTTAAAACTCTTAACAAGATAGCAAGGATGTATTTGGTTGAGGGACTTCCAAATGAGGTATTCTCTAAGGATCGGACATGTGTCGATGTCGGAAGGGAAAAAAAAGTTAAAGCCTCATTCAAGGGAATCCACTCGACCAAAGATCAAAGAAAAGTATTACAACTCGCAACATATGGACTTATTTTGACAAGTTACACCAAATCGGTCTCGGCGGATTTGAAATATACTCGTAATCGTGGATGATTATTTCAAGTTTACAGGTTGTATTCTTGTATAAGAAGAATGAGAAAAACAACAAAGATACTCGAAATTTGCTCATGAAACTACAAAACGAAAAGGGTGTCGAAGATAGTGAAAATCGGATCGATAAAGGCAATTTCAATTTACGAACTCTTTTATTACCGATTTTTGCACTAAGTTTGGTATACAACATGAGACATCAACAAGAACGCCACAATGTAATGGTGTAGCGAACCAGAGAAACAGAATACTCAAGGAAGTCGCCGCACAATGTTAGTTTAACATGCAACACCAAGCCGTTTAGGGTAGAAGCCATCAATCTTCGCATGCCATACTCGTAATGATGCTCTCCGACTAAGGCTCACTACAAAAATACCCTATGAACGAAGAAGAGGCGAAAACCTGGTGTTTTACTTCCATGTTTTTGGGTGCAAGTGTTTACACACACAATAATGAAGAGTCGGTTGAAGACTTTTGAGGCCAAGTCGATGAGGGCATATTCTTAGATATTCCTCATCCAAAAAAGGCTTTTCGAGAGTTTACAACAGCGAACCCTAGTTGTGGAAGAAACACCTCATGTGGTCTTTGATGAAACATCTTCTAACAAGAGAAATCATCTTTAACAAGAAGTACCAGATCAACCCCAGACTGATGCAGAGAAAATGGATCAATGCTAAGTATCAAGGAAAAAGGACCGAAACACGTAATGTTGTATATTCCGGATCTTGCGATTCACCGTGTCAATCGACCTAAAGGTACATACAATCACAATGAAGAAGCCGGTACAAATTTTACGAAAGATCAATCGAACCATCCGGGTTCGGGGGAACACTGAAGTTCCTACGACGGACATCGAGAAATGATGAGTCCAACATCACCGAGACTTGTCCATGTCAAGTGGATCATAATTCGCACCACTCCCAATCACTAGTAATGAACTACTATCGAAGAGGATGATGTACTCCAAACATGCAAATCGAAAAGAAGGACTGGGTAACCAAATATCCAACCGATCGATCATCGGAGACCCATCTGACAGAGTCAAAACTAGACATCGACAAAAGTGCCATGTATTGTGGTTATCTGTCTTTTGAAGGAACCAAACTCAAGTAGAGGAAGCTCTACAAGATGCAAACCGGATTCTAGCCATGCAAGAAGAATCGAACAGTTTGAAAGGAATCAGTTTGGAAATCGGTGGATGTACCAACCCATCAAGATGTGATTGGCACAAAGTGGGTATTCAAGAACAAGAGAGAGAGAATAATGTCATAACAAGAAATAAGGCAAGACTTGTTGCTAAGGGGTATTCACAATCGTAAGAATTGATTATGATGAGACTTTTGCACCGGTCGCTCTACTTTGAAGCCATTCGGTTGTTTTGGCATATGTTGCCTTACGAGAGGGTTTATTGTGTATCATATGGACGTAAAGAGTGCATTCTTAAACGGGGTACTAGGCCGAGGAAATTTATGTTGAACAACCTCCGGGCTTTGAAAAAGGCGACCCGTGTGTACCGCTTTAAGAAAAGCTCTTTATGGTTCAAACAAGCTCATCGAGCTTGGTATGATACACTCTCTCGTTCTTGATAGGCAAAGGTTTCACTAAAGGAATAGTGATGAACCTTATTCGAATAAAAGATGGAGAAGATATTATGATGGTTTAGATTTATGTGGGCGACATCATCTTCTTGATCTCCCAACAAGAGTTTATGTGAAAAAAATTCAAAGAAGTCGATGCAAGGGAAGTTCGAGATGTCCATGATGGGTCGATGAGTTACTTTCCGGGTTTTACAAGTTAAGCAAAAGTATAGAAGGATATTCATCTCAGCTAAAGCGGTACACTAGGAGTTTATTGGCTAAGTTTGGAGTTCAAAACGTATGAAGGAAGCGAATTCCTATGATGACCGGATTCAAAATGGATCTAGGTGAGGATGGTCGAAAACTAATCGAGAAAGAATATAGAGCTCTCATTGATCTTTACTATACCCGACCGCCAAAGGACGGATATCACTTTTGTAGTAGGTGTATGTGCGATATCAAGCAAATCCAATGCAAAGCCACCGGAAGCAAAAAAAGATTCTTAAGTATCTCAAGTGGACAATAAACCTTGGTTTATTTTACCCATCGATGATAATCTAGAGCTTAGTGGGTATTCTCGATTCGATTATGGAGGTTGCGTAATCGGACAGAAGTCAACCCCGTGAACATGTCGGTTTTTAGGTAGTAAACTAATCTAAGTGGTTTTCAAAGAAGCGAGACATCGATTGCGACATCTACTATCAAGCGTAATATATTCTTTAGAAGTTGTTGCTCCCAACCCGCTTCCTCGCTTAGTCGGCGGTGAGGATTATAACATTGTAGCTAAGAACGTATTTATATTCTCGTGACGCAATAGTGCTTTTGCAATCACTCGTAATCTGTTCTACATACAAGATGCAAGCATGTGGATGTCAGACACCATTTTATAAGAGATCATGTTGAAAAAAAAGAATATCAGAATGGAAAAGATCCATACTGATAAACAGAAAGTGGATATTTTAACCAAGCCACTAGCTGAGATCAGATTCAGAGAATTATGCAATGAGCTAGGGCTTCTGGATCTTGGAGAAAATGCACCAGAAATGTTTGGTGGACTGATCTCCAGAACCAGCTGGTTAAGATACTAATCAGGTTAAGAGGAATCAGTTGAGTTAGGTATCTCAACTGATCAGAAGATCAATCAAGGAACTGATATGAGAAGGCTTTATCAGATTAAAGGAACTGATCAATTTAAAGAATTATCATATTAAAGGAACTGATCAGTTTGGTTGTTTCATACTTTGTAAGTCGATTAAGCTAATGTTCAACAAGCAAGTTACATAAGATTAAAGATTCAATCGCATAAGGAAACAGAAAATACACAACAATGGAATAATAGAAATTTTCATTGATAAAGACCCGGAGGTCAGATGTACATTACAAGTTACAAGTACAAAAGGACCCGGAGGTCAGTACATAAACCATAAACCGAAAACCCTAAGCCTAACCCTAGAAGGGGGGTAGAGAGGCTTTAAAGATTTTAAAGCCTGATGCTCCCATTTTCCCCCACTTAACCCTAAAAGGGGTGTGAGAGGCTTTGAAATAATCCTAAAGCCACCCTCAGAGCTTCGGAGTTAGGAGCGAGAGCGGCATTGAAGGATTTCTAAGCCAGGAGCCCCTAGTCCTAAAATCAATGGGCTCTCCAGCTGTTAAATGGAACACAAGTGCCAAAGATATGGTCCAAAGACCATATGGCCACAAGTGTCACATGCAAATATTGAGTTGATATACGATGATCAGCTGTTGTCTGATCAAGATCGAATATCAAACTCATGTTTTGTATCAGAATGAGTCTGTTGATGCTAATTCTGTCATCTCGATAGGCACACAAGGTGCATACGGTTAAGAGAAGTGTCTTCTCATTTGCGATAGCAGATCCGCCGCCTCGGTGGTAGAAAAGCTTGGCAATAATTGTATGTGTAATTTTCGATGACTACGAAAGCAGTAATAAGGGATGCACAGGGTTGATTTGAGAAGCTGAAATCATTTGAAAAGGGGTAAAGGTTTTTGTCTAAAGTTTCACAGGAAATAAGGGTTCATCGGAAAACATGGAGTATAAGCTAAATAAAGAAGATGAATGGTTTATGTTGTGTTGTTTTCCTAAATCCCCAGATCCTTAAGGTATAGGTGCAAATGCAAATTTGATTTCTCAACGCCTTTTAGAGAAATTGGCACCGCAAGGACAGCACATAGGAAACACGCGACTGATGATTGGATAAGCTTGCGGCGATTGATATCCCAAAGTATCCAGACTATTATTACGAATGTCAAATCGCGTTTACTATCCCATTTTCCAAGACTAAGTTTTGGCAAGTAACACTTATCCCAAGAATTGACTTGGTCGGAGAGAATCGATTAGGTCAACTAAAATCGATTAGATAAGAGATCGATCGATGAGGAAGATCACCGAGTATGATACCTCAACAAATCGGATAAATCACCAATAAGTAATCGAAATAATAAATTGAAGGGGGAACTTCAACCCATCGCGAGGATCGTAAAAGGAATATCGACGCAAAGTGGAACAGATCGCTTAAACGGGACAAATTGGGAAATTATAAGGATTAAAGCGTAAAAATAAGATCAACAAGTGGTACAAACAGACTTTCAAGTGGTATTAATCGACATAATATCACCAACCGATACACATTTCTTTTTTTTTTAATCGCTACATATCTCAAATTATCCGATAATATTTGTCTTTATCAGACATTCTTTTGTGACGATACCCCGCAAAGTATTTATCATGACGTAGGGTATATGTATTAAATGCCACTAAATGTGTTTTTAAATCCAAAAAGGCAATCGTATCGTGCATATCTTGACCACACGATCAAAAAACCGCTCAACTGGATCGTTTATCCTTTTCAAACGTTTGATCTTCTAGTCTCGATTTTCCCTCCTTCCTTTTATAAGCTTCATCAAAACCCTACCAGAACATTTTTCTCAAAATTCTTGCGATTTATTCTCTGAACTCACAATTACCTTTCTGCGCTTCAAAGTGTTTCTTGCGATTCAACCTATTTCAAAATCGAAAAGCAGAATCAAGTAATTTCTGGTTATTTGATGAATTACTTTCCTAAAATCCATTGATCATATAGATTACGTCTATTTATGTTATCCTGTGTTATGTCTTATCATCTCTTTGTATCTGTATGTATCCATCGGTTACTAGGTCTGATAATCAATATGTGATATCTTTATAGTTATGCACAAATTTTAATCGAATCTATCTTGTTGTGGATGGCTACTCACGGATTGGGCAAAATTATGTGTAACTATGCGGATTTGGCAACCAAAATTGTTGAAGATAAATTTGTAAGGTTTGGTGTTACACGGGATCCAGAATCAATTGAGGTGGAACAAATTCTGAGAATGTGCGATCTCAAAAAATATTGTGTTGTTCACTGCAATCCAGTGATGCAGTATGAGGCACTAGAATTCTTGAGGAATTTGAAGGTGGGCGGGAAAATCTCGAGACGAACTGATTTCTTCAAGAAATGGAGAGGATATCGACTTACAAATGCCGATATAAACTCATTGCTCATCCTGCCCAAAGAAAAAATCTCTCCTGCTCACTACAGGGAGAATGAAGACGAACTGATCAGGAATGAACTCTTCAGAGAGGCTGATAAACACCAGACCGTAGGCTTTGTCAGGCCTATATTGAAAAAGTAAATACCGCTCGTTGTTTGACATTCCTGCCAAAACAATTATGGGTATCTTTTCGGCCCGGATGGATTAACAAATTGTAAAATGTATAGTATGACCGCTTATTATTATCGATGGAGCCAAAATATTAATTGGCATGGTTTTTTTTAAGGTTATTCTCGCCCAATAACATAACAAATTTGGAGTTAGTGAACAGAGACAAGTCTATCTCAAGAAGAGAATCAAAGAATCTCAACAAGGTTGCGGCCATTCAAGGACAAGATGCCCAATGTTTGAATGGGATCGAACGGATCAAGTCCTACAAGGCCTTTCTCTCAACCACAATCGCCATCTATGGGCCATCGATGATGATATCGCCCACCCTCCCTAAGACTAAGAAAGGGAAAAAAGGAGGCAAGACGCTCTGCAAATCGATGTTCCTCAAAAGAAGAAGAGAAAAACCGGTAAAGGCTCAGGAGAAGAGGCCAAAGAAAGTAAAATAGACCACCATGACTCTTTTTCTGGAAGACGAGTCAGATGAAGAAGGAGTTCCAGATCAACTCGATCGCAGCCAGAGATCCGCTAAAACATCGAGATAAGCGAGCCTCTCAAGTTGAGAGCTCGCCGTAATAACTGAGGGATCTAGCAAGGACCAACGATCTCCTTCACCTCAATCTCAGTCATTCACCACTCGGACTTCTAGTCAGCCGAAAGCATATCTCTCTCCTTCACCGCCGCTAACTCGAAGTTCACCGGTTCATGAACCAAGAAGATCACCGCCGCAAACTGTGACACACTTGTCGCCATCTGGCCAGAAACCTCTCAGAGATTCACCAATCACCAACATCCAAATTACTCGAGACACCACTAGAAACCTCTACATCTCATCAACCGAACACCGGTCAATCCGAACAGATGATTCCTCGAGTCCAGATCATCCAAGACCATCACCGGAAAATGGTCGAAATGAGAATTGAACGCGATATTGATGAGTTGTATCCAAAGTTAGTAGCCCATCCCCTGTTATTCGAGAGGAAGTAATGGAGATCCTCACCGAAAGATCTCCGCTTGAAGAACTTCTCGATTTCATGATCATTATTGAACATATGGGAGGTGCGGATGCATTCGCAGATTTTGATTTCGACATGAAGAAATTGCTCGTAGGATCACCAAATTTAACGGATAACTCACTTATCAAAGCTCGATCCACGTAAAGTCGATAATTGAACAAGTTGAAATGGAGATCGAAGAAACTCCTAAGGAAGATGATCATATGAAGGATGTGGGAGTTGCCGATGATAGTGGAACCGGTCTTTAGCTTCATGACCAGACCACCCGAGGCGCAAACAATTGAAAATGATCGGTGATGCAAAATATTCCTCAACACACACATCACCACCGATCAACTTCGGAGAGAGCGGATCGTGTTTTAAAGATCTTCCAAAAGAAGAAGTTGAGGGAGTGTTGGCTAATGAACTTAGCAACACAATAGGCCAATCGAGGCGATTGGCCTCAAAGAAATAACGGATCAACGAAATTAGCTATTTCCCGATTGAAGCAATCAAAGATCGGTTCTCAAAACGTGGACCAACCCGACTTTCGAATTTAAGAAGGCGGTTGACGACAAGTTAGTTCAAAGTTGATCAACAACAAGTTTCTCTTCTAATGGTCACGTAAAAGCTTGAAATGATCAAGAAAAACTTGATAAACTCATTCTTACCCTCTCTATTTAGCCATTTGAATCTGTCAAGACTAAGCTGATCTCAAAGATTCAAAATCTATCTACTCAAGCTCAAGGTTTATCTGTTGAAGATCTTAACAAGGCCATATCATTCAGCTTTGGATCTGTTTGCTAATGAAATTTCTGGGAAGATGGAGAAGTCAAAGGCAAGAAAGTTAGTTGCGGGTGCTGGGACATCAAAACCTGTACTAGCCACTCAGACTAAGAGAGTCACGAGAAAACACAATAGCGACATGCCGATAAGGAACTGGCGAGAAACTGTCTAAGGAGAAGATTGCTGAAGAAGCTCGATTGACTAAGGAGCTGATTGCTGAAGAAGCTCGAATTAGTGAAGAAGAAAGAAGAGCAGAAAAATTGGCAGAGGCAGAAGATGTGAAAAATAAATACAGATCGAGGGCGAAGAAAGGCAAAGCCGGAAAATCTAGGCCAGAACCTCAGTTGCCAGCAAGAGTTGATGAAATCATTCCAAAAACTGCTGCTCATACTGATAGGTTCGAGGAATGGAATAAGATCAGAAGTGAATGGCTTCTGGATGCTTTTATTCTGGATCTAGTGCCACAAGAAGAATCACCAGATGCATAATTTCTGAACTGGTTGGAGAACAAGCACCCAGATTTTCTGAAATATCTAGAAAATGAGGCCAGAGTAATCAATGTGAGAATATCTCGTCAAGAGTACGACGTGATGGACTACTCGAAAAAGGCAGATGGCTCATTTGATAGACTGGCATTTCAAAGGTTCTATTTTGACATCCTGAACAAAGCTCGCATAACTAATCCTCAGCAGATCAATGATGTCAAATGAAAACTATACCGGATATTCAACATTCCTCAGGATCAATGAGAAATGCCAGAGGGATATAATCCAAGAGATTGAAGATCAGAAGACTGTTTAGGATCAGCTGAATTTAAACCCAAACTTTTCTGATTTAATATGTAATCGATAAATCTGATGAATGAAAAGTTTATTTTTTCTGATCCTAAGACAAAATCTCATTGTCTTCTGATTATGTGTTCTTTATTGTTTTATATTTATCAATTGTGTTAGTTTCTCAAGTGTTTTGGTTTCATCAAAAAGGGGGAAATTGTTGGGAAATTTAGAGTTTTGATGAAAGTTCTGAAACACATATAATAGGATCGATCGGACTGCTTTCAATGATGTTTTTAATACCAGTTATAAGATGACTAGTTGATAATTATTATATAGAACAACTGATGTATAAGATAGGTCACATATTGAGGGGGAACCTCAATATGTATAGGTCAGATCTATAGATCAGAAGAACAAAAGATCAGCTGAAGTCCGACAGGCCAGAAGGCAAGGGAAGGACAGAAGATCAGACGATCTTATAAAGTCAAATAATCAGGTGAAGTCATGAAACACAAATTCAGAAGACCTGAAGATCAGGTGACTACCAGAAGATCAAACCAGAAGAGCTACATCAGCCGAGTCTGCTAGTTGAGCTAAGACAACGGCACCGTAAGACTCTATCAGTAGAAGACCGATTATGTAATCGATCGACGTCACCACACCGTGGTAACCGATGTTTCACCAAGTCATACGTTGTTGATCTGAACAAGAAGAATGTCAACTTTAGTTGGTAGAACAAACACTGAAAAGTATTTTTGTTAACCAATAAGAACAAGAAACGTATGAACGGAGCCGACAATATGAGATTTGGTGTTGCTTGGTCAAACGGCTATAAAAGACAACTATCCATACTTTCGGCCATGCCGTCCCTGAAGCACGTCACATCAAATCCTACATATCTACCAAATATAGCCAAATTCAAATTTCTCCAACGGCTCTTTTTGATTTCGGGGTCTATAAATATGGGATTACTCTTCAGAGTAAATAGGACGGAAATTATCAAGAAGCTCATATACTATAGCAAAATTTCCGCACGAAGAACACAACCTTGAAGATTATTTTCTAAGTGTTCATCTCATAAATCTTAGCACAGAAATCTTATCCTCTAGTTGTTAGGCTACTTAAATACTAGGAAAGATTTCAAAGTTGGAACAAACAACAAATCTTACCCAAAACCCAAAGTTAGGTTAAGTTTGTTTAGCAAGATTTCGACTAGGGTTCTAGTTCGATTTACGGGATCGGTTGAGTGAGAGCTCTATAAATATCTATTGGTGTAATGTGTTGGACTAACACAATAATCTAAGTCCAGCTTGGTTAAGTTGGTTAAGTTGGTGCCCTTTGTGATAGGGAAGATTGGACGTGGGACCGTTGTCCAACCACTATAAATCTTGTGTGCATTTACTTGTTTGATTAATTGCTTTTACACTATTGCACACAACTTGATTAAATCTGCATACATATTTTTTGAGTTAGGATCGGTAACACCAAGTTATCGATCCGATCGATTACGCGTATAGTCATCCGATTGAAAAAAAATGAACTGACATTTGTTATAAACCGGTTTTTCACACGTATAAACTAGCTTCCGCGACAATCGATTAAACCGATAGATACTAAACCGATCCGCCTTCAGCGATCAAGAAGTTGATATCACCCAAACCGATTCACTTGCACTCGATCAGCAAACCTAATCACACCGGTTCCACGAAAAAAAGTTTTAAGTCTATTCACCCTCCCTCTAGACTTACCTTCACCTAAATCCTTTTCGGACCTACAAGAATTATAAGATATGTAGTGGGTTGCTCTTTAGTTGGTCAGAAGGATGCAGATTTAGGCGGTGATTGTGATGACAGAAAAAATACTAGTGGAGGATGTTTCTTCATGGGAAACAACATTATATCCCGCACAAAGAAGAAACAGAATCAGGTTTCAACGCCTACAACCGAATCAATATGTTGCTGCTGGAAGTTGCTACACTCAACTGCTTTGGCTTAAAAAGATGTTTGATGATTATAGGTTGGAAAGTGGTATTTTGACTGTTTATTGTGATAATACTAGTGATATCAATATTTCCAAGAATCATGTACAACATTCTTTGACTAAGCATATAAGTATAAGACATCACTTTATAAGAGATCTTGTAGAGAAAGAAATTGTGAAGTTAGAATACATTTCTACTAAAAACAGCTTGCTGATATTTTTACAAAAGCCCTTGATAATGAGAGGTTTTCTTCACTTAGAAAATCTTTTGGTCTTTGCTATATCTGAACATAAACATTAGATGTTGTAACAAATGTTTCACAATATTTGAAGCAACATTGTGGTTCTGATAACGTGTTTATCTGTTGTTTTGCTTATGTTTGAACTTTAAATGATAGTGTTATGATCTTATTGTTGAATCATGGTTTAGATACAGAGTCCTGAGCATATATCTCTTAAATGCATTGAAAAATAAAGCACAACTTAGATGTGTAATCACTGAGTAACTATGGGACACGGAGCTCGCTACTACGATGTTCTCTTTTCAAAAGGTGATTAAATATACATCCATGTTTGTTCACAATCCATTGAGTAACTATGGGGCACGGAGCTCGCGACTACGATGTTCTCTTTTGAAAAGATGGATCAATGTGAACATGTGTTTAAAAGAAAATTTCAAAATATGCAACAGTTTGATGATGAATTTCATGCAAAATTAAGTGTTGAGATATATGTGTGCCGACATTTTGTGAAACCTTAAATGATTCGAACTTTATCTATCATACATGAATTGTTTAAATTTCTTCTTAAGTTGAATTCGTGGTCATACATGTTATTTAATCTAAATTGTGTTTATTTAAGTTGGATATGGTTTCTTTTGTTTTCAATATTATTTTTGGCGGCTGATTACACATCACACGTTCACTCAAACTTAGTGGGTGATTATTTTACTCCACTGTGTTTCAGTTTTATAGTGGTTTTTGTGTAATAACTTCCCTCTCTTCTCTATTTATTTCAATTATTCTGTGTTGTTGTCTATTGTATGCTGAAAACATCTTGAGTTGCACATAGGAATCGAGGTTTGTTGATTTTACTTATGTTATTACATTATTTCGGTCACTTTTCTTCCTTTCCCTTCTATTTTCTTATTACATTATTTTAATTGACTTTTCTTTATTGTGATTGGACAAAAAAAGGTGGGATGACTGATAAACCAAACCCTTCGGACTTCCCTGATCATTCATCCAAACACTCAAACCCTTCCTCTGCAGAAAACCCTCATTTCACTCCTTCACCTCCTGAAAAATCGAACCCTCTGAACTTACTAGCAGAAATGGCCGCACAAAACATAGATTATGATTCCACTAATGTTGGTGTATCATCCTCTTCATCCTTACCAAAACCTATCACATACGAATTTCCCTCCGATACTCCCAAATCGTTGATTCGCTTGATCATCGAGCAAATGCTAGAGAAAAACCTTCCTATTCTTCCTGATGATTTTGTTGGGAATAAACTCATCAACATTAATGACTTTGTTGATCTCTCTGCTAAACCCCTAGCCGAAGAACCTGCTCCAGAAATTCCTTCAGAAACCCCTGTTTCTGAAACCGCTGAAGAAACTCCTAACCCATCTCAACCCGTAGATGTTGAGATGAAAGCTTCTGATTCCTCTGATTCAGATGGAATGGGGGAGAAATTAAAGAACATCCGCTTGAGAAAGAAGCAACTTGCTCCCAAGAGAGGTGTTGGGAAATGGGGAAAATGGAGAATGTCTCAAAGAAATCTTGGAAAGAAGGTTGATTATACTGGTAAACGACCAAAAAGGACAAATGGTGGTGCTGATGACCCTATTGTTGTTGAAGATTCTGATGAACAAATGGCTGACCCAGTTGAGTCTGTTGCTGAACCAAAAGATTCAGATGATGATCTTACCATGGAGGAGTTAATGGCTAAAAAGGAAAGGAGAACAAAGAGGAGAAATGATCCTCCTGTTCATGCTGCTGCTGGTGTTGCTGAAACATCTGATTCAAAGAAAAAAGTAGAATCCCAAAAGGATTCTGAGGAAAATATGGAAAGTGATGAGATGGAACCTGAAGAAGAACCTGAGGAAGATCCTGAAGAAGAAGATGTACCTGCTGGAAACCAAACTGATGATGAATGGGATCAATTGTTTGATGAGGTACTGGAATCTGATTCTGACTCTGATGATAAGGTTGAGTATGGTAGAAAATCTGCTGTTGTTAGATCTATGCTAAAAAGGGTGATTATTGATGAAAGGACATAAAAATACCTGACTTTGAGGCTAACAATCTAATAGTTTTTCTTAAGAGTAGGTCTTTATTGCATGCTCTTCAATATGCCAAACCTTATTATGTGCCATGGGTTGCCGAATTTTATGCTAATCTGAAGAAAAGTTGTGGATATGTGCAATCTGCAAACTATGGGAAAGTCAGATTCAGGTACAATGTTGTCACTATTTCCCCTAGGCTAATTAACATTTTTCTAAAGACTAGAAACATGGAGGATGAGTCTGGTGAACTAGATATTGGGGAAGTAATGTCTGTGATAACTGGTGGGAGATATACTGAATGAACTCTTCAATTTTCTGCTGCAAAACTGACTTCTTTGTACTCGGTGATGCATAAATTGTTGGTTTCAAACTGGTTGCCTTCCAAAAATTCCACTGTGTTAACCAAAGAGCAAGCATTCTTGTTGTACAAGATTGTACACTTGAATAAGTTCAACATGGGTCAGATTATCTTTGATAATCTTGTGTCATATGCTGGTAAACACACTGAAGGAACCATTCTTCCATATCCAAGCCTGATTTGTCAGATGTTGGATAGATTAGAGTTTGAAAGACCAAAGGGTGAGAGAATCAGCAGCTATGTTCCTAGTTTTGGTATATCTCATGTTCTGAAAGGTGGTAACCGGGTAGTTGATTTGCCTCTGAAAGATAATGAACAGCAAACCGAAAATGTTGCCCATTCTGTTGGCAACATTCCCTACACAGTAACCAGATGTGATGGTATCCCTTCTGTTACTTTTTCAAATTCATTTATTTCTGATCAAATTCAATCCATCCAGCGAAGTATAGATGCTCTGATCATACAGAGAACCTTCTGGAGAAACCTGTTTCTACTCCAACAGGGGGAGATTCACCTGATGATGATAGTGATGATGGTGGTGATGGAGCTGGTCAATCTAGCCATGCAGGAGAGAAGGATGATGCTGAAGATGTTGCTGTTGATGATGATGGTGCAGATGCACAAGATGATCAGAATAATGAAGCTGATGCTGATGATAGAGAGGTTGATGATGCTGTCAATAGAGCTGTCAATGAAGTTGTGGATGATGTTGTGGAAAATGTTCTTGATGGTGAACAGAATAATGCTGCTGCTGCTGAACAAGTTGTTCCTGACCCTGCACCAATTGACCCTACAACTGATGGCGCTGATGAAGATCTGAGAAAGACTCAAGATAGGGAGGATATGTCTCCTGAGAGTATTGCTATGCTTGATGAGATGTATGGTCATGACAATTGGTGAACAGATTCAACACAGGGGGAGTTTTTGATGTATGGGGGAGCATTTGCATATTATGGAGATGCAGCCATTCCAATGGCTCAGTCCTTCCCTATACTTCACTATAAAAATTCCTTTATGTTTTGCAATCTTTTATTTACTGCTATTTACTTTATGAACTCTGTTAATGGACAATTAGATGATAGGTTTATGTTTCTGTCATTTAATTTTTGTTGGATACTTTAGCCAAAGTACACTGCTGATGTACTTAGTGCTTGTATTGGTTGTTTGTTTTTAAATTATGATTTGGTTGATTAGTAGTTGTTCTCTGAATGGCTATTATTTGTTTCTTTCCTGACACAAGTTCGGATGTTGTTTTTAACATCAGGTGTGTTGTAGTAGAAAGGTCAAATTGGGGGAGTTTGTTGATGTTGCACGGATGTTGTTCCAGATGTTGGACAACATTCTGCACAACATCTTAAATTTGCCCTTTCTCCTAACACTGACTCTGGTTTATTAGATGTGTTTTTTTATGTTTCCTACATTGCAGGTTGAAGACAATTTCAGATATTGTCAAGCGGTTGCAATAATGGAGTAAGAATAGAAAGATCATGGGTGGTTACACCAAGATCATGGAGATAGTGGAGGAGATCTTCAAGGCATAATTAAATACGAGTAAACGTAAACAGAATTCTTACAGCAATTCGTACACGGATTCCTCAACTATGGTATCCACGTAACAGTCGTTTACTAACTGGCACAGATCTGCCAGCGTTGAATCCCCGAGATGAATTTGCTAGGAAAATTCTAACTTAGAGATTTTATGGAGAATTATTAATTCACCAATTATGAATTCCCAAGAGCTCATATATATATGAGAGGATTAGCTTATGTCTCAAGCTAACCTAATTAGGAAATAAAATCCCTAATCTTTATTTAAATAAATCTCTAAGATTTATTTCCCACATATAAATCTCTACGGATTTAAATTTCATATATGACAAATCTCTACGATTTGTTTTCATATATATTAAAACCTACAATAATATTTTAAATATTATTATTGGGAATTCTTATTTAATTAAATCCAATTTAATTAAATATTAATAATAATTAATTTCATATTAATGTATTATTAATTACTTCTCCATAAATTAAATATTAAATCTAATTTAACATTTAATCAACCAACTATAATTAGTAAACATCCCTCATATATCGAGCGATTAGTCAAACTAACGGTCTTAATTGAACCCTAGACAATAAATCAGACATTCTTAATATATGAGGTACGATGCGAGGAAATGTGCAACTACCTGTAACTGAAACATGGGTTATTACGATTTCCTCCTTTCATTCACGAATACTCGATTAGTCATGAACATGATGAAGTGTCTATTCAAATAACTTAATCAATTTATCTCTAATCACTAATTGATCATGTATGTCACACTTAGCCACAAAGTCTAAGTTGACGTGCATCGGCCGATGACTTTGATCCAATTATGATGAGAAGATGAGTATTCTCTCTAAATCCACATTGAGGAATGAATCCTATTCTTGGCTCAACTACCACGCATATGAACTTCGTGATGAACTCAATCCAAGCCGTATCTACCCATGGAAGGGTGCAAGCATTGGTCATGGTCAAAGTTCATCACTCAACTCATGTCGTGCTTATTGACCTCAAGTCAAAGGAGTATCGCATCGCTCCCACTAACCGAGACACCCGTAGACACATATAGTGGAAATACATCAAACGGTTTCTCGGATGGGTATACCAATACCCTCTAAGGTATTTGTGCATCCATCATGAGATACCTAGTATCTCGTAGTAATTGAGATCTTACTACACTCTCTAAGAGTATGATGCAGATCGCACACCAATCTCCATTGCATCATCAATATCCCATTCTTGATGATCCTTGATCGGGGCTATTTGAGAATCATGTTTAAGTCATCTGAGTTCTCACAACCTCAATGACAACAATGACTCATGGGAATACTTGTATGAATAAATGCAAACAATCAAACATAATATTCAAACAAGTGTATTGCCATACATTAATATTAAATGAACTATAATATTAAATCAAACAGAATATCATCGAATATTATGTCCTTACAATATATTGTCTCTAGGACACTAACACTAACAATCTCCCACTTGGACTAGAGTCAATCACCTACATGTCTAACCCCTAGACCATCAAATGTCTAGTGTGTACATGAACGCCCAGTGTTTTGGTGAAAGGGTATGCCAAATTAAATATGTGGGAATACATTTTAATTCTGTTTCTCCTATCCTTATGATCTCTCGGATCAAATGATAAGTCTAGGTACATGCTTGTTTATACTTTTTGATCTCGGTTCCTTTGCTTGCGCAATCGCACCTGAGTTGTCTCAATAAAATTTTATTAGACAACTGGCACTCGAAACTACCCCTAGTTCCCTTAAGAACTATAGAATCCAGACAGCCTCCTTGAGGCTTCTGATACAGCAATGTACTCAACTTCAATTGTTGAATCTACAGTCCTTTTGCTTGGAACTATTCCAACTGACCTCCTCATTATTGAGAGTGAAACGTAACATAACTGTGATTTGTAATCATCATAGTCGGATTGGAAACTTGAGTCAGCATAACCAGTCACTACTGGTTCTGACTGTCCATTATAGACAAGGAAACATTCTTTAGTTCGTTTAAGATACTTCAGAATGGTCTTGACAACAATCCAGTGAGACTCACCCGGATTCTGTTGGTATCTATCAGTGATGTTGATAGCTTAGGCCACGTTTGGCCTAGTGCAAGTCATGTCATACATGATTGACCCAATTGCATATGCTTATGGGACATATTTCATGTGCTTGATATCAACTTCAACAGAAGGACAATCCTTCTTTGACAGCTTTATCCCATGATTTGCCGGTAGGGACCCTCTCTTAGAGTTCTCTATCGCAAAATGCTTCAACACCTTGTCTACATAGGTGGACTATGACAGCCTCAACATCCTCTTGGATCTATCCCTTTGGATCTTGCTCCCTAAGATGTAGCAGGATTCACAAAGATCCTTCACCATGAAAGTCTTCGATAACTAATCTTCAACGGACTGCATTAACGGGATATTGTTTCTCAAAATCAATGTGTCATTGACATACACGATTATGAAAACAATATTCTTCCCGTTGTGTTTACAATGAATACAAGGATCTTCCGAATTTCTAATGAAGTCAAAAGACTTGATAGCTTCATCAAATCGGATATTCCAACTCCTAGAAGCTTGCTTAAATCCATAAATGGATATCTTTAGCTTGCATACTAGATTAGAATTTGACTTAGATGTGAAACCTTCTGGTTGAGTCATAAACACTTTCTTATCAATGTCTCCATTGAGGAAAGTTGTTTTGACGTTCATTCGTCAAATCTCATAATCACAGTGTACTGCTATCGCAAGTAAAATTCGAATGGACTTGATCTTTGCAACTGGTGAGAAGGTCTCATCATAGTCAATGCCTTCGCATTGACTATAACCCTTCGTCACCAACCTAGCTTTGTAGGTTTGTACTTTGCCATTTGCAAATGGGTCCAACCCCTTTAGGCAACTCAACCAAGTCCTAGACTTGATTGGTGTACATCGAGTCCATCTCGAATTTCATGGCTTCATGCCACTTCCCTGAATCAATATCTGATATTATTTCAGAATAAGTATTAGGATCATTCTTATCCGGTATGTCCACATTAACTAGTTCCTCCAAGAGGTAACCGTATCTAATGGGCGGATTACAATTCCTAATATACTTACGGAGCTGTGGTTGTGCAGGCTGTACATTCTGATCGTGAAAATTTTTGTGGTGCATCGATTTCATCAATGTCCGAAGAGTCCTCAAGAGCTACACTTTCAGATGCCTCTTGGGCGGGAGTTTGAACTATGTTGTTCTCATTCAGCCCACTTGGAGCTGGCAAGCCTACTCCAATTACGCTCTCACTGGCTGAAAGACGATCACCTAGTGAAAGACTCCCACCGTGAAAGTCGTTGAATGCTCCCACTAATTCCTTGACATGTTGCTTTGACAAGATATCAGTCTCTTTGTTAATTTGTGGTTCTTGAATTTCTTCAAGTTCTATCAGCTTACCAACAACGAACAGTTAATTGCATAATTAAATACGAGTAAACGTAAACAGAATTCTTACAGCAATTCGTACACGGATTCCTTAACTATGGTATCTACGTAATAAATAAGCATAACTCGCATGACAGATTCCGCCAAATATTGAATCCCCGAGATGAATTTGTTAGGAAAATTCTAACTTAGAGATTTTATGGAGAAATATTAATTCACCAATTATGAATTCCTAAGAGCTCATATATATATGAGAGAATTAGCTTAAGTCTCAAGCTGACCTAATTAGAAAATAAAATCCCTAATCTTTATTTAAATAAATCTCTTAAATTTATTTCACACATATAAATCTCTACGGATTTAAATTCCATATATGACAAATCTCTACGATTTGTTTCCATATATATTAAATCCTACAATAATATTCCAAATATTATTATTGGAAATTCTTATTTAATTAAATCTAATTTAATTAAATATTAATAATAATTAATTCCAAATTAGTCTATTATTAATTACTTCTCCATAAATTCAATATTAAATTTAATTTAACATCTAATCAACCAACTATAATTAGTAAACAACTGTTATTTGTTGTGTGACTCATAGGTCCTCATATATCGAGCGATTAGTCAAACTAACAGTCTTAATTGAACCCTAGACAATAAATCAGACATTCTCAATATATAAGGTACGTTGCGAGGAAATGTGCAACTACCTATAACAAAAACATGGGCTATTACGATTTCCTTCTTTCATTCACGAATACTCGATTAGACTTGAACATGATGAAGTGTCTATTCAAATAACTTAATCAATTTATCTCTAATCACCAATTGATCATGTATGTCACACTTAGCCACAAAGTCTAAGTTGACGTGCATCGGCCGATGACTTTGATCCAATTATGATGAGAAGATGAGTATGCTCTCTAAATCCACATTGAGGAATGAATCATATTCTTGGCTCAACTACCACGCACATGCATTTCGTGATGAACCCAATCCAAGCCGTATCTACCCATGGAAGGGTGCAAGCATTGGTCATGGTCAAAGTTCATCACTCCACACATGTCGTGCGTATTGACCTCAAGTCAAAGGAGTATCGCATCGCTCCCACTAACCGAGACACCCGTAGACACATATAGTGGAAATACATCAAACGGTTTCTCGGATGGGTATATCAATACCCTCTAAGGTATTTGTGCATCCATCATGAGATACCTAGTATCTCGTAGTAAGTGAGATCTTACTACACTCTAAGAGTATGATGCACATCGCACACCAATCTCCATTGCATCATCAATATCCCATTCTTGATGATCCTTGATCGGGGCTATTTGAGAATCATGCTTAAGTCATCTGAGTTCTCACAACCTCAATGACATCAATGACTCATGGGAACACTTGTATGAATAAATGCAAACAATCAAACATAATATTCAAACAAGTGTATTGACATACATTAATATTAAATGAACTATAATATTAAATCAAACTGAATATCATCGAGTATTATGTCCTTACAATATATTGTCTCTAGGACACTAACACTAACAGTCCACACCAAGTGGATAGGACAATGCAGTTGGTCCGAATGTCTATAAATATACTGCATTGGTCGACATTCAAGTTTGAGTTAAAGCGAAATCCCATTTGCTCTACTCCAAACTTAAGAGAGTAGCATCCGAGACACAACCGTGAGTGGAGTGTGAGGGTCGATGCTATGTCTATTTGTACTGGTCGAGTGTATACCAACATTTCCCATCAGTATTGTGTTTGCCTTAGTAGATCAAGTTTTAGGTTGAATAAGATCACTAGTTACTTGTTCGAATAGATTGATTTTTGGTGTGTGGTTTTTCACTACACCTTTTAGGATCTTGTAAGAGATTCGTGTGTATCTCACTACTTGTTATAGTGATGTTTTTAACCATGAGGTTCGTACAGTCTTATTATGGACTATACACAATTTTGGAAATCCTTTGCACTGCGTTTTTATACTTCCGCTGTCATATGTTGTTTTATATGTTTCACAATATTTTTAACAACACTCTGAAAATACACGCACACACACTTTCAATTCCTATTCTAGATTTTATGGAGAAACTAGGTTTTCTTGTTGTAGTAAATAATGAATCCCAAGATGTCATATATATAGGGAGAGACTAGCTTAAATCTTAAGCAATCTTTATTAGGAAGATAATTCATAATCTTGCAAAGCAAATCTCAAAGATATGTTTTTCCCTACGGATGTTTTTCTACAATAATATTCCATAATATTATTTAGGATTCCTATTTAATTAAATCTAATTTAATTAAATATTAATAATAATTAATTTTAAATTAATATATTATTAATTCTCCATAAATTAAATATTAAATCTAATTTAATACTTAATCAACCAACTATAACTCGTACCCGGGAGTTACTTGTTGTGTGACCCATAGGCCCTCATATATCGAGCGATTAGTCAAACTAACGGTCTTAATTGAACCCTAGACAATAAATCAGACATTCTCAATATATGAGGTATGTTGCGAGAAACGTGCAACCACATGTAACTGAAACATGGGCTATTATGATTTTCTCCTTTCATTCACGAATACTCGAATAGTCTTGAATATGATGAAGTGTCTATTCAAAAAACTTAATCATATTATCTCTAATCACTAATTGATCATTTATGTTACACTTGGCCACAACGTCCAAGTTGACGTGCATTGGCCAATGTCTTTGATCCAATTATGATGAGAAGATGAGTATTCTCTCTAAATCCACTTTGAGGAATGAATTATTTTCTTGGCTCAACTACCACGCACATGCACTTCGTGATGAACCCAATCCAAGACATACTCACCCATGGAAGGGTGCAAGTGTCGGTCATGATAAAAGTTTATCACTCCACACATGTCGTGCGTATTGACCTCAAGTCAAAGGAGTATCACATCGTTCCTACTAATCGAGACACTCGTAGACACATATAGTGGAACTACATCAAACGGTTGCTTGGATGGGTATACCAATACCCTCTAAGGTATTTGTGCATCCATCATGAGATACATAGTATCTCGTAGTAAGTGAGATCTTACTACACTCTCTAAGAGTATGATGCAGATCGCACACCAATCTCCATTGCATCATCAATATCCCATTCTTGTTGATCCTTGATCGGGGCTATTTGAGAATCATGCTTAAGTCATCTGAGTTCTCACACATTCAATGACAGCAGTGATTCAAGGGAACACAAATAAGAACAAATGCAAATAATCAGACATAATATTCTAATAAGTGTAACGCCATACATTTAATATTAAATAAACAATAATATTAAACCAACACTGAGTATTATTTTAGTATTATGTCCATACAAAGGATTGTCTCTAGGACACTAACACTAACAATCTCCCACTTGATCTAGAGCCAATCACCTACATGCCTAACCCCTAGACCATCGAAATGTCTAGTGTGTACATGAATACTCAAAGCTTTTGTGAAGGGATCAGCCAAATTATCTTCCGTGGGAACACGTTCTAACTCTATCTCTCCTCTAGCAATTTTCTCTCTTATCAAGTGATAACGCCTTCGTACATGCTTGTTTACATTTAGATCTCGGTTCTTAGCTTAAGAATCGCACTAAATTGTCACAATATAACTTTATTGATCAAGTGGCACTCGAACTACCCCTAGTTCATTCAAGAATTATTTTATCCAGACAAATTTCTTTGGCGTTCCGCCGCAAAGAATGTACTCGCTTTGGGTTGTTGAGTCCGCGATAGTCTTTTATTTGGAACTATTCCAACTAACCGCCCCACCATTGAGAGTGAACACATAGCCTGACTGAGATTTGTTATCATCAAAGTCAGATTGAAAATCTTAAGGGCGCATATAACCAAAGAGAACTAGTTCAGACTGACCTCCATAGACCAATAAACAATCTTTAGTACGCCTAAGGTACTTTGAGAATGTTCTTGACAAAGAATCCAAAGGAGGTTCACCCAGATTCTCATTGGTATCTACCAATGGTGCCGACAATAAGGCCATATTCGACCTAGTGCAAGTCATGGCGCATATGATAGACCCAATTATGATGCATATGGTATGTCCTTCATGTGCTTGATATCACGCCCCAGGAAGGAAGGACAATCCTTCTTAGACAACTTTATCCCATGACATGCCTAGAGAGAACCTTTCTTAGAGTTCTCCATCGAGAATCGCTTCAACACCTTATTCTACGAGGGTGGACCGTGATGTAAATCCAACATCTTCTTGGATCTATCCCTACGGATCTTGATCCCTAAGATATAGCAAGCTTCACCAAGATCCTTCATCATGAAGGTCTTTTGACAACCATTCTTTCACAGATCAAGATGAGTGGGATATTGTTTCCTATAATCGTATGTCATCGACATACACAATTATGAAAAACAATATTCTTCCCAATGCATTCGATAGATGCACGGATCTTTCAAATTTCGACGGTCAAATGATTTGACAAATTTCATCAAATCGATATTCCAACTCCTAGAAACTTGCTTCAATCCATAAATGGATCGTTTAAGCTTGCACACAAAATTGGATTAACTTTGATATGAAACCTTTCGGTTGAGTCATAAACACTTCCTTATCAATGTTCCCATTGAGGAAAGTTGTTTTGACATCCATCTACCAAATCTCGTAATCGAGGTTTGCTGCTACCGCAAGTAAAATTCGAATGGACTTGATTTTAGCAACTGGTGAGAAAATCTCGTCATAGTCAATGCCTTCACGTTGGCTATAACCTTTCTCCACAAACCTAGCCTTGTAGGTTTGTACCTTGCCATTTGCATCGGTCTTACGCTTGCAGACCCATTTGTAACCTATGGGTTTGACCCCTTTGGCAACTCAACCAAGTCCCAGACTTGATTGGTGCACATCGAGTCCATCTCGGATTTCATGGCTTCATGCCACTTCTTTGAGTCAACATCTAATGTTGCCTCAGTGTAAGTTCTAGGTTCATCTTTATCCGGGATATCCACGTCTCATGTTCCTCCACGAGGAAACCATAATATATGGTGATCGGATTACGAACTCTAGTGGACTTAAGAGTTGTGGTTGTTCAGGCTGCACATTCTGATCGTGAAAATTTTGTGGTACAGCAATTTCATCATTGACCGGGGAGGCCTCAAGAGCTACACTTCCGGATGCTCCTTAAGCACTTCCGGATGCCTCTTGAGCAGAAGTTTGAACTATGTTGTTCTCATTCAGCCTACTTGGAGTTCGTTGTTCGGGCAATGCAACTCCAATTACGCTCCCACTGGCTGAAAGAGGATCACTTAGTGATAAACTTCCACCATGTGAACTGCTAAATGCTCCCACTGATTCTTTGTCATGTTGCTTTGACAAGACATCAGTCTCCTTGTTAGTTTGTGGTTCTTGAATTTCTTTAAGTTCTATCATCTTACGGCCTTGTTCCTTGAACAGCGTAGTCTTCTTCGAGGAATCTGGCCTGCCTAGAAACAATCATTGACTGTTTCTCCAGTAGATAGAAGTAATATCCTTTAGTTTCCTTAGGATATCCCACAAAATAACCCTTTTCACCTTTGGATTTCAACTTGTCGGTGAGCATCTTTTTCACAATCACGGGGCAACCCCATGTCTTGATATGTGAGAAAGTTGGCTTCTTGCCACACCATAATTCGTATGGTGTATGCTCAACTGACTTGGATGGAATCCTATTCAGAATATAGATTGAGATTTGTAGCGTGTATCCCCATAAGAATGTCGGAAGAAAGGAAAAACTCATCATGGACCCTACCATATCTAACAGGGTTCGATTTCTCCTTTCGGACACACCGTTCATCTGAGGTGTTCCGGGAGGAGTCCATTGTGACTGGATTCCATGTAACTTCAAGTAATCAGTAAATTCATGGCTAAGGTATTCACCTCCTCGATCTGATCGAAGAATCTTGATACTCTTACCAAGTTGTTTTTCTACTTCAGCTTTAAACTCCTTGAATTTCTCAAACGATTCGGATTTGTGTCTCATAAGATACACATGTCCGTACCTCGAGAAATCACCGGTAAAAGTGATGAAGTATCCGAATTAAACTCTAGCTAGAGTGGGCAATGGTCCACATACATCAGTGTGGATCAACTCTAGAACTTCTTTGGCACGAACTCCTTTCCCATAAAAGGTTTATTGGTCATTTTGCCCTTAAGACAAGATTCACAACTTCCATAAGACTCAAAGTCGAATGGGGTTAAGTAGTCTAACTTTCTTAACCTTGAAATTCTTTTCTTGCATGACCAAGTCTACAATGCCACAAGTAAGTCGGGTTTTCATGATTACTAAGTTTGAGTCTTTTATTTTATATATTAAGAATGTTATATCCACAATGCAATAAATATAAACCATTATATAGAGGAGCATTTCAATACACACGACCATTAAGCAAAAAATAACAATTATTATTTGCAAAATGGAAGGAAAAACCTTCAATATCTAATATGGGAATAGAAATAATGTTGCGGGTAATAGAAGGAACAAAATAACAATTATTCAGTTCAAGTCTAAAACTAGAGGGTAAATCTAAAACATAAGTACCAACACGTTCAACAACAACTCTTGATCTATTCCCAACGTGTAGCGAGACTTCACCCGTCCTAACTGCCCTGCTATCCTTGAAACCCTGCACATTTGTACAACTGTGTGAGCCACAACCGGTATCTAATACCCAGCAGTTAGTATCATTTGTGGACATGTTTATCTCAATAACAAACATACTTGTTCCAGAGGTTGAGACACCTTGTGTCTTCTTTTCAGCTGCTAGAACCTTACAGTCCTTCTTCCAATGCCCCTTCTGCTTGCAGTGGAGGCCTACATCCTTGTCCACCCTCTTCTTCTTTTGAATTCCACCTTTGGGATTAAGGAAGCTTGGCTTGGAGCCTTTCCTTGCCTTGCCCCTTCGCTTCTTCTTTCCTTTCGGAGCATAAGAAGTAGAGGCACTCACCATGAGCACGGGTTTTTCCTTAGCAGTGGAACACTCAAAATTCTTTAGCATGTTATGCAGCTCGAGCATAGTCGATTCCGTCTTATTCATATTAAAGTTTACTACGAAACTCAAATATGAATCGGTAAGTGACTGAAGAATGGCATAAGCAGCAACATTGGTATTGAGCTCAATGCCTAAACGACCAAGTTTCTCGATCAGCCCAATCATCTTCAATACATGAGGAGAAACCTTCTCTCCCTCAAACATTCGGCATCTAAATAGGTCTCTCATCACTTCATAAATCTTAGAACGAGATTCAGAATCAAAGAGATCCTTCAGATGCTTGATCATCTCGAAGGGAAGCATCCTCTCATGCTGCCTTTGCAACTCGGGAGTCATCCCGAGTAGCATAACACACTGAACCTGGGAAGCATCCTCTTGATGCTTCATCTGAGCCTCGGAGTCAAACGCCTCGGCTTCTTCAGTACCTGCCTCCGGGGTAGCAGGGATTGGCGTGTCCAACACGTACTCAATCTTTTCTTGCCTGAGCACCAAACGAACGTTTTGGTGCCAGTCGAAAAAGTTTGACCCAGCCAATTTGTTCGTTTCCAAAACGCTTATAAATGATAAGTTATTCATTTCAACAATCCTAGAAAAATAAAATAAAACGGGAATCAAACACATAATTCCTATGATCAATATTCAGCAATCAAAATAAATGTGGCATTTTTAGTTTATCTTGTTTCCATTATTTTCACATATTCAACTACCTCATCGGAAGAATACGAATTTATATCCAATATAAATTATAATGGACTAGGATCCACATTCCTACTATCATAATATCTGCTTTGGCTGATTACTATAATGGCAGAACTAGTAGGTCTCCAAACCAATTGCAACATTGCAACTCCCAGTTGATTGAACCTGGTTCAATCGGATGTCCCTTAACTTTCGTTTTCCTGCTTTGGTTGGTGAAACAAAGTTAAGTTGGTTTACAACCATCAAGCGGTGACACTACGTGTCCCTATAAATCTCCCATTAGATGTAGATCCGAGCAAAAGACTTTGGTCTTAAATACCCATTGGAATAAAATCTTCGGTTTACTTTTAATTTTGATGGAAGACATCTTATCAAATTAATGACAAAACCATATTTTAGTGAGGAACGTTTTAAAGGCGAGATATTAATTGCATAATAGAGATCCAACATATTAATCTACATCACATTTGAGCAGTTATTGGGCGCCGCCTACCCAAACATGATATTATACGGACTAACACTGGGCGCCTTCTACCCAAATAATTAATACGATCCGACAATTATTGGGTGCCGCCTACTCAAACAATTAATACGCGGACCATAAATGTGTTGACGAATTAATTTAATAGACATGTTAACAAGTGGGATTTTAATAATTCTTTTAAAAACCTAATTCTAAAATCTAATTTTAAATTCAATTTATGATTTATCAAAACTTATAATTAATCCAATCAATTATAAAATAAAATCAAATTTTATTTCAAAAACTTAAAATAATCGTGTTAGTTTTAAATCACATATTAATTCTTTTATTTGTTAAGGGCTCGTCTGCAAGTTTCAAAAACTGCACGGAAGGGCCTGTCTTAAATCCAATTTCAGCACAGTCCTTATCCTCATCATCGCACGGTTTTCAAAACCATATTCCGATCGGGTCATCCAAATCAAACATCCAACAATTCATCATTTTATCAGAATTATTCCAAAAAAATCCCAAAACTGTTCCAATTATTAGGGCTTAATCTTATTTTAATTTCATTAGTTCCAAACCAATCGAAGAACCCAATCAATAATTCATCAGAATTCAAAGTTCATCAGAAGAACAACCTAGACAAAGAACAGACATGCATCGCATATGGACAAGAGTCAAAACGAACATATTAAGCCAATCGATGCACGTGTGCGAGTCGCCGTCGCCGCCTTCGCGTGCGGGCGACTCGCCGGCGCGAACAGAGTAACCGGGTGGGGTCGCGCGTGAAGTCGTGACCCCTTTCGCTCGAATTTGTTCGAAACTGAAACAATATAATCAAATCGGCGGCGCGTCACCACTGGTTCATCTCGATTCCGGTGGTGCGCCGCCTAGAGTTGAATCAAAATGGACACAAGGGCCAAGTTTTGAAGGGAATCATGCGGCGAGTCTCAAATTGAGGCGAATCGGTGGCGTACCACCACGATTCGAGGTGACCCGGAGGTGCACCGCCGGGAAAAGAGGCGAAACCATAGGAATTGCAACTTAATCGGGACGAGGCCGACGAATCATGTAATCGAAAGAGGTGGGCCCGCGCGAACGGCATGACCCGCGGCCTAAGGCCGCTGGCTCAAGTGTCGTCGTCGCGGCCCACGTACCGAAAAATCACAACGACGGAGGAAGGAGGGCTTCTCCAAGAGAAACCCTAATCTTGGTTTGGGACGATAATGAAGAGGAACGAAACAAATAAATATGGGGTGCGCCTCATCTAATGAACGTGCCCCAGCAATTAACATATCACACATGGTGCGGTCAATTGACACGACCGCACCGAACGATTTATAAAAAAAATTAATTTTATAAATCTAAATTTATGCAATCAATTAAAGAGTTTGAGGCTCTGATACCACTGTTAGAATATAGAGGCACGTAAACACGTAATACATGTGCAGCGGAATTAAATAGTTCACCAACAACGAACAGTTAATTGCATAAACAAATGCGATTAATCATAACGAGAAATCTTACAGTAATTCGATAGCAGATTTCTCAACTACGGTATCCACGTAATCCCCGTGGACAGACTTGCACAGATTTGCCAGCGTTGAATCTGAGAAAGAATTTGCTAGGAAAATTCCTATTCTAGATTTTATGGAGAAACTAGGTTTTCTTGTTGTAGTAAATAATGAATCCCGGGATGTCTTATATATAGGGAGAGACTGGCTTAAATCTTAAGCAATCTTTATTAGGAAGATAATTCCTAATCTTGCAAAACAAATCTCAAAGATATGTTTTTCCCTATGGGTATTTTCCTACAATAATATTACATAATATTATTTGGGATTTCTATTTAATTAAATCTAATTTAATTAAACAGTAATAATAATTAATTCTAAATTAATATATTATTAATTCTCCATAAATTAAATATTAAATCTAATTTAATACTTAATCAACCAACTATAATCTGTACACGGGAGTTACTTGTTGTGTGACCCATAGGCCCTTATATATCGAGCAATTAGTCATACTAACGGTCTTAATTGAACCCTAGACAATAAATAAGTCATTCTCAATATATGAGGTACGTTGCGAGAAACGTGCAACTACCTGTAACTGAAACATGGGCTATTACAATTTCCTCCTTTCATTCACGAATACTCGATTAGTCTTGAACATGATGAAGTGTCTATTCAAATAACTTAATCATATTATCTCCAATCACTAATTGATCATTTATCTCACACTTGGCCACAAAGTCCAAGTTGACGTGCATTGGTCAATGTCTGATCCAATTATGATGAGAAGATGAGTATTCTCTCTAAATCCACTTTGAGGAATGAATCCTTTTCTTGGCTCAACTACCACGCACATGCACTTCGTGATGAACTCAATCCAAGCCATATATACCCATGGAAGGGTGCAAGCGCCGGTCATGGTTAAAGGTCATCACTCCACACATGTCGTGCGTATTGACCTCAAGTCAAAGGAGTATCGCATCGCTCCCACTAACCGAGACACCCGTAGACACATATACTGGAACTACATCAAACTGTTGCTCGGATGGGTATACCAATACCCTCTAAGGTATTTGTGCATCCATCATGAGATACCTAGTATCTCGTAGTAAGTGAGATCTTACTACACTCTCTAAGAGTATGATGCAGATCGCACACCAATCTCCATTGCATCATCAATATATCATTCTTGATGATCCTTGATAGGGGCTATTTGAGAATCATGCTTAAGTCATCTGAGTTCTCACACACTCAATGACAACAGTGATTCAATGGAATACAGATAAGAACAAATGCAAACAATCGGACATAATATTCTAATAAGTGTAACGTCATACATTTAATATTAAATAAACAATAATATTAAACCAACACTGAATATTGTCTTAGCATTATGTACATACAAAGGATTGTCTTTAGGACACTAACACTAACATTAAGAACATTATTTAGAAAAAAAAAATGTTCTTGATGTCCAGCTGATGAAGAGGCCATTTATTCTGAACTGACTAGGCCAAAATAGCACAAATCGTGGAAGCCTTAACAACGGGACAGAAAGTATGATCGGAATCTGTGCCCAAAATTTGGGTGAACCCTTGAGCAACGAGGCAGGCTTTGTGTCGCTCAATAAAACCATCTGAGTGATATTTGGTCCCAAACACCCACTTTGAGCCAATAATATTAGTATCCGAGGACGAGGAACAAGATCTCAAGTCTGATTTGATCGAAGAACATCAACTTCTTCTTGCATAACAGCAAGCCACTTAGGGGACTTGGCAGCTGAGTTGAATCCACAAGGTTTAGAGGCTACCAACAGAGGTGAGAGAAGATCAATGATGGAAATATCAACCGTATAACGAGATTTAAAGATTCTAGCTCGAGCACGAGTCGTCATTGGATAAGATGATGATGAAGATGGAGCAGGCTGTTGAGGTGGCACGGGCAGAGCATCCTGAGAAGGATTTGCAGGAGGCTCAATGGATAAAGCACTTATGTCAAGAGCAGGATTCGGGCATAAAGTACATGGAGAAGGCCTAACATAGGAGAATAAAAGGCTTGATAGAAGTCGGTGGTGCAACAACCAAAGAAATACCTGCCTCCAAGAAAATGGATATTTCAAGGGTGAATGCATCATTAGCTGCAGTGGACCACGAGAAAAGGAAAAGAGGTTCATCGAACTGTGCATGACGAGTGATAAAAACAGGAGAAGTAGCAGGATCGAAGCACCGAAAATCCTTATGTGAGCTCTTGTACCCCAAAAATATGCAAGGTCTACTACGAGGCATCAACTTATTAGCAGCATAGTCGCGTAAATAAGGAAAAACACGACAACCAAAGGGCTTAAAATTAGCATAATTAGGTGCAGTGTGAAAAAGAAGCTTGAAAGGTGATTTGTTACCCAAAAGTTGTGATGACAGACGATTAATTATGTGAACAGCAGTGGAAAAAGTGTCAAATCATAGAGACACCGGAGCATGTGAGTGAAATATCATTGATAACCTAGTTTCAGATATATGGCGATGTTTATGTTTAGCCCTGCCATTCTGTTATGGTGTGTATGGGCAAGACATAGGATGATGAATGTCATGTGAATGCATAAAATCGCTAACACGAGAATTGACAAACTCGGTGCCACCATCACTTTGGAATACCTTTATAGTGCTAGAGAATTGGTTGCATACGAAGTTATGAAAATGAACAAAAACATCAAAGAACTCAGTATTATCACGTAATGGGTATATCCAAGAAAACCGTGAATAATCAATCATCAACAAATGCAACATAGTAATGAAAGCCATCAGAAGTGGTAATAGGGGTCTGTCCCCACAAATCACAATGAATCATATAGAGAGCACATGCAACACATTTCTCATTCAAAGTAAAACTTAAACGTTTGCTCTATGTCAATTAGCAAGAGAAACACAGAGTAGGATTCGGTAATAATGAAGAAATCGATAAATATCCTAACTTATTTAAATGAGAAATAACAGTAAATAGGACATGCCCCAAACATAAGTGCCATAAATCAAAACTAGACTTTAATTTTAGACTTTATAGCCGCAACCAGTCCTGGAATGCACTTTTCCAGCACGTATAACCCCTGCTCACGCCTTCCTTGGGCCAAAACCTGCTTGGTTGACGATTCTGAATTTAAAAGGATTTATTAGAAAACAAAACATCCACTGGAAAATAAAAAATGAGCTTACTAATAGATAATAAAGTTATATCAGGTGCGGAACAACCAAAACTTCAAGCAGTTTAACATTTTCAGACAATCCATGATGA
Organism: Stenogyne calaminthoides; assembly: GCA_037126765.1. Lineage (NCBI taxonomy): Eukaryota > Viridiplantae > Streptophyta > Magnoliopsida > Lamiales > Lamiaceae > Stenogyne > Stenogyne calaminthoides. The sequence continues at coordinate 22,758,792 of JBBCBC010000015.1, forward strand.
CCAATATGAGAAATATTAAGAGAATTTTCGTTACTCACAAATCCTAGTGAAATCCTAGGCAAGACGAGCAAGGTAAGCAATTGATCACACACGTCTTGAATTTCCTGGCATATTCTTTGACAGACTGAGAATCACGGCGGAGTTCAAAGAGTTCTGCCCACAACTGGTTCGCCTGAGAGATGGAGGAGTGGGCGAAAATAACATTGAGCGCCAGATTATGAAATATGGTAAAATAGCTATCATAAGCTATGAAGAAATGATAATTAACTAAAAGTCCAACTAAAGAATTAAGGGTCCGCGTATGAGTGGAGAATGATAATGATAATGGGTATCATTGAGGGGGTCAATCACCATGGAGATATTGATTGCATTGTTGTGTTTGGTTGATTGCATTGAGGGGTCTAAAATAAAATTGTCAAGCAGGATTAATGGGATTAATTACCATTATCCACTTCCATTTCTCCCAACCAAGTGGTCCCTAAGATTTGGTGACCCAAAATTCCCAACACAATAAAAAGGCCCAGATTGCTCAATCCCCAAAATAAAATTTGACCCAAATGGGTCATTAGTGAAGTCCAGTGCCGTGGAATTAAAAGGCTTAGTTGAAGCATTGGATAGATTGTTAAACAGTGTGAGAATACAATTTGTCATTTTGAAAAATGAGCAACATATGTTGGGACAACCATTTTAACAAATTAAATGGGTAACTTAATAGAAGGACAGATGAGGTTTTAGAATAAGTTTCATAATATCAACTTACTTATCTCACTCGACAGTCGAACATTCCTTGATGTGTTTTCACATGGATACCTTTTCTTTTTCCTTTTTTAAAATTTTTTTTATACTTATAATAAAATTATAAGTGAAATGTGGAATCCACCCAATGTATCTATCTCACTCTAAACACGAAAAATGGAGATGGCCATTTCCGTTTCTACACCCATCTCAAAAGCCGCATTCTCGGGCATTGCCACCGAAATGGTGGAGTAATTTTCTTGTCATGAATAGCTTCATTCAATGTGTAGTAAAACGTTGGTTGTCATTCACCAACCATCCCTCCCTAATAGCGCTTAAACTTTTTAAACAGAAGTTACAGCTTAGAATCACGTATATTTATAAATTATGAAAAGAAACATTTAAGAATAGGTTATTCTTGTCCTTTTATATCATTTGCAAACACCACAAATAATTTAATACTACAACAACGAACACAAATTTGCATCTTTAGTTTCATGTACGGCGTTTCTCACATGTGTTTAGATTCACAAGATCTTACATTAGTTGATAAAACAATGACTTAATTTGCAAATAAGATCAGCACTTTTTACTCAATCTAAATTTAATATACACTTTTAAATAATTACAAATAAATTTTCACCTTCTTTAAATGTTGTTGCAAATTAAATTTACAAGCAATCTTTTATGTACCCAAATATAATGTGACCAATCGTTATGGGCATACCTTAACCTAAATGCTGTCATTTTACATAATAAAAAACCTGTTCAGATTGCTACACAAGAGAAATGGACACAAAAAAAAAAAAAATTGCTCATCAACCTAACTTGCAACAATATTTAAGAATTTATATTAAATTACAATTTAGAGAAATTCTGATTTTATTTGCAATTAAGCCAAAAGCAATCCAGAATCTGCCCTTCAACATAAATAAATCACATGACTATCTCGTATAAAAACGAAAAAAGAACGCGAATGCAGAGAATTACGAGAGAAATAAAGTTTTTCTTAAATCTAAATAGCGCAGCCGGTATCTTACACGATACAACCCAAATATTTCAGACAGAAGCTCATATTAATTAACAAGGCACAACTCTGTAGCGAAAGTAAGTCATTAATCCGTACTTACAAATTACAGATTAATAACAGTGAGCCGACCCGCTTATACACTGAGCTTCTCCATCTCCTTCCTGAGCGCATTTGCCCTGACCAAGCTCCCAATTGTGTTGACCGCCAATTTCAAATCATCCAACGGGTTTCCGGGCACGACCCGTTTGTACAAATAGCTGTCAAATGTCATCTTCTGCACATACTCATCCGCGCACATTTCAACAAACGCTTCCCTCGCTGGATTCGACCGGTAAAACACCTTCTGCAGAATGTCCAGAACCTTGTATGTGGGCCAGTACGTTTTGTCCCATTTTTCCAAATATACCCTCAGGTCACTTTCATCCACCATTCTCTTCCCGTTCTCCGACCCCTCCACTATCGCCTCCGCGCACATCCGCCCGCTTTTCGCCGCGAAGTAAATCCCTTCCCCGGAGCACTTCGTCACGTATCCCGCCGCGTCCCCGACAAGGGCCACCCTGTCCGAGACGCGCCGGGGGCGCGGGTGCTCCGGGATCGGGTGCGCCTCCACGCGGATGATTTTCCCGCCTTCAATCTTGTCACGCGCGCGTAGGCGCGTCGCGGTTTGGAGTTTTTTAATGTCGCCTTTGTGGGTGACCGTTCCGGTCCCCACTGCCACGTGGTCGCATTTCGGGAACACCCACCCGTAGAAGTCGGGTGACACGTCATCGCCGACGTACATCTCGGCGAGATCTTCGTAGTACTTCATTTTAGCGTCGGGGATTTTGATGCGCTCTTGGAAGGCGATAGCGTATTCGTAATCCCCGGCGTTGATTCCTTTTGCGACGCGGGAATTGGCGCCGTCGGCGCCGACGACGGCGTCGACTTCCAGCGTCTTCTTCTCGCCGGCGCCGCCGCTCTTCGCGTCGTAGTCGGTGTAGTGGAGGACGTAGGGGGCGTTTTTCGCGGCCGGGAGGTCCATTTTCAAGAACAGGCCGTTGATGACGGCGGCGCCGGCAGTGGCGGCGCGGTCCCGGAGGTAGGCATCGAGGACTTCGCGGCGGACCATCCCTATATACTCGTGCGGCTTCAACGTCCGGCCGATGTCGACGGCGACGTTCGACGGCGATATCATCTTCATCTTCGTCACGCGCCGGTCGATGATATCAACCGGGAGGTCGAATTCTCCGACCATGCAGAGTGGGATTGCGCCGCCGCAGGGTTTGCAGTTGTCCATCTTTCTTTCAATTAAGAAAGTCTCGATGCCCCCCTTGGCCAGTGTTTCGGCGGCGGCGCCGCCGGCGGGGCCACCTCCAACGACGGCGACCCGGAGGTTGCGGCCGGTGACTCTGGGGCTGGATTTGGAGGCGGTTATGCGCATTCTCCGGTGGGGCAAGGCGAAGGATTTGAGGGCGGAGGCGGGGCGAGAGAGGAGTACGGCATTGTTTTCCGGCGAGGATTGGCGGAGGCCGGCGAAGGATTTGAGGGCGATGGAAGCCATGGTGGAGGGGATATGGAGTTAGTGGTTGAGAGTGGAGAGATGGTGAGGTTTTATGATTTATGATGGATATGGTTAGGAGATTTGAGGAGATCTGGGCCGTTGGATGGATGGGAAGGGAGGGTGAGGATTGATTGAGGATAATGGGGATAGATTTTTGCTTTGTTTGTATCGTTCGCCTATCAAATATCAAGTCGTGTGTAATTGGGGAAAGCTGCAGAGTCCACTTTTTCAATAGTGTAAGAATGAGGGGACTCATTTTGGATGTTAACAAGTGGCTCTTCTTCAGCCACGTTGTACTTGTGTAATTTTCTTTTATTTACGTGTCCACTTTAGGGAAATGATGTGTTATTAACGGAGTGTAAATGTTTTTACCAAAATAAAATCGATGAATAATCAGAAAAATCGAAACTTGAAGAAAATCATTTTTACGCAAGATGAAATTCGCTCTGACTAATGTTCACAGGAATTGTGTATCGTCTCCAAAGGTAAAATGGCTTCAACGTTTTAATTCAATAGCATCATTGAAAGAAAACAACAACGAACATAAATCGAAACTGTGAACGGAGCGATTTGGGTACGGGTTTGCAGAAAGCAGTATGGAAAGGGTAGAGTTTCAAAATATACGTGAAGTGGCTAAGAAAAATCGAGAAGGTTCAAAATATAGACGTGGATACATTCTGAGAGGTTGAGAAGATCGTGGGAAGCCCACGAAAATAGTGGGGCGGTTTTGACCTCACGACTCGGCGTGAAGGCCATGAGACGTCCAGGTTTAGTGAACCTGAGTTCGAGTTCGAAATTCAAAACTCGGATAAGCATGGACCGAGTCCATCGTTCCGTTCATTTGAGGGATCAGTGCATCCAGAAAAGTAGCTTGTGGCTTTGAACTTTTCGTAGCCAAAATAGGGGGTATACCGCATCAGATCAGTAATTTACTGTATGTGAAAATTCATACCGTCATCGCATCAAAAATTACTAAGATATCGTAATTTCGTATGCTAATATCACATATCTCAGATCTTGCCGCATCAAATTTTGCAGACAATTCTTCTACCTTGTGTTGTGCATTAAAATATATGGATTAAGGTTTAATGATGTGGCTTGATGATTTTAGTAACACAAACAATAAATATGGAAAGTAGATAGCATTTTGTTGTGAGATGGATTGAGAGAATAAGAGTTTGAGTAATAAATTTGCAAGAGTTTGGGTGTGTTCTTGAATTCTCTAGTGTTCTTGGTCATAAATGACCCATATATATAGGGTTTGGGAGAGTGGAGCTCACTCTCCCCGACATAAGTACAAAGAGCCTAAATCGACTCAAAAAACATTAAATGCTACAAGACTGATGTGACTCGGTCGAGGTCGCTTGAGAGGTCGCCGGGATATCGGGCCTTTCAAGACCTACCGACGCCGCCCCAAGGTAATTCCTGGATAATCGTGGATTTAGCCGCTTAAGTACTCTACCATACATCATTACCGCTATTTATCGACATTCTTCCGACATAAGGCCATCCTAGGGTATGCTACTCGGATCGCTCGCCTAACACCAAATAAATCAGAGTTAATGCTCAGACTTTTATCACCCACGACCATGAGATGTATTCGTCACACACTTGGGTATTGAATGCTTTTTATTTCCCGGCCAATGAGGTACTATACTTGTAGAGAATTAGGCTTTGACTTCTACTAAACTCTTTTCGTGTCGCACCCGACCCTAGCGATACACCTACAACACCTTGATTATTTATTTAAAAACCTATATTTTATGAATAATAACCTCTTAACAACATATATATCTCCTTAAAGGTCGGTTTTTAACTATGGAACACTCAAAAAAATTCTATTTAATTTCAATTTCCAGCTTGAATCAGGAAACCCACAGAGACAATTCAAAATAAAAGGATAAATTTCCAATGTACGGTATATATCCAATGTATTAATTAAATTAAAAAAATAAAATATATTATATATTTTTTCTAAATATGGTACGCTATGTATCCAATGTATCGGTATACTTGTATACCGAAAAATATTTCTGGTCGCACACTTGGGTATTGGAATGCTTTTCGCTCCGCTCCACTCATCATGGTGCTATACTTGTAGAGAATTAGGCTTTGACTCTACTCAACTCTTTTTCAAAACAACCACCTTTGACCTCCTGCGATACACCTACAACAATAAATTTCTAGATCGTTAGCCTATGCTCGCTAAGGGGAATGAGCTATCATTTTTGGTCATCAATGCGAGGTGCGAGGTCAGAAAACTTCTTGGGTACGCGTGAAAGTTGTCTTGGAAATCGCTTGAAGCGGCGGCTACTCATCTCGACTGTCGAGCCTACTTATAACAGAATGATGGTGCGGATACTTCACGCCACGGGACCAAAATGTCGCGGTCCAATCAGCTTCATCCTTGAAAACCTCTATAAATACCCCCCCTTCCTCTCCGTTTCTCATTTTTCGCTGAACCAAGATTTCGAGAGTTCTATTTTTTCGGTAATTTTCGTGATTTTGCAACATTCGGGCCTTTCTTCGATCCAGAGAATATCTTAAGGTAAAGAAACCCCTCTTTCTCCCTTTATATTATCCTTTTTCACGTGATCGATGGAACCCGCGAATCGGAGGACTTCGAGCGCCAGTTTCAAAGCTCAAATTATTGGGTATGATCCGTTTAACAAGTAGGGTCACGGGCAGAAGTCAAAGCGTTGATAGTTGACATTTCCTTAGAGACGGCGGAGTGTGTCACCTGCGTTTGCCAGAGAGAGGTCACTGAAAAGGTGTCGCTCATACGAAGTCGGGGACTCTCGTAGGGTTTTGGTTCCCTCTGAACCAGAAATTCAAATTTTGGAAGAGGCGGGAGAGGAAGAAGATGATCTCAGCTCGGTGTCAATGGATTCGGCCGAGTTCGATTTCCTGTCAAATGATGTTATTCCCGACGTGCCAAACGACGATGATGAGGTCGATGATGCTGATCGCAAATTGCGTATAGAGGAGAGTATGGCCCATCCTCGCGACTTGGTCCCGAGACCGTCTCGAATCCACGAGGACAGTATTTTTGCTCACGCGAGGTGGTGAGTTCGGTGACTGAAGTCGAGCTCTTTTTGTGGAGGGAAAAATTCCAAGTCCCTTGCGATGTTCATTTCTGGGTTCCCGGGTATGAGATTGACTTTGCCGACCAGGTTCCCGATGGGTGCGTGGCGATGAATTACGACAAGATAAAAGTCGGTCTCCATTTCCCACTTCATCCAGTGATCACTTCACTGCTGTGGTTCTAGGGCCTAGCTCCGACCCAAATTACTCCTAACGGGTGGAGTACTATCATCGGGATCTTGTCGCAGTTCGGCCGAGTCCAACCTCGGGCTTTCCCCTCTGCCAAAGAGTTGAACTCCTTGATCTCGTTGGCGAAGTGGGGGAAAGACCCGGGGTACTATTATGAGAAAGTCCGCCCCCATATGAAGATAGTCGAGGACCTCCCCAGAAAAGTTCAAGATTGGAAATAAAAGTGGTGGCTGGTAGGGGGAGCTTGGCAGAGTCCTGTTTACGCTCTAGGGTCCCTTGGATATCGCGAGATTCCTCGCGACTACAGAACCTTTAAACGTAAGTTCTTTTATTTTTGTTCTTTCCATAATACTGATGTAACTTCTCCTTCCTATTGCAGCTCCCAAGAATTCTAAGACGTCCGAACTCTCCATCCTGTTCCTCGTCCGGTTAATCCAAGTGTGCCTAATCGACCCCAACGAGCGATCATTGGTTGTTCTCGCGCGAAGGTTAAAGTGTTGGAAGCAAAGAGGTTTGATTGTCCCACCTCGCTCCTCTCTTTCCGGCGATAATCCTGGTATGCGAGTTGTTCGCTAATCTATTAGTTCTTATTTAAAGTCTTCCTTCTCCTTTTCTAATTTGGTTCTTTTTCCTGGGTTTCCTAGTTAATTTTGTCGAACCCATTCAGCTTCTTTCTACTAAAGCTATCGAAGCCATGGATAACTTGAATGTCGAGAAGCCAGGAGATTAAGGTCGCCAGGCCGGACCTCTCAGCAGAGGAATGAAAAGAAGAAGACCCCTCAGATCCAGAAGGGCGAGAGGAGCAAGAATGGTAAGGTCAAGAGGACCCAAAAGTCAAGTCAAAGCCCTTCACCATAGGTCAGGTCGTGTGTCACCGAGCCGATACCCGGGCGAGGGAGCTCGCTGTTCGCCCCGCCCCACCCTGGAGGTGCTCCAGAGTTCGAGAGCGGAAGTTTCGTTTATTCCGGATCCCATGAACTGGATCATCGTTTTCGAGCTAACCGGTCGGGGACTGCGGAGGCGAGGACATCACCTACCTGGGTTGGAACCCCGAGCATCGCAAGAGGTATTATCCGAGGTCCGACCTTACCTATTTATGTGTTGTGTTGATATCTTATGTATTATCGTTGTTACCAGAACTAGTACAAACCGGATGATGGGGTGTTCCCAATGGTGAAGCCACCCGCAACTTCTTCGGATTCTATGCATCTTGCCAAAGAATGATACCCAACCTCTATCTTAGGCGATTCGCCAATGACGCCTAAGTCTTGGACCACGGGTCCTCCATGAAGAGGCTCGATGGAAGATTTCTCGGAGAATATGACTTTGGGTCGCCATCTCTGGCTTCCTTAGCTTTTTTTCAAAAGAGCTCGGAACAATATGACAAGGCAAAGCCCAAGAGCAAAGGCCGAGGTCGCCTTTTGCGTACGACGCGACCGACATGGAGAGGCGTATGAAAGATCGGAGTTTGTCGCTTCTGCGCTAAGGTCGGGCGCTCGGGAGAAACCGAAAGAGAGGCTCGCGAGAGGGATGATATGGGGAAGAGGATTGTTCAGATGAAGAAATATCTTGAGCTCCGGGAAAAGAAAGTGAAGGAGTGCACAGACAAGATGGCCGATGTGGAAGATCGGTGTCGCCGGCTAGAAGCTGAGGTCCATGAACATCCCACTGTTATCAAACTGGAGTGTCATCATGCTTCCAACATGGCTTATATTCACTCATTTGCCAATGCAATTCGAGCCTGCCATCGATCTGGTGACCTCGAAGGGGCCCGAGTTGCTATGAAAGATATGCTCGTTGCTTATATGCACAACAATCCGGTCGGGGAGACAGAAGATCTCCCTATTAAGGACCTCGCGGCCTACGGAGTTGATTTCAGCTTCCTCCCTCCTGGTGCTAATCTTTATGATCCCGAGGAGCTCCTTCAAATGCTAAATGAGGATGCGGAGGGTGGGCAAGGTGGTGATGGTGGAGATGTTGCGGGGGGTCAGGCTGGCGTCGAGATTCCTGAGGTAAAAAATAATGTACCGATCAACCCTATTGAGGGGACCTCGGACGCTCTGCTGAGCTGATTTCCTTGGTAGTTTTTCTGTGGCAGTATGTCATTTACCTTCGGGCACTTCTGTGTAACCGCCCTTCGGGGTTTTTTATCAAGTTGTTAGGTTTCCCTTGGGACGTGTATCTATTTTTGCTGCCTCCGGGCAATGTACCTTGTTGCCTTCGGGCGTTTGCTAATGAAGTCTCTCTTTCTGTTTTTTCTGTTCTCTCTCTTAAATGTTTATTTACTCCTTTGAACACTTTGAGGTCGATGAATTTGCGTGTTCTGTCTACCCGAGAACCTGTTAAATAAAATATGATGATTGATATGTTGAATGTTAATCTTTGCACCGATTATTGATTTAGATGGGTATGCAAATCGGCTTCCACTTAGATGGGGTATCGCGACATGCTTGCTTTTTAACTATTCTTGGCTTTGTCGACTTAGATAGGTATGCTAACCGAGGCTCCACTTAGATGGGTATCTTGACGTGATTGCCTTTTTAAATATTCTTTTTTAGTCGACTTAGATAGGGTATGCAACCCAGGTCGACTTAGATTCTAACTTCCTTCTTTCCATTTGCGAATCTTTTTCTTTGATCTAGCTCTCATGAGAGGTCGGGACCATCCCCCAAGTTCGTAAATGTGAAAGATTGAAAAAGGTTATGAAGAACTTGAGATGATTTTTTTTTGGTTTGAAATTTGTTCCATGTGCTTTTTAATTTGCGGATCTATTTATGACCGAACTCGAGAGAGGTCGGGGACCAGTCCCCCAAGTCCGGGAACGTAAAAAGGTTATGTAAAATAATTACAAATTTCCAAACTTAAAAGCTTAAATAAAAATGGTTTTCATTTATGAACTAGATGAAATTTAATGAAAACATGACGCATGAAAGTAGATGGTTACTAGTAGAAATTTTTCAAGTAGGTCGCATTCCAAGGGTACATCGCGGGAGTACCATTCATATCTTCGAGTTGATAAGCCCCATTTGGTAGCCATTTCGAGATTTTCATTGGTCCTTCCCAGGTCGGGCCAAATACTCTTTTTTGGACTCCGAGGATTTTTCTTAAGACGAGGTCGCCGACTCTAAATCTTTGGACCTTGGCTTTTGTTGGGAGATGAATTTAATAAAAGATATATGATTTTGATTAAGATCCCAAAACCCCTAAGTATGACATGTTCAGAATGATCTTGATAGTTGAGTCGATTCAAACTTGAGTATTCGTGATGGTATCTCGCAAAATGTATAGTCAATGAGATATAGATCGATAAGTTCAAGACTCAAGAACTCAAGATAAGTTTCAAGAAACCGGTTTCAAGACTCAAAGAGAAACCGAGAATCAAGACTTCGCGAGAAACTAAGAATCAAGACCTCGAGAAATCGAGATATCAAGACTCAAGATGAAACCGAGGAACTCAAGACTCGCCATGAAGATTCAAGCAGAGATTTGAAGATATCTCGAAGACTCCCGCTCCTCAAGACTCGAAGACCCCGAGACTCGTAAGACCTCAAGACTCAGAAGACTCAAGACTCGTAAGACTCAAGACGCAAGATCAAGATCAAGATCAAGATCAAGAATACCGAAGGCACAAGAATTATCAAGACTCAAGAATGTATTGAATGCACAAGATAAACCTCGAATGTTCCGGAGGCACCGAATATATCTATCCGGATGCACATCGAGAAGATCACGATTCCTTAGAAAATAGATATTTGCCAAGACATTCAAATGCGCATAAAAAAGGAACTAAGTCGGCGTTGTTAAGGTTATATCAAACTCGAGTTTGTAACCAAAAGAGCCGCTGAATGTGTCTACCTTTAACTAGAGACAAAAGTTAAAAAAAGGAAGACAACATCGCACTATACCGATTAATCGATAAAGATGTGTCAAAAAAAAGATGTCAAGTACAAAAGTTCCAGATCGCAAAAAGTGAAGACCGGCTACATGAAAGGCTATTGCCTAAAACGTGTTAGGGAGTTTCAAACCCTAAATATAGCCTGCTCACACACCATAAGAGGAAACTCACGGCCATCTCTCCAACGGATAGTTTTCAAGAGTGACCTTGGTGTATGCCTATAAATACCGGGTGACCCTCTACATTGTAAGGTTACGGAAATTTATAATAAACTCAAGAGCTCAAACTTATTACTGCAAGTTGAAGCACTCGAAAAACTTAGAATTTCCCATGTGCTTTTATATTGAAGAGAGCTCACTAAACTAAGCCTAGCTTGATAGACATATCCAAAGCTTAGTCGATATATCCTAACCCTTTGCATTGTACTTCATTGTAAAGGATATCTCATCCTAGTTGGAAACCAATCGAGAAACCCCAAACCCTTGAGAAGGTAGTTGGAGTGTGTTTGTTGGTGAGAAGAGTTGTAAAGAGTTAGTAAACTACGCAGAGTAGTCGAAAGCTCTGTAGGAGAAGTTAGTAATCTACTGTGGTAGTCCGGAAGCTTATTTGTGTTTGAGTAAGTAAACCACGGAGGTAGTCGAAAGCCAAGGTCGGGTTGAGTAAGTAAACTACGGGAGTAGTTCGAAGCTCGTACGAAGTTGAGTAAGTAAACTACGCCAGGTAGTCGTAAAAGCTCGTTGATTAGTGAATTTCTCCGAGGATCGAGAGAGTGGACGAGGAGCTTGAGGTCTCTCAACCACTATAATTGCCGTGTTGTTTATTGCTTTTTTATCGCGCTTAATCGTCAGTATTGACTTGATTTTGAAAGCATACTTTTCAATCGATATTCACCGAATCAATCCACCGGTTGCATGTAATTAAATCACGCCCAATCACTATTCCATAAAAGGAAGGTTTTCAAAGAAAGCTTAAAACGAGTATAAACTAAAGGGCCAACCATTTCATCCCATCCGAGTAAATTTAAAACAGATAGTTACCAAACCGAACTTACTCTTCCGAGGGTTCAAAAGTTATTATCCGATCCAAGCAACTTCGGATCTCAAACACTCGGACTCGCTGGATTATCCGAGGTTTCCGTAGAACTTTTTCAGATCACCGCCTCAAGAGACTTTGACTCGTGAGCGATCTGTGCTTCCCAGACCTAATCTTCGAGGATTATCCGACATGTCATGACCTCGAAGAAAAAAGTTTTAAAAACACCTAACACGCAGTATTCCCCCATACGACGTAAGACTACTTGCACCAGGACCAACAGCTTTTGAGTTGTAGTATTTCTCCGACCTCTGTTTGTAACTTGAATTTTTTTCAAGTTAGCTTATATTCTTCTTTTCTTCGAGGAGGTCGAGGCTGAGAGATATGGCCCGGTCGTTGTCTTCTGTGATTGCCTACGATGTTCGATGACTTCTGACGACGACCTCGGCTGGTATGACTGCTTCTGTCCCAAATACCAAAGCAAAAGGTGTTTCTCCTGTCGAGTTTTGAAATGTGGTTATGTATGACCACAGGATGCTCGAGAGCTTGAAAGCTCAAAGTCCTTTTGACTCAATGAGTTGAGTTTTTAGGTTATGTTTGATTATTTTGTTCACAGCTTCAACCTGTCCATTGGATTGAGGATGATAGGGGTGGAGAACGATTTTGCGATTTTCCATTTTGCGAAGAAAGCGTCAATCTCAAAACCATCGAATTGCTTTCCGTTGTCCGTGATAATTGCTTGTGGGAGGCCGAAACGACAAATGATGTTTTTCCAGATGAATCGGATGATTTTCTCTTGAGTAATGGTCGCTAATGGTTCTGCTTCAGCCCATTTGGTGAAATAATCCACCGCAACTACGGCGAACTTCGAACTGCCTGGAGCCTTTGGGAAAGGACCAATCAAGTCAATTCCCCACTTCGCGAAAGGACATGGGCTATAGATCGAGGTGAGCTCTTCCGGAGCTCGCTTGATTGTCGGGGCTTAAAACTGACATTGCTGGCACCTTTTCGCATATGCGATTGCATCTTTCCTTAGCGTCAACCAATAATAACCTTGCATGATTGTTTTGTGGACGAGGGATTGGCCCGCAGTATGGTTCCCGCAATCCCCCTCGTGGATTTCCTTCAGAATTACTTGGCCTAATTCTGGTGTGACACATTTCAATGGGGGTAATGAGAAGCTTCGTTTGTAGAATTGTTCGTCGATTATGGTATATCTTGATGCTCTTAGTTGTAAACGACGAGCTGCGAGCTTATCTTCTTACATTGTCCCTTTTTTGATGTAGTTTCTGATCTCGGTCATCCAATTTTCTTTCGGGGTTGCGATCTGAAAGACTTCCATTCGGGAGTTTGATGGGCTTGCTTGGTTCGTCCAAGTAATTTCCTTTATGTTGATGGTAATGCGACCTGCGGAGGGAATGTTGAGTCTTGTAACAGCGATGTTGTCCATGTCGGCAGTGCCCTCCGAGGTAGCTAGACGAGCCAAAGCATCCGCCTGTGTGTTGTCTGCCCGTGGTACGAGCTCTATCTGTACTTCCTCAAATTTTTCCACCAGGCTTCTTGCTATTTGTTAGTACCTCATCATCTGTTCACCTCGCGTTTCATACTCTCCCGACATCAGGCAAACGACCAGTTGAGAGTCAATGTAAACTTTCAGTTTTCGTACTCCAATGGCCATGGCCATTTCCAGACCGTTTATTAAGGCTTCATATTCTGCTTCGTTGTTGGTGGCGTGAAAATCAAAACTTATAGTCGTCGTGAATGATTGTTGCTCGGGACTGATTAGGACTACTCCAACCCCAGCTCGGGTGCTTGTCAAGGAACCGTCGACGTGCAAAGTCCAAGGTACGTCGCCTGCCTCTGAGATCTTCTCTAGGAAGGTGAGCTCGGTGAGGAAGTCGGTGAGGACTTAAGCTTTGATAGCAGTTCGAGGTGTGAAAGTGATTCCGAACTGTCCTAATTCTATGGACCATTTCAACAATCGTCCGGCGGTGTCAGGTTGGTGTAGGACCTGTCTTAGTGGCATGGTGGTCAGGACCTCTATTTGGTGATCGAAAAAATATTGTCGCAGTTTTCGAACACTCATGATCAAGGCGTATGCGAGCTTCTCGAGTGGTGGGTACTTGAGCTCGGCGTAATTTAGGGTCTGACTGACGAAGTATATCGGTAGATGGAAATGACCTTCTGCTCGGACCAATACTGCGCTGAGGGCGGACTCCGAGGCCGCCAGGTATAGGAAGAGCTTCTCGCTCGGGATGGGCTTCGCCAGGATTTGGGGGTTGGAGAGGTACACCTTGAGTTTCAAGAAAGCGGCCTGGCACTGCGGAGTCCATGAGAACTTTCCCTTTTTCATGATTTCGAAAAAAGGTTTGCACCTGTCCCCCATTCTTGAAACGAATCTGTTGAGAGCCGCAAGACATCCGGTTAGTCTTTGGACTTCCTTTACATTTCGAGGTGGTTTCATATCCGTGATAGCTTTGATCTTCGTGGGATTAGCTTCGATGCCTCGCTGACTGATGATATGACCTAAAAACTTCCCCGAACTAACTCTGAAGCTGCATTTCTTGGGGTTCAGACGCATGTTGTACTTTCTTAAGATGTCAAAAGTCCGGGCGAGGTCTCTCGCTTTTTACCACTATGTCGACGATGTATACCTCCATGGTTCTACCTATTACATTTGCGAACATTCGATTCACCAAGCATTGGTAAGTTGCCCTTGCATTCTTCAGTCCGAATGGCATCCTTCTCCAACAGTAAACGTTCTTCTCGATTAGGAAAGATGTGTTGTTGGTCGTCTTTGTTCATGGTGATCTGATGGTATCCGGCGAAGGCATCCATGAAGGTCATCATTTCATGCCCGGCGGTGCTATCCACGAGATGGTCGATGTGGGGCATAGGAAAGTAATCTTTTGGGCATGCTTCGTTGAGGTCGGTGAAATCGATGCAGAGCCTCCAAGAGTTGTTCGCCTTCTTTACTAACATTGTGTTAGCCACCCACTGCGGCTGATCTGCTTGCTCGATTAACTTGTTATCCAATAACTTCTTTACTTCTTCGGCCAAGGCCGCATACTTCTCTGGGCTGAACTTCCTTCGTTTCTGGGAGATTGGCTTTTTTGATGGGTTGATGTTTAACTTGTGGCATGCGACCTCAGGATCGATGCCGATCATATCTTCATGTGACCATGCGAACACATCTAAATTTTTCTTGAGGAATTCTATCAGTTGATCTCGCAGATCGCTGGGTATTTGGGTTCCCATGGTTACACTCAGTTCAGGTCAATTGATATCGACTTGAATTGTTTCGAGCTCTTCGACGGGGGTTGCTCGCTGATCATTCTTTTCCGTCCTTGGATTGAGGTTAGACTCTCTCTTTTCAATGTCGACCTCCATTGGTTCAAAACCGAGGCGAGGTTCTAGATCTGGCAATTCTTGTCTTGAGTTTTCTTTGGTTGTGGTGTCGACTTCCATGGGCATGATGTCTATTTCTATTACATTGTCTATTTCCATTTTGTCAAATTTTCTTTCTGCCCGGGGTGGAGTTTGGCTCGTACAACCTTGCTCCACATCGGGTTTCCTACCGTAGTAAAAGACAGAATTTAAATTAACACAAGAGTAAGTCAAACACTTTCTTGCTGCAATCTGGTCACCCTTAATGGTGCCAATCTTCCCGTCAGATCCGGGAAATTTAATACAATAGTAGTAAGATGAGGCGGCATCCCCGAACTCATGTTCAAAAGGCCTGCCGAAGAAAGCATTGAAGTTGGAGGGGATGTCAATGATCACAAAATCCAGTTGTCTTGTTGCCTTGACCTCGGGATCCAGAGTTGAGGTGATCTCCACTGATAGGCGAATCATTCCATAGGCTTCGACGGGCTGACTTCCAAAACCTCAAATTCCGACCTCGCATGGTTTGACGTAGGAGTGGAAATCGTCGAGCTGATCCAGAGTCTTCTTAAAGAGGATGTTGTAGAAAGCCCCGTTGTCGATCATGATGCGATGGACCAGAGCCCCCATTATTCGGGCTGAGATTACGAGTGGGTCCCACTTCGGGAAAACCACTCCATCCTTATCTTCTTCAGTGAAGGTGATTTGTTTTTTTAGCTCGGGCGATAGTATTAACCGGGAGGCAAAGATAAGACGGCATTATCGAGAGTCGATCTTGGCCTTCTATCGCTTGGTTTTGACAAGGAGGTCGCCGGGAGGAAACCCCTAAGGGTTCCCCATGTCGGGCAGATCATGTGGATTACTCTATTTCCCGCTCCTTTCGGGATCTGCGGATCTCGCCTTCTCTAGTTGGGTTGGTTCCCAGGCGGGGGCACTCGTTGCTGATTTTGCTGCTACCTTGGTTTGATGAATCTCTCCAGCTTCCCCTCTTCGTACAGTTTCCAAAGTTCTCTCAGCAGGTGGTGTGCCCGATGAAGTTATGATAGTCGCAAAACTTCTTCGGATTTAGTTTGGACATGTCCTGGAGCATCTCCCCGAAATTTGGGGATTTGTTGCTCCTTTGATGGCCCAAAAACTTGAATGCATTCATGGTAAGTGTTTTCGAGTAGCTTTGACTTCCGTGGTGTTATCGATGGGTTTGAACGCCCGAGCTCGAAATTTAAGGGGGTCGGCCTCTAAAGGCCTCTCGGGTTTTGGCTCTAGTTTCTTGACTTTGGTCTTGGTTTCTCCTGGTCTTTGTTCGCCTAGTCCGAAGCCAAGATCTCAAGATTGGTGATCATAATTCCCGCCGCGATTATCGTAAATCGGGCGTAACTTGATGGGTAGTCTTTGTTCATCATCTTCCAAAGCTTGGTTCCTTTATTTAACCCGTGCACTACCCCCAAGACCTTGGCTTCATCTCCAAGTGGTTCACCCTCCATGATGAGCTGGTCGATGCGATCGATATATACTCGGACTGACTCCTCCTCAAGCTAGTGGATGTTCGCAAGGCGTTGCTTGGTTCCCTTGTACGGGGTCAGAGATGCGAAGTGAGTGAGGAATAGTTGAGCCATATGATGGAAAGATTCTATGGACGCCGGTGGTAGGGTGTTGAACCAATCCAGAGGCTCGGTCACCTAGGGTGAGCGGGAAGAGTAGGCACCGGTGGCATCGGGTCGCCCCATCGAAGTTCATATATAAGATACTTGCTCACATGATTTATCGGCCTGGATTGCCGTTATATTGTGTAATGGAGCTCGCATTGATCTTGATTTGCACTGGGACAAGCATGACTGTGGGCGATAGCGGTGTGACGGGAATTTTGGTGGTGATGGGCACTCCCCATTTGTTCGTTAACTGTTCCTGGAGATCCTTGATATTTTGGAGAATGGCGACCATCCTGTGGTGAGCTATCTTGTCCCGCGCGACCACCGCAATGCGGGCGAGGTGGGAAAACCCTTGTCGCCCTCGTGGAGGTGATGGAGTTCTTTGGTTCCCGTAGGTGATGGGGTTCTTTCTATTCATGAGAGGCGAGACTTCGCCGCCGATCTTTTCACGATATCACAGATGGGTCCGCTTTGGGCCATCGACCCCGATAAGATCCTTCGTTCACCGGGTCGTTGGTTCCTTTGGGTTGATCTCGACCGGGTCCACGAGGGCGGATGTTGGCCGCGAATCGAACTTTATGAGAACAGATCAGGATGGGATTTGCCCCTTCATTTGGTCAAGGCCAGGTAGTCAGGGGTACCGAGGCCCGTGAGAGTTGGCCTCCTGACTCCACTCGTGGTGAGGCCCCTCATAGCGAGGTCCCTCGTAAAGGTGTTCCCGGCTGTGGGATTTCTCTTTGGCGAAGGTCCCCTGGGGTGAGGTTCCTCGTCTATCCGCCCTTTTCTTTGCTTTGAGCTTTTGATTCGTGTTATGTCGTCAGGTCGTTATCCGGTATCTTCATTTTGCCTGCCGCTTCAAGAACGGGTTTCATCGATGTCCTTTGGGGTGGGATTTGCTCGAGTTTTGAGCAACTCCGATAGTGGGGGTCCCCAAAGCATTACGGTTACTAAACGGTCAGGCAAGTAGCCCACTCACCAGCTATTATGAGATCGGCGCAACTTTTCCGTTTAGAGAGGAAAGATGTTTGAGACATGGTAGAGTGATTTCTTAATGTTTTGGGTATGTGATATGAATTTATATCGAAGATTTGTGAGGAATACTCCAATGAGAAGGTGTTAAGATCCTAGATTGATATTTCTTAAAGATTACCCTCCTTCATGCGCCAATTGTTGTGCACTAAAATATATGGATTAAGGTTTAATGATGTGGCTTGATGATTTTAGTAACACAAACAATAAAAATGGAAAGTAGATAGCATTTATGTTATGAGATGGATTGAGAGAATAAGAGCTTGAGTAATAAATTTGCAAGAGTTTGGGTGTGTTCTTGAATTCTCTAATGTTCTTGGTCATAAATGACCCATATATATAGGGTTTGGGAGAGTGGATCTCACTCTCCCTGATTACAAGTACAAAGAGCCGAAAGTGACTCTGCAAAACATTAAATTCTACAAGACTGATGTGACCCAGGTCGGAGGTCGCTTGAGAGGTGGCCCGGGATATCGGGCCTTTCGGCACCTCGCTGGGACGTCACCCAAGGTAATTTCGGATAATCAGGGATTTAGCCGTTTAAGTACTCCTAGCCATACATCATTACTTTCCTTTACTGACATTCTTCTGATTAAGGTCATCCTTAGGTATGCTCCTCGGACTGCTCGTCTGACACTAGTCAAATCGTAGTTAATGCTCTGTACTTTTATCAGTCCAAGACCTGCGAGATGCATTCTGGTCACACACTTGGGTATTGGAATGCTTTTCGCTCCGCTCCGCTCAGGGAGGTGCTATACTTGTAGAGAATTAGGCTTTGACTCTACTCAACTCTTTTTCGTGTCGCATCCCACCTCGCCATGATATACACCTACAACACCTTGATTATTTATTTAAAAAACCTATATTTTATGAATAATAATCTCTTAACAACATATATCTCCCTTAAAGGCTAGTTTTTTAACTATGGGAACACTCAAAAAAAAATCTACTTAATTTCAATTTCCAAATTTTGAATCGAAAACCCACAGAGACAATTCAAAATAAAAGGATAAATTTCCAATGTACGGTATATATCCAATGTATTAATTAAATTAAAAAAATAAAATATATTATATATTTTTCTAAATATGGTACGCTATGTATCCAATTTATCGGTATACCGGTATACCAAAAAATATTTCTGGTCGCACACTTGGGTATTGGAATGCTTTTCGCTCCGCTCCACTCTGCACGGTGCTATACTTGTAAAGAATTAGGCTTTGACTCTACTCAACTCTTTTCAGGTCGCACCCGACCTCGCGCGATACACCTACAACAATAGCCCCTAGATCGTTCGCCTATGCTCGCCAAGGGGAATGAGCTATCATTTTTGGTCATCAATGCGAGGTGCGAGGTCAGAAAACTTCTTAGGTACGCGTGAAAGTTGTCTTGGAAATCACTTGAAGCGACTGCTGCTCATCTCGACTGAAATCGCATACCGGTATACCAGAACTTTTGAAAATTTATACCATTACCGTACCAAAATTTCCGATATGGTACTATACCGTATCGAAAATTCTGGTAAATTCGGTATATTTTCGGTACGGTAAGCCGGTATACCGGTATTTTTGGTAAATTTTCCACCCCTAAGCCAAACACCATCGGGTAGCTTAGTGGACATAGTGCCTTGAACTAATCCTTGATCGTGTATACCTAATCAACAGTGCAGGCACAGGTGGGCCTCGATTCCATCTCGCGCGTTCTCACGTTTTTGTTCTTTTTGGCCTTGGACATCCTTTTATACATAAATATTTGGTCGAAGCGGCCCTCACTTCTCATTTACATAGGTGATCTCCTTTTGAGTATCCCGTCATACTCAGTCTCTTCTGGACTTTAGGAATCATTAAAAGTCTATGACTTAACCTTTACTACATCTTACGAGTTTCCAACACTTGATACGGTGTTGTCGGGAATGTTAATGATTTTCAAGTGTTGCCACACTAACATCCACAATTTAGTTTTTCCATTGAACAAGTTCTTGGGATCTACAGTCATCATGGTTGGGTTTCCACTGTTTCAGTTTTCTTTGTGGATTTAAGACTCATTCCCTCTATCAGCTTATTCACTTGATCTCGATTTATGCTCTTCATGAGCGGATCTACTATGTTGTCTTTTGACCTTACATAGTCAATGGTAATTACCCTAATTGAGATCAAATATCTAACGGAGTTATGTCGATGACGTATATGTCTCGACTTTCCATTATACATACTGCTAGAAGCTCTACCAATAGCAGCTTGACAGTCGCAATATACCATTACTAATGGTACTGGTTTGTTCCGACAAGGAATATCTTCCAGAAAATTACGAAGCCAGACAACTTCTTCACCAGCTTGATCTAAAGCGATGAATTCTTTTTTTGGTCCCGAAAAAACCGATTTAAAACTCTTAAAATCTCACTTGGAGGTGACTTAAATTTTTTTTGAATGTGTGTTATTCAGATTTGCTAAAGTATGTATGACAGTTAATATGAAAGCAAATAAGAACACACGTATTTTTATAGTGGTTCGGACTAACTTGTCCTACATCCACTCTTCCCTTCATGGGGCACCAACTTAACCAACATATTTATGGAGCTCTCACTCAACGGGACTTATCTCCCTCACGGGATCACCTATAGATGTTTAATGAGTTCTCACTCTCTCGGGACTTATCTCCCTCACGGGATTTCCTACCCTCCCTTACGGGATTGCTTCTTAACTACCACACTTAACCACTAATTTTCTCTCTCAAGAAATGGTATGAGTTTGGTGTTATTTCCAACTAGGTGAGATTTTCCCTTACATTGTTTTTTAAATTTTTAAGCTAAGGTTTGGAAAATCTCTAAGCTTAGATATTACATTTATGCTTAGAAATAATGAAGAACACTCTTAGGTAAATTTGGATATTAAATGATCTCATGTTCTTGAATGGAGATGCTTGAATATTTGGCTTTAATCTTCACTTTGCAAAGATCCTCCATTATCTTCTTTTTGAAGATAGTGCAATGTATTTATAGTGTGGATTTAAATATTATCGCTGGAAAGTAATATTCAAATCCATACTAATAACTTCCAGCTTTTTTTGTCCTTGCACTTTTCCTCGCAGCCTTTACGTCACATCAATATGTGTGTTGTCATCTTCTCATTTGCCGCCTTTTTGTGTGTCTAACGGATCCGATTTCAAATTGCGTAATTACCGCTCAAATTTCTTCCGATTCGGGTCACCGATTCGTATGCGCAGACGTCCGCAGAACCGTCGTCCAGAAATTGATCCGCAACTCGGGTCTCGATTGATCAAGACAGATCAGACGAAGACTACATCAGTCAAGAAAGATCCGTCAACTGATCCGTCAAAGAAGATCAGCTACCAGACCGTCACCGATATGGTCACCAGATCCGTCAAGAAGATCAGTCACCAGATTCGTCACCAGATCGTCACCAGATTTGGTCAATAGATCCGTCAAGAAAGATCAGTCACCAGACGCTAGAAATCAGATCACCACCAGATCAAGATCAGATTAGCAAATCGCATCAAGACTACATCAACCTCTTGCATCAGACAAGATCAGATTAGCATCGACGATCTTCTTTCTTCTTCAAAAATCAAATGTTTCTTCTTGTTCAAATTCATCAATTTACTCGCACTCATCCTACTTATTCGATCTCGATCGGCCTCGTCTCTGACCTCGCCCGATCTCGATCATCTTTGTCCGATTTCATGAGTTCCCCCTTAACTTGTTCTCTTGTTCCCCTTCAACTTCTTATCTGTAGATTAACTTAAATAACACAAGTTGATAATGTTTTGGCATAATTCATCAAAACTAAAATATCCCAACAATTTTCCCCTTTTTGATAATGATACCAAAACTAACTAACAACAAAAAAAATATACGAGAAAAACAGTGTTAGTTAAACAAGTGAAATAATGAAGAACATTTGATGCATTAAAAAAATGATAAGAAGATGATTGTCAACCTCCATGAATTTTATAAATAATATGCATTTTAAACTAAATGGGTTTTAACAAAAAAGATCAGTTCAGGTGTTCACATTAAAATCTAGTGAACTTTTGAACCCTTGCTCTGATACCACTTGTTGGTCCCGAAAAAACCGATTTAAAACTCGTAAAATCTCACTTGGAGGTGACTTAAAAAAATTTCAAATGTGTGTTATTCAGATTTGCTAAAGTATGTATGACAGTTAATATGAAAGCAAATAAGAACACATGTATTTTTATAGTGGTTCGGACTAACTTGTCCTACATCCACTATTTCCTTCATGGGGCACCAACTTAACCAACATATATTTTTGAAGCTCTCACTCAACAGGACTTATCACCTCTCACGAGATCGCCTATAGATGTTTAATGAGTTCTCACTCTTTCGGGACTTATCTCCCTCACGGGATTTCCTACCCTCCCTTATGGGATTGCTTCTTAACTACCTCACTTAACCACTAATTTTCTCTCTCAAGAAAGGGTATGAGTTTGGTGTTATTTCCAACTAGGTGAGATTTTCCCTTACATTGTTTTAGCCTTTAAAAGCTTGGGTTGGGAAAATCTCTCTGCTTAGGATATTACATTTATGCTTAGAAATAATGAAGAACACTCTTAGGTAAATTTGGATATTAAATGCTCGTGGTTCTTGAATGGAGATGCTTGAATATTTGGCTTTAATCTTCACTTTTGGCAAAGATCCTCCATTATCTTCTTTTTTGAAGATAGTGCAATGTATTTATAGTGTGGATTTAAATATTACCGCTGGAAAGTAATAATCAAATCCATACTAATAACTTCCAACCTTTCTTTTGTCCTTTTTTTTGACTATTCCTCGCACTTTTATGTCACATCAATATGTGTGTTGTCATCTTCTCATTTGCCAATTTTTTGTGTGTCTAATGAGATCCGATTTCATTTCGTCTAATTCTTTATTGCTCACTCTTCCGATTCGGTCGTTCGATCCGTATCTGATTCCTCGGGTTCCGCAGATTTACGTCTCCCGATTCGATCGGCCTGGAATCGGATCGATCAAGACAACATCGTTATCAACATCCGTCAATCGATCCGTCAAGAAGATCGTCACCAGATCTGTCACCAGATCCGTTAAGCAAAGATCGTCAAGAAAGATTAGGTCAACTGCAGACAAGATTGATCACCGCCGATTAAGATCGCATCATCCACCGTGATCGCCTATTACATCAAAGATTCTTCTTCAAAAATCAGAATGTTTCTTCTTGTTCAACTCATCGGTTTATTTCGGAACTCATCCTATTATTCGATCTCGACGGCCTCGCTCGCAACGCCGCTCGCACTCGTCGATCTCGATCATCTTTGTCCGATTTCATGATTTCCCCCTTAACTTGTTCTCTCATTCCCCGTCAACTTGTTATCTATAGAATAACTTAAATAACACAAGTTGATAATATTTTGACATAATTCATCAAAACTAAAATATCCCAACACTTCTTATTACATTATGGAACGGGTAACACACGTCTGTTTTGTGAATTTCCACAACACAACTGCTCCTCCAATAAGAAACACATATCCACTAGTGGAGAACAAGTCTTTGGTCCAGATTAGCATCACCGTACCCTTCAAAACAATGTATGGATGCCTAAAGTGTAGTGTGGCCAAATCAAGGGGTATACTTTAAGTATCTTAAAACCCTTTTGATGTTAGTGTTAGTGTCCTAGAGACAATCTATTGTAAGTACATAATACTCGATGATATTCAGTTTGATTTAATATTATAGTTTATTTAATATTAAATATATGGCGTTACACTTATTAGAATATTATGTTTGATTGTTTGCATTTGTTCTTATCCGTGTTCCCATGAATCATCGGCTCATTGAGATCGTGGAGAACTCGGATGACTTAAGCATGATTCTCAAATAGCCAGATCAAGGATCATCAAGAATGAGATATTGATGATGCAATTGAGATTGGTGTGCGATATGCATCATACTCTTAGAGTGTAGTAAGATCTCACTTCTCGCGAGATACTAGGTATCTCATAATGGATGCACGATACCTTAGAGGGTATAGATACCCACCCGAGAAACCGTTTGATGTGGTTCCACTATATGTGTCTCTGGTGTCTCGGTTAGTAATATCGATATGATACTCCTTTGACTTGAGGTCAATCGCATTTACATGTGTGGAGGATGAACTTTGACCATGACCGACACTTTTACCCTTCCATGGATAGATATGGCTTGAATTGGGTTCATCAATGTTGCATGTGCGTGTGTAGTTGAGCCAAGAATAGGATTCATTCCTCAAAGTGGATTTAGAGAATACTCATCTTCTCATCATAATTGGATCAAAGTCATTGATTAATGCTTGCGTCAACTCGGACTTTGTGGCCAAGTGTGACGTAAGTAATCAATTAGTGATTAGAGATAATATGATTAAGTTTTTTGAATAGACACTTCATCATGTTCAAGACTAATCGAGTATTTGTGAATGAAAGGAAGATATCGCAATAGTCCATGTTATAGTTACAGGTAGTTACACGTTTCTCGTAACGTACCTCATATATTGAGAATGTCTGATTTATTGTCTAGAGTTCAATTAAGACTGTTAGTTTGACTAATCACTCGATATATAAAGGCCTATGGGTCACACAAAAAGTAATTCCCTTTTATATATTATAGTTAGTTGATTAAGTATTAAATTGGATTTAATATTTAATTTATGGAGAATTAATTAATAATATATTAATTTGGAATTAATTATTTTTACTGTTTAATTAAATTAAATTAAATTAAATTAAATAGGAATCCCAAAATAATATATGGAATATTATTGTAGGAAAATATATTTAGGGAATCATATCTAAGAGATATGATTTGTAAGATTAGAAAATATCTTCCTAATAAATATTGCTTAATCTTCTGGGCTTCCCCTATATATTGGACATCCTAGGGATTCATTAATCACTACAAGAAAAACATAATTTCTCCATAAAATCTAGAATAGGAATTTTCCTAAAGAAATTCCGCCTCGCATTCAATCTTTGGTAAATGCTGCAAGTCCGACGTGTGGATTATGTGGATACCGTAGTAGAGAAAACTGCATACGAATTACTATAAGATTCCTCGTTATGATTATACGTCTTTCGTTTATCTGATTAATCGCTTAGTTGTTGGTGAACTATTAATTTTCACCGCATACGATATTCGTATTTACGTCTTTAGTATATTCCAACAGTGGTAGATTCGAGCGCGCCTTAATTTAATTGCTAATTGATTTATGTTAAAAAAGATTTTTTTTAAATATGTTTTGTGTGGTCGAGTTTGACGTCAACCGCACCATAGATTGTTTATTTGTGTAATTGGGGTGCACGATTATATGTGACAAGGCAGGTGGTTTTATTTGATAAAACCACCCATTTTGTCTTCCTCCTTAATCGTCTCTCTCATAGTTAGGGTTTTCTTGGAAAACCCAAACCGTGCCTTGAATCACCCGCGCCGCTCGGCTGGCAACGGAGCCCCACGGGTCATCGCTGGGCGACGACGGAACATTTTTGCTCTCGTTTGCCCTGTTCCAGAATTGTTTCATCTTCACCGTGATGTTTGTGCACTAGTTCGATTCTCAAAGCGATGGCGGTTCGCCGTCTTCATTTTCGGCATGTCGACCTCTCATTCAGACCTTGGCAGCGGCGGCGCTCGATCTCGTTTGAATCGCTTGGAGTGAATCACCGATCGTATGAACTGAGCAGCGGCGGCGATACACGTACACGCCTAGGACGGTGCGGTGAAAACGTCCGCGCTCTAGGTTCAACGACGGCGGCCCGTTCCCTCTGATGTTTGCGCCCACTACGAAATTAGGTTGACCCAGTTTCGCATCGCCTCTAGCGGCGTCAATTAGTCTACCTAATTTTGACTCTGACGCCGACAAGTTGCCCGTCGTCGTCCCTTGACCCTGTTTCTGAACTTGGCTTTCTATTCTTGATGATTTGGTACTGAATCCCTCACTGTTTGGAACTTGGGTGTCGATTTTGTGCCATTGATTGCCTGTTCTTCGACTACTCCTTGTTAGCTGCATATTCTTGACATAATTATTGGACTAAAATCTGATTAATTTTGTGGAATTTTGTACTTTGGATTGTTGTTTTAATTTTGGGTTTGGAAACGATTGTCCCGAATTACAGATAAGATGCTCTCGTATTTGGGCGGTGATGGCGGAGGGCTGTCTTACAAATTCGATTTGAGACAGGCCCTCCCATGCAAATTTTGGAAATTCACCTGAGCCCGTAACAATAAATAATCAAAATTGTTTTTTAAAGTTAATAAAGTTTTATTTTTTAAAATGAAACTAAAAGTTGGACTTTTAAAATTGAAATTAATTGGATTAATTGTTGAGAAGTTGGATCTTAAAATTCAATATGTATATATATATATCTTGAAAATTATTAAATTCCCACTTGGTTAACTTATTTTAATCAATTTGTTAATGTGTTTTTAGTCTGCATTATAAATGTTTGGGTAGTATTTACAATATTTGTCGGGACCCGTATTAAATGTTTGGGTAGATGGCGCCCTATATTTGTTAGTCCGTGTATGTCATGTTTGGGTAGGCGGCGCCTAATAATTGCTCAAATGTGACGTAGTAATCATGTTGGATCTCGATTATGCAATTAATTCCCCGCCTTTGAAACATTCCTCAATAAAATATAATTTTTTGTTAAATTGAACGATGTCTTCCATTAAAATTAAAAGTAATCCAGAAATTTCGTTCCAATGAGTATTTAAGGCCCAAGTCTTTTGCTCGGATCTACATCTACCGGGACTTTTATAGGGACACGAAGTGTCACCGCTTTATGGTTGTAAATCAACTTGATTTTGTTTCACCAGCCCAAGCAGGGAAACAAAAGTCAAGGGGCATCCGATTGAACTATGTTCAATCAACTAGAAGTTGCAGTTTTTGCAATTGGTTTGGAACCTACCAGGATACATTATTGCGAGAATCAACCAAGCAGATATTGTAATAATAGGAAGGTGGATCCTAGTCCATTATGATTTATATTGGATATAAATTCGCATTCTTCCGATGAGGTCGTTGAATATGTGAAAATAATAGAGACAAAATAAATTTAAAAGGTCATGTTTATTTTGATTGATGAATATTGATCATAGGAATTATGTGTTTAGTTCCTGTTTTATTTTATTTCTCTTGGTTAGTTGAAATGTACAACTGTTATTGAGATGTGTTTGGAAACAAACAAAATTAGCTAGGCCAAATTTTCCGGGATCGATTTGAAATATGTGTTTTTTGGTACTAAAAGCAAAAATGATTAAGACGACGTATTAGACCAATATCGATTACCCTCGCAATTTGGTTCCTCTGAGGCATTCGTTTAACGTAATGCTTCGGAAGAAGCATCAAAAGGATGCTTCCTGCACTCGATGTGTGATGTTGTTGCTTCATTTACTGACTCCTAATTACATAGGATCATTAGTGTTAGTGTCCTGTAGACAATCTCTTTGTAGGGACATAATCTTCGATGATATTCATTTGATTTAATATTATAGTTCATTTAATATTAA
The DNA here is from genome assembly GCA_037126765.1 of Stenogyne calaminthoides. NCBI lineage: Eukaryota > Viridiplantae > Streptophyta > Magnoliopsida > Lamiales > Lamiaceae > Stenogyne > Stenogyne calaminthoides. The sequence goes on from JBBCBC010000015.1 coordinate 22,785,891, forward strand.
TGTATGACAATACACTTGTTTGAATATTATGTTTGATTGTTTGCATTTATTCATGCAAGTGTTCCCATGAGTCATTGTTGTCATTGAGGTTGTGAGAACTCAGATGACTTAAGCATGATTCTCAAATAGCCCCGATCAAGGATCATCAAGAATGGGATATTGATGATGCAATGGAGATTGATGTGCGATCTGCATTATACTCTTAGAGAGAGTAGTAAGATCTCACTTACTACGAGATACTAGGTATCTCATGATGGATGCACAAATACCTTAGAGGGTATTGAAATACTCATCCGAGAAACCGTTTGATGTATTTCCACTATATGTGTCTACGGGTGTCTCGGTTAGTGGGAAGCGATCGATACTTTCTTTCGACTTGAGGTCAATACGCATGACATGTGTGGAGTGATGAACTTTGACCATGACCGACGCTTGCACCCGTCTATGGGTAGATATGACTTGGATTGGGTTCACCACGAAGTACATGTGCATGGTAGTTGAGCCAAGAATATGATTCATTCCTCAATGTGGATTTACAGAGAATACTCATCTTCTCATCATAATTGGATCTAAGTCATCGGCCGATGCACGTCAACTTAGACTTTGTGGCTAAGTGTGACATATATTATCAATTAGTGATTAGAGATAAATTGATTAAATTATTTGAATAGACACTTCATCATGTTCAAGACTTAATCAAGTATTCGTGAATGAAAGGAGGAAATTGTAATAGCCCATGTTTCAGTTACAGGTAGTTGCACGTTTCTCGCAACGTACCTCAAATATTGAGAATGTCTGATTTATTGTCTAGGGTTCAATTAAGAACGTTAGTTTGATTAATCACTCGGTATATGAGGGCCTATGGGTCACACAACAAGTAGTTTCCTTTTACGGATTATAGTTGGTTGATTAAATGTTAAATTGGATTTAATATTTAATTTATGGAGAAGTAATTAATAATAAATTAATTTGGAATGAATTATTATTAATATTTAATTAAATTGGATTTAATTAAATAAGAATTCCCAATAATTATATTTGGAATATAATTGTAGGATTTAATGTATATGGAAATAAATCGTAGAGATTTTCATATAAGACATTTAAATCCGTAGAGATTTATATTTAGGGAATTAAATTAAAAGGAATTAATTTAATTCAAGATTAGGGATTCTGTTTCCTAATTGGGCTAGCTTGGGAAATAAGCTAAGCCTCCCTATATATACAAGCTATTGAGAATTCACAAATAACGTTAATTCATTATTCTCCATAAGATCTAGAGTTAGAATTTTCCTAGAAAATTCATCTCAGGATTCAACGCTGGAAAATTCGTGCAAGTCCGTGATTGGGGATTACGTGGATACCATAGTAGAGAAAACTGTATACGAATTACTGTAAGAATTCTGTTTACGTTTACTCGTATTTAATTATGCAATTAAATTGAATTTAATATTTAATTTATGGAGAATTAATTAATAATATATTAATTTGGAATTAATTATTATTATTATTTAATTAAATTAGATTTAATTAAATAGGAATCCCAAAATAATGGCAAAGTCTCATATACACTTGGTGCACTGATTCTAGATCCGTGCACTCACTTTAACCCTGCCCATTTTATTGTGGATCCTCTTTTTCACTAATGGCGAGATCTCATTTTTTCTTAATGGGTCACTCTTATACCCGAGTACACGGTGCACACTTGGTGCACAGGAGACTCACTCCAAAATAATATATGGGATATTATTGTAGGAAAATAAATTTAGGGAAATCATATCTAAGAGATATGATTTGCAAGATTCAGAAATATCTTCCTAATAAAAATTGCTTAATCTTTAAGTTGAGCTTCCCCTATACATAGGACATCCTAGAGATTCATTAATCACTACAAAAAAAAACATAATTTCTCCATAAAATCTAGAATATCATTTTTCCTAGCAAATTTCGTCTAAGATTCAACGTTAGCAAATTTGTGCAAGTCCGCACCTGTGAATTACGTGGATAACGTAGTAGAGGAAACTACACACGAATTACTGTAAGATTTCTCGCTATGATTATTCGTACTCGTTTATTCAATTAATTGTTCGTTGTTGGTGAACTATTAATTTCCACTGCGCATGTATTACGTGTTTACGTGCTAGTATATTCCAACATTTGAGAGCCTTCCAATGCTCGTGACTTGGACTACTTGTGTACCTATTCAACTTGTTCACTGAGCATGCAAGATAAGGACGTGTGCAATTCGTAATATACATCACGCTTCCAATGATCCTTGCATATTCTAATTGAGCCACTGGTTCTCCTCTATTTTTCTTCAGATGAACATTGAGTGTCAGGGGTGTTTTAGCTGGGGGATCATCAAATGCTTTGAATTTCTTCAATACTTTCTCCACATAGTGAGATTGTGTCAAAAAAAATCTATTTAATGTTCTCTCAATCTTGATTCCTAGAATCACGTCTGCTAAACCCATATTTTTCATGTCAAAATTTTGATTTAACATGTTCTTCGTATTAACGATGACATTATTATTGTTACCGATGATTAACATGTCATCGACATATAAACACACCATAAATAATCCATCATTTGATGTATTCTTCACATACACACACTTGTCACACTCGTTAATTCGAAACTCATTTGACACACATAGTATTGTCAAATTTCAAGTGTCACTATTTCGGAGTTTGTTTAAGTCCGTACAGCGACCGAACGAGTTTACACATATTTTTTTCATTTTCAGGTGCAACGTAACCCTTTGGTTGATCCATGTATATTTCAGTATTTATCTCACCATTAAGAAACACAGTCTTAACGTCCATCTGGTGTATTTCGAGATTATGCAAAACAACAATTGCGATAAGTAGACGTATGTCAAAGAAATCATACCCTTCCCTTTGTTTAAAACTCTTTGCAACCAAACAGGCTTTCTACTTTTCAACTAATCCATCTGCTTTGTATTTTCTTTTAAGGATCCATTTGCATCCTAAGGTCTTGCAACCTCTAGGGAGGTCAACCAACTCCCACGTGTTGTTTTGCAGAATTGAATCGTGTTAACTATTTATAACTTTCTTCCAAAGTGATGAAGTCTGGACATTGCCTCTTTGATGGACTTAGGTTCGTCTTCCAACACATAAGTGATCAAGTCTGGACTATATGTCTTATCAACTCTAGCTCGTTTACTGTGTCTTGTTTCTTCACTCTCCTGAGTAGAAGGACCTGCAGTATCATCTGTTTCTTCGTAGGTTCTCTTGTTTGAACTCACATCCACCTTATCCCTACACAGGAAGATATTTTCAAAGAATACACCATTCCTTGATTAAATTGTAGTACCTTCTGTCATATTGGGTATTTCTGATTTATGAATCAAGAACCGATAAGCATTACTGTTGAAGGTGTACCCTATAAGATACAATCGACTATTTTATGGCCGATTTTCACTTGTTTAGGAGTTGGTACTTCAACCTTAACCAAACACTCCCACACTTTGAGGTATTTGTACGACGGTTTGCACTTTTACCACACTTTGAGGTGTTTGTCTTGTCGGCCGAAGTAATTTTAGGCGACTATCAACACTTGCATTTAATTGATAATATAACATTTTCTCTTATAGGTTTGGTAGATCGATGTGCACGTCTCGATCATCGTACAAGTTTCGTTGGATAAGGACATGGGGTACAACACATAATTGAGTTATTTGAAAATTATTCAAATTGATTTGATCAATTAAGACAAACTGGGCAGATGCATTGGATAAACTCACAGAAGTCTTAAACGATTTTTCAACGAACTAAAACAATTACAATTTAGGGTCTACAACTTTTGCAAAATTAAGCTATCCAATTGTGACGATATTCAACTTCTAGCTCTATCACTCACACTCGTAATTAGTTGTCTATTTGGGTAAATTTCGTGTCATCTTATATTTTTCAACGAAGTTGATCAATCGATGTCACAAGAAATTTTCGACACGTGTATCCCCCATTTCCCCTCATACACGTAGCTAGAATTTTTAGGGACCAAAATTCCTTAATTTTTTTTAAAGATTTTTATTAGGACTTCGACAAGCCTTGTGCTCTCTATCTCGAATATATTATTTGATACTTCGATAATGGAGTCACAACTATCAAGAAGAATATGGCAAATACATACAGAAAGTTTACTCTAATTTAAATTGGGTCCCACTAGTGTACGATAAGATTAATTCTGAACTAGCCAGTCACCAAGCCACAAAAAAAAAAAGAAAAAAAAATCTATCAAGAGGAATTAAGTTATAATTTTTTAAAGTGAGAGCCATATCAGGTTGTTTAATCATAATTCTACCTATATTAAAGTAGTATCTCATCTAGTATTTTATTACTAAAATAGCATGCCCAATCATATAAACTATTTGAAACTATGCAACGTATTCCGTTCATAGATGTTAAACGAGTCGATCCTAACCCATTAGGCCAGCCTTAAGGGTAAGGACGGAGCGAAAAAGGGTACAGGGGGCACTGGGTCCCATGATATTTTGAAAATGTTTAGGTTCCGTTTGAATAGATGTATTTGAATTAATGATTTTTAAACGAATGAATTTCAAATACTTAGATTTGACTCTAGTTTAAAATTGAGGAATTTCCCACACCCCTTTCTTCATGTCTCTCTCATCTCTTGACAATTCATTATTTGAAATATATCTATTTTTACATTTATTAATTTTCAAATTCATTCATTTCAAATCCTCCGTAACCTTAGGTATTTTTAGTAATTTTACATACATATAATGAAACAATATTTAATCACATATATATTTGAACATATCTGAGTCGCTCTACTTGAACTTGACAGTCAACTAGGAAACTTTATTATTGATGTGCATTTTGATAAAAAAAACTTCGTTACAGTTTTTGGAATAGGAGGACTTGCTAAAAAGTTGCTACAAAAAATCATATTATATTTTCATTTGTTTATTCACTTGTTAAGTTATCATTGATTCCAATCATTGCCACAATTATCGTGGAAATAATATTTTAAGCAATTAAACTCATCAATAGTTCACTAATTACCTGAACGTGAGATATATTTTTGAATGATTGTTTGGTTGTATAAATTAAAAAAATATTTTTCACAAAGCTAGTAACAAAGCTATCATTCAACACTTCTAAACATGAAGAATCGAAATTTTTATTAAATGTATTAATATTTTAAATATATTGATTATATAATATTTCTATTAATAATTTAATATTTTGATTATATAATATATATTAGATTATATTTCTATTTAAACTTTTATTTTCGTACTTTTTTATTACTATCAATTGGGCCCCCCTAAGAGAAATTATGGTTCTACCACTGATAGGTCTGTGGACCTGAATGGTCCAAGACCTTACCGGTTCACGATAAATGGGTCATTAAAAGTTTAGACCTTATCCTAGCCCTAGCGATTCGTGGGCTAAACAAGTTACTACGAAATAAAAACTTAAAAGAATAGATTAAAATTCAATGTATCTATAATATAATATGATGTAATTTAAATTCAACATATAAAATTAAAAGAGATATAATAATATAATAAATATGTTGCTACTTATACTCAATCTCATAAATCAAATTTAAAAAATATTAACAGTGTTGAAGAGATGCACTATTTAATACTCAATAATGCTATTATTTTATCTTTTCTTAATTTTTTATTTAAATATCTTTTAAGTAATTTAATTTAAAATATGTACTAAAATAAAAATAAATTATTAAAATTATCAATGGACCTAGAAAAATTTAGCCCTGTATCTTGATTTTTCGGTTTTTCGATTTAAACGGACGAGAACTCTTTTAACACCCCTAATTACTTTTCCGTACAAGAGTTTGTAAATATATCAAAGAAGATAGACCTTCGGCCTTTTTAATAGATTATTGTAGTATTCATTTTTTTCTTTTGCATTTTATTCTACACTATCCACGACTTTGCATAGTTTTATATTAAGAGTGTGTTTTCAACCAATTTTTAATTAGTGAAAAACACTTATTTATAAGTAGATATATTCAGTTTTTTTTTTTTTTTTTAAAAAGTAAGCACTTCTGTCCTTGAAATAAGTGGTTGTAAACGGGACCTAAGTCTTCAAATTCCAACGTATTTCTCTTTAAAAAATAAGATAAAAAATTTGTATGAGACGGTCTCATACATGAGACGGAATATAAAATTAGTACAAATCAATATTCACCATTTTAAAGTGTTAAATCGTCAATGCTCAAATTGTGCTCTGTCTCAATGTGAGACCATCTCACTCAACAGTATGCCTTTAAATTGACAAATCTTGTATAGTTGTATGTATTAGGATCACTGTGTAATTTATATGTATTTTTTAAACGTATAACTTGTTTGTTTGAAACTTTAAACTCACTTACACAGAAACATTCAACTTATCTACATTGAACAAGTTAAACATTTCAATATTAATGAATTTTACGTTCATAAAAATAAATTATATATTTTAAAAATGTATTTAAATTGCATGATGCACTAATGCATATGAGAGCTACTCATTTAAATTTTGTGATCTTTCATAGTAGAGAATGCATACTTCTTCTCCCTGAAGAAAAAACGAATACAAGCCAAAGGCAAAAAGAGATGGAACAAAAATGCCATTCTTCTTCTTCAAAAAATGTTTGTCTAGAATTAATTAATAATGTCAAATGGGCCGAATATAATTAGTTTTGGGGCCCAATCATTGATATTTTCCAGTTTTCCTCCACTTTTCATAAGAAGCAATCCCAGCCGTAAAACATAACTTCGCAATGTAAGGTCAGGATCTTTTACTTTCAGAATCTCTTCCTAAAAGAAGATTCTTATTCAGATACTCTACTCGCTTAAAATATTAAATAAAAATACGCACTCGTGTGAAAGTATCTCACAATGAAATGAAACATAATTTAATTATTGATGTTTTAACACTCTAAAAATGATATATTTTAAATTGTACTACATTATACCCCGTTTCATATAAATTTTTGTTTTAAATAAAATAATATTTCCTCTGTCTCAAATTTTTTTTGTACAATTTCTATTTTGGTCATTCCCAAATTTATTTGGTCATTACTATAAATGACAAAACTCATTTTAACTCAAACTCTTCAAACACAATTTATTTATCATGTATCTAACTCATTTATACTTCAATATTTTATCACTTTATCATCTCAAATAATATTATTCTACTTTTAGTTAAAAAATAATTATCTATTATATCCTAAAAACTTTACTTTTTTATCACTTTAATTATAAATAAAAATTCTATATTAAATACTGCTCACACAATAATTGTATAAAATAATTTGGAATAAAATACAGGAATAGAACGGATTCTGTCACTGCTGACTATAGATACATGTGTTGTGTGTAGATTCCAACGAGGCAGTTGGGCGGAAAAACTAAGGCTGACCAAACCCCTTGGAAACACGCACTCCAGCGTGCTTCTGTGTGAAAAACTTCCCCTTTTTAACCCGAATCATCACCGCCATTTCCATCACCACCACCTCAATTTCTGAAGGTTCCATTACACAAGGTACTAGCGTTCTCATCCTTTGTTCCCTTTTTATTTTGTTTTCTGTTTTTAATTATTGCCTATTTGATGAGGTTTTTGAGATTGACTCATTCTAGCTGTTAGATCTGTTGCGTAATTATTTGATTTGTGAATTAATGGTTGCGTAAGAAGAAGTGAAGTTGATTTCTGATCGCGATTTACATTTCTCTGTTTTTTTTGTTCTTCGTTATTCCGTTGTTCATCTCAGAATTTGTGATTCCGTGGAAACTTGATAAAATACATTCATTATATTTGTGAAGTTGTCGTTGATTTTGATGGAATTCAGTTACATCAGTTGGCAATTCCTGTGAGGTTTACATCTAGATTGAGGAATTTGAAATTTAATTAGAAACTTTAAATGATTGGATTCCATATTCGCCTAAATTACTCAAGAAATAGTTCTAGTTGAGGCTGGTGGATTCCAAAGTTCATCCTTCATATCCTTCCATTCAAACAATGGGTTTGCTATTTTGGGTTTCAAATCTTTCAATTCAAATACAATTTCTTTTGTTTTGTTTTTTTTGGTTTGATCCAAGATTTCGTTAGTAAATTTATGTTTAACGAAAATTTGTTATTGTTTTAATCTGATATTTTGGGGTTACACATATATTTGGTCACTTCGTCGGCTTATTTATCATATAATATCCCGAATACAGGGGTCAGTGCCGATGATCAAATTTCTTGGGTTGGATGATGGCCTTATAGAATTTCGTAATGGCTTTAACATCAGAAATTTTGGAAATGTTGTTATATTGGTTTATTAGAGCTCTGTGTTGAACACTTGAAAACAGTCTGGCTTTTTCTTTGACTTTATTGGGTGATACCTAATTACCTATGCAATAGTTCCAATTGCCCACATGATGTGGTGCAGTGGTGTTAAACATTGTAACACATTATAATACATCTGCCTACTCATCTGTACCAGGAAAACATAGTGTGTTCATCTGTATCAGTTGATGTATTTCAGCGGTCCTGTAAACAGCTTCTTTTGTTCTTCAACCATTAAAATATAATTAATCAATTTGTAGCTGGAAAATACTTCCAAGCACCAGTTGCACCATGCGACTCAAGTGGATTTTTAAATGGTATTAGTTGGCCAGTATTAGTTGTTTTCACTGAACATTATTAGTCGTTTCCATTGAACAGTATTAGCTGCACGAGTTGTATGGGTGCACCCAAGTGTTCCTCTTTTTAGTTTCCAAGTGTTCCTCTTTTTAGTTTATACATGTTTCACAAGCATTTTTTTGTCATCCTGAGAAGGCAAACATCGTATTTTCCTTGTAGGTTGCAAGATGGCAGCGACATCAATGGCCAGTTATTCGATTAAATCGACTGCATCTACTGGCCCCAAAGCTCAGCTTTTTCAGTCAAAGTCCTTCAGCATCAAATTCAACTCCAAAAACAATATTAGAACTTTCAGTGGCCTCAAAGCAATAAACTCTGTATCCTGTGAATCAGAATCTTCATTCTTAGGCACCAAAAGCTCCACAACTAAAGCTAAAATGCCGAGCCAAAGATCATACTCCCCTGTTCAGCCAAACGCGTCGTACAAAGTAGCCATTCTCGGGGCTGCTGGTGGCATAGGCCAACCTCTAGCCCTTCTCATCAAAATGTCCCCCCTCGTTTCCACATTGAATCTTTATGATATAGCAAATGTCAAGGGAGTTGCTGCTGATCTCAGTCACTGCAACACGGCCTCTAAAGTTGCAGATTTCACAGGAGCTGCTGAGCTGGCGGATTGTCTGAAAGGCGTCGATGTTGTCGTCATTCCCGCTGGCGTTCCGCGGAAGCCAGGCATGACTCGCGATGATCTCTTCAACATCAATGCCAACATAGTGAAAACACTGGTGGGGGCCGTTGCTGATAACTGCCCCGATGCCTTTATTCATATTATCAGCAACCCAGTGAATTCGACGGTCCCGATTGCAGCTGAGGTTTTGAAGCAGAAGGGAGTGTACAATCCCAAGAAGCTATTCGGTGTCACCACTCTCGATGTTGTGAGAGCGAACACTTTCGTTGCTCAGAAGAAGAACTTGAAGCTCATCGATGTTGACGTCCCGGTTATTGGGGGGCATGCGGGAATTACGATTCTACCCCTGTTGTCGAAGACAAAACCCTCGGTCAGTTTTACTGATGAAGAAGTGGAAGAGTTGACTGTGAGGATTCAGAATGCTGGTACGGAAGTGGTGGAGGCGAAATCGGGGGCGGGGTCCGCCACACTGTCGATGGCGTATGCTGCCGCCCGATTCGTTGAGTCGTCGCTTAGAGCTCTGGACGGGGATACGAATGTGTATGAGTGCTCGTTTATTCAGTCGGAGGTGACGGAGGTCCCGTTTTTCGCATCGAGGATTAAGCTCGGGAAGAATGGGGTAGAAGCTGTGATTTCGTCGGAACTTCAAGGATTGACGGAGTATGAACAGAAGGGTTTGGAGGCTCTCAAGACGGAGCTCAAAACGAGCATCGAGAAAGGCGTTGCTTTTGTCCAGAAGGAACATGTGACTGCTTAAACTTTCATTTCAGCAGAAACGTGTTTTGAGTAAGAATAAGCATGGCAGTTGGAAATCTGTTATGTATCAATGTGGCAGTTTTGCAGGTAACTTAAATGCTAAATCGTGTTCACTCTTTTTGCTTTCTTGGTACCAAGAAAATGAGTATGTTGTGATGGCTCTTTCAATTTGGTGACAACTCTTTGGGAGAGCTCGAAATTAACAGTTGTATTGAACAATGTTGATCAAGACCGATGGATTAAGTTCATCTGTTGTTTGGATTGGATTATGTGCGAATGAATTTGAAATAATATGATATTCTGAACTATTTTTGAATGATTTTGTTGACATTTTGGGAGCTCAAAATTATTATTTCTATTGAACTATGTTGGCAAGATTGATGGATTAAGTTCATAGCCGTGAATCTGTAAATCTGTAGTGAGTGCTTTGAAACATTAAAAACAACTTTTAGAAATACTTATTTTCAAAGATATCTCTCACAACTTTTGAAAATAAATGCTTTTGGAAACTGTTTTTAGTGTTTCAAAATACACCCGTAAGCTATGGTCTATTATTTGGGTTGTATATTTGAGAATGAATTTGAAATCATTTGATATTCTGATTTATTTTTTGAATGATTTGGTGACAACATTTTGGGAGCTCAAAATTAACATTTATGTTGAACAAAGTTGATTAAGATTGATGGATTAAGTTCATATATATCGGAATCATGGACTTTTGTTTGCAGTGATAGATTAGAGTGAATTTGAAATCATCTAATATTCTAACCAACTTTTTTGAATCATTTGGTGACAACATTTTGGGAGCTAAAAATTAACATTTCTCTATTAAACGAGATGTTGATCACTTCAATATGTAGTTTGTTGTTTGGGTTAAAAGATTAAAAATTAATTTGAAATCATCCGATGTCCTGAACTATTTTTTGAATGATTTGGTGACAATATTTGGGGGAGTTCAAATTTAACAATGTTCATCAAGATTGATGGGTTATAAAGTTCATAACCACATCCACGATCTATAATGTGTTAATTGCTTGGATTGAAAGATCGGAGATTTAATTTCTGAACTATTTTTTGAATGACTGTTGGAGTTTAAAATTAACATTTCTACTGAACGATGTTATTCAAGGTCGCTTTTTTAAAGCTCATAATCGCTGTTTATTTGTATTTGAAAGATTCGAGAATGAATTTTATAAAATATTTGTATTCCATTCAATATATCTCTTTATAATTTAAATTTTACGTTACAAATGGTAATCATTATCTGTCCTCAGTCACTTGTCATTGATTTAATTATTAAGATATTTAAGATAAAATTGTAACGCAATTAACATTAGTGGTCAAAATTACCAATCGAGAAGGCAAAAACAAATTCACGGGTTTCGTCCTGCAGGAGTAATGATGCAACTGTGCATGCGTGGAGTGTAACTGTAAATATTACTATGTGACTGCCTATTTAATTATTTTAATTAATTCATATTCATTTTAATAAAATCAAACTACTAATATTAAAAAAACAGAATACAAAAGTAAAATATCTTAAATATAATAAAACCATATGCTCGATTGCACTGATTATACTAATTAATATCCATGATTAGATTCATTTAATTACAACTTAGTAACTCCACATAATAATCCAACTAAATTTCATGGGAGTTTTATCCAGTTAAAAATTAGGAGTAGAAGAAAAGCAATCAGAGAAAAGAAGCTTAAACTCCTCATCTTCTTCTTCATCATCAAAGCCACTGAAATTTGGAGCATTCTCATTAGGCATTGGACGGTCGTGATTAGCCGTTTTTGGAGAAGAATCAACCATTCCCATTAGCTTTCTCTTCTTGTAATTAGCCTTAAAAATGCTTGCCTTAACTTTGTTTTTGTCCTCCAATTGCATGTCTGGAATTTCTTCCATTAACTTTTTTTTGCTCTCCAAAATCTCTAAAGATTCCTTCAACTTAGTTTCAGATTCTTCCTTCCCAAATTCCTGCAAAAACCCCAATCAAAGACAAACAATTAGAACCATGGTCTTACGTATGTAGACCAGTATGCCCGTTTTGCGATTAATATGTTATGGTAAAATAACTAATACCTTTTAATTAAACAATCAATACTATTAAAAAATAAACACAAAATGCAAACCAGTTGCACGATAAAAGTGGTTTGCACTATTTTCAACTAATACTTTAATAGTGAAAAAACTAGTACCTTTTAACAAAACAACTATTACTATAAAAATATGCAGACAAAATGCAAACTATAAATACACAACATAAACCAGTTTAACCATGCACCTGTTTTGCAACTAATACCTTTTAATGAAACAACTAGTACTATTAAAGAATTACACAAAATATGCAAACTAGTAGCACCGTAAAACGGGTTTACACTTTGCTAATAATACGTTAATACTTAAAACAACTAATACCTTTAGTTGAAACCACTAATTAATACCTTTAGTTAAAATAACCAATTATTTAAAAATTCACATAAAATGCAAACAATTGCACGTTGAAACTAGTCCCCAGTTGGTTTACGCTAAGGTTTGCCTATATGGGTTGGTATTAAGCAAATAAATTTTATCTTATACCTGTTTTTATACTAATACTTTATAGTAAAATAACTAATACTCTTTAATGAAACAACTAATACTATTTAAAAAATACACACAAAACACAAACAAGTTGTACAGTACAAAATGGTTTACACAGGACTTTGCATATATATTGCCTATATATATATAGAGAGAGAGAGAGGGGGGAGAGGGTAATTACTGCCTGCACATTCTTGATTAGGGTTTGAAGGCTCATGAGTTTCCGGTGGGGCCACCTTCGAATTCCCAACTCCCTACACCGTTTTTTCAACAGCGTTAACCCAACGTTAAGTTCTCTAGCAGCTTGCGTTATTGGCATGTAAAAGTACTGCGATATTATTTTCCTCGTCAATTTCTTCGAATTCCTTTCCTCTTCATCCCGACACCTTTTAACTCCCTTCTTCTTCTCCTCCTCTTTCAATTTCTCACCAATCATAACGCCGTTACAGCGACTCATGTTAACGTTGTTGTAATCGAACAGCAACGGCTGCGATTGTGTCTGAAATCCTGTCCCTATCTCCTCCCAATTGCTCAAGTACACCTCTGCAATTGATAATTAAATAAAAAATTAAATTATAAGGAAAATTAAATGATTGGAAGATTAATAATTCGTTAAAAAATTAATAATTACCTGGAACTAGAGTATGAGAAAAATCAAGGGGTGGATAAAAGAAAGGGTCATTAAGAAGCAAATCTGACTCCGGGAATGGAACTAGTGTTTCTTGCATGCTTAATTCATGATGGAAGTAGTCCCACCCATTATTATAACCAAGAATTCCACTGTTTTAATTTAATCAAATCACACATTATAAACATGTTATAAAAAAAAATGGAAGAATAAAATAATATTACTAGTACTATACTTATGTAATTACCTGAAATCGAGAGGGGGAGTTGGGATGGAAAAGAGAAAATGTCTTCATATTCTTCTTTGGTAAAATTTGATGATGATTGTGATAATTTAAGGTGTTGAGAGATTGATGAGAAGTAATTTGCATTGTTCTTGATAAGGTACACAAAATTGTGGAGTAATGAGATGGGGTGGTGGGAATGAGGAATATATATGGGAGGGAAGAAGAAGCATCGGGGGAGGTAAATAATGGGTGTGAATGTAATTATTCATATTTACTGCGCTTTGAACATCGTGTGCGCCGTCTCATGGATTAAACGTCCGCCCACTCGTGCATGCACGCACACAATATATACATGCATTTATATAATTATTATAGTTATAATCCAAAAAAAAAAAAAAAAAAAAAATCTTATCTTATACTAGGAATTAAAGATGTTTATATTCCGATTTTGTTTGTCTTTCATTTTACTTTTTTCATTTTAGTTCGAACTAGTATATCTCCCGTGCGTTGCAAGGTTTATGAGTATAAAATGAACATGATATGAAATGTATTCGTTTTGTGATAAATATATTATATAAAAAAAAATTCTTATAATACTAATAATAATAATTTTTTTTCATTTTTTTTCATTTCGATACAACGCACGATTTATGAACATAATTTGTTTTTGCAATCCGGCATGGAAATGGGAGGCGCTCCAACAAATTAAAAAATTTACATTGTTAAATAATGCAACTTTAAAGATATATTTTGTTTCTTACAGTTTTGAATTATTTCTTTCTAAACCACGTTGATTGTCACCTATTATCGTCTTCCCAATTCCCATAGCATGTCAAAATTTTCAAATTGTCTCCTCTAGTTACTTTGGACATGATAACATATAACTACCCATGATTGAAATTGGCCTCCTTAAGAAAGTTCAAGGTTTTTAATAATTATCTATAATTCTTATTAATGGTCACACCATAAAATATCATTAGTCAAAATTGTCTTTCTAATATGTTAAAGAGTGTCTACTATCTGATGAAATTAGTGTCATTCCCGAAATCAACACTTTTTGTCCTAAGTTAGTCTCGATTAGTATTTTCTTTTAAAAATATGGGTACCGAGCTTCATCACAATCAACCTAATATTGTTTTACATTAATCCAAGGTTTAATGTCAATTGTACATGCAAGTAGTTCATAGTAATCAGACTCAATGACGGACCTACATGTCTTATGTTGGGATCACGTGCCCCCATAATTTTTTTTAAGTATATGTCATATATTATAATTATTTGGAGCAATACTTATATTATATGTATATAATGACTTAAATGAATTTTTAATAGTGTTATAATAAGTTAATAATGTAAATATTTTATCTAAAAAAATTTGTAGATATGTTATGTATATGCACTATTACTATTTAAAAAATAAAATATTTTTTAAGATAGTGATAGTGTATATGCATAATCGTGACACTAAAAAAAATAGAATTCACGTGAACTCGGGTTCACAAGAAATCTACTTTTTATATTATTTATTTTTGTGCCCCCTTCTTTAAAGTTTTATGGATCCGTCCGTGATTACACTAATCAATTTAAATATTATATCTTGTAAAAGAATCATACAAATAAGTAAATAAATTGAGTTTTATCACAACCAACCTAGTGTAATTTTACAATTCAATTAATAACGTCAACTAATAATTTAATTTAAAATTATTCAACTAACAATTTAAGTCTAATGTCAATAGCTCATGCAACTAATTTATGGTAATTGGACTAATCAATTTAAATTCAATATCATGTAATATAACCATACGAATAAGTATATAAATTATACATTTTCATATATTTAATACTCCTCGTCTTTTTTTAGATGCTCAATCCAAAAAGTCCATTTTTTACAGATACTCAAAATAACAATAAAAAGAACTATACCGCCTATGTCACCCCTTATAAACAACACTAAATTACATCACATGTCACTAATAATTACATACAAATTCACTAAAATAGACAAAATACCCTTATAAAAAGCTATTTTATTACCTTCAAATATTAATAAAGATTTTTCTCATTAAAACTCGTGTCAAAATTCAGTGAACAAAAATAGAAGGAGTAACTGATTTTTTTAAAAATATATATCCATATCAACTACAAAATACAACATTTTATATTATTAATCATTAATGTGCCACTTTTAAAATTTCATGATAAATTTGTAATAATTTTTTTGTTGATTTTTTTATTTTTTTGGTATATTATTTTGTTATTATATATGTATAAATAGATATAGTAAAAAAATTTGTAATAACTTTTTTGTTGAATTTTTTTCTTTTTTTGTATTATATTTTGTTATTATATATGTATAAATTGATCTAGTTTTAAGATTCAAAAAAATAATATTAATAATTTAGAAAATATTCAAAAAAATAATTAATATATATGTGTGATAGATATGAGAATTGAACCTTGTACCTCTTTCATACAAAGAAGATAAAAAATATTTGTTATACCATTAGAGCTACATTAAATTTGTTAAGATGTTTAAATTTTTATTAGAAAATTATAACAATTGTTTGACCCAATATTTTGCCCAACATTTTATTATTAGATATGTATAGATAGATTATGTAAATTTCAAGAAAAAAGAGTTATTTGATCCCATAACTTTCCTGCAATTCGATTTTCGCTCCAAAAAATTTAATTATTTAATTTTGATCCCCTTATTATCTCAATTATCCAAGCCTTTGAGCCAACGATGGAAGAAGGGTGGAAGACGAATGTAAGGAGAGATGTGTTGCCTCATCAAATTTATGTGTTTCAAACTCTAAAAATAAATTCAAGGACTATTTATTTTTTTTAAAACTATACCTCACAACTTTTGAAAAAGAATGAATCTAAGGCTATTTTGTAGAGTTTTAAAACCCACCTTAAATATGTATATTTGTTTAGATAATTTTATTTACTTATATAGGAGTAAGAGTTCACATGTATCAATTATTTTAGAGTTACACTCTTCCCTCAAACATATATATTTCACTTGTATCCGGAGCTCCCAATTTTGTATCCCATGGCATTTAGGGTGGGGTGAGTATATTTAAAGTTTAAGCGCATTTAGGGTAATATTTATCCACTTTTTTAGTAGAAAATTAAATTTTTTAATAGAGACAATTGCATGAGACGGTCTCACGATGAGATTTATCTCACGATGAGACGGTCTCCCGCGATGAGACGGAACATAATTTGGCATACCATTTTAACATTTTAAAAAGAGTGGGTGTTGATTTGTGCAAGATTGTATACCGAGTCTCATGTATAAGACCGTCCCGTATGAGTTTTTGTTTCTTTAACAAGTGGATAAAAAAACTTAGTAATTTTCTCAAATAACCATAGTATATATAACATTGAATTTGATCCTATGCGCAGGTGGACACCAATTTATATGTTCACCGTTTATGTGATATGACAATTAAGTAAGGGAATCGACCATCGTTTAATTAATTGTATTAATTCTCACATTTAATTATATATCATATCTATCTTCACTTCATTAATTAAGTCAAATATTTTGAGTTTTTGCCCATAAAGATACCTAAAAGATGATTTTTTTTTCATTAGATGAAATATGAACATGTGATGATTTTTAGACTTAATTAGTTACTTGAAACTTTTTTCTTTCCTTGTCATTTCAAGTATAATGGAGTAGTAATTACCAACTTTAAATGTTTGCGTTTTACCATTTCAAAACAACTATTGACGGCGGCTATGTAATGTATGGATTCATTTTGGGACAATTTTTTTTTTTTTTTTGGACAAAGTTAGTTGTTAGATGTTAGTAGTTAGTACACCAAACACCCAAACACTCTACTAATTCATCAAGTCACCTTATAACTCTCATGCTCCAATTCGTTCCCAAAGAAAATCGAACCTGGGTCTCCCATTCAATTGAGGAGCCCAATGACCAGGTTTTGGAACAGTTTGAGATGGTGAATTGGAGTAATTTACTCGTATGCCAAAATGTAATTTTCTGTCCGTTACAATTCCTTTTTTCTTTAATACGTGATATATATATACAATTCGTTTGTACTGTAAAAACATGTCCAAGCAGAGCATTCAACATAAAACAATTACAATTAGAATTTATACCGTAGATTATACTGCTTTTCTGTTATTCTCGATTTTAGGAACCTAACAAATGCAACATAATATTTCATGACAAACAAAAAATTTATAACAGTACGACAAACTCGTACTTTAAAATATTGGACTATCACTGTTAGAACCCTGGATGATCCAAATTGCCGCATTGATATGATATTGTCCGCTTTTGGTCGAATTCACGTATTTGTTTTTAGGCATCTCCCAAAATGCCTCGTTCCAATCGAAATAGTGTCTATCTTTATAAATCACATGATTCTCCCATATTATTTCGATATGGGATATTGTTTGATACTCAAATAATGACTATGTATATATCACAAATAGTCCGCACAAAATAGAAAAAGATTTAATACGAGTATTAAATCAAAACATGATACTCCCTCATCCCAATCATAATGGTAAAGTACCTCATATTTTCGTCTCAATCATAATGGTAAAGTTACTTACACACTTTATTACTTTATCACATAAAATATTAATAAACAATATTTTTTACCCTCAATTATTCATCATTTTATCACTTTATCATATAAAATACTAATAAACAATTCTTCCTACCCCACCACTTTATCACTATTCAACTAAATCCTTATGAACAATAAAAATGTCATTATAATCAGGACGGAGGGAGTAGATAATAGAAAATCCTTGATTAATGGTAAAATGGGTGGAAACTGTACTTGTAATTGTCCGCATGCAACAATTTGGGGGCTGCTTTTTCCGTGTTAAACCCATGCACGCTAATCCAGTCCAGCTTATGATTGCCACAACTTTTGTTTTTTTTCTTTTTCCGCATCAAGTACATGAAAAGCACAATGATTTTTTCTTTTCGGATTATTTTATTTTCTTGAAACTATTAATTCAATAATTAAACAGAAAGATCAGGTTATCTTTCTCGGATTTCGGATTTCGGATTTCGATCAATTGATGATTCTCTATGTTATCTAATTAACCTACTCTTAAATCTAATATATCTAATAAAATAATTGAAAATAAAGATATTGATGAAATGTTAGACAATTGTGAGAAACTCTTGTAAAATATTGTGTGCCAAATATTAATACAAAGAGTGAGTCTCTTGTGCACTCAAGTGCACCATGCACTCATATAAATGGGCGATCCATATATAAAATACGGGTCAGCCTCTTCATTTCATAATATAATCTGTCAAAAAAATTATCAATGTCAAAAAATACAGGTACAGAGATTGACTTCCACTTCTAACTTTTTGCAAAAAAATTTTTTTGAGCTGAAATATAATTTTTTTTTTTTGAGCTGAAATATAAATTAAGATATTAAAGTGTCAAAACCATTTCAATGTGTTGTTATAGCCTAGTGGTTAGACATTCATTTTCAAGCTATAGGTTTTGGGTTCAATTCCCAACTTTGTTTTTTTCCTTTTCTTTTTTCCATGGGCCTACTTTGTTATATTTTATTCAATTTTCTTTCAAAATAAATTAACTACATATAACTTAGACGAGTAACTATCTATAACCAAAACGTGTAACTACTTATAACATAAACGTGCTACTACCTATAGTAAAAACATGTAACTACTTTTAACATCAACGTGCTACTTATACTTTCCATGGGCCTACTTTTAACAAAAACGTGTAACTTATTATAACAGAAACGTGCAATTACCTATAGTAGAATCGTGCAACTTACTATCATTATAAACGTGCAACTACTTATAACCAAATCGTGCGACTGCTTATAATTAAAACGTGCAACTACCTATAATAGAATCGTGCAACTACCTATAACAGAAGCGTGCAACTTCCTATAAGAAAAAACATGCAATCGCCTATAATGTAAAACATGTGACTACCTATAAGAAAAATGTGCAACTAATTATAACAAAAACGTGCAACTACCTATCTCCAAAACATGTAACTATTTATAATTGAAACGTGCAACTACCTGTAACAAAAACGTGCAACTAATTATAACAAAAACATGCAACTACCTATAGTAGAATCGTGCAACTTACTAGCACTAAAAACGTGCAACTACTTAAAAAAGAATCGTGAAACTACCTATAACAGAAGCGTGCAACTTCCTATAAAAAACATGCAACTGCCTATAACAGAAACATTCGACTACCTATAAGAAAAACGTGCAACTAATTATAACAAAAATGTGCAATTACCTGTCTCCAAAACATGTAACTATTTATAATTGAAACGTGCAACTACATGTGACAAAAATATGCAACTAACTATAACAAAAACGTGCAACTATCTATAGTAGAATCGTGCAACTTACTCACGTTTCAGTGATAGTAACTTGCACGATTCTATCATACAGCTAGAAAACATATAAGCATGCAACTACTTAAAATAGAATCGTGCAACTACATATAACCAAAACGTGCGACTACTTATAATTGAAATGTGCAACTACCTGTAACAAAAATATGCAACTTACTATAAAAAAAAAATGCAACTTTATATAACTAAAATGTACAACTTATAACAAAGAAGAAAGGGGTCATCAAAACTTTTCCCCCTTTGTTCAAATTCATCATCATCATCTACAAACTCCCATCGTTCAATCTTGAATAGAAAACCAAGAACCCCACGAAAAAGGCCCAATCAAACTTACAATGCAGCAGCCACCATTCTCGCAACAACTTACCACAAAATGTTCCGCCGTCGGTTCCATTCTGCCGGTGATGTTTTGCTTCACCGATCTTTGTTACGTAATTGGATGAATTGTTTTCATTTCTACTCTCTCCTTTTCCGTCTAACGGCGGTTATCGGGATTTCTATGCCATCCTACAACGACAAACCTTTGTCTATGCGATTTTTAATTTCACGGTGGTTTCAAGGCGGATTTGGGGGTTTCCCCCTTTTTGCGTCACAATTTGTGTATGAAAATTCACGATGTTCTATGGCGGATTGCGGTTTGAGTTCTTGTTATTTCGTTGAATTAGGGCTTCATTTCTTACCTTTTTTTCGAATTGGTTCATATGGTATTTCTTCTATTCAAATATAAGGTGTTCCGTTTTGGTGTACCTGTTTCTTTTTGGCATTTAGGATCTGAGACCCTTGTCAGTAGGGAGAGAGAGTGATGAAAAGGGAACTATATATATATGATACAAATTGCGGAAATTTAATTTTGTGGGTCAACATTTAAGGAAGTGATTGAAAATTCACAAATCCTCCGAACATGGAATGAGTCAAACGAATTGTTTAAAAACAATCACATAAAGGCAAAACATAAAAGCCCGCTCTTAATCCGTACTACTAGAAGGGTAAATATGTGATATTGTAAAGATAAATTTGTGTTATCGTAAGGACAAATAACTCTTCCGTCAAAAAAAGGACAAATAACTCACCCTTTTTTAGAACACATAGTTGTTCTTATAATAACACATACATATAAAGTATTGAAAGTTTGTTACTATATGAACACAAATGTGTTACATACTATAAGGAATAATGTGTTTTGTATGGAACAAAACTTCACACACTCTGTTTTATCTATTTTATTTACTTTGTTTTCATCGAGGGAATTGCATTATTGGTCCCACCAAAAAGACACCTGTTTCGAAATTCTACAAGTTTTGTAAATGTGGTCCCAAAGAATTTTTTTTTAAGCAAAAATGGTCCTACCGTCAAGACGGTCGTTAGTATTTTCGACACTTTTGGTCCCTAAAAAAATTATCAAAAATTTGACACAACTGGTCTTAAACTTTTTTCGAATAGACCCAAACAGTATCAGTTGTTTTATTAAAAAATATCAGTTAGTTTATTAAAAAGTATCACTCACCAAAAATCTTCAAAACCAAAATCAAATCCAAAATCCTTGGTAAACCTCTTGATTTATTCAACACAAATAAAAGCACCCGAATGACCAATTGGGCTATTGTGTTCATCAGATCCACTTCATTATAAAATCTACAAAAAATCTGCATTTCCATGCCCTAGGCAAATTAAATAAAAAAAAAACCTATTCAGCCTCTCAACAACCCAAACACAAAATCTATGAAACCATATCCAAAAAGCACATCCAAGAAAACAGAGATATCGTTGTTGCAAAAGCGGCTCCTTTGTCAATCTATCAAACTAACTATCATAAATCTAATTAATTGGAAAAAAAAAAAATACAAAAGGAGAAATCTGCCTACCTTCTTTCTCCGCACAAGCACTCAAGAGCTTCTTCTCTCCCCCTTCTTCTCTCCAAAAAGGAGAAATTTGTCTACCTCCACCCTTGCTTCTTATCCCTCTTCCTCTGCCTCCTCGATGCCCCGTTACCACCGGGGGCGATAAATATCCGTCATTACTATCTCAGGCGGTGATCCATACACTATCTCAGACGGTGAAGCCATGGTGCGCCTGCAAAATCTGCCAAAGCTTCCCCACCTGAACTCTCACCTGCTATCAAAATCCCCCAACTGGAACAATTCACGTTCACGTTCTAGGCAATGTTATAACTGCAAATCCAGAAAATGTCGAATACATGCTCGAAACAAAATTCCAGAATATGCCAAAGGGGAAACCGTTTTACGCTCTCAGAGATCTCCTCAGAAATGGAGTCTTCAACGTTGACGGCGATTTGTGAAAATTTCAACGAAAAATGGCGCCACTCGAACTCGAACAGAGATATTGCTATTGCAAAAGCAGCTCCTTTGTCAATCTATCAAACTAACTATCATAAATCTAATTAATTGGAAAAAAAAATCTGCAAAAGGAGAAATCTGTCTACCTTCTTCTGGCACAAGCACTCAAGAGCTTCTTCTCCGCAAAAGGAGAAATCTGTCTACCTCCACCCTTGCTTCTTATCCCTCTTCCTCTGCCTCCTCGATGCCCCGTTACCACCGGGGGCGATAAATATCCGTCATTACTATCTCAGGCGGTGATCCATACACTATCTCAGGCGGTGAAGCCACGGTGCGCCTGCAAAATCTGCCAAAGCTTCCTCACCTGAACACTCACCTTCTATCAAAATCCCCTAACTGGAACAATTCACGTTCACGTTCTAGGCAATGTTATAACTGCAAATCCATAAAATGTCGAATACATGCTCGAAACGAAATTGCAGAATATGCCAAAGGGGAAACCGTTTTACGCTCTCAGCGATCTCCTCGGAAATGGAATCTTCAACGTTGACGGCGATTTGTGAAAATTTCAACGGAAAATGGCGTCACTCGAACTCTAAAAGCGTTTTTTAAAACGATCGTGACCTCCGAAATTCAATCGAGGCTTATTCCCAATTAATTTTGTCCTCTGTTAATTCGAATTCCCTCGAACTTTTTTCGGCGATTTTAGTTGGAGTGACAGGAGCACGTGCGCGGTGGAATCGGAGGCGACAAAAGAGGACATCGTTGGAGAAACAGGAGCACGTCGGCGGTGGAATCGGAGGTGGTGGCCGTGGTTTCGGGAGGGGCGGTGGTGGCAGGGGATGGAGATTCGGCGGCCGTGGGGGAGATGAAGTGGAGGTTTGGCTTGAGATGGTTTAGAAATAAAACTTTTACAGAATGACGTTTGGTGGGACCATATGTGCAACGGGTGCGTGTTTGGTGGGACCAAAAATGCAATTTTCTCCTTTGCAAAATGACATTTTGGCCGTCACGTGCGCGACACATGACCCTTGCCGTTAGTTTTTGGACGGCGTTAGACGAAGTGGGATGAAATTAGAAAATTCAATAAAATGCGGGACCATTTGTGCAAGGAAAAAATTTGTTGGGACCACATTTATAAAACTCGTAGAATTTCGAAACAGGTGCGTATTTGGTGGGACAAAAAATGCAATTCCCTCGTTTTCATCTGATCCTCTATCTGACTGACCATATTTCACGAATTAAACTATTCCGTGTATTTCAACTGATTGATTTTCCCAGATAAATTGAAAAGGGAAATAGAAACAAAATTTATAGATATGATCAATTTGAGAAAACCTAAACTTGGTGAGAGATCGAATATATTTAAGGTAGAGAAAGTATATACACCTATGCTAATTTAATTAAGTTGTTCTTTGTACAACAATTTGTCTATCTAAATATTCCAAACTAAATTCATCATTCATGCAACTTTGGAGCAGTTAAGATTTAAATACATCCAAGAATGTTTATATAAGTAATGAAAGATATATATAAATTTTATTTTCTTACTTAACAATTATATATCTATATGTTTGTTAATATTTATTAATTGATTATTAATTTTTTTAAGAGACTTACTGATATATACATTTTAGGATTGCAACATACTAATAGGTACAAAATGGTTGGATATATATAAATACATTTGCATTTTTTAGTGCAATTTTTATTATACATGCAATCTCATTTATGCCTATTAATAATTTATATATAAAAAATTGTACTACCTATTAATAATTTCCCCAATTTTTTTAACGGGTTAACTGATAAATTTGCGATATACTCAAAAAAAAAAATTACCCAATAAGAAGCACCCCATCATTCACCCTTCACTCAACTAAAATAGGAAGTTACAAATTAAATTACAATAATTAAATAAATTTAACGTCCTTCTATAACTACAATTTAATGTTGGCGTCACAAATGAGTGACTGTGACTGTGAGTCGTATTAGTAGTATAGCTTTATATTATGACCATCATTATTATTAATTATTTAACAGTAGCTTTTATTAATATACTCACTTTATAAGGTTTCATTACAAGCTTCATTTTCAGCCGAACTGCCGAAATTTCCGTCTCTTTTTCATGATTGCAGTCGGAAATATATTTGATTCCACAATTACCTGACTATTACAACTACTATTGAAGTGCATATTATTTTCAACTAGTTTAGACACACCGTATTATGCCGTTTTTAAATTAAAAACACAACATTCTTAATAAATAATATATTTAATAATTAAAAATATAAATATGTGTATTTAAATATGAATTAACAATTGTTTAAATTGTATATTAGTAAATTTGTTTATTTTATGAAATAAAATTATTGTGTCAAATATTACTTATTCTTTTTAATATGAAGTTGAAACCTGCAAATAAAAAAAATAAAAAATCTATTAAGAAAAAAATTAAAAGGAGAAGAATGATTTTTTTTAAATTAATATATTAATTAATATGTAATAAAAAAAATTAAAAGTGAATAAATTATAATATAAAATAATTTTTTTACATAAAATATAATAAGATATACATAAGAGCAATTGTAAAATAAAACTAATCATTAAAAAATTAATAATTAAATATAATTTATATTAATATAAAATACATTTAAATTGAATATTTTACTTATATTAAATTGAGTCAAATAAAAATTAACTAAAAAAAGATAAATGAATAATATTATAATATTAAATAAATAAAATATAAAATAATAAATATTAATTACACATTTAATTATAACATTCAAACATACTTTAAATACCTAAATAATTAAAAATTAAATGCATAATAATACGGCACGTAAGGAGTATAAATTTCATATTAGAGGGCTTAAGGGATGTTTAAAAAATCGATGTATAAAAATTAAAATATTTAAAAAATTATAGATTGACTTAGATGGTAAGTAACATAAATATTATCTAAAAGATGGAAGGTTCAAACCATAGTTATTATAATTTTTTTATTAAACCGCATATTAAATGCCACATATATGCATGCCACATATTAATTACAAACTAATAAAAGAAATAAGAAATCAATATAATAAAATTTGATATTTCATTCAAATTAATCCCAAAACAGCACATCATTTAAATTAATCACAAGATGACACATTACCAAAAAAAACTCTCCATTGAGAGAGATTGTTTAAAAAAAAAAAAAACCATCAACTGAACCGTCTATTTTAAAACTAGTGAGGGTGCACCTCATTTCATGAGGTGTTAACCCAGATTTTATGTTTACACACCTACTTTGTCAAGGTGTATGGGCAGGCTTACATGGCGTACATTTGCGAACTCCGGATCACAGAGTTATAATTCAGTCGTTTAACAAAACGTTGTGCTACTTTTTTTCAAAATAAATGGGATGAAGTAATTCATGAACAAAAGAAAAAAAGCTGAGTCTGGATGTCATCTTCCATGTACTCCCACAAGCATTTCACTCGTCTTCAAAACCTAAGGCTGGAATCCTGAGGTAGGTACATACAATTTCAGTAACAATATATTAATAGCAACTAAAATCAATTAGAAACAAGAATACATAAAACAACATGTTCTATGTTGTATCAGTTCAAGATAATTTCAAAGAAGAGTTGAAATCCTCTTGTTAAAGCAAATTATAGGGGGTGTTTTGAACCCCAACTTGGGACTATAGAAGCACTTATTTTTTTGAAAAAGTTGAGTCTCACCAACTTAAAAAATAAGTGCTTCTAACTATTCTAGTTGGGTTCTAAAACAAGCCCTATGGCACATTCAGAATTGCGTCGTAGTTCCTGTAAAATCAGAATACGAAACATGGATTTTATCAATAGTAATCGCACCAGAAACCCACATAAAGGCAACGCAAATCAGATAAACCCACTCAAACAAGAGGTGACATTTAGAACCCTAAACAACTCCGTCAACAAGAACAAAAAATATGGAACCACCTTTAAAAGTACAGAGCCAATTAAAGTCCTTAGACTCAATTTATTAATTTCGTAAAACTATGAAACACCAATCAAATAACACAAATTCGTAGCAGTCTCAGAATTAGCAATAGTGAGAGTGTGAACAGTCCGTTGAAGAACTCACTGTGGCTGTGAAAATGGACTCCCGTTATTGAGATCTGTTTCGACTTTCATGCATCTAAAAGCATACAATGTACACATGAAAACAGAAAAAGAGGGCCATCATAATTAACATACAGCAGGATATGCATACGATGATTTTCCTTGGCGCTCAAAGTGTTTAGCCAAAATGCTCCATTACTGTATTCAAGTGTACAATACAAAATTGAAACACTGCTTCCTATAAATGGAGTACAATATTCTTGATAAAGATTATCAGATATACAAAATAATGAAAAATGCCAGCATGTAATCAAAGCATGCCTAAATTGAGTTCAATTTTTCCTGTTTTGGCATTTTTAGCAAGTACCTGAGGCATACACTTACACGAACCAAGTTTAATGAAATAATGTAATTCAACAAGAAAAAATATCCATTTTTCTTAATAATTTGAACCAACATACGTTTCCTGTTCCGTAAGAAGTCCAGTCTAAGCAGCAAAAGATGCATAGAATTGATCAACATTCAAAAATCCTGCCCTCTTCTTGAATTATCCAGATAAAGAATGAAACTAATTTTAAGCATATGCATTACAACAGACGCCTCAACTAAGCCTATTCATGTTAACAACATCATCACTGAATATCGTCATTTTTCATTGACGTAATACAATTTTCATTATTAGTAGGTGTATGTTGATTTTAACATTAAAATTCATGTTCTAGTTATATAAAAATGATGAGATTATCACCTGGGGCGCTGGTAATCCCGACGATGTTCAGAAGCCCACCATGTTGTCGTTAGAGTAGCCCACTCCATACTACCAACAATAAATCAATCACTTTTTTTAGAGCACAACGAAGAGGCCTACAAATTCAAAATATTTACAAAACCACAAATACTATATTTTGACAAGCTGGAAAAATAATTGGAAAGTAATCAGTAATGAAATTGAACTCTCAAAATAGATGCTACAAAATATTGAACGGCGTGGAAAATTAGTACATTAATGTATGTATCAGTAAAAAGTTTAGGAGGTACCAATGTTTGTAATTTAGTAGCATTTAGCTCATGTTGGCAGCCTGTAGAACCTCATAGTACACAATATTTTTTGTAACATTAGTAGTTTGAACCAACATTGTTAATGGTCTAATAAGTATTTTCGATTGGTCAATGATTTTTGCTCGTGATAACGCAACGTAAAGCTGGCCATGTGAAAATACAGTCTCTTTTAAGTAAACACCAATGAAATCTAAAGTTTGAGTTGGCTAATAACTTGAGAAATTATCAACTGTTCTTAGATAGCTTCAGCTATCCCGAAAGAGATAAGAGAAGTTTTTAGAGAAGAACATGATAATGATTCTATTACGACGATAAAAGAACTGAACCACCATGTCTTCACTCTATCACAGATCTTAAAAATTATTGCCACAACTTTAGGTTAAAGAACAAAATTCTAAGGAAACAAGGAAGAACAAAGGACAGGATTGCAGTAATTAGTATTAAAATACCAAGGCTACCATCAAAATTGAATTAAATTCTAATCAAGAAAACATACTTAAATTTCCATCCATGTATACCATTCATCTTGTATAGAGAAATCAATCAAGTTTATTCAAAACATGACGTTGTATAGAATCAACATAAATCATTATTACGTACACACTATATTTTGTGGAACAATAAATACCATTGAGTAAACATAATATTATACTTCAACAAGTGAAATATAAATTGAAGAAAGTGCAGTGGATATCTCAGCCCCAGAGCAAGAATACTCTTAGACATCATATCAAACAACTTGATGAGCACAATGTTTTCCCCACAAATTTGTAAAGAACAACAAAAATACACATATACATATTATAGAGAAGAAATTGTATGTATGCACGGTTATTCCAGCGTATTTCTATAACTGGACCAAGATTGTGCATGGAAAAAATTAAGAACAAAGGGGGAAAAGAAAAGAATTTTGTTAGGTTTTATTACAAATAGGAGAGAGCCGGAGACACATCAAAATTCACAAAGGATATAGATATATATTCATGGAAAAAGAAACTCTGAAATCTTAAATTCGTAGAATCAATAAAACATAATCATGACATTATGAATTTATTTACACAGGGTGGATCACACGATTCACGCCAACTAGGTGTAGTTGTATCCTAATTCCTCGAAGACTTATTGTCGAACCTCTATATAAGAAAGATTTAAAAAATTGTGCGAAATAGCTTAATTTTTTAGTTTTTATGAGTTTATAAGTTCAACCAAACATAACTTTTGCTGCTTCGTGCAAAAATGATGTCTGGAACTATTTCTTTTATGTCCAGTTGAACGTCATCTATT
Organism: Stenogyne calaminthoides; assembly: GCA_037126765.1. NCBI lineage: Eukaryota > Viridiplantae > Streptophyta > Magnoliopsida > Lamiales > Lamiaceae > Stenogyne > Stenogyne calaminthoides. The sequence goes on from JBBCBC010000015.1 coordinate 22,814,569, forward strand.
TTCAAAATAAACAGATAGTCACTTTCAATTAGCCAAAGAGTATATATTTGATTTGAATTTGACCACGACCCATTACTTAAGGAAATACAACATCAAGGTTTTAAGCAACTCTAATTTGGATCAATAAACATACTGAAGCACATTTTTTCTTTTTGCCATTCTGTTTCATATCGAGCTTTTAGAACTCTGAGCGAAAGCCACTACTTTTGTGTAAGATTTATGAATGGAGAGCAGAAACAACAGACATAAAAAGCTCATCCCTAAAATTGCAGGTGTATTATTCTGCTAATCTCTAAAAAGTATGAATCAGATATAAATCAAGCGGAGAAAATCCCGAATACTATAGTCTGTGGTTATTACAAGAAATTGAATAAACCCCAATGATATCTTAGTGTAAGAGTTGTTGTAGACATTTCATCAGACACCTGGTGAGCACAATATTAAACCACAATTAATTACTTTACCTTTCTTTGAAATTGGAGGAGTGAAACATGGAATTAAACAAAAGAATGGCGTCAGTGTCGTTTATTCAAATTCGAAATTTTCGAACTGTTGTAGCTTGACTTAGCAAGGTCCACAAAGCAAAGGATTTTACCTTTAAATTTTACCGGGGGCCCAATTTATAACATAAATGTAATAAACGACTTTAGAATTTTTATATATTTTCAAAAATTATTTGGACTAAACATCTTTATATTAACAGTCGAATAATACATTTATATGTATATTGAAAATGTGAATTATACATATTCTTTCTCTATTTTGTTATCTATTTTCACCCTAAAAATCAACATTTTATTTATAAAGTGTTAGATTTTTACTGAGATTAATAATAGTGGTGTCATTTGAACATGATGCACATAATACTTTGTTTAAAGGAGATGCATATTCCGTTCGTATGAGATGGTTTTATACATGATATATGGTATAATCTATAACACAAATAATCTTCATCCTTCCAAAATATTAGGCGTTAATATTATACATTTATGTTTAAATCCTTACTATGACCTGCCTCATACACAGATGTATCTTAATTATAAGTGTATATATATATATAAGAAATTCAAGTGGGTCGGGGGGCGGGTGACTTCTGACCTAACGTAGGTCCGCCTCTGTCCACAAGGGAAGTTCGGGCGGGGATCGGGGAGTTGCGGAGGCGAATGGGTTGACGGTGGCGGTGGATGCGTCGGAGTAACTGGCCGAAATTCAATTTAAGCCTCTTTATATATAAGATATAAGAATAGATATCGATCTTACATTGTCATTCAGTGTTTTTTTCCCGAATCAGATCTGTGGACACTTATGCGTGCTCGCCGTTCCATTTCGACAAAGCTTTCATTTGTTAAATTCTCATTTGCAATAAATATATACTCCTATGATATATTCTCAAGTTTTTTTTCTTTAATAATTACTTCTAATTTATTTATTTTTCCCATCAATTACAAAAAACACACACACGCATGCATACATACATATGTATGCTAGTGTAAAACCCACGGTGGGATGAAAGATAAATATGAAAATTTTTATATGAATATTTGAGGGTTTTTTTTAAAAAACACGGATCAAACTGACAATAATATCAAATCAAAACATTATATTAGGAGGCACACTTTGAGACGGTCTAACGGTGAGACGGAGTATCATTTAGACATTGACGTTTTAACACTTTGGGAGGGATGGATGTGATTTGTTTTAGTTTGTACTCCGTCTTATATATGTGTTTTTGTCTCATATGAATTTTTGTCTTATATTAGTATATATTTTTTTCGTAAAATTTAGATATAGTTTAAAACTATGAGTCAAGTCAAGAATATTTGGATAGCATTAACTCTATCGTCATATATTTTTAAGTTGAGACTCAAAATTTAAAGTATATTCAAATATAAAAAAAGATGTAATGTAAAAGCCTAATTTGAGACCATTGTTAACCTAAGTTCTCGATTACTCTATTTCTTCAATATTATTTTTATGCACAAACTTTGTCGCTATTATGCATAAGCAATGTCGTCGTTTAAAATATGCTTTTTTTAAAAAACAAATGAGTAACGTTGGCAAGAGGCTACATAATTTTATGTATAGAGATAATCTTCATTTCTGGTAGATAATTACATAAGAACACAGAAGAATTATATTAATGTTCTTTGTGATTCAAACACATGAACGATTTGTGGAGGTAAGGATGCTTGGACGTTAGCCTAATTATTAATGTTGGAAAGAGGCTCACCTCTAATACAATTATCGTTTTAAAGACATTCATTCTGTAAAACATTAAACTTATATTCTAATAATAAGAATAAAAATAATCATGAATCTAGTTTTTGAAACTCCGTTGGAGCTCCTTCTATCCATCTTACTCCAACTTGTATTCGTAAAACATGTTAGACAGTATAGTTGCAGAAATTATACAGATAAGAACGGGAAAATATGACAAAAACCTCAAAAAAATTAGATTAAACAACTCAAAACATGTACGTTCAAGATTAGAAAGACATTAGTGATGGAAAATATACAATACTAAATGAAAATAATTATGAGAAGATGGTGTCCTCGTGAATCCCAAATAAAAACTTACATTTTTCTCACCAATTTTAATTTTGAGAATCCATCTATTGCTTTCTTCCTTTTTGTGATGCAAACACATAGTATTGGTTTGCCAGCTTTCCCCATTTAATAAGGCATTCAATCCCCTTAAAAAAAAAACAAAAACAAAAACAAACAAATAATAAGGCCTGCAATCTGCTTCTTTATTTATTCAGGAGGTGGTGGTCTAAATATCAATTGCTTTATGCATCTTACATATGAGATCCTTCGACTAAATATAGAAGCTGCTCCTAAACTTGTTCGTCAATGCTTCTAAATTTCATTCTCAGCCATCATTCCATGTCAGAAGTTCCCAATTTCCCACGAATAACATCTGATTTCCACATCAAAATAAAAAAAAATCAGCATTATATTTTAAGAAAGCCGTATGATCTTATCACTGAGCTATGGATACCAACGTTCGAATCAAACACTATATACCATAATACTATAAGAAATTTAAGTACATATCTATGTCTTTGATGATGATACCCACCAAATCAATACCCCCAATTCATCATATTAATAGAAAAAAAAAATTTATCATCAGATGCAACATAATTTACTGGATAAAATGGAAAAAGTCACAATTGTCAGCACGTCTAAGTGGGGGCCACGACGCGGAGGGACTTTCCTATGTATCATGAGTCCCATTTGTGATCATCGACTTGATCAAACTTACTGAAATAATTGTCGATGCTGAGGCCAAAACTGCATGGGTCGAAGTTGGTACAACCATGCATGGGCTCTGTATATTACGAGATCGCACGAAAAAACTCGACTCTAGGGTTTCCTGGTGGTATGTGCCCAACTATTGGAGTGGCGCAGGCTACGGTGTGTTGCTTAGAAAATACGGGCTAGCTGCAGATCATGTAATTGATGCAAGAATAATCAATGTTAAGGGCAGAATTCTTAACAGAAAATTAATGGGGGAAGATCTATTCTGGGTATTTTAGCAAATTGGCAAAAAGACAATGCTCAATATTCGGATAACTACATAAGTTGGGTTAGGACAGTTTATAGTTACCTGACTCCTTATGTCTCAAAGTCCCCGAGAGCAGCGTACGTGAATTACAGAGATCTCGACATTGGAGTGAATAATAATGAAGGCGACACAAGTTACGCACAAGCAACCATTTGGGGCTTCAAATATTTCAAGAGCAATTTCCACCGCCTTGCTCGTGTGAAAGCCCTAGTTGATCCGAAGAACTTCTTCAGGCATGAACAAAGCATTCCACCACTTCACTTGCCAAAGAAAGATTAATTGAAATATATTCACGAGGAAAAACACATGATTTGTTTTAATCAACGTTGTGTTCTGGCTATGTTTGGTTATTATATATAATATGTGATGTATTTATATATTTTCTTAAGATACCAAAAAATAAATCCAGCCTTGTATGTAACTGGTTTGATTTTAATGATATGAGTTCAGATTTGACAGATAATGGTTTTTGTGCATAGTTTGGTTCCATTATATATTTCCGAATCAAATCCACAAGCTAATCATGCAATTGTTTAGCGTTGTGATTTCGGGCTCAATCAAATCCACAAGCTAATTAGCTATAAGATGTTCAACCGAGAAACTTTAGGTGAAGGGATTTAAATCAATTCCGTCCTATAACTTTTCATACTAAAAAATTAACATTATTTAACAAGGGCGCTATAAAAGCCCTCATTAATAACAAGGCTTTAAACAAGGTCCCAATAACCCTCGACACTAAGGAGGAATTTCAAAGCCCTAGTTGATGTTGCCACCGATGTTACGACATTGGTCACAACATCAGTATTCTACCTTTCTTCTTAACAACTAACTCTTATATTCAATATTGCTCTTGTTGTTGTTGACTGCAGGTTGACGATTAAGACTGTTCTTTAAGATTCCAGAAGGTTCTACAAGTTTCAGGAATAGGTTGGAGAAGTCTAGATTATGTGGTTGTATTCCATGTTGCTTTTTATGTTCAATGTTGCTCTTGATGCTGTTGAATGCAGGTTGACGATTCAGGTTGTTCTTCAAGATTCTAGAAAAGTTCTACAAGCTTCAAGAATAGGTTGAAGAAGTCTAGATCATGCGGTTGTATTCCAAAATATTAAAGAAGCCACTACATGACAGTTAGGCTGAGAGATCATGGGTTAGTGGAAGAAAATGTTTCTAGATCCTTCAAGGAGACTCTATGGATGGAGATTGCAACGTACAAGTTGTGCCTATAAATAGAGGATTGCATCGTTAATCACAAATGAAGCAATAATCGAGAATCAACTGTAGAGTGCTAATATCCAGAGAGATAGGATCGTTGTTGTGGACTTTAAGTTACTACAAGTGTTTATAAGTGTTGTAACATTTCGAGTAGCAATAGATCGATTGTATTGTGTATGTTAGTCTTTGTGAAGGATAGTTTCATACACACAGAATATATCAACTTTGGTAGTGCAGAGATAAATCTAGCCTTTAGATCATAAACCTTGTTTTAGATCTTGTTTTAAGACGATTCTATTTGTGAATCTCTTTGTACTCACTACTTGTTCAATAGTGAATTTCGCCATAAGGCATCACAATCTATTTTATAGATTGTGCAAACTTTGTAAACCATTGCAAGTTGTGTTTTAAGTCTTCCCCAGTTTCTGTCTAAACTAATGTTACTTTGAATGTTACAGCATTACTATGATTTTACATAAACACAACCCCGCATACCACATTTTCAACCTTTGCTACTAACGAGGACATTAATGAGCAATACATTTTCTCTCTTGAATACATAGGGCTTTAATAATCACCTTAATTGTCCTCAATAATACTGAGGGCATAGTCCTCTCGTTAAAAATTGTCAAATCTGTTTATTTTTAATTAGTTATATTTAATAATAAATAAAATGCATAAAATATATGATACTTCCTCCGTCCCAACTCTTTTTTCACATTTACTGTTTTCTCGTATTTTAGCGAACGAGTTTTTTATTAGTATTTGAAATGATAAAATATTTTTTAATGAGACATATAATAGAGGAGATGTAGATCTATCATACCCCTCTTTAAAAGTCAATCTATCATTTCAAATACTAATAAACAACTTGCTCGCTAAAACACGAGAACAAAGTAAATGTGAAAAAAGAGTTGGGACGGAGGGAGTATTTATTTATTGAGGTCTCGGGTTCGAAACCCAGCTCTTGTGTGTTGGTGCATGTTTAATTACATTTAAGAATAAAAAAATTACAGAAATATGAAATATATTTATTAGAAGTGAGAATTTAATGAATGAATCACCTAACCCAACAACAACTCTAGAGCACAAAGAGTTTTGCACACAAGAGGTGTCTGGTTCGAAATCATACGTCTCACAAATTCGGCAGACATTGCAAAATTTTAAAAAATTTCGTTTAATGAGGGCTGACGCCTTTGCTCAAGTTCGACAAACATTGCAAAATTTTAGAATTTTTGCAAAACTGCCCTCTTTAATACCGATGACGCATTTGACTTTGTTAACACCGAGGATATGTGACTATCCACTTTAAATGTTAGCAAGGAGAAAATTATTAAGGATCTCATTTAATCAATTTACCGAGTGCCCTCGTGAAATTATATTTTTTTTTGTAATGATCATCTTTGTTGAAATATTCCATACTTATCTACTTTTCTGATTTAGTCCCATGTAAAATCCAATTAGCCAATTTCGTCAATGCCCAAAAAATGACAAAAATGATATTGATGTGGTCACGTGTCATTCACATGCTTGTTATTTTCGCTTGAAATTGCTAAGCTGACTTTTTTTTTTCACACGTGGCATGCTAATTGTGAATTTTTCATCCAATAAAAAGACAGTAAATGGAAAAAAAATACGAGACTAAATCATAAAAATAGATAATTATGATACTATTTCAATAAATGTGGAAAGTTATGAGATGAAATTTGTTTAATATCGGTAGGCGAATCTAGTTTTGTCTTTTATGTTGGGGAATAGGGTGCCCGAATCTATTCGAGGTGCAATTAAATACATATTTAAATTGAACAAATATTTCTAACATGAATTAACCTATTAATTCAATTACCAAATACTAACAATAATCATGCGTACAATTTATTTCACGTAAATTCCTACATATGCGGAATCTAGGAGTTTACGGGAAACATACCTCTCGGAGTGACAATCTTTGAGTAGATGGATCAACCCAAATTCCTTCTCAAATATGTCCCACGTCCTTGTCCGTAATCCGGTGGAAGGATTCTCACAAACAATTATAACGAAGAGAGAAAGAAAACATATTGCACCACCTTTGTGGATTTCTGATTTTTTCAAGTCTGGAATTGTGTTGGGGATGGAAAATTCATCTCCTATTTATAAGAACCATGGGGAGCGAAATTTTTTCTTAGATTAGGTTTATGGAAAATTTCTTTGTATCTTCTCAAGATACAATCTTTAACATATCTCATATATTCTATTTTCATATATAATCACAAAAGATCTTCTCTCCCTAATCTTATAGAATTTTCGAAAAAAAATCAAGGAAACAAGAATCAAGATTTGATTTCTTGAATTTATGGGATAATCTTGTATTCCAAGAATACTTATCTCTTTCCATAAAATCTTTTCAAGAAAATCTTTCCTCTTCTTTTTCCCATAATTTTTGAAAATATTAGGAAAAATAGGGCAATAATATTTTCTTCACCTTTTCATTAATTGGACTTATATTGGGCTATTTGAGGGGCATTTAGGAGAATTAAGATTGGACCTCCAATGGACTTTGAATTTATAATATTTAGCCACAATATCATTCAGCCCATTAATATTAATTTACTCCACTGTAAAATTAATATTGCACTATCCATCTTAATCCACATTACGATAATATGGACCCCGATTATTATTTCCCATGTTTAAGATTATTTTGTCCATTAATTAATTAAGCCACTGAAAAGCTTTATATTAATTAATATCTTTTTCCTTTGAGTAAAGACAACTCAACATTATTATTCATACTGAAAACTAATTCCACTTGCAAGATTTGGTATGATAAAACTTCTGAGCCCACCAAGGGAATAAATCATACAAGAACTTCCTTGCACATGTTGCTTTGTATTAAATCTTAGCAATTTTCATGTAACTAATAATATTGCAAAAAATGCAAAGTATAGAATCACTCTCTAACTCTAAACCCAACGCAGATGAAAGCAATAAATACTAATTACAAACAATCCTATTTAAGTGACAGAGGTTAAGAAATTAACAACCACATAGGTCTAATTCATCATCCCATAAGTTAGTACAGAAGAATTTATCCTCTCTGTAGTTCCTCTTTAGCACACTACAATGTGCTAGTGCAATCTCTTGGACAAGACAGGTCAATCTGAGCTTTGCACATCAACCTCTACCAATGGAGTGTTCAATTCCATCTAGGTTGTGAAGATGTTCTTATTTACAAGGAACTGTTAATGTGATCTTCTATAATCGGGTATCACCACATTAACTTCAATGCAATATGTACTAATATTGAACGATTTACAATAAATAAATAACATTCATTCATACTTAAAGCAATAGTGATAAAATATTTATTTTCAGTAAATAAGAGTACATTAGTTTGTTATTATGTAAAAGCATACTTTCACGTATAACCCCAACAATCTCCCACTTATACTCAAAGTCTGCTTTTAAGTATATACTACAACACGTCTCATGTCCTACATGAGCCTAATAACATTTCTCTCAATTATACTCAAAGCAGATTGACAACACACTTGACAACCATTCCTTTTACGTAGAACCCCATCACTTTAACCTTTTGATTTATCAATTTCAGTCCAGGATTGTCTAATTTTAATTCTTTTAAGCAAATTTTTTGTCCTTTTAGAAAAGTTTAAAATGCGTGAAATGGCCATGTGCACTTAATCTTTTTTTTTAGAAGATGCATACACCAATGGGCCAATACACTCGTATAAAATAAAAGGGGGGCCAATACATATTTTTAATCCAACTCAGAGGTAGCAAATCGGGTAGTCCGGCCCGACCCAGCACAGCCCATCAGGCCAAGTCATGTTCATGGTCTGGGTCGGGTCAACCCATTTTTAATCGGGCCTACAAAAAATGGTGCCCAGCCCAGTATGGGATCACGTGTCCAGCCTGTTAGTGTTGGTGTCCTATAGACAATCTATTGTAAGGACATAATACTCGATGATATTCAGTTTGATTTAATATTATAGTTCACTTAATATTAATATATGGCAATATACTTGTTTGGATATTATGTTTGATTATTTTTATTTATTCATACAACTGTTCCCATGAGTCATTGTTGTCATTGAGGTTGTGAGAACTTCGATGTCTTAAGCATGATTCTCAAATAGCCCCAATCAAGGATAATCAAGAATGGGATATTGATGATGCAATGGAGATTAGTATGCGATCTGCATCATACTCTTAGATAGTGTAGTAAGATCTCACTTACTACGAGATACTAGGTATCTCATGATGGATGCACAAATACCTTAGAGGGTATTGGTATACCCATCCGAGAGACCGTTTGATGTATTTCCACTTTATGTGCCTACGGGTGTCTCGGTTAGTGGGAGCGATGCGATACTCCTTTGACTTGAGGTCAATACGCACAACATGTGTGGAGTGATGAACTTTGACCATGACCGACGCTTGCACCCGTCTATGGGTAGATATGACTTGGATTGGGTTCATCCCGAAGTGCATGTGCGTGATAGTTGAGCCAAGAATAAGATTCATTCCTCAATGTGGATTTAGAGAGAATACTCATCTTCTCATCATAATTAGATCAAAGTCATCGGTCGATGCACGTCAACTTAGACTTTGTGGCTAAGTGTGACATACATGATCAATTAGTGATTAGAGATAATATGATTAAGTTATTTGAATAGACACTTCATCATGTTCAATCCTTAATCGAGTATTCGCGAATGAAAGGAGGAAATCGTAATAGCCCATGTTTCAGTTGCAGGTAGTTGCATGTTTCTCGCAACGTACCTCATATATTGAGAATGTCTGATTTATTTTCTAGGTAATTAAGACCGTTAGTTTGACTAATAGCTCGATATATGAGGGCCTATGGGTCACACAACAAGTAGTCATTTTTAAGGATTATAGTTGGTTGATTAAATGTAAAATTGGATTTAGTATTTAATTTATGGAGAATTAATTAATAATAGATTAATTTGGAATTAATTATTATTAATATTTAATTAAATTGGATTTAATTAAATATGATTCCCAATAATAATATATGGAATATTATTATAGGATTTAATGTATATGGAATCAAATCCATAGAGATTTGATATACATGGGAATTAACTCCGTAGAGATTTTATATTTGGGAAATTAATCTGGGAGATTTATTTTATAAGATTAGGAATTTTATTTCCTAATCAGGTTAGCTTAAGATTTAAGCTGGGCCTTGATTGAGTGTCGTAATTGCTCGTATTTATTTGATTTTCATGTTCAATTTGATAGGAATCCATGCTTTTATTGCACTAATTTCACTCAATTTGACCTAAATGTGGAGAAAGGTTGTGTTTTGCTTTTTGTGTAGGAAATGAGTGAAAACAAGCTAGAATGATTAAATAAACTGCTTTGATCTAGAATAATGTAGGAGAAGAGAGTTGAACCATGTGAAAGAGCTTGAAATGAGGATCGCAATGCAAAAAGAACCAAGTCAATCGAAGTTCGGGAGCTCGAGTTATGGGCGAAACAAAAATGTCGCGCTGTTGGTACTACTCGACTCGAGCCAGACTGCTCGAGTCGATCCAATGTACTCGGCATTTTGAGCATTTTGAGTACAGTAGGTTGGGGAAAAAGTATGGCCAGCTCGACACGAGCAACCTGGCTCGAGTTGAGCTGCTGGAATAGCAAAAACGCGAGCACGATTATGGCCAGCTCGACCCGAGCAACCTGGCTCGAGTGGAGCTGGCCCAAAAATAGAGATGCTACCAAAAAGCCCTAGGGACACGTGCCATCTGATTCCAAAGCATATAAAAAGGCTCAACTTCGTTTTTTTCATCATTCAGCAGCTGGGGGAGAGATGGAGAAAGAAGCAAGTGATACCTTTTAGAGTTCCAAGTAATACTCTTGCTAGTTTTTAAAATTTTCTTCCATAGATAGTCTAGAGCTTCATAGAATAGCTTAGTTCTAGCTTTATTTACATTTCAAGCAAGGATTCAAAGAGGATTTGTGAGTTTTGTTATGCTTTTGTGCTACAATTTCATCCAAGAGGTGATTCTTACTTTTTATTGCATTTTACTTATTGATTTTATTATGGGTTCCTTGAATTCTTGTTGTTTAGCCATGAGTTTTGCCTTGTGCACCATGAGCTAAGGTTATTAGTGTTTGGGTGTTTGGAATTGTGGTTATGATTGTTTAATTGCTTTGATTATGGTTGTTTATCTCTATTGATGGTTATCCTTTAGATTAGGGGAATTTACTTGTTCTATTTTGGTGGTTTTGCTATGAGCTTGTGTGTTTTTGCTAGTTTATTTCAACGAGAGTTGGGTGGACGGGTTTAGGCACATGGGTATTGGTTTAATTCACCCGAATTGGAGTCGATTAAGTTCTATCACAACGAGAGTTGGGTAGATACTTTAGAACCCCCCTAATTTACATTATCTTCTTGAGTTAAAACCTTGAGTGGGTGGTGAAGAGCACATAGGAGCATCAACCTTAGTCTACAAGTGGGAACACACGGTGATGGAGTAGTTAGCTAATTAGAGGACCATATCCGTGCAATTACCCGGGTTAGCAAAGGGAGATTCACCTCTCGATCCTAGGATTTTTAACGATATTGTACCCTATGCTTACCAAGTACGGGAATTGTATATGTGTAGTGATCGCCCTTATGGAATAACCAGAAATAGAGGCAAACACCATAATTGATCTTTTGACAATCGTCTCATAAGGAAAAACACCCGAGCACATCTTCCCTCGCTAGTAAACAAAAATCATTTGCTATTTAATTGCTTTCTCATAGCTTGCTTGTTTTTAATTTAATCTTTATTTCACTTGTGGAATATTGCTTGTTTTAAGTTTTCAAAACATGTCACACTATAATCATGCGACAACATATAACAATTGGGCTATATTCCACACCTAGTCTCGTGGATTTATATTTAAAACTGGGCACTTCAACGACCCTCTTATACTTGAGAGGTTAGTGTGTTGCAAAACACGTGTCAAGTTTTTTGGTGCCGTTGCCGGGGACTAGGTTGTGTTGAGTATAGCTAGTTGTTCGTTGAACGTGGTTAATAGTGTCTTTTATTTTTGTTACTAACCTTGCTAATAGTTGGATTGGAGATTGTGGTCTTTGTTGATTTGCTAGGTGTGCATGAACACAAGGACAAGTGGAATTAAACCAATTCCAATTGACCTTGAGATCAAAGCAACGGCTAAGAGAAGAAACCGGGACTGAAATCGGAGATTAGCCCAACAAAGAGCAATTGGAGAAAATCAAAACCACCGAATGAATTTGGAAGGGGGTGAAAATAGGGAACGTCCTATGTGGGAATATTTCAACCCACAAGTGCAAAGGCACTATGATGGCATTGCTCGTCCACCTATAGCTAACAATTTCGAAATCAAGTCGGGGCTCATTCAAATGCTCCAAAAACAATAATTCGGGGGAGACAAGATTGAAGACCCTAATAGGTACATCGCCCAATTTGTAGAGTATCCGGATACGGTCAAGATTGGGGGTGTGACGGATGATTCATGGAGGGCCCGACTTTTCACATTTACCTTGAGGGATAAGGCGAAGGATTGGATCTCGTCCCTACCTCCCGATAGCCTTGGATCATGGGATGTCTTAGGTCAAAAATGATTGATGAAGTTCTTCCCACCATCAATGACCCTCCATTGCAAGAAGGAGATTGCCCAATTTCGTCAAAGGGGTGGGGAAAATTTGTATGAGGCTTGGGAGAGGTACAATGCTATGCTTCGAAGATGTCCTCAACACAACTTCGTCAAGGATCAAATTGTGAGCTATTTCTACTATGGGTTAAAGATGAGGCACAAATGTTTATAGACTCTTTGGCGGGTGGCTCGGTGTTTGATAAAACCGGGACGGATGGGATTGATTTGATCGAGAGAATTGCTAACAACACTTTCAATTGGTCCGCCGAAAGATTTATGGCTCATCGAGTTGCTCAAGTGGATAGTGATCCAAACATTGCAATGGCGGAGACAATGAAGTTCCTCATTAACAAAGTGGATTCATTAGTGGAGAGTCAAAAGAGGGGAATGATGGGAGAAAACATGGAAATGCCACAAAGTTTTGATCATGTGGAGGAGGCCAATTACATGGGTATGAGTTATTATCAACAAGGAAGTTACCAAGGAAACCAAAATTTCAAAGGAAACCATTACCAAGCCCCTAACCAAAATTTCCAAAGTCAAGCCCCTAACCAAAACTATCAAAACTGTTACCAAAACAACCCTTCTCAAAACTTTCCCAACCAAAACAATCCACATTCACAATTTCCAAGCCAAAACCAACCTTCTAGCCAAAACAACCATCAACAAAACTTCCAAAACTAAAGCAACAACCAATACCAAAATAACCAAGCCTTCCCATACAACAATTCCTACAGTCCAAACCTCCGAAAATATGAAAACTTCTCATACTCGAACCCGAAGGCCGCCCTCACTCTACCACCGGGATTTGATCCCGGAGCCCGTGTACCCAACAATGAAGGGAGACAAACTTTAGAGGATAGTTTGGCCACATTCATCTCTCTATCGAATCAACAAACACTCAAGTCCAATCAAAGGTTTGATAAGATAGAGGATGATTTGAAGAATTTTAGTAATATCCCTCATGCCATAAATTCTCTCTCAAACCAATTGAAGAACTTGGAATTCCAAATGGGGCAAGTGGCATCCTCAAGCCAAGGAAAAGATAAAGGAAAGTTTTCCTCCACGATGGAGGTGAATCCTAGAGAATATTGTAAGGCCGTTGAATTGAGGAGTGGTACAAGGTATGATGGGCCGAGCATGCCATTGGAAGACGATGAGGTAGAAAAGGAGGGAGAAAAGAAAGATAAGAAGGAGGAGATTGTTGTTGAGGATGCTTGTGTTGAGGTGGAAGGTGTTGAGGAGAAGAGAGTTCCTAAATGGAAGAAGGCTAAGGAGTTAAAGGAGAAGAACGAAAAGGTTGAGTGTGATGGATGGGGAATTCCTAAAACCCCTATTCCACCACCTTTTCCTCAACGTTTCATGAAGAAGAAGCTAGATGATAAGTTCGTAAAATTCTTAGAAAACTTCAAGAAAGTGACCTTGAACGTGCCTTTCTTGGAGGCAATCGAGGAGATGCCGTCTTATGCAAAATTTCTCAAAGAGTTGGTCACTAAGAGAAGGAAGGCGGATGAGTGTGAAATGATAAGCTTAACAAGTGAGTGTAGTGCCTTACTCCAAAGAAACCTCCCTAAAAAAGTCAAAGATCCGGGGAGCATAACCTTGTTGTGTGAGTTGAGTAACAAGGAGAAGAGAAACGCTCTATGTGACGTTGGTGCGAGCATCAATCTCATGCCCTTATCGATTTACAACCGTTTGAAAATGGGGGAGCTCAAACCAACGTCCATGACGTTATAATTGGCGGATCGTTCTATTACTTATCCAAAGGGAATTGTGGAGGACGTGCTTGTGAAGATTGACAAGTTTGTATTTCCGACGGACTTTGTGGTACTAGAAATGGAGGAGGATGTTGATATACCATTGATTTCGGGAGACCATTTCTAGCTACTGCAAGGGCGGTGGTGGACATGTACACGGGCAAGGTGACCTTGAAGCTCGATGATGAGGAGCTCGTTTTCGACTCCACAAAGCCATGCGGCATACATTCGAAGCGGAGGAGTGCAAATCCATTGACGTTGTTGAACATTGTGTCCAAGAGAAAATTGAGAAATCTCTTGCTCCTTACTTTCTTCATGATCAATCCTTCATTTGATTGTTATACTAATCCCTTATTTGAAGAAGAAGAAGAAGAAGAAGAAGAAGAAGAAGAAGAAGAAGAAGAAGAAGAAGAAGAAGAAGAAGAAGAAAAAAGAGGATGATGAAGAAGAGAAAGAGGTCCCAAGCGATGAGAAAGATAAAGATGATAATCTTATTGTCGAAAAAGATGAAGAGGAGTATCCATTGATGGATGTAAGCAACAAGGAAAATCAAGAAGCATCCAAAAAAAATTTGGAGAGTGAAATGAGCATTTTTAATCCCATTTACTCTTCAATTTTCACTTTATTGGATATAGATGCTTCTATTGATTTTGTCTTGCCTCTTGATACTTACAATCAAACGAAAGAAATTGAGAAAAGTTTGAGCATTCTTGAGATAAGAGGGAAAGAAAGGCAAGAGATGATGGTGAGAGAAAATGGATACAATTTGGAGAATTTCATCATCCATAAGTTATGCAAGAGAGATGGAGGTTGTTGGTCGATCTTTCATGATACCCTCCTTGATTTTGAAGCCAAAAGATTGAAATACGAAGGCAAGGAGGATCGATATCCATGGCCTTACCGATGAGTCGAACGACTCAAGTTTCGTCCGGCATAGGACGTTAAACCTAGCTCTTAATGGGAGGCAACCCATCTTTATGTATTTTTATGTGTTTATCTTGTTCGTTTGATCTTGTTTTGGTAGTGTCGTTTTTTGTAGGTTGTCGGGGTCGTGTGACGAGGCTTGGTGAAGATTTTGAGCTTAAATGAAAGATATGTGCTTGAAGGAAACTTTAGGTAGAAACACCTTTTTCCAAACTTAGATTTGCTTAGCAAAGTCTAAGTTTGGGGGGGTGTTTCATCTTTTTATGCATTTTACATTTGCACCGGCGCACCCCCGTTTTGAGGTTTTGGTGATGCTCACCGTATGGCATGTTTTTGAGCTTAAATGGTGAAAATACTTGTATATGAATTTTGCCATGTTGGACTCTCTTTTGTTGGTATACTTGCTTGTTGAAGTTGAATGATGATGAGCTTAATTGTTAAGATGTGGTTAGTATAGAGCTTAATGTTTCTTGGTGCTTGGTGCAATTTCATGGTAAACTACTCCTTTTTCCAAACTTAGAATTGCTTAGCAATATCTAAGTTTGGGGGGAGTGTAGTCGTTATTGTACGTTTCATTTAAACCGGCGCACCCATTTGTCTACTTGGTGGAGGTCATTACTTCTTGGTGGTTGGCATTGTGCTATATTTCTTGATGATTTGGTAGTATATTTGTCCCTTGGATATTGAGTATTGTGATGGATGCTTTTGTTTGTGATGTTGAGACTTTTGCTTGGATGATTGGTAGTGTTTGATGTGATGAGGTGGTTACTTGTTGGAGGATTGCACTACTTGATTACATGCTTTGAAATTGATAGACTAGGGATGGTGTGACTATTCCCTAATGCAAATCTTGAGAGACTTGGGTCATTGAATCATTCATCTCATGAATTAAGTTTCTTTCTTGAGTGGATCATTCACAAAATGCATGCTAGAACTTGTCCCTTTGTCTTGTTTGAGATCGCATTTTTGGGAAGGTGTTAAAAATGATTGGAGGCCATTTTTGGATTGGAGGCCATTTTTGGTTTGATGAGTCATTTGGCCAAATAAATCCCACCCGAATGAAATCAATCTGTAGTAAGCCCCTTTGAGCCTTTAAGCCTATTTTTGTTGGCAAGCTACATTGATTTAGCCATTTTTACTATTTCTTTCTTGAGCCCCATTTTGATCCTTATTGACTTGTAGAGCTTCATGGTTGGTAAATAATGGAAGGACAAAACATAAATGAGTGGATTTTGAGTTGTCAATGTGAGAAATTTGAGAAAAATGCAAAAAAGGGGTTGAGAAAGGATGAGAAAAGAAAGAAAATAAGCCTTGAAAAAATGTGAAAAAGAGAAACAAGGCAAGAAAAAGAAATCTTGAAAAATGAAAAAAAAAATGAATGAAGAAAGTAAGGTTTCGAAGGAGCTTGAAAAAGAAAAAATGGCTCTAAAAGAAAAGAAAAGAAAGGGAAGGTGAATTGGGTACTTGTGAGC
Organism: Stenogyne calaminthoides; assembly: GCA_037126765.1. Classification (NCBI taxonomy): domain Eukaryota; kingdom Viridiplantae; phylum Streptophyta; class Magnoliopsida; order Lamiales; family Lamiaceae; genus Stenogyne; species Stenogyne calaminthoides. The sequence goes on from JBBCBC010000015.1 coordinate 22,831,164, forward strand.
TTGAAATGAGAAAAGAAAGAGAAATGAGTGTGAGATTGTGTTCTTAAACTTCTTGATTGATTTACCAACACTTGTTGCTCTACAAGGAATTGTTGCTCTACAAGGAATTGAGTCATGTTGTCCCAAATTTTACCTCACCTTTGTCCAAAGAGCCTACATTACCACCTTGTGAAAGACCTCCATGATTTGATTACCTACCAAAAGAGTTGGTGGAGAATTGAGATGAGGGGCAAGCCTATGGATGTTGCATGGAGTGAATTGATTGAATGAGAGTAAAAACGTCCCTAGAAACAAGTGAGCTTTGAGTGAATTACTTCCATAAGAGAGTGAGAATAGTGCACTTGAACTTGTCTTATCTTGATCATTGCATGTTTAATTGTGGTATGAGATTTCACTTGTGATTCCTTATTCATTTTATATGATCCTTGAAGTCCATTGCATAAGTCTTGATGTCCATACATTGCATACTTCACAATTCCTCCCCCTTATTCAATTTTCTTTCGTTGCTCGGGGACGAGCAACACTTTAAGTTTGGGGGGGTTGATTGGGTGTCGTAATTGCTCGTATTTATTTGATTTTCATGCTCAATTTGATAGAAATCCATGCTTTCATTGCACTAATTTCACTCAATTTGACATAAATGTGGAGAAATGTTGTGTTTTACTTTTTGTGTAGGAAATGAGTGAAAATGAGCTTGAATGATTAAATAAACTGCTCTGATATAGAAGGATGTAGGAGAAGAGAGTTGAACCATGTGAAAGAGCTTGAAATGAGGATCGCAAAGCAAAAAGAACCAAGTCAATCGGAGTTCGGGAGCTCGAGTTATGGGCGAAACAAAAATGTTGCGTTGTTGGTGCTACTCGACTCGAGCCAGACTGCTCGAGTCGAGCTGGCAGCTCGAGTCGATCCAATGTACTCGGCATTTTGAGCATTTTGAGTACAGTAGGTTGGGGAAAAAGTATGGCCAGCTCGACCCGAGCAACCTGGCTCGAGTCGAGCTGCTGGAATAGCAAAAACGCGAGCACGATTATGGCCAGCTCGACCCGAGCAACCTGGCTCGAGTCGAGCTGGCCCAAAAACAGAGATGCTGCCAAAAAGCTCTAGGGACACGTGCCAACTGATTCCAAAGCATATAAAAAGCCATAACTTCGTTTTTTTCATCATTCAGCAGCTGGGGGAGAGATGGAGAAGCAAGCAAGTGATACCTTTTAGAGTTCCAAGTAATACTTTTGCTAGTTTTTAAAATTTTCTTCCATAGATAGTTTAGAGCTTCATAGAATAGCTTAGTTCTAGCTTTATTTACATTTCAAGCAAGGATTCAAAGAGGATTTGTGAGTTTTGTTTTGTTTTTGTGCTACAATTTCATCCAAGAGGTGATTCTTACTTTTTATTGCATTTTACTTGTTGATTTTATTATGGGTTCCTTGAATTCTTGTTGTTTAGCCATGGGTTTTACCTTGTGCACGATGGGCTAAGGTTATTAGTGTTTGTATGTTTGGAATTGTGGTTATGATTGTTTAATTGCTTTGATTATGGTTTGTTTATCTCTATTGATGGTTATCCTTTAGATTAGGGGAATTTACTTGTTCTATTTTGGTGGTTTTGCTATGAGTTTGTGTGTTTTTGCTAGTTTATTTCAACGAGAGTTGGGTGGACGGGTTTAGGAACATGGGTATTGGTTTAATTCACCCGAATTGGAGTCGATTAAGTTCTATCACAACGAGAGTTGCGTAGATACTTTAGAACCCCCCCTAATCTACATTATCTTCTTGAGTTAAAACCTTGAGTGGGTGGTGAAGAGCACATAGGAGCATCAACCTTAGTCTACAAGTGGGAACACACGGTGACAGAGTAGTTAGCTAATTAGAGGACCATATCCGTGCAATTACCCGGGTTAGCAAAGGGAGATTCACCTCTCGATCCTAGGATTTTAAACGATATTGTACCCTAGGCCTACCAAGTACGGGAATGGTATGTGTAGTGATCGCCCTTATGGAATAATCGGAAATAGAGGCAAACACCATAATTGGTCTTTTGACAATCGTCTCACAAGGAAAAACACCTCAACACATCTTCCCTCGCTAGTAAACAAAAAATGTTTGCTATTTAATTGCTTTCTCGTAGCTTGCTTGTTTTTAGTTTAATCTTTGTTTCACTTGTGGAATATTGCTTGTTTTATGTTTTCAAAACATGTCACACTATAATCATGCGACACATATAATAATTTTGTTATATTCCACACATAGTCCCGTGGATTGATATTTAAAACTGGGCACTTCAACGACCCTCTCCCTACATATATGAGCTCTTGGGAATTCACAAACAACGTTAATTCATATTTTCTCCATAAGATCTATAGTTAGAATTTTCCTAGCAAATTCATCTCGGGATTCAATGTTGGCAAGTCCGTGATTGGGGATTACGTGGATACCATAGTAGAGAAATATGCGTACCATTTACTATAAGGTTTCTCTTTATGTTTGCACGTATTTAATTATGCAATTATATGTTCATTGTTGGTGAACTGTTTAATTCCGTTGCTCATGTATTACGTGCCTCTAAATTTCAACAGTGGCATCAGAGCTTCAGGCTCTTGATTATTTGCTTAATTGAATTGATTTATTGGTTTATAAATTTTTTATAAATTCGATGCGGCCAAAGCTGGCTTTTGACCGCACCTGTTAATTATTTATGGGGCTGCATGTTGGGGCTTATTAGTTTGTTTTGGGCGAATTGTGTCTATTTTGTCCTCTCACTTGTGCGCCCCTTTTGTCTCCGTCTTCCCTTGGTTTCCTCAAATTAGGGTTTTCGAAACCCGTACTCACATCACCGCACGCCGCTCCGCTGGTTGGACCGCATTTTGTCGCTTAAGGCGGCGACTTACGCCGCGCCTTGCGGTGTCTCGCGTGCTTCCGATCCGCTCGGAAAGGCAGTGACCCGATCCCTTCCCTCTTGACTCTCCTCTATTGAAACCCGAATCGATATCCTTCAACGAGCGGCGGTGCAATCGCGGCCGAGGTTCGCGACGGTGATACCGATTGGGATTCATGGCGGCGGTCAAACCTCACACTCCACGAATTGCAGCTTGGAGCGGCCGATTGATGCGTAACCGCAACGAGCGATGCTCGTGACACGCCGGCGTGCCTAGAATGACACGGCGTGGTCGAACACACTCAATGGCGGTCGCGGCGTGGTACTTTGGACCTCTTTTCACGGCGACAATTTGATGACGGACTCACAAGCAGCGCCGATTCGTCTCTTGACTCTTGACGAAGACACGGCTGTGACGACTCCATTCACTCCTTACCATTGTTGCGTGACCTGCTCGTTCCATGCTCGCTACTTTACTCAAACTGATTCTGATTCTTGTTCTGGAAATTGAATTTTTTTTTAGAGTAATTGGATTATTTTTCGATTAATGTTTGAAAGTGTGTGTGCGTGTATTTTCAGAGTGTTGTTGAAAATGTTGTGCAACATGTAAAATAAAATATAACAGCGGAAGTATAAAAACGCAGTGCAAAGGATTTCCAAAATTGTGTATAGTCTATAATCAGACTATACGAACATCATGGCTAAAAACATCACTATAACAAGTAGTGAGATACACACGAACCTTTTACAAGATCCTAAAAGGTGTAGTTTTTACCACACACCAAAAATCAATCTATCAATCAAGTAACTAGTGATCTTATTCAACCTAAAACTTGATCTAATAAGATAAAATCAATACTGATGGGAAATGTTGGAATACATTCGACTAGTACAAATAGACATAGCATCGACCCTCACACTCCACTCACGGTTGTGTCTCGGATGCTACTCTTTTAAGTTTGGAGTAGAGCAAATGGGATTTCACTTTAACTCAAACTTGAATGTCGACCAATGCAGTGTATTTATAGACTTCGAAGATCAACTGCATTGTCCTATCCACTAGGTGTGGACAACCTTGAACATCTCCTCCACTATCTCCATGATCTTGGTGTAACCACCCATGATCTTTCTATTCTTACTCCATTCCAGTGCAACCGCTTGACAATATCTTAAATTGTCTTCAACCTGCAATGTAGGAAACGTAGAAAAACACATCTAATAAAACGGAATTAGTGTTAGGAGAAAGGGCAAATTTATGATGTTGTGCAGAATGTTGTCCAACATCTGGAACAACATCCGTGCAACATCAACAAACTCCCCCAATTTGTCAGGAAAGAAATAAATAATAGACATTCAGAGAACAACTACTATTCAACCAAATCATAATTTAAAAACAGACAACAAGCACAAGCACTAAGTACATCAGCAGTGTACTTAGGCCAAAGTATCCAACATAAAGTAAATGACAGAAACATAAACCTAACCTATCATATAGTTGTCCATTAACAGAGTTTATAAAGTAAAGAGCAGTAAATAAAAGATTGCAATACAAAAAGGAATTTTTAAAGAGAAGTATAGGGAAGGACTAGGCCATTTGAATGGCTGCATCTCCATAATCTACAAATGCTCCCCCATACATCAAAAACTCCCCCTGTCTTGAATTTGTTCACCAGTTATCAGCTCCATACAACTGATAAATGATAGAACACTCTCTGAGGACATACTCTTCCTGTTAGGAATTTTCTTCAGCTCATCGTCAGTGTCATCAGGGCTATCGTCAACTGGTTCAGGAATAATCTGTTCACCAATATGTTCAGCAGTAGCATTGAGTACATCTTCCACAACATCCTCCACAGCCTCATTAACAGCATCTTGTACAACATCTTGAACCTCTCTATCTTCAGCATCATTTTGATCATCTTGTGCATCAGCACCATCATCATCCTCAGCAGCATCTTCAACATTATCACCAGCATTTGGTGCATCATCCTTCTCACCTGCATGGCCAGACGGACCAGCTCCATCATCACCACCATCTTCAGGACCTTCATCAGGTGATCCTCCCCCTGTTGGAGTAGAAACCAGGCTTCTCCAGAAGGTTTGCTGTTTAAGTAGAGCATCTATGTTCTACTGAATGGAAGTAATCTGATCAGAAATGATAGAATTTGTAAAATGAACAGAGGGTGTACCATCTCTTCTGGTTACTGTATAAGGAATGTTGCCAATAGGATGGGCAACATTTTTGGCTTGCGGTTCAGGATCAGGTAAAGGAAGATCCACAGTTCTGTTTCCAGCTTTCAGCACATGAGATATTCCAAAGCTTGGAATAAATCCACTAATCTTTTCACCTCTAGGCCTCTCAAATTCTAACTTATCCAAGAACTGACAGATCAAACTTGGATAAGGAAGAATGCTTCCTTCTGTGTGTTTACCAGCATATGTCATCATATTATCAAATATGATCTGCCCCATGTTAAATCTGTTCAAGTGTACAATCTTGTACAATAAGAAGGCTTGCTCTTTGGTTAACACAGTAGAGTTCTTTGAGGGTAGCCAATTGGAAACAAGAAGCTTATGCATCACAGAATACAAGGAGGTTAATTTGGCAGCAGAAAACTGTAAGGTCCATTCAGGATACCTTCCACCAGTGATGACAAACATCACTTCCTTAATATCCAGCTCAACATTATCCTCCTCAGTTTGTCTAGTCCTTAGAAAGATATTGATAAGCCTAGGATTGATTGTTACCACATTGTATCTAAATCTTATCTTTCCATAATTTGAAGATTGCCTATTACCACAGCTCCTTTTCAAATTTGCATAGAATTCAGCAACCCAACCAACATAATACAGTTTAGCATATTGAAGAGCATGCAATAATGATCTACTCTCTAGAAAACCAATCAGGTTATTATCTTCAAAGTCTGGGATTTTGATGATCATTTCATCTATTATGTTCCTTTTAAGAAAAGATTTAACCACAACAGGCTTTCTATCATATTCTTCCTTATCATCAGGGTCAGAGTCAGATTTCATTACCTCATAAAAGAGTTGATCAAACTCATCATCAGTTTGATCTTCAACAGGCTCATCTTGTTCAGGTTCATTTTCTTCAGGTTCTTCTTTCTCAGGTTCCATATCTTCCTCAGAGTCCTCAGCTTGAGGATCAACTTCTTTCTCAGAATCAGATGATTCAGCAGCATCTGCAACAACATTCACAGGAGGATCATTTCTTCTTTTGGTTCTCCTCTCCTTCTTAGCCATTAGCTCTTCCATTGTCAGATCATCACCAGAATCCTTTGGCTCAGCAGCAAGGACTTCAGGAACTGCCATCTCCTCATCTGAATCCTCTACAGTGATAGGTTCATCTACACCACCATCAGTTCATTTGGGATGTTTTCCAGTGTAATATACTTTCTTACCAAGATTCCTTTGAGACATCCTCCTCTTTCCCCATTTTCCACCTCTTTTGGGAGCTAACTACTTCTTCCTCACTCGAATGTTCTTCAGTTTCTCCCCCATTCCTTCTGAATTGGAGGAATCAACTTTTTCCATTTCCACATCGGCTGTTTGAGTAGGGTTTTCAAGAGGATTAGGAGTATCAGAAATAGGGTTTCTGAAGGTATTTCAAGAGCGGGTTCTTCAGCCAAAGGTCGAGTTGAGAGATCAACATAGTCAGAAATATTTACTAAGTTAGAACCAAAGTAAATGTCAGGTAAAATGATCGGGTTCTGCTCAACGGCTTGTTTTACAAGGAGGGCAACAAGTGATTTTGGAGCAGAATCAGGAATACATAGTGCAGGAGGTTTAGGAATGGAAGAAGATGATGATTCACCAACATTTGTGGAATCATATTCTTGATTTTGTGCGGCCATTTCTGCGAGCAAGTTTAACGGGTTTGAATTTGACGGAGAAAAAGGGTGCAAATGAGGGTTTTCTCGAGAAGTGTTTACGTGTGAGGGAAAATTATCAGAGGAACTCGAATGGTTTGGTTTATCAGTCATAATACTGCCTTTCTGTCCAATCAGAATAAAGCACAAAAATTAAAATAATGTTATATGAAATATAGGATGGAAGAAGCAAATGACCAAAATAATTGAAATAACGTAAGTGTAAATCAAACAAACCTTGATTCCTATGTGCAACAACAATGTTTTCAGCTTTTAGTATCATATAATTCAAATAAGTCGAACATAAATAGATACCAAGATGGAGGTTATTACGCATAGAACCACTTAGAAACCGACCAAGAGTGGGACAAAGTAACTACCCACTATGGCAAATGTGATCGTGTGTATGTGTATGAGCCGCAATAAACATTTTCAAAAACAGGAAACCATATCTAAAAATTAAATAGACGCATATCAGTTCAAATAACTTGCTTAAACCGCGAATTCAACTTATCCAGAACTTTAAAAAATCATGTATGATAGATAAAGTTCAAATCACTAAAGGTTTCACAAAATGTCGGCACACATATATCTCAACACTCAATTTTGCATGAAATTCATCATCAAAGTGTTGCATATTTTGAATTTTCTTTTAAATACATGTTCACATTGATCCATATTTTCAAGAGAGAACATCGTAGTCGCGAGCTCCGTGTCCCATAGTTACTCAGCGGATTGTGAACAAACATGAATGTATGTTTAATCACCTTTTAAAAAGGGAACATCGTAGTAGCGAGCTCAGTGTCCCATAGTTACTCAGTGATTACACATCTAAGTTGTGTTTTATTTTTCAATGCATTTAAAATATATATGCTCAAGACTCTATATCTAAACCATGATTCAATAATAAGATCATAACACTATCATTTACAGTTCAAAAAATAAGCAAATCAGCAGACAAACTCATTATCAAAACCACAATGTTGCTTCAAATGTTGGAAACATTTGTCACAACATCTAGTGTTTATTTTCAGATATAGCAAAGACCAAGAGATTTTCTAAGTGAAGAAAACCTCTCATTATCAAAGGGCTTTTGTGAAAATATCAGCAAGTTGTTTTTCAGTAGAAATGTATTCTAACTTCACAACTTCTTTCTCTGCAAGATCTCTTATAAAGTGATGTCTTATACTTATATGCTTAGTCAAAGAATGTTGCACAGGATTCTTGGAAATGTTGATAGCACTAGTATTATCACAATAAACAGTCAAAATACCACTTTCCAACCCATAATCATCAAACATCTTTTTAAGCCATAGCAGTTGAGTGCAGCAACTTCCAGCAGCAACATATTCAGACTCAGTTGTTGATTGTGAAACACAGTTCTGTTTCTTACTATGCCAGGATATAATGTTGTTTCTCATGTAGAAACATCCTCCACTAGTACTTTTTCTGTCATCACAATCACCTGCCCAATCTGCTTCACTATAGCCAACTAAAGAGCAATTAGTATCCATTGAGTACCAAATACCTAGATCACATGTTCCAGCTACATATCTTATAATTCTTTTCACAGAATTAAGATGTGATTCCTTAGGATTAGCTTCATATCTAACACAAAGACAGACACTATACATAATATCAGGTCTACTAGAAGTTAAGTACAAAAAACTACCAATCATTGATCTATACAAAGTAGGATCAACATCTTTTCCAATCAAGTCTTTACTCAACTTTTGAGTTAACTTTCAAGACCAAACATTTTCACTAAATTCTTAGCATATTTGTTTTGAGAAAAGAAAATACCATCTTTCATTTGTTTGATTTGAAGACCTAAAAAGAAATTCAGTTCTCCAACCATGGACATTTCAAAAGTACATGTCATTTCTTTAACAAAACTTTCAAGCATATCATTACAAGTTGAACCAAATACAATATCATGAACATATATTTGAGCAACCATGATATCACTCTTAGAATTTTTAATGAACAAGGTTCTATCAGCTTCACCTCTTAAAAATCCAAACTCAAGTAAGAAATCAGTAAGTCTATCATATCAAGCTCTAGGTGCTTGTTTTAGACCATACAAGCTTTCTTTAACTTTTAAACATGATCTGAAAATTCTAGATTTTCAAAACCTTTAGGTTGTTCAACATAAGCTTCTGTTGAAATATAGAGGCACGTAAAACACGCAATCACATGCACAGTGGAATTTAAAGTTCACCAACAACTGACAATTAATTGCATACAGATTACAATAATCATAACAAGAAATCTTACAGTAACTCGAGAGCAGATTTCTCTACTATGATATCCACGTAATCCCCAATCATGGATTTGCACGGATTTGCCAGTGTTGAATCCCGAGACGAATTTGCTAGGAAAATCCAAACTCTAGATTTTATTGAGAAAATATGAGGTTATACTGTTTGTGAATCTCAATAGCGTGTATATATAGGGAGGCTTAGCTTATTTCCCAAGCTAACCCAATTAGGGAAATAAAATCCCTAATCTTGAATTAAATTAATTCCTTTTAATTTAATTTCCTAAATATAAATCTCTGCGGATTTAAATGCCTTATATGAAAATCTCTACGATTTATTTTCATATACATTAAATCCTAATATTATATTCCAAATATAATTATTGGGAATTCTTATTTAATTAAATCAAATTTAATAAAATATTAATAATAATTAATTCCAAATTAATCTATTATTAATTACTTCTCCTTAAATTAAATATTAAATTCAATTTAACATTTAATCAACCAACTATAATCCGTAAAAGGGAACTACTTGTTGTGTGACCCATAGACCCTCATATACCGAGCGATTAGTCAAACTAAAGGTCTTAATTGAACCCTAATCAATAAATCAGATATTCTCAATATATGAGGTACGTTGCGAGAAACATGCAACTACCTGTAACTGAAACGTGGGCAATTGCGATTTCCTCATTTCATTCACGAATACTCGATTAGTCTTGAACATGATGAAGTGTCTATTCAAATAACTTAATCAATTTATCTCAAATCACTAATTGATCATTGGTGTCACACTTAGCCACAAAGTCTAAGTTGACGTGCATTGGCCAATGACTTAGATCCAATTATGATGAGAAGATGAGTATTCTCTCTAAATCCACTTTGAGGAATGAATCCTTTTCTTGGCTCAACTACCACACACATGCACTTCGTGATGAACCCAATCTAAGTCATATCTACCCATAGACGGGTACAAGCGTCGGTCATGGTCAAAGTTTATCACTCCACACATGTTGTGCGTATTGACCTCAAGTCAAAGGAGTATCGCATCGCTCCCACTAACCGAGACACCCGTAGACACATATAGTGGAACTACATCAAATGGTTTCTCGGATGGGTATACCAATACCCTCTAAGGTATTTGTGCATCCATCATGAGATACCTAGTATCTCGTAGTAAGTGAGATCTTACTACACTCTCTAAGAGTATGATATAGATCGCACACCATTCTCCAATGCATCATCAATATCCCTTTCTTGATGATCCTCGATTGAGGCTATTTAAGAATCATGCTTAAGTCATATGAGTTCTCACTCACTCAATGACAGCAGTGACTCAAGGGAACACATATAAGAATAAATGCAAACAATCAAACATAATATTCTAATGAGTGTAACGCCATACATTTAATATTAAATAAACAATAATATTAAACTAATTAATGAATATTATCTTAGTATTATGTCCTTACAATAGATTGTCTCTAGGACACTAACACTAACAATCTTCCACTTGGACTAGAGTCAATCACCTACATGTCTAAACCCCTAGACCATCAAATGTCTAGTGTGTACATTGTTGTGTTCGATATAATTACTCAATTTAATCGAACACGACGGAGGGACACGTGTATTAATCAACTATTAAAATAATCATGATTGATGGACAAGTGTGCTCGCTGTTTGCCGACCAAACATGTTTGCTCTCCAGCTCGCCACTCACCGACTACGCAAGTTTGTCCGCCGGCTCGCCGCTTACCGAACGAGCAAGTTTGTTCGGTGGCTCACCGCTCGCCAAAACGAGCAAGTTTGTTTGCTAGCCCACTGCTCGCCAAACGAGCAAATACGCTTGCAGCTCGCCAAATCTGGCATAATGACCTGATACTATTTTGAGATGATCCTGAAGATATGTTGAGTGATCGATCGAAAGCAAGAAGAAAATCGATAAATTTGAATTGAATGACCTAAGGGTCAGGATATCTGAACTCAGCAAGCCTGAGTAACCTGAAGACTCAGATAACCTGAGGACTCAGACAACCTGAGGACTCAGACAACCTGAGGACTCAGATAACCTGAGGACTCAGACAACCTGAGGACTCAGACAACCTGAGGACTCAGATAACCTGAAGACTCAGATAACCTGAGACCTCAGATATGCTCGATAAGAACAGTGTTCCTGTATAAAATTGATATGTCCGAAGGGGCGAACAGGGAATCAATCGAGCAAAAGATGATTTGGACGACCAAAAGAGTGCCTTATGAACAAGCAAATGTAAAGGTCAACCAGGAAGATGAAGTTGGAAACGTGGCAGCATCACATGAGTTCTTACAAGACACAAAGACTCCAGCTCATGCTTGCCTAACCAGCTCATGCTTGTTTGAGCACTATAAATAGAAGAAAAAAGAGCAAGAGACGGGTTCAGAAAAATTCCAGAATTCACAAAAAATTTCCCAGAGTGGTTCAGAAAAAAGTTCACAAATCATCCATACTCGGAAAAATCCCTAGCACTCACACACTTACTCTCCAAATAATCTTCTTTCATAGAAGTTCATCTCATGAAAAGTATGTTGTACTGTGCATGTAAATCTCGCAATACAACATCCCTGGCTTGGCATGCCCCCAGAGTAGTCATTCACTGACGAACTGGGTCAACAATTTCCTGTTATTTACCATATATAGTACACATACTTATTTTGTTTGTGAGTTGTTATCAAATTAGCCACATAATATTCTCCATATAAAACGACTCGCATCTTACAAGACACTAAGACTCCAGCTCATGCTTGCCTAACCAGCTCATGCTTGTTTGAGACTATAAATAGAAGAAAAAAGAACAAGAGACGTGTTCAGAAAAATTCCAGAATTCACAAAAAATTTCCTAGAGTGGTTCAGAAAAAAGTTCACAAATCATCCATACTCGGAAAAATCCCTAGCACTCACACACTTAGTCTCCAAATCATCTTCTTTCATAGAAGTTTATCTCATGAAAAGTATGTTGTATTGTGTATATAAATCTCGCAATACAACATCCCTGGCTTGGCATGCCCCCAGAGTAGTCATTCACTGACGAACTGGGTCAACAATTTCCTGTTATTTACCATATATAGTACACATACTTATTTTGTTTGTGAGTTGTTATCAAATTAGCCACATAATATTCTCCATATAAAATGACTCGCAACAACTGGCGCTAGAGGGAGGGTACAAAAAAACCAACCCATACATAATCCCGTAGATAGCCGAGGCAGAAAAAAGAAATATAATGCCTCAATCTAGGAATACTCAGACAGAGAGGTCGAGACATCAGCCTCACAAAGATCAGACAGTGGAAACCATCAATCTTGATGATATTGCCAACGATCCTGCGGCCACAACAAAGGCCATCACTTTCTTGTTGCGAGCACAGAAAGAGAGGGCCGAAAAAGAGTTGGCCAAATTGAAAGTTCAAGATGATGATGATCGATGCTCGCATACACCTGATAGCGAGCAAGTTAAATTGAAAGCTGCACGGAAGCGGGCCGACAAAAAAACTGATGATATTTCGGATGACGAGCAGCCTCAAGGGTCCAGACCATCAGCGTTTGGACGTTTGAGACTCTCCGTCAAAGACCGAATCAGAAATTATAGGCGACAGGATCCTGGGAGAGAACAGCCGAAAAACATGCCCGCTCCCTCAGATCCTCCTGATCATCCGCATCCCGAACAAAAATCGGCTGGAACTAAATTGTCTATCCATCATCGATTGGGTAGCCAAGGACGAACTTGGAAAGGGGGACTGCCCCATCACGAGCATGACCCCCTGGGTCCTCATGATGGGACATAGACCCGATCCAAATCTGCAGTTCCACGAAGTTTGCAGAAATGCAAAAAGCAATTGAAGGTTTACAGGCCAACCTAGCCTCAACGAAAGGACTTCCCCGGGCGAGCACAATGCCCTGCTCGCCACTAACACCGGCGATCATGGTAGCCGAAATACAAGAGAAAGTGGCAAAGATCCGACCATCAATACCTATGTTCGATGCTGAGTCTGACCCACATGTTCATCTCAGCAAATACTCAAACTTTATGATCGCCATGGGCGCCACCGACACGACTCAGTGCCGATCATTCCCCATGACATTGGGCGACCGTGCCCACAGATGGTTTTCTACTCTGCCCGCTGCGTCCGTCACGTCTTTCGCCCAATTGGGACAGAAATTCCTGTCCCATTTCTCATCCATGTGTGCTCGCCCAGCACCTAAACAAAGGTTGGCACATTTCTCCCAGCTAAAGGGTGAGTTAGATCGAGCATACATCGAAAGATTTGACAAATGTTTATATGATGGAGCCCCAGTTGAAGAGGATGCTAAGATCCTCACGGTGGTCGGAGGCCTGACCTTGAATACGGATATGTGGAAGGCCATGCATCAAGATTAGCAAAACACATATTCCGAATTCCGAGAGCGAGCAGCCAAGATTATAGCCATGCAGGATCTGCTCGCCCAATCACGATTGGGTCAGGAAACAACAACAAAAAAAGTTTTTGGTAAAAAAGTAATGAATGAGGGGGGGTATAAACCCCCAGGGTCTTTCAAACCATTCGAAGAAAGAGCAGAAGCAAACGCCCTACGAAGTCTTCTAGGCGTTTCAGCAGAAACAATTTTTAATCAAATCAAAGATCTGGACATGTTGGATAAGCCACGAAGAATCATAATGGATAAAAATCGGCTTAATGCTTCCAAGTATTGTAATTACCACGAGTACATCGGACATAATACCGAAGATTGTCGCGATTTACTTCGTCAACTTTGGAAGTTATATGAAGAGAACCATCTCACGCAGTTCCTAAAAAAGCCGGCGAACAGAGATTCCCGAACAGAAAAAACAGGAGATCGTAGGGGTAAGCGAAAGGCCAAAGAAACATCTGACAGTGATCCCGAGGAATCACGTAAGAGGTCAGAATTACCTAAAAGAGGGGCTCCTACTATGGGTAGAGGTCGAGAAAGTCAAGAAATCAACATGATTCATCCTGATTATGGTCCAGTGGGTGGATGCTATCAGACACCGACATTATCGAACAGACGAAAGAAAATGGAGATGCGTGCCATGCAAAGCATCCACCAAGTGAAGGTGGTGAGCACATCAGCTAACACGCCACCCTCTCACCAAATCATGTTCTCAAAAGACGATCTCGATGGTATAATCACCCCCACAATGACTCTCTAACCATCAGTGCTCGTCTTCTCAGTTTGAAGGTGCATCGCCTCCTGGTCGATACCGGAGCATATGCGAACATTTTGTTCGTTAACACTCTACACCAGATGGAGAAGCAAGTTGGGGACCTGAGTAGTTATATAGAACCATGTGATCACACCATCATGGGTTTTGGGGAATCTGTAACCCGATCCTATGGTATGATCAGGTTAGGAGTCGAGCTAGAGTCAACTTTAAATCTGGAGATCCGACAAACTAGAATGATAGACTTTGTAATCGTCGATGCTCCGTCTACTTATAAACGGGTTTCTAGGTCGCCCGTTTATTCAGGAATTTAAAGTTGCCTGTTCAACTTATTACTACTGTGTTAAATTTCCAACTCAAGAGGGAACGGGTAGCGTAAAAGGCGACCAGAAAAAAGCTTGAGATTGTTTGTTGTCATGCGCGCCAGAAAAGCAAAATACCATAAACATGATGGAGCAAACATGGGAGCTTAGGGAATCAAGCCAACAGGCGAACAAATTGCCGAGAACGCTTACACCTTCTGTGACGAGCACACCTCCACGCGTGAATACAGAATCCGGGATGGTAACTCATGTCCCAGATCTAATGAACATTGATCCACCAAATGAGTTGCCGGATCTAGAACCTCGTATAGGTTTTGATCCTATGGAGGTAGTTGACGAACACCGGGGGGCGATCGAAGATCCTCAGTGGAAGCAAAAAAGAAAGCGAGCAACGCCTGTTGAACAACTGGAGTGTGTCAATATCGACCCGAACAAACCGGAATTAGAAGTCTTCATTGGTTCGGAATTACTGGAACCATTCCGAACATAAATGATCACATATCTTTAGGCAAACTTGGATGTGTTCGCTTGGTCACACGAGGACATGGTTGGCATTGATCCTAAACATGCATGTCACTCTCTTAACCTCGATCCAACACAAACTCCAGTAATCCAGAAGCGCATAAAGTTCAGTCCGGAGAAGTATGCAGCTATGGATAGTGAAATCAAGAAATTGCTCGATAATAAACTGATTCGAGAAGTAAAATGCCCAAGATGGCTTGCGAACCCTGTGCTCGTCCGCAAGATTTCACTGATTTAAACAAGGCATGCCCGAAAGATAATTTCCCGATGCCACATATTGATTATTTGGTCGATAACACAACAGGACATGAGCTCATGACTTTCATGGATGCATTTGCTGGCTATCACCAAATACCCATGCATCCGGACGATCAAAAGAGTACAACTTTCTGCAGTGAAAAGAATATGTATTGTTGGCGACGCATGCCATTCGGATTAAAGAATGCCCGGAGCAACGTATCAAAGTTTGGTGAACAAAATGTTTGACGAGCACATAGGTCGAACAGTTGAGGTGTACATTGATGACATTGTGGTAAAAAGCGAACACAAGGAAGACCACATCACCCACCTCGCACAAACGTTTGATATTCTCAGGGAGTACAACATGAAGTTAAATCCGAAGAATGCAGCTTTGGGGTTCACTCAGGAAAATTCCTCGGACATATGGTCAGTCAACAGGGGATTGAAGCTAACCCATCAAAGATTCAAGCCATGCTCGACATGCAGGCCCCCAAGTCCAAAATTTAACTGGACGTTTGGCTTCTATAAATCGATTTATATCACGAACTGGGGACAAATGCAAACCTTTCTTTGATGCATTAAAGAAAGGGAAATTCCAGTGGACAGAGTATTGCCAAAACGCATTCGAGTCATTGAAGCAATACCTTGCAGATACTCGAACATTGTCTAAGCCTGTTCCAGGCGAACAACTTTATCTATATCTTACTGCATCCGAGCATGCAATTAGCGTTGTGCTCGTTCGAGCAGAGGGAGCGACACACTTGCCTATTTATTATGTAAGTCAGGTGCTCAAAGAAGCTGAGCTCCGGTACCCTCCCCTCGAAAAACTTGCATATGCTCTCGTTATGAGTGTTCGAAAATTACAACCATACTTTTTCGATCACTCAGTCGAGGTGTTAACCACGTTCCCATTGCGATAAGTTCTCCACCGACCAGATACTGCGGGCAGATTACTCAAATTGGCGGTGAAGTTAGGCCAATTTGACATTACGTTCGCACCACGAACAGCAATGAAGGGCCAGGCTATGGCCGATTTCATGGTCGAGTTGACATATCCACAAATGCCCGAAAAGAGGTATCGACCAACCATGGCATATGTATGTAGACGTCTCATCAAAAAGTTCAAGAGCCAGAGCAGGAGTGGTTCTCATCAGCCCAACTCGACAAACTTTCACAACGGCCATCCGTTTTGATTTCCCAGCCACGAATAATGAAGTCGAGTATGAAGCTTTGATCGCTGGACTACACATGGCTATGACAATGGGAATTCAGAGGCTGATGATTTACAGCGATTCTCAAATAATCGTATATCAATTATTAGGTGAGTACGAGGCCCGAGGCGAATAGATGGCACAATATCAGCAACTAGCAAAGGAGTTGCTTGAACAATTCGAACAACTTTACATAGAACAATTACCCCAATTAGATAATTCGTTCGTTGATGCCTTGGCACGTTTGGCAACAACAGAAGGAGTGACGAGCACGATAGACATTGTGGTCGTCACAACTTGTTCGCCATCAATCCCCAGAGTTGTGGTCGCCCATGTGACGGGCGAACAAGAAACCTGGATGACTCCAATTTTAAATTACTTACAAAAAGGACTCCTCCCTGAAAATAAAGCACAAGCTACTCTCCTCAGATTAAAAGCTGCTCGTTATACTATCTTAGACGAGGATTTATACAAAAGAAGTTTCTCACTTCCATTATTGAAGTGTATTACTCCTGAAGAGGGTCATATAATTCTTGAACAGATTCACAATGGAGTATGCGGAAACCATACAGGTGGGCTTGTCCTGGCACATAAAATTATCAGACAAGGTTACTACTGGCCGACCCTCAAAAAAGATTCGCTAGCGTATGCTCGCGCGTGTCACAAATGTCAGGTACATGCCCCACTTATCCATAGCCCACTTGAAGAACTAGTGTCGGTTTACAGCCCGTGGCCATTTGCTAAATGGGGAATCGATTTGATCGGCCCATTTCCTACTGGCACATCGGGAGTAAAATATGTTGTGGTTGCCGTTGATTACTACACTAAATGGGCGGAAGCCGAGGCCATTGTTAAAGCTACCGAACAAAGAATGTGGAACTTTGTTTGGAAAAATATCATCTGTCTTTTTGGGCTTCCCCAATCATTGGTAACAGATAATGGCAAACAGTTCGATGGAAGTGAATTCCGACAAAATTGTGCTCGCTGGGGCATAAAAAAGCATTACTCTACTCCGTATTACCCCCAGTCAAACGGACAAGTAGAAGCTGTCAATAAAATTATCAAGCATACTCTTAAGGCCAGACTTGATAATTCCAAGGGGGGAGGATGGGCTGAAGAGTTGCCCGAAATATTATGGGCCTATCGAACTACTTTCAGAACATCAACTGCGGAAACTCCTTTTGCCCTGACATTTGGTGCGGAAGCTGTTATACCCGCAGAAGTCAAGATTCCAAGCCATTGGACAATGACTTTTGGAGAGCACATCAACGACCAGGCGCTCGCCCTAAGTGCAGACCTGTTAGAAGAAAGAAGGATGGAGGCTGATTTCAAGAACGCCATGTATAAAAAAAGATCAGAAAAGTTTTATAACTCCAAAGTCCGAACACGCAGGTTCAATGCGGGCGAGCTGGTTCTAAGACGAGCAACGGGGGTGACAAGTGGTGTGTTCGGTCGAGCCTGGGAAGGTCCATTCAGAGTTACAGAACGTTTGTTAAACGGGGCTTATGATTTGGAAGACCTGAATGGAGTCTCATTGTCCTACTCGTGGAATGCGTCAAATCTGAAAAAATATTATCAGTAACGACGAGCACAATCAGCCATTCTGCTCGACGAGCATAACTGGCCAAGCATAGTTACCTATTCCACTAAAACGAGCAGGACAATCATGAAGGAAGAACACACCGTGTTCAACACAAATCTTCTAGAAAAAATTATGGCCAGCACTATTGAAAGATAGAAGATACGTGTCAAAACAAGTTGAGAAGTGGTGGCAACCAAAAGGAACGTGTCAATCAGAACTGGCAAAAAACCGGACAGATGTCAAAAGAAGGATTCAAACCGGACAGATGTCAAAAGAAGGATTCAAACCGGACAGATGTCAAAAGGAGGATTTAAAGCAACAAGGCCAACACCAACTAGCTATGCCAGCACCTGTTTGGGATAGTACTATAAATAGGCATATTGATAGCTGAAGAAAGTGGAGAAAAATAGAGAAAAAGGAAAAAAATACTGCAAAGATAGTAGAAGAAAATTCAGTTATCAAGTGAAAGTTGGTTTGGTATGCCTCCAGACGAAGTATCCAGCACTCAATTCAGATATTATTTTGCTGAATCGATCATCTGTCCTGGAACTTACTCTAGTACGAGCTTTATACCCCATACAACACTCCGAGCAAAGGTTGGTGCTCGTTATGGACTCAAGATGCTCGGCAGAGTCATGGTTGTCACTCCACGTTGCTCACTGCTTATGCAGTGGTAAATCATTAGTCCCCTACGCATCCCTAAAATCTCCTCTGACGGGGTGGGATGTCGTGGTATCCGCACGAAACAACGTGCGGATGGTGATGCTAAGGCATCTACAGAAGGGGACAAAAAGGTGCGAGCAGAGGCTTTTGCTCGCGCCTGATATAGGCGAGCAGGCATGCTCGCCACATGCTCATGTCCGAGGCAGCCCGCATAATCACAACCTATCCAGGAGGGACAAAATCTTATGTTGCTGCTGCTTGAGCATGTTACTTAAAGAGGAGTAGACAGGCTGATCCGCCTCATGCTTGTCAACATCAATTCCGCGGACGAGATGAGGCCAGCTTATGTCTATTTCGAGATAAGGTTTAAATTCAAAACCATAGTCTGATGTCTATAGCTATGTGTAATAGACAGTCTTCTTCAAATGTAAAGGTTGTAATAGAATACAACATGTTGCAAAAACATTTTCGTTTGTTAAGTTTTTTTAGTTGAAGCCTATCAGAGGTCGCACCTAAGCCGGACGACCCGAACAAAGACGAACGAGCTGAAGTTTATGTTCACCTGACGAACCAGTTCGTACTCAGATACCCACAGCAAAAGCGAGTGATGGGTACGTAGTCGCAAAAGATGACTCGTACTTACAGATACCCGCAGGAAAAGCGAGTGATGAGTACGGGGTCACACCTAAATAAGACGACCCGAGTACGAAGTGATTGTTCCTAAATAAGACGATCACGAACCAAGAAAGGGGGGGTTGCATATAAGTTAACCCATTTTGTAGCAGCTAAATAAGACGATCAACCTGATTGCACCCCAATAAGACAATCAAAAACCAAAGAAGTCAGGGTGGAACATAGACATAGATCATGTTCGAATTCATTCAGAAGAAAAGAGGCAAAAACTAGGAAACAAGACAAACATCAACCATTCATCAGCAACAAAATTCATCCTCGACCGATCAGGTTAGAGGAAATCGTTCAATAAGCAAATTTAATCATTCAACTTCGATATTGTTCGAGCAAGAAAGAAGAAGACAAAATTATACAAGTTCAAAGGAAATTGTTCAGCAAAGTAAAAATAATACTAAGGTGCAAATTCGTTGTTGGGGGTCGGCGGAAGCGATGTATCGAACAAGTCCTGCCCCATCTACTCGGCCCCTTCAGGAACAGCTCCTCCAACATTATCGGGCCTAGTTTGCTCGCCAGACATCACGTTCTGCTCGACTTCGGGAGGCCCCCTTTGTTCGTTCTGCACCTGATTGAACCCGTGCTCGGCTCGGTGAGTCTGATCGACAGTATCAACAATGTCCGCATCCGAACCATCTTCCTCATCCAAAATAGGATCATCAATCTCGATCCCATCAGGAAGATTAGAGAAATCACACAGATCGCTCAAATCAGATATCGGAAGGTTGCGATCCGGGGGATTGTCGATCAGGTACTTTTTAAAATGGGCTACGAGTGGGGAAATCTGTTCGGCAACGAGCGTGTGTCTAGCAGAATGGATGGCATCGACAAAGGCACATATGTAAGAGAAGTTCGACATGGAATCAACATACTCCTCATTGTGCAACTTTGAATTTTCGAGACCCAAACGAGTGTTGGTCTCTTCAGCAATAAGGAGTTGTTGGCCGAGCAAATCCTTCTTGCATTCCACGGCCTCAATGCCAGATCTGAGTTTGCGAAGCTCGACATTCATTTTATCTTGTACTCTCCTAATACCGACCACCTCCTCATGAGCAAGGCCTAGCTCCTCCCTCGCTTGGCGAGCATCTTTCCAAGCTTGACGAGCATCCTCTTGAGCTTTGCGAGCTTCCGCTTGAGCTGAGGTTATTTGCCCCTGAGCCAATTTCACTTCATCCTGAGTTTTACTCAGCTCGTTCACCTTCTCTTCAAAGTTTCTGATAAGAGCCAAGTAGTTGGCATGAAGATTGGCGGACTCGGTATAAGCTTTCTCGAGGAGAACCAAAGATTGGTCATGGTGTACTAGGCCAAGTCGCATGGTTTCCAAAGGTGTTGGACCCCTGGTGGCCTCTTCAAGCTCGGTAGTCCATGCTCGTATAGGGGTCTCGCATGCCTTCTGAACATGCTTGGGAATGCCAGGAACTTTACGAACACTTAGAGAGCAGTAGTAATCTTTCAATTCTGGCATCAAAGGCGCCAATCTGCTCAACCTGCTTGTACACCCGAGCAAACAAACATGACAAAGCAACCAAAATCGATGAAAAAAGAAATATTCCGATAAGGCGAGCAAAAGTACCTGTTCGCCCGAGCAGGGTCCCATCCTAAAAATGATTTATCCTCGGGGGACCGGAGCTGAGGGTTCAAAAGGGTCCAAGTTTGGGGTCCTGCAGGAGGTGGAGAAGATGTACCGACCTCCATTTCGACGATTTGAGCTACCGGACCGACCACGGAGGCGGCCATTCTGATCTCTTCAGTAGTGGGGATCTCCCCAATGGCATCGATGCTTGTCTGAGCTAGGTCGCTCGCCCCCTACTCGTCAGCTGCCCTCCTTGATCTTTTTGGCGACGAAGCTTGTTCGCTTACCCCTTGCTCGGCCGAACGAGTCATCCTCTTCGGCTGACTCGACTCTCCCGGTTCAGTTGCGGCTGGTCAGCTGGCTATTCTCACTCTGCTCACCTCCCCCCTACTTGCTCGCTGGGCATCTCTCTCAGTTTGGATTCGTGCAAGCTCTTGAGGTGTTTTTGTTCGAGCCATTTCAGTATGCTCGGAGGTACTCACAGCAACAGTGACAGCAGGGAAAGCTGAAAACCAAACAATTCATTATAAAAGAAAGAGAAACTACGAACAAAGGGTACAACACATTTGCAAATACAAAAAACAATCCTTACCAGCCGGATTGACAACAACTAAATGATGAGGGGGCACGTACAAGCCTCTTTTCTTCCTTTGATCGGCAGTATTCAGAGTCTTCACAGATCGCTCAGAGTAAGGCTCGAGATCGATTTGCCAGATGCTGCTAAAATAACCGTCGTTGGTCTCTTTGTCCGTCGCAGCTGGAATTCCTGAAATCGAGAATAAGTTAAAATCAGTTCGAGATGAAGAACAAAAAACACAAAAAATACTTACTTCGGCAAATCCCAAAATCTATGGGGATATCTAAGCGAGCATCTGGTTCGCTTCCAGAAGCCGGGCTCTTCCAATCGCCCCCAACGAACCAGAATTTTTCCTTCCAATCACTAATTTTGGTTCGCACATCCTCAATGACCTTGCACTTAGCATTTGCCTGCATGAACAGCCATCCATGTTCGCCCTTGGGACGGGTCAAATGCACTAGTCGTGAGAGTTCAGCTGCTGTGGGATAATATATGGGCTTCGTTTTGTCGAACAAAGTCAAGAAGCTCATAATCATATGCCACCCATTCGGCTTCAGCTGCGTAATGGTGATGTTCCATTCTACGAGCAAACGAGTGATAGCCGGGTGAAGTGGGAATCGAAGACCCGCTTCCATTGTGTCCAAATTCACATCAACACAACCCTCAGGAGGCTGGTCTGCTCGCTCATCGGGACCAGGTGCCCAGAAAAATACATCTTTCGGAGTTTCATAATTCCTATACAATTGGGCGAGCATATCTACATCAATTACACTCGCAATTTTGCTCGCCGGATATTCATTCTCAACCCTAGTCCTATGGGGTTGTTCGGGCCAATCAAAATTATAACGAGCATTATACTCGCTATATGTTGGTATAAGGAAGACCAACAGGGATATCGAACTCCGTGTTCTGCTCGCCGTCGAATCCTCTGTTTGACTCATCAATATTCTCAGCCATCAGGATTTCCTCCCTCACATAATCATCATCCCTATTTACATCAGAACTATTTACAACCCTAGGCCTAATTTGGGGTTGGGGCAAAAAATCCTCACTCAAATCGTCCAAAAAATCGGTACGGGCTAAATCCCTATCTAATTCATTTAGGGCATCATCAAAATCCGATGAAAGAACGGCAAATGGCTGCCGAACTTGCCTACGAGACCTAGAACCCTAGACATTCATCTCCAACGCATTAGCATCGCTACGGGGAACTGAATAGAAAGAGGGGGAAGAGGAACTATGGTGGTTCGATTCTATTGAAGCAGAAGAATTTGAACGAGAAACCATAATCGGAATTGAAAAGGGTATGAAATAGTTACCTGAATAAAATCCTTCGCCGAAATAAGAGAGCCCTTACCGGAAGTTTTAGACGAGAAGGAAGTTGAAGAGAAAGAGAAGAAGATGAAAAGAAAGAAAAGGCACTGAGGCGGCAAAATAGGTATTTATAGATACCGGGTTTAAGAAATTTTAAAAATTTGGCACAGAAGACGAAATGACGCTCACGACGGCCCAATTAAATTATAACAGCCGGGCCCCCATGATGAATACAAAGCGACCCGGCTGGGGGGTATTGTTGTGTTCGATATAATTACTCAATTTAATCGAACACGACGGAGGGACACGTGTATTAATCAACTATTAAAATAATCATGCTCGATGGACAAGTGTGCTCGCTGTTTGCCGACCAAACATGTTTGCTCACCAGCTCGCCACTCACCGACTACGTAAGTTTGTCCGCCGGCACGCCGCTTGCCGAACGAGCAAGTTTGTTCGGTGGATCACCGCTCGCCGAAATGAGCAAGTTTGTTCGCTAGCCCACTGCTCGCCAAATGAGCAAATACGCTTGCAGCTCGCCAAATCTGGCATAATGACTTGATACTATTTTGAGATGATCCTGAAGATATGTTGAGCTGATCAGATCGAGCAAAGAAGAAAATCGATAAATTTGAATTGAATGACCTAAGGGTCGATATATCGAACTCAAAGAAGCCCGAGTAACTCAAGACTCGAGATAACCTGAGGACTCAGACAACCTGAGGACTCAGACAACCTGAGGACTCAGATAACCTGAGGACTCGCAGAACAAGACAACTCGAGAGGACTCGGATAACCCGAGAGGACTCGAACAACCCGAGGACTCGATAAACCGAGGACTCAGATAACCTAAAGACTCAGATAACCTGAGAGCTCAGATATGCTCGATAAGAACAGTGTTCCTGTATAAAATTGATATGTCCGAAGGGGCAAATAGGGAATCAATCGAGCAAAAGATGATTTGGACGACCAAAAGAGTGTCTTATGAACAAGCAAATGTAAAGGTCAACCAAGAAGACGAAGTTGAAAACGTGGCAGCATCACATGAGTTCTTACAAGACACAAAGACTCCAGCTCATGCTTGCCTAACCAGCTCATGCTTGTTTGAGTACTATAAATAGAAGAAAAAAGAACAAGAGACGGGTTCAGAAAAATTCCAGAATTCACAAAAAATTTCCCAGAGTGGTTCAGAAAAAAGTTCACAAATCATCCATACTCGGAAAAATCCCTAGCACTCACACACTTACTCTCCAAATCATCTTCTTCAAAGAAGTTCATCTCATGAAAAGTATGTTGTACTGTGTATGTAAATCTCGCAATACAACATCCCTGGCTTGGCATGCCCCCAGAGTAGTCATTCACTGACGAACTGGGTCAACAATTTCCTGTTATTTACCATATATAGTACACGTACTTATTTTGTTTGTGAGTTGTTATCAAATTAGCCACATAATATTCTCCATATAAAATGACTCGCATCTTACAAGACACATAGACTCCAGCTCATGCTTGCCTAACCAGCTCATTCTTGTTTTAGTACTATAAATAGAAGAAAAATGAACAAGAGACGGGTTCAGAAAAATTCCAGAATTCACAAAAAATTTCCCAGAGTGGTTCAGAAAAAAGTTCACAAATCATCCATACTCGAAAAATCCCTAGCACTCACACACTTACTCTCCAAATCATCTTCTTTCATAAAAGTTCATCTCATGAAAAGTATGTTGTACTGTGTATGTAAATCTCGCAATACAATATCCCTGGCTTGGCATGCCCCCAGAGTAGTCATTCACTGACGAACTGGGTCAACAATTTCCTGTTATTTACCATATATAGTACACGTACTTATTTTGTTTGTGAGTTGTTATCAAATTAGCCACATAATATTCTCCATATAAAACGACTCGCAACATACATGAACACTCAGTGTCTTGGTGAAATGATCTTCCAATTTAAATATGTGGGAATACATTTTATTTCCATTTCTCTTATCCTTATGATCTCACGGATCAAATGATAAGTCTAGGTACATGCTTGTTTCTGCTTGTTGATCTCGGTTCCTTTGCTTGTGCAATCGCACCAGCGTTGTCTTAATAAAACTTTATTACACAACTGATACTCGGAACTACCCCTAGTTCTCTTAAGAACTATAAAATTCAGACAGCCTCCTTGAGGCTTCTGATACAGCAATGTACTCAACTTCGGTTGTTGAATTTGTGGTCCTTTTGCTTGTAACTATTCCAACTGACGGCCTCATTATTGAGAGTTAAACGTAACCTAACTGTGATTTGTAATCATCACAGTCGGATTGGAAACTTGTGTCAGCATAACCAGTGACTACTAGTTCTGACTGTCCACTATAGACAAGGAAACATTCTTTAGTTCGTCTAAGACACTTTAGAATGGTCTTGACAACAATCCAGTGAGACTCATCCAGATTCTGTTAGTATCTACCAGTGATGTTGATAGCGTATGCCACGTTTGGCCTAGTGCAAGTCATGGCGTACATGATTGACCCAATTGCAAATGCATATGGGACATCTTTCATGTGATTGATATCAGTTTCAACAGAAGGACAATCCTTCTTTGATAGCTTTATCCCATGATTTGCCGGTAGAGACCCTCTCTTAGAGTTCTCTATCGCAAAACGCTTCAACACCTTGTCTACATAGGTGAACTGTGACAGCCCCAACATCCTCTTGGATCTATCCTTGTGGATCTTGATCCCTAGAATGTAGCAGGCTTCACCAAGACCCTTCATCATGAAGGTCTTTAACAAGAATCTTTAACGGACTGCATTAACGAAAATTTGTTTCCCAAAATCAGTATGTCATTGACATAACCGATTATGAAAACGATATTCTTCCTGCTGCGTTTACGATAAACGAAAGGATCTTCCGATTTTCTGATGAAGTCAAAACTTGATAGCTTCATCAAATCGGATATTCCAACTCCTAGAAGCTTGCTTCAATCCATAAATGGATCTCTTTAGCTTGCATACTAGATTAGAGTTTGGCTTAGATATAAAACCTTCCGTTTGAGTCATAAACACTTCCTTATCAATGTTTCCATTGAGGAAAGTTGTTTTGACATCCATCTACCAAATCTCATAATCATAGTGTGTTGCTATCGCAAGTAAAATTCGAATGGACTTGATCTTTGCAACTGGTGAGAAGGTCTCATCATAGTCAATGCCTTCGCGTTGACTATAATCCTTCGCCACCAACCTGGCTTTGTAGGTTTGTACTTTGCCATTTGCATCAGTCTTGCACTTGAAGACCCAATCGAAACATATGGGTCTAACCCTTTTAGGCAACTTAATCAAGTCCTAGACTTGATTGGTGTACATCGAGTCCATCTCGGATTTCATGGCTTCATGCCTCTTCCCTGAATCAATATCTGATATTGCTTCAGAATAAGTATTAAGATCATCATTATCCGCTATGTCCACATTATCGAGTTCCTCCAAGAGGTAACCGTATCTAATGGGTGGATTACGATTTCTAATTGACTTACGGAGCTGTGGTTGTGCAGGCTGTACATTCTGATCGTGAAAATTTTGTGGTGCATCGATTTCATCAATGTTCGGAGAGTCCTCAAGAGCTACACTTTCAGATGCCTCTTGGGTGGGAGTTTGAACTATGATGTTCTCATTCAGCCCACTTGGAGGTTCTTGCACAGGCAAGCCAACTCTAATTACGCTCCCACTGGCTGAAAGACGATCACTTAGTGAAAGACTCCCACCGTGAAAGTTGTTGAATGCTCCCACTAATTCCTTGTCATGTTACTTTGACAAGATATCATTCTTTTTGCTAATTTGTGGTTCTTGAATTTCTTCAAGTTCTACCAGCTTACGACCGTGTTCTTTAAAGACATAGTCTTCTTCGAGGAACTTGGTCTGCCTAGAAACAATCACTGATTATTTCTCAGGTAGATAGAAGCAATATCCTTTAGTTTTCTTAGGATATCCCACAAAGTAACCCTTTTCACCTTTGGATTCCAACTTGTCGGTAAGCATCCTTTTCACAATCACGGGGCAACCCCATGTTTGATATGTGTAAAAGTTGGCTTCTTGCCACACCATAGTTTATATGGTGTATGCTCAACCGATCTAGATGGAATCCTATTCAGAATATAAATTGAGGTTTGTAACGCGTATCCCCATAAGAATGTCAGAAGAGAGGAAAAACTCATCATGGAACTCACCACGTCTAACAAGGTTCGGTTTATCCTCTTGGACACATCGTTCATCTGAGGTGATCCGGGAGGAGTCCATTGTAACTTTAAGTAATCAATGAATTCACGGCTAAGGTATTCACCTATTTGATCTGATCGAAGAGTCTTGATACTCTTACCAAGTTGCTTCTTTACTTCAACCTTAAACTCTTTGAATTTCTCAAAAGATTCGAATTTGTGTTTCATAAGATACACGTATCTGAATCTTGATAAATCATCAGTAAAAGTGATGAAGTATCCGAAGTGACCCCTAGCTAGAGTGGATAATGGTCCACAAACATCGTTGTAGATCAACTCTAGAACTTCTTTGGCATGCACCCCTTTCCCAGAAAAGGGTCCGTTGATCATCTTGCCCATGAGATAAAATTCACAATCTCCATAAGACTCACAGTCGAATGGGGTTAAGTAGTCTAACTTTCTTTTCTTGTTTACATGATCAAGTTCTATAATGCCATAAGTAAGTCGGGTTTTCACGATTACTAAGTTTGAGTCTTTTACTTTGTATATTAAGAACATCATATCCACAATGCAATAAATATATGTTGCGAGTAATAGAAAAAACTAGATGACCATCATTAAGTTCCAATCTAAAAACAAAGGGCCGGTCTAACACATAAGTCCCCACATGCTCAGCAGCAATTCTTGCTCCGTTTCCACGTGTAAGACGACTTCACCCGCCCTAACTTCCCTATGACACATGAGCCCTTTCACATTAGTGCAAATGTGAGAGCCACATCCGGTATCCAATACCAAGCAGTTAAAGCTATTATTGGACATGTTTATCTTAATAACAAACATACATGTTCTAGTACTAGAAGCACCTAGTGTCTTCTTTTCAGCAACTAGAACCTTATAGTCCTTCTTCCAGTGTCCTCTTCTACTTACAGTAGAGGCACACATCCTTGTTTACCGCTCCTTCTTATGAACACCATCTTAGTGATAGTGAACTCAAAAGTCTTGAGCTCGTTGTGAAGTTCAAGCATGGTCGCATCCATCTTATTCATATTGTAGTTCACAATGAAGCTAAAATATGAATCCGGGAGTGACTGGAGGATAGCATAGATGAAAACGTTGGTCTTTTAGCTCAATGCCTAAATTACCAAGTTTCTCAATTAGGACTATCATCATTAGCACATGAGATGAAATCTTCCCTTCTTTAGCTATCCGGCATCTGAACAGATCTCTCATCACTTCATAAAACTCAAAACGAGATTCAGAATCAAAGAGATCCTTCAGATGCTTGAGCGTTTCGAAGGGACCCATTTTCTCATGTTGCCTATGTATATCGGGAGTCATGCCGAGCAACATCACACACTGAGCTTGGGAAGCATCCTCTTGATGCTTTTTCTGAGCTGCTACGTCAAATGTGGTTGCCTCAGGGAACCAGATTCAGGGGTAACTAGGATTGGCGTGTCCAACACATACTCAATCTTTTCTTGCCTTAGCACCAAACGCACGTTTCGGTGCCAGTCCAGAAAATTTGGCCTAGCCAATTTGTTTGTTTCCAAAACACATCTCAATAACAGTTATACATTTCAACTAACCTAGAGAAATAAAATAAAACGGGAATTTAACACATAATTCCTATGATCAATATTCAGCAATCAAAATAAACATGACCCTTCTTTTGTGTTTATTTTGTCTCCATTATTTTCACATATTCAACGACCTCATCAGAAGAATACGAATTTATATTTAATATAAATCATAAGGGACTAGGATCCACATTCCTACTATCATAATATCTGCTTGGGCTGATTACTATAATAGCAGAACTGGTAGGTCTCCATACCAATTGCAATACTGCAACTCCTAGTTGATTGAACCTAGTTCAATCGGATGCCCCTTGACTCTCATTTCCCTGCTTGGGCTGGTGAAACAGAATCAAGTTGATTTACAACCGTCAAACGGCGACACTACGTGTCCCTATAAAAGTCCCATTAGATGTAGATCCGAGCAAAAGACTTGGGCCTTAAATACTCATTGGAACGAAATCTCCGATTTACTTTTAATTTTGATGGAAGGCATCGTTCAATTTAATGAAAATCATATTTTAGTGAGGAACAGTTTTAAAAGTGGGGTATTAATTGCTTAATCGAGATCCAACATGTTAATCTACATCACATTTGAGCAATTATTGAGCACCGCCTACCCAAACATGATTTCATACGGTCTAACACTTATATGGACGCCGTCTACCCAAATAATAAATATGGTCCGACAGTTATTGGGTGCCACCTACCCAAACAGTTATAACGCAAACTATAAAACGTTTAACTAATTAAAATTTAAAATAGTTAAACAGTGGGATCTAATAATTTCTTTTAACCGGATTTCAAAATCCAATTTTAATTCGATTTTAAATTATTAAAATAAAATTAATCTAATTAATTTTGAATAAAAGTCCAACTTTTATTACTATCTTAAAATTTAATCCAATTAAATTTTAAATAGATTTTATTTATTTATTTGACGAGGGCTCATGTGCAAATTTTAAAATTGCACGGAGGGGCTTACTCGAAATCCAATTTGCCAACAACCCCTCTTCCAGTCGAGACAATCGAAACCAATAATCCATTAACAGTTTTCGGATTTAATCCAATTTAATCATAAACAATTAACAATTTCGTCAAGATTTCCCAACAAGTTCGAAAAATTTAATTAATCTAACAATCAAGCGTAAGGACAACATCCCAACATGACCCAATCGAAGAAGGACCAGAACGACCAGAGGGTGGCACGTGCGAGCGAGTTGCCGCGGCCGCTAGGCGCGCGCGGGCAACTCGCCGCTACAACCAAACCCGTCACGGATCGTGTGTAATACAGCGGTGCATCGCACGTCCTGGTGAAATGAAACGGTGGGCACCCCCCAAAGAGAATAGATCGGTGAACGCGGAAAGGAGGAGGCGATGTGGTTGCATTCCGCCGCTCGTTTCATCGACCCATTGGCTTCGTCCAGTGAATCGAGATCGAAACAAGGACGCCGCCATCTCGGGACAAAGATTCACAATGGGCGCCGCTCAAAATCACCGCCGTACGGGTTAAGACGCCGCGGGTCCAACCCGTTTGATTCGGCCTCGGTGCGACATCGCGCCGACATCGCGAGTTGCAGCCTTATGCCGCTGACTCGAGTGACGCCGCAGATGCTCGTTGTGAGCGCAGAATCGGCGCGAGACGGAGGCAGGCTGGAAAGGGGGAATCGCAGGAAACCCTAATTCCAGTGAAGAAGACGAGAGCAGCACACGACAAACAAAACCGAAGGGGGTGTTTGTTTATCAAATAAACAACCCCCAAATCAATTGATTTAACAGAGGTGCGGTCAATCCAATTGACCGTACCAAGTTTTAATAAAAAAAATTAAAACCAATTCAATTATGCAATTAAACACAAGAGCCTGAGCTCTGATACCACTATTGGAATATAGAGGCACGTAAAACACGTAATCACATGCGCATCAAAATTTAAAGTTCACCAACAACGAACAATTAATTGCATACATATTACAATAATCATAACGAGAAATCTTACAGTAACTCGAGAGCAGATTTCTCTACTATGGTATCCACGTAATCCCCAATCACGGATTTGCATGGATTTGTCAGCGTTGAATCCCGAGACGAATTTGCTAGGAAAATCCAAACTCTAGATTTTATGGAGAAAATATGAAGTGATACTGTTTGTGAATTCCAATAGCTTGTATATATAGGGAGGCTTAGCTTATTTCCCAAGCTAGCCCAATTAGGGAAATAAAATCACTAATCTTGAATTAAATTAATTCCTTTTAATTTAAATCCCTAAATATAAATCTCTACGGATTTAAATGTCTTATATGAAAATCTCTACGATTTATTTCCATATACATTAAATTCTACAATTATATTCCAAATATAATTATTGGGAATTCTTATTTAATTAAATCCAATTTAATTAAATATTAATAATAATTAATTCTAAATTAATCTATTATTAATTACTTCTCCATAAATTAAATATTAAATCCAATTTAACATTTAATCAACCAACTGTAATCCGTAAAAGGGAACTACTTGTTGTGTGACCCATAAGCCCTCATATACCGAGCGATTAGTCAAACTAACGGTCTTAATTGAACCCTAGTCAATAAATCAGACATTCTCAATATATGAGGTACGTTGCGAGAAACATGCAACTACCTGTAACTGAAATGTGGGCAATTGCGATTTCCTCCTTTCATTCACGAATACTCGATTAGTCTTGAACATGATGAAGTGTCTATTCAAATAACTTAATCAATTTATCTCAAATCACTAATTGATCATTAGTGTCACACTTAGTCACAAAGTCTAAGTTGATGTGCATTGGCTAATGACTTAGATCCAATTATGATGAGAAGATGAGTATTCTCTCTAAATCCACTTTGAGGAATGAATCTTTTTCTTGGCTCAACTACCACGCACATGCACTTCGTGATAAACCCAATCCAAGACATATCTACCCATAGATGGGTGCTAGCATCGGTCATGGTCAAAATTCATCACTCGACACATGTCGTGCGTATTGACCTCAAGTCAAAGGAGTATCGCATCGCTCCCACTAACCGAGACACCCGTAGACACATATAGTGAAGCTACATCAAACGGTTTCTCGGATGAGTATACCAATACCCTCTAAGGTATTTGTGCATCCATCGTGAAATACCTAATATCTCGTAGTAAGTGAGATCTTACTACACTCTCTAAGAGTATGATGCAGATCGCACACCAATCTCCATTGCATCATCAATAGTCCTTTCTTGATGATCCTCAATTGGGGCTATTTAAGAATCATGCTTAAGTCATCTGAGTTCTCACTCACTCAATGACAGAAGTGACTCAAGGGAACACATATAAGAATAAATGCAAACAATCAAACATAATATTCTAATGAGTGTAACGCCATACATTTAATATTAAACAAACAATAATATTATACCAATACTAAATATTATCTGAGTATTATGTTGATTGGGTGTCGTAATTGCTCGTGTTTATGTGATTTTCATGCTCAATTTGATAGGAATCCATGCTTTTATTGCACTAATTTCACTCAATTTGACCTAAATGTGGAGAAAGGTTGTGTTTTGCTTTTTGTGTAGGAAATGAGTGAAAACGAGCTAGAATGATTAAATAAACTGCTCTGATATAGAAGGATGTAGGAGAATAGAGTTGAACTATGTGAAAGAGCTTGAAATGAGGGTCGAAAAGAACCAAGTCAATCGGAGTTCGGGAGCTCGAGTTATGGGCGAAACAAAAATGTCACGCTGTTGGTGCTACTCGACTAGAGCCAAACTGCTCGAGTCGATCCAATGTGCTCGGCATTTTGAGCATTTTGAGTACAGTAGGTTGGGGAAAAATTATGGCCAGCTCGACCCGAGCAACCTGGCTCGAGTCGAGCTGCTGGAATAGCAAAAAAATAAGCACGATTATGGTCAGCTCGACCCGAGCAACCTGGCTCGAGTCGAGCTGGCCCAAAAATAGAGATGCTGCCAAAAAGCCCTAGGACACGTGTCAACTGATTCCAAATCATATATAAAGGCCCAACTTCATTTTTTTCATGATTCAGCAGCTGGGAGAGAGACAGGGGATAGAGCAAGTGATACTTTTGAGAGATACAACTAATACTTTTACATGTTTTTCAATTTTGCTTCCATAGATAGCATAGATCCTCATAGAATAGCATATATATAGTTTCATTTTCATTTTTGAGCAAGAAATCAAGGAGTATTGATGGATTTTGTGTGGTTTGGTGCTTGAACTTCAATAGTAAGGTGTCTCTTTCTTTCTTTTGCTTTATTGTTGTTTATTTTGATATGGGTTCATTAATTTCTTGTTTTTTAGCCATGGGTTTTGCCTTGTGCACCATGGGCTAAGGTTATTAGTGTTTGGGTGTTTGGAATTGTGGTGATGATTGTTTAATTGCTTTGATTATGGTTGTTTATCTCTATTGATGGTTATCCTTTAGATTAGGGGAATTTACTTGTTCTATTTTGGTGGATTTGCTATTAGCTTGTGTGTTTTTGCTAGTTTATTTCAATGAGAGTTGGGTAGACGGGTTTAGGCATATGGGTATTGGTTTAATTCATCCGACTTGGAGTCGATTAGGTTCTATCGCAACGAGAGTTGGGTAAGTACTTGAGAACCCCCCTAATCTACATTGTCTTCTTGAGTTAAAACCTTGAGTGGGTAGTGAAGAGCATATAGGAGCATCAACCTTAGTCTACAAGTGGGAACACACGGTGACGGTGTAGTTAGCTAATTAGAGGACCATATCCGTGCAATTACCCGGGCTAGCAAAGGAGAGATTCACCTCTTGATCCTAGGATTTAAAACGATATCGTACCCTAGGCTTACCAAGTACGGGAATGGTATATGTTTAGTGATCGCCCTTATGGAATAGCCAAAAATAGAGACAAACACCATAATTGATCTTTTGACAATCGTCTCACAAGGAAAAACACCCGAGCACATCTTCTCTCGCTAGTAAACAAAATTGTTTGCTATTTAATTGCTTCCTCTTAGCTTGCTCGTTTATATTTTGATCTTTGTTTCACTTGTTGATTATTGCTTGCTTTAGTTTTACCAAACACATGTCACACTATAATCATGCGACAACATATAACAATTGGGCTATATTCCACACCTAGTCCCGTGGATTGATATTTAAAACCGGGCACTTCAACGACCCTCTTATACTTGAGAGTTTAGTGTGTTGCAAAACACGTGTCATATGTCCTTACAATGGATTGTCTCTAGGACACTAACACTAACAACTTCATCATCCAGATTACCATTTAAGAAAGCAGCTTTAACATCCATTTGATGCAAGTTAATGTTAATGAAACATGTAATAGCAAGAAGTAATCTAATAGATTAAATTCTAGCAAAAGGAGCAAATGTTTCATCAAAGTCTATTCCTTCAATCTGAGTATAACCTTGAGCAACCAATCTAGCCTTATTTCTCACAATATTACAAGATTCATCAATTTTATTCTTGAAAATCCACTTTGTTCCTATGACATTAATATCTGCATTAAGTCAAGGTACAAGTGTCCAAACATCATTTGTTTCAAACTGATTAAGCTCTTCATGCATACCATTTATCCAGTTTTCATCATCAAGAGCTTTTTTCACATTTTTAGATTCAATTTCAGAATGATAACACTCAAAAGTTACCTGATTACATATGGATGACATGCAAACTGATCTTACTTCTTCTAGTTTGTACACCAGTGGTAGCTTCTCCGATGATATGATCTGATGGATTACTTTTCATTATCTTTGTTGAGGGAACCAAATGTTTTGGATATTGTGATTCTTGTGACAGATTCTCAGTATTTGAACTTTTGGGTAATGTTGCATCAGATGTTGAGGAAACATTCTGATCAACATCCTTACTATCTTCAGTGTCATCAGTATTTCTGGATACTTCTATCAAATTTGATACATTATCTTCAGTACTTTTACCTGCAAGACTTGCAAGTTCATCAAATACCACATTTACAGATTCTTGCATTGTATCAGTTCTCAAGTTATAGATTCTATATGCCTTGCTATTCTTAGAATATACTAAGAAAAATCATTTATCACTCTTAGAATCAAACTTGTGCAACTGATCTCTATCATTCAAAATATAACAAACACAACCAAACACATGAAAATATTTCAAATTTGGTTTCTTTTTTTTTCAGAATCTCATAGGGAGTACAATTACTACTAGAACGAATATAGACTATATTCACAATGTGATAAGCAGTATTCAAAGCTTTAGCCCATAATTTTTTAGACAAACTTTTTGAGGTTAGCATAACTCTTGTCATTTCTTGCAAAGTTCTATTCTTTCTTTCAGCAATTCCATTTTGATGAGGAGTTTTAGGTGAAGAAAACTCTTGCAAAATATATTTCTTTTCACAAAAATTAGTAAACAAATTGTTTTCAAATTCTCTTCCATGATCAGACCTTAACCTACTGATCTTTAAACATAAAATAGTTTTAAACCTTTTGTAAAGAATTTTGAACTCATAAAAGATATCTGATTTTTCTTTTAGAAAAATAACCCAAGTATATCTAGAAAAATCATCTACAAGAACATATGAATACCTCTTTCCACCTAAACTTTCAGTTTCGATAGGACCCATTAGATCCATATGAATCAACTCACAATACCTGTTTGTTGTACATGCTGACAACATTTGATGTGTTATCCTTACTTGCTTACCTTTCTAGCATGGTCCACAGATTTTCCCTTTTTCAAAGTTAAGATCAGGTAAACCAACAGTATCACATAGTCTATGCAATTTCTGTATACTTCTGTAATTAGCATGACCGAGTTTTTGATGCCACAAAATATTGTCATCTGCTTTAGCACTTTTACAAGCATGATTTGAACCAATCAAATAGTAATTATCACCAGATCTATTGCCAGTCATTAAGCATTCACCATTTTTGTCAAACACATAGCATGAATTCTTATCAAACTTTACATATATATCATCATCACATAACTGACTAATACTAATCAGATTACAAGTAAACCTTTTACATGTAACACATTTGACAACTTTGGAAAACCAGGAACATTCAAGATTCCTTTTCCAACAACTTTACCTTTTGAACCACCACCATATGTAACATGACCACCATCACAAGATGTATAATTAGACAGATAGTTAATTTGACCAGTCATGTGTCTAGAACAACCACTATCAAAGTACCAAGATCCAGGAACACGTGCTTTCAAAGATGTATACACAACATTACATGACATGTTCTTATGAATAAACTTTTTAGTGTTGTTAACCTGTTTTATAGGGTGTTCAACTTTATCAGGTAACATAATTCCAGCTTTCAAGTTTCTTCTTAACTTAGAAAAATATGGACTGATGTGACCTACTCCAACACAATAAAAACAGACACACTCTTTAAACAAACCATCAGATTTCTTTTGTTTACCTTTCAAAGGTTTTAGCAAAGAAGTTACAGCTTTTACAAAAGAAATATGTTCAAAGGATATAGGAGTATTCTCAAAAGTTTTCTCAAAACCAAGTCCAACATTACCATATCTACCAACCATTAAGGCATCATTCAATTCAGTAGTGCTAGCAGAAAACTTTTTAAAACATAGAGTAGTGCTTTTAAGTTCATCTTTCAAAGAAGAAATTTCCACATCTTTTCTAGTTAAAAGAACTTCAACCTTTACAAGATTCTCTTTCAAATCTGAATTTTCTAAAGATAAGGAACTCAACACCTGTTTTTGAGTTTCTAAATCAGTTTTAAACTTCAGATATTTAGAGTCACAATCAGCAGATTTTGATGTTTCAACATTCAAAATATTTCCAGCAAAACAGTTAATCTCAAAGTTATATTAACTGAATGTTGTTTCAGATGTTGTATGAACATCTGAATCTGCTTCAAACCAATAATCATCGAGATCATCATCAAATGTATCATCATAAACTATTCTAGAAGACATAACACTTAGTTCACATTTACCAGCATCAGTTTCATCATCAGAATTATCACTTAAGGTAGCATTAAAGTTCATCTTCTTCCTAAGCATAGTATTAGCACATTCATTAGCGTAATGACCATATTCAGAACATGCATCACATTTAATCTTTTTTCTGTACTCATGATCATATTTGAACTTGTTATCCTTATTGAATTGTCTAGGTTGATTGAAACTGAAAGGCTGACTTGGATCAAGCTTTTTATCAGAGGGAGAAGAATTCTGATTAAACTTATCTTTTGATTGAAAATTACCATTTGGTCTTCTGAACTTTCCTTTTAAATTTTTTTTTGAATTGCTTAGAGATAAGAGCAATTTGTTCAGAAACATTTTCATCACATAAATCAGAAACATCATCATCAGAATCAACTTCAGTTACAAAGGATGTTTACCAACATTATCAGAAGTTTCACCTCTAAAATCAAGTGCTTTCTTGTCTTTATCTTTCTCATATTTATCATCATCTAACATATTTGAATTAATCTCATAGGTTTTCAAAATACTTATCAACTCATTTTGACTCAACAAATCAGTGTTCTTAGCCTCTTCTATTGCACATATTTTAGCATCAAATCATTTAGGAACAGTCCTTAGTATCTTATTAACTAACCGAGTGTTGGAAATTGGATCACCAAGTGAGTGTGACTCATTAGCAATCTCAATTATCCTTTCATTGTATGATGAAATGTTCTCATCATCTTTCATCTTCAAGTTTTCAAACTTGGTTCCCAACATTTTGAGTCTAGTTCTTCGAACATTTTCTGATCCTTCACAATGTTCCTGCAATATTTCCCATGCATCCTTAGAAGAAACACAGTTAGATATCAGTTTAAACATAGAAACATCAGTAGCAGTAAAAATCGCATTAAGGGCTTTAGAATTGAAATTGGTCGATGTGCATTCATCATTGGACCTCAATCTCCCTTTTGACTTGTGATTCACCATCAATATCATCAACCGTCTTTGGTGGATTCCAACCAGACAACACACTACGCCATGCTCTCTCATCTATAGACTTAATATACATGCGCATTTTAGGTTTCCAGTAGGGATACTATGATTCATCCAAAATTAGAGGTTTTAAAGAAGGAGTCAGTGGATAATTCATTGCAAAAACACACTTTAAACACATGACCTTTAACTTAGTGTATCAAGTTTATGGCTCTGGCGCCAACTGAAAGTGTGTGTGCGTGTATTTTCAGAGTGTTGTTGAAAATGTTGTGCAACATGTAAAACAACATATGACAGCGGAAGTATAAAAACGCATTGCAAAGGATTTCCAAAATCGTGTATAGTTTATAATCAGACTATACGAACCTCATGGTTAAAAATATCACTATAACAAGTACTGAGATACACACTAACCTTTTACAAGATCCTAAAAGGTGTAGTGAAAAGCCACACACCAAAAATCAATCTATTCAATCAAGTAACTAGTGATCTTATTCAAAATAAAATTTGATCTAATAAGATAAAATCAATACTGATGGAAAATGTTGAAATACATTCGACTAGTACAAATAGACATAACATCGACCCTCACACTCCACTCATGGTTGTATCTCGGATGCTACTCTCTTAAGTTTGGAGTAGAGCAAATGGGATTTCACTTTAACTCAAACTTGAATGTCGACCAATGCAGTGTATTTATAGACTTCGAAGATCAACAACATTATCCTATCCACTAGGTGTGGACAGCCTTGAATATCTCCTCACTATCTCCATGATCTTGGTGTAACCACCCATGATCTTTCTATTCTTACTCCATTCCAGTGCAACCGCTTGACAATATCCGAAATTGTCTTCAACCTGCAATGTAGGAAACATAGAAAAACACATCTAATAAAATGGATTCAGTGTTAGGAGAAAGGGCAAATTTATGATGTTGTGCAAAATGTTGTCCAACATCTGGAACAACATCCGTGCAACTTCAACAATGTTCACATGATGTTGTTTGGACGCAAATGATTTGATTTTTGAACTTGATGACGAACACGGATGTCCTGAATTACAAATTAGACTCTGCCGATTTTGGGTGATGATGAGGGGAGGGTTATCTAGCAATTTGATTTAGCTAGGCCCTCCTATGCAATTTTTAAAATTGCATTTGAGCCCTACGAATAAAATAATTAAAATCTTATTTTAAAATTAATAAGATGCTTAATTTTATAATCGGAATATTGGTAGGATCAATTAATAATTAATAATTAAATGTTTAAAAATTTTAAAATTGAATTTAAAATTGAATTTTGAAATTCAAAAATTTTAAAAGGTTATTAAATCCCACTTGGTTAACTTAATTGTTTTAAATATTCTGTTAATGCATTTATAGTTTGCATCATAATTGTTTGGGTAGGAGGCGCCCAATAATTGTCGGACCGTATTATTGTTTAGTTAGACGGCTCCCATATAAGTGTTAGTCCGTATGAGATCATGTTTGGGTAGGCGGCGCCCAATAATTACTCAAATATGATGTAGATTAACATGTTGGATCTTGATTAAGCAATTAATACCCCGCCTTTAAAATGTTCCTCACTAAAATATGATTTTCATTAAATTGAACGATGTCTTCCATCAAAATTAAAAGTAAACCAGAGATTTCGTTCCAATGAGTATTTAAGTCCCAAGTCTTTTGCTCGGATCTACATCTAACGGGACTTTTATAGGGACACATAGTGTCGCCACTTGATGGTTGTAAATCAACTTGACTTGGTTTCACCAGCCCAAGCAGGGAAGCGAAAGTCAAGGGGCCTCCGATTGAACTAGGTTCAATCAACTAGGAATTGCAGTTTTGCAATTGGTTTGGAGACCTACCAGTTCTGCTATTATAGTAATTAGCCCAAGCAGATATTATAATAGTAGGAATGTGGATCCTAGTCCATTATGATTTATAAATTTGTATTCTTCCGATGAGGTCATTGAATATGCGAAAATAATTTAGAAAAAATAAACACAAAAGAAAGGACATGTTTATTTTGATTGCTGAATATTGATCATAGGAATTATATGTTTAATTCTCATTTTATTTTATTTCTCTTAGTTAGTTGAAATGTATAACTTTTATTGAGATGTGTTTTGGAAACAAACAAATTGGTTAGGCCAAATTTTCTGGACTGGCACCGAAACATGTATTTGGTGCTAATGCAAGAAAAGATTGAGTACGTGTTGGACACGTTTATCCCTGTTACCCTTGCAGCTGATACTCTAAGGCGGCCATGTTTGACGTAGTAGCTCAGAAGAAGCATTAAAAGGATGCTTCCCAAGCTCAGTCTGTGATGTTGCTCGGCATGATTCCCGATATACATAGGCAACGTGAGAAAAATGGGTCCCTTCTAGATGTTCAAGCATCTGAAGGATCTTTTTGATTTTGAATCTCATTCTGAGATTTATGAAGTGATAAGAGATCTGTTCAGATGCCAGTTAGCTAAAGAAATGAAGATTTCACCTCATGTGCTTATGATGATAGGCTTAACTGAGAAATTTGGTAATTTAGGCATTGAGCTAAAAGACCAACGTTTCTATTATTGCTATCCTCAAGTCGCTCCCGGATTCATATTCTAGCTTCATTGTGAACTATAGTATGAATAAGATGGATGCGACCATGCCTGAACTTCACAAAGTGCTCAAGACTTTTGAATTCACTATCGCTAAGATGATGTTCAAAAGAAAGAGCGGAGGATGTGTGCCTCACTGTAAGTAGAAGAGCGCACCGGAAGAAGGATTGTAAGGTTCTTGTTGCTGAAAAGAAGGCACTGGATGCTTCTAGCACTAGAACATGTATGTTTGTTATTAAGATAAACATGTCCACTAATAGCGCTAACTGCTCGGTATTAGATACCGGATGTGGCTCTCACATTTGTACGAAAGTGAAGGGGCTCATGTGTCTTAGGGCGGGTGAAGTTGTCTTACACGTGGAAATGGAGCAAGAGTTGCTACTGAAAATGTGAGGACTTATGGGTTAGACTTACCCTTTTGGTTTTAATGAGAATTTAATGATTGTCATTTCGTTCTTCCTATTACTCACAACACTATTTTCATTCACATGTTAGACATTGAGGATTATTCCTTCCATTTTAGTGATAATAATTTTTTATTTCACATTAAATGGTGTGGTTTATGGGAATTCCCCTATGGTGAATGGTTTATACTTGTTGGATTGTGGATATAATGTTCTTAATATACAAAATAAAAAACTCAAACTTAGTAATCATGAAAACCCGACCTACTTATGGCATTGTAGAACTTGATCATGTAAATGAGAAAAGAATTGCAAGGTTAAGAAAGTTAGACTACTTAACCCCATTCGGCTGTGAGTCTTATGGAGATTGTGAATCTTATCTCATGGGCAAGATGATCAACAGACCCTTTTTTTGGGAAAGGGGTGCATGCCAAAGAAGTTCTAGAGCTGATCCACAACAATGTATATGGACCATTGCCCACTCTAGCTAGGGGTCACTTCGGCTACTTCATCACTTTTACTGGCGATTTCTCGAGATACGGGTATGTGTATCTTATGAAACACAAATCCGAATCTTTTGAGAAATTCAAAGAGTATAAAGTTGAAGTAGAGAAGCACCTTGGTAAGAGTATTAAGACTCTTCGATCAGATCGAGGAGGTGAATACCTTAGCCATGAATTCATTGATTACTTGAAGCTACATGGAATCCAGTCACAATGGACTCCTCCCCGAACACCTCAAATGAACGGTGTTACCTAGAGGATAAACCAAACCCTGTTAGACATGGTAAGGTCCATGATGAGTTTTTCCTCTCTTCCGACATTCTTATGGGGATACGCGTTACAAATCTCAATTTACATTCTAAATAGGATTCCATCTAAATCAGTTGAGCATACACCATATGAACTATGGTGTGGCAAGAAGCCAACTTTTACAAATATTGAACATGGGGTTGCCCCGTGATTGTGAAAAGGATGCTTACCGATAAGTTGGAATCCAAAGGTGAAAAGGGTTACTTTGTGGGATATCCTAATGAAACTAAAGGATATTACTTCTATCTACCCGATAAATAATCAGTGATTGTTTCTAGGCAGATTAGATATTGATTCAGGAAAGTGGCATGAAGCCATGAAATCCGAGATGGACTCGATGTACACCAATCAAGTCTGGAACTTGGTTGAGTTGCCTGAAGGGGTTGGACCCATATGTTGCGATTGGGTCTTCAAGCGCAAGACCAATGCAAATGGCAAAGTACAAACCTACAACGCTAGGTTGGTGGCGAAGGGTTATAGTCAACATGAAGACATTGACTATGACGAGACCTTCTCACCAGTTGCAAAGATCAAGTCCATTCGGATTTTACTTGCGATAGCAGCACACTATGATTATGAGATTTGGCAGATGGATTTCAAAATAGCTTTCCTCAATGGCAACATTGATAAAGAAATGTTTATGACTCAACCGGAAGGTTTTATATCTAAGCCGAATTCTAATCTAGTATGCAAGCTAAAGAGATCCATCTATGGATTGAAGCAAGCTTCTAGGAGTTGGAATATCCGATTTGATGAAGCTATCAAGTCCTTTTCACTTCATCTTTAATTCGGAAGATCCTTGCGTTTATCGTAAACACAGCTTGGAAGAATATTTTTTCATAATCGGGTATGTCGATGACATATAGATTTTGGGAAACAATATCCCGTTAATGCACTCCGTTTAAAATTTGTTGTTAAAGACCTTCATGATGAACGGTCTTGGTGAAGCCTGCTACATCCTAGGGATCAAGACCCACAAGGATAGATCCAAGAGGATGTTGGGGCAGT
This sequence comes from Stenogyne calaminthoides, assembly GCA_037126765.1. Lineage (NCBI taxonomy): Eukaryota > Viridiplantae > Streptophyta > Magnoliopsida > Lamiales > Lamiaceae > Stenogyne > Stenogyne calaminthoides. The sequence continues at coordinate 22,873,631 of JBBCBC010000015.1, forward strand.
CACAGTCCATCTATGTAGATAATTTGTTGAAGCGTTTTGCGATGGAGAACTCTAAGAGATGATCTCTATCGGTAAATCATAGAATAATACTATAAAAGAAGGATTGTCCTTCTGTTGAAGCTGATATCAAGCACATGAAAGATGTCCTATGTGCATATGCAATTGGGCCAATCATGTACGCCATGACTTGGCCATATGCTATCAACATCACTTGTAGATACCAACAAAATCCGGGTGAGTCTCACTGGATTGTTGTCAAGACCATTCTGAAGTATCTCAGTCGAACTAAAGAATGTTTTCTTGTCTATGGTGGACAGTCAGAACTAGTAGTGACTAGTTAAGCTGACACAAGTTTCCAATCCGACTGTGATGATTACAAATCACAATCAGGTTACGTTTCACTCTCACTAATGAGGCGGTCAGTTGGAATAATTCCAAGTAAAAGGACCGCAGATTCAACAACCGAAATTGAGTACATTGCTGTATCAGAAGCCTCAAGTAGGCTGTCTAGATTTTATAGTTCTTAAGAGAACTAGGGGTAGTTCCGAGTGCCAGTTGTCTAATAAAATTGTATTAAGACAACGTTGGTATGAATGCACGAGAAAAGGAACCGAGATCAGCAAATAGAAACAAACATGTACCTAGACTTATCATTTGATTCGAGAGATCATAAGGATAGGAGAAATTGAATTAAAATGTATTCCCACATATTTAATTTGGAAGATTGTTTCACCAAAACACTGAGTGTTCATGTACACACTTGACATTTGATGGTTTAGGGGTTAGACATGTAGGTGATTGACTCTAGTCCAAGTGGCCGGAAGTTGTTAGTGTTGGTGTTCTAGAGACAATCTATTTTAAGTATATAATACTCGATGATATTCAGTTTTATTTAATATTATAGTTCACATAATATTAATGTATGGCAATACACTTGTTTGAATATTATGTTTGATTGTTTGCATTTATTCATACAAGTGTTCCCATGAGTCATTGTTGTCATTGAGGTTGTGAGAACTCGGATGACTTAAGCATGATTCTCAAATAAGCCCGATCAAGGATCATCAAGAATGGGATATTGATGATGCAATGGAGATTGGTGTGCGATCTGCATCATACTCTTAGAGAGTATAGTAAGATCTCACTTACTACGAGATACTAGATATCTCATGATGGATGCACAAATACCTTAGAGGGTATTGGTATACCCATCCGAGAAACTGTTTGATGTATTTTCACTATATGTGCCTACGGGTGTCTAGGTTAGTGGGAGCGATGCGATACTCCTTGGACTTGAGGTCAATACGCACGACATGTGTGGAGTGATGAACTTTGACCATGACCGACGCTTACACCCGTCTATGGGTAGATATGACTTGGACTGGGTTCATCACAAAATGCATGTGCGTGGTAGTTGAGCCAAGAATATGATTCATTCCTCAATGTGAATTTAGAGAGAATACTCATCTTCTCATCATAATTGGATCAAAGTCATTGGCCGATGCACATCAACTTAGACTTTGTGGCTAAGTGTGACATACATGATCAATTAGTGATTATAGATAATATGATTAAGTTATTTGAATAGACACTTCATCATGTTCAAGACTTAATCGAGTATTCGCGAATGAAAGGAGGAAATCGTAATAGTCCATGTTTCAGTTACAGGTAGTTGCATGTTTCTCGCAACGTACCTCATATATTGAGAATGTCTGATTTATTGTCTAGGGTTCAATTAAGACCGTTAGTTTGACTAATCGCTCGATATATGAGGGCCTATGGGTCACACAACAAGTAGTTCCCTTTTACGGATTATAGTTGGTTGATTAAATGTTAAATTGGATTTAATATTTAATTTATGGAGAATTAATTAATAATAGATTAATTTAGAATTAATTATTATTAATGTTTAATTAAATTGGATTTAATTAAATAGGATTCCCAATAATAATATATGGAATATTATTATAGGATTTAATATATATGGAATCAAATCCGTAGAGATTTTATATACTTGAGAATTAAATCCGTAGAGATTTTATATTTGGGAAATAAATCTAGGAGATTTATTTTATAAGATTAGGGATTTTATTTCCTAATTAAGTTAGCTTCAGATTTAAGTTGTGACTCTCTCTATCTATATGAGCTCTTGGGAATTCACAAACAACGTTAATTCATATTTTCTCTATAAGATCTAGAGTTAGAACTTTTCTAGTAAATTCATCTCGGGATTCAACGCTGGCAAGTCCGTGGAAGTCCGTGATTGGGGATTACGTGGATACCATAGTAGAGAAATATGCGTACGGTTTACTGTAAGGTTACTCTTTATGTTTACACGTACTTAATTATGCAATTATATGTTCGTTGTTGGTGAACTATTTAATTCCATTGCGCATGTATTACGTGTTTACGTGTCTCTAAATTCCAACACATCTGAAATTCGTCGACGCGCTAGCTTAGAAATGAGGAAGAGACAGAGAGTAGAGTAGGCGTGTGTCTGTTACTTCTGTATATTTCGTGGTGTTTATTTTTAAAAAATTAGGCTGAGCCTAGGTGTGTTTATTTTACAAACAAAGGTCCATTGTTATTAGTATTTATTATCAATATTAAATATTTATAGTAATTGAATAATTAAAACTGTAATAAAAAATAAAAAATTGATCGGGCCAACTGGGAGGCCCGTGACACGTCGAGCCAAATTTACCCAAGCCCATCCAGCATGTGGGCCAAATGGGTCAGGCAAAATTGGCCCGACTGTTTTTGGGCCTTTAATTTTTTAACCCAACCCATACTTAGCCTCGGGTTGGATGGGTCGGCCCATTGGGTTGAGCTTAAATTGCCGGCACTAGTTGCCAATCCACTTGTCACGTCGTATTAATCTTCCCCAACTCATCTTCTTCTACTAAAAACAATGAGAATTCGAAATAAAATGATTAAAATGGACGCTGGTGAACTATAACTGAAAAAATCAACAAGATAAATGACTAAATATGGATGCGCCTAAAGTTAAAGGATTAAAATTTATATTTTCCCTTAAGTAAACCCTCCTAATGACTTGAGGGGGAGTATTTAATGTGTTGGCATTTCCACGTGTAACTTTCAGCTGGAAAAATTGATCACGTGACACACACATGTTATTTTTGGTGAAAATTTAAATCGAAATGATCAAAATTGATACTAAAAGAACAAAAAATATTTAGAAAATGATCAAAATTGAAATAAAGTCGATTAAAATTGAAAAAGTAAAAACTTACCGGACCTTTTGTGGGCTTGATAAAAGCTATATGACCATTTATGATATTAACTCGATTGTGTACAATTATTCTTAAATTATCTATTGATGGATCATATCCCCAATTTCATTATTCTAGATCCGCAATTGGGACGTAAGTTCATATAATTTGATAACTGCTTATCAGACCAATATCTTAACATAAGACTTCCCATATATGTATATGACTATTGACATTTTATCTTGGGTTTTTGGACACATAACACAATTCATTGGCTCATCTTTTACAACATGAGTAACAAGTTCTCTATGCATCAATTTTGAATCGTTCAAGAAGTCTCGTTGTGTAAGTCTTTTAAGACTACTTAAGTAACTTCTTTGTAGTTAACTAGTTTTATGCCCGTGCAATGCACCGGCCTATTGTAATATTTTTCTTTTTACAAATTCTAGAAATTGTTGCAGTTGAAAACCACTTGAATTCTAAAGAACTACGACGAAGCTGATTAAATGTATAAATCGTAACATGTATCCCAAAAAATGTTGTCTTTTCCAAGTCATACTCCCAAATTAAACCAAACAATATTCAAGTTTTTCAATGCATGTTTACATCACATTTTCTGACTCATTCATCTCAGTTTTGCGGAATAAACTCTTATTGAACTCCTCCCATAACACATCTACATTCTACGCATTAAATTTCTCCAAGGTGTGCATCAATGAAAACATCATAGAATAGTTAACTTTCCATCAAAGAGGAAAGCAAGCTTGATAACATGAATTCAGTAATTAGTGTCTTGAACAACCTAAGAACCGGCTAGGGCAACAACCAAAGCTGGATTTTGTAGTTCAGATACTGGATTTCGTAGTTCAGATACTTCTTTCATCATTTCTCTCTCTCCTTCATAGAAGTCTTGAAACCTATAAGATCTAGCAAGAGAAATTAAGTGAAATGAAATCAAAGACAAGTTTTAAAAGTTAAAAAGAGCATTAGTAATAGATACCGTCGAACATCATTCAGGCCTGATATATTTAGTTGCAAATTGTGTTATTTCAGGATTTTTTACAATTTTGTTTGAATTTCTTCCGAAAGTGCATTGTTTTCTTCCACTAAATGATCATTTGCTAACATTAGACCACCAAGAAGAAGTTCCCTTTTTTAAAAAAAAATTGTCTGCTCTAAATTTCAACATCATTTTGTGCACCTGGTGTTCTCTCTCTGACTAAGCTGAAAAGCAATGTGGGTGTGCAAATCATCAGACTTCTATACGTAAGCATCATTTTTCACTATGACCACTATCAGTGAATATTATAAATGTTTCATTTCCTTCCTTTGTTATCTCCCATCAATGAGGTGGCAACCAGTAAATGCCACATCTACCATGTGTTATTTCTAAATAAAATTTTATTTATGAGCTCCTTCACTTTCTAAGAATTCACACAATTTCATCATAATACTTGTAATCTAAAACAAATACTCCTATATACCTCTCAACATTATTACAATATAAGCAATAATTTCTTAAGAAACAACATCTCTGCTTTAGTTTTAACTCATCTCAACTAAAAACATGTCTACTAACATGACTAAAACGAAAATCTCTTCCAACTAAACATGCTTGCTCTTCTACATTCAACTGCACAGAAACTGACACATTTTTTGTTATTAAAACACATTCTAATCAACTATATACCTCATTAGCTGTAATATGATGATGGGTCACGGACGAAACTAAGGTGCTAAATAGCATCTCTAGGATGTTCAGATGCACATTGTCTGTTGTCTGCATTAGATGGGAAAGGGAAAGAGAAAGGTTTTCATATCAAACTTGACATCAAAAATACCATTTAGAAGGTCTCTAGGTGAATGATTGATAATTCAAATAAAATATCATGAAAACCTAAAATAGTATTAAGCCTATTATGAGAATAGAGATCATAATATTGCAAGTCTTTCTAAATTCAAAAGAAAAGGAAAACTCTGAAACACTTTTCATGATTTAATACTATAATTGCATTTTCCAAATGATAACATCATAATTGAATTAAGCTAATTGAGTGAGCAATAAAAAAGATTATCTACACCATAATTATTAGAAAAATAAGCAATTAAACCAACACGACCCAATTAACCATTAAATGGCATCCACAAACACAGAGCCAAGAACTTCTATATTGAAAAGCACCATATCAATAGAATAATAAAAACCAACAAAACGAACTCCTCCTAACTGTAATAAAATATAGCAATGCCCAAACTCATGTTTATAAAAGGCCCCATTCCCCGTCCCACACCCAACCACATACACACACAAAGAAACTTACTTGAACTTGAGTAGTTTCAATGTATTGCATTGCAAGGGGAAGGAACCGTTGTAGCAACGCATAAACAATTAACTTTGCAGCACTCCCTACCTTCATTTCGACTTCAAGTTTTCCTAGCCAAAATGCAAACTACTTCCCAGTTTCAAAATTTCAACTCAGCCCTAACATTGTTTTTCTTCAGCTGTGATCCCAATTGAATTCCTACAACCAATAATCAACCAAATAACATTTAAATAAATTTGTTCTAGAAATAGATAAATTTTTGTTAACTAGGAAAATTCAAAACAAATCTTATTATATAAAAGTAGGAGTGCACTTCACCAGGCTTTGACAAGTGTCTCTTTCCTCCTCTTGCCATGTGTCATAAATCTATGTGTCAAAACAAAGCCATGTGTCATCTTATGTGTCAAAAAACCGGTCGTGTTTTAGAAAAACTGTTCAGGTGTTTCACTCTCGCTCCACCTCTCTCTCTCTAGAAATGCAAAAGTCAGAATAAATTGCAAAACTCATTTTTCTCTTTCAGATGGAGAATGCTGCTCCTCTACAACTTCACTCATGGCGGGCAGCAACTACATCCACCCCGCTTGATAGTTGAAACTCCGCCGCTCGCTGCCACCGCGACTCCCGATGGGGGAAGGCATTTATTCTGTGAATTGAGCGGCCCATTAAGTTAAGCTTATTGGTAGTAAATTTAGAGATTGGATAGCTTTTCGTATTTATAGGGCTTCATTCAGAACAAATCTTTTCATTTTTATATGAGTATTTTTCTGAAATTATATGTTAGATCGGATAATTGTGGTTGATCTTATCTCATGATTTTATTCTGTTTCGTAATGTTTTGTATTTAAAATTATTGATCTCAGATCTAATATTTTGCTTTCTGAATCAACTGATCGAACAGAGTCTACTATGGAGTTAGAGATTCAGTCGTCATTCCTCCTCCCCGCTCATTCCATCGACAACAGCCCCGCTCTCACCTACGTTCTTTTCGTACTTAGCCAAAACCTTCCGCGGTCTACTTCTCTTTTATGGGAGCACGATGATTTCACTAACAGTTATTTTTTAAAACTTTTTTTTCATGATTTGATGATATTTTGTTAAGTTTTCGATTTGTTTTGTAGAGCAGCACAACTACGTATATGCGCAGACGGTGGCGCGAATAGATTGTATGATGAATTGCACCTTTTATTCCCCTCTAAAGCCGGTTTAACTATTCGTAACAGGTTCGTTGAATATTTAATCAATTGGTTGTTCTTAGATTAGATTTTGCCTTACTCTTTATGAAAACGAGAATTTTAGTGAGCGTTGATGAATGATTTGGAAACCCTTTTTCACACAAAAGTAGTTTTCTCTGGATTAGACTTTGTGTGAGTAATTGTTGTAAATTAGGAATTCATCAACTTAGAAGTGTATCACTGTGCCAAAAGGAAAATTGCATTGGATGTGGAAGTCTTGAGTGTTACTATTCATATGTGCATGATGATTATAATCATTAGCTTCACGGTTAGACTGGAAAGTGTAAAGGGTCATGTTAAATTCAGGTTCATGTGATTATTCACATTTATATTCTTCATCCTGCCACGTGTCATATCCTATGTGTAATTTGATCTTTCTCTAAAAAAAAAAATCATACTTTGTCTGTTTCAATGAATTACACAAACATGGTTTTCCTCTGCGTCCGCCTCCCGCTGTACCTCTCTTGCCACTCACCTCACCTCCTGTCATTCTGATTTATTTTCAAAGATTTTCTCCAAATGTCGCTTTTTCTGGGTTTGTGACATGTTCTTCCCTTCCTTCTGCAAATTGTTTGTATTCTCTATGATTTTTAACGTTTTTGTTTGTGTAAAAGAATAGGTTCTGCATTTGAATTGAAGTAATTGGGGAAGGTTTTAAATTTATTTTCGCAAGTTTATTGATGGTTGTTTGGATTACTATTAACAAAAAATAATCTTATTATATGAAAGGAGGATGCTCCTCTTATATATTTGACAAGTGGCTATAGTAATAGGCTGCCAAGTGTACCTCTCCTACTTTTGACAAGGGGCAATATTGATAGGGTACCACGGTTATCAATGGGGGCTGATGGACGCTCAAGGTTTAGTCAGGGCAGTGAAGAACCGACATCGAAATTCTGGGAAGAACCAAAATCAGAGGCCATAAATTTTATGAAATTCATGAGAAATTCTCTATTCATTCGTTGGGAAATCCAAAGGTCGGTCATAAGCATCAAAGTCTAGCAACTTTCATCCATGAACTGAAGAGAAAAGGAGGGGACAAACTCACTGAGAAGATCCTTCTCTGCTGGAATTTTACGGTTTAGGCGATGATTCATGGGATGGCAAGCATCATAGCAGGTTTTCATAAACGTCAACTATCCATCAATTTCAGCGTGAATTTGGCCGACTGAGAAGGAATGTCTTTTATTATTTTCTAATATTTGAAAAAATCAAATAAATTTTATTCATCTAGACGTAATCATATGACATCATCTGAACATATACCAAAAATATTGAATGTAGACATACATTTTCAGCACAATTCATAGCATCATGTTTTGAATAATTATCTATTTTCATCATTTTATCTATCACAGAAGGAAACAATGGTTTACTCAATTTGGGTATCACTAAACAAGCAGAAGAGCATGAAAGATTATCAACATTCAACAAGGTATTAAACATAGATGTATTCAATAATCAATAATTCAGGATAGTGTCTTTCTATATGCATCTGCTATGTAGTTAATTAACAAATGAATAGTTGCTGAACTCTTTCAGTTCTATTTGTAGTGTATTGTAATGATTGATTTGAGGTTACGTGGATTAAGTTTATTGGTGTAACATAGGTGATACATTTGCTTGGTGTTATTAGCTTTGGGGGCTTCTGCTTTATATTGTGGGCAAGTGAGTACAAAAGCTTGATTAGTGCTCCTTCTAATCGTTGATAAATTGTGCAGTTATTTCATAACTCAGTCTAATTGGTCATTTAATCTTATCAGGACCACAGGATGATCGATATCTGTATTTTTTGTTTTATGTAATTTTCGTCCCACTCCGATGGATTTACTACCAATACAAGAAATGACACAATTATCTTCTTAAAGAAAGGAAGGAGTGGGGCAAGAGAAAAGAAAATGGAGACGTTTTTAATGTGTTTAATTTGTGTCTCCTCCCCTTTGCTGGAATTACGTTGTGAGACTATTTTAAGATTATAATTTGGAAAAAGAAAATGATTCACCATACTGATATATTTTATTTTATTTATTGCTTTGCGTAACGCTGAAAAGACAAGTGAAGTTGGTGTGTAGGCATGACCTATCTTTAATTTTGTCATACTTAATTTATTTCTATCAATTTTTTATTTTTGTGTTCGCCGGAAATATAGATTGATTTTACGAAGTGCCAAACTCTTGATTTGTAGTTCGGATTTCTGCTGGCATCAGTTCAACATTGAATTTGGAATTTATTTTGTTTTGAGGTGTGTTTTGTTCGCTTGATAGGATTCACAAATCCAAGTTGAATGAGGCACCAAACGTGCAAAGTATTATTTCTGTTGCCTTTTTTTTTGTGTAAATAATTTTGGTTTTGATAATACGATAAAAATGTTCAGGGTAATCATTTGGAGACCTTCTCATAGGCAATCAACTGCAGCAGCTGCCCATCATGTATAATTCCATCTTATCCTAAATGTTTAGATGATGAATGTTTTTTTTCTTATACCAATATTTAATTTCTAGAATCTTAAATTTGTAATATGAATGGATATTGATTGAGATTGAGGGATGAAAATTAAAAGGAACATAGTGATCCACTTTCAATTCAGGTTACCAAATAAGTTTCTGCATTTTGTTTCCTCTTCTTTCATTTCAGTTTGCCGGATAAGATTCTTCATTTTGCTCAGAATAATTTTTCTTTAGGTTCTTATCACATGACATTACTAAATAGCTTTGATTGTGATTTTTATTTATTTGATCACATTTATGTGCCTTTTTTTTGTGTATAATTTTAGTTACTTCCATTTTGATTTTGATGATAGGAGAAAAATGTTCGGGGCAATTATTAGGTGGCTTTTTTATAGGCAATCCACTGCAGCAGCAGCCCATCATGTATAATTCTATTTTATTCTAAATTTTTAGATGACGAGTGTTTATTTTCTTGTTATTCTCGTAACTATTGCATTAATGTCTGTGTTTTTCAGTTGGTGCAGCTTTCCTGGAGGCTTCAGAGTTCAGAACATTCGAGCAACCAAAGCTTAAGGTGATAAAGAGATTTTTTTAAGGGATTTTTAATTGCATAAAATATGCACTTGGTTGCTTATTAGAAGTTAGAAATTTGCAATTTCTATTATTGAGTTTATTTACAAGTGATGTTGCAACTTTAATGCCTCTATAATTCTTTGGATTTTTAATGGCTAAAAATTATCGAACTTATGTATTTGTAATATGAATGTATGTCGATTGAAGAACAAAAATGGAAAGGAACCTATTCTTTCATTTTCAATTTGCCGGATAAGCCTCTTCATTTTGTATCCTTGAAATAATTTTTCTTTATGTTCTAATCACATGACATTACAAAGGAGCTTAGATTGTAATGTTTCTTTATGCATTTTATCACATTTATGTTGCCTATTTTCGTGTGGATAATTTTAGTTCCATATATTTGGTTTTGACGACAGAAGAAGAATGTTATGGGCAATCATTTGGAGGCCTTCTCTTAGGCAATCAACTGCAGTAGTTGCTCTTTCCCAGTTTAATTTGCATTCGAGTTATTTGCAGCTGCTTATACCTTTTCACGATTCAATTTGCGTGTGAGTTATTTTATCATATATTGATATTAATGTTATTTGTCATTTTGGCTTTTTGGTTTTTATTTATGTCACACTTTCACGCCTTTATTTGCTTTCTATTTACAGCGAGGACTACATAGTAGGACTAAGACGGCAATGGAGTTCATAGCCAAAGGGTTTAGTTCGTTAAAGAAAATTGATAGAGTTATTGATCACTGTGAAATAGGAGACAAGCGTTTGATCTCTGGGTTTAGGAATTTCATTTTTAAATGAACCATGAGGCAAAAAATTCTTCATTTTCTGTGGAATTAACCTTTTGAAAGATTCACGGTGATTTAAAAAATTATTTTTGTATGTATCTTTAATTTTGATTTTGATAAGTTTTATAATTTATATCTCATGGAAAAAGGGTTGGATGTAGTAGCCTCATCTATAATGTTATGACACATAAATGTTATAATATGGAGTATGCAGATTTTAAGTAACTGAAGGTTTATATAATCAGACGATGAACATAAAACCCTTAACACCTGTGGCAAATAGTGACGGAGGTACCGCACACGATGGCGGTGGTGTTGCAAGCATGATAAAAATGTTGGTAATTAATTGCCTTTTACTGTTATAATAAAATTGCTCATGTTAATTTTGCTAATAGATTATTGTCTCCCTTGCAAATGCTCAGTTGTCCCTTGTCGCTCTTTATTTAGGTAATTTCGGTCTATAATATGAATGTTGTGAGATGTGGTGCATTTGTTGTAATTTCGGTCTATAATAGATTGTTGTTTGATTTAGTAGATGCATCATGCTCACGAAATGTTAAAACTCTGATGCATTTCATGAGATTTAGTAAAGAGAATGTTGAAAGAGATGTTTAATCATAAATGAATATATGCCCCCTCCTTTAAAACAAAAATCCCAAATACGAAACTTGGCCCTCTAATTGTTCAATTGTCATTGCATAAATCTTTTCTTTATTAGCTTTGTTTGTGTTTTTTGCTAAAATTTGCACTTGATTATAATTTTTGGGTTGCTGCTCTAAACTCTTGGTTCGTGTTCTCCAGAAAATTTGGATGGATTGACTTATACTCACTGGATGTGATAAAGTTCAAGTTTGACGACTGCCACCAATTTTTATTTTAATTGTTCCAAAAGTAAATTTTATTTCTTCAACGTTTAAAGCATGGGACGAAATGAGTCAAACAAAGAGTGAATTGCTATTCAAGGACTTTGAGTTTACTATTGTGTGCGTCGTTTTGTTCTCTTTCAAGGCAGGTTTTTTTGGCAAATACTAGATCGTGGAGTTGGTCCACACAGTATTCGTAATTAATTAATTCTTACATTCTGTTATTGCTCATATTAGTTCTCAGTTCGACATGAGCTCAAATATCCTCTTTAATTAAATAAAGCGAGTATGCAGGTTTGAAAATGTTTGTAGTTAGCAATTTTGAAATTGTACTGATTTTCTTATATTTAATATATTATTGATTTTTTGAGATGTATTGATTGTTGAATAGATGAGATGGAATATTAGGGGAAAAGTCAGAGACTTGCATTAGACTCATATGGAAATCTTCTTTATTTAATATCGAATTAAGTACAAGTACTAAATAGTTACATGAGTAGCTAAATATACCATCTGCCTATTCAAAGTCAAGTTGCATTTAATAATGCAGTTGATGATGAATATGTTGCTCCAGTAAGTGCAACCAAAGAGAAGGGGAGTTCCACTTTATATATATTTTTATATTTATGTCCAAAATAGTTTATGGTGATATTTGTTTTGAGTGATTGCAATGATTAAGTTATGTGAATTATGATTTAAATATGTTAAAGTGTAAGGACAAATAATATATTATATTATGATAATAGGTTTACATATGTGATTATTATAGAAAATAAAGAATCACTATACCGCATCCACACTTGCCAAGTTACTCATTCTATCGGTGAATAAAGAAATAACGTCTTTTTGAAGTCTGCAATATGTTCATGATTAGTTTAATGTTTTATGCGATTCACATTAAAATTGAAAAAATAAAGAAGTAACGGGGTTCAAAACCATCTAAATGCATATTTACAATATGCATTTACTTATTTTTTTACGAATTGGAAAAAAAAAAAACTAGGCCCGTGCATCGCACGGGCATAAATCTAGTTCATAATAATTTGCAAATAATCTACTCCATAATTTGGCCCAGAGAGAACTAATACCTGCATGGACTTAGAATAAGATTCTCTGCCCTTCATGATCCATCCTCGGTTGAGTGTTATCCTTATTTTCCCGATATGAAACACGTATGACGAATGTGACGAATAATTCCTTCATTCATTTGCGAAATAACTACCTATACCATGGATCGAACATTTTGCAAGCTCTATTGCTTTGTCTGGACATGACTGAATCCGTTAATAGAACCTAAATTCTCAGGACCATTTATATCATACAGTCGGGATGAATTTTCCTCAGACTTGATGCTCATTCCATCTGTAAAAAAGTGAGTAAATATCCCAGGAGAGTTTGCAAATTAAAATGACAAATATAAAAAGAAAAAATGGAGGTTTCACGTAAATTGACTTCAGATCAAATATTCCATATGAATATATTATTTGAAACTAATAAAATATTTGCAGACCTCGAACTCATTTTGAAGCTTAATTGAAATTCTACATTGATCGCTAATTTGAAGCCTCAAATCTTGAAGATCATGTTCCATGTCGGCAACCTAAAATAAATACAATGATGGAGATAATGAAATGTTAAAGTTGCAAATGTGAAGCTCCAAAAACAAACACAATGGGATTTGACCACCTCAAGACAAGCTTTATACATCATAACGACATACTTGAGTTAGAGAAGTTTGCGGAAAAAATGAGCTAGATTTATATCTATATATTCTATTACTATAATTGAATAGACATTAGACTAAAGTTATTTGTTGGTTCCCTGAAGTTTCTGAAAAGCCTTATTGTGAAACCAGTTCCAACACCTTGCAACCACAAACAAAGAAAATGAAATTAAAATCAATCATAAGCAATGTTTACGCGATAAAGAAAAGCAATTGCAAATACCTCTTGAGCTTGGCATTATATTCTCTGTAACTCATCTCCGGTAACTTTATTCAAATGCTTCAACAAAATAATGACTTCCACTCCTCCATTAATACCCAAATTGAGTCCTTAATTCCAAAGAACCAAAAAAGGCAAATACCTTTCCAAACACGCAGAGACACACACATACAATTACCGAATTAAAATAAATAAATCTCAAAAGTGAAATTGAGTAATGAGAAATTACCTTGAAAGGCCTCACTTATTTTTTAAGTTTGATATGCTAGTGCTCTCATCCTTCTTCTTATCAGAATGCCATTTCTGAGAGAAATGAGAAAAAACGAGGAAAACAGAAAAATTAAACTAAAATAAAAATAAAGTTACTAATAGCCAAGCTCAACAATCGCATATGGATTACCATCCACCAATTCTAGAATGCTAGACATATATAATTGGGACTAATAGTTGCATTTGGTAATCAACTTCTAAAATCTTGTTATAATCCTGAACAGTGAACAATAAAACTGAAATCAAATCAACCAGGGCATGAATATTGAAATCCATAATTATCAAAATACTAACATTTTCATGATCTAAGTGTCACAAATTTTAATCCTCTTTGCGTCCATGTAATTGTCGAAAGCATTCACAATCTTATTGAATTTGTATAATTACCAATAACACTAAACAAATTTAAACAGTGCAGAAAATTATCAAAAGTAATTGTCAATTACCGATGAAACGTGAGCAGTTCCGACTACATACACCTCGGCCGCCATTCTCCGTCGACTCTCTCACATTTCCAACCAAATACACATCACAAAGGCCACAATCTACCGTCGGCTCGCACGTGAGAGAGGAGAAGTTTTGGTGTTTCTGAGAAGAGCAGTGAAGAGTCTCTCTAAAAATAAAATGTATGATCTCAATGTTTAAAATAAAACGTTTTGGGTTCCCTAATAATAAATAATAATAGTATAAGATTCTTAATCTTAAAATATATATTTATGGACACTTGACATCATATTAAGCGTGGCACTTGTCAGTATATTAGAGATAACACTTGGCAGCATTTGAAGAGAAACTTCCTCTCTTTATAATATATATAAGATTCTCTATGTGTCTCTTTTACCAAATACATATTCATGGTTATTTATAGTTAATAGTGTATCAACGTGCAATGATAAAATTACGAAACTATCATTGGATCATTTAACTTATATTAGCGATCTTTGTTTATCATAAAAAAAATTATATGAGATAACCATTGAACGAGGCCTCATTTAATTACCACTGTCTTAAGAATTGTTTAAGTTTGTAAGTCAGCTTCTTCAATTTACAAATATTATCATCTTCTTTGAAATATGAATTTTACTTGTTGTAAAATGTTGATTTCTTCTTTCAATTATACATTGAGAAAAACAGTTTTAACGTCCATATGATGTAATTCGAAATTCATATTTGCAACTATATCCAGAAATTACAAATCTGATAAATCTCACAACAAGTGAAGAAAATTTATATATCCACTTTTTAGTATTATATTTTTTTACCAATTGAACATTGGTACCTCACTATTTTCAATAATAGACCTATCAGTCATTCTAATGATTTTGAGAATCCATTTTATTCTCATTTTTTTTGTGTCCCTGTGAAAGATCTTCAAATTTTCCTCCTTCAATTTTTTTTTTCTAGATTTAATTAGAATCTAAGTTATAAAAAAATTCAAACTCAGAAATTTGTTAAGTGAGTTAAAATTTTTAAATCATTTCATTTATAAAATTTAACTTTATTTTGTCCACATTATGGGATATTGCAAACTCTATTAACAATTTAAAGCACCTATTAAATTTTAAATCTGAAGCAGTTAAAAAAAATGAAATGGTCTCGTGTGAGACTGTTGACCCACTTTATCATAATTCATAAGGTCGAACCATGAAAAGCTTTTCTATCTCTTCGTTCGCAACACTAAGAAGAGGCTCTAGCAATAAGAGAGTGGAACGTTCCTTGAAAAGGAGAAAATGAAAATGGTAATTGATGGAATTAATTAATGCTTTTGTGCATCCATAATTTCTCTTATTTTAATGGGGGAAATGCGATAATTAAAATAGAAAATGATTTTCATTTTATCGTATAGATTGATTTTGAGAAAGTCTTGTGTGAAATATTGCACACTAGTGTTATGTGCAATACAACATAAATAAGGTAAAAATTGCTTAAAATTTGCGGGTCTGGGCGGGTCGGGCGCGGGCAGTGGGTTCAAGGTTGGCGTGGACGGATATGTATTCATAGAAGGATATTTTTATCAAATATGTGTTGTAGCCTAGTGGTTCAGGTTTGTTGCTAATGAATTTGGTCATGATTCGATTCCTCTTTATCATTTATAATAATTTTTTTTTTTTTTCTCAAATTTTTGTGTGTTACTACATCTATGTATGAGTGTTACTACATTATTATATTGAATTTTATTTATTTTTTGTCAAATTTTTGTGTGTTACTACATCTATGTATAAGTGTTACTACATTGTTATATTGAATTTTTATTTTTTTTGTCAATTTTTTGTGTGTTACTACATTTATGTATAAGTGTTACTACATTATATGGGTCATAAGGTAACACATTATTGTTCATATGGTAACACATGAGTATTCACATAGTATTATGACGATATATGAACAGTGTTACATATTACTAAAAAATATGTGTTACTACATGAACAAAAAGTACGTGTTACCATATGAAGAAAAACGTGTTACCACATGAACAAAACCAGTACAAGCGCGAAAAGAAATCACGGTCCAGAATTACAGATTTAAAGAATAATTTGATATGTTACTTCATGAACAAAAATAGTATTACCATATGAGAAAAAAAGTGTTACTATATGAACAAAAACCAGTATAAACGTGAAAAAAATCTTCAGTCCAAAATTACAGATTTACAGAACATCGTGAAAAAGAGTGCAGAAGGATCTGAATTTCATCACACACTTTATGTTGAGGGGTAATCCAAACATCACACACATATTCTCTCTTCTTCTCGTAGAATCCACATCGAAATCCAAATTAAATGACTTGGTTTCATCCAATAATCGGAGCGTAAAAAGAAAATTAGGGCACAAACGAAGAAGAAGAAAACCCATGAGATTCGCCAGAAGAGAAGAGGAAGAAGAGGAAATCTGGCCGCCTCCGTCTGCGCGATGAGGAAGAAGATGAAGAAATCCATTGGCCCACCAACAATCTCCCTAAAACCCGTTTCCCCTGACCGCGAAAAAAAAAAAAAAAAAGACCAAATTGCACACATCATTTGTACGCAATATTGCATACAAAATTTTGTCATTAATTTTATAGATTTATATGCTAAGTTATGAATATTTTTTTCCAAAGTCAGAAATTTATTAAGTGATTTAAAATTTTAATTCATTTCATTTAAATAACTTACAGATTATTTTGTCCTTATTGTGGGAATTACAAACTCTAATCACAGCTTAAGAGCATCTATTAAAATTCAAATCCGAGGGCTGTTTAAAAAAATGTGATGTCTTACGTGAGATTGTTAATCCACTTAGCATCGGTAACTAAATTGCAAAAAATCGAAAATTGAAATGTTTAAAAAATATAAAACCGAACCAAAATCGAATTGTAGTGGAATCGAACACAAATCAAACCAAAAAAATTCGGTTCGGTTTGATTTTGAATCGAAAAAATCAAAACTCATAATTCGCAATATGCTAGCAAAATACTCGTGTTTTTAAATTGTAACAACTAACAAAGTAAAAACATTAAGCATGAGCAATATGTCAAACTCATTAAATATACTCATAATATAAAGACATATGCCATAAATTCATAACACAAAAAATAATTCTTAACTAAAAGCTCATAATTCATAACCATAAATTACACATGAGGTGGTTGTCATTTGTGATGAGCAATTGAGAAGGGATAATGGACCGTTTGGTAATAATGAGTATTATTATATGTATAATTACTACATATTAATTAATTTATTTAAGAATATTAATATTTATATATTACGTAATTAATAAATAGAAAATAGTATAAATATAATTTCGGTTTTCGATTTTATCAAAATTTTAAATTCTTAAAACCGAACCGAAAACTGAAAACCAAAATTTTTATATTTTAAAATCAAAACCGAACCGAATTTAATATTTAGGTTCGGTTCGATTCAGTTTTTCAGTTTTGATATATTTTTGCTCACCCCAATCTGATGGCAAAAACTTTTGTGAACTCAAGTTCATATGAACTCTTTTTCTTTACAGAGTGTCAATGTTATACATACGCATAATTATTAATGTTATGCATATGACGTGTCTTCGTTTAAAAATAAAATATTTTTTAAACAGTGACACATCGTATGCATAAATGTAACACTTTGAAAAAGAGATTTTACTACTCGTGTTTGATTCGGGATATTTGAGATTTTGGAATTAAATTTTTAAAATCTAATACATCCACCCTAAAAATATCTATAGGCCCAAAGTATTTTTTTTTCTAGACCACACTCTCCAATTACTCATATGGTTCTTCAGAGTGGATCACGTATAGATGCAAAATACTCTCGACTATTATTACTAGGTGCAAACTAAATCATCAATTACTAATAGGTAAAATAGATAGTAAAAATATACAAATGCCCTTACTTTTTCACATCCCTTTACACGCCACCCCATCTCCTATTTTCATCTAATTGTAGTTCCCTTAATTAAGGGTTTTGATGAGAACAAAAAATAGGAAGACGTATACATTCATCTTTATTCATTTACAATTTAAAATTTACATATATAAATAAAAAATTTACAAAAGTGAAGTTGAAAAGAATTAAAAATAATTTTAATCGTCTTTTATATGTTTATTTGCAGTTGACGGATTTTTTTTGGATTACAGGAGGATTAAAACGGAAAATTCAACCGGAAAATCAATTGAAATACCTAGGCATATTTGACAAATTCAATGAAAGAATTCGTAAACTGATAGTGAGAGTGAGGTGTTTGTTACAACCGAATGGGAAGATGAAGAATGAATTAATTAACAAGCTAATTCTAACTTAACCTATATATAGTATCTATAAAATATAACTTGATAACACTGAAAGGTATTAGTATTAGTTTATATACAGAAATGTATTAGTTGGGAAAAGTTAAATTATATCGAAGTATTATTTTCAGATCTATTTCTAATTGGATCCCCTAAACATAATTTATGACTTCGTCATTGTTTGCTCACACAAACAAATATATATATTTGCGCGCGGGCAAATGTGTATTTTATCGTAAATGGGGTGTTTGCAATCAATCATAACTTGTAAAATTAGTTGGAAAAGCCCCTTGTATAGGGAACTATGTAAACTAGGGCCACAAGTAATTTGAATGAAATGGAACTACGGAAGGAGTTAAAGAAGCAGCCAAAGAAAAGCATAAAGGAAAGCCATTAAGCACAAGAAACCAAGACTAGTGTGATTTTGTTGCATAGAGAGAAGAGCTTGGAATTCTAAAGTGAGTTTAGAAACCAAAAAGCAAATGCCTTGGCATTTTTAGTTAACCCCAACATTCCACTTTATCCGGCTTTCTTATACGTACAAATCATCACTTTGGGAGGCTTATGTCTCAATTCTTCCCATCAAACTCTCTTCACTTGTTTATCCACTCTTTCTCCTTTTCTCCACAAATGCACAACTTCATTTCATTTTCTTTTGTTTTGGACAAAGTTATGTATGCACCAGGTGTACCAATGCAATTCAAATGCATTTTAATCGATTATGTTGTTTTTACTGAATAATATTAATGCAAGTTTGGTTCGGTGCTACGGAATGGGATAACGAGAATCATTCCTAATAATACTGCTTTATAGTTTTGATTCACCAGTAGTAGGAATAGAAATAAGTAATTGATTATCCCACTCATTTAGTGATCAACTCTTCTCCAATGATACACATTGTTAATTTTATAATCAAGCAATGCAATCAATAACTCCATAGTGATTGATCCCTCAACGATATCTATTTTCATTACCATTCCAAATCATGCCAAACAGGTCCTTAGATGTTCTCTGAAATGTAGGTAAGTTGTATGTAATTGCAATGTACAACCTGATAAACAATAGACTCAATCTTCATTCTACACTCGTTACACTATTTTGGTTTTATTTAACATGAGCTACATGAGTGAGATGAATCCCTAAATTAGCTAGCTAGTCCACATGGAATTATAATCACAAATTGGATGATGTATACATAAAGAGTTGGTATAATGTGAAATTTGCACACTGTGAAACTAGTTCCTTTTTTTACAGGCATAAACCTTCCGTTATCACGATTAATACCCTTTTATAATATAAATCATATCTTTCAGTTATCACTATTAATACTCTCTGCTGTAATATAAGTTACACCTTTCAATGTTATGAGCAATACCCTTTATAATAAAAAATCACACCCTTCAGTTATCACAACTAATACTCTTTAGTAATATAAGTCACATTCCTTAACCAGTTTCACGGATTCTTGTGTGGAACTTGTTCACCCTTCTGTCATACTTAAATGGACGTTGGCTGGTCGTTGGTCTAAAAGAGGAAGGAGGGAACAAATGCATAGATTCTTGGCTTCTCAAGTATCAACTTTTTATTCAAACATGTCAGAGTCTTCTAAAACAGCCTTATCTCACCCTAGCCTTATCATTGGCCTCAATCTAACTTCTCTACTTGTTTTAAGACCCCTTTTTCCTTTATCACTTTAATCCCAAAATATACTACAATACATAAGATACAAATGAGGCATTAGCAACAGAGAAATCACCAATTCTTGCATCCTGCGAGAAATGGGCACCTCAATATACAAACTGATCATCTTAACCTTCTTTTGTATAGGGTTTTTGTCCATTCAAGTCTCGGGTTTGAGAAGTTCAGATCTTGCTCTAAGAAATTCGAGAATTCTGAAAGACGAGGATTTGAACGTTCCACAAGGGATCGCACCTTCACCAGCAACGACATTTGATCCGAATGAATCGCAGAAACGAAGGGTTCGTAGGGGATCAGACCCTATTCATAACAAGTGTTGAAGGCTAAAACAATGGTTGAAGCAAATCAGAATGTTATGATGTTGGTGATTGATGAACAATTTTTGCTTCCTCTTATGTTTCCAGTATAGGTTTGTTTTGTATTCGATTGTTTTATTTGTTTACTTTTGTCCATAATCAGCTGAAAATGCAGCTAGAAATCTAACAATACTTAATTAGGTGCTATTTATATATGTTGTTCATTTAGAATGGATGCAATCCTTCATTATCTTTGACAGTTAAACAGCAAAACTCAAGTGCATTTTTTGAAAGGTATTAGTTGTTCTTCTAAAAGGTATTAGTTGTTTTCATTGAACAGTATTAGTTGTGGACCAGTCATTTTAAGACACCTCGAAGCATCGTCTACGCCTACTCAGATCAACACACATTCATTCTTGGTATTCAAATCAACACCCACTGAACAATATTAGTTGTTTTCATTGAACAGTATTAGTTGTGCACCAGTCATTTTAACACAACACGAAACGTCGTCACACATTCATTTTCAATGATCACAATTCACAATAATTTCAATTTTCTGCAGAAATTTTCCAAAACTGGTTCTGTATATATTCAAGATAACTAACAAATACATTCTGCGAAAATGAAATCCTAGTTAACTAACTACTTACTGAAATCTCCATCCGCTGTACCTATTTTTCCGATGAACATTCAACATCGTTTTCTTCGCTTTCTTATGAGCAACCGTCTGCCATATCATATCCACAGCATCATTCGGTTGAGACGGAAACTGATACTCATAATGCCGACTAATACTCTTCAATCTTTCCCACATTTTGGTCCATTTCTCCCGCTCGATCCCTCTCAGAATACTCAGTAAATAGCCCTTCTTCACAGCATCACTCGCTTTAACAAATACGCAGAATTCAGAGTAATCAAGAACATCTTCAAACGGTAGCTCAATCTCATCGCTGATAATCACGGGAACACAGTGGCTAGCAATTGCATCAAACAGACGATTCGATGAAGGAGTGTCTCCAGCAAGATCTAGGCAGAATTTCGACGACGACATCCCTTTTCCAGCATCTTTTATTCCATTTCCTTTAGCACTCCCAAATGTGAAATGCACGTCTTTTTCGTTCTTGATAAGCCGGTATAGTTCTTGGCGCACGATTCCACCCTAGATAGATTTCCACCAAAATTACACCATATTAATAAACAGAATCAAGAAAATCTACTTCAGACGAAGTGGAATAGCTCAACTGTACTTTGTTTTAGAAGTTTTTTCTGTTCAAAAGTCGAACACGTGACTTGCATTCCCGTTTCTCAGGGGTATATCCGTCTATTCAAGATTAATGCAAGGACGATAAAGCAATTCAAAGACACTTCTCCCTTCTTCAATATCACATCTGCATACATAAGAGTACTACATAGTACACTATCAACTACAATACTTAAAAATCCATGACAAAACAAACACATTTAATCTTGAATGGACGGATATACCCCTTTAGAACAGTGTGCAAAGCACGCGACTTTTAGCCCAAAAAACCACTAAAACAAAGTATAGGTTGCAACTAGGATCAATCCCAAGTAGTAGGAAAAAAAATGCACAGGCACCAGTCTAATAAAAAGTATATAATTCAGGTGGCAAAATGAAATTAACCCTCACACAAATGTTTATTTAATATCAAATTTCAGGGGACTCTGTTCTTAAATAACTTCAGAAGCAACCAGACAAATATTATAACCACACGATGCAAATTAACGGCATTATTAGTATTGCATTGCATTTGCAAACAACAAACTTACATCTTTTCGATAAATGGCTCCTTGGAAATACACCAAAGTCGGGCGTTGTTCAAAAGAGGGCGAATCAGCAGGACGAACCGTCCGCACCATATGCTTATAAGGAGCAACAACATCCTTGTCAAGATTCGCTATCTTGCGCGGATATCTAGCAAAATCGGACAAGACAAACACGCCCTTACTCAATTTTTTCCGAGCAACCAACAAACTATTAGGGTGGTGGGCCACAATCAAATGATCCTTCCCGCCAAATTTCTTCCACTCTTTTCTCCCCTCCAAAAACCTCACCAATTTCTCCTGCAGGCTTCTATCGACCCCTCCGCCGTTTTGCTTATCATGGCGCTTGGAGTGGCGGTTATAGCTCAACGATGAAAAAAAGGGGACGAATACAATATTCGATTCGCGCCAATCATGCACTCTTATTGCATTGCATGCTCTTACTACATTCTTGTTCTCGGATGCTAAAAGGTCGAGAGTCAGCCAGTACTCTGTGCTGTGCTGTAAATTCAGACCCCCCGGGTACGAGGGTATTTTCGTCACGTCGGTTATGTTAGGCCATGTTTGGTTACTACCGTTTGCATTCCAACCTACTAAACCGAAGTGAAACTCCGGGGGCAGGTCGTACATGTATATTTTTAGAAGGGCTCGGGTTTTAATACATTGTTGGGCAGGGGATTCCTCTGTTTTTAGGGTGTTTTTATCATTGTTATTATGGATAGTGATGTTTTGTTCTTGTTTACTTGAGGTTTGATCAATGAAAAGCGGGGTTTGAACCGGGATTTGAACCGGGTTTTGTGGGGTGTAATCAGGTGTGATGGAGGTATTATTTTCAATTGAGATGAATTGGAGGAGGGATTTGGGGATGAATGGGCTTTTGTTGTAGTGAAGAATGGATAATGAAGAGGAAATTAAGAGAAGCATTGAAAAGGCAACTAGGCAAGAAAGAAGCCTCGGGGGCAGAATGGTCTTTTCTGGAAACAAAGACATGATGGTTTATTAATTTTATGAACAAATTTCATCCCTCATAATAACTTAAAAAACAATTCCAGATTGAGATATGGAACAGAGTCATACGCCAAACAATCAAAATCTGCAGACATGAAAAAAATGGAAAAAAATAGAAATGAATTTGCTATTGAATATCAAAACCTTATAAAACTATTAGCAACAATCAATATTTTAATCTGGGAAATCAAGATTCGTTGTATTCTTTAAAATAACAGAGAATTAAAAAAGGGAAAAGAAAAGGTGGCAAGAAAAAAATACCTTGTTTGCTAGAGGGAATTGTATATTCACAGCTTTTCTCTGTTTTTCCAATGGCCACCAGTTTCAGGCCTCTTAACAATTGAAATTCCCACTTCATATTTTTTTTCCATAATAGTCCTAATTATTATATTGTTGACAAAAATTGAAAATGTGTTGACCATATTTAATTAAATATCCCTTTTAATTTTGAGTAGGTTGAACGTACTTTTCTTGTTTACGTTGTGGTAACGCCATTAGACCCATTACTATATGTGACTCTGCGTATTCAAATACATGCTGTCTATCTTCTATATAAGTTATTTAAGAAATTAAATAAATAATTAATTTCACATCTTTCTACAAGTTTGGATTTTTAAAAGAGACGGTTTCATGGTATCGGAGCTTTTAGGCTCACTCCCACGTTCTTGGTTTGATTTCTACCGAAAGCAACTCCAAAAGAATTCAGCCCACAAGTTCGATTCCTATTAAAAGCAACAAAGAATTCAGATAAACAAATTAATTTGACACCATTCTACAAGTTCATTTTTAGACAAGACATAATTTTTTGGTAAGTAGTTTGGTTGTACGAAAGTTCTTTGCGTGATAGGTGGAATACTTATCAAATGACATTTTTAGGTGTATATACATAGGCTTCAACTAACTCAACTAATTTATTAACTAATATTGCAGTTGAGTCCCGCGAAAAATATTTTAGTTTAGATATTTGCATATTAAAGTTATTCAAGTTAAATTCAATTGATGTATTTCGAAATGAAAGATAATAAATTAAATTAAATTTATATCTTGTATTAAAGTGAAAGAGAATAAAGAATATAAAATCTAATCAAATCAATTTAATCAGCATCGATCAATCAAATTGTGTCATGTGACGATCTGAGGAAGAAAAAATATTTATTTCTTCTCTTATAAATAGGCTCTCCTTTTGTTCATTCAAAACGCAACATCTATAAATATATAAGAGAGAATCATAAGGTTCAAAAAAACAAAAACTTGTCCACAAAAGTCCATAACAATACCTAAATTCTCAAATTAAAGAACTTGCCCACATTATAAACAATAAAAACAACTCAATTTATAGATAATAAACAACAAACAACCCAATTTATAGTTAGGTAAATATATAAATGAACAAGGGTTTAGAAATTAGTAAACATTCCAATGATGACTTATTCCATACGAAAATTGCCTTACGAGATTAAAGCCGAAGAAGCAACGAGGGGGATCGACCAAGAAAAGGAGGTAACTTTCAAGAAATTATGAAGATGCTACTCGCCAAGAGGAGTTCAATCAATTATGTGGAAAGTATTATAAAAGAAGATGCCACTGTTTGGGTTTGTATTGTGTGGACAATCTGAAACTTAAGGAACAATATAGTGTTCAACGAGGAAGCTCCAAATCTCGCAAAGGTCATGGAGGAAGTAAAAACAAAAATCTGATCTTGGTTAAGCTCAAAGAACATAATAGATTCGGAGATTTCTTAAGTAAATTGACTCTTCAATCATAGATCTTGTTAAGATAAAAAGTGAATAGGAGTCGAAATGATAGTCTTCTCTATTTATATTTATGATGTAAATATTTTATCTTATAAAGGGTCGTGGTATCCCTTGTACTCCAATTGCTTTTATAAAATAAAAATTGCCCGATTAAAAAGGAAAAAAAAAAGATTAATTCTTCTGCAGTTCTGCGAATAGATGTTTATCTGAATTTTCTTTTCTGCATGTCACTGTTACAGTATCATTGTTGTGTAAAGTGTTAAAAAATTACTGTTTAAGTCGAACATACTCATTTTTTATAAAAGCAACACTCTCCGGTTGTTACAGTATGCACGCGTTCCATGCACTATACTACATTGAATCTACACTATAATATTATCTAGGTTCACAAATTATCTATAACAAAATGGGACAGAGAGGCCACAGCGAGACGGGGCAACCCAAACAAGGCGGAGAGGACGGATCAAATTGTCATCCCTAAGCTAGATTGCCTCAAAATTGAACCCAGCCAATTCCAAGAAAACGAAAAACGGAAACATGCTCAAAAACGAAACATCACGTAATGCAAGTGCATAACATTCATAAACTGGTTATAGACCAAAACCATGATTCTCACATTACAAAATTTTAGATTTGTTAGAGTTCAATATGCATTCGCCTTCATCGAAACCTTTGCTAAAACTAGATTGAAGGTGGGTTAACTATTTTAGAAAAATCAAGAGGAAGATAGTAATACTACAGTGACTTGTACACTATATTAGTAGGGCTCAAGAATGGTTACCAAAAAATTTGTTAACTGAAGTTAGATGTATCGTTTAAATGGATTATTTGCTCTTTGCGCGACTAACGGGGAAATTTTCTTCGGGCTGCCTTCGCCACATGTAGTTGGAAGCCTTGATCCACTTTGGATTGACCAGAAATTTTTTCTCCCGCACTGCCCAATTATATTTATTTGTTCCCTCATCGAAAGAGACGACATGTGTAACAGATGAATCGACTTCAATTGAACATGTGGCTCCCATTTGCTCTGCCATTTTCCATAACTGATGATTCTCAGCTGGGAAATTAGTTGGAAAAACACGAGTGAAGACAACTTTGCAATCCTTCAAAACTTCCTCGCGAACAGTTTTTAGCACCTGTAATGTGATTGGAAATACCATAAATGAAAATTTGTAATAACCCAAATCAAGGCAGAAGTTGCCAATATGAGCAACACCTTGCAACTGGTGCACAAGTAATGCTATTCAATGAAAACATTAATACTGTTCAGTGAAAACTTGTAATACCTTATAGCAAAATAATTAATATTTCTATTTAATAATGCACTTGAGTTATTGCATAGAAGTATTTGCCATATTTAACGAAGCCAGTTGTGCACTCATCGCCTGAGCACTTCTTATACAAGACCATTCCACTGTAAACCATTTTTCAATATTATTGCTAAAACACTATAGGGCCTTTCACATGACAAATATTCTGTTTATTCATGAATATCGACAGAAGTTGCTACATAAATGACAAGAATAAGTTGTAAAATTGGTCCCGTATTTATTGGGTGCTGGCAATTAAGTCCCATGAGAATCAAGTTTCTCAATTAAGTGCCACAACTTTAACAATGATGCAATTTTGTCCTATATTGATAAGGTTGCAAGATTTTTGCATGTGACGCTCACATGAGCTGCGGGAATTCCATGGTAGCTAATGACTTTGCATCGCTTACGTATCATAATGATACTCAAACATTTTAATTTTAATCTTAAAAAAAAAATACTCCCTCCGTCCTTTAGCAATTTGCACCCTAAAAATGGCACACATATTAAGAAAAAGTAACTTTTTGGTGTTTTGTTGACTTTTCAAAGAAGATGGAGGGTGGAGATTGTGAGGGTGGAGATTGTGAGATTCTTTGTCATTTTAAGGAGTGCAAATTGGTAAGGGCCGGACCAAAAAGGAAAGTGTGCAAATTGCTAAGGGACGGAGGGAGTATTATACAGGACACTCAGACTAAAAATAACATTGTCAATAAAGGACTAACATTGCTGCTTTTTAAAAATTATGGGACCTAATTGAGAAAATGATTTGTGTGGGACTAAAATCGCTAACCCAATAAATATGGGACCAATTTTGCAATTTACCCAAGGGGAAGAATATACTGAGCATCTAACCTAGATTTACCTGTCTCACATCGCGATCCTCTAGCTTATCCTTTCGCTCCTGAAATAAAAAACATTAATAATTGAGTTGAAAAAAGCCAACTAAATCCTGTTTATTATTAATTTGGACAGTGGAGAGATACCTCATCAAAAGAACAAACTGTGTACTCTTTGAAGAGTTTTAAGAACAGTGGACAGTGCTCCATCAGTCTCACTTTCATCACTTCTTAGTTCAGAAAGTGATTTACTGTTGAAGCCAAAGTGTTTGCAACTCAAAGCAAAGAAGTGATACCGTTCCATCAATATTAGATTATCCTTGTGATTTCCCCACACCTACAACAGATAACTGCAAATTTTTTAAATCTGATGCTAGCTATCACATCACTTATAATGTATCACAAAAGTAAATTTGAACCACTAAGTAAATCAGAGGATATTGATTCTATATAACTTATAATTTAGGAACAGATGATGTATCACAAATGTATCATCTATCGAATACTTCTTAAAATCCTACCCTATCAAATCCTACCAAATTCACACTCCCAAACATATACAAAATCCAAATACACCATTTACTCAAATCCACCTTATTGGATTTGAAATCCACTCCAATCTATAGAAACAGAAAGCACTCATGACATGTAATTCAAATTGAATTCAGAATGCTATAGAAACTAATCCAAGTCAATAGAGTTTGTCAAAATATGTATTGAAAATGTAACCACAGATCACAACTTGTGAAATCAAAAATTTATATCAATTACCCCTTCTGTATCATCGAGGATGAGGACTGCGCTTTCTTGCCCCAGAACAACATCAAGACCCTTTTGATGCCTCTGAGTGCAATCACCTTGTGCAATTATTTTGGAATTGAAGTAGATATCTCCAGGGTCAAGTAGCTTCGCCATTTCTAAAGCATAGGGACGTTCACCCATAGTGTATATGTACATGTCAAACAAATTACTAGCTTCTTTTAAGAAAGTGTGCACAAATGGCCTCAACTTAGTCATCATCTGTATCCAGTTCAGTCTAAATAGGCTCGTCTTTAAGGTATCTGATGATTCACATAAGTCAAGCAAATAAAATTCTAAATTGAATAGGAGAATAAATTAACATCTGCCACAAAATTGAAGAGCTTGATAATTTTAATGGCATAAATCATTTCAATGACTCCAATAATTGGAAATAACTGAAAAAAAAATCCAGATCTTTAGTAAGTCACACAATAGATAAGTAAAGATTGGAGAGACTATGAAGGTTATCCAAGTAAGAAGTTTGCAACTCAAAAAGTTCTCATCTGACCAACAGCATATAAGTAACAATTAACAAACTCTTAATATCTATATCATATACCATAACCTAACTCTGGCTTCATCAGTACAAGACTATAAACAAATTCATTAAGCAAAAAAAAAAAAACTGTTGATAACATTTCTTATGGACTATTCATGCCTTTGAGGCTTTCTTAGATTTCTTAGATTTGTTTACATTTTAATCGAACTGTCCAGTGGGGTGATGGTCAAATTTAATCCTGGTTCAAATTTCAGTTAATATAGACTTAAGCAGCAAGTAAAATGTACATATTTACATAGCTTTACATATGGCGAGCGCTTCATGCAAATCAAATACACAAAACACTAAGATAAATCACCAGAATAACATAATATTGTCACAGCAAGGAAAAGATTATTGAAGAATACCTGGCAAAGCATCCATTTGACCATCTAAGTATCCTTCTTCCACTGTGATATCTGAAAGTCAAGATGAATTGAGGAGCGTATGATCTAAATCAAGGACCAGATAGAGCTTTTTATGCCGTAACAAGTTCTTCAAATCAATGCTACGTACTCGAGCTAACTCGTCAGGACCAACCCTAAAATTCTGCATGCAGGATATATTTGTCATAAGGTGTTTAAAATTGCAAGATACTTTCATATATTGCCCTTTAATACTGAACTTTTGGTGCTATGGAACTAAAGAGAAAACTAGCACAACTGAGCAATGATTGTTCACAGTCAGCATGTAAAAATAAATAAATGCACTTTTTTTGGACTTATTTATTTACTTTTCAGCTTAACTAAAATCTGTAATTTTCAAATGCCAATATACAGGCTTCTCAGCAGAGTTAAGGTTTACCCAAGAAGAACATAAACTAGTACTAAACAGTATATTGCCTGGTGAAAAAAAATTATAGTTATAAAAATAACAAACACAAAAAATATATTTTGAGAAGGTGACCTTGTGTATGTAACCAAATGGAACACCTGATGCATCATCCCTTTTTTGCCCACACTTCACACACATTCCTGCAATAACAGCCGGATGTGGGCATATATCATCTTTGAGAGATGACCCTGCTCAACAGAAATGCAAAGGATAGGGCTAGTAAGTCAACAAGTACCCATACCTATTATTATCAAAAAAAAATATATATATATTATCAAATTATTTAAATGTTGTCCACAAGGTAAAGAACGTTGATCATAATTCATAACATGCATATGAATTTCATTTAATAATGCAAATGAATGGACTAAAGAGAACAGAATAAAATCTGTAATATACTTCTATAAAAGATATGAAGATAATAAGACAGTCACTTGCTGTTGCTGGTGATTACAAAAATGAAAAGAGAATTAATAACCAATTAAAACTAGTTTCCTTTTTTCTCATTTGCCCATTTCCTTAGTAAAAAAAATATTTAAGCAATTATGTTTCACAAGATATCAACTCATTTTATGAACGCGAAAAACCAATGTGTCAATTAAAAAGAAGGAATTAAACTAATAATAAGCAGACCACCTAAAATTTGTGATAGTTCTCCTTGAGATGAGAAACTCTGCGTACTTACAGGGCCTTGGGATAACTCCACCATGCACCTTTTAACTCTACAGTAATTTGCAGAATAAAGTATAATCATCACAAGTAGGAATAGCATTTTCCCAAAAAGTTTCCAACAATGCAAACACAAATTCATTTAAAAAATACATTCATTTAAATACATTCAAGTGCAGCAGAAACGGTGTTAATGCTTTTGCAAGTGTTAATTAAATCATTTTATATTACTTTCAACACAAGTTTCCAACAATGCAAACACAAATAGAAGCATTCTCTTTCATCCAGGCAAGCTCAAGGCATCTAATCTTCCAACAAAAATGAGCTGTGAATTCAATGGCAAATATAATTCATAAAAAAAGACATCATATGCTCATACAAATTAAGTATCTGACATGAATTAGATTATCCTGGACTTCCTTTATACCATCGCATTCACATTTTAATAGATGATTTGGGGTTTACATAAGAAGCCTAAGGAAGATTACAAAGTTTTCTAGTAATTTCTTGGATCATTAAAAGACAAGTTTTGAGTACCAACATAAGTAATTCTAGTAATTGCAGATCATTCAAGGCCCCGTTTACTTCATGGGACAAACCGGGATAGGACAGAATTACCGAGTTTATCCTACATTTACTTTGAGGAGCAAATAATTTGGGCTAACCCAGGGGGGCGTGACAGGCCCACAAAAATGGTCAATTTTTGGGTTTTCCTAACCCACCTCCACCCACGGGATAATTTAGCCTATCCCTAACCCATAATTTTATCCTCTCCCTTCTAATCCTCCCCCACAAATTAAACGCACCCCAAGTAGACTCTCCTGGCTTAATTTGGATATGGAGTTAGGATCATATGAAATAGTAGGAAGTCTTTTAATCGTAAATACAGTTGTAACAGTAATCAGCTTGCTAAATTGCATTTTTTTTGTATCCTAGTCATATTCATGGTGTGTTTTTTTAAACAACAAAGTGAGAAACATAGTATCAATTACATACAAGACCCAAAAGTATTGAATATATTCTCTCCCAAAGCATGACGAATAAAATTAAGCGGTTAAATAAGCTCAAGTATACCTCTCAAGATCCAACACACCATCATCATTCTCCTCTTCTTCTGTAACTTCTTCTGAATCGGATGATGGATCAGAAGCAGCATCCAACTCAGCATCCAGAATTGCTGCAAAGTCATCACTACTAGAAGAGTGCACTGGAGAGTCCTCTGCTAAACTCATCTGTCATGCCGCCCAGAAAATTTATCAATGAAAACTGGTAATGTTCAGTGAAAACAGCTAATACTGACCGACTAATACCTTTTAGTATAACAGCTAATACCTATAAAAAAGTACACTTAAGTTGCACGGTGCAACTGGTGCCTAGTAGTATTTGTCCTCAGTTAGTCATGTATATAGAGGGTCAGCTTTCTTGGATTCTCCCTTTTCATCCAGTTTCATCACGACCAATCTCTAAAGTAAACCAGTCAGTTAGTTCTTCACTTCTAAAGCCAATATTACCCCCTCCCATCGTATTTTATTTCATAGAAACAGATTCTTCGTAACTCACTACATGTTTCAACTCAACCAATGATGTGTGCATTCAGATGAATATATTTAATGATTCTCCAAATCTCTCTTGGATGAATGCCAGCTCAAACAACTTATATTAATTCCAAAGTATTAGCACCACTCCTAAAATATTTTCATTTATTTCTAGAATTTTGATGTTAGTATCTAGCTTCTACAACACCAAAAGCTACTACATTGAAAATAAAAAACACTGGTTAGACTGTTATCCAAACAAACAAGTTAAGAACTCATTCTACCATTATCCACTAAGAGACTTAAGCATCCTGAATATATCACCAACTGTTAATTCTTTTGTAACTAAGAGATTAAAAAATTCAATATGCAATCAAGCAGTATATCAAATAAATTCTATCTGCAATCAAGAACCACTACTTTCACGTCAACCCCTTAACCGAGTGTTATTAGATAGCAAGTAACCTTTATACGTTTGCAGACATCTCAAGATTGCAAATTATATACTCATTAACACAAACTTGTATCCATTACTCATTGTTTCAAACTCCCATTGATTCAAGCTCTATTAAATATGGGTTAGGTGATTGATGCTTCTTCGATAGGAATCATATAGGTAAAGAGGATAGGAAAATGAAATGCAAGTATATGCATAACATAGAAACAAAGATCCCTATATTTGCAAAACTCCCAAATTTCGTCTTCATCTTTCCATCAGATATTTCATTCAGACTTCCTTGAATCCTCCTCTCTCTTCTCAAAGCCTACTTTCTACCTCAATAACCATTCAAAATGTGTTTTTACAATGTGCGTGTGAAAGTAGGATATATGTCAGGCCAAAAAGTGAACTGTGACTTAGTGAGGAGGTGTAATCCAACGACCAATTTATTAATTCATAGTGGAAAAAAGGTATATTTGGGATTGCGGGTAGAGAAGCAATTTTGAAAGGGAAAGAGATATTCGGGTCAAGTTGCAGCTCTTCGAAAAGTTATGGACCAAAATCTTAATTACAAGTTTATATTCTTTATAACTGTTGATTTTCAGAAAAGAATCAGAAAGAATCTGAGAATTCTCTTTGTTATTGACAATGCTGAAAAATGCTAAAATGTGAAATACGATAATGATCCAGCGAAAACTTATACTGTAATAGAGTAATATTAGCTGTGCATATTATCTTAGAAAGAAACATCTCTTAGATAAACTAATGTTGCATTCTTTTGACAGGCTTAACAGTTCAGGATTTAAAATATATAACAACAAATCCATTAAACTAGCTCAACACCTAGTACACCATTCTCAGGCAGTTTACCTTTGACAAATTCCTATAAAATATAGCCCTGGCCTCA
Organism: Stenogyne calaminthoides; assembly: GCA_037126765.1. NCBI lineage: Eukaryota > Viridiplantae > Streptophyta > Magnoliopsida > Lamiales > Lamiaceae > Stenogyne > Stenogyne calaminthoides. Next base: position 22,906,489 of record JBBCBC010000015.1, read on the forward strand.
AAATTCGGAGCCGTATTTCCGACCAGTGGAAGTTCACCCTGACACAAGGGATACACATGTCCAATAAGAACAGAGCATATGCAATATTTCGATAATACCATCACATACCATGATCCAATAAATCAGAATGAACAGTTAGTATTCTTAATTCATTTCTCAAGATAACTGGGCTCATTAATATATTGACCCAAACCATGAATAGTGAAAATATGGAGTCCCAATGAAGGGGCAGAAAATCAAATTGCTTCATCTCTATGGCAGAAACAAAACTCCAACTCTGACAAATTCAACAGTCACAAGAGGACTCACCTCTGCCAATGTTAGGGCAAGATCTCCCAGTGTCCCTAATTCAGCAGGTGATGAAAATCCCACCTGTATCGTGTACTCCAAAAGATTTAGCAATAAATATGGTGAATCTGTACTTATCTAATAACAAAATAATAATCAAAAGATCCAATGTTCACCAGGAAAATCAAGTGCAAAGTATGCAAGTGAGTTTGTTATGCTTCGTTCTGCGAACTTACAGCAGAACCAAAAACATAGGAACCCGCGACCGCCACGGATGCGCTTAGAATAAGAACAGAGGTGGTGGGCTGCTCCGCCACTAGCCGCCGCCACAGGCCTATCCTCGGAAGCAGAAGGCCGCTGTCGGTGACTTCATAAGGTAAATGGAAGACCTAACATACTTTCGGCTAATGAAAGACTTGACACATTTATTGGCAAAATAGCACTACTGAAGGCTTCAGAGATAGGAAATTGGGCGTGTCGTAAGCCTCTTCGGCGCCTGTTTTGGGCGTGAATTGGGTTTCAAATGGTGAATGAGGAAGATTGTTTCAAAAAATTTGCTCATAGGGTATGAAGAAGATAAAAAAAGGTAAAAAATTGTTAGCTAGGAAGGACCAATTTCTACCACGGAAAGAGGGAGGTGTTCCGTTGTAAATATAATGTTGGAGTTGTCTTATGTGAATAAATAAATTTAGGCAAAATTTTAAGACAAAAAATTATATTGATATTGTATATAAATGATATGTGTAATTGTGTTATTTTATTTTTTTCATTTGTCGAAGCACGGGTTAGTGTTATTTGTTTTCATCTTCTTCTTCCTCATCGACGCTTTGGTTTGATTTCCAGATTTCTCTTATTCCTAACCTCTTCTAAATAATCTCCGATTTTTGATTTCTCTTATTCCTCTTCTTCTTACGGTGGATCTCATGGACTTTTTTTTTCCTCGTTAAATCTTTAATTTTTTTTTTTCGCTCCGATCATTGGATGAGAGTGTGTGATGAAATTCAGATCCTTCTGCACTCTTTTCACGTTGTTCTGTAAATATGTTTTCACGTTATTCTGTAAATCTGTAATTTTGGGTGATTTTTTTTTTTTTTCGTCTGTCTTGATTTTTTGTCATGTAAGTAACACTATTTTCTTTCATATAGTAACACTCTTTTTGTTCATGTAGTAACACATCAAGTTGTTCTTTAAATCTGTAATTTTTGACTGGGAATTTATTTTCGCACTTGTACTGGTTTTATTCATGTGGTAACACGTTTTTCTTCATATGGTAACACTTTTTTTTTTGCGGTCAGATGAGCACGGGTTAGGGCAGATTATTGGTGGGTCAATGGGCTTCTTTATCTTCTTCCGCCTTGGTAAAAGCGCGGTTTGATTTTCAGATTTCTCTTATTCCTCTTCTCTTCTAGCGAATCTCCGATTTTCAGATTTCTCTTATTCCTCTTCTCTTCTGGTGGATCTCATGGACTTTTTTCTTCCTCGTTCGTGCCCTAATTTTCTTTTTCGCTCCGATCATTGGATGAGAGTGTGTGATGAAATTCAGATCATTCTGCACTCTTTTCACGTTGTTCTGTAAATATGTTTTTACTCTGTTCTGTAAATCTATAATTTTGGACTGATATTTTTTTCGCATCTGTACTGATTTTTGTCATGTAGTAACACTATTTTGCTCATATGGTAACACTCTTTTTGTTCATGTAGTAACACATCAAATAGTTCTTTAAATCTATAATTTTTTCTTTGGGAATTTATTTTTTACACTTGTCTTGGTTTTATTCATGTGGTAACACGTTTTTCTTCATATGGTAACACTTTTTGTTCATGTAGTAACACATGATTTTTCAGTAATATGTAACACTGTTCATATATCATCGTAATACTATGTGAATACTCATGTGTTACCATATGAACAATAATGTGTTACCATGTAACCCATGTTACTTTATGAATATTTATGTGTTACGATGTGTTTAATTACGTGTTACGTAAAATATGAAGTTTTTCAATATAACAATGTAGTAACACTTGTACATAGATGTAGTAACACACAAAAATTTGACAAAAAAAAATATTTTTTCAATATAACAATGTAGTAACACTCATATATAGATATACTAACACATTAAAAAATTTCTACGTGTTACGTAAAATATGAAGTTTTTCAATATAATAATGTAGTAACACTTGTACATAGATGTAGTAACACACAAAAATTTGACAAAAAAAAATATTTTTTCAATATAATAATGTAGTAACACTCATATATAGATATACTAAACACATAAATACTAACACATTAAAATTTTTGAAATTAAAATTATGTGTTTAGTAAAAAATCGAACTTATTAAGAAACAAACCCAAATTCTTTGCTTTTAATAATATTCATTTATTAATGTATATCCACTGCATCTATTAATGTTCGCCCCTCTATGCCCCATTTTTTCATTTCACCTTTCCTTCCCCGCAGAGCATGCTCCGGCGGTTCGGAACCGCGGTTCATTCAACCCAAGTTCCAAAAATGCGGAGGAACGGAACGAACCGTGGCAAAGGCGGTTTGATTCGGTTCTCAACCCCAGCGATTTCGGTTCGAACCGGATTCGGTTCAATTTCACGGCTCAACCGCCTGCCCGCCGGTTTTTTTTTTTTTTTTTTTTCTTGTATTTTTTTCTTGTAGTTTTTGGATCTAAAATTTGAAGGAATGTATAGATAGATCATGAAATTGGACATTGTTATTGTTAATATGAGGATTTGAATTGAATATTACATTAATAATTGAACTATTATAAATTAGTAGCCTAATTTATTACAAAGTAATTGAACTATTACAAAATAGTAATTTTAACTTAAAATAAGCTAGTAATCTACTATTACAAATTAATTGAACTATTACAAATTTTCAAATTACAAAGTGAACTATATCAAATTAGTAATTACAATTACAACTTAAAATTTTAAACTTTACAAAATAAATTTGGGGGAGGGGGGGATTTAAAGAAATTGGACTTGAGCTTAAATTTAAGAAATAAACTTAGAAATTCTAAGTTTGAAACTTAAAATTAAGTTGCCTTATACGTCCCAAATAGGAATCAAAGTTCACGTAGTTCTCTTACCTCAAACTTACCTCGTTGATTTGGATCGATTCGATTCTTCATGCATCACATCCTGGTAGTTTCTTGAGCTATCTTGATCATCATTATCAACAAATTCTTGACTTCTCTTTTTCGCTCTTACCCAATCATCAAGCAAGCATTGGTTTTCCACGTTTTCAACGGTCATATTCGATCTCGTTGCATCCAAAGTGTAGCCTCCCAAACTAAAAAAGCTTTTCAACGGCAACGTTGAAACGGAGATGCAAAAAATTTCTCTTGCTAGCATTGACAATATTGGATAGATATTTTTCATCCTCGACCACCACTTTAGTATATTAAAAGTAGCGTTGTCTTCATCTTCATCAAGCCGAGCAAATGAAGAGGATAAATAATGATCAAGTTAAGTAATAAGGGTTAGAAGTAGACCTTGGACGCTTTTGAAAACGTTCATCATAAAAACCTGTTAATATATCTTCTTCTTGACTCATAGAAGAGCCACCCCCACCACCACCAAAATTTTTCTTCAAAACCGGACCACTATATTCTCTAAATAAAGACATTAAAGTAACTTTAATCCGATTACCAATCTCTTCCTGGATTAGGATATACATCATCTTCACCCGCCATGACCATATGTCTATTAGGAAATAAATAATTATAATACATATTTAACATCATTATTAATCCATCCAATCTTACTCTAGGATCAAACACTTTAGCAACCAAGAATAGATCGGGAATATTTGTAAAATATTTTTTCCATTTTTGCATCATAGAAAAGTAGCACCACTTAATAAAAGGATTTGTAATATTTTCATTTAACACATGAGCAACTTTAATACAATAATCAAGCTTTACACGTGGGATAATAAACACCGGATAACACTTTTGTGGAATCATTAAAATTCCCAAAATTTTACACAAAGAAGTGCATGAATCCCAATATTGAGGATATAAACGAATACCACAATTTTTCTTGAGTAAAAAATGTACATAAAAGCTTCTTTATAATCCATAGACTCCTTTAACAATTTATACGTGGAATTCCAACGAGTTGACACATCAAGAGAAAATTTTTTGGGATGCATATTGTATGTTCTACAAAAAACTTTCCATTTTTTCAACAATTTTGAATGTCTCGACATATAATAAATAAGCGGATCTAATAGGACCAACTTGTTCTTTCAAAGCATCTAAACCATCTTGAACACATAAATTTAAAATATGACACATACATCTAACATGAAAAAATTTTCCACCAAAGATATGGTTGACAAATATTTGTAAGATCTTCAATAAGAGTATGTATTTGCACTAAAGATTATCAAAACCAATAGAAAATATTTTTTTTAAGAGCATACTTTTAAAATATCATGCAATTTATCTCTAATATTAACAAATTGTTTGTATTAAAATCAAAATCTCTATAAGCAATCAATCTTTTTGTTAAGAGTCCACGAATCATCAATCCAAGTGCATGTAACTCCTATATAACTATGCTTTTGAAAATTATCACTCCAAATATCCGCACATATACAAACTTTAACATTTAAATCGGCAAATAGATTAATCAAAGCATATTTATACTCATAAACAACTTTAGCAACATCACGAGTAGTAGTATGGCGACGTGAAACTTTTTTTGTCATGGGTTGAAGACCAAGGTTAACAAAATCATTCCAATCTATCGGCAAATTGAAAAGGAAGGTGTTGTGTGCACACAAATTTAGCTAACAATTTTCTATATTTCATTTGATCAAATGTAAATAGAAGTTGGGTTACTCCCAACTCCACCACCGCCACCGGTTGACGTAAATCCATGAAGTTGTGCTTGGTTTGAACTAATTCCAACTCTATGCTTCCAATGTTCCATATCCTCCTCCTCACAAAAGAATATATTTTGTCACAATAGTTCTGATGAACTTTAATAGTACCATCCTCGTTGATCACTTTATTAAAAGTGGCGTGCAAAAAATATCCGACTTAAGTTGAGCTCGACTTGGAGTTGGCTGCACTTGACTTGGGTGGTTTTGTTTCTTGAAGTGGGGCGTCGTGGTATAGATCATTTTCTCATAACCCACCAAGTGTATCAATATCATCAAACTCCAAGGCCCCAAAAATTGGGGTGGATGTGGAAGACAAACGGAAGAGGTGGAAGAAAACTTTCACCTTCTTTAAATAGCATGGCAATAATAATTATGTACTTTGAGTTGACTAATTTTTTAATATATTTTTAATTGTTTCATCATTTCCAAGGCCACAAAAATCCAATTCAAATACTTTACGCTTGATTGTCTTCAAAAAGTTTCGTGAACGTTTTTTTTGGAGAGAGATGAAAGTTTTAGACCGTGATGAATTTTATAATTATCAACTTTACGCTTTATTGTCTTCAAAAAGTTTCGTGAACGTTTGCACTTGTTTGAAAAATGTTTTTTCATCGCTGATGTGGTTTGCACTGGTGAGTCATTATTTTTGCACTGATGTGTGAATGATTTGCACTAATTTGTGAATAGTTTGCACTATTAAACACCTAAGATTATTCAATGAAACAACTAATACCTTTCAATATAAAACCTAATACCTTTCAATGAAACAACTATTACCTATCAATGGAACAACTAATACCTTTTTTTACAACCAAAATGAAATGCAACAAATTCTTCTCAAATCACCCATGTAAACAGAAATGAAACATAAATTATCAAAATTTTATTTCCGTAAATCAACAGCAAAATGCCAGATCGTTTTTTCAAACAGAAATTAAATCTATTGACCACAAACAGAACTATTGAAATGGAAGTTTACCTTGTCATTTTCATCCACAAACAGTTCTATTGACCACTACAAAATTACAAAAGAAATCTACACCAATTTTAAACCCAGAAACACACCCAATTTCAAAACCCAATAATCTGCGTTCAAAAAAAAATTCCCAATAATCTGCATTCAAAAATTAAACCCGGACTATGAACTCCTCTGCCCACAACTGGGTTTCTCTCTACAAATACATTTCGATACAAAAAAATAATAAAAAAAAAAAGAGAAACCCAAAATCTGAACAAAAAATCAAAAAAACTTCACCGTCGGTTCTGTGCTCGCCTGTTTGTTGGAGCAGAGGAAACCAGTGGTGGCGGTATTGTGTTCGGTTGTTTCCGTCGCTTGTGACGCTGACGTCCACTGTCGTCGCCTTCTAACATCGGCCTTCACTGTCAGATTAACTACTCAAGGGCACCGTCAGATTAATTACTTGACCTCCACCGCCGCCGCCTTCATCGGCCTTCACCATCATATTTTTAGAGAGAGAAACATGAGATTTTGGTGAGAGATATATTTCAAAATGAGATATATTTTTCAGATCGTTCTCAAATTTTAATTTCTAGAAATCAACAAAAAATACCAGAAACCAAAATCAAATAAAAATCAATCCCTTTACACAAAAATTCAGCCCTGAAAAATCAAACCTTCATCATTTTTATCCACAAACTTGAGACCAAAATATTCATAGGCGGAAGAATCTGTGATTGAACACCGGATTTAGGACGTTGCCTTATAGATCAGGAAACACTATTCCTATCTCCACTGCCGCGCGTTGCTTCGTGCCGACCCCCACCGTCGCTGCTTCCATCAGAAACCATGTCGTCTAGTTGTAAATAATTACAGATCTCACCTTCTTCTTCGACGGGAAATGGGTGGACGCAGCGCCGCTCTGACGTCGTCCTCCACCACTGCTTCCATCGACCTCCGATGCCGACCTCCACCCGCTGCTTCCGATGTCGGCCTCCACCGATAGATGTAATTGTAAAAAAAGAATTAAAGAGAAAATGTGATATGGGTGAGAAGAAATGGGATTTGAAATAGGGGAAGAGTCAACACTAAAAAGTGGATGTAAAATATTTTGTAACATAAATTGGTAGCCATTTAAAAACATTTTGTAATTTTTATATATTAATTGGTAGGTAACATAAATCATGTACATATACTTAAAATGATCTATTTACCCTTCCCCAAAAACTTACCCTAAAATGCGAAATCCCTAAACTTATCTGAAAAAACAAATTCACATTTTTTTAGATTTTGAAGCAAATTTATCTTATCAAGAAATTTCAACAGTTCTCCAGCAGTTTCTGCTGATAGACTGAAAGGCTGGAGGCTCTTCCTGTATTAGCATCCCCATACCAATCGAGAAATGCAAAATTGAACTGTAAACTCCACATACGTAGATATATCTTTATGATTTTTACACAGTTCTCAATCACATACATATTAGAAAAGTCATTGACTCAATTGGGACATTGAAAAATTAATGCCAGAAAGTGTCTCATATTCTAAAGTCCAACAAAATGGAAACTACAATCTGTTAATATCAGAAAAACATCCAGACAAATGATTTATATGCCAAACACACCTCATAATCTTCTAGAGCAATCCTAGTTATTCTTCTAAGAAAAGTCTTCATTGTAGGATTACCCATTTCAAATTTAAGGGACTTAAGCACATCAGCCTCCATCTTCACTAACTCGTCCTTCGTGTACGTGTTGTCCGTAATGTAACAAAAATCGTCCACATGTGGGGGACTTATCTCCTCATATTTCCTATCAAATTTTTTTAAAAAAAACGTCATTAAAGTGAAAAACAGAGAAGTTTTACTCAACAGCAAAATTAAAGGTTGAGAATATGTGTCTTACGAGGCAATGAGCGTTGATGAAACACCGAGAAGCTGGAGTTTTTTCCGACTAATAGGAGTCAAAGATAAGAATCTATCGACGTAGGAAACTGTTGAATACAATGTATCAGGAAGAAGCTTGTATTATTCCTCTGCAACCTCAACCAACCAATCTACCAAATATGTTTGATATTAAATCTTTCTGAATTTTCTCCAAGAAATCTGGTGATGGCCTTCTCTTTGGCTCCATCTAGATATGGCAAAATAGTAATTAATAAGTATTTCCTATGAAATACTTAAGGATACAATTCCATAAGTTTCCAAATCAAATCAAACATAAGAATTTTTCAGCCTAATACTGTTTGAACATACCTAGATCTATTTCCTAATTCCATCAATAATTGAACAAAGCCAGACCAATCGAGAAACAAAATCTATATACCTTCAAAATAAGAACTAAAATCCACAAACAAAAACCCTAATTACCAAATTAAAAAACAGAGCATTTCAACAATCAAGCAGCAGCTGTAAATAAACCGAAAAAATAAAACCTTATCCAATAAACCCCCAAAACTGCAACAAATCCAATTAACACTAACCTCAGAATTATGAAGATACGCATATATATCAGAAGAGTAGGCTTCGCACATCTGCGGATCGCCAGATTCCCCATCTAATCAATCGCCGGATCCGTTTCCTTCTTCAAACCCTTAATTTCCTCAACTTTCCCCACTTTTCCTCTCTTCACATTCCTCTTAGATTTACTTTTCTGATTCTTCCTCAAACCCGCATCGTCACAAGGCAAATTCGGGGCCGGTTAGACTGAAGCGAAATCGTAACCCTAAACAACAAAATCGGAAAAAAATTGTCAAAATCGAAACGATATCGAGGAAAAAAAATCGCAGATCGGGAAGATAATCGACTCACAGATCGATTGCGACTCCCCCGATCACAGAACACCAAGATTATGTCAAGAAATTTTTGTGTGAAGAACAACAACGATCCATTGATTTGAGAAAGAAGAATAGTTTTTGGTTTGGAAAATGAACTAGGTCTGAATGATCGAGAGAAATAAAATGAGTTGCTTGTCTTTTTGTTTTTTATATGGAGTATGATGAGGGTAAGTTAGTCTTTTCAAGAAACACTGTAGATACCACCTCCGAGGTGGTATTATTTACATTGAAGTGAACACTGATTCGCCACATTAATAATAGTGGGTCGGTCGATAAAAGACGGGTCGGCCGGTTAGTTATATGGTGTACCAATCAGATGACTAAATTAGTGGATCAGGCCTTTTAGATGGGCTACCAATCGGGACTTTAAGGTGATACGGATGATGGCTGCAGATGTTGCATGTTGTTCAGGTCTTGGTCTTGGTCTTGAGAATGTAGAATCGATGATTTATCTTCTTGAGGATTCGTAGATTTTCAAATTTTTAGATAATGATAAAATGCGAACGTCGAATTTTTTTAATTTAATTATATATATCAATTGTAATAATATTAAAAAATTACAACAATTATATATAACACATGTAATAATATCAAGAGTATTTAAAACACAAGTACTAATATCAAGGAATTCATCTCATAAGTAACAAAACAACAATTAAATCAAATATCATTAACTTATACAAGTTATAAATCATAATAAAAGATTAATAAATTTTAATAGTTAATAAGTTTTAGAGTGTGTCCTTCAAATTATTAGTAAGTTTTAATTTTTTTAATAAATTTTATAAAAAAAAAAAATCCGATCGTGTCCGATCGCCGTATCCTCGAATGCGAGATCACGCGTGTCAGATCCGAAAAAAAAAAAAAAAAAAAAATTGGGATTCACCACGTGGCGAATCGGGTGCGAATCTCAGGCGAATCCCACCCCAGGCGAATCCGATACTGCATACTGTTAATTTTTGAAAAAATCGTGCATTAGAGGCTGCAGATGTGAGTGGGGGGCATTTTAGTCTCAAAAATATCATTATGTATTGAAATGTAATTGTAAAAAGTAATTGTATTGGAGTGTAAGGGAGGGTAGGCATATTGTATTGAATTGCAATTATCCCAATTTTAAATTAGTGTTAAAATTTGCAGGTCAACTAAAGTTAAGGCGAGCGGCTCATAACGCCTTTAAGTTAACAAAATAGAGGATCATAGTCATCATTGGTGTAGTGTCTTGGTGTTGACGCCTTCCTCATTTGTGCTGGAGGTTTGGAGTTCCTAATGTGGAGTTTTGGAGTTCAAATCCTCTCTATTACTTTTTAATGCTTTTTTCTTTTTATTGCTTTTTTTATTATTTTAAATCGCTTTTTTATTATATTAACATCATGCTTTTTTTATTATTTTAACATCATTTTAGATTTTTTGTTTTTTGCAAAATAGAAAATTATTTCCATTCTCTTTTTAAACATTATTTTTAAATTTTTGCAAACGTTTTTTAAAAATTTTGTTTTAGAAAATTATTTTCATTCTTTTTTTAAAAAAAAATTGCAAACTTTTTTTAAATATTTTTTCATTATTTTATTTCCTTTTTTAAAACATTCTCTTTAAATTTTTGTTTTGCAAAATAGTGGAAAAAAATTGCTAAAAGAGTCGTTCTCAAAACATCTAAAATAATATATTTTATAAATAAATGTAATAATATTACATTTTTATGGAAATAGTATTACATCATTGCAATTAACATTACTACAACATTACACTTAACAATATTATATCCTACTATAGAAGTACTCATGGACATAATTTTTTTATGAAATAGCATTACACTTAACTGTATTATACATAACCATACATTTCACTACTTTTTTACCTTGATTAACATCAAATTAATCATCTGAGCATCCTCCTCCTCTTCTTCTCTAATCACAGTATCCACCATTTTGTTATCATCATTACAATGGCCAAACACGATAAAAAATCGCAGCCAACAAATAAAACATAACTTGTTGAAGTTCTCATAATAAAGAGAAACACACAAGTATATGTAATAGTCAGCAAATATAAGAAAATGAAAAGAAAGAGAGAGAGACCTCTTTTTTTCTTAACAACAACAGTTTGTACGACCATGTGCATAGTAATAACTCCACTAGAAAGATCATCAACATATACTCTAGAGTCAGCAAGTGTTCCCCATACTCCATAACTCCACCACCATTGATCAATTTCAATCAACCACTGACTTTGGAACCACTAATTTATTTATAAACAAAAAATGACTAGAGGGCTAATCAATACTTTAAACATAGTTTGTAAAATAGAAATTACATTAGAAACAGGAAAAAAGAAACCACATTAAAAAATCAGAACGATTAAAAAATTGAAACACTGTTTTGCCAAATCATTGCTAAGATCCTCATAATCACCTTTTAGCATGAATATTAAAAAACTTAGCAGAATCAGTGTCAAGACCCTCATAATCACCATCGCTGAGAAGTATTCAAAACAAATACATAAGAACTATTACACTAAATAAAATAAAAGTATTACACTAAATAGCATAAAAGTATTACACTAAATAACATCACAGTATTACACCTAAATAACATCACACTATAAAACAAAACAATCAAACTGGGGGAATTACCTAATATAATCACCAGGAACTATTGGGGCTATACGTGAAAGTATGCTTTTACGTAATAACAGACTAATGTACTCTTATTTACTGAATATAAATATTTTATCAATGTTGCTTTAAATATGAATGAATGTTATTTATTTATCGCAAACCATTCAATATTAGTACATATTAAATTGTAGTTAATGTGGTGATACCCGATCATAGAAAATCACATTAACAGTTCCTTGTAAATAAAAGTACATCTTCACAACCTAGATGGAATTGAACACTCCATTGGTAGAGGTTGAAGTGCAAAGCTCAAATTGGTTTGTCTTGACCAAGAGATTGCACTAACACATTGTGATATGCTGAAGAAGACCTACAGAGAGGATAAATTCTTCTGTAGTGACTGTTGGGATGAAGAATTAGACCTCAGTGTTTGTTGATTCTAAATAGGATTGTGTGTAATTAGTAATTATTGCTTTGATCTGCATTGGGTTTAGAGTTAGAAGTGATTCTATACATTGCATTTTGTGCAATATTATTAATTACATGACAATTGCTAAAATTTAATATAGAGCAACGTGTGCAAGGAAGGTCTTGTATGATTTGTCCCCTTGGTGGGCTCAGAAGTTTTATCATACCAAATCTTGCAAGTGGAATTAGTTTTCGGTATGGATAATAATGTTGAGTTGTCTTTACTCCAAGGAAAAATATATTAATTAATATAAAGCTTTTCGGTGGCTTAATTAATTAATGGACTAAATAATCTTAAATACAAAAAATAATAACCGGGAGCCATATTATCGTAATATGGATGAAGATGGATAGTGCAATATTAATTTTATAGTGGAATAAATTAATATTAATGGCTGAATAATATTGTGGCTCAATATTAAAAATTCTGAATCCCATTGGAGGTCCAATCTTAATTATCCTAAAGGCCCCTCAAATAGCCCAATATAAGTCAAATTAATGAAAATGAGAAGAAAATATTATTGCCCTATTTTTTCTATTATTTTCGAAATTTGTGGAAAAAAGAAGAGAAAAAGATTTTCTTGCTTTTTCTCTTGAAAAGATTTCATGGAAAGAGATAAATATTCTTGGAATACAAAATTATCCCATAAATTCAAGAAATCAAATCTTGATTTTTGTTTCCTTGTAATTTTCGAAATCTTTGTAAGATTGGGAATAAATGATATTTTGTGATTTATATGGAGAATATAATATATGAGATATATTCAAGATTTCATCTTGGAAAGATACAAAAAATTTCTCATAACCCTAATTAGGGCAAAAATTTTCGCCCCCCCGTGATCTTATAAATAGGGGATGAATTTTTCAACCCCAACACAATTCCAGTCTTGGAAAAATTAGAAAACCACAAAGGTGCAATATTTTATTTTGTCTCCTTTGTTATAATTGTTCGTGAGAATCCTTCCACCGGATTACGGACGAGGACACGGGACATATTTGAGAAGGTATTTTGGGTTGATTCATCTGCTCAACGGTTGTCACTCCAAGAGGTATGTTTCGCGTAACTCCTAGATTCAGGTATGTTTCACGTAACTCCTAGATTCCACATGTATATAGGATTTATGTGAAATTAATTGTACGCATGATGTTGTTGGCTTTTAATTGTTATTTGAATTAATATATGATAAATTCATGCTAGTAATAATTAAATAATTTAAATATGTATTTAATTGCAACTCGAATAGATCCGGACACCCTTTTCCCCCAACAACTGGTATCAGAGCCTCAGTTTCGAGCTCTGTGATTTAAATTGTTATTTAAATTGGTGAACATTAAATTTGAAATTGGATAGTAGAATTGCTAGCTCTTTTTTTCAGGTATCTAATTGCCATGGTATTTAATGTTTATTTAATATTCATGCGTATGTTTGGGTTTTTAATTCTACCCGTTCGAATTTATTTTTCTCGTGACAAAATCCACAAGTAGATTAGACTATTTTTTTATTTGTTCAATGTAATAGACTAGTCTAGATTTAAGGTTTATTTATTTTCCGTTAAATAAATTGTAACCGAATCGAAGACGAAGACGAGGAATTGAAGATGGATCGTAACTTAAGCGCAAATAGGCGTAGTAAATCCGCGTGAAACTTGCCCGAGGAGGCCTGGCGCCGACGCAGAACCCGTTTGGGGCACGCTACGGAGGCGTGGGTTGCGCCCAGCGGTGATCAGTGGTGTGACACCTGCGCTGCGTGATCACTTCTGGCCTTGTGCTCGCAAGTGGGACTTCTACCAAGGCTGGTTTTGGCCATGAAAAGGCGACCTTTACCAAGACACAAGGGACTACGCATGGTCTTAGGTGCTTTCGGCGTGGGAGCTGTCGCCGACACTAGGGCGGGATGTGGGCGTGCATCCCGAGCCATGAGCTGGTTGAGCACCGACGTGGCGTGATGTGATGAATTTTTTCGAGACGAACGAGTGGAAGAACTTCAAGACGGAGGATTTCTCAAGATCAAGACAAGAAAATTAAACCATGATAGTTGGATATTTTGTGCCCAATATGTTTAATTTTTTTTAATTGTTTTGATGTTATTTTCTTGTGCTTCTGTTTAATTTGTTTAATGTGTTTGCATATTGCTATGAAAATCTCAAGTTAAAAATTACTAAGTATGTTTTAAATAATTAATTTTTTTTAAATCAAATTAATTTTGACCTCCATGTTTTATTTATTTATTTGTGAATTTTTTTTGGAGAAATTTCCCCCACGGAACAGCCAAAAGATAGCTTTCACATGAATAAATTCCTAAGGGATGATTGATAATTATTATTAGTGGCGACAATGACCCTCCCCACGAGGCTTGATCAAAACGAAGTAATAATTCTGTATTTAATCATGGTTATTACTTATGTATAAAATTGATATGCATATACTTCCCCAAAGTCCTTGTCAATTTTATATGGTCAAGTGGGAGCCAACTATTAATTTTGAATTAAAGGTTTGTAACTGTCTTTGTTTGTAACCTGCTCAAATGTGTTTAAATAGACAGTTCACCCCACGTGACCTATTTAAACTGTTTTGAGATGTTGGCTGATGCATGTTCATATTTTTTTAGATTTTAATATGATTCATGTGATCGAACTATGTGATAAATTTTGTGTTTAAATCTGGATATTAATACAAAAATGTAAGTTTACTTTCAGTTAAGCATGTCTTTTCCTTTTACCCACTATTTAGCATACTTAAAGTTAATAAAATGAAAATAGAAAACTATATTGATTGGAAAACACTTATTGTCTTGACCACGCAAACGCATAAGTTTATTCTTAACGAACCAAAACCCGTTAAGCCTACTATTGAGTCTAGTAAGGAAGACAAGGAATATAACAAACAATGGTTAAGATTCGATGAAATAGCTAAGTGGACCATCTTGATTTAAAAGTCAGATGTGTTAAGAACACCAACATAGGGCATGGAAACCACTACAACTATTGTGTTAAGCCTTAAAGAATCCTGAACTCACCAAAATTGTAAAGTGAGGTTGATAGTCATGCCGGATATGTTATCGCAGAAAAATGGCATTGAGTGGTGTCAAAAGAAAGATAAATAAACAAAAATGCTTAATTGCGGTTAAAAGGGACAAAGGAGGTCCGTCTGTACTAAGCCTAAGAAGGCTAGTACAAAAGGTAATTCTCACACACCAGTTAATGAAACTTGTTTGGCGGCGCATGCTTCCCAATTGTGGGTAATGGATGCAAGAACCACTAATCATATTTGTTTCAATATTTCAAGGATTCTAGATAATCCGACAATTAAGTGGGAGTGAGATCACTATCACCGTGGGCTATGCTACCAAAGTAGCGGTTATTGCAGTGAGAGAAGTGCACCTATCTTTTTGTGATAGAATTTTAGTTTTAAGAGACGTTCTTTATGTTCCCAGTTTTAGAAAGAATTCACTTTCAGTTTCTAAAATTCTTTTGATGGATACTTAGTTTCTTTTAATAAGAATGTCACCATTTCTCGAAATGATGAGTGTATTTATTATGGGACATTGATGAACAATCTCTATACTATTAAAAGTGCACACCACACGCAAAATGCATCCCATAACACGTCGACAATTTTGAATAAAAGAAAGTTTTCTTCAGATATGAACGAAACACTACTTTGGCATCTAAGAATCGGTCATATTAATCTATAAAAATGATTCAAAGGTTGGTACAAGACGATCATTGGAGTCTCTCCGGGTTGAACTGTTTCCAACTTGCGAATCTTGTTTATAGGGTAAAATTACCAAGAAGGCATTTGGAGCCAAGGGGAATAGAGCCACTGAAGTGTTAGAGATAATTCATACTGACGTATGTGGTCCAATGTCATTCAAATCAAGAGGAAGTTATGAGTATTTCGTTACGTTTATCGATGATTACTCAAGATATGGATACATTTTCCACATGAAGCATAAGTCCGTGACCTTTTATAAGTTCAAAGCGTTTAAGGCTGAAGCAGAAAAACATAGGGAAAAGAGTATCAAGTTTTTACGATCTGATTGTGGAGGCGAATACCTCAGGGATGATTTTCTGAACTACTTATCAGACGAATGAATTGGACTTGGGAATACTTGAGAAGGACTTTTGGTTGGTAGCCAGATACCTGATCCTGCTTGTCTCAAATTGTCTCTCTAACGGGTATGTTTAGGTAAACTCCTAGAAATTCCGCATGCTAGGATCTTTTACGTGAATTATTATTTGCATGTTGTTGTTGGATTGATTATTATATGAATTCTCGTAGGTTAATTCATGCTAGTAATAATCGGTAATTTAAATTTGTGTTTATGAGGTCATCCCGATAGATCCTGGCATAACGTATCCCAACACTCGAGAGGTGTTAGACTATGATGCCTATGAAACTCGGGCTCCGTACAAGAGACCTATCCGAGTTCACCGACGTGGCATAGTTACCGGCTTTGTAGCCTCTGACGTGAAATATCGATCTTGCTTGTCGGATCGGTACGTGTGTTTGCTCCGTTATCGGTATAAGGTCCCACGGGACGGGCATTTTTACGGGCCCGCCGAGGATGAGAGGGCTAACCAGCCGCCTGCGGGGATGGTCGCGATCAATGAGCACTCGATGGAGGCCGGTATCTGGTTTCCCCTCCACCCGGCTATCTCCCACCTTCTGGCGGCATGGAATCAGAGCATTACGCAGATAACTCCTAACGGTGGAGTTACATCTTGTACACCATGACCGTATTGGGGCAGGGCGGCCTGAGATGCCGACTCCCGGGTAGTTGAACTACTTGTTGTCCCCCATCCATCAGTCGGGCGGCTACAATGCTGTCCGATTTCAAAAAAATAAGGAGTTGGTGAGCGGTATTTCGAACAAGGTCGAAGGCTAGCACCAGAGGTTGTGGTTTGTCAGTGGGGCGTGGGAGTCTGTGGATCCTTCGAGCCCCTTAGCCATTCATGTGCCAATGGATTATGCAATCAGAGTTGAACACCGTAAGACTCTCTTTCATTTTTGCGACTTTGTAATGATCTAATTCTCTTTATTATCTTCCAGCGTAAGTGCCCCCGGCTAAAGAGTTGTACTGGGATTTCAATGAGGCTTTCGAGAAAGTGCGGAATACTAAAGCTTGCTTCCGGGACATTGAGTACCTTAACACCGAACGTCAACAACTTCAGGCCGGGTGCCCCGGTCATTTATAGATTCCCCGTGAGTTATTCTGACCTTTCGTATCGTTTACAAAAGGTTTTTCTATTTTTCGGTTTGTGAACCCGAGCTTTTCTCTATAGTTGAAGAATTCCCCATCTACCAGCGAAAATCTTCCGAGGCTTTGATGGCAAGCAGCAAGAAATCAATCTTGGGAGCAATGAGACAGAGGTTTGAGGTCATTTGCCCACCTCCTCCTGCACCGAGGTCCTCTGATCCTTGAGAAGGGGAAGGGGCCCTTGACATTGTCTCTCCAACATCAGAATAAGCCGCGAGCGCGTTATCGGGGGACCAAGTTTGAGGCTCGGCGATCGCCCCCACACCCGGTGGCTCAAATGGCACCTCCACCCTCTAGAGGTCGGTGCCCCGAAGATAATTCATTGGTAGGATGGGACGAGGAAAGGGTTAATGAGAAAGTTACTTGACCCCCTATCTATAGAGTGTTTTTATCTCTTACTAATTTATTCTTCTTTGTAGCCCGGAGATTACCTCCGCCAAGTTTGCTCCCGAGGTCCTCAACTTTCTGAGGTCGGGAGATGTCGGGGTGGAGGGCGTTTCCAACCAGTGGCCGAGCTACATGGGCAGGGCCATGAAGAATATGCCCCGGTGTTGGACCTTTAACGACAACAAAAACGCTACCCGCCAGAGGGTAACTGGGAATCTCTATGTTACAATGGTTCGCGCCCAGCAATCGGTGTTGTACCTCGAGAGCAATCTGAGAACAAGCCGTGGAAACTGGAGAAGCAGCGTGAGCTGTACAGCGAGTAGAGCAAGTCCCTGATTGCGGCTTGTGAGGCGCAAAAGAAGGCGGAGACCTCTAGTTCCCGACTTACCCAGAAAGTCTCCGACCTCGAGGGCTACTTAAAGTCGTAGAAGCTCGCCATGGAATAGAGGTCGTTGAGCTGAAAGCCGCTTTGACCTGAGCCGAGGAGCAAGTGGGGAAGATGGTCTCCAAGATTGCCGAACTCGAGGAGAGGGAAGAGAGGAACGCGAACTTTGCCTACTATATGGCTTTTGTGAGGGCCATTCAAGCTCACCGTAGGGTAGACCCGACCAGCAATATCTCCAGCATGGTCGAGGAGTTGGCCTCCTATGTTCATGAAAATCCTCCTGATCCCAACATCGTGCTGGAGATTCGGGACTTGGAGGTGCTGGGGGTCGACCTCTCTTTCTTTCCCGACCAGGGACAAATTATGTTCCCCACTTCTTCCGAGCAACAAAGCAAGATCTCTCAGCCCGCGGCGGATACAAGGGTGGCTGGCAAAGGGCAAGTTGGCTCAGAGGCCGAGACTCGGCGAGGGGCGGATGTTTGTGTTGCGGTGGAGACCTTGGTGGGTGATGCGTGAGTTGTGGATGCTAGATAGTTTTCTTTTTTTTCTTAGCTTAAGTACGACCTTAGGACTTTTCGATGTATTTGGCCTATGGGCCTTTTTGTAATGGCCTTCGGGTCTTAATGAAAATTCATTTGTTTCTTATTGCGTTTCGACTGGATTTCCTTCCGCGGCTATATTAATTGTTATGTTCTTATCGTCTTATTGTCATTGCGATGTGTTTGAACTTATTCTTGTCATCTTATGTGAATGTGGCTTGTTTATGAACTCTGCTTAGTCGTCTTATGAAGTCGCGACATATCGTCGATATGTCAAAAGTCGCACCTCTGGAGGTCGTTGCTTTGATGAGCGGCCCCCTGGTTTGAATACAAGACAAGTATTGAAAGAGTAACTATTTAATTGAAATTAAATCTTAGATACATTGTGGCGACCTGCATCCTATTGGTAATATCTCTTAAGGTGAGTCGCATTCCAAGGATACTGGGCCGGTGTGTCGTCCGAGCCTTCGAGCTCGTAGGCCCCATTTGGTAAGCATTTTGAAAATTTCCAAGGACCTTCCCATTTTGGTCCGAAGGTTCCTTTAGGTATTCCCAACACCTTCTTGAGTACTAAATCCCCTTCTTTGAATTTTTGAAGTCGTACTTTAGAGTTATAGTACTTCTCCAATTGTTGTTTATATCTTGCGTTTCTCAGGTTGGCCTCTAACCTCCTCTCTTAAAGTAGATCTAGGCTTCTAGTAAGAGGCTCATCATTATTCTCGCCCGCAACCTGCAACACCGTGAGACTCGGGATGTCGATTTCTAATGGTATGACTGCTTCGGTTCCAAAGGCTAGGGAATAAGGTGTCTCCCCAGTTGAATTTCAGCAGGTCGTTCTGTAAGACCATAGGACCTCTGGAAGCTCACTAGCCCATTTTCCTTTCCCTCCGTCAATCTTCGTATTCAAGGTGTGCTTGATGATTTTGTTAACAACTTCGACTTGCCCGTTCGACTGGGGGTGGTATGGTGTGGAGAAGAGCTTGGTAATCTTCCATTTTTGGAAAAAAGTGTCAATTCTCAGTCCATCGAACTGCTTCCCGTTATCGGATATGATAGCTTAAGGTAGACCGAACCTGCAGATTATATTTCTCCATATGAATCTGATGACATGATCCTGGTCTATGATTGCTAGAGCCTCTACCTCAGCCCACTTTGTGAAGTAATCTACTGCGACTAGGGCGTATTTGACTTTGCCCAGGAGCCGTTGGGAGTGGCCCAATGATGTTTATCCCCCACTTCGTAAAAGGCCATGGACTGAGGATGCTGATGAGCTCCTCTGGGGAGACTTTGATTGAGGGTGCGAAAATTTGACACTTGTGGCATCTTCGTGCATATATGATAGCATCTCCTCTTAAGGTCGGCAAGAAGTAACCCTGTGTTGTTGCTTTGTGAGCTAACGATTGCCCCCCAACGTGGTTATCTTACACTCCCTCGTTATTTCCTTCAGGATGGCTTGCCCCTGCTCTGGTGTAATACATATGAGGAGTGGTGTGTTGAAGCCTCATTTATATATCTCGCCCTCGATGAGGGTATACTTTGCGGCTCTCATTTGTAATTGTCGAGCTTTAACTCTGTTTTGTTGCAGGTCGTCGTTTTTCAGGTACTCGATGATGTGCGTCATCCAGCTTTCCCCTGTTGTTGGGGTGTCTAGGGTTACTACCAAAGTTTTTATGCTGGAAGGGTGGGTTAGTTTTGTGACTGTGACGTCCTTCATTTTTGTTGGCTCCTCTGAAGTCGCTAGTCGAGCTAGAGCATTGGCTTGCAAATTTAAATCCCGTGGGATGATCTTCACATGAACTTGTTCAAATTTCAGCCGGAGCCTCTTCACGACTTCTGGGTATTTCACCATTCTATCTTCTTGAGCTTCATATTCTCCCGAGACTTGACATGTTACGAGCTGGGAATCAGTGTGTACCTGTAGTCTTTTGACGCCCATTGCCATGGACATCTCCAGGCCGTTGATGAGGGCCTCGTATTGGGCTTCATTGTTAGTTACTAGGAAGTCGAAGGTTATGACATTCTAAAATGAGTTGCCTTCCGGACCACCCAGGACTATTCCTACACCCGACTTATTGGAGGTCACTGGGCCATCCACGAACAATCTCTAGGGTGGGCCGGTCGAGCTGCTGGCTTCTGATGGGAAATTCAACTCGACTATGAAGTCGGCTAGGGCATGTGCTTTAATCGCCGAGTGGGCGTATGTTACTCCATATTGCCCGACCTCTATGGCCCATTTGAGACATCGACTTGTTGTGTCAGATCGATGAAGTATGTTCCTTAGAGGTAGGGAGGTGAGTACTTCTGTCTAATGGTCGAAAAAATACGTCCTCAATTTTTTGATGCTCATGACCAGAGCGTATGCGAGCTTTTCGAAGTGGGTACCATTGTTCGGTTTCATTAAGTGTTTGACTAACAAAATAGATGGGAAAGTGAACCTGCCCTTCTGCCCGAACTAGTACTACGCTTAGAGAGGTTTGAAGCTGCTACATATAAGAAAAACTTCTCCCCTGGAAGTGGTTTTGATAGAATGCTCACATTTGTCAGGTATGCCTTTATCTTGTCAAAAGCCTCTTGACTCTCTTTAATCCGATTAGTTCACGATTTAACATGCATGCACAATGAATCTCACGTGAAAATGTATACTTATTCCCCAATTTTCACTCATTACTATAAAGTTCACTTCCTCACTTTGTCTCATATACTCCATATCTCTTCCAAACTAATCTCTTCCCTTTTAACATTTTTTCACTTCATAAGAGCGCGAAAGTGATTAAACAATCAATATGATTAAATCATAACCCGAATCCGAGCTCTCGAAATCAAATTATGAATGGAGACAATGGTAACGGGTCTAAAAGCACGGTGGAGGATAATATTTTTGAGACGACAATGTTGGAATTCCCGGAGGCGACAACGAACAAATGGCGTAAAAATCATGTATTATTTATTATAGAAATTGGTCGACAATGTCATCGAGCATTACGAGACATTGGTATTTGATATTAGTTCGATTGAGTGGGGTTGTGTTGAAATTTTGAATTATTCCAGCGAAGGGAAAAAGCAAGTTGAGACGTGTTAGATAAAAAATAGTCAATATGAGAGGAAAAAACTGAATACCTAAACGATTGAGGAACACAAGTTTTTTTTACTAGGGCTCAAAACATATGGTTGAGGTGACTAGAGACGTATTTCAAGGAATATTTTACCATCGCGAGCAAATTGCTAGCCACACTCAGAAGTATTTTGAATGTTAAAATAAGGATAATGAGCCAAAAAGACCCTACAATCATGATTTCAGCATTCATGATATAATTACAAATTGTTTTACTCCTTAGCTGTTACTCAAAGGCCCAACCTTTATAATACTCCAGAAGCTGTGAATTGCTTTACTAATGAACAACCACACAACTTTTACAATGACACTAGTGTCGTGGGTTGTTCAATTGTTTGTCAAAAGTTCAACATCCACAATACACGACTGAACTACTAATATAATTGCACAAGTCTTATGAATTGATAAATTATATATTCCTTAAAGGAACAATCTTTAAAATACTCCCGAAGCTCTGAATTCTGTTACCATTCCACAACAGTGCAACTTTTATAATACCGATCTTGTCGATTGCTCTATTGTTCCTCAAAGATCCAACAATGGTAATATTATTGAAGTTGTGAATTTTGCTTTATTAATCCAAAACAACACAACTTTCACAATACCACATAACCTGTTGGTTGCTCAACTATTCCTCAAAGGTTCACCTTTCATAATACACTCGAATGTATGAATTTCGTTACTACTCCACAACAATCCCCCTTCAACATCATAAGGCCCGATGTTCCTCGTATGCTTGAATCTGTGGATTACCTTACTAATCCCTTACAAAACAACTTTTGAGGATTACTTAATTGATCCAAAAAGTCCGACTTTCATGGTGCCATGAGCACCGCAGATTGCGCAAGTGCTCCCACTTGTGTCCAACGTTAGTGTATACAATATCACAAATGATGTGAATCGTTATACCAACTTCACAACAACATATTCTTCTACCAGTTAGTACAAGCTAGATTTATTATTAATTAAAAAAGTATACATTTTGTCTGCATAATTATTTTTTCAATACCATTGAATCATACGTAAAGTTCAATTTATTTTTAAGATCAGAGATGACTAAAAAATTGAGTTGGTTAGACTATTAATTTTTTTTTATATACATTTAGATGGTGACTAGCCATAATATACTTAACCATGTACTGGTTAAAGTCATCAATTTGTTCTTAAACCTTTCATAATCCTCATCATTATAGAGAATGTAATATGCTTGAAGTGATGATTTCTCATTAGGAATTAATCCCTTAATATATGTACAACTACAATCGAGATAATCAAGGAAAGAATTAATGACTAATTAATCTAAAATATTTACAATTCCACTAATTGTGCTACACATGGTTAAGAAGGTTCTAGAGAAGAAGATTTATCTCTAATACACCCCCGCAAAATCGATGTGTCGTCAGCTAAGAAAATTTTGGATCTCAAAAGTAGTAAGCGTGAGAGAGGTAGCGGTTTTTTAAGGCTTGTGCTAGTTGGTCCAACGTATTTACATAAGCAACATTGAAGATGACTTTCTCGGATAAATCACGAACAAAATGTAAATCCAACACAATATGTTTCATACGTGAATGCATGATTAGGTGTAAAGCGAGATGAGTAGCCCCAAAATTATCACATAAGAGACGAGGTGGTGTAGGAAGAGAGACGCCCAACTCTAGAAATAACTGAAAATTCCAACACACCTCGGCAGCAGTAGAGGCGAGTGCCCGATATTCCACCTCCGTAGATGAACGAGCAACTCCTTTTTGCCGACGTGACCGCCAAGAAATAGGATTAGGCCCAAGAAAAATAACATAAGCGAAGGTAGAT
Organism: Stenogyne calaminthoides; assembly: GCA_037126765.1. Lineage (NCBI taxonomy): Eukaryota > Viridiplantae > Streptophyta > Magnoliopsida > Lamiales > Lamiaceae > Stenogyne > Stenogyne calaminthoides. Next base: position 22,930,057 of record JBBCBC010000015.1, read on the forward strand.
ATTTCATCAGTGATATTGCCCCACAAAATCAGAATTTGAACATGTAGTTAACGAGAGACTAGTGGGAGTGCGAAGTAACAAGCCATGATGAATAAAACCCTTCAAATATCAAAATAAATGCATGACTGCCAACCAATTATCATGAGTTGGAGATGACATAGCTTGGGCCAAGTGATTCACTGAGAAAGAAATATATGGCCTTGTAAGTCAAGTACTGAAGACCACTAGTAGCGCTCCTGTACACAGAAGGATCAACCAGACCCGAGACACTAAGAGGAGATGATGAGCCCATTGGTGTTGATACATGCTTAGATCCATCCATTCTAAAATGACTTAGAATATCAAACATATACTTGTGCTGAGAAAGGAAAAGCCCATCTCGACAACGAGTTATTTCAACCCCAAGAAAATATGTAAGTGCCCCAAGGTCTTTGACAACAAAATGTGTCTGCAAATGAGAGGTTAAACGGGCAAGCAGAGAAGAGCTTGAACATGTCAAAATCATGTCATCAACATATACAAGAACAAGTAAATATTGATTATCATGATTAAAAATAAACAGTGATGTGTCCGCCAACGACGGTTTAAAACAGAAAGATAGTAGAGATACACCCAATGCTTTATACCAAGCACGTGGAGCTTGCTTGAGACCGTATAAGCATTTGCAAAGCAAGCAAACATGATTAGGATGTAATATGTCCAAAAATCCAGGTGGTTGTACCATGTAAACAGGATCAACTAATGTACCATGTAGGAAGACATTAATAATGTCAACCTGACGAAGATCCCATCGGTGGAGAAAGGCTAGTGTAAGAACGGTTCAAATAGTTACTGGTTTGACAACCGGACTAAATGTCTAACTGTGATTGATTCCCGGACGTTGATGAAATCCCTCTGCCACTTAACGTGCCTTGAACAGATCAACCGTTCCACCAGGACGTCGTTTAATGACAAAAATCCACTTGCAACCAATTATATTGCAATGTGTTGGTGGAGCTACAAGATCCCAAGTGCCATGATTTGTTAATGTTGTAAACTCATCCGCCATAACATCACACCAACGAGAGTCCTGCAAGGCTTTTGTAACTGAAGTAGGTGCAACTTCAGTATCAAAAGGGTGTTTGGTGGAGTTATAGACCTTTGGATGAAATATATTGTTTTGACTTTGTGTACTTATTTGATGGGTACGTGTTAGAGTCGTAAATTGAGCCCAGCCCGATGGGTCGCCCAGCCAACTCGAGAGTAAGTATGGGCTTTTGGTCAGAAAAAATATAGGCCAAAAAAAAACTTGGGCTATATGGCTTAATTTCCATGTGGCGGAGTGGGCGTAATGGGCTCTGGTCAATTTAGCCCGTGGGCTAATGGGCGGCCCGATTGGCTCGACATCCTAATTTTTTTAATAAATAATTTATATATTTTACTAAGAATTAGACTATGTATTCTATAAAATTGTGTTCTTGTTGAAGGATTTGATCTAGTTGGATAATGATTTTTAAATTTATATGTTTATATATAGATTATTAATATGAAGCATTTGAATATTTATTTTTAAATTATGTGTTTTTATTCAACATAATCCTTGTGCGCGAGAAAAATATTCACTTGTCCTCAATTTCTTATATTATGATATTATCAGAGACTTCAAATGTCTATAATAAATTTTTTATGTTAATTTTTGCCTTCAAAAAAATTAAATTTAGTTCATGTATATTTATTTTAATAAAAAAAAACAAATTTGGACATTAGGCCGGGCTGGCCCATTGGCCCGCTAGCCCATGTAAGACTGGGTTGGGCTATACTTTTATAGGCTCAATGAGAATTTGGGCCAGCCCGACCCAGTCCAAAAATATCAATTGGCCCGATGGGCTGGGCTGGGCTGGACCGACGGCCTGAATTGCCAGCTCTAGCACGTGTTGGAGCAGGATTATTCACACATGGAAAGGCTATAGAAGGTTGCCGATTATCAATAGAGACAAAATCAATATTTAGTTGTTGAGATGTGGGTGCGGCAGAACATGGGGAAGTCGGTTGAATAGGTAGTAAGTCCATTGGAGTTGGGCCTAAAGAGTATGCTGGTGTAGTAGCTGGATTTTGTATTAGAGCTGATCCAAGTAGTGGAAAAGATATCTCCACTGAAGAAGGGGCCTTGGTTGGATCAAGTGGTTTAGCAAATCCTGGAAAGGCCCTCTCAAGAAATCGAACATGGCGTGATATATATACGACCATTGGATGAGTCAAGGCATCTATATGCACTTTGAGATGTAGAATACCCAAGAAAAATGCAAGGTCGTGAGTTTGGTTCAAGTTTAAAAGAGGTATATGGTCTGAGCCGCGGGTAACAAACACAACCAAATGTACGAAGCTTGTTGTAGTTAGGCTTTTGTAGAAATAATGACTCAAACGGGCTAACATTTTTCAACACAGGCGTAGGCAATCAATTTATCAAACATACTGCTATTTGAAATGCAAATGACAAAAAAAATTGAAGATAAGTTTGCATAATGAAGTAATGTTTTACCTGTTTCAACAATGTGTCTATGCCTTCGCTAGACAAGACCATTCTGCTCAGGTGTATATGGTGCAGTAGCCAACCAATTTATGCCTCGAGATGAAAGGAACGATCACAAGAAATTAAATTCACCACCATTATCATTGTAAAAATGTTTAATATCCCCCTATTGTTTTTCAATCAGAATGCAAAAAATTTCAAATAAAGATATCACTTGCGATTTGCATGCCAATGGAAACATCCAACAATATCGAGTAAAATAATCAACCACCAACAAATAAAAACGAGATCCATCATAAGAAACTAAAGTCGGTCCCCATACATCAGCATAAATATAGTGCATAAGATGAGAAGCAATTAAACTAGAATCGCTAAATGGCAATTTATGAATCTTAGAGCAAAGCCAAGATTCACAATCCAAATCCGACACACCAAAATTATTTAAAACGGGCAAAGTATTACGAAAAATAATTAAAGAGCTTGTTTTGCGAGAGGGATGACCCAAACGCATGCCAAGTCATAAAATGAGTATGCAGACCAAGAGTATTAAAATGAGCTTCATACTTCAAATAAAAAACTAGAGGATGAAGATGATAAACACCATTACTACATGTTCCTTGAGCTAGAGGCACCCTCGTCAGACGATCCTTCACAACAAAAGATGAAGGAAAGAATTCCACAGACACTTAATAAATTCATAATTATAATTGAATGAATCACTACCAACTCATCCAAAGACATGGTCTATTACTTGGAAAAAGGCTTCGTTGCGGAATTACGACATTATCGGGAAATCTGCAGCCATCGTCTTCTTTGTCCAAAATTTGTGTGATGCTCTACTGTGTCGCGGAGAGGCACAGATTGGTAGATGGTGGAGTCGCGATTACCGGCAATATTACGGTCGATGGCAGAATCACATATGCGGTGTCCGAACCATTGCTAGGGGGTAGGTTTTGAGTTGAGATTGGTGCGGCGGTGCAGCTGTTGCCACTGTTGGCGGCGAGGGGTGGTGATATGCGACATCGCTGTTCCAGTGGCAGTGAAGGGGTGATGATGATCTTAACTCCTGCCTTCCTGAGGTCTTCGATTTCCTGGATGACGAATATTTTGTCTTGTTTTTCGTATGTCGCCGAGACAATTTTGCTAACATACGTTTAGTAGAACGTTCCATATTTTCAAGCATCTGATTGATAATGTCCAACTTATTTGCGGTGGCGAACCTAGTCTCCAACAAATCAAGTCTCATCTCCAACTCAATCTCACTCATTTCACGGTCAGTTACTAACATGGTAGCAGAATTTCGATCGCGATTCTCAAATACTCTCAATAAAAGCACCAATTTGATGAGAATCGCTATTTTGGAACACGATAAATTCATCGTCCTAGCACAAGCTAGCAGGAGAACGAATAGAAAACACGATAAAATCGACACCCTGGCTCAGTCAGCAGGAGAACAATTGGTTTTGACCAAATTGCCAAAGGAAAAATAATGTTATTCATAATAATGAAGAAAAAAACGTTCATGCATATTTAAAGAGAAAAAGGACTAACCTAATCTAAAAAGGACAAAATCTACCAAATCTATCTAGCTGACTCGATAACTATGAAATTAAAGGATAAAAATCAAAAACTAAATAATAAATAATAAAAATAGGACAATCTTGTGGATCTTGCATATCTTGTCAAGTCTTGTGGATCTTACAAATCTTGGAATATTTCTAGGACAAATCAAGTCTCGTATCTTACCAAATCCTGCGAAATCTGGGACAATATCTTTGGTAAATATGAGACAATTTTGCAAGTAACAATTCTGGACAATTTTGCGAATAATCTTGCACGTACTCTTGGGTCCAAAACCCTTGTTCACATCACCAAGCCCCAGAAGTTCAGGAGGTCGCTGATAATTGGATGAAGGGGGAAGCACACTCCTCCTGCCATCGTGTCATAGTTTATTGCAATGCAACCTTTCGGTCGTTGGTCAGCTCGATCGTCCTCCCCGGGAACCTAGAAATAGACATCGCTAGGGACCTGGAACCGGTCTCACCAGATGAACAACTCTGCCTTTGTAACCACACTATCGACATCCTTCGCCGCATAAGGACTTTTAGACCTTTCCCGAAAAGGCATAATGACATTTTCTGGGGGATGCAGGGCGAGATACTCTGAAGTCGCTCAACTCGATCCACCTCGTCGACCTCGTCTTCATCACTGGGCACCTCGGGGATCACTTCCTCGGATAAGAAATTGTACTTCGAAAAATCAAGAGACCCGAGCAACAGGGTGTCTCTTCACCTTCCCCCTTGGGAATGACAAAAACCTTCGGAGGCAACGCCTCAATTTCAACCTGCAACCTCCTCAGCCATGAAGTAATTGATCCACCCTTTTTCACAAGAGCCGGTCGAGTCGTTTCTGACGACACCTCCACTACCTCTTCCTCCCTCACTTGGGACTCCTTACTAGCCCGTCGTCCCCGAGTATTTAACAGAGCCACGCTTTCCGCCGCACTATTCCCTTCTGACACCATTTTCAGAGCAGTAACCAAAAATTCAAAGAAAGGAGAGCCTTTTATCTTTGATTAACGGAGACATCGCATAATTCAAGCATCAAATATTCGTCGGAAACTGGAAGAGCTTCGCCGGAATTCAAATAGCAGAGATAATTTTTCCTTGAGTTTTCGAATGTGAGAAAACGGGGAAAATCGTTGAGATTAGGTATTTATAGAGCGCGATTTAGGACGCTTGGGCTTGCTCGCGACTCTTCACATCAGGAGCGTGAGCTCCAAGCGCCATCATGACCTAGGATTTGTAGGCTCGACAGTCGAAGCGAGCAACTATCACACACTGCGTATAATAAGGAAATTGTCTGGCGTATAAGAGAAACCAACACACCTCGCGCTATCCACGAACTTAAGAGAAGATAACTCGCATCCCATGGCGAGCAGGAAAATACAACCTAGGGGCTATTGTTGTGTGCATATTGCGCTTGGTGGGTCATGTCCCACTATTCCTTATCCGTTATCCGATGAAAGAAACTAAAATATTTTACAAGTGTTGCACCTCGCTCTAGTGACCTCGATTGACAACTCGACAGGTCCATGATGGTGAGGTCAATGACTTCGGTCCGATCAAGTCTGAAGCATTAACTATGATATGACATCTGTCAGATACCAAGTACAGAAGATCTTTCCTCAATCATGCTTGATCCAGGAATAAATCAACGAAGGACGAATTTAGGTACCTACTTTGGGTAGCCCCAATAGCTATTACAAGGGAAATCCGGAATTTACCCAAGTCGTTGTGCGGGTAGGACAAGCGAGGTGGCCAAACCCCGAGCGACCTCCCGCGAGCTCCAGAATAGAATCAGTTTAAGTATCTTTAGCATTAAATGTGTGGCAGACATTAAATGTCATTTTACTTGTAACCCGGGAGAGTGAGTTTCACTCTCCCCCAAGGCTATAAATATGGGTCATTTATGACCCTAAAAGGGAGAGAAATTTATACCTAACCAAAACTCTTGTCAATTTATTTCTTGCATTTATGATGAACAAACTCCCAAACACTCAATCATACGCAATGAATGCTACCAACACCTCTTAATTACTTATTTGTGTTACTAATGTTGTAACCTAGATTTTACATCTAGGGCCACAAACAAGTAATATATGAATCATGAATGAATAATAAAAGAAAAATATAAAGAACCATCGAATTTGTTGACCCAGTTCGTCCGGAAGGACTACGTCTGGGGGCATACCAAGCCAGGATATTTTACTATCTTCTTCCTATGTATTTTCTTCTGTCTTTTCTCTTGGGGTTTGTCCCCTATTTATAATAATTACAAGGTACAAAGATGAAAACCCTAACGGGCCACTTAATGGGTCTTCTAAACAGGGAAATACAATATACACTAAATCTTCGCCCGAATCTTCAATAAATGTGTAAGATCTCTCTTTACATAACAAACACTGGGAATCTTGCTTATCTTATATATATGGATGCTGACCTTGCTCGTGGGACGACCTCGGGGGAGGTCGCCTAGTCAATTGGTCCCTATTCTCTTCTTTCCGACCTCAAAGGAGGTCGCTCGTTAAGGCGAGCTTGATCTTCTTTACTCATCGCCAGGTCGCCCTATGAGGGCCGTCCTCGAGATCTCGTACTCTTCAACTGAAATTGGTTCTAATTGCCTTGTCATCACCATTTTCCACGCCATTGTCCTTTGCCACCTGGCTACTGAGTGATTATTATTGCTACAACAATTGCCCCTAAGAGCGGATTTCGACTTTGTTCGGAGGTCGGTCTTGATATTTGTTCAAATAAGACTTATCTGATTTTCGCCCTTGAGGATGCATTCTTTGCCCCTGGTGTTTTTTTTGAATGCCTTCATGAGGTCTTGATTGTTCATACTTTGATGATAATACTTCTGGTATCAAGTTTGGATCTTCAACTTCAGACTTGGATGTGTTTTAGCTGGCTCGATTCTCCCTCGTGCCCCCAAGTCGAGGGTCTATCTTGTGCTCGCTGTTTGTCAGAAGGTTCATCTAAAATTGCTATTTGAGATTTAGCTCGTCGAGATGTTGGGCTCGTCGAGAGTCTTGGTCGCTGGTTCATACTGCAACTTGGTAGGTATTTGATTTTCTTTATTTGTGCTCATACTTTGAGGTGAGCCTCTTTGTACGAGTTTTTTATGTGCTCGTACTTCGAGGTGAGACTCTTTGTACAAGACTTTTCTGTGCTCGTATTTGGAGGTGAGCCTCTTTTTATGAGACTTTTCTGTGCTCGTATTTGGAGGTGAGCCTCTTTGTACGAGACTTTTCTGTGCTCGTATTTGGAGGTGAGCCTCTTTGTACTAGACTTTTCTGTGCTCGTATTTGGAGGTGAGCCTCTTTGTACGAAGTCTTTTTTCTGTCTTTCGTGCTTGGGTGAGCCTCTTTGTGCTGAGTCTTTTCTCTGTCTTATACTTGAGGTGAGCCTCTTTTGTCGAAGTCTTTTATGTGCTCTTTTGCTTGAGGTGAGCCTCTTTTATCTGAAGTCTTTTCTGTGGTCATACTTCTAGGTGAGCCTTTTTGTTCGAGTCTTTTCTATGCTCGTACTTCGAGGTGAGCCTCTTTGTCTTGTGCTCGTACTTCGATGTGAGCCTCTTTGTACGAGTTTTGTTTGTGCTTGTCGACGACCATTTCTGGCCGAGCGGTTCACGACTTGATGTAATTACCTTTGGGCCTTCAGGTCAATGGAACTCATTTCTTTTTCTACCTTTAGCATGCCAACTTGATTTCCTTATGCGACTTTAAAATTGCATATGTTCTTGTTGTCTTATTTCCGAACTTTGCTTAGTCGTGGCGATCTCGCCGCCAGTATGTCGAAAGTCTCACCTCGGGAGGTCGATGTTTATTTATGTGATCTCCTTCGGTTTAAACACCCAGGAATTATGAAAAGAAAGGTAACATTTTATTTGACTTGGCCAAACTAATACGAAGTTGCTAATTCCATTGGCTTGTGATGGATAAAACCAGTTAATCTCGCCGAGTAGGCAGAAAACCGACGCCGAAGAGGCGGGCTGGTCGACGCCATTGAGGCGGACAAAATTATCGCCACGGCTAGGCGGAATGCCGAAAGCCGAGGAGACGGGGGCGGTCAACGCTTTTGAGGCGACAAAATCATCACACGGTTACGAATGCCAAATACGAGGAGAAGCGGGGCGTGTCGACGCCTTTAGATGCGACAAAATTATCGCCACGGCGGCGTAATGCCGCCGAGGCGGGTCGGTCGACGCCTTTGAGGCGACAAAATCATCACCACGGCTAATGCCAAGGTCGGCGAGGCGTCGATCGATGCCTTTGAGGCGGACAAAATCATCGCCACAAAGGCGGAATGCCAGCTGCGAGGATGCGGGCTGGTCGACGCCTTTGAGGCGGACAAAGTCATCGCCAAGAAGGCGCTAACGCCATTTTTTGTTCGACCATTTGAGGAAATTCTTTGGGAGAGAGAGATTTAGGTTAAAAGACTCTTGAAAAATTTGTAAAGATATTATTTAGGAGGTCAGAAAATATTTCTGATATTTTTGGTAAAACTGACATTTTATCTGAGTTGGAAAGGAGACTTGAATTTCAAGATTATTAACATGATCTTTTTCGATTTTTGTGTTATAAAATAACCATTGAGATTGCTGGGGTTCTGCCCCCCAGGATCGGGTTTTGATATCTGTTTAAAAACATCTTTCATGGATGTGCGAAGGTTTGGGATCCTTAGGGTCTTGCCCCAGGATCGAGATTTGATTCTCGTTTGTTTAGATCTCTGTATCTGAGCGATTTGTTGTTTCACGAATGTGAAAGAAGATTGGCACATAGGTTATAGTCATTTCAGACTGTATCGGTTTATAGTTGTTTCGGACTGTTTGCCATTGACTTGAATAACTTCTGCGACTATGAATTGAGCTATGTTCTTATCGTCTTATTGACATTGTAATTTAAATGAACTTGTTCTTTGTCGTCTTATGAAGTCGTGACAAAATTCGAGCCGTTTAGGCTGCGACGTCATCGACCTTGGTATTGGAAAGTCATGACTACGATGTGAGCTGGAGGATATTCTGAAATGTGACTTTAACCAAGTGTTTTAACTCGGTGTTAACTTGGATTGAGATATTTGTTTGACATGAACAGTTCGTCTTTCGAGGTCGTTTTATTGAGGTTACAACTCTCTTTGACTTGTGATTTGAAGGACTTATTTGTTGTCTTACTTAAATTGCGACTTGATAGCCTTCTGGTTTGACCATTGCGCCTGTCGGGGTTGTCGGTCATTTTTTGGAACTATGACCTTGTTAATTTGAGGTAGTCGGGTCTTGTTTGTTTAAGACCGCGACTTCTTGAATTTGAGATTATCGGGTCTGCTTGCTTGAGACTGCGACTTTATGAATTCGAGATTTTATCTTAGTTGCTTAATGCGATGTAAGTTCGAAGTCGGATTATAAGTTCACTTCATCTGTATGAGAATTTTGAGTGCTCGTAGATGAATTTTGTGGGAGTCCTTTTCTAGTGTTTATGCTATTAGTGAAACCTAAGGATTTGGAGTTTGGTTTAAATAACCCTCCAAATTTAGACATGCTAGTTTGAGTTTCTTACGTCAACTAGAGTTCTGAAATTAACTCGAAAAGCTCGATATATGAGCACATATGCCCCCGCCTTTTAATATATATGAGAGTATGAACACTGTGATATATATTAAAAGGAAGTAAATGGAGTAGAACCTGATGTGAGTGGGTTAAAATTTTAGTAGATTAACTTTGAGTTGAATTTCTTCGGAAACTTCATATGCCTCTGATCTTCCTTTCATGCGAGAGTCAAAGTATTTTTTTCCATGAAAAATAAATATCCAGTTAGATATCATGTTACATAGCACGAAACCTGGAGAAAACATCAAAATATTATATAAAATAAATCTTTGTTGTTTTTGTTTTTGTATTTGGGCTGAAAATATTAGTAATGAATAATACTTATGGGCCCAAAGATTCATTATTAACATGGCTGGGCCGAGAATATTACCAGCAAACAATAACTGGCCCAACACTTTATTTAATCATGTAATTATAAGATTGGGCCCAAGGATTCAATTAGACAAAATTGATCAAACATCCTGGCCCAATAACTTGTTTCTTATGCACGAGGGATCGGTCCATCCTTTCCCAAAACCGATTCGCTTTCCTTCTTCTTCAGAGAGAATTCCGCCGCCCCCAACTCCCCTAAATCCGTAAGCAGGGTGTAAAATTAGGTGCTTCCTCCTCCAACTAGCTGACCCACGTAATCCGCGCCCCCAATTCACGCCCCCTCCTTCCCATTCGCATCGCCGAGAACCAAAAAACCCCAATTTACGCTGCAACTCTGCGGTCGACGAGAAAATTTGTACCGCCATCCTGGTGTTTCTGATTTCGGAGGACGCTGCGGTGGCTTGGCGACGCTCGAAACAGGCTAAGGGTGTAGTGGTTGGCGATGCGAGCAGCGTGGTCTCAGGCGGTTGGTTTGGGCGGAGCGACTGGTGGTTTTGGCACTGCGGATTGTGGCGAACAGCAAGGGCTGCCTGCCTGTGTCATAGCCTCGGGTGATTTCTGGGCGGATGTAGAGCTCCGGTTTTTGTGTGGTGGGGCGGTGAACTATGGCGATAGGGGATACAACTCAGCGGATACGCACGGCGGCGATGAGTTTGGATCGGCACCTTGGGCCTATGGTTTTAGATTGAGGCTATGGCGGCGGTCTTCGTTGTTAGGGCAGCGTCGATTTGCGCCCAACCTTTGGCCCACGATGCAGCGATACGTATGCCAGAAATAGTGGTTGAATTTGCAACATTAATCCCAACTCCGATGTGATCGTCGATTTCTCATTGAGGGTAAATCTGGTGGATCCAGAGAGTCGAATTGTTGTATGATAAGTGTATGAATTTTGTAAAGAATTCATGAAATTTTTTATTTTTTCGATGAACATCTTGGTATGGATTTTGGATGAACATCTTGTATGAATGTGATGTTTTTGTGAAATCTAGGCATGAATTTTGGATGAACAGTGAGTGTTTCATCCGGATTTGAATTTTTATTTTTGGATCCCAACGAATATTCAAAATATAAAGAAAAATTCGAATTTGTTGATGTTTCCTACGGATATGACGCTTAATTATTTATAATCTTCTTCCTATGATTTTTTTTGTCTTTTCTATTGGGGTACAAGAATATATGAATTATGACAGAATGAATAATGAAAAAATATAAAAAAACATCGAATTTGTTGGCAAATAAATGGAAGAATAAATCTAAGATCTATTTCATGTAACGGGGATATTTTACTATCTTCTTCCTATGTATTTTCTTATTTTTTTATTGGGGGTTTTCCTTATTTATAATAATTAGTCCATTGGTCCCTATTCTCTTGATCTTTTCCGACCTAACGATCTCCTCCTAAAGGTCAATTAAAGCAAGAATCACTTCTCTTCCCATCGCCGTCTTCAATAAATGTGTAAGATCTCATCTCATAACTTAACACCTGAATTTGAACTTGTTCTAGCCTCCACATCATCACCATTTGCCATGCCATTGTCCTTTGGGACGCATTTAGTCCATTGGTCCCTATTATGGCTTGAAATTTCCGAGATTTTAAGTCACACTTTAACTTCCAAATCCTCATATTATAGTAAAGACAATATATATATATATATATATATATATATATATATATATATATATATATATATATATATATATATATATATATTGTCAGACTGTTTTTTTTAAACCATCAAACTGGTTGAACAATGACCCAATGAATTATCACATTAATCCTTTGGTTCGAATTCTTTTAAAACATTGACAATTTTTCTATGTATTTTAGTGATGAATGGATTTTGTCTCGTAATTGCTACCCGTTATAAATTCTATATATATATATATATATATATATATATATATATAGTTGAATTATGTGTATTTTTACCCAATTACTTATGAACTATTTACTCATTTTTTTATTAATTGATGAATTTCGATCATTTCATATAAGAGGATCTCAAAAGAAAGTGTCTCGTGTGATGCTGATTCTTTTAAAAGAGTTGTTATTTAGAGATCCTTCTCAGCTTGGAGATTCATAATTAAATCTTTTGCAATCAAAGATCGAGCATCGTGCATTTATGCTCAACCTCAATGAAACTACTTCCGTGAACAGGTTTTCTATATATTATAATCACGTGCATATAAATTCTATTTTTCAAAATATATAATACTTCCTCCTCCAGTACTTAATTAGACATTTTTTTATTTTGGTCCATCTCATACTTATTTTTCTTTTCCATAAATTACATAAAACTATTATACTCATTCTAACTCACACCCTTCAAAGTTCAAATATCTTTTATTTACCATACAAATAGTTGTGGATCTCACATAATAAAATACATTCATATTCCCCTACAAAGAGGAATCTACTTTACCAATAAAGTAGAATTGTCTGAAATGCCCTCAACAGTAAATGTCCGATTGAATATAAAATAGAAGATGTATATTTTTAATATAAAAATATAATATCTTTTGTAATATATATATAAAAAGTATCACGTTTAAGTTTTTTTCTTTCTTAATTTTGATTTCACAAGTTATTTTCAAAAAACGCTAAAACAAAAAATGTATTAGGCTAAAAGCAGCGTATTACGCGTGTTGAAAATAAAATTATGTTATAAAATAATATTGAATTTTTTAATAATTAACATGCTACACAATTAAAAATATATCACATTTATTAATACATACTCCATCCGTCATTCTCTTTTCTGAATATTTACTGTTCACATGAATTTTAAGAAATAAATTATTTATTAGTATTAAAGGTGAAAAAGTTAATTTTTTATTGGGATTAAATGATAAAGTAATGACATTTACGTAAATTAAAGGAGATAAAGTTGATAATAATGTGGGAAAAGTAATGACATTGGATGTAATATTCAGATGCTTGATGGGTATAGATAAAAAAACAAACAAAAAAACTTATTTTATTGTCATTTATTAAAATATTTAATTAAGTTTGGGACGGACTTTTTTAACAAATGTTCAAATAAGAGAGGGACGGAGGGAGTAATATTTATATGTTAACAATAAAATATGACTATAAGTAAACTGAATGAATCAAATTAAATAAATATTTTAAATATTTAAAGTAAAACAAGATTAACATGTACAATAAAAACTCCACAGAGTCATATTGTTGGGACCGAAAAAAAATATTACTATAGAGAAGTTATTCCTAAATATAGTTTTTTACGTAAAATAAAATATTGTTTTCTTAAAAGTGATAATATTCAATATAATACATGTTATACTACATGTATGTAAATACATAAAAAAAATCATTTAACTAACTAATATGAATTTGATTTAAAAAATACATGCAATTTGATAGTATAAAATACATGTATTAACTAATCGGATGAGTTATTACGTACACACAAGTTGAAGATATAATGACAAACCATAAAATTAAGATGTTTCTGAATCAACCATAGATATATATTTTAGGCTATCTTAAACTTGTTGTAGTGATATATAATATTTTTTTATAAATAATGTAATTTATTTCTATATGGAGGCATAAATCCTTAAGACGGGACTGAAAAAATATACGACTTATTAAAATATGAAGTTTATTCCTAAATATAACTGATATCGAATCGAGACCGTGATTTTTTATTACTATAGAGAGGTTATTCCTACATAGAGTATTCCTATAGGAGTTTTCTTACTGTACTAATATATCATTTTTTTCACAAAAATTATAAAATTTTCTTTGCATCTCATGATAGTGTAAATGGGAATTCGAATTTTATAAAGATAATTGAATCATTGATTGAACTCCTTGTGTTGTGTATCACATATTTTTTACTATATATCTTCATTTCCATGGGGGTACAATAATATAACAATTTATTTTTTATTTTTTAGTAAGTGTTAAAATATGATTTAACAAATGTATTTGTTTATGATGTATTTAATAGAAGCATGGATTAGATCTCCATGGAGTATTCATGGATTGAATTTTAGAGCAAAAAATTATTACTGGCTAACTACAGGGAGTAGAAGAAAAGTTGTTTGTCGTAGATGTAGATGCGATAAAGATAAATATAAAATGATTATATTTCATTGGGCAGATTCGGTGAAAGGTATCACAATGTATCAAATGTTCTTTTTATTTTTTTTAAATAGTACACATTTTCATAATTTTATTATATTTTTATGTTTTGAATGGGTCTCACATGCATTCAGGTGCACTGTGCACTCATAGTACATTTTAGAACCATGCAACTTGTTATACTAAAAGATGCAACTTTTTACATTGAACCGTGCAACTATTTTTTATATTAATAGTTACTCGGTTCAGTATAAACAAGTAGCATAGTTCTAAAATGCAATTTGAGTGCACGGTGCATCTGGATGTTGACTTAGCCTTATGTTTTTTATTAGCTTCTTTTGTTTCAATTGCCGAACTGAAATTTCTCACACCCTACGTCTTTCTTCATCCATTTTTTTTCGCACAAATACATTGATATTAAATATATACTACATAATTTATAATTTAGAATAAAAAATGAGTGAAAATATGCATATATAACATTAGAAAAAAAATTACATCTATAGTTGAATTAATCAAACTAATATGTTTGAAGTATTTAATCTAAAATCAATAATATAAATATTATTTTTAATCTCTTGTAATACGCATTGATATCCTAATCTACAATAGATGGTTGTGTCAGATAAAAAATTAAACAATTGATGGTTGAAGTGTACGTTAAACTCATAAATTAATTGAAAAAACAAACTCGTATGAGATGGTCTCATGCATGCCCAAATTGTTAAAGCCCTTCCAAAGTGTTAAAGTGTCAATGCCCAAATTACACTTTGTCTCACCGGGAGACGGTCTCTTGCAAGTGTGCTCTTTGAAAATGTAAGATTATTCTTAAAAAAATGAATGATTAAGATTTAAATATAAAAATATCATATATAACTTTTCATAGAATTCTTAAAATTTAAAATAGAGGCTTTATATAAATAGAGGGTGATTCGTCTTTATTAGATAAGTGATTCAAACATGTTTTATGCATTAAATCTTTGTCTATTTAAATTTCATGTGAATAAATTGACATCAGCCATAAATATGAGATCTATGTATTAAAAGAAAATGAATTACAAGATGATATATAAAACACTCCTGTGAATTAGGTTAACTATGAACCCTAATTCAATATGACCCATTCTGAAAAATGGGTTGATTCAAACTTTTGCCCTCAGTCCATTCACTTTAACTCTCGCAGCCGCACCATTGCTCTTGATTCATGCCCTCACATCACGTCTCGCTCTTCCTCAACAATCTCACATCACGTCGCTCTTCCTCGACTATCTCGCATCGTTCTCATTCTCTTTCAACACTCTAGTTCACGCCACTCTCAAAATACTCTCACTCAAAATGGAAAATGAAGATTCACGCTCAAAACTCTATAAACAACGAAAAATGACGCTCAAAACTCTAAAACAATTAAGATTGACGCTCAAAACTTTATAACATATGAAGACGCTGATTCTGAAATATGCGAAGAGACGCTAATGTAGAACATTAGCAATGAAGGTGGAGGTGAAGGAGAAAATAACAATATGGAATTTTTTTTTTGACTTAACAGTGTTAATTTTTTGGTTTAACCGTGATAGTTTTTTTTAGCTAAACAATGAAAGTTTTCGGCTTAGCAGTGATAGTTTTTTTTTTGGCTAAACAGTGATAGTTTTTTGACATAACAGTGATAGTTTTTTTGTTTAACAGTGATAGTTTATGTGCCTACTATGATAGTTTTTTGTGCCTACTTACTGTGATAAATTTTTTGCTTAACAATGAGTTTTTTCGGGCTTAATAGTGATAGTTTTTTGTCTTAATCGAAGGAGGAACATGAAGATTTACTATGGTGGCAGCGGCGTTTCCTCAGCTGTGGTGGCATTTCCTCGGATCAGCGGCGTGTCCGGGAAGGGAGAAGGGAGAGAGACTTAAGTTTTCAGCTCAAATCAAAAAGGAGAAAAAAAATTGAAATTTTTATATATTTATATTATATATGATTCTATTTTATAATATATGGTGTAGGGTTGACCCAAGTTCACTATGAATCAGGTGTATAGGAGTTTTTATCTATATGCATTGAAGACATATAGTTACAACTGTCCAAGTGCTAATAATATAAACGCCAGTCTAATAAAATAATTTTATCATAAGCACAATTGTTGTAAAATCTACTATAATATATCTTTGGCATATATGCAGACTACTTATATGCATTCAAGTACACTGTACTCCTAACATATTTGAAAATTATACAATTTATTATATTAAAAAAGCATAATTTATTTACATTGAACTATATAATTATTAATATGGAAAAATAGTTGCACAGTTCAGCGTAAAGAAGTTGTATATTTCAATATAACAAGTTGAATGATTTTAAAATGCACTATTAATATTATATAGATGCACACGAGATCCACCCAAATTTCAAAGCTCAAAAATAGATTTAAAATTTGTTACAAACGAGTCTTTGAGAGTGCCGCATATTATTTGGGGACATTAATTGAAGACCGTCTCGTAAATTGTATTTTATGAGACGAGACTCCAAATTCAACTATTCAATCTAAAAGAAATTGTATTGGAAAAGTAAATTAAACAAACAAAATTTCTATTATATCCCTATTTAAAGATAATTATAGTTTCCAATATAATTAATGCACAAGGTTATATTGGTAAATTAATTAAAAAAAATTGTTTTATATGAAAACAAGTCTATATATTTGGGACATCCATAAAAGGAAAACAAGACTATATATTTGGGACGGAGGGAATACAAAATTAAAACTCGTTTTCATATGACAAATTGCAATTCGATGTTTTCTTGAACATTAACTGTCATGCCTCGAAATGGAACAAGAGAGCATCACTTGTTTGTAAGAACTCAATTCCCACATTTATCTGATATAATGAATTACGAATTTATGGTTCCAAATTTCTGTACATAATTTTTTTTTGAATTTATGGTTCCAAATTTCTGTTCATAATTTTTTTTCTATCAGGCAAAGGTAAGTATATTAAACTATATCACAAAAACTTGTATGCAATATTGCACACAAGTGATATGTGCAATTGGACTTTTTTTTTTCCGCGGGTCAAATAATAGGGCCGGGTTAGGGCAGATTGCTGGCGGGTTAATGAGCTTCCTCCTTCATCTTCACGACTCGCGCAGTCAGGGCAGATTTCTTCTTCTTCACGCTCGCGCAGTCACAGGCAGATTTCTTCTTCTTCCTCTTCCTCTTCTCGCGTTGCAACAAACGCGACCAGATCGCCGTTGATTTTGATGGTGGTGCGTATCTAGGTTTTTCCTCTTCTTCTCTTGTTCTTCCTTTTCTCTTTCTCTTCCATATTTTTTTTGCTTTCTTCAATTTTCTCATCCTCGCAAATTTACAGGTGATTTCCTATGGTTTTGTGAAGTAGTTTTTCAGATCCTTCTGACTATTTCTGTTTCTGTAAATCTGTAATTCTGGACTGAAGATTTTTTTCGCGCCTGTACTATTTTTTTTTCATGTAGTAACACTCTTTTGCTCATATGGTAACACTCCTTTTGTTCATGTAGTAACACATCAAGTTATTCTTTAAATCTGTAATTTTGGACTGGAATTTCTTTTCGCGCTTGTACTGATTTTATTTATGTGGTAACACTTTTTTCTTTATATGGTAACACTTTTTGTTCATGTAGTAACACGTGTTTTTTTAGTAATATGTAACACTGTTCATATATCGTCGTAATACTATGTGAATACTCATGTGTTACCATATAAATAATAATGTGTTACCATGTGACCCATTTTACGTTATGAATATTTATGTGTTACAATATGTTTTATTAAGTGTTACGTAAGATATGAAGTTTTTTCAATATAACAATGTAGTAACACTTATACATAGATGTAGTAACACACAAAAATTTGACAAAAAATAAATAAAATTTAATATAACAATGTAGTAACATTTATACATAGATGTAGTAACACACAAAAATTTGACAATAAATAAATAAAATTCAATATAACAATGTAGTAATATTTATACATAGATGTAGTAACACATAAAAATTTGACAAAAAAAAATAAAATTATGTGTACAATAGGAATCGAACCTGCAACTAAATTCATTAACAACAAACCTAAACCACTAGGCTTTAACACATATTTGACAAATAGATCCTTCTATAAATACATATTCGCCCACGTCAACCTTGAACCCCGCCTGCGTGCCTGTGCATCACCTTGCCCATACGGACCCGGCAGACCCAGCGCATTGACCATGAAAATTAGACAATTTACCTTATTTATGTTGTATTGCACATAACACTAGTGTGCAATATTTCACATAAGACTTTCTCAAACTATATATATATATATAATATCTATCTAATTTGCTTATAATATTAAATCCTCAAACAATTATAATTTTTTCGAGTTTTAAATTAAGACTTATTTTATGAAATTTAAATTTATGTGTATTAAGTCATTTGGAGTCATGAATTAATGAATATTAATTTTCTGAGTTTTAAAGTTCTATTAAATCCTTACAATTTAGTCTTTGTATAATTCAGGGCCTAAAAGATATATAGAACAATTACAATTTAGAGACTAAATGATTTTTTTCTATGATTCAAAACCTGAAAGATAAATAATATCAATTTGGGATGGAAAGATAGGAACTATCAATTTATGACTCATAAATTTTAAGACCATGCTTGACATTTTAAAATTTATATATTTATTTATTTATATAATCATTATTACTTTGATTATTTTTTTCTTATTTTCGAGTCGCGTGAAATTATTATATTTTTTATTTTTTTGGAATTTGATTTATAAAAATATAATTGGATAATTAGAAATTAAAAAAAAAATCAAATATGATCTTAAATTGTGTAAATTATAAATGACAGTTTCTATCTTTCAGCCCTCAAATTGATAGTTTTTTATATTTCAGTCATTGAATCTACAAACAAAAATCTTCTAGATCTTGAATTGATAGTTTTATTATTTTTCGGGGCCTGAATTGATAAAACTTCAATTTTAAATTTATAAGTCACTTTGGCATTATTTGCAATTCGATTTTTGAATGAATTCAGTAAGCAATTATTGGCGCCAATTTATAACCGTATGTACATATGTCTTAATTTGTACTTTGAAGAAGAACAAATTAAACTAAACATTTTTGTTCGATAATTAATTAAACTTCTGATCATGGCCATAATATTATATAATACGATAATGAATGCTATAGTACAGCTAGACTTCATTGACCTTAACAACTTCTTGTTAACTTGAAAAGTTGAAATATATTGATTTAATAAATCATTTCATAATTAATATAATGAAATATGTAGACTCCAATTAAAAATTAGGGTAAGAAAATGAAGATTCCAATATATTCATACAACACATGTACATACGAATCCTTTACTGCATTACACATATTTCAACTCATATTTCATTTTAGTATGCAAACTTATGCAGTACTAACTAATTATCACCGTCAATACAAGCTAATTTTTTACACATCCAGCTGCACCGTGCAATAATAGTGCATTTTAGTAACATGTAAGCAACTTATTTACATTGTACCGTGTAACTATTTTTTCATATTAATACGGTTTAGTGTTAACAAGTTATATATTTTAATATAACAAATTTTATATTTTTAAAATGCATTATAAATGCACGGTACACCTAGATACACATGACACCCAATTCCAATACAATGGTTTTCCGCGATAAATTGTTAAAATTCCAACAGTCAAGATCACTATAATTAAGTTTATTACATCAATCTATGGGAGTTTTTGACAACCGAATTTTCCAAAAAAATTGAAAAAATAAAATGAGGTTTTTTTTTTTACAGGAATAAAATGGGTTTTTTTTTTTTTAACAGGAATAAAATGGGTGGTTTAAAGCACATTCATGCACTAGATTTTCCATTAGCTACTAGCTAGGCTAGTGAAAAGAATAGTTTGAATTTTCCAGTTACAGGCTCCTATTTAGAAATAAAGAAACATCATTTTTATAGGGTTTTTAAATTATATGTCGACCTTTTTTGAAATTTAAAATATGTAATTATAGGAGTCCCACCACTTATCAATTCAAGAAAAATCAAAGATGATGATATTATTAGATCAGTAAAATAGTAAAATACTTCAACTTTAGTCAACTTTATGTGATTAAACAAATTTGAAACCTGCATTATGTCCAGAAAACATGACTAGATATGTGGGCCTTGACTTGTTTCCTTAATTAAAAAAATAAAAACACAAGATAATTAATTCATATTCCAAATCATAAAGAAAATGTTGGTTTCCTATTTGTTTTGTGAAATAAAAAAATAATGCAGGTTCAACAGTTGGGAATCTTGCTCATCCTGTCTCTTGGTTCCTCAAAAAGCTCCAAACCAGTCTCCCTATTTTATTCTCTGCCTTAACTGGATTCAATTGCTCAAAACAGCTTGGTAAAGGGACAATTACACCTGTATTTTCAAGGCCATGAATTTCATGAAGATAAGCTTCCAAATGTGGTATGTTAATTGGATCCTCTGTCTGAGACTTAATTTCTTTTTATTTATTTTCTAAACAAACATCAAATTCCCAGAAATATATGTCAAAATTTGGTCTCTTCTTTTCCTATTTCTTTTTTGTGGCTTGTAAGGCAAAAATTTGGAGAAGAGGAGATATTTTTACTTCAAATTATTAGTTATAGGCAAGAATGTATGAATATAACTTAATTTATTCAATGTTTGTCAAATCTTGTCGTTTCTGTCATTAAAAACTTTTTGCCAGAGAAGCTATAATGACGTGTTTTCTGTCATTATAAATCTTTAGTTAGGGAAGCTATAATAACTTGATTAAGCTCTTCCTATCATTATTAGTCAGTTTTCTAGTGGTGAAATTAAGCTAGAAATGTTAAATTAACTAGGTGGAGTAGAACTTTTGAGTATATAGAAGATGAATCAATGTTCTCAAGAAAGCATGTACCATATACCTGAAAATCCGGAAGATTAAAAATTACTTACTCCGTTCCACAAAGATAAATATATAATTATTTTCACACATATTAAAAAAATGATCAGGTCTATTTTTATGGGATGGAGAAAATAATTAATATCCAGGACTAATTAATTAATCTCAGTTGACCATAAGGGAAAATATATATGATGAAATGAAATTAAAGCAAACAGAGAATCTAATCAAATCAAGATCCACCATTCACGTTGATCTTGCACTTTGAACAATTTTTTTATAATTCCTTTGCGAGTAGTAATTTAATTTACATCGATCGAAAAATACTCACTTAAATCTCATGATCTAGTATTTTCAATTTCGACAAGATCATTAGATTTTGTGAGTAAATTCATAATAAATCATTTGTACAACAATGAACAATATTATATATCAGACCCATATATATTAATTAATTAATTTCTGAAGAAAACAGACCTTTAATTACTTTGCTTTAATTAATTAGCTGAATCCACCTCCTGTTTTGTGATCATGAGCTGTCGCTCTCGACCTCGCGGCGGTGGAAGTTCCGGTGGCAGCCGCAGGCGGCGCAGGTGAGTGCTCCGGCGGTCCCTTCAGCGCCGCCGGCCATAAACTCCCGGCAGCCGTCGACGGCGTATCCGCCGATATTGGCTGCATGGTTCTTTTGGCACTCGGCGTACCGTACAACTTGATTGCTTGAACTTCTGTTGCTCGTTTCTCTTCTCACAACCACTTGCCTTTTCTTCATTCTTCTCAATTCCAGCCTTTCTATATATATAACCCTAATACTTCCCTAACCTAACCTAACCCTAGGAAGAGGGTGTATTTATATTGGGGACATCCTACTCTTCCCACTCTGAAAAGTAAAAGTGGGAGTAGTTGCCATTTTTAATTAGGTTTTTACAAGAATCAGACCACTACAAATTTCAGAGCTGCCAGTCTCCACTAACAAAGGGACACGTACAGAGTGGCACTTCCATTTGCCATCTTAATAAATTTTTAATTGTTTGGTCATGGAAATATGGGGTAAAATGGAAAAAAACTTCCGTCTTCATATAAAATATATAAAATATTTATATATTTTAATAAATATATGTAATTTTCATGTATCATATAAAGTGCACAATTTTTTTTTTATATTTTAATAAATGCATATTTTTTTTTGTTTTATTAAAATAATGCTAAAGGTGCCCTGTTGTGTTGATTATTTTTTTTTGTATTTTTTTTGAGAGCTTTTCTTTGGTATTTTGAATATGGTATTTTTGTGTACTTATATGGTTCATTTTGCATTTGGAATTTTTGTTTGAACGAATTCATTAAATTAAAAAATTAATGAAAAAGACCATGAAAAAAATATTACGATTAATAAAAAGTACACATATAATAAACGTAGATATTAAATTAAACAAAAGATAGATTAAACTCAAAATTACATACAAGTATAAAAATGTTAATTTCTCAAAAAAAAAAAAAGAAAAGAATTAGTACACGAGTACAATAAGAAACTTGAAAACATCAATTAAAAATAAACTCGAGTTATATATATATATGTTTAATTAAAAAATGATGGAGAACATTACTTTATACTTTCATAAAACACATGCGAGAGATTTTTATGCATATTTTCTGAAACACATGGGAATTTTTTGCATATCTTATGAAAAACGGAGAGTTTTGTGCACATTTTATGAAACACAAAAAGGAAATTTATGTTTTTCTTATAAACTTGAGTCAATACACAATCTCACAAAAAGTGAGTGACGCACACTCCGCTTAAAAATGACAAAAAATGATTTTGTGCATACTTTAATGAAATACAAGGGATTTTTATATACTTATTAAGATACATATCTATTTTGTGCATTTTATATGGAACACAAAGATGTTTTTTTTTATCTTTTACTCTAGAAGTTGGAGCCCGGTGGACTGCATGTCGTTCCACGATCACGGTGATCTAACTGGACAATGAGTTGGATATGGAGTTAAGAAATATACATCTTCTTGATTTTTTAAGCATTTTTCGAGTTTGATAGATTTTTAACGCTGCGACTTTGTTTCGGGTATAAATAACAATTTTATTCATTGTATCATGTATTGCATGAAATGGTAGATTGGTAGTACCCCAAATGTAGTCACTCTTGACGAAATTGATCAATAAATTCGTGTTTGTTTATATATTTTTTTTGTTACTTCTTTATAATTGCACTTTAATTCTTAACGTATAAATTATTTTATATTATTCTACAAAATGAAATACCAAGAATGTAAAACATACTATGATATAGGTTAGTGGAGGAGGGACGTAATTTAATTTCTTGAGTTCACCTTAATAAGGGATTTAAATCAAAATGGCCTCGTAATTTTGCACCTTTATTGAAAAGGTCCCGTATATATCACATGTTTCAATTTAGTCTCGTATGTTTTCAATTTGTGCCGATTTAATCCCATATCGCCGGAGACCGGTAAAACGACGTCGTTTTTGGCGCGTGTGATACACGTGCCCCTAATTTGGGACTAAATCGGTGCGTGATACAGCGTTTTCCGATCAAAATTAGGGGCGCGTGTATCACACGCGCCAAAAATGACGTCGTTTTGGGGTAGTTTGACCGGTCTCCGGCGATTTGGAACTAAATCGGCACAAATTGAAAACATACGAGACTAAATTGAAACATGTGATATATACGAGACCTTTTCAATAAAGTTGCAAATTTATGAGACCTTTTTTATTTAAATCCCCCTTAATAAAAAAATAAGAATTGGTTATCTATAAAATTAATTCTTTCAGCATAAACAAGCATATTAATTAGACTGAATAAAATATATATCATATTTATTTATAAACTATACAATTTTCTATTTATAAATTATGAAATCATATATAGGTATAATAACGATATTATATACACATAATGCGTCTTGATGATTTATAGGGAAGAATACTTTTTTTTTTCTCTGAATCAACAACTAGTGTACATAAACATTATTATGTGGGGATATATTTATCCCTTATAAGTAATATTCTTCCTTTAAGGATAAGTAATGTTCTTCCTTCAAGGATATGACATATTTGTCTACATATATAAACTAAATATTTACACGTGAGAGGCCAATTATCAATATATCAAAATTAGTAATTTAAAAAGAAAAAAGAAATTAATAAGCATTGGATGGAGATATTATAAATACTAGCTAGAAGGGTCGTTGGAAATAATCTTCCAACTGCCTTGAAACTTGAAAGATGAAAAGACGGGTATTTCGGTGTCAATTAATTAGGCCACCCATCTAATATAATATAATAGGATGGGAAAGCATTATATACTCCGTATTCTTTTAATGTGACTTAAAGGTATTGATTTAGCTCTAAGATGGCATCTAATTCTACAATTTGTGGGTCCTTAATCATATATAAAGGTGAGTCCGAACATGGACCCTTCAAATCCTGTCTTCACCTTCTTCTAATGTACCCAATTTTGAATGAGAAATTTTTATCCTACCATTATTAAATTTAATTATTAGAAAAAACAAACATACACTCACTCCATTTCAAAATTCACTCAATTTTAAAATCTAGATTAATTATCTCAATATCCATTGAGTCTCTAAACAATATACCCCATAGCTAGGTTGAATATTACTTTATTCTCAAAATACCCAATGAATAGATCAACTAATTAAACCCACTACACATCCCAAATCAAACATCTCACATCCCAAATCAAACATACTCAAGAGGTAGATCCACTAATTCCACTAATTGATTTTGACTTGGGGGCAAAAAAAGTTGATTTTGGAGTAAGAAACTTAATTGATTTTGGTTTGTGGAGTGGCCAAAAAGTACTGCTTTGTCTACAAATAAAAATTTAAGTTTATTTTATATTTTATAATATTTTTCTTGAATGGATAAATTATTCAATAGGTCGATATAACATTCTCCAATATTTATATGAATGGATGAGATATATACTCATTGTGTCCCTCTCTCATAATACCTAAAAATTGTTGTCAATTTTATGTTTCGTTGTCAGATTCGTTTGTCAATCAACATTAATGAGATTTTAGATCGTGTGAATTAGAGCGATCTGTAACTCTTGAAGAATAGATTGTCCTTCAAATATGATAGGTGTTAGATTCGAAGTAGTTTGACCGCAACTCCTGTGAAAATTATATCACTTTAACTTTATCAGCGCCTTTTCAGATTGGCCCCTGGTTTCTCTGAGAGTTTCTCTCCCAAGTTGAGAGCCTTTAATTTCTTTCCTGAGTTGATATTTCGTTTTGATCTTCATGTTGTATCGTGAAGTCAATATTTTGGCATCAAGTTTTAGACAACGTAGACTTCAGAATTCAAATCAGAGAAGAGAGTGTTGACTGTGTAGCTAGTGAGAGTGGTGGATCTGCTGGGGTAACAGTAAGAAGTAGGAAGTGGTGACGCCAGTGATGATAAATGAATGTGGATTTTATTTATGCTTCTGCAATTGCTTGTAAAGTTGTATTAAGGCGTCGTAATGATTACGTACGTGATTTGTCTTGTTCGTAAAAAAATCAATAATTTGACTCATCGTTTTGTTAGGGCATCTGGATCATATTCCCAATTTCTTATTATTAGATTGAGCCTCCAAATATTATGACCAACATTTCTTATAATTTTTATTCTTCCATTTCTTAAGTTATAAAAGTTGTTTTTACTAAGTACTCCCTCCGTCCCAACTCTTTATTCACACTACTTTTTTTTTTTTTTTTTTTTTTTTATTTTAGCGAGTAAGTTGTTTATTTGAAATGATAAAGTGTATTTTAAAAATGGGTATGATAGATCTATCTCTACTCTCCTTAAAAATTACATTATCATTTTAAATACTTATAAAAAACTCGTTCGCTAAAACACGAGAAAACAATAACTATAAAGAGTTGGGACGGAGGTAGTAATTTTTTTATACGGATGAGTACTGTTTGAGTATGTGTTAGTATGGTGAAAATATATAAGGGATGAAAATAAGGCGAGTCTGGCACCTGGTATCCAACCCGCACTGCCTCATTTAATTTTAAATTAATTTTGAAATATAAAATATCTACTTTTTAGTATTAAATAATTTAAATAAAATATTTGTTGTTTAAAATAATATTTATTATTCATCTTATGCTTAAAAATAATACACCAAATTTATATACACACAATTATATCGACAAGAGGCACACTTGTGTGAGACTGTCTCACGGTGAGATATAGTGTTTGTACATTGGCGCTTTAACAATTAGGAGAGATAGGTGTTGATTGTTCTAAGTTGTACTCCGTCTCATATGAGTTTTAATCCATCTACAAATGTATGACTAAAATTTTATAAAAATAAAGACTTTGTATATAAAAATATTAATTTATAAATGTGGGTGGGTCCGTTGGTGGGTTCTATAAAACCATGTCCTGTCTTATACCTTCCACAGACGGAGCAGATTCAACGCTGGTCCGGATTTTAACCCGCTCCATTGTCGTTTCTAAATTATACCAAAATGCATGCAACTTATCACGAATGTCATACAAGCATAAAATCAATCATTAAAGTAATTAAGATTTTCCTGTGAAATACTTCACCATAAAATATTAATTTAAATAGAATGGAGCTGAAAATTCTTGAATCATATATAGTCGAACCAGGTCAAACAAATTTTTCCTAAAAATTCACGCAAAGACGAAACAGTTAAATCCGCTCTCAGTCTATGTTACTATAAAGACAAGTATGTATATATTATTGCAAGGACAATTATATGTTACTACATGATGATGAATAAAAAATATATTTTTAATAATTAAATTGTATAATTTGGTGGTATGCGCTTTTACTTAAGCCAGTTTGGCCACATGTTAGAAGAAGAAACAAATATAAAAAAATAAAAAAAAAACTGAGGGGAAAGCAAAGGAAAATTGAGGGACTATCGTTTTGTTCATATAGTAACATACATTTCTCTTTACAGTAACACATTTATATGTGTATATTAACACAATTTTTAATATTTTATAAACAAATACATGTAGTGAAAAACACACAAGCATGTGTTATTTGTCTTTACAGTAGTACATGTTTGTTTTTTGCCTTTGTGCAAATTTTATAAAAATATCAGTTTGGTCCCATTTGACCCGCAAAAACCCGCAAATTTTTCCCTAGTGTTTATGCGCTTCTCCTTCTGACCCATGAGTCATGTTTCAAGAATCATTCCTTACAGTAACAAAAATATGTGCTCACAGTAACACTTTTTTGTTTTTATAGTAACACATATTTCAGAGCAAGTTTTGTTGTTCTTCCATTGTACGAATTTTATTAAAAATTCTGTTTGGCCTTATTCGACCCTATTCGATCCACACATAATCCGTGAATTTTACATTTTGTGTTTATTAAACTTTCATTCTGATCCGCAAGTCGAAATATTTTTTGTAAAAGTTTGCCATAATTAAAATAATACAAATAGAATTCACTGGGAAAAGAAATATTAGTTCATTTTAAAAAATGAAAATAATTACTTACAAGTGAAAGCACATTTATATTCAATTTGAGTTTTCTCATATTTTATTATAGAATGGATCTCATGTGCACCCGGCTCATCTTGTACTCTATAGTGTATTTGAGAATCAAAGAACTTGTTATATTGAAATATGTAATTTATTAACACTAGTCATGCAACTTATTTTTCATATTAATAATAGAACGATTCAATGTAAATAAATTGTACATACAATACAATAAATTGTATAATTTTAAAATACACTATTAAATATATGGTGCACCTGGTGCATGCAATACTTAGTTTTTATTATATGAACAAATGTTCATCCATAAAAATTAGATGAGTGTAAATCGATGTATATATCAAACAAACGATGTACCAAACAATGACTGAAATATATTTTGGAAACATATTATCCAAGCTAATGAGCTAGAGACTAATGTATATAGAGCTGGAGTGATGTATAAAAAGATAAACACAATTTTAACTGAAAACTTATTCATAGTATAAAATTGATATCATTACGTTTATAAATTAATAGCACCATTTTTATAAACTATATTACCAATAAAATTTAATATTTATAATTTTAATTTATAAATGTAATGATATCTGTTAGTAGATATGGTGGTACTATTTTTTAAATGTAATAATATAAATTTCATAATATAAGTTTCATGAGAGATTTACTTAAAAATAAAATAAAATACAATATTATAAACATTGAATTAATTAGTACTCCCTCCGCCCTAGGATGATTGCAACACACAAATTCGCAAACCAAGTAAAATGGAATAAAATGGGTTTGAGTGGAATAAAATAGGATATTGTGAGTGTATTAATATTATTTTTATTTTTATTTTGAGAGTGTTGCAGTAATATTGAGACTTCTAAATAAGACAAGTGCTGTAATAATTACTTGAGGGAGGGAGTTTAGTTTATTTTCGAAGAAAGATGTGTAACTGCGGGTTTAGATCGGAAAATTGAGTCACCAATGGGAAAGATGTAATGGGGAGACAAAACGAGATTCTGGTCATCCAAAATCAACAAATATTATCACTGATTCGAGAGGAGTTTCGTAGAGCTACCCTAGACGTACGTGTAATATTCTATTAGATTTAGTCGCTTCTACAAATTATTTCATATATAATTATATTAAGAGTGAGTCTCATGTACATTCAGTTGTATCGTGCACTTTTTTTTTGATCGGTCAAAGTTAGTTGTTAGTAGTTAATAGTTAATACACCAAGCACCCAAATACTCCACGAAATCGCTAATCCACCTTATAACTCTCATAACTACAATTCGTTCTCAGAGATAATCGAACCTGGATCTCCCACTCAAATGAAGAGCCCAGTGACCAGGTGGGCTAAGCCACCTGGTTAGTTGTATCATGCACTTATAATGCATTTTAGAATTATGTAACTTATTATACTGAAAGATGCAATTTATTTATACTGAATCGTATAATTATTTTTTAATATTAATAGTTGCATAGTTCAGTGTAAACAAACTACACCTTTCAATATAACAAATTGTATAATTCTAAAATTCATTATGAGCGCGTGGTGCACCAAGGTTGGATACAATATTTAGCATTAGATATTATACAATATTTAGCATAAGATATTGTCTATCAATGGTATTTAGGTCCAACTAGACCAAAATCAAATATTAAGGTCAAAATCAATCCCGCGAGTGAAAGGTCTGCAAATCTTATTATGTTAAGGTTGTGTATGCGTGTGTGTTTTTTCTTTGAAAGAGAGGTTTTGTGTTCTTTTACTATTATAGTACTGCTTTGAGCCTAAGTGCATGATATTAATTAGGATTACATATATATACCAAATTACCGATAAAGATAGGAGGCTGGGTGTTGTATGCATTTAAATATTTAAATGAACTCTAAACCCATAATGTATTTAAGAATTGTACAATTTATTATATTAAAAAATTTAATTTGTTAATAGATTTTGGTCTAATTTGACCTAAATACCATTAATGGACAATATCTAATTTACTAATCGTCGCTACTGAATCTCGACATTTCAACAATAAAATATGAATAGGACTCGTGCTAATCAAGTTTATACAAGAATTTTATCATTGTTATACATAAAAAATATTAATATTGTGCATAAAAATTTATCACAATTGTAAAAATACTTTATTTTCAAATAGAAATAGTTTCTATATACATAACAATGATATTTTTGTGCATTACGGTGATAGATTTTGTACATATATAACTATGATATTAAAAAAATAGAGTTCACCATAAAATCGGATACACACAAATTTTTATCTTAAAATATTGTTGATAATTTCTTCGACCAGCCGGAGCCTAAATTACTACAGACGATTTTCCTAATAGCACTAATACAGATTTGGCTTTGCAAAGCCCTTAAAAAAGGCCTTAGAAAGCGGTTATAACAGCTGTCCAAGTAACAACTGTCTAAGCAAGAGTGGAGCTTAGACAACGGTTTTTAACCGCTGTCCAAAATATATGCTTAGACAGCGGTTAAAAACCGCTTTGCAAGATGCAACATAGAATGCGGTTAAAAACCCCTGTCTAAGTATCAAAATTGATAATTAGACAACAATTTTTAGCCCAAATTAATTGAGGCAATTATTCGCTCCCATGGGGGACCGAACACATGACCTTGGGCACCTGAGTGGGGATCAATTCCGCTCGGGCACTTGCTTTCTTGCGTTTATTTAATGAAATTAATTCTATATGTTCTAAAAATCATTTTTTCTTACAATTTTTTTAAAATTCTTTATTTCAATTATCTTATTTATTAATTCAATCACATTTTTATATAATAATTTTTTTATATAAATTAAAATTAAAATTAAATTAAATTATATTATATTAAAATTATATTTTTACTTGTACTTTTAAAAAAAATACTACCTTTCTTTTAAACTTGTAATAATTTTCCTTCTAAACAAGTAAATACTTTTCTATCTAAACAAGTAATACTTTTTCTTTAAAGAAGTAATACTTTTTCATCTAAACAAGTAATACTTTTCTTTAAACAAGTTATATCTTTCTATCTAAACAAGTAATACATTTCTATTTAAACAAGTAATATTATGAACAAGTTTTACATAAGAGTTTGTGTTAATCTCATTATATAAGACGAACATTAAAAGGAAATAACACGATAATTTAAAGAATAATATATTTGAACTGTACCTAAAAAGAATTTACAAAAACAAAAAAATAAAACAAAAAATACAAGCTTTACAAAAAAAAAAAAATATTAAATCACTTGCACAGCGGTTATGAACCGCTCTCCAATTATTCTTTGCACAAATTTATGAACCATTGTCTAAGCTTTTGATCTTGGGCGGTGGTTTTTAAACATTTTCCTTTTTTTAAATAGAATCTATCTCAAGGACCACTTAGAGAGCTATTCGAAAAAAGGGCTGTCCAAGTGGAGCTCTCCAAGCTCAAATGTGTAGTAGTGTAGACTGTGTTAGATTTAATTAATTAGATACAAATACAATCTACGATGGTTAACCGAAATATGAAGAGATATTAATCATAAAAGCAGAATCGTGCCTGAATTCATGAATTGATTTATGTCTCATACTGACTTGGTTTTTCAAACTATCAGTTTCCCCCGTCTTCACTTTTCCGTAGAGAGAATACAGAAAATCTATAGAGAGAATACAAAATGTGGAATGAACGCAATGATGTTTAGGGACCATAATCCTAACTTATAGAATACGTTTTCTATGTTTTCTATTTGGTTTCTCAATAAATAGAAAATCACTTAATAGTTTCTACATATATAAAACCCATAAATATTTACTTATTTTAAAGTAAAATTTTAAGTCAAAATGAAATTGTCAATTATTTAATTATAGCACTAATATCCATGTCGTGATATCATGATTTCGAGGCATGAGGAGGGATGCAAGGCCACAATGGACCATATATATATGTAGGTTATCGATGATATAGTTTTGAAATTTGAATGATACATGGCCACAAATGAAGAATGAAATGGATGATGATTAGGGACAACAGGTTGAGTAAAACCTGGAAGTTTCACCCAAAAGTCAGTACAATGTTGACAACTTTCCATCGAAGATGCTAATCCATATTTGAATGCACGATTCCTCCATGATTGGGTACTTTACAACACAAATTCACTGCATGTAAATGGATAGGGTAACTAGTACTTTAGTTGTACAAAACAAAATGTTCACGTCTGGCCCTCCCCCCTCTAAATTGAATTATTGAATGTTATATGTGAAAGAAAATAAAATTAGTACATCAATTTATTTAAAAGTTTCAAACTATATATATGAAGTATATATTTGGAATTTTATGGGTACACATGACTCGCACCGGTTTTTGACACGTTACAAAAGTTAATTAATTTAAGATAAAAACGGTTAGTATTAGTGTCTTTAGACAATCATTTGTAAAAACATAATATTCGATGATATTCAGATTAATTTAATATTATAGTTTATTTAATATTAATGTATGTCAATACACTTGTTTAAATATTATGTTTGATTGTTTGCATTTATTCATATAAGTGTACCCATGAACCAATGTTGTCATTGAGAATGTGAGAATTCAGATGACTTAAGCATGATTCTCAAATAGCCCCGGTTAAGGATATTGATGATGCATTAGAGATTGGTGTGCGATATGAATCATACTCTTAGAGAGTGTAGTAGTTCTAACTTACTACGAGATACTAGGTATCCCATGATGGATGAACAGATACCTTAGAGGGTATTGGTATACCCATCCGAGAATCCGCCGTTTGATGTTACTCCTTTAAGTGTCTACGAGTGTTTCGGTTAGTGAGAACGATGTGATATTCCTCTGACTTGAGGTCAATATGCAAGACATGTATGGAGTGGTGAACTTTGACCATCACTGACGCTTGCACCCTTAATAGGTAGATATGACATGGATTGGGTTCATCACGAAATGCATGTGCGTGATAGTTGAGCCAAGAAAATGATTCATTCCTCAATGTGGATTTAGAGAGAGTGCTCGTCTTCTCATATTAATTGGATCGTTAGTCATTGGCCAATGCATATCATGTTTGGACTTTGCGTCCAAATGTGATAAACGTGATCAATTAGCGTGATGAGAAAATATAATTAAATTATTTGAATAGTCACTTCATCATGTTTAAAATTTAATAGGGCATTCGCGAATGAAAGGATATTATCACAATTGCCCACGTAATATTACAGGTTGTTGGAAATACCTCGCAACGTAGCTTATATATTGAGAATGCCTGATTTATTGTCTAAGGTTCAATTAAGACCGTTAGTTTAACTAATCGCTCGATATATAAGGGCCATGGGTCACACAATAAGTAATTCCCCTTTACAGATTATAGTTGGTTGATTAAATATTAAATTAAATTTAATATTTAATTTATGGAGAATTAATAATAATTATATTTGGAATTAAGTATTATTAACATTTAATTAAATAGGATTTAATTAAATAGGAATCCCAAAATAATACATACAATATTATTGTTGGAAAAAATATATAGGGAAATCGAATCTATGTGATTTGATTTATAAGATTAGAGATTTTATTTCCTAATAAAGATAGCTTAAGATTTAAGTTGAGCTTCTCCTATATATATGAGTCTCTGAGAATTCATTAAACACCCAAGAATTAAATTTCTCCATGAAATCTCTAGTGTAGAACTTTCCTAGCAAATTCATACGGAGATTCGACGCTGTTAAATCTGTGCGGATCGTTGAACGAGGGTTACGTGGATAGCGTAGTTGAGGAGATAGCTTACGAAGCACTATAAGAATTCTTCTATGTGTTTCATTGTTTCAATTATGTAATTGTAATTCGTTGTTGGTGAATTTATTTTTTCGCTGCGCATGTTTAACTGCTTTACGTGCTAGTAAATTCCAACAAAAACTTGTGTGGATCCGAGTTCACCATGAACTCAATTTTTATAGTAAAACTGTTTTATATAATAATTATCGTTATTATGCATACAAATTATCATTGTTATACACAAAAACTATCATTATCTAAAAATATTTTATTTTTTAAACAATTAAAGTTTTTGTATATAAAAGTAATAGTTTTGCACATAACAGTAATATAGTTCATGTATATATCTGGTTCACAAGAGTGTTACTCTTAATTTAAAACCCTATATAAATTTCCAAAAAATTTAAAATTATTTTAGGTACCTATATCTATATTCTCTATATCTATCTATATTATATTTATATTAATATATATAACAGCAGAAAACGCTTTAAATATATAAACAATTGAATGTTTTCATTAAAATTATTGTCAAATAATAAAATATCCTTGGATATATTAACAAATAATAATAAATTAGAAAAAGAACTTTAAAATAAATATCTCTTATCTACTAGAGGTTGAAGGAGGAGCACATAATCAATTTATAAAATATTTTTCTTAACCGATAAATGATCTCATATTTTTGTATAGATAATTAGTTGAAGTGTTCTATTTGAGTTTTAATAATAATGAGGCATATCATGTCAATTTGAAAAAGAAACAAATATTTACGTTTTGCGCAGTTTCTTCTTTTTTCTATAAAATCACTATATTTTGTTCTTTCATTAAGGAATTATTTTGTTCTTCAATTTACAAGCATTGGATTTGTTCTTCTATTATCTTGCACTTGATTTTGTTAATTTATTTTGTAATTTACTGTTGATGTTGCCACCGATGTTACAACATTGGTTACAACATCAATATTCGTCATTTCTTTTTAATCACTAACACTTCTATGTTCAATGTTGTCTTTAATGTTGTTGACTGCAGGTTGACGATCTAGGTTGTTCTACAAGATTACAGAATGTTCCACAAGCTTTAAGAATTGAGTAGAAGGGACTAGATCATGCGGCTGTTTGGAGAAGACCCACTAACTAGGGCAGTTACAAAGATCATGCGAGAGTGGATGGAAGAGTTTCTAGATCCTTCAAGGAGGCTCTAGTAAAGCTACACGAAGTCTATAAATAGAAGACCTTGATGTTCATATCAAGTGCCGAACATTGCCATTAATCGTGTGCTGTTTAGTCGAAGCAACAACCAAACATCAACTGTAGAGTGCGTGAGTGATAGGGTCGTTGTTGTGGAGTTATTTTACCATAGAGAGTAATTGTAGGGTTTACAATACCTCGAGTTGGTGCTAGATTTATTTTGTGTGGAATGTTAGTCTCGGTGTTAGATAGTTTCATACACATTGTAACAGGTCACCTTTGGTAGTGTAGAGATACACCTAGCCTTTAGATCATATGCTTGATCTTGTTTTAAGAGGATTCAATTTGTGAACCTCTTTGTATTCATTATTTTGTAAAATAGTGATTTCGACCATAAGGCATCACAATTTATATTGTATAGATTATGAAAAGTCTTTAATTTCGTGTGTTGTGTTTCCAAACTATGCTTATTGGAAACCTAAGATGAGGATGTACATCAAGTCAATTGATGAACATGCTTGGAGAAGTATATTTTCAGGATGGACACCTCCTAAGAATGCTGTAGATAAAGAAGAAGTTACAGTCAAACACGAACTAGATTGGACTAATGATGAAAGTATAACTACTAGCTACAATTCTAAAGCTTTGAATGCAATATTCACATCAGTTGATATGACTATGTTCAAGATCATATCAACATGTGTTTCTGCAAAAAAAGCTTGGGATAGACTGCAAGAGCACAATGAAGGTTCTGATAGTGTTCGAAGGTCCAGACTTCGAATGTTTGGGACAAAGTTCGAGAAGTTGAAGAAGAAGGAGGATGAAACAATTTCTTCTTACAATGAACGGGTCACTGAAATTGCAAATGAAGCTCAATCTCTTGGAGATCTCATCTCCAATGTGAGATTGGTCCATAAGATTTTGAGTATTGTACCTAAGCGCTTCGATGCAAAAATTTGTGCAATTGAAGAGGCAAGGGATACAGATACACTAAGTCCAAATGAACTGATCAGCATCATACGTGCGTATGAGATAAATACAACTGAGAAGGATGACAAAGCTGATGCAAAGAAAGTGGTGGTGTTCAAAGGTGAAACATCTTCAAATGCTGATCAAGTGCCTATTGTGACTGAAGCTGGTTCAGAGGATGATGTTGCTGACATATGTTGCAACCCCGAGGAGTACATTGCTTTTATGACAAGACAATTCATATGAAAAAGAGGAATAACAAGTTCAAAGGCAACATTCAACCAAAGATTGATCAACAACTCTCCACAAACCTTTGAAAAGAAAGGTAATGCATTCCAACCAAGGCATATTAGTAATGGAATCAAAGGCAGTTATGACAAAGTTGACCCTGAGTTTAGAAAGTATGTTCAATGTAATGCATGTCATGGGTATGGTCATTATGCAAATGAATGTGCTACTACCTTGCTTAAACTAAAATTGAATTTCAATGCTACTTTAAGTGATGAATCTGATGAAGAGCATGAATAACAAAACGAAGAACGTGCATTCTATGCTAGAATAGATTATGGTGATTCCTTAGATGATGATCTGGACTATTCTGATTCTGATGTTGAAACAGATGTTACCACATCTGAAGTAACATTAGATGAAGATTGTTCTTATAAAACTGTTAACTGTTTTAATGGTTTAATTAATGATAAAGGAACATCTGATGTGAATAGTGAATCATGTGGATCAGGTTGTAAAAATTTGTTTCATAAATGGGAATCTCAAAATCAGATTCTAAAGTCTATGACTAAGAAAAATGATGACTTGAGAGACTCACTTACCAAACTTGAAGCTGTCTTAACTGGAAAGTATTTGGATATTCTAAACTAAAGGAAGAATTGAAAAGTTCAACTTTGTGTTTAAGAAATATGCCAAAGTAACATAAATGTTGAAAGATGCTTTGTTGGTTGGTAAATCTGACACTACTGGTCTTGGTTTTGAAACTACTTCTAAAATCTTTAAATCTGTGAAATTTGTTAAAGCTGGAGAAAAGAGAAATGTTGAAACTCCAGTAAAAATAAAAGATCACACTAAGAAGTGTGTGTCACTATTGTTCTGGTCATGGTCATATTCATCCATATTGTGATAAATTGAAAGAGGACATGAAGGTGTTACATACTGAAGTTTCTGAGTCACAATGTGCTAAAACTGAATGGGTCAGTAAACAAGATGTGACTTGTAATGTTGTGTATACATCTCTGAAAGCATGTGTGCCTGATTTATGGTACTTTGATAGTGGTTGGTTTAGGCACATGACTGGTCAAGTGAATTTCCTATCTTATTATGAGAAATTTGATGGAGGAAATGTCACTTATGATGGTGGTTCAAAAGGAAAGATTGTTGGGAAATGTACTCTCAATGTTGAAGGATTTCCTAAGCTGTCTAATGTCTTACATGTTGAAGGTTTGCTTGCTAATTTGATTAGTATGAGTCAACTATGTGATGACAATTTGCATGTCAAGTTTGATAAGAATTCTTGTTATGTTCTGAATAATGAAAATGAGTGTCTTATGACTGGTAATAGTTCAATTGATAATTGTTATCTTATTGGAACTAACAATGTTTGCAATCTTGCCAAAAATGCTGAAGAAGTTTTATGTCATCAAAAACTTGGACATGTAAACTACATGAATATCTAGAAACTTGTGAAGATAGGTGCTGTAAGAGATTTGCCAAAGCTGAATATAGGAGAAACCATGATTTGTGGTTCTTGCCAGAAAGGTAAACATATCCGAGTGTCACACAAGATGTTGTCACATTGTTCGACAACACAATGTTTTGAGCTGCTACATATGGATCTTATGGGTCCTATGGAAACATAAAGTCTTGGAGTTAAAAGGCATTCATGTTGGGATTATACTGAAAAGTATGCTTTTTACTTTGTATAATCGAAACTGAATTTTCAGACTTATTTACTGAGATAAATTGTTTATCACTGATGCTTTAAATATGATTGAATGTTACATATATTTACTGCATAACTGTTCAATAATTCGTACGTGTTACATTGTAGTTAATTTAGTGATACCAGATCACAAAAGATTAAATTAACAGTCCCTTGTAACTAAAAGTACGCCATTCACGACCTAGATGGAAATGAACAACCCATCACAAAAGGTTGAGGTGTAAGGCTCAGATTGGTTTGTCTTGACCAAGAGATTACACTAGTGCATGACTGATGTGCTGAATAGGACCTACAGGAGGATAAATTCTTCAGAACTGAACGAGGAAGAATTAGACCTCAGTGGTTCGTTATTTCTTAACCTTCGCCCCTTAAATAGGATCACGTGGGATTGGTAACTATTGCTTTGACTTATCATGGGTAGCGAATCAAAGAGAGATTCAATACTTTTTATCTTGGGCAATATTATTGGTCACATGTGATTGCTAAGATTTAATACGAAGAATCGTGTGCAAGTACGCTTGTTTGATTTGCCCCCTTGGGAGGTTCATAAGCTTTATCATACCAAATCTTGCAAGTGGAATTAGTTTCCGGTATGGATAATAATGTTGAACCGTTCCTCGACCAAGGACAAAAGATATTAATTAACGGAAAGCTATTTCAGTGGCTTGAATTAATTAATGGGCTAGATAATCTTAAACACGGGAAATAATGACCGGGAGCCATATTGACTGTAATATGGGTTAAGATGGATAGTGCAATATTAATTATGTAGTGCGATTAATTAATATTATGGGCTTGAATTATATTGTGGCTCAATATTAGATATTCAAGGTCCATTAGACGGTCCAATCTTAATTCTCCTAAAGGCCTTCTGAGTAGCCCAACAAATAATCCATTAACTGAAAAGGTGATTAAAATAAAATAAATATTGTTGCTTAATTTTTCCTCTATTTTTTGAAAATTATGGATTCAAGAGGGAGAAAGATTTTCTTTGAATTTTGTTATGGAATGAAGATATGTATTCTTGGAATACAAGATTATCTCATTAAATTCAAGAAATCTCCCACTTGGTTATTTCATAAGAGAATTTCGAAATTTTGAAAATATAGTGGGCAAGAAAGATTTTCTTGATTTTCTTGAAAAAATATTATGGAAGATATGTATTTCTTAAAATACAAGAATATCTCATAAATTCAAGAAGATCTAAATCTTGGATTCTTGCACACACTAAATTTTCGAAAATATCCATATATGAGGAGGTGGGATTTTTTGTGGAATATTTTAATTATGGGAAAAAGAATATAGGATATATATTCAAGATTTCTTGGTGACCAAGAAAAGTCTTTTCCCACATTGATTTTCTACTAAAACTTTCGACCACCCCTCTCTTATAAATAGGGGATGATTAGTTCATTCCCAAGTACAATTCCATGTACTGGAAATATTAGCAAATCCACAAAAGTGGTGCAACAAAGTTTATTTTTTTCCTTTTGTTAATTGTTCGACAATTGTCCTTCCACCGGATAGTTGAGCAAGGGCTAAGGGAATACTTGGGAAGTCCTTTTGGTTAGTCCGTCCGACCGAAGTCACTGCCATCCCGAGAGGTACGTTCACGTAAACCCGTAGATTCCGCATGCGTAGGTTTTACGTGGCTTTTTATATGCATGATATGTTGTTACAATTATTATTTGAATTAATATAGGATTAATTCATGCTAGTAATAATTAAAGAATTAAATTTGTATTTAAATATTCATCCCGAATAGATTTGTGCAACTCATTCCCCAACAACTGGTATCAGAGCCACGGTTTCGGGCTCTGAATTTTAAATTGTAATTTAATTCGCGGACATTGAATTTGAAATTGGATAGTAGAAATCAACTAGATCTGTTTTGCGGTATCCAATTGTCATGGATTTTAATGTGTTTATTTATGCATGCATATAAACCTGTTTTTTTAATTCGATTAGCTCAATTTATTTTTTGTCGTGAGAAAATCCACGAGTAGACTAGGATTTGTTTGATTTGATCAATGTAATAGACTAGTCTAGATCTAGGTTTATTTATTTTTTATAAATAAATTGTAACCGGATCGAAACGAAGAGAGACGAAGAATTAAAGGACGAAAATCCGTAACCAAAGCGTGGCGGCATGGGGAAGTGGGCGAGGTCGGGCGACCGAGCGCGAAATGAACAGCGACAAGGCACACGGGCGGGCGCTTAAAGACGCGTACCGCTCGCGCTTCAGTGCCGAAAGCGACGGGCGGATGACGCGGTATGCGCGATACTCGGGAATCGCCGAGGTCGCGGCGAGGCGGAGGCGGCCGAATCTTGTGCGCTGTGACGTGCGCTTTCGCCGAGATCTGCCGACGCCGCCGACACTCGCCGAGGCATCAAGGGCGCTTCGCCGGGCGGTGCCGAGAGTTGCCCAAGCAGAAGTGGCCGGATCTTGCGGCGCGCATCCGTGAGAGCTGGGCGTGGCGTTTCGAGACAAAGTAATTTTCGAGACAAACGAGTGGGAGAAATTCGAGACGTGTTTCTTCAAGATCAAGTCAAGAAAAATCAAACCATGACAATTGGATAATTTGTGCCCAATATGTTTATTTTCTGTTTTGCTTGATTTATTTGTGCTATCTTATGCTTTATTTAATTTGTATAAATGTGTTTGCATGAGGGTTGCCAAATGGAAAAATCTCACCTTCAAAATTACTAAGTATGTTTAAATAATTAATTGACAATTTTATTTCGGATAATAAAATTGAATTAATTTTGACCTCCATGATTTATTTATTTGTGAATTCTTTTGGAGAAATTCCCCCCACGTGACGGTCAAAAGATAGCTTTCACATGAATGAATTCCAAACGGATGATTGTGGGTTATTACTAGTGGCGACGATGACCCTCCCCACGAGGCTCGATCAAAGCGAAATAGTAATCCTGTATTTAATCATGGTTATTACTTAGGTATAAAATTGATATGCATATACTTCCCCGAAGTCCCTGTCAATTTTATATTGGTCAAGTGGGAGCCAACTATTAATCTGGATATTGAAGATTTGTAACTGTTCTTGTTTGTAACCTGCTTGAATGTGTTTAAATAATGACCCACCCACGTGGCTTATTTAAACTGTTTTGAGATGTTGGCTGATGCATGTTCATATTTTTTTGAGATTTAATGATGCATGTGATAAAACCTTGTGATATATTTGTGCTTATGCATATTATTATTTATTTCAGTTCATCATGTCGCAACCTTTTAATCCACTATTCAATACACTGAAAGACAATTTGCTCACTGGAGAAAATTTTGTTGATTGGAATCAAAAACTCACTATTGTCCTCACCGCACAAAAGCCATAACTGGGGTTTGGACCACACCTAAACCGGATAAACCATCGATGAGTCCACTAAAACGGTTAAGAAAAGAGTATGATGATCGGGAGCGATCTAACGAAATGGCAAAGTGTACCATCCTCGCTTTATGTCGATGTGTTGCAAACACCAACACCCGAACGTTGAGACCATTGCGGAATCATCATGACTAGTCTTAAAGCGATGTTTCAACATCAGAACCGTGTGGCTCGTCAGATCACCATGAGGGACTTGCTCTCTATGAAAATGGTGGAGGGAACGCCCGTAAGGGAGCACGTTCTCCAGATGATGGCTCACCTTAATAAACTTGAGGTACTTGGCGCTGAATACGATATCGAGACCCAAATCGATTTCGTGCTCCATTCTCTGCCGAAAAGCTTTGAACAATTCAGGTTGAACTACCGGATGAATAATTAGAAGTTCTCGATGCCCGATCTGACAAGGTAAGCTTTAGTCTCGGCAGAGGCGATATTGGGGCAGAAAAGCCAAGCCTTGGTGGCAAATGAACCTTCTTCTTCTTCTAGACCAAGGGGTGGTAAGAACAAGAAAAGGAACAAAGGCCACAAGCAAGTGAACTCAAGTGTTGCCATTGGCAAAGATAGGGTGAAGAAAGGTGGTGGAGTGAACAAGCCAGCTAAGGGGAAGTGCTTCAACCTGCGGTGAGAAAGGACATTGAGGTCGACTGTTCGAGACCAAAGGGATGGAAAGAAAGGTAATTCTCACGCCTTTAGTTGTTGAAACTTGTTTAGCGGCGTATGCCTCCCATTTTTGTGGGTGGTGGATCTGGGTCCACTAATCATGTTTGTTTCACATTACTGAGGGGTCAAGCGGACCTCGACAACTTAGTGGGGAGTGAGGTCCTCATCACATTGGGCGATGCTTCGAGAGTGGCAAATGAAGCGATGGGAGAAGTGCACCTGCTTTTGAAGACAAAGTGTTTTAATTTTGAGATATTCTTTACGTTCCGAATTTTTAGAAAGAATTCGTTTTCAGTTTCTAAACTTTTATAATGGATATTCGGTTACTTTTTAATAAAGTTGTTACCATTTTTCTTGTTGATAAATTTATCTATCGTGGAACGTTGTTGAATGATCTCTATGCAAATTAACTGTGCACACCACTCACGAAATGTATCCTATAACACATCAATTGCTTTAGAAAAGAAAACGTTCATCGGACATGAGCAACGAGACACTTCTTTGGCATCTAAGATTAGGTCATATAAATCCAAAGAGGATCCAAAGGTTGGTGAAAGATGGTTCACTGGAGCGTCTCCAAGTTGAACAAATTCCAACCTGCGAATCATGTGTGGAGGGTAATATGACCAAGAGGGCATTTGGAACCAAGGGTGTTGGGATATTTTTAGTTTTGATAAATTATGCCAAAACATTATCAACTTGTGTTATTTAAATTAATATACAGATAACAAGTTGAGGGGGAACGAGAGAACAAGTTAAGAAGAAGAAGAAGAAATCGATGATCGGATCAATCATGCGAGATCGATCAATTTGTCTTGATATCGGATCAATTTGTCTGATCAATCACCGGTATCTTTAAATCAGATCACCATCTTGATATCGGATCACCGTCTTGCAGATCGGATCACCAGGCAGATCGATCACCGTATCTTGATCGGATCGGTATCTTGAAGATCGATCACCAGGCAAGATCGATCTTGATATCAGATCGGTATCACGGTCAACAGATTATCTTTGAAACCAGATCGGTATCTTGATATCAGACCAGATCAAATCAAATCATTTGCAGATCGATCAATTATCGCGGCAAAGAGTTCGATGCGATCGAGATCTGATCTGTCGAATCGATGAACAAAGATTTCAAAGACACCGAAATCTACAGATCGATTTCAAATGGACCGATCAAAGCGACGTAATCGAAGCGATGAACATGTCCGTGAAATGATCGGATCCGTTAGACACACAAAAAGCGGTGATCAATAAGAAGATAACAACATATATGGATGTGACATAAAAAGTCGCAAACAACAAAGGCAAAAGGACAAAGAAAAAGTGGAAGATTATTAGTATGGATTTGAATATTACTCTCCAACGGTAATATTCAAATCCACACTATAAATACATTACACTATCTTCAAAAGAAGATAATGGAGGATCTGCAAAAGTGAAATTAAAGCCAAATATTCAAGCAACTCCATTCATAGAACACGAGCAAGAAATACACACATATATTCAAAAGTGTTCTACCTTAGATCTAAGCACAAATGCTATATCCTAAGCTTAGAGAGATTTTCCCATCCTTAGCATTGAGGCTAAAAAAATGTAAGGGAAAATCTCA
This sequence comes from Stenogyne calaminthoides, assembly GCA_037126765.1. NCBI lineage: Eukaryota > Viridiplantae > Streptophyta > Magnoliopsida > Lamiales > Lamiaceae > Stenogyne > Stenogyne calaminthoides. The sequence continues at coordinate 22,973,252 of JBBCBC010000015.1, forward strand.
ACCTAGTTGGAAACCAAACAAACCTTACCCAAATCAGTTTGATAGGATAAGTTTGTAGGTGAGTGTGAACTCGGTAAACATCTAGCAATCCCAAAAGGGAGGGTAGGCAATCCCGTGAGGGAGATAAGTCCCGTTTGAGTGTGAACTCGATAAACATCTATAGGCAATCCCGTGAGGGTGATAAATCCCGTTTGAGTGTGAACTTGGTAAACATCTGTTGGTTAAGTTGGTGCCCCATGAAGGGAAGAGTGGATGTAGGACTGGTTTGTCCGAACCACTATAAAAATACGCGTGTTCTTATTTGCTTTCATATTAATTGTCATACATACTTTAGCAAATCTGCATAACACACTTTAAAAAAAAAAATTTAAGTCACCTCCCATTGAGATTTTACGAGCTTTAAATCGGGTTTTTCGGGACCATCAAAGGGGAATAGGGCCAAAAGAAGTGTTAGAGGTCGTTCACACAGATGTATGTGGTCCAATGTCAACCAAAGCAAGAGGAGGTTATGAGTAATTTTATTGATGATTACTCAAGGTACATTTTCCTTATGAAGCATGAATATGAGACCTTTGAAAAATTCTAAGAATTTAAGGCTCAAACAGAGAATCATAGGGAAAAACGTATCAAGTCTCTACGTTCTGATCGTGGAGGCGAATACCTCAGCGATGAGTTTTTGAACTGCTTATCTGATGAAAGGATTGTATCCCAGCTCATTGCACCGGGAACCCCTCAACAAAATGGGGTAGCAGAGCGAAGAAACATAATTCTTTTGGAAATGGTTAGATCAATGATGAGTTATGCGGATCTTCCCGAGTCGTTCTGGGATCATGCCTTGAAAACAGCGACTTACATTCTGAACTTGGTGCTATCCAAATCGGTTCCCAAAACTCCTAAAGAAATTGTGGACCGGGCGGAAGCCTAGTATGAGACACATAAGAATTTGGGGGTGTCCGGCCTACGTGTTGTACAAGGAAGCCGGTAAAATTGGATCCTCGATCAGAATTAAGGCTGTTTGTAGGATACCCCGAGGGAACAAAAGGGTGTATGTTCTATAGTCCCGAAGATCAAAAGGTGGTCATCAGCACCCACTTTAGATTTTTGGAAGAAGACTATATGAACCAAAGAAAACCCAGAAGTGAGATTACCTTAAATGAGCTTAGAAGGCAAACCTCAGTGCCAACTATACTAGATGATATACCAAACGATACGTTTTCACAACCGGAGCCTCGTCATAGTGGGAGGGTTGTTAGACAGCCCGAGAGATTCATGAGAATAGGAGAGTCCCCGGACTTGATTCCCGGAATCAGACCCATGGGCATATGACGAGGCACTCCAACACAAGGATGCAGATTCTTGGAAAACAGCAATGAAAGCCAAAGTGGGTTTTTTGTTTCATAATAGAATGTGGGAGCTAGTCGAACCACTTAATGGGGTCAAATCCATTAGATGCAAGTGGGTATATAAGAGGAAAAGAGGACCGGACGGGAAGTTTGAAACCTTTAAAGCAAGACTAGTGGCGAAAGGTTATACTCAGAAAGAAGGGATCGATTATGAGGAAACTTTTTCGCCCGTAGCCATGCTTAAGTCCATCCGTATTCTCTTATCAATTGCTGCGCATTTCGACTTTGAAATCTGGCAAATGGATGTCAAGACAGCTTTCCTTAACAGAAGTCTTGATGAAGAGATCTATATGAAACAACCCCAAGGTTTCATTGAAACAGGCCAAGAACATCTTGTTTGTAAGCTCAAGAAGTCCATTTACGGACTCAAACAGGCATCCAGAGCTTGGAACCAATGTTTTGATCATGTTATAAAGTCTTATGGGTTTGATCAAAATGAGTTTGAAAGTTGTGTGTATAAAAAGCGTGTCGGAACTGCATTGATATTCTTAGTATTATACGTAGATGACATTCTGATCATCGGGAACGATGTGAATGTGTTATCAGACGTAAGGGCATGGTTTCAAAACAGTTTGATATGAAAGACTTAGGGAAAGCCGGACACATTCTTGGGATCAAGATCACTCGAGATCGCAAGAAAAGGATGATCGGGTTATCGCAAGTTTCATACATAGACACTGTCTTGAAACGCTTCAGCATGCAAGATTCTAAGAAAGGATTCGTACCTTCCAGATTTGGAATCCATCTATCCAAGAAAATGTCCCCTAAGACGCAAAAGGAGATAGATGACATGAAAGGTATTCCTTGTGCTTCGGCTGTCGGAAACCTTATGTATGCAATGCTGTGTACGAGACCGGATATCTGCTTTGCCTTAGGCATGATAGCAAGATATCAAAGTAACCCAGGGAAAGCGCATTGGGCGACAGTTAAAAACATTCAGAAGTATCTAAAAAGAACTCGGGATAGAATGTTGATTTATCAGTCAGATACTCTAATCCCCATCGGCTACACGGACTCGGATTTCCAATCAGATTTAGATTCCAAAAATTATCTGCCTCAGTTAGTGTGTTTCCATTTGGGAAGTGTAGCCATCAAATGGACGAGTGTGAAGCAGAAATGCATCACTGACTCAACCATGGAAGTCGGGTAAGTAGCTGCTTGTGAAGCAGTGAAAGAACCGATTGGGCTCTAGATCTTTTTAGTGGACTTGGATGGTGTTCTGAATTTGTCTAGCAATATCTGCTAGGGGTAGTTGCAAATTCAAGAGAACCAAGAGTCCACGAGTCAAACAAACACATTAAAGGAAAGACATCTTATACGAGAAATTGTTAAGAGAGGAGATATAGATGTGGCAAAGATAGCGTCTGAGGACAGCCTAGCAGATCCATTCACAAAGCGTCTGCCTCTGAATACATTCGAGAGACATATGAGTGGAATGGGTGTCAAGACCGTTGCCAATCTGCTTTGAGTATAAGTGGGAGAAATAATTAGGTTCGTGTAGGTGACATTAGATGTCACGGACTACGCGAGACATGTTGTAGTATACTTAAAAGCAGACTTTGAGTATAAGTGGGAGATTGTTGAGATTATACTGAAAAGTATGCTTTTTACTTTGTATAATCGAAACTGAATTTTCAGACTTATTCACGGAAATAAATTGTTTATCACTGATGCTTTAAATATGATTGAATGTTACATATATTTACTGCATAACTGTTCAATAATTCGTACGTGTTACATTGTAGTTAATTTAGTGATACTAGATCACAGAAGATTAAATTAACAGTCCCTTGTAACTAAAAGTACGCCATTCACGACCTAGATGGAAATGAACAACCCATCACGAAAGGTTGAGGTGTAAGGCTCAGATTGGTTTGTCTTGACCAAGAGATTACAATAGTGCATGACTGATGCGCTGAATAGGACCTACATGAGGATAAATTCTTCAGAACTGAATGAGGAAGAATTAGACCTCAGTGGTTCGTTATTTCTTAACCTTCGTCCCTTAAATAGGATCACGTGGGATTGGTAACAATTGCTTTGACTTATCATGGGTAGCGAATCAAAGAGAGATTCAATACTTTTTATCTTGGGCAATATTATTGGTCACATGTGATTGCTAAGATTTAATACGAAGAATCGTGTGCAAGTACGCTTGTTTGATTTGCCCCCTTGGGAGGTTCATAAGCTTTATCATACCAAATCTTGCAAGTGGAATTAGTTTTCGGTATGGATAATAATGTTGAACCGTTCCTCGACCAAGGACAAAAGATATTAATTAACGGAAAGCTATTTCAGTGGCTTTAATTAATTAATGGGCTAGATAATCTTAAACACGGGAAATAATGACCGGGAGCCATATTGACTGTAATATGAGTTAAGATGGATAATGCAATATTAATTATGTAGTGGGATTAATTAATATTTATGGGCTTGAATTATATTGTGGCTCAATATTAGATATTCAAGGTCCATTATAAGGTCCAATCTTAATTCTCCTAAAGGCCCCCTGAGTAGCCCAACAAATAGTCCATTAACTGAAAAGATGATTAAAATAAAATAAATATTGTTGCTTAATTTTTCCTCTATTTTTCAAAAATTATGGATTAAAGAGGGAGAAAGATTTTCTTTGAATTTTGTTATGGAATGAAGATATGTATTCTTGGAATACAAGATTATCTCATTAAATTCAAGAAATCTCCTACTTGGTTATTTCATAAGAGAATTTCGAAATTTTGAAAATATAGTGGGCAAGAAAGATTTTCTTGATTTTCTTGAAAATATATTATGGAAGATATGTATTTCTTGAAATACAAGAATATCTCATAAATTCAAGAAGATCCAAATCTTGGATTCTTGCACACACTAAATTTTTGAAAATATCCATATATGAGGAGGTGGGATTTTTTGTGGAATATTTTAATTATGGGAAAAAGAATATAGGAGATATATTCAAGATTTCTTGATGACCAAGAAAAGTCTTTTCCCACATTGATTTTCTACTAAAATTTTTGACCACCACTCTCCTATAAATAGGGGATGATTAGTTCATTCCCAAGTACAATTCCATGTGCTGGAAATATTAGCAAATCCACAAAAGTGGTGCAACAAAGTTTATTTTTTTCCTTTTGTTAATTGTTCGACAAGTGTCCTTCCACCGGATAGTTGAGCAAGGGCTAAGGGAATACTTGGGAAGTCCTTTTGGTTAGTCCGTCCGACCGAAGTCACTGCCATCCCGAGAGGTACGTTCACGTAAACCCGTAGATTCCACATGCGTAGGTTTTACGTGGCTTTTTATATGCATGATATTTTGTTGCAATTATTATTTGAATTAATATAGGATTAATTCATGCTAGTAATAATTAAAGAATTAAATTTGTATTTAAATATTCACCCCGAATAGATCTGTGCAACTCATTCCCCAACAATTCATTGGTTGTGGTAGATGATTTCTCTAGATATACCTGGATTGAGTTTTGGAAGAAAAATCTGAAACTTTTGCTGCTTTTAAGGTTTTGTATAAGAGGTTAAAAACTGTATACAACTTGAAAGTGAGTAAGATTATGTCAGATCATGGTAGGGAATTTGAAAATATCTTGTTTTCTAATTTCTGTGAAAAGAAGGGTATAATGCATGAGTTTTCTTCTCCTAAAACTCCACATCAAAATAAAATAGCTGAAAGGAAGAATATAACTCTTCAAGAAATGGCTAGGGTAATGTTGCAAGCTAAACATCTTTCTAAAAGGTTTTGGGCTGAAGCATTTGTAGGTCCCGAACGGGTTTTGTGAGGGCAGAAGTCTAGAGGGGAGGGGTGAATAGACTTCTGAAAACTTTTTGTGCATATCAGGTGTGATTGCAGTTAGCCTGATCAGAGTGCAAGTGAATCAGTTTGGACTGATATCTAACTTACTAATCGCCTGAAGGCAGATTAGTTCGGTATCTATCAGTTTAACTGATTGTGCGGAAGCTAAGTTTTACCCGTGTGAAAAACCAGTTTTAATAAATCAGATTCCAAAGTCAGTCTTTCAACCAGTTGGCTAAAGTGTCAAACTTGATCAGATCAGAAGCTTGGTGCTAGCTGATCTTAACTTAGAATATGTATGCAGCTTTAATTAGGTTGTGTGCGATTGTGTAAAACAGTTAATCAAAGCAGGTAAATGCACACAAGATTTATAGTGGTTCGGATAAACCAGTCCTACGTCCACTCTTCCCTATCACAAGGGGCACCAACTAAACCAATTGGACTTAGATTTTTGTGTTAGTCCAACACAGTACACCAACAGATATTTAAAGAGTTCTCCACTCAACCGATCCCGAAATCGAACTAGAAACCCTAGTGCGAAATCTTCTTAAACAACTTAACCTAACTTTGGGTTTTGGGTAAGATTGTTTTGGTTCTAACTTTGAAATCTTTCCTAGTTTTTAAGTAGCCTATCAGCTAGATGAAAAGATTTCTGTGCTAAGAACTATGGGATGAACACTTAGAAAATAATCTTCGAGTTTGTGTTCTTCGTGCGGAAATTTGATTATAGCTTGAGCTTCTTGATAGTTTAGTGTCTTCACTCTGAAGTCTTAATCCCATATTTATAGACCTCGAAATCAAAGAGCCGTTGGAGAGCAATTTGAATTTCAGGCTATATTTGGTAGACTTGCAGGATTGATGTGACGTGCTTCAGGAACGGCATGGCCGAAAGCGTGAATAGTGTCTTTTATAGCCGTTAGAAAGCGGCACCAAATCAGTAATTGCCGGCTCCGATCATACGTGTCTTGTTCTTATTGGTTAATAGAAGCACTTTTCAGTGTTGTTCTACCAACTAAGGTTGACATTCTTCTTGTTCAGATCATCGACGTATGATTTTGTGAAACATCGATTTTTACGGTGGTGACTGATCGATCTGGCCGATCAATCTACCGATAAGTCTTCGGTGCCGTTGTCTTAGCTTCAACTAGCGGACTTCGGTGATGTAGGTCTTCCGTCGATCTTCCGAAGTCATCGATCTTCAAGTCTTCTGAGTTTGAACTTCATGACTTCAGCTGAGATATCTGACTTGATCAGATCGATCTGATCTTCTGTCATTCTCTTGCCTTATGGCCTGTCGGATATCAGCTGTTCTTCATATCTTCAGATCTGACCTATACATATTGAGGTTCCCCCTCAATATGTGACCTATCTTCTACATCAGTTGTTCTATACAATAATTATCAACTGGTATTCTATAAACGGTAATAAAAACATCGATTAATTTATGTGTCCGATCGGTCCTATTACATGTGTTTTAGAACTTTCATCAAAACTTTAAATTTCCCAACAATTTCCCCCTTTTTGATGAAACCAAAACACCTTGAGAAACCAATCACAGTTGATAAATATAGAACAGTAAAGAGCACATAATCAGAAGACAATGAAATTTTGTCTTAGGATCAGAAAATAAACTTTTCTTTCATTAGATTTGTCGATTACATATTACATCAGAAAAGTTGAGTTTAAAAACAACTGATCCTAAGTAGTCTTCCGATTCTTCAGTCTCTGGGCTTGTATCCTTCTGGCATTTCTCTTTGATCTTGAGGGATGTTGAAAATCTGGTATAGTTTCCATTTGACATCATTGATCTGCTGAGGATCAGTTATGCGCGCTTTGCTCAGGATGTCAAAATAGAACCTCTGAAATACCAGTCTGTCAAATGAGCCGTCTGCCTTCTTCGAGTAATCCAACACATCATACTCTTGGCGAGATATTTTTACATTGATTATTTTGGCCTCATTTTCCAAACACTTCAGAAAATCTGGATATTTGTTTTCCAACCAGTTGAGGAATTATGCATCTGGAGATTCTTCGTGTGGAACAAGATCTAGAACAAAAGTATCCAGAAGCCATTCACTTCTGATCTTATTCCATTCCTCAAACCTATCAGCGTGTACAGCAGTTTTTGGAGTGATCTCATCAACTCTTGCTGGCAGCTGAGGTTCTGGTCCAGATTTTCCAACTTTTCCTTTCTTCGCCCTCGATCTGTATTTCTTTTTCAGATCTTCTGCCTCTGCCAATTTTTCTGCCCTTCTTTCTTCTTCACTAATTCGGGCTTCTTTAGCAATCTGCTCTTTGGACAGTTTCTCAGCCAGTTTCTTATCGGCCTGTATTTGGCTAGCTGTGCTTCTTGTGGCTTTCTTAGTCTGAGTGACTGGTACAAGTTGTGATGTCCCAGCACCCGCAACAGCTAACTTTCTTGCCTTTGACTTTTCCATCTTCTCAGAAATTTCGTTAGCAAAGAGATCCAGATGGTCTAGTCTTTGTCCATAGGATTCAACTGTCTGAATTAGGTCTTCTGTTGTTCTGATCGTGTCAGTTGGTTTCTCAATCTGTCCTTCCCCCTTTTTGGTTTGATCAAAAAGAGCTTTGAGGTGGGAAGTCAGAGATCCAAAGCTGACTGATATTGCCTTGTTAAGATCTTCAACAGATAAACCTTGAGCTTGAGCAGATAGACTTTGAATCTTCGAGATCAGCTCAATCTTGACATATTCCACGGTAGTAGAGAGGGTAAGAATTAGTTTGTCAAGTTTCTCTTCAGTCATTTCTAGCTTTTCAGTGAGCATCAGAAAAGAAACTTGTTGTTGATCAACCTGAACTAGCTTGTCATCAACTGACTTTTTAAACTCAACAGTTAGGTTGGTCACAGTTTGAGAGAACTGATCTTTGATTGCCTCAATCTGGGAAATAGCCAATTCCCGTTGATCTGTTATTTCTTTGAGGCCAATCTGCCTCTGATTAGTTATTGTGTTGCTAAGTTGATTAACCAACACTCCCTCAACTTCTTCTTTCAGGAGATCTTTGAAACATGATCTGATCTCCTGAAGTTGATCAGCGGTGATGTGAGTTGTAGGAATATTTTGCGTCACCTGATCTCTTTCAGTTGTTTGCACCTCCAGTGGTTGGTCATGAACTGCAGCACCAGTTCCACTATCATCGGCAACTCCCACATCCTTCATAGGAACATCCGCTTGGGAGCTTCTTGGCGAGCCCCGATTCACCTTGTTCACCAATCCCAAACTTCACGTGGATCGAGCTTTGATTGATTCAGCAGTTATCAGCTCAGTTGGTGATCCTACTTGAGCAGATTTCTTCATATCAAAATCAAAGCAAATACATCAGCACCTCCCATCTGTTCTATAATCATCATAAAATCTGAGAAGCTCTTTAACCGGAGATCTTTCCAGGTGAGGATCTCCATAACTTCATCTCTAATAACAGGATGGGCTACCAGCTCTGAATACATCTCATCAATATCTCGTTCAATTTGCATCCTGACCATTTTCCCGGTGATGGTCTTGGATGATCTGGACTCAGGAATTATTTGTTCAGATCGACCAGATTCCGGTTGATGAGATGTAGAGGGTTCTGGTGGTGCCTGAGTAGGCGGAAGTTGACTAATTGGCTGAACCTGCAGAGGTTCTATTGTCGAAGCAATTACGTCCGGCTCTGTAGCAGGTGATCTTTCTGGTTCGCGAACTGATGAACTGTCAGGTTCGCGGGCAGGTGGAAGAGAAGGAGAAATATGCTCAACGACGAGTCCGGCGGTGAATTAGCTTCGAGATTGAGAAGAGAAGGAGATCGTTCGTCTCTTGCTCTTCCCTCAGAATGTTCTGGCGAGCTCTCAACTTGAGAAGCTTTGCTGTCGATTTTTTCTATTTACATTTGCGTCGAGGTTGCTCTGGCACTCATTCTTCATCTGACTCATCTTCCAAAAACAGAGTCATGGAGGCCTGTTTTGCCTTCTTTGGCCTCTTCTCCTGAGCCTTTACCAGTTTTCTCTTTTTCTTTTTGGGAGCATCTGGTGTAGAAGTGGCTGCCTCCTTGTTCTTTCCTTTCTTCACCTTCGGAGGGGTGGGCCGCATATCATCATCAGGTGGCCGATATATGGCAGATGTGGTTGTGAGAAAGGCCTTGTAGGACTTCAGTCCATTCTGATCCCATTCGGCATTTGGCAGTTTGTCCTTCAGAATAACTGCAACCTTGTTGAGATTGCTGATTCTCTTCTTCAGAAAGACTTGCCTACGATCATTAACTCCAAATTTTTCATGTTCTTGGAGCAGAATGGCCTTCAGGAAGCCATGCCAATTGATATTCTTGGCTTCATCGATTATCGCAGCCATGCTGTACAATTTTACGGATGTTAGAGCATCTGGGCTGAATGAAATACCCATGATTGTTTTTGACAGTATGTCAAACAACAGTCGGTATTTCCTTTTTAACATAGGTCTGACAAAACCTGCGGTCTGATGTTTGTCAGCCTCTCTGAAGAGTTCGTTTCTGATCAGCTCATCTTCATTCTCCCTGTAGTGAGCAGGCGAGATTCTTCCTTTTGGCAAGATGAACAGACGAGATATGTCAGCATTCGACAGTCTGATCTCCTCTCCGTTAACTAAAGAAATCAGTTCATCTCCAGGATTGTCCGTATCCACCTTCAAATTCCTTAAGAATTCGAGTGCTTCATACTGCATCACTGGATTGCAGTGAGCAGCACATAATTTTTCAAGACCTCCTTTCTTCAGAATTTGTTCAACTTTCATGGATTCTGGATCCCGCGTAACACCAAACTATACAAATTTGTCATCGACAATTTTTGTTGCCAGTTCCGCATAATTGCACATAATCTTTCCCATTCCGTGAGTGGCCATCTACAACAAGATAGACTCGATTAAAATTGTGCATAAACATAAAGATATCATATATTGATTATCAAACCTATTCTCAGGCCTAGTAATCGATAAACACATACGGATATCAAGAAAAGATAAGGCATATCGCAGGATAGCATATATAGACATAATCTATATGATCAATGGATTTTGGAAAAGAAAATCATCAAATAACCAGAAATTACCAGATTCTGTTTTTCGGAAAATGAGTTTGAATCGCAAGAAAACACTTTGAATCACAGAAAGGTAATTTTGAGTTTTCAGAGAATAAATCGCAAGCTTTTGAGAATAAGAAAACTCTGGTAGGGTTTTGATGAAACTTATAAGGAGGAGGAGGGAAAAATGAGATTAGAAGATCAACCGTTTGAAAAGGTTAAACGATCCAGATTGAGCGATTTTGATCGTGTGGTCAGGAAAAGCACGTACGATTGCCTTTTGGATTTAAAAGCACATTTTGTGGCAATTAATACAAGTACCCCACGTCCGCATTAAATATTTTGCAGGAAATACATCACAAAAGTAGTGTGTACAGTAAGGCAAATATTATCAGATAAAATCAGATAAGTAAGAAGTAAACAAGGAAATAGAAAAGCGTATCTGGTTGACTGATATTGTAATCAGTCAATACCACTTGTAGTTGTTGATTCCACTTGTTGATCTTAGTTTTCTGCCTAATCCTTATAATTTCCCAACTATTCTTTTCAACTGATCCGCTTCACTTTGCGTCTGATTTTCCTTTTCTGATCCTCCTCGGTCAGTTGAAGTTCCCCCTTCAACTGTTATTTCTGATTTCTTATTGACTGATATATCTGATTTGTTGAGGTATCATACTCAACTGATCTTCCTCATCTGATCAGTCTCTTATCTAATCAGATTTCAGTTGACCTAATCTGATTCTACTCAGACCAAGCCAATTCTTGGGATAAGTGTTACCGCCAAAACTTAGTTCTTGAAGAATTGAATAGTAGTCTCGATTCCCTAAGTCGGCACGATTTGACATTTGTAATTATAGTCTGGATACTTCGGAATGTCAAATCGCCGTAAATTTATCAAATTATCAGTCGCGTGTTTCCTACACGCTGTCCTTGTGATGCAAATTTCTCTAAAAGGCTTTGAGAAATCAAATTTGCATTTGCACCCTTGCTTGGCCTCTATAACTTGGACCAATGATTTACACAACATAACCCATTCACCATACTTATCTTCTTTATAAAATCATGCATTCTGGTGAACCCTTATTTCCGGTGAGACTTCCGGCAAAAACCTTTACCCCTTTTTCAATGATTTCAGCTTCTCAAATCATCCTTGTGTGTCCCTTATTGCTGCTTTCGTCGTCATCAAAGATTACACATACAATTGTTGCCAAGCTTCTCTACCACCGAGACAATGGATCTGGCTGTCAATAATCGAGAAGACACTTCTCCTAATCGTATGCACCTTGTGTGTCTATCGAGATAATGACGAATTAGCATCAACGGACTCGATCGATATAAAACATGAGTTTGATATACGGTCTTGATCAGACAACAACTGATCTTCGTATATCAACTCTATTTTTGCATGTGACACATGTGCCCATATGATCTTTGTATCACTTTCTTGGCACTTGTGTCCCATTTAACAGCTGGAGAGCCCATTGATTTCAGGTCTAAGGGCTCCTGGCTTAGAAATCCTTTCAACGCCGCTCTCGCTCCTAACTCCGAAGCTCTGAGGGTGGCTTTAGGATTATTTCAAAGCCTTCACACACCTGTTAAGTGGGGGAAAATGGGAGCATCAGATCTTAAAATCTCTCTCTCCCCCCTTTCTAGGGTTAGGCTTAGGGTTTTCGGTTTAGGGTTTAGGGTTTATGTACTGACCTCCGGGTCCTTTTGTACTTGTAACTTGTAATGTAAATCTGACGTTCGAGTCTTTATCAATGAAAATTTCTATTATTCCATTGCTGTGTAAATTTCCTGTTTTCTTATGCGATGTAAGCTTTAATCTTGTGAATCCTTACTTGTTGAATATCAGCTTAATCGACTTACAAAGTGTGAAATAACCAAACTGATTTAATCTGATTAGTTCCTTTAATCTGATAATCTGTAAATCTGATCGCTTTCTCATATCAGTTCCTTGACTGATCTTCTGATCAGTTGAGATACCAAACTCAACTGATTCCTCTTAACCTGGTTAGTCTCTTAACCAGTTGGTTCTGGAGATCAGTCCATCAAACATTTTAGGTGCTTTTTCTCCAAGATCCAGAAGCCCTAGCTCATTGCATAATTCTCTAAATCTGATCTCAACTAGTGGCTTGGTTAGAATACCAGCTTTCTGTATATCAGTATGAATCTTTTCCATTCTGATATTCTTCTTTTCAACATGATCTCTTATAAAATGATGTCTGACATCCACATGCTTGCATCTTGTATGTAGAACAGGATTCTGAGTGATTGCAATAGCACTATTACTGTCACAGAATATAGGTACATTCTTAGCTACAATGTTGTAATCCCTCAGCTGCTGACTAAGCCAGAGCAGTTGGGAGCAAATCCTTCCTGCAGCCATATATTCTGCTTCAGTAGTAGATGTCGCAACTGATGTCTGCTTCTTTGAAAACCACAAGATCAGTTTACTTCCTAAAAACTGACATGTTCCTGAGGTTGACTTTCTGTCAATTTTGCAACCTCCATAATCAGAATCAGAATACCCACTAAGCTCTAGATTATCATCTGATGGGTAAAATAAACTAAGGTTTACTGTCCCCTTTAGATACTTAAGAATCCGCTTAGTTGCTTCTAGGTGGCTTTGCATTGGATTTGCCTGAAATCTGGCACATACACCTACTGCAAAAGTGATATCTGATCTGCTGGCAGTCAGGTATAGTAAAGATCCAATGAGAGCCACATATCCTTTCTGATTGGTTTTCTGACCATCCTCATCTGGATCCATCTTGAATCCAGTTAACATAGGAATTCTGGCTTCCTTACAGTTTTGAACTCCAAACTTAGCCAGTAAACTCCTAGTGTATTTTGCTTGGTAGATGAATATCCCTTTTGTACTTTGTTTAACTTGTAGACCCAGAAAGTAACTCATCTGACCCATCATGGACATCTCGAACTTCCCTTGCATCAGCTTGCTGAATCTTTCACATAGACTCTTGTTGGGAGATCCGAAGATGATGTCGTCCACGTAAATCTGAACCATCGAATATCTTCTCCATCTTCTATTCTTGAATAAGGTTCTATCCACTGTTCCTTTAGTGAAACCACTGTCTATCAAGAACTGAGAGAGTGTATCATACCAAGCTCGAGGAGCTTGTTTCAGGCCATAAAGAGCTTTTCTTAAACGGTACACTTGGTTGCCCTTTTCAAAGCCTGGAGGTTGTTCGACATAAACTTCCTCTGCTAGTACCCCGTTTAAGAATGCACTTTTCGTCCATCCGATACACAAATGAATCCTCTATGGGAAGTATATGCGAAATTGACCGAATGGCTTCTAAAGCGGCGATCGCGGTGCAAAGGTCTCATCATAATCAATTCCTTCTGATTGTGAATACCCCTTAGCAACAAGTCTTGCCTTATTCCTGGTTATGACATTTTTCTCATCTCTCTTGTTCTTGAAAACCCACTTTGTGCCAATTACGTCTTGATGAGTTGGTCTGTCCACCAGTTCCCAAACTTGATTTCTCTCGAATCGTTCGGCTCCTCCGCATGGCTAGAATCCACTTGCGTCTTGTAGAGCTTCCTCTCATTTGTTGGTTCCTTCATAGGCGGATATAACGACAATACATGACACTTTCACCAATCTGATGTCTAGTTTAAACTCTATCAGATGGGTCTCCGATGATCAGATCAGTTGGATGACTGGTTATCCAGGTCCTTCTGTTCTGATTTGCGTCAGTTTGGAGAACATCATCCATTTATGATAATAATTCATTACCAGCGATTGGGATTGGTGCAGAGTTATGATCCACTTGATAAGAACATGTCTCGGTGATGTTGGACTCATCATGTCTTCGATGTCCTGCTTAAGGGGAACTTCAGTGTTCCCCACGAACCGGATGGTTCGGTTGATCTTTATCTTCAATCTGTACCAAACTTCTTCATAGACGATTTTTTTCATACCTTAGAAACCGATTGACTGGTGAATCGGCTAGATCCGAATGTATCTTTATTCAGAGTTACGATCCTTTTTCCTTGATCGTTAAGTGATCCATTTTCGAGCATTAGGTCTTGGTTGATCTGGTACTTCTTGTTACGGCGATTTCTCTTGTTCGTAAGATGTTTCATCAAAGACTACATGGGGTGTTTCTTCCACAACTAGGGTTACTTTGTTGTAAACCCCCGAAGCCTTGCTAGATGAGGAATATCCTAAGAATATACCCTCATCGACTTGGCCTCAAAAGTCTTCAACCCGACTCTTCCCATTGTTGTGTATGAAACACTTACACCCAAAAAACATGGAAGTAAGAAACACGAGGTTTTACGCCCTTCCACATTCATAATAGGGTTTTTTGTAGTGAGCCTTAGTCGAAGACATCTGTTTTTGAGTGTGGCATGCAAAGGTTGATAAACTACGCTTGAAACGACTTGGTATTGCATGTTCAAATTAACATTGTGCGGCGAACTTCTTTGAGTGTTCTGTTTCTCCGTTCTGCTACTCCATTCTGTTGTGGCGTTCTTGCAGCTGATGTCACATGCTGTATACCAAACTTAGTGTAAAAATCAATAATAAAAGAGTTCAGAAATTCTGTACCTTTATCTGATCTAATTTTTACAACACTGACACCCTTTTCATTTTGTAATCTTTTGAGCAGCTCGGGTATCTTTGTTGTCATCTCATTCTTCTTATGTAAGAATATAACCCAGGTAAACTTGGAATAGTCATCCACGATTACCAGAGTATATTTATTCGTCCAGATGATCGATTGGTGTAATCGGGTCCAAATAGGTCCATATGAAGCGGTTTTGCAATACTCTCTTTGGATGCTTGGTCGTCCAGATTTCCTTGAATGAAGCTTTGACCTGTTTTCCCTTCTGACATGCGACACATGTCTGATCCTTAGAAAATACCTCATTCGGAAGTCCTTCCACTAAAGACATCCTTGCTATCTTATTAAGAGTTTTAAAGTTCAGATGGCTCATTCTTTTGTGCCAGAGCCAACTGCTACTTTTGGAACTCTTAACAATCAGGCATGCATTTCTTGGGCAACTGTTCCAATCTGCTGTGTAGATCGTCCCTTTCCTTGAACCAGTTAGTAAGATCTGTTGAGTGGCTCTCATTGGATCTTTCCTTGATAGTGCATTGATCAGTCGAGAACTCAACACTGAATCCATTGTCGCAGAATTGTGAAACCGATAACAGGTTATGCTTTAGACCTTCGACATACGAGACTCCAGTAACCTGTACATCATCATTCTCTAAGGTTCCGAATCCTCTGGTAAAACCAAAGTTATCATCACCAAAGAGTACACGCGAGCCTTTTTGTTCTATGTAAGAGCTAAGGAGATGTTTGCTTCCAGTCATGTGCCTTGAGCATCCACTACCAATGTACCAGATAGTTGCTTGTACACCTCCTTTGTTGGCCAGACCCACGCGAACCTGCAACCAAATCAGGCTTTAGGTACCCCTTTTGGATTGGGTCCTGAGGGGTTAGGATTGGTTTTGGGGATCCATACAAACAGGGCACTTCTATTGAGATCAGTTAGATCAGAAGGCCTGATTTGTCTCCCATACCTATCAACATAATCATACGTCTCTTTATATGCTTTCTGATTAGTATGATTATTCGTGTGAGCCTTGGTTGACTTAGAAGACTTGGGATTTATCTTTGCTGTTTGTCTTCTTTTAATCCAGTGTGACAGGGTTGGTTTTAGGGATCCATACAAACAGGGCACTTCTATTGTAATCAGATAGATCAGAAGGCCTGATTTGTCTCCCATAAACATCTACATAATCATACATCTCTTCATATGCATTCTGATCAGTATGATTATTTGTGCGAGCCTTGAGTGAATCAGAAGACTTGGGATTTTTCTTTGTTGTTTGTCTTCTTTTTAACCCGATGGGGGCTCGGTCAGTGACCCTTGGTTTTACGATTATAGGGGTAGGTACGACTGCTACCATCAAAAGATTCATATCTTTTTGGCATAGGTGGTTTTTGCAGTTTACCTATAGCTTGCTTATTCAGCAGCTGACCTTGATTGGTCTCATATTAGATTTTCCTTTGAGAGGTTGTCTTTTCTGATACCTAATCTGTTGATCAGGTTGTCTTTTTCCCTTATTAGATACAAGTTTAGCTTTTAGTGTATCTTTGTCAGAAACTCGTTTGATTACACCTTTTTGAAGTGAATCAAACGGGGCCTTTGAGGATGTAGAAGGGTTCTCATACCCAAGTCCCTTCTTGTTAGTCATTGTTCGAAAATAGGTGTTCATATCTTGAACAATTTTAGATGACTTTGTGAAAACCTCTATTTTCTTGCGCAAACTATCCTCAGAAGATTTTAGACTCTCATGTAGTCGGAATAGCTCATCAAATTTAGCTTGAAGAATTTTGAATTCATCAGCTTGCTGTTTGTTGATTGCTAACTGATCTTTGATCTGCTTCTCCTGATCAGAAGATTTAACTTTCAGAATATTAAGTTCCTCGCCACCTTCCGAAAGCGGTTTAAAGAGATTTGATTCAAGAGCTTTTATTGAGATCGTTCTCTTTAACAAGCTAATTATTTCTGATCCTTCGCTTGTCATTCTCAGCTTCCACTATAACATAAGTGTCTACTGCATTGGAGAGATCATCAAGCAATTGCTCAGAGTAGAGCTGCAGGTCAATCTCCCCAACAGGTGTGCTAATAATAGCAGGTGTGAAAGCAGACAAAGCAGAAGGTTTGGAGGTTACCTCAGTTGGTCCTCCTTGGCCATCGAGGCGATCTCTCATCGTCATCCAAGAGAATATCGGATCTTCATTCTCATAGAAGTCAACAAAGATTGCTTATCGACGTAAATCTTCTCTGGATGAGTACCCAGAATCCTCAGAGGGCAGATATGAATCATCAATTCCAGATGTGTCAGCGACCATGGTTTTCCTATCCCTATAACGTTGCTCTCTTCTGTTCCGCTTTTCTTCTTTTTCTTTTGGCGTCAGGTCTGGGCAATCTGCGCTGTAGTGACCTGGTTTCTCATAGTTGAAACACGCTCCATGATCCACGTAACCTTTTCTTCCAGGTGAGTCATTAAAATGCGTATGATCTATCGGGTGACTTCCCTTTACGATAATGTCAACTCCTTCCTGTCCGATCTGTTATCTCTTTTTCTCATCGGTCGGTTATCTCTTTTCTTTTCTTCTCTGTGATCTCTTCGATCATCAGATCTGGTTCTTTCTGGAGATCTGTTAGCTGATCTCCTATCTCTTCCTCTGCTATGTTGATAATCTTTATAGAATCTTCGATACTTACCAAGTTGAATATTTGATTTTTCAAGTTTCCTGGTAAGGTGAAAGCGTCTGATACGCCCGACTTATTATGTTTCCAACGAGTTCGATGGCCTTCGATCTGCTTTGTTTGCTTTAATCGGCCCGATTTGGACGTTGAGGCTTCAGCGGGCGCCTCGTCTTCATCTGCTTGTCCTCTTTCGATTAAATCGAACTCGTGAGCTTTAATGCTTAGGAACAAGCTACTCGGCTTCATCTTTGAAATGTCTTGGCAATCCTTGATTACCGTGACTTTCATGTCCCATTTCTTGGTGAGAGATCTTAAGATCTTGTAGTTGATATCTTTGTCCCGACATCTCTACTACAAGTTCTCGTAGCTTATTTACTGACATAGTAATCCTTCCATCGAGTTCGTTGATGGTTTCGTTGGGCAGCATCTTCAGTTTTTCGAACTTCACCAGTTCGGCTTGTAGTCAGCTATCTTTGATCTGATCATTTCCTTCGCATATCTCAGCTAGAGCATCCCACATTGCTTTCGCAGTTTTGAGATATTTTATCTTCTCCTTGGTGACTTTATCCATCGTCTTCATGATTATATGCCTGGCGATTGTATCTAGAGTATACAGCTTTCTTTCCTCTGCATCCATCAAGGCTGGGCTTTTTCGCACAAGACTTCCCGTGGCAAAGTCTGGATCTCCTCCAACTGCAGGGTTGTCGTGATATATGATGATGGGTCCTCTTTCAATGACTTCCATCATTCTGCCGCTTATCGAACCTAGATGGTTGCACATATAAATGACCCAATTTGCATACTCATCAATTGAGAACTTCGGCAAATCATGATACATACCAGAGGTATTATCCATGCTGAGTGATTTTGGAAAAAGCGAATGAGTTTTAAAAATGGTTTTTCAAGATCTGTTCAAATGACCACAAAGATTCTTCCTCAAGAATCGATGATACTCAAAGCCAGTGGTCTGTAGAACCACTGCTCTGATACCACTTGTAGGTCCCGAACGGGTTTTGTGTGGGCAGAAGTCTAGAGGGGAGGGGTGAATAGACTTCTGAAAACTTTTTGTGCAGATCAGGTGTGATTGTAGTTAGCTTTGATCGAGTGCAAAATGAATCGGTTTGGTGATATCTAACTTACTAATCGCTGAAGAAGGCGATTAGTTCGGTATCTATCAGTTTAACTGATTGTGCGGAAGCTATGTTTTACCCTTGTGAAAAACCAGTTTTAATAAATCAGATTCCAAAGTCAGTTTTTCAACCAGTTGACTAAAGTGTCAAACTTGATCAGATCAGAAGCTTGGTGTTAGCTGATCTTAACTTAGAATATGTATGCAGCTTTAATTAGGTTGTGTGCGATTGTGTAAAACAGTTAATCAAAGCAGGTAAATGCACACAAGATTTATAGTGGTTCGGACAAACCAGTCCTACGTCCACTCTTCTCTATCACAAGGGGCACCAACTAAACCAACTGGACTTAGATTTTTGTGTTAGTCCAACACAGTACACCAACAGATATTTAAAGAGTTCTCACTCAACCGATCCCAGAAATTAGAACTAGAAACCCTAGTCTGAAATCTTGCTAAACAACTTAACCTAACTTTGGGTTTTGGGTGAGATTTTTTTGGTTCCAACTTTGAAATCTTTCCTAGTTTTTAAGTAGCCTATCAGCTAGATGAAAAGATTTATGTGCTAAGAACTATGAGATGAACACTTAGAAAATAATCTTCGAGTTTGTGTTCTTCGTGCGGAAATTTGATTATAGCTTGAGCTTGTTGATAGTTTCCGTGTCTTCACTCTGAAGTGCAATCCCATATTTATAGACCTCGAAATCAAAGAGCCGTTGGAGAGCAATTTGAATTTCAGGCTATATTTGGTAGACTTGCGGGATTGATGTGGCGTCTTGAGAAACGGCATGGCGGCGTGAATAGTGTCTTTTATAGCCGTTAAAAGCGGCACCAAATCCGTAATTAAAGGCTCCGATCATACGTGTCTTGTTCTTATTGGTTAAAGAAGAACTTTTCAGTGTTGTTCTACCAACTAAGGTTGACATTCTTCTTGTTCAGATCATCGACGTATGATTTGGTGAAACATCGATTTTTACTGGTGATCGACGATCGATCTGGCGATCGATCTACGATAAGTCTTCGGTGCGATTGTCTTAGCTTCAACTAGCAGACTCGGCTGATGTAGGTCTTCTGGTTTGATCTTCTGGAAGTCATCTGATCTTCAAGTCTTCTGAGTTTGAACTTCATGACTTCAGCTGAGATATCTGACTTGATCAGATCGATCTGATCTTCTGTCCTTCTCTTGCCTTCTGGCCTGTCGGATATCAGCTGTTCTTCATATCTTCAGATCTGACCTATACATATTGAGGTTCCCCCTCAATATGTGACCTATCTTCTACATCAGTTGTTCTATACAATAATTATCAACTGGTATTCTATAAACGGTAATAAAAACATCGATCGATTAATTGTGTCCGACCGTCCTATTACATGTGTTTTAGAACTTTCATCAAAACTCTAAATTTCCCAACAGCATTAAACACTGCATGCCATATTATTAACAGAGTTTTTATGAGGCCACAAAGTTCAAAAACTGCTTATGAGATTCTGAACAACAAGAAACCAAATCTGAAATACTTTCATGTGTATGGTTGTGTGTGTTACATTCTGAATGATAGAGAACAACTTCAAAAGTTTGACTCTAAAAGTGAAATATTTTTTCTTAGGCTATTCTAGAAATAGTAAAGCCTATAGAATTTTCAACCTTAGGTTATGTTGCAAGTCGTTTTATATGGAGAATATTATGTGGCTAATTCGGTAACAACTCACAAACAAAATATGCACGTGTAAAATAAACTGTAAATAAGAGGAATTTGTTGACCCAGTTCGTCAAGAAATGACTACTCTGGGGGCATACCAAGCCGGAGATGTAGTATTGTGAGTTTTACGTAATGTATGATACATCTCATGAAGATGAATCGCTATGGATGAAGATGATTTGGAGAGTTGGTATATGAGTGCTAGGGTTTTTGTGTGCATGGATGATCTCTCGAATTTTTTATGAACCTTACACCTCTGGGAAATTTCTGAACCTTTATCTTGTTGTTTTTTCTTCTATTTATAGTTCCTTGATAAGCATGAGCTGGTTTGGCAAGCATGAGCTGGTTTGGCATGCATGAGCTAGTTTGGCATGCATGAGCTGGAGACTTCCGGCCATGCAAGAACTCATGTAATGCTGCCACGTTTCCAACTCCATCTTCTAGATTGATCTTAGCATTTGCTTGTCTATAAGGCACTCTTTTGGTCGTCCAAATCAATCTTTTACTCGGTTGTATGCTTTGTTCGCTCCTTTAACCACATCAGTTTTATGCCGGAATATTGTCCTCATCGAGCATATCTGAGTTCTTCAGGTTGTCTGAGCCCTCAGGATGTTTGAGCCTTCAGGATATCTGAGCTTCGAGCATACTGACCCCTCAGGCTATTTGAGCATCGAGCATACTTGACCCTCAGTTATCTGAGTCTTGGGATATCGAGTATCGAGCATCTTGACCATTCGAGATTATGCGAGCATTGGTCGTCTGAGTCCTCAGACTTGTCCGAGGCCTCAGACTTGTCTGAGCCCTCAGGTTTGTCTGAGTCCTCAGATCACTTGACTTAACTTATTTGATTCCTTCTTTCCTGATCTGAGTGGCGAACATGCCTATTTGCTAGGTAGGCTGGTTGAGCAACTTCGGTTGGTAAATGGAAAGCTGGCGAACAAAACTTACTTCATAGGCAAGTATGTTCTCTTGATTGACAAGTGGCGAGCTGGTCGAACAAACTTGTTTGGTCGGCGAGCGGCGAGCATACTTGTCCATCGGGCATGATTATTTTAATAAAAATCACACGTGTCTCTCTTATGTGTTCGATTAATGCTGAATAATTATATTGAACACAATAATACCCCCCAGCTGGGTCGCTTTGTATTCATCATGGGGCCCGGCTATTATAATCTGATTCGGCCATAGTAGACGTCGTTTCGTATTCTGTGCCAGATTTTCAAAATTGAATCCGGTATCTATAAATACCTCATTTCGCCGCCTCAATCTCTTTTCTTTCTTTTCTTCTCCTCCTTGCTTTCTGTCTTCAATTTCTTTCGCGTCTAAAAACTTCCGGCGAGGGCTTCATTATTCCGGCGAAGGATTTTACTCAGGTAACCATTGCATACTTTCTCTCATTGCGATTATAGCTTCTTGTTCAAATTCTTCTGCTTTAATAGAATCGGACCACCATAGTTCCTCTTCCCCCTCTGTCGGTAGAATCCCCCGTAGCGACGCTAACGCGCCAGAGATGAATGTCTCGGGTTCAGGGTCTCCTTGGCAAGTTCGACAGCCGTTTGCCATTCTTTCCTCCGATTCCGACGATGATTTAAATGGATTGGATAGGGACCTAGCCTGTAGTGATTTTTGGATGATTCAGATGAGGATTCTTTGCCCCAACCTCAAATTAGGTCTAGGGCGGTAGATAACGTTGATGTGAATAGGGATGATGATAATGTGAGGGGGGAAATTTTGGTTGTTGAGAATGTAACTGAATCGAACATAGGGATAGGCGGCGAGCAAAATACTGAACTTGATATCCCTGTTGGTGTCCCTCATAGCCCAACATATAACGAGTATAATGCTCGTTATAGCTTTGATTGGCCCGAGCAACCTCATAGAATTAGGGTTGAGAATGAGTACCCAACGAGCAAGATTGCGAGCATAATTGATGTAGATATGCTCGCTCAGCTGTATAAGAACTAAGAAACCCCCATTCGATTCCCACTTCATCCGGCTATCACTCGTTTGCTCGTGGAATGGAACATCACCATCACGCAACTAAAGCCGAATGGGTGGCACATGATTATGAGCTTCCTGACTTTGTTCGGCCAAATGAAGCCCATATATTATCCCATAGCAGCTGAACATGCTCGACTTGTGCATTTGACCCTTCCGAAGGGTGAACATGGGTGGCTGTTCATGCAAGCAAATGCCAAGTGCAAAATCATTGAGGATGTGCTGAACAAAATCAGTGATTGGAAGAAGAAGTTCTGGTTCGTTGGGGGCGATTGGAAAAGCTTGGCTTCTGGAAGAGAACCAGATGCTCGTTTAGACATCCGCACTAATTTTGGGGTTTATCGCAGTAAGTATTTTTGTGTCTTTTGTTCTTCATCTTGAACTGATTTTAACTTACTCTTCATTTCAGGAATTCCAGCTGCGTCGGACAAGGAGACCAACGACGGCTATTTTAGCAACATCTGGCAAATTGATCTCGAGTCTCGCTCAGAACAATCTGTGAAGACTCTGAATTCCGCCGAACAGAGAAAGAAAGGAGGCTTGTACATGCCCCCTCACCATCTTGTAGCTGTTAATCCCGCTGGTAAGGATTGCCTCTTTTTTGCATTTGTATGTTTTGTACCTTTTGCTCGCTATTTCTCTTTCTTATAAAATGAATTGTTTTTTCAATAGCTTTCCCTGCTGTTACTGTTGCCGTGAGTACATCCGAGCATACTGAGATGGCTCGAAGAAAAAGACCTCAGGAGCTCGCTCGAATTAAAGCCGAGCGGGAGGCTCAGCGAGCAAATCGAGGAGAAGCGAGCAGGGTGAGCAGGGTAAGCCGAGCATCTGCATCTGGCCCTGGGGAATCGAGCCAACCAAAAAGGACTACTCGTTCGGCCGAGCAGGGGGCGAGCGAACAGGCTCCATAGCAAAAAAGACCTAGGACGGAAACCAAAGAGCAGGGGCCAAGCGAACAAGCTCAGACGAGCATGCCAAGCGAACAGGCTCAGACGAGCACTAATGCTGTTAGGGTGACCCAAACCCCTACTGACGAAGCGATCAAAATGGCCGCCTCCGTGGTCGGTCCGGTCGCGCAGATTGTTGAAATGGAGGTTGGCACGTCTTCTCCACCTCCTGTTGGGCCCCGATCTTGGACCCCTTTGAACCCTGAGCTCCGATCCCCTGAGGATAAATCATTTTTGGGATGGGATCCGGCTCGGGCGAACAGGTATATTTTGTTCACTTTATTTCCTTTTTTCATTAATTTTGTTCGCCTTGTCAAGTTTGTTTGTTCGGGTGTATGTATAGGTTGAGCAGGTTGGCGCCCTTGATGCCCAATTTGAAAAACTACTACTGCTCGCCAAGTGTTCGCAAGGTTCATGGCATTCCCGCGCATGTTCAAAAGGCGTGCGAGACCCCTATTCGAGCATGGACTACCGAGCTGGAAGAGACCACCACGGGTCCAACACCCTTGGAAAATATGAGACTTGGCTTGGTACATCAGGGCCAATCTTTGGTCATCCTTGAGAAAGTGTATGCTGAGTGCGCCAATCTTCATGCCAATTACTTAGCTCTGATCAGAAGTTTTGAAGAGAAGGTGAACGAGCTGAGCAAAACTCAGGATGAATTGAGGTTGGCTCAGGGACAAATATCCTCGGCTCAAATAGATGCTCATAAGGCTCAGGAGGATGCTCGACGGGCTCAAGAGAATGCTCGCCAGGCTCAGGAAGTTGCTCGCCAGGCAAGGGAAGAGCTAAACCTTGCTCAGGAGGAGGTGATCGGCATACGGAGAGTTCAAAATGAGATGAACGTTGAGCTTCGCGAACTCCGTACTGACGTCGAGGTCATGGAAAGTGAGAAGAATTCGCTCGGCCAACAACTCATCATTGCTGAAGAGACCAACACTCGTTTGGGTCTCGAAAATTCAAGATTGCACAATGAGGAGTATGTTGATTCCATGTCAAACTTCTCTTACATTTGTGCCTTTGCCGATGCCATCCTATTTGCTCGCCACACGCTCACTGTCGAACAAATTGCCCCACTCTTATCCAGTTTCCAGCAGTACCTGATCGACAACCCACCAGATCGCAACCTTTCGATGTCTGACTTGAACGATCTGTGTGATTTCTCCAATCTTCCTGAAGGGATCGAGATTGATGATCCTATCCTGGATGAGGAAGACGACTCGGATGTGAATATTGCTGATGTTGCTGACCAAACTCTCCGAGCTGAGTTCGAGTTCGATCAGGTGCAGGTCGAACAAAGGGGACCTCCTGGCGAGCAGACTGGACTTGACCATGTTGGAGGAACTGTTCCTGAGGGGGCCGAGCATGATTTGTTCGATATTTCACTTCCGGCCACCCCCAACAATGAATTTGTCCCTTAGTATAATTCTTACTTTGCCGAACATATATTGTGTAATTTTTGTCTTCTTCATTTTTTGCTCGAACAATGTCTTCTGAACTTGTGTAATTTTTGGATTTCTTCTCTTTTGTTCGAACAATTCAAATCTGAATGGTTGAATTCATATTTTGAACTTTTCCTCTAACCTGATTGTTGAGGATGAATGTGGTTGCTGATGATTGATTGATGCTTGTGTTGCTCGATGTTTGCTTTGTTGCTTCTAGTTTATGCCTCTTTTCTTCTGAATGAATTCGAACATTGTGTTTGCCTATGTCCGCTCCTGACTTCTTTCATTTTTGATTGTCTTATTGATGTTGCAATCGGTTGATCGTCTTATTTAGGTGCGACCAGATGGGTTAACTTTACGAACCCCCCCTTTCTTGGTTCACGATCGTCTTATTTAGGCGCGATCACTTCATACTAGGGCCGTCTTATTTAGCTGCGACCCCGCACTCATCACTCGCTTTTGCTACGGGTATCTGTAAGAACGAGTCGTCTTTTGCGACTGCGTACCCATTACTCGCTTTTTGCTGCGGGTATCAGAGTACGAACTCGTTCGTCAGGTGAACATAGACTTGGGCTCGTTCATCTTTGTTCGGGTCGTCCGGCTTAGGTGCGACCTCAAATAGGCTTTAACTAGAAAATCTTAGAAAACAAAAATGTTTTTGCAACACATCGTATTCTATTACAACCTTTACATTTGAAGAAGACTATCTATTACACAACTATAGACATCAGACTATGGTTTTGAATTTAAACCTTGTCTTGAGTAGACACGAACTGGCCGCACCTTGTCCGCGTAATTGATGTTGACAAGCATGTGGCGCATCATCCTGTCTACCCTTCTTTAGAAACATGCTCAAGTAGCAGCAGCATAAGTTTTTGTCCTTCCTGGACAAGTTGTGATTATGCGGGCAACTACGGACATGAGCATGTGGCGAGCACACCTGCTCGCCTATATCAGGCTTTAGCAGAATCTCAGCTCGCACCATTCTGTCCCCTTCAGTAGATGCCTGAGCATCAGCATCCACATGTTGCTTCGAGCGGACACCACGACATCCCTCTCCTTCGGAGGAGATTTTGGGGATGCATAGGGGACTAGTGATTTACTACTGCATAAGCAGTGAGTAACGTGGAGTGGCAACCATGACTCTGCCGAGCATCTTGAGTCCGCAACTAGCGTCAACCTGTGCTCGGAGTGTCATATGGGGTGCAAAGCTCGTACTAGGACAGATGCTCGATTCAGCAGAATGATAGCTGAATCGAGTGCTGGATTTTTCTTCGTCTAGAGGCATACTGAACCAACTTTCTTCTGATAACTGTAGTATTTTTTTCTTTTTCATCTGTTTTTTCTCTGCTTTCTTCAGCTATCAATATGCCTCTATTTATAGAACTATCCCAAGCTGGTGCTGGCATAGCTAGTTGGTGCTGGCCTTCTTGCTTTTACTCCTTCTTTTGACATCTGTCCGCTTTGAATCCTCCCTTTGACATCTGTTCGGTTGTTTGCCAGCTCTTATTCAAGGATTGACACGTTCCTTTTTTGGTTGCCACCACTTCTCGACTTATTTTGACACGTATCTTCTATCTTTCAATAGTGTTGGCCAGCATTTCTTTCTAGAAGATTTGTGTCGAACACGATGTGTTCTTCCTTCAGGATTGTCCTGCTCGTCTTAGCTGAATGGCTGATTATGTTCGGCCATTTGTGCTCGTTTCAGCTATGTGGCCGATTATGTTCGGCCAACTGTGCTCGCTTCAGCTATGTGGCAGATTATGTTCGGCCAACTGTGCTCGCTTCAGCTATGTGGCTGATTATGTTCGGCCAGTTATGATTGTCATTACTGATAATATTTTTTCAAATTTGACGCATTCCACGAGTAGGACAATGTGACTCCATTCAGGTCTTCCAAGTCATATGCCCCGTTTAACAAACGTTCTGTAACTCTGAATGGACCTTCCCATGCTCGGCCGAACACACCACTTGATACCCCCGTTGCTCATCTTAGAACCAGCTCGCCCACGTTGAACCTGCGTGTTCGGACTTTGGAGTTATAGAACTTTTCTGATATCTTTTTGTACATGGCATTCTTGAAATAAGCCTCCGTCCTTCTTTCTTCTAACAGGTCTGCACTTAGGGCGAGCGCCTGGTCATTGATGTGCTCTCCAAAAGTCATTATTTGATGACTCGAAATCTTGATTTCTGCGGGTACAACAGCTTCCGCACCAAATGCCAGGGCAAACGGGGTTTCCGCAGTTGATGTTCTGAAAGTTATTCGATAAGCCCATAAAATTTCGGGCAACTCTTCAGCCCATCCTCCCCCCTTGGAATTATCTAGTCTAGCCTTGAGGGTATGCTTGATAATTTTATTAACGGCTTCAACTTGTCCATTTGACTGGGGATAATACGAAGTTGAGTAATGCTTTTTTATGCCCCAGCGAACACAATTTTGTCGGAATTCACTTCCATCGAACTGTTTGCCGTTATCTGTTACTAATGATTGGGAAAGCTCAAAACGACAAATGATATTTTTCCAAACAAAGTTCCACATTCTTTGTTCGGTGATTTTGACAATGGCTTCGGCTTCCGCCCATTTAGTATAGTAATCAAAGGCAACCACAACATATTTTACTCCCGACGTGCCAGTTGGAAATGGGCCGATCAAATCGATTCCCCATTTAGCAAATGGCTATGGGCTATAAACTGACACTAATTCTTCAGGTGGGCTATGAATAAGTGGGGCATGTACCTGGCACTTGTGGCACGAGCGAGCATACGCGAGCGAATCTTTTTTAAGGGTCGGCCAGTAATAACCTTGTCTGATTATTTTATGTGCCAGGACGAGCCCACCTGTATGGTTTCCGCATACTCCATCATGGATTTGCTCCAGAATCACATGACCCTCTTCAGGAGTAATACACTTCAATAGTGGAAGTGAGAAACTCCTTTTGTAAAAATGCTCATCGAAGATAGTATAACGAGCAGATTGTAATCTGAGGCGAGTAGCTTGTGCCTTATTCTCAGGGAGAAGTCCCTTTTGTAAGTAACTCAGGATTGGAGTCATCCAGGTTTCCTGTTCGCCTGTCACATGGGCGACCATGACTCTGGGAACTGATGGCGAACAAGTTGTGACGACCACAATGTCCGTTGTGTTCATCACTCCCTCTGCTGTTGCCAGGCGTGGCAAGGAATCAGCGAACGAATTACCCAATCGTGGTAATTGTTCTATGAAAACTTGTTCGAATTATTCGAGCAACTCCTTTGCTAGTTGCTGATATTGTGCCATCTGTTCGCCTCGGGCCTTGTACTCGAAAGTTACTTGGTAAATGATTATCTGAGAATCGCTATAAATCATCAGCCTTTGAATTCCCATTGTCATAGCCATCTGTAGTCCAGCGATCAAAGCTTCATACTCGGCTTCATTATTTGTGGCTGGGAAATCAAAACGGATGGCTGTCGTGAATGTTTGTCTAGTTGGGCTGATGAGAACTACGCCTGCTCCGGCTCTTGAACTTGTAGATGAGCCATCTACATACATATGCCATGGTTGGTCGACAACTCTTTCGGGCATTTGTGGATATGTCAACTCGACCATGAAATCGGCCATAGCCTGGCCCTTCATTGCTGTTCGCGGAGCGAACGTAATGCCAAATTATCCTAACTCCACCGCCCACTTGAGTAATTTGCCTGCAGTGTCTGGTCGGTGAAGGACTTGTCGCAATGGGAATGTGGTCAGTACCTCGACTGAGTGATCGAAAAAATATGGTCGTAATTTTCGAACACTCATAACGAGAGCATATGCTAATTTTTCAAGTGGAGGGTATCGGAGCTCGGCTTCTTTAAGCACTTGGCTTACATAGTAAACGGGCAAGTGGGTCGTACCCTCTGCTCGAACGAGCACAACGCTAATTGCATGTTCGGATGTAGCAAGATACATATAGAGTTGTTTGCCTGGGACATGCTTAGACAGTGTCTGAGTATCTGCAAGGTACTGCTTCAATGATTCGAATGCATTTTGGCAATGCTCGGTCCACTGGAATTTCCCTTTCTTTAATGCATCAAAGAAAGGTTTGCATTTGTCCCCAGTTCGTGATATAAACCGGCTTACGGAAGCTAAACGTCCGGTTAACTTTTGGACCTCTTTCACACTCCTGGGGGCCTGCATATCGAGCATGGCTTGAATCTTTGATGGGTTCGCTTCAATCCCCCGTTGACTGACCATATGTCCGAGGAATTTTCCTGAGTGAACCCCAAAGCTGCATTTTTTTGGATTTAGCTTCATGTTGTACTCCTTGAGTATATCAAACGTTTGTGCGAGGTGGGTGATGTGGTCTTCCTTGTGTTCGCTCTTTACCACAATATCATCAATATATACCTCAATTGTTCGGCCGATGTGTTCGTCGAACATTTTGTTCACCAAACGTTGATATGTTGCTTCGGCATTCTTCAATCCGAATGGCATGCGCTGCCAACAGTACATATTCTTTTCACTATAGAATGCTGTATTCTTTTGATCGTCCAGATGCATGGGTATTTGGTGATAGCCAGCAAAAGCATCCATGAAGGTCATGAGCTCATGGCCTGCTGTATTATCGACCAAATAATCGATATGCGGCATTGGGAAATTATCTTTCGGGCATGCCTTGTTTAAATCAGTGAAATCAATACATAGTCTCCAAGATCCATTAGTCTTGCAGACGAGCACAGGGTTCGCAAGCCATCTTGGGCACTTCACTTCTCGAATCAGTTTATTATCGAGCAACTTTTTGATTTCACTATTCATGGCCACATATTTCTCCGGACTGAACTTTCTGCGCTTTTGGATTACTGGAGTCTGTGTTAGATCAAGGTTGAGGGAGTGGCATGCATGTTTTGGATCAATGCCAACCATGTCCTCGTGCGACCAGGCGAACATATCCAAGTTTGCTTGAAGATAAGCAATCAATTCTGTTCGAATTGGTTCAGGTAATTCCGAACCAATGAACACTTCTAACTTACGTCTGTTCGGGTCGATATTGATGGACTCCAGTTGTTCGACAGGTGTTGCTCGCTTTCTTTTTTTGTTTCCACAGAGGATCTTCGATCGACCCCCGGTGTTCGTCATCAACCTCCATAGGTTCGAAACCTACGCGAGGTTCTAGGTCCGGTAGCTCGTTTGGTGGATCTATATTCATTAGATCTGGGAGATCTGGGACATGAGTCACCATCCTGGACTTTGTGTTCGTGGGTTTTGTGTTCGCACAGGAAGGTGTGCTCGTCAAATTTGTGCTCGTCAAGGGATATTTTGGCAAAGTATTTGCCTGTTGGCTTGATTTTCCGATCTCCCGTGTTTGCTCCATCATGTTAACGATATTTTGATTTTCTGGTGCACATGATAGCAAACAATCTCAAGCTTTCTTCTGATCTCCTTTTACGCTACCCGTTCCATCTTGTGTTGGAAATTTGACACAGTAATAATAAGTAGAACATGCTGCTTTAAATTCCTGAATAAATGGGAGACCTAGAAACCCGTTATAAGTAGATGGAGCATCGACGATTACAAAATCTAACATTCTAGTTCGTCGGATCTCCGGATTCAGAGTTGATTCTAACTCGACTCCTAACCTAATCATACCATAGGGCCGGGTTACAGATTCCCCGAAACCCATAATGGTGTGATCACATGGTTCAATATAACTGCTCGAATCCCCAACTTGCTTTTCCATTTGGTGCAGAGTGTTGACGAAAAAAATGTTCGCATATGCTCCGGTATCAACCAGGAGGCGGTGCACCTTCAACCCGAGGAGACGAGCACTGATGGTTAGGGAATCATTGTGAGGGGTGATTATACCGTCGAGATCGTCTTCTTAAAACATGATTTGGTGAGAGGGTGGCGTGCTAGCTGATGTGTTCGCCACCTTCACCAGACGGATACTTTGCATGGCACACATCTCCATCTTCTTTCGTCTATTCGATAATGTTGGTGCCTAATAACATCCACCCACTGGACCATAATCAGGATGTATCATGTGAATCTCTTGACTTTCTCGACCTCTACCCATAGTAGGAGCCTCTCTTTTGGATATTTCAGACCTGTTACGGGATTGCTCGAGATCACTGTCAGATGTCTCTTTGGCCTTTCGCTTACCCCTACGATCTCCTGTTTTTTCTGCTCGGGAGTCTCTGCTCGCTGGCTTTTTTAGGAACTAGGTAAGACGATTATCTTCGTATAGCTTCCAAAGTTGTCGAAGTAAATCGCGACAATCTTCTGTATTGTGCCCGATGTATTCGTGATAATTACAATATTTGGAAGCATTAAGCCGATGCTTGTCCATTATAATTCTTCGAGGCCTATCTAACATGTCCCGATCTTTAATTTGGTTGAAAATTGTTTCTGCTGAAACACCCAAAAGACTTCGTAGGGCGTTTGCTTCTGCTCTTTCTTCGAATGGTTTGAAAGACCCTGGGGGTTTATACCCCCCCTCATTCATCACTTTCTTTCCAAAAACTTTCTTAGTTGATGTTTCCTGACCCAAACATGATTGAGCGAGCATATCCTGCATCGCTATGATCTTAGCTGCTCGCTCTCGAACTCTGAATATGTGTTCGGCCAATCTTGATGCATGGCTTTCCACATGTCAGTATTCAAGGTCAGGCCTCCGACCACCGCGAGGATTTTGTCATCCTCTTCAACCGGGGCCCCATCATACAAACATTTATCAAACCTTTCGATGAATGCTCGATCAGACTCACCTCTTAGTTGGGAAAAATGCCCCAACCTTTATTTTGGCGCTGGGCGAGCACACATGGATGAGAAATGGGACAAGAATTGTTGTCCCAATTGAGTGAAAGATGTGATGGACGCAGCGGGCAAAGTAGAGAACCATCTATGTGCCCGATCTCCCAAAGTCATGGGAAATGATCGGCATTGCATCGCGTCTGTGGCACCCATGGCGATCATAAAGTCTGAGTATTTGCTGAGATGGACATGTGGGTCAGACTCACCATCGAAAATGGGGATTGGTGGTTGGATCTTCGCCACTTTCTCTTGTATTTTGGCCGCCATGATCGCCGGTGATAGTGGCGAGCAAGCTATTGTGCTAGCCCGAGGGTGTCCTTTGGTCGAGGCCAGGTCGGCCTATAAACCCTCGATGGCTTTTTACATTTCCGCAAATTTGGTGGAACTGACAGACTTGGATCAGGGCTGTTTCCCATCATGAGGACCCAGTGGGTCATGTTCGTGATGGGGCAGTCCCCCTTTCCAAGTTTGTGCTTGACTACCCAATCGATGATGAATAGAAAATTTTGTTCCAGCTGATTTTTGTTCGGCATGCGGATGATCATGGGGATCTGAATGAGCGAGCTTGTTTATCGGCTGGATCCTGTCGCCTATTATTGTCGATTCGGTCTTTAGCGGAGAACCTCAAACGTCCAAACGCTGATGGTCTGGACCCTTGAGGCTGTTCGTCATCAGACGTCTCATCAGCTTTTTTGTTGACCCGCTTCGTAGCTTTCATTTTAACTTGCTCGCTATCAGGTGTATGTGAGCGTCGTTCTTCATCTTCTTGAGTTTTTAACTTGGCCAACTCTTTTTCGGCCCTCTCTTTCTGTTTTCGTAGCAAGAAAGCGATGGCCTTCGTTGTGGCCGCCGGATCATTGGCTTTATCCTCAAGATTGATAGCTCCACTGTCTCATCTTTGTGAGGCTGGCGCTGAGCCTCTTTCCGATTGTGAGGTCGACTTTGCCCCGACCTCTCTGTTTGTGTGTTCCTAGATTGAGGCATTATATTTCTTTTTTCTGCCTCGGCTAACTACTGGTTTGTGTATGGGTTGGTTTTTTGGTACCCTCCTTCTAGCGCCAATTTGTTGCGAGTCGTTTTATATGGAGAATATTATGTGGCTAATTCGGTAACAACTCACAAACAAAATATGCACGTGTAAAATAAACTGTAAATAAGAGGAATTTGTTGACCCAGTTCGTCAAGAAATGACTACTCTGGGGGCATGCCAAGCCAGGGATGTAGTATTGCGAGTTTTACACGTACAATATATGATACATCTCATAAAGATGAATCGCTATGGATGAAGATGATTTGGAGAGTTGGTATATGAGTGCTAGGGTTTTTTGTGTGCATGGATGATCTCTCGAATTTTTTGTGAACCTTACACCTCTGGGAAATTTCTGAACCTTTATCTTGTTGTTTTTTCTTCTATTTATAGTTCCTTGATAATCATGAGCTGGTTTGGCATGCATGAGCTGGTTTGGCATGCATGAGCTAGTTTGGCATGCATGAGCTGGAGACTTCGGGCCATGCAAGAACTCATGTAATGCTGCCACGTTTCCAACTTCATCTTCTAGATTGATCTTTGCATTTGCTTGTCTATAAGGAACTCTTTTGGTCGTCCAAATCAATCTTTTGCTCGGTTGTATGCTTTGTTCGCCCCTTTAACCACATCAGTTTTATGCCAGAATACTGTCCTCATCGAGCATATCTGAGTTCTTCAGGTTGTCTGAGCCCTCAGGATGTCTGAGCCTTCAGGATATCTGAGCTTCGAGCATACTGACCCCTCAGGCTATCTGAGCATCGAGCATACTGACCCCTCAGGCTATCTGAGCCCTCAGGCTGTCTGAGTCTTCAGGATATCTGAGTATCGAGCATACTGACCATTCAGGATTGTCTGAGCATTGAGGCTGTCCGAGTCCTTAGACTTGTCCGAGGCCTCAGACTTGTCTGAGCCCTCAGGTTTGTCTGAGTCCTCAGATCACTTGACTTAGCTTATTTGATTCCTTCTTTCCTGATTTGAGTGGCGAACATGCTTATTTTCTCAGTAGGCTGGTTGAGCAACTTTGGTTGGTAAATGGAAAGCTGGCGAACAAAACTTACTTCATAGGCGAGTATGTTCGCTTGATTGACAAGTGGCGAGCTGGTTGAAAAAACTTGTTTGGTCGGCGAGCGGCGAGCATACTTGTCCATCGGGCATGATTATTTTAATAAAAATCACACGTGTCTCTCTTACGTGTTCGATTAATGCTGAATAATTATATCGAACACAACAGGTTAAACACTGTTCAAGAATCTGTGAATGTTGTTTTTGATGGTACAACTAACATAACAGGAAAAAGTACTAAAGAAGATGTGTCTGAGCATATTGAGATTTCTGCTGAAACTGGAAATTCAGGAAATTCAAAGGATGTTACACCTAATACCACGACATCTGGGATGATATTTTATGAAAAATCCAAAAATAGAAAATTCAGAAAGCAATACTCAATAAACTCATGACAAGGTACTTGCTTCCAGAATCATGAAAATCCATCCTTCAAACCAAATCATGGTGATTCTCCTGTTAGTGTACAAACCAGAAGAAGGGTAAGCTCAAAAGATGTGGTAAGATCTGTTTGTATGTATTCTATATGAAACATGGTTAATTCTGAATGCTATCATTCTACAATTGAGCCTAAAAATATCAAAGAAGCCTTAAGAGATGAAAATTGGATAAATGTTATGCATGAAGAACTTAATCTGTTTGAAAGGAATGATGTTTGAACACTAGTTCCAAGACCCGGTAACACTAATGTCATTGGAACCAAGTGGATCTTAAAGAACAAAACTGATGAGTCTGGAAACATAGTAAGGAATAAGGCTAGATTGGTTGCCCAAGGATACACTCAAGTTGAGGGTATTGATTTTGATTTAACATTTGCACCTGCACCTAGGATTGAATCTATTAGATTGTTATTGGCTATTACATATTTTATCAATATCAAATTGCATCAAATGGATGTAAAGATTGCATTTTTTAAATTGTTGAAGAAGCTTATGTTGAACAACCCTTAAGATTTGAAGATCCTCACTATCCTGATCATGTTTATAAGCTTAAGAAAGCATTGTATGGCTTGAAACAAGCTCCTATAGCTTGGTATGGCAGGTTAATTGACTTTCTTTTGCAATTTGGTTTTGTTAGAGGAGAAGCAGACAAGACTTTATTCATTAAACAGGTTGATGAAGGGTTGATGATTGCACAAATTTATGTTGATGACATAGTATTTGGAGCAACATCAGACAAGATGTTGAGTGAATTTGTTGAGGCAATGTCATCTACATTTGAGATGAGCATGGTTGGAGACTTGAATTATTTTTTAGGTCTGCAGATCAAGCAAAAGCATGATGGAAGTTTCATTTGCCAAAGCAAATATGCAAATAACCTGGTTAAGAGATTTGGTCTTTAGAATTCGAAGTATATGAAAACACCTATGGGATCATCTCAGAAGTTGAACAAAGACAGCTGCTAGTCAAGATGTTGATCACACACTGTACTGATCCATGATATGTAGTCTTCTTTATCTTGCCTCTAGTAGACCTGACATTATGTATAATGTTTGTGTTTGTGCTAGGTACCAAGCTAATCCAAAGGAATCTCACATGAATGCTGTGAAGAGATTATCAGATATGTTGCTGGTACATCAGATCTTGGTATATGGTATACAAAGGACACAAGTAGTGTACTGACTGGGTATAGTGATGCTAATTGGACTGGAGACATTGATGATAGGAAAAACACAAGTGGTGGTTGCTTTTACATGGGTAACAATTTGATTTCCTGGCATAGTAAGAAACAAAATTGTGTTTCACAATCTACTGCAGAGTCTGAGTACATTGCTACTGGTAGTTGTTGTACACAACTTTTGTGGTTGACAAAGATGATTATTTAATTTGTGACTTTTTGATTAAATTGATTATTTAATACAAAAATTGACCACATTTTACTTAATTTCAGATTGTACATTGTTTTTATTTTATTTTCGAGCATTTTGTTTTGTAAAAATTGGGCAGAAAACACGTATTGGGTATTGGAAGTAGTGGGAGTGATGGTTTCATCACATTGGACCCCATGATCTCCATTTCTAGAACATTCACATTGTGGGATCATGGCTTGTAACATGCTGATTTCGATTTCTACATAAGGTTCAAATGGATGTTGGTTTGTATACTGAAAACTTGTTTTGAGTTTAAGTGTACGAAAGTTTGAAGAAGTTGAGGTATTACTGGTTTTTTCATAAAGTATTAGTTGGAATTGAATTTTTAATTCTATTTGTCACTAACTCTTTTTGATATATATATATAGAACAATGGCTGGAAATCAAGACACTTCACCAAACACGCCTTCAAACCCTTCCTCTGAAAACCCTAAAATCGCGAATCCACTTCACCTTCTTGCTTCAATGGCGACTTCGATCGATTCACCCAATGCCACACCTACTGCTGAATCATCCAACCCAACACTCCAGAATCCATTGAACCCAGAACCAATTTTGATTGCATTCCCAAAAACCGAACATCCGTTGAATGTTGGCGAAGCGATCATGTTGCTTCTGCGCAATGATCCTCCCGCGACGATCATGTTTGGAGAATTTCCAGTGAACATTCTGTTGGAATTTAGAGGCACGTAAACACGTAATACATGCGCAGCGGAAATTAAAGTTCACCAACAACGAACAATTAATTGCATATAGATTACAATAATCATAACGAGAAATCTTACAGTAACTCGAGAGTAGATTTCTCAACTACGGTATCCACGTAATCCCTAGTCACGGACTTGCACGGATTTGCCAGCGTTGAATCCCGAGACGAATTTGCTAGGAAAATCCAAACTCTAGATCTTATGGAGAAAATATGAAGTAACGTTATTTGTGAATTCCCAAGAGCTTATATATATAGGGATGCCCAGCTTAAAACCTAAGCTAGCCCGATTTAGGAAATAAAATCCCTAATATTTAATTAAATTAAACCCTTTAATTTAATTCCCTAAACATAAATCTCTACGGATTTAAATACCATATATGACAAATCTCTACGATTTGTTTCCATATAAATTAAATCCTACAATTATATTCCAAATATAATTATTGGAAATTCTTATTTAATTAAATCTAATTTAATTAAACATTAATAATAATTAATTCCAAATTAATCTATTATTAATTACTTCTCCATAAATTAAATATTAAATCCAATTTAACATTTAATCAACCAACTATTATCCGTAAAAGGGAACTACTTGTTGTGTGACCCATAGACCCTCATATATCGAACCATTTGTCAAACTAACGATCATATATGAACCCTAGACAATATATAAGACATTCTCAATATATGAGGTACGTTGTGAGAAACGTGCAACTACATGTAACTGAAACATGGACAATTAAAATTTTCTCCTTTCATTCACGAATACTCGATTAGTCTTGAACATGATGAAGTTTCTATTCAAATAACTTAATCGATTTATCTCAAATCACTAATTGATCATTCGTGTCACACTTGGCCACAAAGTCCAAGTTGGCGTGCATTGGCCAATGACTTTGATCCAATTACGATGAGAAGATTAGTATTCTCTCTAAATCCACTTTGAGGAATGAATCCTTTTCTTGGCTCAACTACCACGCACATACACGTCATGATGAACCCAATCCAAGCCATATATACCCATGGAAGGGTGCAAGCGTCGGTCATGGTCAAAGTTCATCACTCCACACATGTCGTGCGTGTTGACCTCAAGTCAAAGGAGTTTCGCATCGCTCCCACTAACCGAGACACCCGTAGACACATATAGTGGAACTACATCAAACGGTTTCTCGGATGGTTATACCAATACCCTCTAAGGTATTTGTGCATCCATCATGATATACCTAGTATCTCGTAGTAAGTGATCGCACATCAATCTCCATTGTATCATCAATATACAATTCTTGATGATCCTCGATTGGGGCTTATTTGAGAATTATGCTTAAGTCATCTGAGTTCTCACACACTCAATGACAACAGTGACTCATGGGAACACATATATGAATAAATACAAACAATCAAACATAATATTCTAATGAGTGTAATGCCATACATTTAATATTAAATAAACAATAATATTAAACCAATACTGAATATTATCTGAGTATTATGTCCTTACAATGGATTGTCTCTAGGACATTGACACTAACACTAACAATCTCCCACTTGAACTAGAGCCAATCACCTACATGTCTAACCCCTAGACCATCAAAATATCTAGTGTGTACATGAACACTCAAAGCCTTGGTGAAAGGATCAGCGAGTTTATCCTCCGTGGGGACACGCTCTAACTGTTGGGGAATAAGTTGCACGGATCTATTCGGGATAAATATTTAAATACAAATTTAATTCTGATAATTATTACTAGCATGAATTAATCCTATATTAATTCAAATAATAATTTAACAACAAATCATGCATATAAATAGTTCACGTAAATCCTACGCATGCGGAATTACTACGAGTTAACGTGAACGTACCTCTTGTAATGGCAATGGCCTCGTTGATTAGACACACCAAAGAAACCTTCCCAAGTATTCCCTTAATCCTTGCTCGACAATCCGGTGGTAGGATGCTCGCGAACAATTAACAAAAGGAAAATAAACTTTGTTGCACCACCTTTGTGGATTTACTAATTTTTCCAGCACATGGAATTGTACTTGAGAATGAAACACTCATCCCCTATTTATAGAGGTGTGGTGGTCGAAGATTTGGGATAAAATAATATGGGAAAATCTTTTTCTTGATCTCCAAGAAATCTTGAATATATCTCATATATTCTTTTCTCCATAATTAAAATATTCCACAAAAATCCCAACTCCTCTTTGTTATGGAATTTTCGAAATATAGGGAACAAGAATCCAAGATTTGGATCTTCTTAAATTTATGATATATTCTTGTATTTCAAGAAATACATATCTTTCATAATATCTTTTCAAGAAAATCAAGAAAATCTTTCTTGCCCTTTATATTTCAAAATTTTCGAAAATAACTATATGGATGACCAAGTGGGAGATTTCTTGAATTTAATGAGATAATCTTGTATTCCAAGAATACATATCTTCATTCCATAACAAAATTCAAAGAAAATCTTTCCCCCCTTTTGATCCATAATTTTCGAAAAAAATAGGAAAAATATGCAACAAGATTTATTTTATTTTTAAACACTTTTTTCAGTTATTGGACTTTATGTTGGGCTACTTAGGGGGCCTTTAGGAGAATTAAGATTGGACCTTCCAATGGATCTTGAATTATCAATATTGAGCCACAATATTATTCAAGCCCATAAATATTAATTAATCCCACTACATAATTAATATTGCACTATCCATCTTAACCCATATTACAGTCAATATGGCTCCCGGTTATTATTTCCCGTGTTTAAGATTATCTAGCCCATTAATTAATTCAAGCCACTGAAATAGCTTTCCATTAATTAATATCTTTTGTCCTTGGTTAAGGAACGATTCAACATTATTATCCATACCGGAAACTAGTTCCACTTGCAAGATTTGGTATGATAAAGCTTATGAACCTCCCAAGGGGGCAAATCGAACAAGCGTACTTGCACACGATTCTCCGTATTAAATCTTAGCAATCGCACGTGACCAATAATATTGCCCAAGATAAAAAGTATTGAATCTCGTTGATTCTCTACCCATGATAAGTCAAAGCAATAGTTACCAACCACACGTGATCCTATTTAAGGGACGAAGATTAAGAAATAACGAACCACTGAGGTCTAATTCTTCCTTGTTCAGTTCTGAAGAATTTGTCCTCCTATAGGTCCTATTCAGTGCATCAGTCATGCACTAGTGTAATCTCTTGGTCAAGACAAGCCAATCTGAGCCTTACACTTCAACCTTTCACGATGGATTGTTCATTTCCATCTAGGTCGTGAATGGTGTACTTTTAGTTACAAGGGACTGTTAATTTAATCTTCTGTGATCTGGTATCACTAAATTAACTACAATGTAACACGTACTATTTATTGAACAATTATGCAATAAATATATGTAACATTCAATGATATTTAAAGTATCAGTGATAAACAATTTATTTCAGTAAATAAGTCCGAAATTCAGTTTTGATTATACAAAGTAAAATCATACTTTCCAGTATAATCCCAACACTAACTCTATCTCACCTCTAGAGATTATCTCTCTTATTAAGTGATAACGCCTCGGTACATGCTTGTTTCTGTTATTGGATCTCGGTTCCTTAGCTTGCACAACCACACCAGTATTGTCACAATATAACTTTATTGGATTGCTGGTACTCGGAACTACCCCTAGTTCACTGAAGAACTGTTTTATCCAGACACCTTCATTGGCAGCTTCTGCCGCAACAATGTACTCAGCTTCGATTGTTGAGTCTGCGGTAGTCTCTTGTTTGGAACTATTCCAACTAACCCCCCCACTATTTAGAACGAAAACATAGCCCGATTGTGATTTATAATCATCACAGTCAGATTGGAAACTTGCATCAGCATAGCCAGTTGCAACTAGCTCTGACTGTCCTCCGTAGACCAAGAAACAGTCTTTGGTATGTCTAAGGTACTTAAGAATGTTATTGACAACAATCCAGTGAGGTTCACCCGGATTCTGCTGGTATCTACCAGTGGTGCTAACAGCGAAGGCCACATCTGGCCTAGTGCAAGTCATAACGTACATGATGGACCCAATTGTAGATGCATATGGTATATCCTTCATGTGCTGGATATCAGCGTCTGTGGAAGGACAATCCTTCTTAGATAACTGTATCCCATGACATGCCGATAGAGAACCTCTCTTAGAGTTCTCCATCGCAAATCGCTTTAGCACCTTATCTACGTAGGCTAACTGTGACAGTCCCAACATCTTCTTGGATCTATCCCTGTGAATCTTGATCCCTAAGATGTAGCATGCCTCACCAAGGTCCTTCATCATGAAGGTCCTTGATAGCCAATCTTTTACCGACTGCATAAGAGGAATATTGTTTCCCATAATTAATATGTCGACATACACAACTATGAAAACAATATTTCTCCCACTGCGTTTACGATAAACGCATGGATCTTCCGAATTTCTGATGAAGTCAAACGATTTGACAGCTTCATCAAAACGGATATTCCAACTCTTAGAAGCTTGCTTCAGTCCATAAATGGACCGTTTAAGCTTGCACACCAGGTTAGATTTTGGCTTAGATACAAAATCTTTCGGTTGAGTCATAAACACCTTCTTATCAATGTTACCATTGAGGAAGGCTGTTTTAACATCCATCTGCCAAATCTCATAATCTAAGTGTGCTGCTACATCAAGTAAAATTCGAATGGACTTGATCTTGGCAACAAGTGAGAAAGTCTCATCATAGTCAATGCCTTTGCGTTGATATAAACTTTTGCCACCAACCTAGCCTTGTAGGTTTGTACCTTGCTGTTTGCATCGGTCTTACGTTTGTAGTCCCATTTGCAACCTATGGGTTTTACCCCTTTCGGCAATTCAACGAAGTCCCAGACTTAATTTATGTACATCGAGTCCATCTCGAATTTCATGGCTTCATGCCACTTCTCTGAATCGACATCTAATGTTGCCTCAGTATAAGTTCTGGGGTCGTCTTTGTTCGGGATGTCCATGTCATCATGTTCCTCTACGAGGAAATCATAATATCTAGTGGGCGGATTACAAATCCTAGTGGACTTACGGAGCTATGGTTGTGCAGGCTGTACATTCTGATCGTGAAAATTTTGTGGTGCAACGATTTCATCAATGTCCGGAGAGTCCTCAAGAGCGACACTTTCAGATGCCTCTTGGGCGGGAGTTTGAACTATGTTGTTCTCATTCAGCCCACTTGGAGTTTGTTGCGAAGGCAATGCAACTCCAATTACGCTCCCACTGGCTGAAAGAGGATCACTAAGTGATAAACTTCTATCATGAGAGCTCACTGATTCCTTGTCACGTTTCTTTGACAAGATATCAGTGTCTTGGTTGTCCTGTGGTTCTTGAATCTCTTCAAGTTCTATCATCTTACGACCTTGTTCCTTAAAGACATAGTCTTCTTCAAGGAACCTGGCCTGCCTAGAAACAATTACTGTTTGTTTCTCAGGTAGATAGAAATAATATCCCCTCGTTTCCTTAGGATATCTCACAAGGTAACCCTTTTCACCTTTGGATTCCAACTTATCTGTGAGCATCTTTTTCACAATTGCGGGGTAACCCCACATTTTGATATGTGAGAAAGTTGGATTCTTGCCACACCAAAATTCAAATACGGTGTATGCTCAACCGATTTGGATGGAATCCTATTCAGAATGTAAATTGAGGTTTGTAATGCGTATCCCCATCATGGACCTTACCATGTCCAACAGTGTTCGGGTTCTCCTCTCGGATACTCCGTTCATTTGCGGTGTTCCAGGAGGAGTCCATTGTGATTGGATTCATGTAACTTTAAATAATCCATGCACTCATGGCTAAGGTATTCACCTACTCGATCCGATCGAAGAGTCTTGATACTCTTACCAAGTTGCTTCTCTACTTCATCTTTGAACTCCTTGAATTTCTCAAAAGATTCGGATTTGTGCTTCATAAGATACACATATTCATATCTTGAAAAATCATCAGTAAAAGTGATAAAGTAGGCGAAGTGACCCCTAGCTAGAGTGGGCAGTGGTCCACAGACATCACTGTGGATCAATTCTAGAAATTCTTTTGCACGAACCCCTTTCCCAGAAAAGGGTTTGTTGGTCATTTTGCCCTTGATACAGGATTCACAATTTCCATAAGACTCAAAGTCGAATGGGGTTAAGTAGTCTAACTTTCTTAACCTTGCAATCCTATTCTCATTTGCATGACCAAGCCTCCAATGCCACAAGTAAGTCGGGTTTTCATGATTACTAAGTTTGAGTCATTTGTTTTGTATATTAAGAATATTATGTCCACAATGCAACAAGTATAAACCATTCGATAAAGGAGCATTCCCATACATATCACCATTATGCGAAAAATAACAATTATTATTTGCAAAATGGAAGGAAAACCCTTTAATGTATAACATGGGAATATAAATAATGTTACGAGTAATAAAAGGAACAAAATAACAATTATTTAGTTCAAGTCTAAAACCAGAGGGTAAATCTAAAACATAAACGCCAACACGTTCAGCAACAACTTTTGCTCCATTCCCAACGTGTTTCACCCTGCCTAACTGCCCTGCTATGCTTGAGACCCTGCACATTAGTACAAATGTGTGAGCCACAACCTGTATCTAATACCCAGCAGTTAGTATCATTTGTGGACATGTTTATCTCAATAACAAACATACCTGTTCCAGTGGCTGAGATACCTTATGTATTATTTTCAGCTGCTAGAACCTTACAGTCCTTCTTCCAATTCCCCTTCTGCTTGCAGTAGAGGCATACATCATTGTCCACCCTCTCCTTCTTTTTAATTCCACCTTTAGGCTTAAGGAAGCTTGGCTTGGAGCCTTTCTTTGCCTTGCCCCTTCGCTTCTTTTTTCCTTTCGGAGCAGAAGAAGTAGAGGCACTCACCTGTTGGGAAATTAGGGGTACCCGGATCTATTCGAGATGAATTTAAATACATATTTAAATTAATCATTTAATTATTAACATGAATTAATCCTAAATCAATTCAACATAATAATTAATAAGCAAATAAACAACATACGTACACATAATCCACGTAAATCCTAAGCATGCAGAATCTAGGAATTACGAGATTACATACCTCTTGTAGAGATAATCGTTGGGACGTTGGATCAACCCAAAGAGCCTTCTCAATTATATCCCAAGTCCACGAACGTAATCCGGTTGGAGGATTCGCACGAATGATTTTAACAAAGGAGAAATATAAAAATATTTTGCCACCACCTTTGTGGATTTCTAATATTTCCAACACATGGAATTGCACTTGGGAATGAAAAATTCATCCCCTATTTATAGGACTAAGGGGGGTGATTTTTTTCAATGAAAAAATAAGAAAGAAAATCTTTTTCTTGATCTCCAAGTAATCTTGAATATATCTCATATATTCTTTTCTCCTTAATTAAATTTTTCCATAAAAATCTCTTTCCCTTTTATCCTATTATTTTCGAAAATTAACAAGGAATAAGAAACAATATTTTTTTTCTTGAATTTATGGGATAATTATGTATTACAAGAATAGTTATCTCTTTCAATAAAAATCTCTTCAAGAAAATCTTTCTTCTTCTTTCCTACATATTTTTCGAAAATATTAGGCAAGAATATTTTCTTCTCCTTTTCATTAATTGGACTTAATTTTGGGCTATTTGAGGGGCCTTTAGGAGAATTAAGATTGGACCTCCAATGGGCTATGAAACTTTAATATTAAGCCAAAATATTATTCAAGCCCATTAATATCAATTTATTCCACTATAAAATTAATATTGAACTATCCATCTTAACCCATATTACGACTTTACTATAATATGGCTCCCGGTCATTATTTCCCATATTTAAGATTATATTAGTCCATTAATTAATTAAGCCACTGAACAAGCTTTATATTAATTAATATCTTTATCCTTGGAGTAAAGACAGATCAATGTTATTATCCATACCGGAAATAAATTTCCAGTTGGAAGATTTGGTATGATAAAGATTCTGAGCCCACAAAGGGGACAAATGAAGCAAGCCATACTTGCACACGATTCTCCATATTAAATCTTAGCAATCGTCATGTAACTAATAATATTGCCCAAGATATAAGGTATCGAATCGCATTGATTCTCTTCCCATCATAAGTCAAAGCAATAATTATTAATTTCACACGATCCTATTTAAGGGACGGAGATTAAGAAATAACGAACCACTGAGGTCTAATTCGTGTATATTCAGTACCGAAGAATTTATCCTCCTGTAGGTCCTATTCAGTGCATCATAATGCACTAGTGTAATCTCTTGGTCAAGACAAGCAAATCTGAGCCTTACACTTCAACCTTTCATGATGCATTGTTCATTTCCATCTGGGTTGTGAATTTGTACTTAATCACGAGGAACTTGTTAATTTGATCTTCTGTGATCTGGTATCACCAAATTAACTACAACGTAATACGTACTTACTTATAAACAAGTTTGCAACAAATATATATAACATTCCTTCATATTTAATGCAACAGTGATTTATAATTTATTTCAGTAAATAAATAAGAAATTCAGTTCGGATATACAAAGTAAAATGTATACTTTTCAGTATAACCCCAACATCACCATGAGCACGAGCTTGACACCCATTCCTTCCACATGTCTCTCGAATGTACTCTGAGGCAGACCCTTTGTGAATGGATCTGCTAGATTGTCTTCCGATGCAATCTTTACCACCTCAATGTCTCATCTCTTAACAATTTCTCGTATAAGATGGTATTTTATTTCTATG
The DNA here is from genome assembly GCA_037126765.1 of Stenogyne calaminthoides. Classification (NCBI taxonomy): domain Eukaryota; kingdom Viridiplantae; phylum Streptophyta; class Magnoliopsida; order Lamiales; family Lamiaceae; genus Stenogyne; species Stenogyne calaminthoides. The sequence goes on from JBBCBC010000015.1 coordinate 23,018,182, forward strand.
TGTTTACTGGCCTTGTGGGCTCTCGGTTCCCTGGAATTTGCAACTACTCCGGCGTTATCACTGTAAACCGTGATCGTGCTAGGAAAATTCGGGACAACGTCCAAGTCCACTAGGAAGTTCTTGAGCCAAACCGCTTCTTTCGCTGCTGAACAAGCAACTACGTATTCGGCTTCCATGGTAGAATCGGGAATGCATTTCTACTTAACGCTTCTCCATGTCATGGCTCCTCCCCCCATGCAAAACACACTACCTGAGGTTGACTTTCTAGAGTCTATGTCTGATTGGAAATCTGAGTCCGTGTAACCGATGGGGATTAGACTGTCTGATTGATAAACTAACATTCTGTCCCATGTCCTCTTCAGATACTTCAGAATGTTCTTTACTGCAGTCCAATGCTCTTTCCCAGGGTTATTTTGATATGTCGCCACCATACCTACGGCAAAGCAGATATCCGGTCTCGTGCACAGCATTGCATACATGAGGCTTCCTACAGCCGAAGCATAAGGGATACACTTGATGTCATATATTTCCTTTTGTGTCTTGGATCTCCTTGGATAAATGGATTCCGTGTCTGTAAGGCACAAAGCCTTTCTTGAAATCTTGCATGCTAAATCGCTTCAAAACGGTGTCTATGTATGAGGCTTGCGAAAGTCCGATCATTCTTTTCCTGCGATCTCGAGTGATCTTTATCCCTAGGATGTGACCGGCTTCCCCTAAGTCCTTCATATCAAACTGTTTTGACAGTCATACCCTTACGTCTGACAACACCTGTACATCGTTCCCAATGAGCAGAATGCCATCTACGTATAGTACCAAAAACACCAAGGCAGTTCCGTCAATATTTTTATAAACACAACTTTCGAAATTATTTTGATCAAAACCGTAGGATTTTATAACTTGATCAAAACACTGGTTCCAAGCACGGGATGCTTGCTTCAGCCCATAAATGGACTTCCTTAGCTTTCAAACCAGATGCTCTTGGCCTTTTTCAATGAAGCCTTCAGGTTGTTGCATATAGATCTCTTCGTCAAGATTTCCATTGAGGAAAGCGATCTTGACATCCATTTGCCAGATCTCAAAGTCTAGATACGCAACGCAATCGACAAGAGAATGAAGATAGACTTTAGCATGGCTACGGGCGAAAAGGTTTTCTCATAATCGATCCCTTCTTTTTGAGTGTACCTTTTCGCCATGAGTCTTGCTTTAAAGGTTTCAACCTTTCAGTCCGGTCCCCTTTTTCTCTTGTATTCCCACTTGCATCCAGTGGGTTTTACACCATTAAGTGGTTCGACTAGCTCCCACACTTTATTGTGATCCATTGAACCCATCTCGGCTTCCATTGCGGTTTAACAAGATTTTGCATCCTTGTCTTGGATTGCCTCGTTGTAGGACTATGGATCTGATTCTTCTCCTGAGATCAAGTCCGAGGACTCTCTAATTCCCAAGAATTGCTCGGGTTGTCTGACAACCCTCCCACTACGACGAGGTTCTGGTTGTGTAGGTGTGACGTTTGGTGTATCATTTTGTACAGTTGGCAATGGAGTCGGCCCCCTAAGTTCTTCTAAGGTAATCTCACTTCTGGGCTTTTTGTCGTTCATATAGTCTTCTTCCAAAAATCTAAAGTGCGTACTTATTACCACCTTTTGATCTTCGGGACCATAGAACATGCATCCTTTTGTTCCTTCGGGGTTCCCTATGAACAACCTTAATTCCAAATGTTCGTCCAATTTATCAGCTTCCTTGTCCAACACGTATGCCGGACACCCCCAGATCCTGATGTGTCCTAAACTGGGCTTGCGTCCTGTCCACAATTCTCTTGGGGTTTTGGGAACCGATTTGGACGGCACTAAGTTCAGAATATAAGCTGTTGTTTGCAAGGCGTAACCCCATAACGATTTTGGTAAATCTGCATAACTCATCATTGCCCTTATCATTTCTAAAAGCGTTCTATTTCTTCGTTCTACAACCCCGTTTTGTTGAGGGGTACCGAGTGCAGTCAACTGGGATGCAATCCCTTCACCCGACAGGTAGTTCAAAAATTCATCGCTGAGGTATTCGCCTCCACAATCAGATCGTAGAAACTTGATAGTCTTTTCCTTATGATTCTCTGCTTGATCCTTAAATTCTTTGAATTTATCAAAGGTCTCAGATTATGCTTCATTAGGAAAATGTATTCGTAGTGTGAGTAATCATCGATAAACGTAACGAAATACTCATAGCCGCCTCTAGCTTTGATTTGCATTGGACCACACACGTCGGTGTGAATGATTTCTAACGCTTCTTTAGCTCTAAGCCCCTTAGCTCCAAATGCCCTCTTGGTCATTTTACCCCCCAAGCATGATTTGCAAGTTGCAAATGGTTCAATCAGGAGGGACTCCAATGAACCATCTTGGACCAACCTTTGGATCCTTTTCGGGTTAATATGACCTAATCTTAGGTGCCAAAGAAGTGTCTCGTTCACGTCAGTCAAACACTTTCTTTTACTTGAAATAGCAGATGTGTTATAGGATGCAATTTGTGAGTGATGTGCACAGTTAATAATATAGAGATTGTTCCGTAAAGTTCCATGACAGATAACTACATCGTTATGAAAAACAGTAACATGTTTATTAAAACGAACAGAATATCCATCGATAAATAGTTTTGAAACTGAAATAAGATTTTTGCGAAAAACAGGAACATAAAGAACATATCTTAAAATTAAACTCTTGTCTTCAAAAGATAGGTGCACGTCTCCCACTGCTTCAGCTGCCACTCTCGTAGCATCACCTAACGTGATGACGATCTCACTTCCACTAAGTTGCCGGGTCCGCTTGAACCCCTGTAATGTGAAACAAACATGATTAGTGGACCCCATATCCATTACCCACGAATGGGTTGTTAGTGTCCTAGAGACAATCTATTATAAGGACATAATACTCGATGATATTCAGTTTGATTTAATATTATAGTTCACTTAATATTAATGTATGTCAATACACTTGTTTGAATATTATGTTTAATTGTTTGCATTTATTCGTACAAGTGTTCCCATGAGTCATTGCTGTCATTGAGGTTGTGAGAACTCAGATGACTTAAGCATGATTCTCAAATAGCCCCGACCAAGGATCATCAAGAATGGGATATTGATGATGCAATGGAGATTGATGTGCGATCTGCATCATACTCTTAGAGAGTGTAGTAAGATCTCACTTACTATGAGATACTAGGTATCTCATGATGGATGCACAAATACCTTAGAGGGTATTGGTATACCCATCCGAGAAACCGTTTGATGTATTTCAACTATATGTGTCTATGGGTGTCTCGGTTAGTGGGACTGATGCGATACTCCTTTGACTTGAGGTCAATACGCACGACATGTGTGGGATGATGAACTTTGACCATGACCGACGCTTGCACCCTTCCATGGGTAGATATGGCTTGGATTGGGTTCATCATGAAGTGCATGTGCATGGTAGTTGAGCCAAGAATATGATTCATTCCTCAAAGTGGATTTAGAGAGAATACTCATCTTCTCGTCATAATTGGATCAAAGTCATCGACCGATGCACGTCAACTTAGACTTTGTGGCTATGTGTGACATACATGATCAATTAGTGATTAGAGATAAATTGATTATGTTATTTGAATAGACACTTCATCATGTTCAAGACTAATCGAGTATTCGTGAATGAAAGAAGGAAATCGTAATAGCCCGTGTTTCAGTTACAGGTAGTTGCAAGTTTCTCGCAACGTACCTCATATATTGAGAATGTCTGATTTATTGTCTAGGGTTCAATTAAGACCGTTAGTTTGACTAATCGCTCGATATATGAGGGCCTATGGGTCACACAACAAGTAGTTCCCTTTTACAGATTATAGTTGGTTGATTAAATGTTAAATTGTATTTAATATTTAATTTATGGAGAATTAATTAATAATAGTTTAATTTGGAATTAATTATTATTAATGTTTAATTAAATTGGATTTAATTAAATAGGAATTCCCAATAATAATATATGGTATATTATTATAGGATTTAATATATTTGGAATCAAATCCGCAGAGATTTGATATACATGGAAATTAAATCCGTAGTGATTTTATATATAGAAAATAAAATGTAGAGATTTATTTAAATAAAGATTAGGGATTTTACTTTCCAATCGAGCTAGCTTATGATTTAAGTTGGGCCTCCCTATATATGCAAGCTCTTGGGAATTTACAAACAACGTTAATTCATATTTTCTCCATAAGATCTAGAGTTAGAATTTTCCTAGCAAATTCATCTCGGGATTCAACGCTGGCAAATCCGTGTAAGTCCGTGATTGGAGATTACGTGGATACCATAGTAGAGAAAACTGTATACGAATTACTTTAAGAATTCTATTTAAGTTTACTCGTACTTAATTATGCAATTAATTGTTCGTTGTTGGTGAACTGTTTATTTCCGCTGCGCATGTGTTACGTGTTTACGTGCCTCTAAATTCCAACATGGGTAGCATACACCGCTAAACAAGTTTCAACAACTAGTGTGTGAGAATTACCTTTCTTTCCATTCCGCTTGAGATTGGAACAGGCCCACTTCCAATGTCCTTTTTCACAGCAGTTGAAACATTTTCCCTTTGGTTTCTTCTGGACCCTTAACCAACTAACTTTCTTACCTGTCTTCTTAGTGGATTTGCTCTGGATCGGACTTTTCGTCTCCTCTATGATCTTACCATCCATTGGCCTAGATCTTGAGAGGAGTTTCTTAGTCACCAAAGCTTCGTCTTCTTGTCCCATGTGTTTCTCTATCGTCTCCAAGATCTCTTGCAGAGTATCCATAGTAAACATGTGATCACTCATCACAAAATTGCAATATAACTCAATATAGCATCTTGGAAGAGTTAGGAACAAGAATTCGATTTGAGCCTCATCACAGTACTTAGTACCGAGGTAAGCGAGTTTCTCAAAATGGCGCCTGACTTTGAGAACATGATCCCTCACAGGTGTTCTCCATCATCTTTAGCCTTGCCACGCCATCATGATGAAACTCTTTGGTCATGCGGTTTTCTGTCAGAAATATTTCCTCAAGACTCTGCATGATTTCTGCAGCTGACACAATACCCTCATGAATGTGTCTTAAATCATCAGACAATGAAGTCAAGATTATGCACTTCATTGATTCGTTGGTCTGCTCCCAGATTTCATACAAAGATCTCTCCGCATTTGATGACCCTTCAGTAAGCTTTTCAGGCTTGGATCCTCCAAGAACCCAATGGTGTTATTGTGTAGTGAGGACAAATTTCATGTTTCTCTTCCAAATTTCATAGTTTTCACCAGTAAGTTGATGTTCTTTGAGCATATATTTCGGTGGATTAAAAGGTTGCGACATGTTGATACTGAAAATAATCATACATCTTGTGTCAATGTCCGGATCAACACAAAGAAAATCACATAATTTGATCACATGATTCATATTGAAATCTCAAAAAAATATGAACATGCATCAGCCAACATCTCAAAACAGTTTTAAATGAGCCTCTTGGAAGGGTCATCATTTAAATCAAATTCAAGCAGGTTACAAACAAGAACAGTTACAAACCTTTAATTTTAAAACAAATTAATAGTTGGCTCCCACTTGACCAACATAAAATTGACAGGGACTTCGGTGAAGTATATGCATATCAATTTTATACCTAAGTAATAACCATGATTAAATACAGAATTACTACTTCATTTTGATCGAGCCTCTTGGGAGGGTCATCGTCGCCACTAATAATAATTCACAATCATCCTTTAGAGAATTTATTCATGTGAAGACTTTCTTTTGGCCATTCCGTACGGGAATTTCCCCAAAAGATTTCACAAATAAATAAATTATGGAGGTCAAAATTAATTCAATTCACAACCGAATTACTTATTTAAAACATACTTAGTAATTTTTGAATTTGAGATTTTTCGTTGGACAATTCTCATGCAAACACATTTAAACAAATTAAATAAAGCATAAGAAAATACAACAATAAATCAAGCAAAGCAGAAAATAAACACATTGGGCACAAATTATCCAACTGTCATGGTTTGATTTTCCTTGGCTTGATCTTGAAGAAACGTCGTCTTGAATTTCTTCCACTCGTTCGTCTCGGAAAAAAAAATCGTCTCGAAATGCCACGCTAAGCAGCTCGCAGTCGGGATGCACGCCCGCATCTGGCCGACCACTTGGCCGAGCGACCGCGCCCATGCACCAAAATGCAGCGCGCATTGCCCTAGATTTCTCGATAGCCTCGGCAGGCGATGGGCGGGTCGCGCCCATGCGCGTGCCCGTGCGCGCGCGCGTATCCACCCATCACTCGGCCTTGCCCCGTTCGCCTGCACACGGTGCCGCGCTCGCCCATGCGCATGCCCGTGCAATCGCTCGTCCGCGCCCGTGCGCATCCAGGCCCGACCCCACCTAGCGTCGTGCGCCACGCCCGTGCACCTGGCGATGCACGTCACGTGCGCATGCCTCCTTTGGCACGTTTCGCGCGATACACGTCGCCCGCGTACGGTTTTTGGGTTCATCTCAACTCTTCGTTTCCATCTTCATCTTCAATCATGTTACAATTTATTTAACGAGAAAATAAATACACCTTAAATCTAGACTAGTCTATTACATTGAACAAATAAAAATTGCCTAATCTACTCGTGGATTTTATCACGAGAAAAACAAATTCGAACGAGTCGAATTAAATCCATTCATATGCATGAAAAATAAAAACATTAAATACCATGACATTGTTGGAATATAGAGGCACGTAAAACACGTAATAACATGCGCAACGGAAATTAAAGTTCACCAACAACGAACAATTAATTGTATACAGATTAAAATAATCATAATGAGAAATCTTACAGTATTTCAATAGCAGATTTCTCAACTACGGTATCCACGTAATCCCCGTAGACAGAATTGCACAGATCTGCCAGTGTTGAATCTGAGACAGAATTTGCTAGGAAAACTCCTATCCTAGATTTTATGGAGAAACTAGGTTTTCTTGTTGAAGTAAATAATGAATCCCGGGACCTCATATATATAGGGAGAGATTAACTTATATCTTAAGCAAATCTTTATTAGGAAGATAATTCCTAATCTTGAAAACCATATCTCAAAGATATGTTTTTCCCTACAGATATTTTCCTATAATAATATTCCATAATATTATTTTGGGATTCTATTTTAATTAAATTTAATTTAATTAAATAATAATAATGATTAATTCCAAATTAATATATTATTAATTCTCCATAAATTAAATATTAAAATCCAATTTAATACTTAATCAACCAACTCTAATCCGTATACGGGAGTTACTTGTTGTGTGACCCATAGGCCCTCATATATCGAGCGATTAGTCAAAATAATGGTCTTAATTGAACCCTAGACAATAAATCAGACATTCTCAATATATGAGGTACGTTATGAGAAACGTGCAACTACCTGTAACTGAAACATGGGCTATTGCAATTTTCTCCTTTCATTCACGAATACTCTATTAGCCCTGAACATGATGAAGTGTCTATTCAAATAGCTTAATCGATTTATCTCAAATTACTAATTGATCATTCGTGTCATCCTTGGTCACAAAGTCCAAGGAGACGTGTATTGGCCAATGACTTTGATCCAATTATGACGAGAAGATGAGTATTCTCTCTAAATCCACTTTGAGGAATGAATCCTTTTCTTGGCTCAGCTACCACGCACATGCATTTCGTGATGAACCCAATCCAAGTGATATCTACCCATGGAAGGGTGTAAGCGTCGTTCATAGTCAAAGTTCATCACTCCACACATGTCGTGCGTATTGACCTCAAGTCAAAGGAGTATCGCATTGCTCACACTAACCGAGACACCCATAGACACATATAGTGGAACTACATCAAACGGTTGCTCGGATGGGTATACCAATACCCTCTAAGGTATTTGTGAATCCATCATGAGATACCTAGTATCTCGTAGTAAGTGAGATCTTACTACACTCTCTAAGAGTATGATGCAGATCGCACACCGATCTCCATTGCATCATCAATATCCCATTCTCGATGATCCTTGATCGGGGTTGTTTGAGAATCATGCTTAAGTCATCTGAGTTCTCGCGTACTCAATGACAGCAGATAAGAACAAATGCAAACAATCAAACATAATATTCTAATAAGTGTAATGCCATACATTTAATATTAAATAAACAATAATATTAAACCAACACTGAATATTATCCTAGTATTATGTCCATACAAAGGATTATCTTTAGGACACTAACACTAACAATCTCCCACTTGAACTAGAGCCAATCACCTACATATCTAACCCTTAGACCATTAAAATGTCTAGTGTGTACATGAATACTCAAAGCCTTGGTGAAAGGATCAGCCAAATTATCTTCTGTGGGAACACGTTCTAACTCTATCTCTCCTCTAGAGATTATCTCTCTAATCAAGTGAAAACTCCTCGGCACATGCTTGTTTCTGTTATTGGATCTTGGTTCCTTAGCTTGCGCAACCGTACCAGTGTTGTCACAATATAACTTTATTGGACTGCTGGCGCTCGAAACTACCCCTAGTTCATTTAAGAAATGTTTTATCCAGACAGCTTCTTTGGCAGCTTCAGCCGCAGCAATGTACTCAGCTTAGGTTGTTGAGTCCGAGGTAGTCTCTTGCTTGGAACTATTCCAACTAACCGCCCCACCATTGAGAGTAAACACATAGCCTGACTGAGATTTGTAATCATCACAGTTAGATTGGAAACTTGCGTCCGCATAGTCAGTAGCCACTAGCTCTGACTGTCCCCAGTAGACTAAGAAGTATTCTTTAGTACGTATGAGGTACTTAAGAATATTCTTGACAGCAATCCAATGAGGTTCACCCGGATTCTGTTGGTATCTACCAGTGATGCTGACACCGAAGGCCACATCTGGCCTAGTGCAAGTCATGGCGTACATGATGGACTCAATTGCTGATGCATATGGTATGTCCTTCTTGTGCATGATATCATCGTCTGTGGAAGGACAATCCTTCTTAGACAGTTTTATCCTATGGCATGCAGGTAGAGAACCTCTCTTAGAGTTCTCCATCGCAAATCGCTTCAACACCTTATCTACGTAGGTGGACTGTGATAGCCCCAACATCCTCTTGGATCTATCCCTATGGATCTTGATCCCTAAGATGTAGTAGGCCTCACCAAGATCCTTCATCATGAAGGTCTTTGACAACCCTTCTTTCACGGACTGCATGAGAGGGATACTGTTCCCCATAATCAGTATGTCATCAACATACACAACTATGAAGATAATATTCTTCCCATGACACTTCCGATAGACGCATGGATCTTCTGAGTTTCTGATGAAGTCAAATTATTTGACAACCTCATTAAATCGGATATTCCAACTCCTAGAAGCTTGCTTCAACCCATAAATGGATCGTCTGAGCTTGCACACAAGATTAGATTTTGACAACCTTCCAGTTGAGTCATGAACAATTCCTTATCAATGTTTCCATTGAGGAAAGCTGTTTTGACATCCATCTGCCAAATCTCGTAATCAAGGTGTGCTGCTACCGCAAGTAAAATTTGAATGGACTTGATCTTAGCAACTGATGAGAAAGTCTCATCATAGTTAATTCCTTCGCGTTGAATATAACCTTTCACCACCAATCTAGCCTTGTAGGTTTGTACCTTGCCATTTGCATCGGTCTTACGCTTGTAGACCCACTTGCAATCTATGGGTTTGACCCCTTTTGGCAATTCAACCAAGTCCCAATCTTGATTGATGTACATCGAGTCCATCTCGAATTTCATGGCTTCATACCACTTCTTTGAGTCAACATCTAATGTTGCCTCAGTGTAAGTTTTAAGGTCGTCCTTATCCGGGATCTCCATGTCATCTTGTTCCTCCACGAGGAAACCATAATATCTAGTGATTGGATTACGAACTCTAGTAGACTTACGGAGTTGTGGTTGTTCAGGCTGCACATTCTGATATTGAAAATTTTGTGGTACAGCGACTTCATCGTTGACCGGGGAGGCCTCAAGATTGATGCTTCCGGACGCTCCTTGAGCACTTTCGGATGTCTCTTTAGCTGGAGTTTGAACAATGTTATTCTCATTCAGCCTACTTGGAGTTCGTTTCTCAGGTATTGCAACTCCAATTACGCTCCCACTGGCTAAAAGAGGATCACTATGTGATAAACTTCTACTGATTCTTGGTCATGTTGCTTTGACAAGATATCATTCTCTTTGTTAATTTGTGGTTCTTGAATTTCTTCAAGTTCTATCATCTTACGGCCTTGTTCCTTGAAGACGTAGTCTTCTTCAAGGAACATGGCTTGCCTAGAAACAATCACTGACTGTTTCTCCGGTAGATAGAAATAATATCCTTTAGTTTCCTTAGGATATCCCACAAAATAACCCTTTTCACCTTTAGATTCCAACTTATCGGTGAGCATCTTTTCACAATCACGGGGCAACCCCATGTTTTGATATGCAAAAAAGTTGGCTTCTTGCCACACCATAATTCATATGGTGTATGCTCAACTGATTTGGATGGAATCCTATTCAGAATGTAGATTGAGGTTTGTAACGCGTATCCCCATAAGAATGTCGGAAGAGAGGAAAAACTCATCATGGACCTCACCATGTCTAACAGGGTTCGATTTCTCCTTTCGGACACACCGTTCATTTGAGGTGTTCCCGGAGGAGTCCATTGTGACTGGATTCCATGTAACTTCAAGTAATCAGTGAATTCATGGCTAAGGTATTCACCTCCTCGATCTGATCGAAGAGTCATGATACTCTTACCAAGTTACTTCTCTACTTTAGCCTTAAACTCTTTGAATTTCTCAAAAGATTCAGATTTGTGTTTCATAAGATACACATACTCGTATCTTGAAAAATCATCAGTAAAAGTGATGAAGTATCCGAACTGACCCCTAGCTAGAGTGGGCAATGGTCCACAGACATCACTGTGGATCAACTCTAGAACTTCTTTAGCACGAACTCCTTTCCCAGAAAAGGGTTTGTTGGTCATCTTGCCCTTGAGACAGGATTCACAATTACCATAAGACTCAAAGTCGAATGGGGTTAAGTAGTCTAACTTTCTTAACCTTGCTATCTTATTCTCATTTGCATGACCAACTCTGCAATGCCACAAGTAAGTTGGGTTTTCATGATTACTAAGTTTGAGTCGTTTGTTTTGTATATTAAGAATATTATGTCCATAATGCAACAAGTATAAGCAATTCAATAAAGGAGCATTCCCATACATATCACCATTAAGCGAAAAATAACAATTATTATTTGCAAAATGGAAGGAAAACCCTTCAATGTCTAATATAGGAATAGAAATAATGTTGCGAGTAATAGAAGGAACAAAATAACAATTATTCAGTTCAAGTCTAAAAATAGAGGGTAAATCTAAAATATAAAAGCCAACACGTTCAGCAGCAACTCTTGCTCCATTCCCAGCGTGTAGGGCTACTTCACCTCGCCTAACTGCCCTGCTATGCTTGAGACCCTGCCCATTAGTACAAATGTGTGAGCCACAACCGATATCCAATACCCAGCAGTTAGTATCATTTGTGGACATGTTTATCTCAATAACAAACATAACTGCTCCAAATTTCGAGATCATTGGGGAAATCGGGTGTGCCTTGATCTATTCAAGTGATTATTTAAATACATATTTAAATTAAATGATTAATTACTAGCATGAATTAATCCTAAATTAATTCAACATAATAATAAACAACATGTGTACACATAATTCACGAAATCCTAAACATGCGAACTAGGAGTTACTAATTACTAACCTCTTGAAGAATCAAACGGATGAATCAACCCAAGAGCCTTCCCAAATATATCCCCAAAGTCCACTTAACGTTATCCCAAGGGGGAGATTTCAACGAATCGATTTTAATGGGAGATAAATGAAATATTTTGCTACCACCTTTGTGGATTTCTAATATTTTCAACACATGGAATTGCACTTGGGAATGAAGAGCTCATCCCCTATAAATAGAGAGGAGGGGGGGGTACGAAAATTAGGGTTGGAAAATAGGGAGAAAATATTTTCTTGATCCCCAAGAAATCTTGAATATATCTCATATATTCTTTTCTCCTTAATTAAATTTTCCAAAAAAAAATCTCTTTCCCCTCTTCTACCTATATTTTCGAAAATTACACTAATAAAGGAGTCAAGATTTGACTTCTTGAATTTATGGGATAATTATGTATTCCTACAATAATTATCTCTTTCCATAAAATATCTACAAGAAAATCAAGACAGTCTTTTCTTCCTTTAATAGACAAAAATTTCGAAAATTACTATTGAAAATTTAGCAAGAATATTTTCTTCTCTCTCTCATTAATCGGACTTTATTTTGGTCTATTTGGAGGGCCTTTAGGAGAATTAAGATTGGACCTCCAATGGACTATGAAGCTATAATATTTTGGGCCAAATATTATTCAAGTCCATTAATATTAATTTATTTCACTATAAAATTAATATTGAACTATCCATCTTAACCCATATTACGATTTCACATATAACATGGCTCCCGGTCCTTATTTCTCGCGTTTAAGATTATCTTAGTCCATTAATTAATTAAGCCACTGAACAAGCTTTATATTAATTAATATCTTTGTCCTTGGAGTAAAGACAGCTCAACATTATTATCCATGCCGAAAATAAATTTCCACTTGCAAGATTTGGCATGATAAAGGATATGAGCCCACCAAGGGGACAAATCAAGCAAGACGTACTTGCACGCGATTCTTCATATTAAATGTTAGCAATCGTCATGTAATTAATAATATTGCCCAAGATATAAGGTATCGAATCGAATTGACTCTCTTCCCATCATAAGTCAAAGCAATAGTTATTAATTTCACACGATCCTATTTAAGGGATGGAGATTAAGAAACAACGAACCACTGAGGTATAATTCTTGTATATTCAAGATCAAGAATTTGTCCTTCAGAGGTCCTCATTCAACAAGACTCTAAATGCGCTAGTGTGATCCCTTGGTCAAGACAAAAGCCAATTTGGGTCTCACACTTCAACCGCTCATGATGGTTCGCTCATTTCCATCTGGGTTGTGAATTTGTACTTAATTACGAGGGTCATTAATTTGATATTCAAAGGATCGGGTATCACCAAATTAACTACAACGTAATACGCATCGCCTTATTGAACAAAGTTTGCAATAAACATATATAACATTCATTCATATTTAATGCAATGTTGATTAAATATTTATTTCAAAGAAATAAATAAGAAACTTCATTTGGTTATACAAAGTAAAAGCATAATTTTCAAAGATAACCCCAACAATCTTCCACTTATACTAAAAAGTCCGCTTTTAAGTATACTACAACATGTCTCGGTTTCTATGTGACATCTAATGTCACCCTACACAAAACCTAATAATATTTCTCCCACTTATACTCAAAGCGATTAGGCAACGCTTTTTGACACTCATTCCTTCCACATGTCTCTCGAATGTACTCGAGGCGCACTTTTGGAATGGATCTCGCTAGGTTGTCTTCCGATGCAATCTTAGCCACCTCAATGTCTCCTCTCTTAACGATTTCTCGTGATGAGATGGTATTTTCTTTTCAATGTGTTTGCCGACTTTTATGGGCTCGGCTCCCTTTGAATTTGCAATCGCCCGTGTTATCACAAAGAGACCGTGATTTTGTCGGGCAAATTCGACCACGCCCAAGTCCAAGAGGAAGTTCTTTAGCCAAATTGCCTGGCCGCCGCTTCACAAGCAAATGACGTGCTCGCCTATGGTAGAATCAAATATGCATTTCGCTTTACGCTTCCATGTCATGGCTCCTCCCCCATGCGTAAGACACTACCCGAGGTAGACTTTCCGAGTCAATGTCCGATTGAAATCCGAGTCCGTAACCGATGGGGATCGATCGTCGACTTGTAAACCAACATTCTCGTCCCGTGTCCTTTTCGTGTACTTCGCATAATGTTTTTTTACTTCAAATCGAATGCTCTTCCTGTGGTTACTTTGATATCTTGCCAACATGCCTACGACAAAGCAAATATCCGGTCTCATACACAGCATTGCATACATGAGGCTTCCCACAGCCGAAGCATAAGGGATGCCCTTCATATCATCTATCTCTTTCTGTGTCTTGGGACACATCTCTTTGGATAGATGGATTTCGTGTCTGTAGGTTACAAAGCCTTTCTTAGAATCCTGCATGCTGAAGCGCTTCAAAATAGTATCTATATATGAGGCTTGCGAAAGCCCGATCATTCTTTTCCTGCGATCTAGAGTGATCTTGATCCCTAGGATGTGACCGGCTTCCCCTAAGTCCTTCATATCAAACTATTTTGACAGCCATGCATTTATGTCTGATAACATCTTTACATCATTTCCGATGAGCAGAATGTCGTCTACGTATAGTACCAAAAATACCAATGCAGTTTTCCGTCACACTTTTTATAGACACAACTTTCAAATTCATTTTGATCAAATCCGTAGGATTTTATAACTTGATCAAAACACTGATTCCAAGCTCGGGATGCTTGCTTCAGTCCATAAATGGACTTCCTGAGCTTGCAAACCAGATGTTCTTGGCCTTTTTCAATGAAGCCTTCGGGTTGTTGCATATAGATTACTTCGTCAAGATTTCCATAAAGGAAAGTTGTCTTGACGTCCATTTGCCAGATCTCAAAATCTAGATGCGCAGCAATCGAAAGAGAATGCGGATGGACTTGAGCATGGCTACGGGCGAAAAGGTTTCCTCATAATCGATCCCTTCTTTCTGAGTGTACCCTTTTGCCACAAGTCTTGCTTTGAAGGTTTCAACCCTTCCGTCCGGTCCACTTTTTCTCTTGTATACCCACTTGCATCCGATGAGTTTTACCCCATCAAGTGGTTCGACTAGCTCCCACACCTTGTTGTGATCCATTGAACCCATCTCGACTTCCATTGCTGTTTGCCAAGATTGAGTATCTTTGTCTTGGATCACCTTGTTGTAGGACCATGGATCTGATTCTTCTGTGGAGATCAAGTCCGAAGACTCTCCGATCCCCAAGAATCTCTTGGCTTGTCTGATGACCCTCCCACTACGACGAGGTTCCGATTTTGTAGGCGTGACGTTTGGTATGTCATTTTGGACAGTTGGCAAATAAATAAGAAACTTCAGTTTGGTTATACAAAGTAAAAGCATACTTTTCAGTAAAACCCCAACAGAGACACCCTATGTCTTCTTTTCAGCTGCTAGAACCTTACAGTACTTCTTCCAATGCCCCTTCTGCTTGCAGTGGAGGCATACATCCTTGTCCACCCTCTCCTTCTTTTGAATTCCACCTTTGGGATTGAGGATGTTTGGCTTGGAGCTTGCCTTGCCCCTTCGCTTCTTCTTTCCTTTCGGAGTAGAAGAAGTAGAGGCACTCACCATGAGCACGAGCTTTTCCTTAGCAGTGGAAGACTCAAAAGTCTTTAGCATGTTATGCAGCTCGGGCATAGTCGATTCCATCTTATTCATATTAAAGTTTACCATGAAACTTGAATATGAATCGGGAAGCGACTGAAGAATGGCATAAACCGCAACATTGGTGTTAAGCTCAATGCCCAAACGACCAAGTTTCTCGATTAGCCCAATCATCTTCAATACATGAGGATAAACCTTCCCTCATTCAGACATCCGGAATCTAAATAGATCTCTCATCACTTCATAAATCTCGGAACGAGATTCAGAATCAAAGAGACCCTTCAAGTGCTTGATCATCTCTGTTGTACCATGAAATAATCCAACCCGAAGAAGCAATCAATTAGAGCGACTTTGATAGGAATCATGAGGCTGCGGAGCGACTTCTGTTGAGCTGATAAGGTCAAGAAGCGGCGTGGAAAGAGAATGGAGGTCGCGGGCAACCTTGGAAGGAACCGCAGGTCGGGAGAGACCTCAGACGGAAATTTATGGTAAAGGTGCAGATAATTGGGGGCGCGGATATCGCTGGGTAAGCAAGGCAAGCGTATCCAGAAGCGGAAACTGCGGGATTGACCGAGGAAACCCTAATCCTGGCGGCTGGAGGCCCTTAAAGCCCGTCGAAGGGAGCCCATGAAGATCTGTAACCTAATTTCTTGTCTATAAATATAACTTGTATCATTCATTGTAAAAGGGATGAAAATCATAGAGTTCTAGGTAGAAAATAATAGTAAGATACTCCTCACTTGGGCGCCCCCAGATGTAATCTTATTCAAAAAACGAACTGGGTAATCAAATTTGAGCGTATTTCATATTTTTTGTTCGTTACTTGTTCGATCCCATTCAATACTAGTGTGTTGCTAGACGTAAAATTTAGGTTACAACATTTGGCACCGTCTGTGGGAAATACTCTCTATCGATTTGCTCAAAATCAGCAGAAAACCCATCTCTTGTCAATGGCGATCAACCAAGGTAACGCTACCAGAAATGAGACGGACCACCACGACTGTATCGAGGCCTCCATGAGTTCACAGCGCTCTCACCCCATCATCCTAGAGGCCACCCCCGACTAGTGGAATCTCGTCTAGACACCGGAGGACGCCAAGGCCGTGTTGGCCATCCTCCTCAAGAAGCGCCTCGCCTTTGATGACGAGGACGAACAGCAGCCGATCAAGAAGGCGGCACACAATCTAGGGACTTCTAAGGGCAAGAACGCCCTTGTCAAAAAAGGGCGCTCCACAAGCCAACTGGCGTATGATCAGGCGAAGCACGCCATCATTTGGAATCGCAGGCTCCTGGAAAAGCCTGCAGGATCGGGCAACGTGTTCGATCGACTTGGAGGGTAAGAGGCCCAGAAAACCCCGATAGCCATCGAGGACAAGGCACACTCCCAACCCCGTCACGGCGGCCAGGTGGAGTGAGACCTAATTATGGCTCTAAACTTGCACCAAGACGAGTTGCCGAGAGGGTCGGCAATCCACCAAGGCGATCCACGAGTGACCTACCCCCCCAAGGATCGTCACGATGTGAAAATTGACGCGCTGGCCAGGACGGTCCAGCGACTTCTTGAGCGGGCAGAGAATCAAAGTGGCCCGGCTGGAGTGGACCACAATCTCACCATTCCCGACTCTCCCCTCAGGACCATGGGCGCGACGGATGCCACCAAGTGTCGGCTATTTTCCCTAACCCTGAGTGACCAGGCACATCAGTGGTTCACTTCTCTACTACTCTTCTCGGTAGATACGTTCGAACAGCTCGCCAGGTTATTCCTAACCCATTTTACGGCCATAGCACCGCGACTAGCTACCAAGCAGCGACTGATGAACACCGAACAAGCAAACAATGAGTCTGATCGGTCCTACATCGAAAGGATCGATAAACTCATACTCGAAGGGGATCCAATCGGGGACGAGGCCAAGGTACTCGGGGTTGATGCTGGCCTAAAAAAGGGAACCAAGTTATGGCGACGCATGACCACCGAATACCCGGTCAGTTATAACGACTTCCGAAGGTGAGCTAGCGACATTATACACGCATCAGAACTCCTGGAATCAAGGCTCTCCAATGACAGAGAGGTCACAGACTCCAAGAAGAGCTCCAAGAAAATTGGGGGGCATTACAAGGCACCGGGTAGCTTCAAGCCTTTTGAGGAAAACATCCCAATGAAACTGATGGAAGTGCTAGGTATGACACCTGGGCATGTCTACAACCAAATCAGAGACCGAGAGCTGCTCCTCCCGCCTTGACCTATCAAGAATAAGGGTAAGGCAAAACCCAACAAGTACTGCCACTTCCACGAACAGACTGGCCATTACACAAGTGAGTGCAAAGACCTACTCCCCCAGCTCTGGAGACTGTACGAAGACGGGCTGCTGGATGAATTTGTCAAGCGACCTCAGAGGAATCAGGATCACACCCAGAAAGGTCGCAAGCAGGTAAACCAACCCTAACAGGCCGAACCTGCTCCGGAGAACACCACACTATCCCCACTCGGGACAGTCTGGGGACTTTCCGCAACCGGTTCGTCCAAAAGACGAATGAAGGCGAAGATAAGGGAAATAGAGAATGCCAGAAAGATGGTGTTACCCGTCTTCATGGTAGGAGAGGAAACGAGAACGATCGAGTTTGGCGAAAGGGACAAGGCTGGAATAGTCTATCCAAACGTCGACCCTCTGGTAATCAAAACTAATATCATGGGCACGACCGTATGCCATTTGCTAGTGGACGGGGGAGCCTTCTGCAACATCCTTTTCAAGAAAAGCTTGGACCAGCTCGGGGACTATGACGTATACATCACCCCATGCGACCATGTCGTGAAAGGCTTTGGAGATGCAACCGTGAAGCCGATAGGAATGATCCGTCTAGCTGTGGAGTTAGTTTCCACTTTGAATGAAGAAATTAGGGCCACTAGGCTTTTAGATTTTCTAGTTGTCGACCTCTCGAGCTCCTATAATGGGTTCCTCGGGAGGCCTTTTGAACACGAATTCGAGGCTGCGTCCTCAACTTTTTATTTCTGTGTAAAGTTTCCCACCAAGAGTGGGCTGGTCGGCACCATCAAAGTTGACCAAGTTGATGCAAGGGGTTGTTTGATTTATTCCTTGTCTCTTTTAAATTCCGCACTGGTATCTAGCAAATAAATACTTGTAATAGATAGTGAAAAATAATGTGAAGTCTTAAATAACAAGACGAGCAAGAAAAGAAGCCGCGACGACCTCGATCCAAGGATGGGGCCCAAACCAGAAGAATTCCTACTCGAAGCAGAGATTGATGACCCACGGCAAAACACTCCAAGGGCCATCCCGGGGAAAGATCTCGAGAAAGTGAAGATAGACCCAGCCCGACCAGATCTTTAAGTAATCATAGGCTCCAAGATACCGAACGACCTGAAGGGGGAAGTCATCGGATTTCTCAAAAAGAACTTGGATGTCTTCGCATGGTCACACAAAGACATGGTAGGCATCGACCCAAACGTCACATGTCATAAATTGCGGATAGATCCGACTCGGAAGTCAATAGCCCAAAAAAGAAGGAAATTTGGCCCAGAAAAATATGTGGCGTTGGCCGAAGAAGTGAAAAAATTATTGGACAACAACCTTATCACACAGGCCGACCAGCCCCAATGGGTAGCTAACGGCGTACTGGTAAAGATATCAAATGGAACTTGGCGACTGTGTATCGATTTCACCGACCTCAACAGTGCTTGCCCTAAAGATTTCTTCCCTATGCCCCACATCGATCACCTGATAGATAATACGGCGGGCCATGAAATGATGTCATTTATGGACGCCTTTGCCGGTTATCATCAGATAGCTATGCATGAGCCAGACCGGCAACATACCTCTTTCCTGACAGAGAAGAGCATCTACTGCTGGAAAAGAATGCCTTTCGGTTTAAAGAACGTAGGGGCAACATACCAAAGACTGGTCAACCACATGTTCGCCGATCTCATCGGCAAGTCAGTGGAGGTTTACGTGGACGACATAGTCGTCAAGAGCCTGAGGTCAGAAGATAACCTGACGCACCTGGCACAAACTTTCGATATCCTAAGGAAATTCAACATGCAACTAAACCCCAAGAAATGCAATTTCGGGGTCGAGTCGGGGAAATTCTTGGGGCATCTGGTGAGTAAGCGGGGGATAGAGGCGAACCCCACCAAAGTCAAAGCCATATTGGACATGTTGGGGAATTAATTGCACAGATCTATTCGGGATGAATATTTAAATACAAATTTAATTCTAACAATTATTACTAGCATGAATTAATCCTATATTAATTCAAATAATAATTCAACAACAAATCATGCATATAAACAGTTCACATAAATCCTACGCATGCGGAATTGCTACGGGTTTACGTGAACTAACCTCTTGGAGTGGCAATGGTCTCGTTGATAAAACACACCAAAAAGCCTTCCCAAGTATTCCCTAGTCCTTGCTCGTCAATCCGGTGGAAGGAAGCTCGCGAACAATTAACAAAAGGGAAAATAAAAATTTGTTGCACCACCTTTGAGGATTTACTAATTTTTCCAGCACATGAAATTGTACTTGGGGATGAAGAAATCATCCCCTATTTATAGATAGGTGGTGGCCGATTTTTGTCATGGAATAGGGAGGAAAAAATCTTTTCTTGATCTCCAAGAATCTTGAATATATCTCCTATATTCTTTTCTCCATAATTAAAATATTCCATAAAATCCCACCTTCTCTTGTTATGGTTATTTTCGAAAAAAATAAGGATAAAGATTCCAAGATTTGGATCTTCTTGAATTTATGAGATATACCTGTATTGCAAGAATACATATCTACCATAATATCTTTTCAAGAAAATCAAGAAAATCTTTCTATCCCTTATTCTTTCAAATTTTTTGAAAATTAACATATAAATAACCAAGTGGGAGATTTCTTGAATTTAATGAGATAATCTTGTATTTCAAGAATACATATCTTCATTCCATAACAAAATTCAAAGAAAATCTTTCTCCTCTTTTATTTATATTTTTTGAAATTAATGAGGAAAAATAGCAACAAAATTTATTTTATTTTTAAACACCTTTTTCAGTTATTGGACTTTATGTTGGGCTACTTGAGGGGCTAGGAGAATTAAGATTGGACCTTCCAATGGATCTTGAATTATTAATATTGAGCCACAATATTATTCAAGCCCATAAACATTAATTAATCCCACTACATAATTAATATTGCACTATCCATCTTAATCCATATTACAGTCAATATGGCTCTCGGTTATTATTTCCCGTGTTTAAGATTATCTAGCCCATTAATTAATTCAAGCAACTGAAATAGCTTTCCATTAATTAATATCTTTTATCCTTGTTAAAGGAACGGTTCAACATTATTATCCATACCGGAAACTAGTTCCACTTGCAAGATTTGGTATGATAAAACTTATGAACCTCCCAAGGGGGCAAATCGAACAAGCGTACTTGCACAAGATTCTCCGTATTAAATCTTAGCAATCGCATATGACCAATAATATTGCCCAAGATATAAAGTATTGAATCTCGTTGATTCTCTACCCGTAATAAGTCAAAGCAATAATTACTAACCACACGCGATCCTATTTAAGGGACGAAGATTAAGAAATAACGAACCATTGAGGTATAATTCTTCCTAGTTCAGTTCTGAAGAATTTGTCCTCCTGTAGGTCCTCTTCAGTGCACTAAACATGCACTAGTGTAATCTCTTGGTCAAGACAAGCCAATCTGAGCCTTACACTTCAACCTTTCACGATGAATTATTCATTTCCATCTAGGTCGTGAATGGTGTAATTTTGGTTACAAGGAACTGTTAATTTAATCTTCTGTGATCTGGTATCACTAAATTAACTACAATGTAACACGTACTATTTATTGATGCAGTAAATATATATAACATTCGATGATATTTAAAGCATCAGTGATAAATAATTTATTTAAGTGAATAAGACCAAAATTCAGTTTGATTATACAAAGTAAAAGCATACTTTCCAGTATAATCCCAACAGGACATGGGGGCACCTCGAAATGTAAAGGAAGTACAGAAACTCACGGGATGCCTGGCCGCCTTGAACCGGTTCATCTCCCGAATGGGGGACAAGTGCAAGCCACCGTTCGACACCATCCGAAAAAGTCAAAATTCGAATGGACACATGAAAGCCAGGAAGCTTTTGACAAAATCAAAGCCTACTTGGCGGATGTAAGCATTATGTCGAAACCAGTTCCGGGGGAAAAGATTTTCCTATACCTCGCAGCTTCCGAAATGGCTCTAAGTGCAGTCCTTGTTCGAGTAGAAGACAGGAATGAATTCCTAATTTACTTCGTCAGCCAGGCACTGAACGAGACGGAGCAGCGATATCCGGCACTGGAAAAACTGGCATACACGCTAGTCATGAGCGTAAGGAAACTAAGGCCATACTTTTTCAACCATCAAGTCGAGGTCCATACTTCCACACCCCTGAGGAATGTATTGCATCGACCAGACAAATCGAGACAATGTCTCAAATGGGCAATCGAGGTCGGACAATACGGAGTAACTTATGCACCCTGACCTGCCATCAAAGCCTAGGCATTGGCCGACTTCATCGTGGAACTCACCTTCTCATCAGAGGCCGAGTGTTCAAATAGCCCATCGTGGGAGCTATTCATGGACGGATCAGTGACCTCCCATAAATCGGGGGCCGGTATAGTTCTAATGAGCCCGGAGGGAACCTTTTTCCAGAACGCCATCACTTTTGACTTTCCCGCAACTAACAACGAGGCCGAATATGAAGCGCTCATTAGCGGCCTAGAAATGTCGACGGCTATGGGTGTCAAAAGACTGCAAGTCCGTACAGATTCTCAACTTGTGGCCTAACAGGTCTCGGGAGAATATGAGGCAAGAGACGACAGGATGGCTGCCTACCAAGAGGTTGTGAAAATACTGTGTCAGAAGTTCGACCAAATTCATGTCAAGCTAATCCCGAGAGAACAAAACTCGCAAGCCGATGCGTTAACACGACTAGCGACTTCCGAGGGATAACCAGAGATGAAAGATGTCACCATCACGACATTATCCCACCCATCTACCACACACGCGAGAGTCGCGACCTTGGAAACCCCAACATCGAGCTGGATGACACCCATCATCGAATACATGACAACAGGTCTCCTGCCAACAGACAGGATCCAAGCTCGGTAGCTACAATTGCAAGCCGCAAGATACACGATGATCCAAAACGAGCTATACAAGCGTAGTTTCAGCATCCCCCTACTCCGTTGCATCACACCTGAACAAGGGCAAGTGATCCTGCGCGAAATGCACGAAGGGGCATGCGGAAACCACACCGGGGGAGAATTGCTGGCCCACAAGACCACAAGACAAGGGTATTTTTGGCCCACACTAAGGGCCGACGCCATCATCTTCTCCCGCAAATGTCATAAGTGCCAAATCTATGCTCCTTCCATAAAAAGTGCCCCAGAAGAGCTCACAAGCATTCTCAGTCCTTGGCTATTTGCAAAGTGTGGGATAGATATTATTGGCCCAATCCCAACAGCACCGGGTTCGGTCAAATACGCCCTGGTGGCGGTAGATTACTTTACAGAATGGGCCGAAGCTGAGGCACTAGCGACCATAGATCAAAACCAAGTCATCAAGTTTATATGGAGCAATATCATCTGCAGATTTGGTTTACCACAAGCAATCATATCAGACAATGGTAAACAGTTCGACGGCCTCAAAGTCGAAGCATTCTTCAAGAAATGGAAGATCACGAAACTCTTCTCGACCCCATACCACCCGTAGTCGAACGGCCAGGTCGAGGCCGTGAACAAGATCATTAAACACACTCTCAAAGCCAAGATTGAGGGGGGCAAGGGAAAATGGGCTAGCGAGCTCCCGGATGTTTTGTGGGCCTACAGAATGACCTGAAGAAATTCAACAGTTGAAACCCCCTACTCACTAGCCTTCGGGACCAAGGCGGTTATACACGCGGAGGTCAACTTCCCCAGTCTTCGCACAAGTCAAGTCACCTTCGACCAAAACGAGGAGGCCTTGACTAGAAACCTCGACCTGCTCGAAGAAAGGCGGCTGGAGGCCAACATGAGAAACGCAAGGTACAAGCAAAGGTCGGAGAAGTACTATAACTCCAAAGTACGACTCCGACGCTTCAAAGAGGGAGACTTGGTGCTTAAGAAGGTACTCGGCGAATCGAAAGGAGCCCTCGGTCCGAACTGGGAGGGCCCATTCAAGATCTCAAAAATCTTGCCTAATGGTGCCTACGAGCTCGAACGATCGGATGGCGCCAAGGCTCAATACCCGTGGAACGCAACACATTTGAGGAAATATTATCAATAAGTTTACACCCTTGTAATCAATTATTTATCAATAATAATGTCTTTTTCTTCCTCTCAAAATTCCTGTGTAAAACCCAAAGGGATTATGTAAAGAAAACATAAATTACCCGAGGTACGACTTTCGACATACCGAGGGAAGGATCGACACCCCTTGAGGGGCGACCTCTCCCGAATTTGTAAGATGACCAAAAGTTAAAGTCCAAACATAAAGTCGCGCTAACGATAAGACGACAAGGACAAATAAAAATCAAGTCGCGTAAGGAAATCAAGTCAACACATCAAAGGAATGAGAAAGGGAAATTTCATTAATATTCATAATGCGGCCCGAAGGCGGATACAGGGAAACATGCCCAAAGGCTGATACATAAAAAAAAAAAAAAAAAGGTACAGCAAGATAAGGGTCTTCCAAAGTACCGCCGCTTAGGGCCCTACAGAACCGCCGCTCTGCCTCTCCGCAACCTCCAGCAAAGGGACCTCGGGAGTCGATTCTGACTCCGGCTGGACAACCTTCGGATCGGGGAGTGGGCGCAAAATCCAACTTGGATTAGCAAAAAGGAAAGGTCGACGCCCATGTCCTCCAAAACCTTAATCTCCGGATGGCGGTGAAGCGGGGAGGGTAACGCGGATCGTAATTGAACAATTCGGCAACAAAAAGGGCGAGGTCGCCTTCCGTTACCATGAAAGACGGATGGCCCCGACATAGGCCATCACATACGTGAAGTTCACGTTGAGCTCATCGATGCTCTTGAAATCATCCTCCCTGGCGGTCAGCACCACTACCGGCCTCAACCGGCTGCCCACTACAGCCGACACATTTGCCTTTTCACCTCAACTCCCTCGACCTGTACCATGCGCCCCAAGGCATCGAAGTCACTTGAGCAGCCCTTGAGTTGAAGACTCCAATTTCTTCCGAAAGATCGGGTCAGAGAGATCAGCATCTTTTGCCCGATCGTGATCCCGGGCTTCACGACTTCTTCAGCTCGCTCCAATCCTGTTTGGTCCAGCGAAAGACCGGGTCTCGGATAGAAGACCGCTATGAAATGGGCAAGGGCGGTCGAGTTTCCGTCGCCTTTGCCGACGAGCATTCTTGTGGTCCGATTAAGGCCACCCTGGTTCAGTTTCTGCAGACCCCTCGAGATAAAAGGGCCAACTTTTAGGGATCCTGTACCGACGATATGACCCGCCTCGCCGGCTTCCAGGCCTGCGGGCCAAACTTATGCGAGGTGAGCTCCGCCGCAAAAAGAGATTCGGAGTCGACAGTTGGGAGAAGAATAGAAAAAGATTCACACCATCAGGAACTTACTCGCTGACACGGTCGGTGTCCCAACCTAACCAGGAGCCGATCTCCTCGAGGTGCGGGGGCGAGCCGCGAGGGATTGATGCGGGGTTGCGACCTCCTGGGCTCCTCGGCCGGTCAACCGCCGCTTTTTCGAAAGGTGCTCGGCCAGCTCTTTGTGCTTCCTCTTGTCCTTGTCAAAAAGCGCAGGGGCCTATGGAGTCGAGCTTCGGGGAGGGGTATCACCGGGCTACCACGCGTTTTCATTTGGCCAAGAACCGACTTTTTCCTGGAAGCCATGATCGCTGCGGAGGGCTGACGAACGGTAGACTGGAATGTCAGGATCTGCACACCAGAAAAAAAATCAGCCACCAAAAAAAAAACATAGTGGGAGGTCGAAAGCATAAGAACTGGTACTCACAAGGGATGCTCAAGTGACGAGGATGGGTATACAGCCCGGCCTTTAACCGATAGAGATTAGAGTTAAGGGCGTTGACGTCACGAAGACTCGGGGCAGTGTCGCAAACGATCTTGAAAGCCTCTTGGGAGTCCCAGTACAAGTCGGCGGTCGAGGGCATAAACACTGGAAAAGAAAAGGAGAATGAGATTAGTATGACTTCGAAAGTATAAAAAGAAAAGTATATCGTGTTCAACTCGACGCGCGTAATGGGCAGTGTACTTGAAGGGTCCGTTGATTCCCAAGCACCCCCAACAAACAACCACTTTCATTGCCAATCGACGACTTTGTTCGGAATCCCACTCACGAGCTCCCGGCCCTTGTAAAGTCGTACGATATTATAGCCACTGTCTTGAATGATTGGCGACATCACATAAGCGACCTCGCCAGGGGTCGGCATCCGGGTTTAGCCCAGCTAACCCCAGAACGGTCATCGAAGAGATTATGTAGCTCCAGCCAGGTGATCTGAGTAAGGTTTTGATTCCAAGCCGCCAGTAGGTGGGAGATCACCGGGTGAAGGGGAAAGCGAATCCCCACCTCCATTGTGTGCTCGTTAACCGCAATCATCTCTGGAGGCAGTTGGTCGGCACTCTCGTCGGAGGTCGCCCCATAAAAATGCACGTCTCGGGGCACTTTATACAACCGGCGAAGGGAACGCCGCGTGCCTATCGGACAAAACCGATTTGCACTTAGACAGGTCAGAAGCCATGTACTAAGTGCGGACGAACCTCCTATATGCACGTTCAGGTCGCTTATATGGGGCCTCAGTCGAGTAAGAATGGTAGTCAAAAGCCCGCTCGTAGGCCCCGTAATCCCGGGTCGGAGCCGAGGTATCGACGGGTTGTTCCCGCTCGGACGCGGCGGGCCGGAATGTGCCAATATCCAAGGAAGGGAGATGAGTAATATCCTCTAACTCCAATAGAAATTGCTCATCCATGCCCTCGGTGTCCCAGACAATGCGCTGGATACCCACAGATGAGGATCAGCCCTCACGGCCGGCGGCCAAACTGGAGCCACGGTGTTGCCAGAGGTGGGTTATTGCTGTGTTGTCCATCTCTGAGGACGAAGAAGCCAGAGGACGAAGAGAAATGGGTGTCGAAGGATCGGAGGCCATTGAAAGAGTGTGAAAAAAGGGGGATTACCTGAATGTAGTCTCGTCGGAATCTCGAAAGTTCGCCTGGAGAGGTTGAAGCTTGGGTTCGGAGGAGAGTTTGAGTTGTGCGAGAAGGAAGAAATGGCAACAAGTATGAAGCCCTATCCCTTTTTATAGAAGGAGACGGGGTTCAAAGTGTAATAGAGACATAAGTCGAACCCCTCTCGAGGAAACAAAGTCGCACAAGTCGCGCGTAATCTACACCGCGTTCACCTGTTGGAGAGGCTTGTTGCGCATGACCTCATCCGCCTACAACATCATCATGGTGAATCCATCAAATCTCACACGGATCAACGCAATGGTCCACCTTCCCAAGGCTAGCCAGGCGTCTCGGGAACGTTTCCCGAGGTCGACCCGCCACAGGTCGATCAAATTACAAAATCAAGCCTAGGTCTCGATGCAGGCACGCGACCTCGACTTGAGGGGCAATTGTTGTACCATGAAATAATCCAACCCGGAGAAGCAATCAATTAGTGCGACTTTGATAGGATTCATGAGGTCGCGGAGCGACTTCTATTGAGCTGAGAAAGTCAAGAAGCGGCTTGGAAAGAGAATGGAGGTCGCGGGCGACCTTGGAAGAAACCGAAGGTCGGGAGCGACCTCAGACTGATATTTATTGTAAAGGTGCAGATAATTGGGGGCGTGGATATCGCGGGGTAAGCAAGGCAAGTGTATCCAGACACGAAAATTACCGGATTGACCGAGGAAACCCTAATCCTGACGGCTGGAGCCCCTGAAAGCCCGTCGAAGGAAGCCCATGAAGATCTGTAACCTAATTTCTTGTCTATAAATATAACTTGTATCATTCATTGTAAAAGGGAGGAAAATCATAGAGTTCTAGGCAGAAAATAATAATAAGATACTCCTGGCTTGGGTGCCCCCAGATGTAGTCTTATTCAAAAGACGAACTGGGTAACCAAATTTGAGCGTATTTCATATTTGTTGCTCGTTACTTGTTCGATCCCATTCAATACTAGTGTGTTGCCCTAGACGTAAAATCTAGGTTACAACAATCTCGAAGGGAAGCATCCTCTCATGCTGCCTTTGCAGCTCAGGAGTCATCCCGAGGAGCATAACAAACTGAGCCTGGGAAGCATCATCTTGATGCTTCTTCTGAGCCTCGGCGTCAAACACTTCGACTTCTTCAGTACCAACCTCCGGGGTAGCAGGGATTGGCGTGTCCAACACGTACTCAATCTTTTCTTGCCTGAGCACCAAACGAACGTTTCGGTGCCAGTCGAGAAAGTTTGGCCCAGC
Organism: Stenogyne calaminthoides; assembly: GCA_037126765.1. Taxonomy (NCBI): domain Eukaryota; kingdom Viridiplantae; phylum Streptophyta; class Magnoliopsida; order Lamiales; family Lamiaceae; genus Stenogyne; species Stenogyne calaminthoides. Next base: position 23,046,102 of record JBBCBC010000015.1, read on the forward strand.
CAATTTGTTCGTTTCCAAAACGCCTCTCAATGACAAGTTATTCATTTCAACAATCCTAGAGAAATAAAATAAAACAGGAATTAAACACATAACTCCTATGATCAATAATCAGCAATCAAAATAAATGTTGCCATTTAAGTTTATTTATTCTCCATTATTTTCACATATTCGACGACCTCATCGGAAGAATACGAATTTATATCCAATATAAATCATAATGGACTAGGATCCACATTAAAATCCAATTTAATACTTAGTCAAACTAATGGTCTTAATTGAACCCTAGACAATAAATCAGACATTCTCAATATATGAGGTACGTTGCGAGAAACGTGCAACTACCTGTAACTGTAACATGGACTATTGCGATTTCCTCCTTTCATTCACGAATACTCGATTAGCCCTGAACGTGATGAAGTGTCTATTCAAATAACTTAATCGATTTATCTCAAATCACTAACTGATCATTCGTGTCACCCTTGGTCACAAAGTCCAAGGAGACGTGCATTGGCCAATGACTTTGATCCAATTATGACGAGAAGAAGAGTATTCTCTCTAAATCCACTTTGAGGAATGAATCCTTTTCTTGGCTCAACTACCACGCACATGCATTTCGTGATGAACTAAATCCAAGCCATATCTACCCATGGAAGGGTGTAAGTGCGTCGGTCATGGTCAAAGTTCATCACTCCACACATGTCGTGCGTATTGACCTCAAGTCAAAGGAGTATCGCATCGCTCCCAGTAACCGAGACACCCGTAGACACAAATAGTGGAACTACATCAAACGATTGCTCGGATGGGTATACCAATACCCTCTAAGGTATTTGTGCATCCATCATGAGATACCTAGTATCTCGTAATAAGTGAGATATTACTACACTCTCTATGAGTATGATGCAGATCGCACACCGATCTCCATTGCATCATCGATATCCCATTCTCAATGATCCTTGATCGGGGCTGTTTGAGAATCATGCTTAAGTAATCTGAGTTCTCACGTACTCAATGACAGCAGTGATTCAAGGGAACACAGATAAGAACAAATGCAAACAATCAAACATAATATTCTAATAAGTGTAATGCCATATATTTAATATTAAATAAATAATAATATTAAACCAACACTGAATATTATCTTAGTATTATGTCCATACAAAGGATTGTCTCTAAGACACTAACACTAACAGACAATTGGATGCCTGCAAAACAGATCTGGCAATTCTACTATCAAATTTTCAATTTAATGGCCAACTTAATTTAAATAACAATTTAAAAGTCAGAGCTCGAAACCGAGGCTCTGATACCAGTTGTTGGGAAATTGGGGGTGCCCGAATCTATTCGAGATGAATTTAAATACATATTTAAATTAATCAATTAATTACTAACATGAATTAATCATAAATCAATTCAACATAATAATTAATAAGCAAATGAACAACATGCATACACATAATCCACGTAAATCCTAAGCATGCGGAATCTAGGAATTACGAGATTACATACCTCTTGTAGAGACAACCGTTGGGACATTGGATCAACCCAAAGAGCCTTCTCAAATATATCCCAAGTCCACGAACGTAATCCGGTGGGAGGATTCGCACGAACGATTTTAGCAAAGGAGAAATATAAAAATATTTTGCCACCACCTTTGTGGATTTCTAATATTTCCAACACATGGAATTGCACTTGGGAGTGAAAAAATCATCCCCTATTTATAGGACTAAGGGAGCCGATTTTTTCAATGAAAAAATAAGGAAGAAAATATTTTTCTTGATCTCCAAGAAATCTTGAATATATCTCATATATTCTTTTCTCCTTAATTAAAATTTTCCATAAAAATCTCTTTCCCCTTTATCCTATTATTTTAGAAAATTAACAAGGAAAAAGAAACAAGATTTTGTTTCTTGAATTTATGGGATAATTATGTATTACAAGAATACTTATCTCTTTCCATAAAAATCTCTTCAAGAAAATCAAGTAAATCTTTCTTCTTTTTTCTTACATATTTTTCGAAAATATTAGGAAATATTAGGCAATAATATTTTCTTCTCCTTTTCATTAATTGGACTTAATTTTGGGCTATTTGAGGGGCCTTTAGGAGAATTAAGATTGGACCTCCAATGGGCTATGAAACTTTAATATTAAGCCAAAATATTATTCAAGCCCATTATTATTAATTTATTCCACTATAAAATTAATATTGAACTATTCATTTTAACCCATATTACGACTTTACTATAATATGGCTCCCAGTCATTATTTCCCGTGTTTAAGATTATATTAGTCCATTAATTAATTAAGCCACTGAACAAGCTTTATATTAATTAATATCTTTGTCCTTGAAGTAAAGACAGTTCAACGTTATTATCCATACCGAAAATAAATTTCCACTTGCAAGATTTGGTATGATAAAGATTCTGAGCCCACCAAGGGGACAAATCAAGCAAGCCGTACTTGCACACGATTCTCCATATTAAATCTTAGCATCGTCATGTAACAAATAATACTGCCCAAGATATAAGGTATAGAATCGCATTGACTCTCTTCCCATCATAAGTCAAAGCAATAGTTATTAATTTCACACGATCCTATTTAAGGGACGGAGATTAAGAAATAACGAACCACTGATGTCTAATTCTTGTATATTCAGTACCGAATATTTTATCCTTCTGTAGGTTCTATTCAATGCATCATAATGCACTAGTGTAATCTCTTGGTCAAGACAAGTCAATCTGAGTCTTACACTTCAACCTTTCATGATGGATTGTTCATTTCCATCTGGGTTGTGAATTTGTACTTAATCACGAGAAACTTGTTAATTTGATCTTCTGTGATCTGGTATCACCAAATTAACTACAACGTAATATGTACTTACTTATCAAACAAGTTTGCAACAAATATATATATATATATATATATATATATATATATATATATATATATATATATATATATATAACATTCATTCATATTTAATGCAACAGTGATTAATAATTTATTTCAGTAAATAAATAAGAAATTCATTTTGGTTATACAAAGTAAAAAGCATACTTTTCAGTATAACCCCAACAACACCATGAGCAAAGGCTTTTCCTTAGTGGTGGAAGACTCAAAGGTCTTTAGCATGTTATGCAGCTCGGGCATAGTCGATTCCGTCTTATTCATATTAAAGTTTACCACGAAACTCGAATATGAATCGGGAAGTGACTGAAGAATGACATAAACAACAACATTGGTCCCGAGCTCAATGCCCAGACAACCAAGTTTCTTGATTAGCCCTATCATCTTAAACACATGAGGGTAAACCTTCCCTCCTTCAGACATTCGACATCTAAACAGATCTCTCATCACTTCATAAATCTCGAAACGAGACTCAGAATCAAAGAGATCCTTCAGATACTTAATCATCTCGAAGGGAAGCATCCTCTCATGCTGCCTTTGCAACTTGGGAGTCATCCCGAGTAGCATAACACACTGAGCCTGGGGAGCATCCTCTTGATGCTTCTTTTGAGCTTCGGTGTCAAATGCCTCGGCCTCATCAGTACCAGCCTCCGGGGTAGCAGGGATTGGAGTGTCCAACACGTACTCAATCTTTTCTTGCCTAAGTACCAAACGCAGGTTTCGGTACCAGTCGAAAAAATTTGGCCTAGCCAATTTGTTCGTTTCCAAAACGCTTCTTAGTGATAAGTTATTCATTTCAACAATCCTAGAGAAATAAAATAAAACGAGAATTAAAACACATAATCCTATGATCAATATTCAGCAATCAAAATAAACATAGCCTTTCAAATTTATTTTGTCTCCATTATTTTCACATATTCAACGACCTCATCGGAAGAATACGAATTTATATCAAATATAAATCATAATGGACTAGGATCCACATTCCTACTATCATAATATCTGCTTGGGCTGATAACTGTGATAGCAGAACTGGTAGGTCTCCAAACCAATTGCAAAACTTGTAACTCCTAGTTGATTGAACCTAGTTCAATCTGATGCCCCTTGACTTTTGTTTCCCTGCTTGGGCTGGTGAAAAAAAATCAAGTTAATTTACAACAATCAAGCGGCGACACTATGTGTCCCTACGAAAGTCTCGTTAGATGTAGATCCGAGCAAAAGAATTGGGCATTAAATATTCATTGGAACATAATCTCCGGTTTACTTTCAAATTTGATGGAAGACATCGTTCAATTTAATGAAAATCATATTTTAGTGAGCATCATTTTATAAGGTGGGGTATTATTTGCTTAATCGATATCCAACATGTTAATCTACATCACATTTAAGCAATTATTGGGCGTCGCCTACCCAAACCTGACATTATACGGACAAACACTGATGGTCCCTAGTAAAACTGATTTTGTGCGTGCGGAAGCAAACATTTCAGTTCGGTGCGTATAAAAAACAGGGGTGAGGACAGAGTGATTACAGATTTTTGCATTTTAGGCTCATGTGTGTTGTTTTGCTTATAATAGAATGCATATGACAAGTAAAACATAAAGCAGTAAAGAACACACGATTTTATAGTGGTTCGGAGTCCAACTCCTACATCCACTCTTCCCTATCATCAGGGGCTCCTACTAAACCAACTGGACTTAGTTTAACGTGTTAGTCCAACACCCAACAGATGTTTATCGAGTTCACACTCACCTACAAACTTATCCTATCAAACTGATTTGGGTAAGGTTTGTTTGGTTTCCAACGAGGTTGAGATTTTCCCTTACATTTGTTTAGCCTCAATGCTAAGGATGGGAAAATCTCTCTAAGCTTAGGATACATCGTGGGTTGCTTAGATTGAGTTCTAGAACACTCTTGAATATATGCGTGTATATCTACAGACTTGTGTTCTAGGGTGGGAATGCTAGATGATTTGGCTTGATGGATGTTTCACGCATTTTCCACACCTGATAATGAGGGAAGAACTTGTATTTATAGTGTGGATTTGAATGTTACCGTTGGATGGAGTCACATTCAAATCCATATTATTCTGTAGCTTCTTGCAGCTTTTCCAGGCTGGTTGTCTTCCTCTCATTGGTCCACGTCAGCTGATTCTAACGGCTATATTCCTCAGTGTTGGGAAATTTATAGTTTTGATGAAAGTTCCAAAAACACATGTAATAGGACCAGTCAGACCTGTTAGCTGACTGATGTTTATATTACCTGCTATAGGAGACCAGTTGATAATGATTGTATAGAACAACTTATGAAATAGATAGGTCACATATTGAGGGGGAAACTCAATATGTATAGGTCAGATCTGAAGACTCAAAGGACAGCAGATATCCGACAGGCCAGAATGCAAGACAAGAATAGAAGATCAGATCGTTCTGATCTGGTCAGATATCTCAGCTAAAGTCATAAAGATCAAACTCTGAATACTCGAAGATCAGACCAGAAGACCTACATCAGCAGAGTCTGCTAGTTGAAGCTAAGTCAACCGGCACCTGAAGACTCTATCAGGTAGACTGATCAGTTCAGACTGATCAGGTCAGCTCACCAGGTGAAATCTGATGTTTCACCTAATCATACGTCGACGATCTGAACAAGAAGAATGTCAAGCTTAGTTGGAAGAACAACACTGAAAAGTGAGTCTGCTATCCAATAAGAACAAGACACGTATGATCGGAGCCGGCAATTGCGGGATTTGATGCTACCTCTCTGTAACGGCTACAAAATACAAATTCACGCTTTCGGCCATGCTGTTCCTGAAGCACGTCACATCAAGCCTGCAAGTCTACCAAATATAGCCTGAAATTCAAATTGCTCTCCAACGGCTCTTTGATTTCAAGGTCTATAAATATGGGATCACTTCAAAGTGAGAACACACGGAAACAACAAAAACGCTGAACAATCAAGAAGCTCAAGCTAATATCAGATTTCCGCACAAGAACACGAACAAGAAGATTAAATTTTTATTAAGTGTTCATCCCATAAATTCTTAGCATAGAAATCTTTCCATCTAGCTGTTAGGCTGCTTGTACGCAAGAAAAGATTTCATAGTTGGAACCAAAAACAATCTTACCCAAACCCCCAAGTTAGGTTAAGTTGTTTAGCAAGATTTCAGACTAGGGTTTCTAGTTCTGATCTCTGGGATCGGTTGAGTGTGAACTCTTTAAACATCTAGTTGGTGTACTGTGTTGGACTTACACATAAAACAAAGTCCAGTTGGTTAAGTAGGTGCCCCTTGTGATAGGGAAGAGTGGACGTAGGACTGGTTTGTCCGAACCACTATAAATCTTGTGTGCTTTACCGCTTTGATTAACGATTACACAATCGCACACAACCTTTAAAACGCATACATATTCCAAGTTGAGATCGCTTAGCACCAAGCTTCGATCCGATCAAACTGACACTTCAAATAACCGATTAAAAGATTAACTTTGAATCTGATTTATCAAACCGGTTTTTCACACGGATAAAACTTAAGCTTCCGCACACACATCGCTTAAACCGATATTACCGAATCGATTCGCCTTGAGCGACAAGAAGTTGGTTATCACCAAACCGATTCACTCACTCGATCAAAGTTAATCGCCTCACACCCGATTTGCACAAAAGTTTTCGTAAGTCTATTCACCCTCCCCTCTAGACTTCGCCCTCACAAAAACCCGTTCGGGACCTACAAGTGGTATCGAAAGCGGTTGGGTTCTACGCACCAATCGACTTCGGTATCATCGATTCTTGAGGAAGAATCTTTGTGGTCAATCGAATCGGTCTTGAAAAACCGTTTTAAAACTCATTTATTTTCCAAAATCACTCAACATGGATAACACCTCGTATGTATCATGATCCGGGGTTCTCAATCGATGAGTATGCAGATTGGGCCATATATATGACCAACCATCTAGGTTTGATAAGCGGCGAATGATGGAAGTCATCGAAAGAGGACCCATCATCATTTATTACGACAACCCCGCAATGGGAGGAGATCCGGACTTTTGAATCGGAAGTCTTGTGCGAAAAAAGCCCAAATTTGATGGATGCAGAGGAAAGAAAGTCGCACACACTCTAGATACTATTGCAAGGCATATTATCATGAAAACAATGGATAAGGTCACCAAGGAAAAGATTAAATATCTCAAAATCTGCGAAAAGCAATGTGGGATACTCTAAATGAGATATGCGAGGAAATGAATGAGATAAAAGACAAATAGTCTACAAGCCGAACCGGTGAAGTTCAAAAAATCAAGATGCCGCCAATGAAACCATCAACGAACTCGATGGAAGGATTACAATGTCTATAAACAAGCTTCGAGAACTTGGTAGAGAGATGTCCGATAAAGATATCAATTACAAAATCCTAAGGCCTCTCACCAAGAAATGGGACATGAAGGTCACGGAATCAAGGATTGCCAAGACATCTCAAAGATAAAGCCAAGTAGCTTGTTCTTGAGTCTTAAAGCTCACGAAGTTCGATCCGATTGAAAGAGGACAAGCGATGAAGATGAGGTGCCCATTGAAGCCTCAACTTCAAAATCGCTTGCTTTTAAGGCAACCAAAGAAGAAACGGGCCAACGAACCTGTTGGGAATATAATGAGTCAGCAGTAAGAGATCGCTTCCGCTACCAGAAGCTTGAGAAGTCAAACGCTCAACTTGGTAAGTATCAAGATTTTATAAGGACTATCAACATACCGAGGGAGAGATAGGAGATCAGCCAACAGATTCCCAAAAGAACCAGATCCGATGATCGGAGGGATCACAGAGATGAAAGGAAAAGAGATAGTCGACCGGCGGAAGAAGAGATAACCAATCGCATGTAAGAAGCTCCATCACTACTATCGAAAAGCTAAGTCACCCGACAGGTCATACGACATGAGTGATTCACCCGAAGGAAAGGTTCGTGGATCAAGGAGCGTCTTCACCGTGAAAAAGCCAGTCACTATAAATACAGATCGCCTGCACTGGACACCAAGAGAAAGGGAAGAAAAGAGGAACGTAAGAGAGCAACGCGATAGGGACGTAAGAGCCATGGTTGCCGACACGTCAGAATCGACGATTCCTATCCCCTCCGAGGACTCGATACTCCTCTCAGAGAAGACTTCGCCGATCGGAGTGCTGCTGACTTCTATGAAAATGAAGATCCGATATTCTTCGTGACGATGATGAGATCTCGCACCGATGGCCGGGAGGACCAATCTGGTAACCTCCAAACCTCCGCTTCGCTTCACTTTACACTGCTATCATTAGCACACCGGCCGGGAGATTGACCAACGCAGCTCTATTCTCGAGCAATTGCTTGAGGATCTCTCCAATGCAAAGAGACACTTATGCTATAGTGGAAGTTTAAAATGACAAGTCGAGGACTAGAAATAATCGCCTTGCTAAAGAAAATGATCTCAAGAAAAACCTCCGAACTTAGATCACCAAAATCGCCGTAAGGTAACCGAGAATTTAAAATTCTCGGTTAAAGCTTCGATCGTGAGAAGCAGATCAAAGATCACCGGCAATTAACAAACAACAAGTCGATGACTTCAAAATCCTCGCAAGCAAAATTCGATGAGCTATTCCGAATGCATGAAAGTCTCAAATCATCTCGAGGATAATCGTAAGAAAATAGAGGTTTTCACAAAATCATCTAAAAACTGCTTCAAAACATGAACACCTATTTTCGAACAACGATTAACAAGAAGGGACTTGGGTATGAGAACCCTTCCACATCCTCAAAAGCCCCGGCTGATTCATCTCAAAAAGGTGTAATCAGACGAGCTTCTGACAAAGATACACCAAAAGCCAAACATGTATCTAATAGGGGAAAAGGACCAGTTGAGCAGGTAAGGCAGTGCCAACCGTAAGGAAATGTAAATGGACCCCAACTGGTAAAAGCATCACCGAGGAATCAACGAAGAACCCGGTTCTTCAAGAGACCTCAACCTAATCAACAGATCAGGAATCAGAAAAGACAACCTGTAAAAGGGAAGTCTAATCTGAGACCCAATCAAGGTCAGCTGCCTAAAAAGCATGCTTCAGGTAGACTGCAAAGGCCACCTATGCCAAAAAGATATGAATCTTTTGATGGTAGCAATGTATTCTACCCCTATAATCGAAATCTAGGGTCACTGCGACTTGAACCACATCGATAAAAAGAAGACAAACGAAAAAGATAAATCCCAAGTCTTCTAAGTCATCCAAGGTTCACACCAATAATCATACAAAAATGCAAAAAAGATATAAAGAAATGTATGATTATGTTGACAGTATGGAGACAAATCAGCCTTCGATCTAACCGATCACAATAGAAGTGCTCTGTTTGTATGGGTTCCCAAGACTAAACCTAACCCCTCAGGACCCTATCCTAAAGGGGTACCTAAAACCCGATCCGATTGCGTGTTCGTGGGTCCGCCAACAAAGGAGGTGTGCAAGCAACTATCCGGGTACATCGATAGTGGATGTTCAAGGCACATGACAGAAGCAAGCACCTCCTCACCATACATAGAAATGAAAAGGCCCGCGTGTACTCTTCGGTGATGATAACTTTGGTTATACCAAAGGGTTCGAACCTTAGAGAATGATGATGTACAAGTAACTCGAGTCTCAGATGTCGAAGGTCTAAAGCACAACCTCTTATCGGTTTCACAATTTTATGACAAACGGATTCAATGTTGAGTTCTCGAATCGATCAATGCACTATCAAGAATCGAGCCACTCAACAGATTTTGCTAATCGGTTCAAGGAAAGGGATTTATCTACACAAAGCAGATTGAAACAAATTACCGCCAAGAAATGCATGCTCGATTGTTAAGAGCTCCAAAAGTAGCAATTGCTCGGCACAAAAGAATGAGCCACCCGAACTTTAAAACTCTTAATAAGATAGCAAGGATGACTCTCGGGAAGGACTTCCGAATGAAGTATTCTCAAAGGATCGTATATGTGTCTTTGCATGTCGAAAAGGAAAAAATAGGTCAAAGCTTCATTCAAAGGAATTCTCGGACCAAAGATCCAAAGAGAAAGTACGCGCACCGCTTTATATGGATCTATTTGGACCCGGCCATACCGGTCGGTCTCAACGGACGAAAATACACTCGTAATCGTGGATGACTATTCCAAGTTTACTCGGGTTATATTCTTACATAAGAAGAATGAGACGACAACGAAGATACCCGAAGCCGCTAAAAAGATTACAAAATGAGAAGGGTGTCAACAGTAAAAAAATCGACGATAAAGGTACGCAATTTCAACTCTTTTTATTACTAATTTTTGCTCTAAGTTTGGTATACAACATGAAACATCACCGCAAAGGACGCCACAAATGTAATGGAGTAGCAGAATCGGAGGAACGTAAACTCTCAAAGAAGTTCGCCGACGATGTTAGTCAATATGCAATACCAAGCCGCTTTTGTAAGAATCAACACCGCATGTCATACTCGTAATGTATGCCTTCGACTAAGGCTCACTACAAAACACCCTATGAACTGTGGAAGGGGCGTAAAACCTCGTGTTTCTTACTTCCATGTTTTTGGGTGTAAGTGTTTCATACACAACAATGGGAAGAGTCGGTTGAAGACTTTTGAGGCCAAGTCGATGAGGGTATATTCTTAGATATTCCTCATCTAGCAAGGCTTTCGTGGTTTACAATGCATTTAACCCTACTTGTGGAAGAAACACCCCATGTAGTCTTTGATGAAGCATCCTCTCGATCAAGAGAAATCAGCTCGTAACAAGAAGTACTGATCAACCGTAACTCGATGTTCGTAAAATGGATCGCCTAACGATCAAGAAAAAGAATCGTAAACCGTAATAAAGATACATTCCAGATCTAATCGATTCACCAGATCATTCGGATCCTAAGGTACTAAAAAACTGCCGATGAAGAAGTTGATACATACCGAGATAAAGATCAACCGAACTATCCGGTTCGGGGGAACATCTGAAGTTCCCACGAAACGTACATCGAAGACATGATGAGTCCAACATCACCGAGACTTGTTCTTATCAAAAGGATCATAACTCGCACCACTCCCAATCGCTAGTAATGAAATTTTATCGAAAACGGACGATGTTCTCCAAAATCGACGCAAAATCGTAATGGTATGACACGGATAACCAAATATCCAACCGATCCGATAATCGGAGACCCATCCGATAAAGTTAAAACAAGACATCAGATTGGTGAAAGTGTCATGTATTGTTGTTATCTGTCTATGAAGGAACCAACAACAATAGAGGAAGCTCTACAAGACGCAAGCTGGATTCTAGCCATGAAGGAGGAGCTGGAACAGTTCGAGAGAAATCAAGTTTGGGAACTGGTAGATGCACAAGTCATCAAGACGTTATTGGCACGAAGTGGGTATTCAAGAACAAGAGAGATGAAACAAATGTCATCACCAGAAATAAGGCAAGACTTGTTGCTAAGGGGTATTCACAATCAGAAGGAATTGATTATGATGAGACCTTTGCACCAGTCGCTCGTCTAGAAGCCATTTGGCTATTTCTGGCATATGCTTCCCACAGAGGGTTCACTATGTATCAGATGGACGTAAAGAGTGCTTTCTTAAACGGGGTACTAGCAGAGGAAGTTTATGTCGAACAACCTCCAAGCTTTGAAAAGGGCAACCAGGTGTACCGTCTAAGAAAAGCTCTCTATGGCCTGAAACAGGCTCCTCGAGCTTGGTATGATACACTCTCTCATGTCTTGATCGAAAGTGGGTTCACTAAAGGAACAGTGGACAGAACCTTATTCAGAATAGAAGATGGAAAAGATATTCTGATGGTTCAGATTTACGTGGACGACATCATCTTCGGATCTCCTAACAAGAGTCTATGTGAAAGATTCAAAGAACCGATGCAAGGGAAGTTCGAGATGTCCATGATGGGTCGATGAATTACTTTCTGGGTCTTCAAGTAAAGCAAAGTACAGAAGGGATATTCATCTGCCAAGCAAAGTACACTAGAATTTATCGGCTAAGTTTGGAGTTCAAAATTGTAAGGAAGCCAAAATTCCTATGATGACCGGATTCAAGATGGATCCGTATGAGGATGGTCGAAAACAAATCGGAAGAATATAGGGCTCTCATTGATCTCTACTATACCCGATCGCCAAATAGACCGATATAACCTTTCGCAAGATGTGTATGTGCGATTTCGTGCAAACCCAATGATAAGTCACCAAGAAGCAGCTAAGCGGATTCTTAAGTATCTGAAGGGGACAGTAAACCTTGGTTTATTTTACCCATTAGATGATAATCTAGAGCTTAGTGGGTATTCTGATTCTTATTATGGAGGTTGCAAGATTGACAGAAAATCCACCTCAGGAACTTGTCAGTTCTTAGGAAGTAAAAAGCGATCTCGTGGTTTTCAAAGAAGCGGAACATCGCAGTTAACATCTACTACATCAAGCGTAATATATGGTCAGCAGAAAGTCGTTGTTCCCAAATCGCTCGCTTAGTCGAGAAATGAGGGATTATAACATTGAAGCTAAGAATGTACCTATTTTTTGTGACAGTAATAGTGCTATTGCAATCACTCAGAATCCTGTTCTACATACAAGATGCAAGTATGTGGATGTCAGACACCATTTTATAAGAGATCATGTTGAAAAGAAGAATATCAGAATGGAAAAGATTCATACCGATATACAAAAAAGTTCGATATTCTAACCAAGCCACTAGTCGAGAGATCGATTCGCAGAATCATGCAATGAGCTAGGGCTTCTGGATCTTGGAGAAAATGCACCTAAAATGATTGATGGAATGATCTCCAGAACTAGCTGGTTAAGAAACTAATCAATTCAAGTGAAATCAGTTGAATTTGGTATCTCAATCGATCGTAAGATCACCAAGGAACTGATATGAGAAGGTAATTGATCGATTTAAAGTTTATCGATTAAATGAACTCGATCGTTTAAAGGATTATCTGATTAAATCTGTTCAGTTATACTTTGTAAGTCGATTAAGCTGAAATTCAACAAGATTCACAAGTGGTATTCACAAGATTAAAGCTTAAAATCGCATAAGTATACAGGAAGTTTACACAACAATGAAATAACATAAATTTTCATTAATAAAGACCCGAAGGTCAGGTTACATTACAAGATACAAGTACAAGAGGACCCGGAGGTCAGTACATAAACCCTAAACCCTAAACCCTAAACCCGAAGACCTTAACACTAAACCCTCATCCTAACCCTTGAAGAAGTGGAGAGAGAGAGATTTTAAATCTGATGCTCTCATTTTCCCCCACTTAACAAGGGTGAGAGAGGCTTTAAATATAATCCTAAGCCAATCGCTGAAGCTAAAGCCAGTGGAGCGAGAGCGGCCTTGATAGGATTTTTAAGCCAGGAGCCCTAAGAAAGAGTCAAATGGCTCTCCAACAGCAAATGGTGAGTTGATATACGGTATCACCGTTGTCCGATGCGCATCGTATGTCAAACTCATGTTCATTTTCGATCGAAGTCTGTTGATGCGGGTTACGCTATCTCGATAGACACACAAGGTGCATACGGTTAGGAGAAGTGTCTTCTCAGTTGCGATAGCAGAACCGCCGCCGTGGTGATAGAGAAGCTTTGCAACAATCGTATGTGAAATCTTTGATGACAACAAAGACAGTGATAAAGGACGCACATGGTTGATTTGAGAAGCTGAAATCATTGAAAAAGGGGTAAAGGTGTTTGCCGGAAGTTTCATCGGAAATAAGGGTTCACCAGGATACATGATTTTACAAAGAAGATAAGTATGGTGAATGGGTATGTTGTGTAAAACAATTGTTCCAATTTATAGAGGCCAAGCAAGGGTGTAAATGAAAATTTGATTTCAAAAAGCCTTTTAGAGAAATTTGCATCAAAAGGACAGTGTGTAGAAATCACGCAACTGATAATTGGAGAAATTTACGGCGGATTGACATATCAAGATTTGCAGACAATAATTACACATGTCAAATCACGCCAACTTAGGGAATAGAGACTACTATTTTAGACTAAGTTTTGGCGGTAACACTTATCCTAAGAATTGGCTTGATCTGAGAAGAATCAGATTAGGTCAACTAAAATCTGATTACATACGAAGCTGATCAGATGAGAAAGATCAGCTGAGCTTGAAACTCCAGCAAATCAGATACATCAGTCTATGGGAAAAACAGAAATATTAGTTGAAGGGGGAACTTCAACTGATCAAGGAGGATCAGAAGAGAAATCAGACGTGATCAAGGAGGATCAGAAGGGAAATCAGACGTATTCAAGGAAGATCAGTTGAACTTGAAACTTCAACAAATCAGATGCAAGTGAAGAAGATCAGTTAAAAGGATCAGTTAGGAAATTTTAAGGCTTAGGTAGAATACTAAGATCAACAAATGAAATCAACATGGACAAGTGGTATTGACTGATTACAATATCAGTCAACCAGATACGCCTTTCTTTTCTCTTGTTCTTTACTTATTTATCGGATCTTATCTGATATTATTTGCCTTACTGTACCCATTATCCTTGTGACGTATTCCCTGCAAATCATTTAATGCGGACGTGGGGAACATGTATTAACTGCTACTAAATGTGCTTTTAAATCCAAAAGGTTTTCGTACGTGCCTTTTCCTGACCCTACGATCAAAACCGCTTAATCTGGAGCGTTTAATCTTTTCAAACGGTTGATCTTCCAAATCTTGTCTTCTTTTTCCCTCCTCGTCTTTATAAAGTTCATCAAAAACATACCAGAGTTTTCCATTTCACAAACTTGCAATTTATTCTCTGAAAACTCTAGATTACTTCTCTCAGATTCAAAGTGTTTTTCCTAAGTTTCAAAATCATCTTTCCGAAAAACAGAATCTGGTAATTTATGTTTATTTGATGTATCTTTTTCAAATCCATTGATCTTAAATGCATTTATCCTGTGTTATGCTTTATTGTTTCTTGGTTTCCGCATAAGTGATGTTCTTATATATATATGCACAACATTAATCGGGTTCATCCCTTTGTAGATGGCCACCCACGGAATGGGAAAGATAATGTGCAATTATGCGGAACTGGCAACAAGGATTGTGGATGATAAGTTCGTACAGTTCAATATCACTCAGGATCCAGAATCCATGGAGGTCGAGCAAATTCTGCGAAAAGCAGGCCTTGAGAAATTTTGCGCTGCTCACTGCAATCCTGTAATGCAGTATGAAGCACTAGAATTCCTAAGGAATTTAAGAGTGGATACGGACGTTCCGGGAGATGAACTGCTCTCGACAGTCAACGGAGAAGAAATTAGACTGACGAATGATGATATAACCCGCTTGTTCAGCCTACCAAAAGGACGAATCTCGCCTGCTCACTACAGGGAGAACCAAGATGAGCTGATCAGAAAAGAGCTCTTCAGAGAGGCCGACAAACATCATACGTCAGGTTTTGTCAGGCCAATGCTCAAGAGGAAATACCGATTGTTGTTTAACATATTGTCAAAAACAATTATGGGTATTGCATTCAAATTTCGATGCTCTTACATCCGGCTCAAAATGTACAAAGATGGTCGCAATAATTGATGAAGCCAAGAACATCAATTAAAGACGGGTTTCAAGGCCATTCTCGCCCAAGAACATGAGAAATTTGGAGTCAATGAACTGAGGCAGGTATATCTGAAGAGAAAGATCAGCAATCTCAACAAGGTTGCAGTTATTCTGAAAGATAAACTGCCTAATGCTGAATGGCAACAGATTGGACTGAAGTCCTATAAAGCCTTTCTCACAGCCACTTCAGTCATTTTTGGGCCACCAAACGATGATATGCGGTCAACCCCCACAAAGTCAAAGAAGGGAAAAAGCAAGAAAGCAACTTCATCTACACCAGACAAGGGCGAATCACCGAAATGGGTGAAGGCCCCCCGTAAGGTCCACCAAATGCCCCCCCGTAAGAAGAAAAGAAAACCGTGAAGGCCTGTGAGAAGAGGCCGAAGAAGGCGAAGCAAGCCTCCATGACTCGATGCTTGAAGATGAGTCGATGAAGAAATAGTGCGATCACCGGTTGCAATACAAAAAATCGTGAAAAAAATCGACAGCAAAGGCTCAAGCCGAGAGTCGCCAAATCATTCTCGAGGAAGAAGACAAGGCCGATCGATCTCCTTCTCCCTCAAGATCGAAGCCGATTCACCACTGCATCTAACGGTCACGAAGCATGTCTCTCATATTCTTCCACCTGCCTCATGAACCTCGAATCGCATCGGTTCACGAACCGTAAAGCATACCTGATGGGAACCGTAAGACTGCTTCCACGTAAGAACCTCTCGCAGTCGAACCGACGCCCAACTTCCGCTTACTCAAGCATGCCGAGAACCTTCCACATCTCATCAAATCCGAATTCGACAGATAATTCCCCGAGTCCAGATCAACAAAGATCATAACTGGAAATTGATCGAGAATGCGAATCGAAAAGAGAAATTGATGAGTTGTATCCGTAAACTCGTAGCCCATCCCGCCATAAGAGAGGAAGTTATGGAGATCCTCACCGAGAGATCTTCGATTAAAAAGCTTCTCGACTTTTATAATAATTATTGAACAGATGGGCGGTGCGGATGAGTTTGCAGACTTCGATTTCGACATGAGGAAATTCAAGCAAAGTGGGATCACCAAATGAGCCGATAATCGCTAAATTGCCAAAGCTCGATCCACGCGAAGTTAGGGTCACGAACAGACGAATCGAGATCGCCGACAAAGCTCCCCAAGCAGATGCCATCATGAAGGATGCAGAGCCGCCGATGATAGTGGAGCCGGTGCCGCGGCTATGACCAACCACCGGAGGCACAAACAATCAATCGATCAAGTGACACCCAACATTCCAACATCACACGCCACTATCGATCAACTTCGCGAGATCAAATCTTGTCTCAAAGATCTCCGAAAAGAAGAAGTTGAGGGATCGATAATGATCAAAGGCGATTGCCATCAAGGAAATAACAGATCAAAGGGAATTGGCTATTTCCCAGATTGGGGCAATCAAAGATCGCTTTCCCAAATCAGGTCTCATCGGCATACCGAATCGATAAAAGACCGTTGATGCCAAATCGACTCAAAGGAACAACAACAAGTTTTTTTTTCGATGCTCACCGACAAGCTAGATTGATGTAAGAGAAACTTGACAAACCGACATAACACTCTCTAATCGCCATGGAATTGTCAAGATCGAAATGATATCAAGATTCAAAATCTAACTCGCCAAACTCAAGGCATATCTCATATGATCTCAACAAGGCGATCGCAATCATCTCGTTCTTCGACCTCCCACTCACTACTTTTTTTTTGATCAAACCAAAAAGGGGAGGATGAATGAGAAACCAATCGACATAACAAAGTAGGACATCAAAAACTCCTGACCGAGATAGTCACAAGAAGAAGAAAACCACCAGACATGCATGATAAAGATATCGGGTCGAAAAGATGTCCAAAGAGCAGAGATAAATCAAGAAGCCCGAAAAAGCCAAGAAGAAAGAAGGGCGTAAAAAAATGACAGAGGCGTAAAATCAATAAGAAATTCAGACGAGAGCGAAGAAGGAAGGGCCGGAAAATCCGCATTTCGTAACCTAAGTCGCCAAAGAAGAGTTGATGAGATCATACCAAAAAACTGCCACAAGATGCTAAGAAATTTGAGGAATGGAATAAGATCGAGAGTGAATGGCTTCGATGCCTTTGTTCTTAATCTTGTCCCACAAGAAGAATCTCCTGATGAAGAATTCCTCAACTGGTTACAAAATAAATACCCGGATTTTCTGAAGTATCTGGAAAATGAGGCCAAGCTTATCAATGTAAAAATAACTCGCCAAGAGTATGATCCGGCTGAGTACTCGAAGAAGGCGGATGGCTCATTTGACAGACCGGCATTTCAAAGATTCTATTTTGACATCCCGCACGTAACACACATAACCGATCCTCGCCAGATCGATGATGTCAAATGGAAACTTTATCGATTTTCAACGCATTCCTCAAGATCAAAGAGAGATGCCAGAAGGATACAAGTCTAAAGTGTGAAGAATCAGAATACTACTCAGGATCAGCTGCTCTTAACTTCAAACTTTTCTGATGTAACATGTAATCAACATCTTTTAATGAGAAAAGTTTATTTTCTGATCCTAAGACAAAGTCTCATTGTCTTCTGATTATATGCTCTTATCTCGTTTCTATTTTTTATCAATCAGATTTGGTTTCTCAAAGTGTTTTGGTTTCATCAAAAAGGAGAAATTGTTGATATTTATAGTTTTGATGAAAGTTCCAAAACACATGTAATAGACCAAATGACTTCTGCTGACCGATGTTTATATTACTCGCTATAGAGACCAAATTTGATAATGATTGTATAGAACAACCGATGAAATAGATAGGTCACATATTGAGGGGAAACTCAATATGTATAGGTCGATCCAAGACTCAAAGGACGGTGATATCCGCGATGCCGTAATGCAAGACAAGAATAAGATCGATCGTTACGATCGTCGGTCGATATCTCAAATAAAAGTCATAAAGATCAAACTCAATACTCAAGATCAAACCAGAAGACCTACATCACCGAGTCGCGCTAGTTGAAGCTAAGTCAACCGACCAAGACTTATCGGTAGATCGACGGCCAGATCGACAAAGTCACCACCAGTGAAATCGATGTTTCACCTAATCATACGTCGACGATCCGAACAAGAAGAATGTCAAGCTTAGTTGGAAGAACAACAATCGAAAAGTGAGTCTCGCTATCCAATAAGAACAAGACACGATGATCGGAGCCAAGAATTAAGGGATTTGATGCTACCTCTCAGAATCGGCTCCAAAATACAAATTCACGCTTTATGCCGCTCTCAAGACGCCACATCAAGCCAAGCACCGCAGTTCACCAAATATAGCCAAATTCAAATTGCTTCTCAACGGCTCTTTGATTTCAAGGTCTATAAATATGGGATCACTTCAAAGTGAGAACACACTAAAAACAACAAAAAACGCCGAACAATCAAGAAGCTCAAGCTAATATCGATTTCCGCACAAGAACACGAACAAGAAGATTAAATTTTTATTAAGTGTTCATCCCATAAATTCTTAGCAAGATAGAAATCTTTCCATCTAAATTAGTCGCTTTGACGCAAAGAAAAGATTTCATAGTTGAACCAAAAACAATCTTACCCAAATCCCCAAGTTAGGTTAAGTTGTTTAGCAAGAAGATTTCGCACTAGGGTTTCTAGTTCCGATCTTCCTGATCGGTTGAGTGTGAACTCTTTAAACATCTAACTGAGGTGTGTGTCTTGTGTTGGACTTACACATAAAACAAAGTCCAGGTTGGTTAAGTAGGTGCCGCTTGTGATAGGGGAAGAGTGGACGTAGGACCGGTTTTGTCGTAAACCACTATAAATCTTGTGTGCCTTTACCACTTTGATTAACCGACACACAATCGCACACAACCTTTAAACACATACATATTCCAAGTTGAGATCGCTTAGCACCAAGCTTCGATTCCGATCAAACTTGACACTTCAAATAACTGATTAAAAGATTAACTTTGGAATCGATTTATCAAAAACCGGTTTTTCACACACCGGTAAAACTTAAGCTTCCGCGACACATCGCTTAAACCGATAGTTCTTCGAATCGATCTTTCAAAGATCGATAAGAATCGTTATCGACCAAACCGATTCACTCACTCGATCAAGTTAACCGCCCTCACACCCGATTTGCATTAAAGTTTTCGTAAGTCTATTATTCCCTACCCCTTCTCCCCTTCTAGATTTCTCTTCACAACCTTCGCTTCTCGACCTACACGATTCCTCCTTTGAATCATTCAGATTCTCTGAAACTTCGGTGTCTTCGCCTCATCTGAGCCTTTAGTCTATCCAGCCTTCAAAGCGATTCTCTTGTGGACCTTTTACTGGATCGTCAGTATATCGACACTCAAGCCGACTGAAGTTCATCATCTTTCGTGAGCAAATCGACCCTCGGTCACTACAAGATTTCAGCATCTCGATTATCGCAGCAGTGATTTCATTTCGATGGAATATGACTTCGGATGACTTTCTTACGGCTTTCCGACCGACGATATTCATATTTCGGGTTTTACGATATCGATTTCTTTTCTTCGATTCGACGTCAGCCATACATGATCGACATCGAGATAGTATCAGTCGCGATATCGATATCTGCGATCGTGTTAGTACATCGTTAGTATATTAGGTTAAGATATCGGGAGCTGCGCGCGATCTCAATCACGCCTCGATCTTGATCATCCTGCTCATCTTTCATATCGATCTCGATCCGCCCGATCTCGATCGATGCTCATCTATTTCCTCTCTTCTCGATCGCAACCTTCTTTAGATCTTCGGTCTTTTCTTTCCGTCGCTTATTCGCTTTTCTTTCATCACCGGATCACCTCGTGTTCTTCTTGATCAAAATCATCCGGTTATCATTCAGATCTTCTGACACCGGTAGCTTTTTTTCTTCTTTCGATTTTGCTCGGCTTTATTTGGCGATTAACTCCTAACTCATCTTATTATTCCGATCTCGATCGGTCTCGTTTACAACTCCCTCGCCTCGATCTCGATCATCTACGGCTCCCTCGATTTCTTGAGTTCTCAATTTGTTCTCTCGTTCCCTCAACTTTATATCCGTAAAATAACTTCTAATAACATTAAGTTGATAATGTTTTAATACTTCATCAAAAACTAAAATATCCCAACAAACACTTATATGGGCCATTTGCCCTACCAAACATTAATACGGTCCGACAATTATTGGTACCTAAACGATTATAATTCTGATCAGAAACCGCTTAATTAACAATTAAATTTAAAAAGGTTAAACAAGTGGGATTTAATAATTCCTTTTTAAATCAAATTTCAAAATTCAATTTAAATTCGATTTTAAATTATTAAAATTTAATAATTAATCCAATTAATTATTTTGGTCCAACCAATATCCTATTTTAAATTAATCCAAATTAATTTACAAAATCAGATTTTAATTGTTTTATTGTTAGGGGCTCAGATACAATTTTCAAAATTGCACTAGAGGGCATGTTCCAAATTAAATTTGCAAAACAACCCTCCGTCATCACCTCCCAAATCCGACAGCATCCAATATGTAATTTGGGACAACCGTTTCCAAATACCAACCTAAATCATCAACAATTTCAGAATCAATCTAATCAATTCATCAAATTTGTCCATCTGTAGCAATTGAAATCGAACCTAGAAGAACGAAGTCAATTGAACAAGAAACAGGTTTTAATGGCACAAAATCGGCACCCACAATTCCAAATAATGGGGGATACAATATCAAAATCAAGTTCAAAACCAGGGTAAGGAGACGATGACGGGCAGCCAGTCAGTGTTAGAAGCGAAACGAGGCGTACGAATCGATGCCGCCATAGGCAATGCGAGACCGAGTCAACCCAATTTCGCAGCGAACGCAAACAGTGGAGGGAAGGGCCGCCGTCGTTGAATCCAGAGCACATGCGATGTCACCACATCGCCCCAGGCGTGCAGGTGTATCGTCGCCGCCGCTCGGTTCATTCGATCGGTGGTTCGCTCTAAGCGAATCGAAGGAGATCGAGCGCTGAAGCCGCCAAGGTTTGAGTGAGAGATCGACATAACAAAGATGAAGACGGCGAACTGCCATCACCTCGGAAATCGAACCAGAGCACAAACATCGCGGTGAAGATGAAGACGATTCAAAAAGTGGGCAATAGAATCGATGCGCGCCACCGTCGTGCTGAGACGAGCGGGTCCGCACAGCCGTCGCCCAGCGATGCGCCGCAGGTCTCCGCCCCTAGCCGAGCGGCGCACGGTCAAAGAGGGACACAGTTTTGGGTTTCGAAAACCCTAAATCTGGGGATGCATAGCGAGGAAGACGAAGTGGGTGGCTTTATCAAATAAAGTCATCTGCTTTGTCACACTATTAAAACCGCACACCCCAACAATTAAAACATCAACACACAAAATAATTTTGGTGCGGTTCACGGTGATGCCGACCGCACCCTGTTTTATAAAAAAAATTCTTTTATAAAATAGTTTTATGCAATTAAAACGAGAGTCCGATGCTCTGATACCACTGTTGGAATTTAAAGGCACGTAAACACGTAATACATGTGCAGCAAAAATTAAAGTTCACCAACAACGAACATTTAATTGCATATAGATTACAATAATCATAACAAGAAATCTTACAGTAACTCGAGAGCAGATTTCTCAACTACGGTATCCACGTAATCCCCAGTCACGGACTTGCACAGATTTGTCAGCGTTGAATCCCGAGAGAAATTGCTAGGAAAATCCAAACTCTAGATCTTATGGAGAAAATATGAAGTAACGTTGTTTATGAATTCCCAAGAGCTTGTATATATAGGGAGGCCCACCTTAAAACCTAAGCTAGCCCGATTTAGGAAATAAAATCTCTAATCTTTAATTAAATTAAACCCTTTAATTTAATTCCCTAAATATAAATCTCTACGGATTTAAATACAATATATGACAAATCTCTACGATTTGTTTCCATATAAATTAAAGCCTACAATTATATTCTAAATATAATTATTCAGAATTCTTATTTAATTAAATTCAATTTAATTAAACATTAATAATAATTAATTCTAAATTAATCTATTATTAATTATTTCTCCATAAATTAAATATTAAATCTAATTTAACATTTAATCAACCAACTATTATCCGTAAAAGGGAACTACTTGTTGTGTGACCCATAGACCCTCATATATCGAGGAATTAGTCAAACTAACGGTCTTAATTGAACCCTAGACAATAAATCAGACATTCTCAATATATGATGTACGTTGCAAGAAACGTGCAACTACCTGTAACTGAAACATGGGCAATTGTGATTTCCTCCTTTCATTCACGAATACTCGATTAGTCTTGAACATGATGAAGTGTCTATTCAAATAACTTAATCGGCTTATCTCAAATCACTAATTGATCATTCGTGTCACACTTGGCCACAGAGTCCAAGTTGACGTGCATTGGCCAATGACTTTGATCCAATTATGATGAGAAGATGAGTATTCTCTCTAAATCCACTTTGAGGAATAAATCCTTTTCTTGGCTCAACTACCACGCACATGCAATTCGTGATGAACCCAATCCAAGCCATATCTACCCATGGAAGGGTGCAAGCGTCGGTCATGGTTAAAGTTCATCACTCCACACATGTCGTGCGTATTGACCTCAAGTCAAAGGAGTATCGCATCGCTCCCACTAACCGAGACACCCGTAGACACATATAGTGGAACTACATCAAACGGTTTCTCGGATGGGTATACCAATACCCTCTAAGGTATTTGTGCATCCATCATGAGATACCTAGTATCTCGTAGTAAGTGAGATCTTACTACACTCTCTAAGAGTATGATGCAGATTGCACACCGATCTCAATTGTATCATCAATATCCCATTCTTGATTGTCCTCGATTAGGGCTTATTTGAGAATCATGCTTAAGTCATCTGAGTTCTCACACACCCAATGACAACAGTGACTCACGGGAACACATATAAGAATAAATGCAAACAATCAAACATAATATTCTAATGAGTGTAATGTCATACATTTAATATTAAATAAACAATAATATTAAACCAATACTGAATATTATCTGAGTATTATGTCCTTACAATGGATTGTCTCTAGGACACTAACACTAACACATTCTACCATTCTCTAACTACTCTTCCCTGAACCCTGTTCGCGGTGTGTTTTCAGACGACTTCATTATTGGAGCCGAGAATTGAAAACCTGCTGCTGAAAATATCGAGGCCGAAAGCTCAAAGGCCGCACAACCCACAGCTCAACTAGATGATGAAGATACTCCCATGGAGGAAGAACCCCCTGTTGAAGTTGAAAAAAGGGTTAATGTTGTTGGTTCCTCAAAGAAATCGAAGAGGAAAAGGAGCCCTGCTAAACCAAGGAGAAGGTCGAACCCCTACAAGCCCAGGGTTGACTACTCTGAGACAAAGAGGGATAAGATTTCTGATTTGGGTCAAGCCTCAAGGCCAATTGTTGTGTCTGATTCATCTGAATCAGAAAAGAGTTTGAAAGAGGCTAAGGAAAGTGAACACTCTGTTTAGAAGAGTGTTGCTGAGAAGAGTGAAAAATCAATTGTTGAGGAGACAGAACCAAGTGAAGCATCTGAGCCTGCGGCTGATGCTGATGATGATGATGGGATTGCAAATGTCCATATTGATTTAGAAAGTTCTGATGAATTCATTCCCATTGCTGAGATGTTAGCAAGAAATGAAAGAAGAACAAAATTCAGAAATGATCTTGAAGCTGCTACAAATGCTAGAACTGAGTTGAGGACAAAGAGAAGGCATGAACCTGTTGCTGACTCTGATGTTGATGAAGATGTTGAGCAAGGTGCTGCAACACCATCAGGTGAACCAGATGACTCTAATGATCCTGATGAATCAGACTCAAGCAGTTTAGGTAACACATCTTTTGAACCTGATGATGAATATCATGGTATTGCTAGTCCTAAGTTTGCTATTATGAGAAGGAGACTTTTATTATTTGAGAGGAGAATAAGAGTTTATGAATTTGATAGGCAAAATCTGATTCAATTTTTTTGAGGAAAGGAATCTCTTGCGTGTTGTACAATTTGCTTCACCTTTCTTTGACACTTGGGTGTATGAATTCTATTGCAATTTGAGGAAAGGAACTGGTAGAAGAAACTCTAGAAAATATGGGCATGTGAGGTTTAGAGGTCATAATGTAGGCTTCAATCCTGGTGTGATAAATGTTTTCTTGAGAACTCCTGATGTAGAAGAAGATGTTGTCCCTCATTTGAATGAAACTGTGGCTGCTATTACTGGTGGAATGGTTAGAAGATGGACAACAAGGGTGTTGTCATCCAAGTTGAGATGTCTGTTTTCAGTTGTTCATAAATATGTTGTGTACAATTGGTTGCCAACTACAAATACTACCAAGATCACTGAAGCTCAAGCTATACTGATGTATAGGATACTGGTCATGAACAAATTCAACCTGGGACGAACAATCTTTGATCATGCTATGAAGTGTGCAGGTGGTAAGAAAAGTGTTTTACCATATCTATGTATCATCTTTGCTCTGCTGGACAGGTTGAACATTGCGATGGGACCTGTTGAAAGTCTTGGTGGGATGATTCTTGATTTAGGAATCTCCAAAGTTCTGTTGAGAGGAAACAGGATTAGGGAGTTACCATACAGAATGCCTAATGCAGAGGGAGATGAAGCTGAGCCTGAGGTTGTTGAACCTGTTGTTCAAAATTCGGATGTTGCACCAAATGCTGGCAACAATGATGGTGACACTGACTTGAGAAATTCTCCAGTTCAGTCTGTTAATATTGACAGGTATTTCATACTTCAGCAAATTGAGAGTTTTCAGGATCAGATTGCTGAGCTGAATGTCATGAAAAGCTTCTGGGAGAGGTTGATTTCTGCTCCACCAGGGGGAGTAGCACCTGATGCACCTGAAGTTGCTGTTGAGGTTCCTGCTGCTGAAGATGTTCCTGAGGTTGTTCAGGATGATGTACATGAAGATGATAAGCCAGATCCTCCGGTTGAACAAGGTGGAGGTGATGAAGAAGCTGACATTGATGATATCATAGAGAAAATCTATGGTGATCTCCTATGATGTTTGAATGAGGGAGTTTGATTTGAGCTAATGAAGATAGGGGGAGTTAAGAACAAGTTGAGGGGGAGCATGTGCATGACTTGATGATGCTGCAGCTGATTGTTTCAGTTTGATCACCTCCAACTCTCTTTGTTTGTCCTTCTTTATTCATATGATCTTATTTCTATTTTTACTAGTTATTTACTAAACTCTGTTCATTTGGTTATGTAATTATTGAACAATAGTTGGTAGGTTTTTCTTGTTTATATTTTTGAGTATTCGTATTTGTCTGATATTCTGTTTATTTTGAGTATTGATGATTAGTAAGGTCTGATAATCACATTTTGTTTTAGGTTAAGATGTTTTTTTGTATCTTTGCTCTGATATCCTTGTTTTCATTGCTTTGATAATCTTACCTTGTGTTTTGGAAAAGAGTAATTTGTGTAGATTGTTTAGAATGATCTGTTAACTTTCTTCTAGACCGCTCTACTTTATTTTCTTGATGATTTATGGAAATATGTTCAAGCAATATATGTTCTACTTTGTCTGCAGGCTTAAGGATTGATACATGTTGTACTTTTATCATTTTCCCTTTGCTCTAATATGTTCTTACATCATGCTCTGATGAATTTATATGCAGACTGAATTTTCTCAAACAAATAAAATTGTTTGATGATGATTATTCGATTCTTGATAACTACAAAATGGTTTGACACTTAGTAGTGCAGCTGATATGATTATGAGCTCTATCATGCATAGTACCTGATGTATTTGTTATTTCAGGTGTGTTGTAGCAGAAAGATCGAATGGGGGAGATTGTTGATGTTGTCACCGATGTTACAACATTCAACATTAGTATTCGTCATTTCTTCTTAACCACTAACACTTCTATGTTCAATGCTATCTTTGATGTTGTTGACTGGAGGTTGACGATCTAGGTTGTTTTGCAAGATTCCAGAAGGTTCCACAAGCTTCAAGAATCGAGTAGAAGAGACTAGATCATGCGGCTGTTTCAGAAGATTGGAGAAGACCCACTAATTGGGGCAGTTACAAAGATCATGGGAGAGTGGATGGAAGAGTTTCTAGATCCTTCAATGAGGCTCTAGTAAAGCTACATGAAGTCTATAAATAGAAGACCTTTATGTTCATATCAAGTGCCGAACATTGCCATTAATCGTGTGCTGTTTAGTCGAAACAACAACCAAACATCAATTGTAGAGTGCGTGAGTGCATCAAGAGTGATAGGGTCGTTGTTGTGGAGTTATTTTACCATAGAGAGTAATTGTAGGGTTTACAATACCTCGAGTTGGTGCTAGATTTATTTTGTGTGGAATGTTAGTCTCGGTGTTAGATAGTTTCATACACATAGAACAAGTAACCTTTGGTAGTGTAGAGATACACCTAGCCTTTAGATCATATGCTTGATCTTGTTTCAAGAGTATTCAATTTGTGAACCTCTTTGTATTCATTATTTTGATAAATAATGATTTTCGGCCATAAGGGCATCACAATCTATATTGATATAGATTGTGCAAAGTCTTATTAATTTTGTGTGTTGTGTTTCTGAGTCTTCCGCTGTTATTATCTCTGTTTTACTAGTGTTACTTTGAGTGTTATAACATTCAGTGTAACACCAGTCTGTTTTTACTAAACACAACCCCGTGTCACACACTTTCATTTACTTCTCCTTTAATTTGTAACTATATTTTTGTGCATATCGACTATAAAATATGTTGAAGATTATGTAGAATTCATTTATAGTTTCAATAATTTGTAATTTTTTTAAAAGTTGAAGGAGGAGCACATAACCAACTTATAAATAATTTTTATTAAAAAATAAATGATCTTATATTTGTTCCTAAATAATTAGTTGAGCTGTTTTGATTGACTTTTAATAATAAGGCATATAATGACAATGGAGAAAAACAACAAATATTTACGTTTGGGGCACTGAATTTGCAATCCGTTTGGATGAAATTGAGAGCGAGCAACTGGCTAGAATGGTTTGGGTAGATGTCACGGTTTTCATTAAAAAAATGCGGTGATGCTTTGTAATAGAGATTAAATAGCATGATTTAGTTTTCGATCCTAAATTATATAGAAATTAATGTTTTCCTTTTATGTTTATGGTATAGAATAATCTTACATATCTTAATTGATATAGTTTTCAAGTTTGTCAATTAAACGTCTTAGGATTTTAGTTAGAATTTCATCTTTTTAATAGTATAAATAGGTGTTCTATGATTCTTTGTAAAAATACATTTTGATTAATAATATTATATCTCATTGAATATTAGTACTTTCCCCTTGAGACGTAGTCTCACCCCTGTAGAACTAGAACGCCCTACATCACTTGGCTATCTAAGATGTCCATTTGACATATTTATCGGGCAAAGAAAGGACCTGAATTGCTCAATTCGGATAAAATCAGTCCATGCTAAGTTTTAAATTAAAATGTGAGTGCCATTAACTATTCTTTTTTTTCTTTTTTTTGTTCTTCTTATCATCAATGCAGAGTTTTGGGAGTTTTGATTAACTAGGATAAACTATTTATATATATATATATATTTATATTATTTAGATTTGAGAAATACAGTCAACTAAATAATTATAACAAAAATGGGCCTAAATTTAAAAATCATTTGAATATTAAATTTTTCCACTGAAATTATTGTCTAATTTGAAAGTATCTGTTTTAATATTTAGGATATGTATTAATAAATATTTTATAACCTCTATTAGGAAAAAATATTTTTATTAGAAATATTTACCAAATTAAAATTAAAATTATAATCAAATCTATTGTTGAATATAAAAATTTTCCACTAAAATTACTGCTTAATTTAGAAGTATCCATTTTAAATTTTAGGATATATTAATAAATATTCGATAACTTATATTAAAAGAAAATGATAAAAATATGATTTTCAAAGACATGTTTCGAAATATGTAGTCCTTTAATCTATATTATTTTTAAACAAAATGTTTAATATGAATTTGGAGTTGCTAACTTCTTCCACTTTATTTTCATAAATTATTCTGAGAACCACATTACTAAATACGTTAATAATCATGTTTATAAACATATTCATAAATATAAAAATACACTTTAATGTGAAGTAATTGTATATTGATATCATAACCAAAATGTTCACATCCACGCTTAGTATCCTCACAATGATGGAGTAAGAGAACTCAATTCACTAGTGAGATTGTGATGAAGATATGGATGAAAATTATATTAGATTTTTATGTTATATTAGATTAATTAGATTTAGATATTTCTTGTTATATTTCTTGTAAAAGGGAGTTGAATTGATTAATGAAAAAAATGAGAATTTTATCTCAATATCTCTTTTAAGGTATTCTTGTGAGAATCAACGTAATTTGAGTTTGCCACTTTTCCGGATATTATAAGAATCAACGGAATTAATGTGTTCTTGTGTTCTTCGTATATTATCTTTATTATACGCTCTCGCTGCCTACATCAGCTTGTTATCATAAATTTTTTTGAAATCTATATTACCATGAGCACTTTTAAAAAAATAAAACGTCAATAGAAACAACAATAATATTATCTATTCAGAATGAAAAAACACCTTAAATTAAATATTTTAAAATTTTAATATTAATTAATTGTGAAATCATAGTCGTGTATCGCATGTGTTCAGTTACTAATGCTATTGTATAATCAAATTACACTATAAGATAATAGTAATATGCCTATGAAATTTCAAAGAATATAGTTAGGGGTGTAAGTGAGTCGAGTTGGCTCGCGAATTACTCGTGTTCGACTCGTAAAAATATTGAAATCGACTCGATCATAATCGAGTCGAGTTCGAGCTATTCGAGTAGCTATTGAGTTCGAGCTCATAAATTCTCAGCTCCAGAGATTCACGAGCCTAATCGAGCTTGCCAGTAATTAATATTATGCATTAATTTTATTAAATATATATATTAATAATATATTTTATATTTAATTTTATAAAATTATATAGGTAATTAAGTCGAGCTAAAGTCGAGTTCTAGTATATCTAGTTTCTGCCATTAATTTTACTAAATATATATATTTATATTTTAATAATATATTTTATATTTAATTGTATAAAATTATATAGGTAATCGGGTCGAGCTCGAGCTAAGTTCGAGTATATCTAGTTTCTTCTCGAGTCGAGCTTAAAAAATTAAGCTCGACCAAGTTCGATTCGAGTTACAAGCTTCGATTATTTTAATCGAGTCGAGTTCGAGTTCAGCACTACTCGACTCGACTCAGTTCGTTTACACCCCTAAATATAGTTTCGTCCTTAAATAGTGACAATTGTAAAGGTTTGCATAAAAAAAATTATAATTATATAGGCATTTCTAAATTACAAATGTAACTTTTTATGGAAATATAATTGTCTAGAAAAATTATTTGTGTTGGCAATTTGTTTGTCTACATAAATTACAAATTATAGGCAAATTGTTCATTGTTATTTTGTTTGTCTATTAAAATTTAAAAAATTTTATAGATAAATATTGTAGGCAATTCTCATTATTGACAAAGTCTCATATGCAACTGGTGCACGGATTTAAGATCCGTGCACTCACCCAACCCTACCATTGTATTCACATAACATGTTTAATATATTCAATGAGTCAAGTATTTTTTTAAATGAATCATTCAATTGCATGACTGCACGGTGCACTTTGGTACATAAGAGACCCACTCTTTATTATTTAATGATCGAATTTCTTGTTGAAAACTTTTGTAGTATTTTCTTGTGTGAATTAGCAACGAAATCTTTTTTTTTTTTAATAATATCCAATAATTTAACGGCAAAATTTTGTACCTAATTGGTTCTAATTTTAGATCCATGCAGCTCACCGAGCTGCTGTGCTTCTTCTTATTCTCTTTTAATTCATGCCACCGTTATAATTTTTCTCCTTTCAAGATATACTGCAAAGTTTCGTGCACTGATCAATTAGTACTTTTATTTGATCACCAAAATTCGTTTGATGTCTTCTCACATATATCTCATGGGTAGGTGTAGCGTAAAATATTTCATATATAAAAATCTATAAAATTGGCCTAAATCAACCATCTACACCCTAAACACTAAATAATAAACCCTAAATTATAACCAATACGGACCGGGTGAACCATGAACCGCTTGGGCCAAGTGAACCATGAATCACTCAATTTTGTTTTACCTTCACTAATTACATAATTTAATTGTAAATTAAAATTTTTTCATGTATGAAAATTTTCATAGTAGACTTTGTCATATCTCATTCCATGGATAATACTTTTCAAGGTTAAGTTGAGTCGAAATATTTTGAGAAATAATATAAACAATCTATTTCACATCTCTAAAAATATGAATTTTTAAATAAAATATAATAAAATGCTTTTATAGTAATATAGTCTTCAAATTCGCGTTCACGTCTTAGATTCGATTTCCGCTAAAAACTAACTACACTCTTGTCCATTTGATGAGCCCTTTTCCAATTATGAAATAAGATAATTTAGTCCACTAGTGGGAGGAAGGGGAAATGTGAGAAAATAATATAAACAAAACGAATTAATTTCACATATTTTTATAATTTTAAATTTTTAGATGAGATAAAATTCTTTCAAAACTCCATTTAACATGATATAAGACATATAAGACAGTCTCATAGAGAACCTATATAGTATTTATTTACTCATTGGATCACCCAAATATTCTGAAATTTCTCCTTAGAGAATATTCACATTAATTACTAATTGGGTGGGTCTTATGTGTATCCAGATGCACAATGTATTCATAGTGCATTTAAAAAATATGCAACTTGTAATATTAAAAGATGCAATTTACAGTACCGAACTGTATAACTACTTTTTCATATTAATAGTTGCACGGTTCTATGTAAATAAGTTGCATTTATCAGTATAACAAGTTGCATTTTTCTAAAATACACACACACTTTGATGCATACAAAATTTAGGGCCCGTTTGGCACAACTTATAAGCTCTTTAATTTTATTTGGCAAAATAAGATGTTTAACATCTTATAAGATCTCAAAAAAAGTTTTTTAGAGCTTATAAGCTCCAAAAAAATAAGTTGGGATATCCCAACTTATTTTACAAAAATTATATAAGTTCTACCCTACCTCAACACATCCTGGTCCAAACTGGGCCAGAATTCAACCCAGCCCAACCCGTTTTCTACGAAAAAAATTAGAAAATAAAAATATTTTCGAAATAAAAAATTTATTTTTAGAAAAAAATATTTCAAAAAAAAAATTCAGAAAAAAATATTTTCCAAAATTCGAAAAAAAATATTTATTTTCAGAAAAAAATTAATTTTAAAAAAAGTTATTTTTAGGAAAAAAATAAAAAAAAGCTTTTTTTTTAAATATTTTCCAAAAAAAATTCGAAAAACAAATTTCAGAAAAAATATTTATTTTCGAAATAGAATATTTAAAAAATGTATTTTTAGAAAAAAATAAATTATATTATATAATTAAAAATTATATATTTTTAAAAAAATATTAAAGAACTTATAAATTGTATTAGCCAAACACTTTAACAATTTATATGCTATTTAAAAATTACATCTTATAAACTCTTAAAACAACTTATAAAATATTAAAGTTTACAAGATGTTTAAAATAAATTTAGCCAAACTAGTCTTAGCCTAAAAAATATAAAAAGTTACACGATTGACTATGAGTCTATGACAAATAAAAAAACGTTGCAAATATGTCAATAAAATATGTTTGTATATATAAATGGCGAGGTTAAAGTTTTGATCGAGACTTGGGACAAGAATGATTGAAACTTAGAGAAAAATATTAAAGATTCCATAATTTGTTTCTCAACAACCGCACACCCTGTTATAATCTATCTAAAACCATGAGACAAAAGCTAAGGATATATATGGCCTAAATCTTATGATTTTGAGTCCTTGAATTTTCCAGGTCGGTATCTTCTGAATATTGACATCGAAGATAGGGTTAGAAATATTGCATATATAAAAATTAGAAATATTAAATGATTGATATTTTTCAATATTGGTGGAGGGAGATTGAAGCAATCAACCAATCAGCTTTATCATTTTAAACTCATTTTTTTTTTTTTGAGAATTATCATTTTAAACTCATTATAGGACAAGTAAAATGTCAGAGACAATTGTAGTATTGATCCCAAAGGAACATGCTGATTTGTCCAAACAGACTCTCACTATAGTGTAGTCCCAAAGTGTAATTAAAATTCAAATATATTAGGTCCAACAACATGTATTATTTTGCACTTTTAGTCCTAGCTCTACCAATGACTAATTGTTCTGAGCATGTGCATGACCATTAATATATACTACATAATGACAGACCATATTCTTTTTTACACGCATATTAATATGGGTAATGATCATTTGGGGGGATTCACCAGGATTAACAATGTTAATTACTTTTTACCTTTAATGAAAAAATTGATATAAAAATTGTCATTAATTTCATTAAGGGTACAATAATCATTTCATCGTATAAAATGATTGAACTACTCTTATCATTTCGGGATGAATCTGGCCATTTATTAGCGTCATGTATAAAATTTATGATCAACTCATTTACTTCATAGTAAACTTTCTCTTTTATTTTTATTAGCATAAAACTATGAAAATAAATAAAAGTAGTTATTTCTTCTTGGAATACAAAACAAACATATGAAATAAGACATCCAAAATGACAATCTTGCATATTATTGATGAACGGAGAAAATTGTTTGTTTACACTCGTAGCTTTGATTGTACAATGTATTACATAATTCGATCATACTCTCACGTCCACCAAAATTGTGTTCATTTCGTTTTGACATGTTATACGGAAAGGTAAATTAAGTCCATTGATAAATAACATAATTGATTATGAGTAAAGTATAATGATAATTTGAGTAATTAAGTAATTGTTGGACGATGAAGATAAAGAAAATTGTGTCCATAAACGTACTTAATATATCTTTCCGTACAACATATAAAAACGAAATGAGCACAGTTTTGATGGACGGGGGGAGTATGTGTTAGATCAAAAATCTAAAAAAATAATATAAACATGGATCGGTCAATATTTTAAAACAATTTAAGTAAGTCACGTTGAGTGTGAGCGTTTACTTAAATACTTTTAAGCAGGTTACAAACAATATAAACCTTTAATTCAAAATTAATAGTCAACTTTCACTTGATGATGCAATGGAGATTGGTGTGTTATCTGCATCATACTCTTAGAGAGTGTAGTAAGATCTCAGTTGCTACGAGATACTAGGTATCTCATGATGGATGCACAAATACCTTAGAGGGTATTGGTATACCCATCCGAGAAACCGTTTGATGTAGTTTCACTATATGTGTCTACGGGTGTCTCGGTTAGTGGGAGCGGTGCGATACTCCTTTGACTTGAGGTCAATACGCTCGACATGTGTGGAATGATGAACTTTGACCATGACCGACGCTTGCACCCTTCCACGGGTAGATATGGCTTGGATTGGGTTCATCACGAAATGCATGTGCGTGGTAGTTGAGCCAAGAAAATGATTCATTCCTCAAAGTGGATTTAGAGAGAATACTCATCTTCTCATCATAATTGGATCAAAGTCATTGGTCAATGCACGTCAACTTGGACTTTGTGGCCAAGTGTGACATAAGTGATCAATTAGTGATTAGAGATAAATTGATTAAGTTATTTGAATAGACACTTCATCATGTTCAAGACTAATCGAGTATTCGTGAATGAAAGGAGGAAATCGCAATAGCCCATGTTTAAGTTACAGGTAGTTGCACGTTTCTCGCAACGTACCTCATATATTGAGAATGTCTGCTTTATTGTCTAGGGTTCAATTAAGACCATTAGTTTGACTAATCACTCGATATATGAGGGCTTATGGGTCACACAATATGTAGTTCCCTTTTACGGATTATGGTTGGTTGATTAAATGTTTAATTGGATTTAATATTTAATTTATGAAGAATTAATTAATAATAAATTAATTTGGAATTAATTATTATTATTATTTAATTAATTTGGATTTAATTAAATATGAATTCCCAATAATAATATATGGAATATTATTATAGGATTTAATTTATCTGGAAACAAATCGTAGAGATTTGACATATATGGGAATTAAATCTGTAGAGATTTTATATGTAGGAAATAAATCTAAGAGATTTATTTAAATAAAGATTAGGGATTTCATTTCCCAATCAAGTTAGCTTAAGATTTATGTTGGGCCTCTCCCATATATATGAGCTCTTGGGAATTCATAATACGGTTGTTCATATTTTCTCCATAAAATCTAGAGTTAAAATTTTCCTAGTAAATTCGTCTCGGGATTCAACGGTGACAGATCTGTGCAAGTCTGTGAACGGGGATTACGTGGATACCATAGTTGAGAACTCTGCTCTTGAATTACTGTAAGATTTCTTGTTATGTTTATTCGTAATCGTTTATGCAATTATGTGTTCGTTGTTGGTGAAATGTTTAATTTCGCTCCGCATGTATTACGTGTTTACGTGCCTCTATATTCCAACAGTGGTATCAGAGCTTCAGACTCTTGATTTAATTGCTTAAACTGTGTTTAATTGATTTGTTTATAAAATATTTTTTTTTTTAATTTGGGACGGCCAATTGAGTTTTGACTGCACCATTAAAAATCAATTTGGGGGTTGTTTTGCTTTGTTGTTGCTGGGCTTCGACTTATCCCCCTTTTATCTCCCTGGTTCGTCGTCTTCATCGCTGCTATAGGGTTTTCAGACCCACGCCTTGGGCATCGCTCGAAGGCGACGACTCACGCCGCGCCTCGCTACGGTCGCGCGTCACCGCAACGACCGTGCGAGTTGGTGGTGCCCTTACCCGCTCCGCGTCGGTCGTCCAAATGCGGCGGCGATGCGCACTCGCGTTAATCGATTGGCAGCGCTCCGTCGCGCTGGTTCCGCTCACCTGTTTCACGTTCGATTCGATTGATTCTAACTTCGATTCGAATCATTTTTCACTCGCATTGGTTTTTCGATTGTGCCGACGAATTCGATGTCGAATCGAGCATGTTTTGATGCCTGTCGGTGGATGCCCCACGCGTTTTGAACGACGGTGATGGCGGGTTGCCAACACGCCTCCTGCGGCGGTGGCGACCTGCCCACGCGCTTGAGGCAGTGGTGGCTCGCTGACCTTCGTATCTGAATTTGGGTTCCCCTTCTGGTTTTGCCGTGTTAGAAATGTTCGTTCCTCGATGCCGCCGTTTTGATTTATTGAATTCTGCCCCTGTTCTGCGATGCTTTTCGATACTGTTTTGAACTCGTCGAATTGTTGATGTTGAATTCTGATTAGGGTTTGGTTTTTATGAAATTGGATGTCCCGAATTACAGATTGGATGCTGTTAGATTTGGGCAGTGATGGAGGAGGGCTTTTTTGCAAATTTGATTTGGGATAGACCCTCCCATGCAAATTTTGAAAAATTAAACCTGAGCCCCTAAACAATAAACAAATTAAAACTGATTTTAAAATTGATAAAGGTTGATTTTAAATAGAATTAAAAGTTGAAATTTTGATAATTAATTAGATTAATTATATTTTGATAATTAATTAAAATTGGTTAAACATATTAAATTTGATTTGAATTTTTGTTTAATGATTTTAATGATCATTGAAATCCCACTTGGTTAACTTGTTATTTATTTAAATTTGTTAACGCATTTATAGTCTGCATTATAATTGTTTGGGTAGGCGGCACCCAATAATTGTCGGACCGTATTGTTGTTTGGGTAGACGGCACCCATATAAATGTTAGTCCGTGTAATCATGTTTGGGTAGGCGGTGCCCAATAATTGCTCAAATGTGATATAAATTAACATGCTGGATCTCGATTAAGCAAATAATACCCCGCTTTAAAACGATCCTCACTAAAATATGATTTTCATTAAATTGAACGATGTCTTTCATCAAAATTAAAAGTAAACCGGAGATTTCGTCCAATGAATATTTAAGGCCCAAGTCTTTTGCTCGGATCTACATCCAACGGGACTTTTATAGGGACACGTAGTGTCACCGCTTGATAGTTGTAAATCAACTTGACTTTGTTTCACCAGTCCAAGCAGGGAAATGAAAGTCAAGGGGCATCCGATTGAGCTAGGCTCAATCAACTAGGAGTTGCAAGTTTTGCAATTGGTTTGGAGACCTACCAGTTCTGCTATCATAGTAATCAGCCCAAGCAGATATTATGATAGTAGGAATGTGGATCCTAGTCCATTATGATTTGTATTGGATATAAATTTGTATTCTTCCGATGAGGTTTTTGAATATGTAAAAATAATGGAGACAAAATAAATTTAAAAGGCCATGTTTATTTTGATTGCTGAATATTGATCATAAGAATTATGTGTTTTAGTTCTTGTTTTATTTTATTTCTCTAGGATTGTTGAAATGAATAACTTATCACTGAGAAGCCATTTGGAAACGAACAAATTGGCTGGGCTAAATTTTCTCGACTGGCACCGAAACGTGCATTTGGTGCTTAGGCAAGAAAAGATTGAGTACGTGTACACGCCAATCCCTGCTACCCCGGAGGCTGGTACTGAAGAGACTGAAGCGTTTGACGTTGCAACTCAGAAGAAGCATCAAGAGGATGCTTCCCAGGCTCAGTGTGTTATGCTACTTGGGATGACTCCAGAATTGCAAAGGCAGCATGACTAGATGCTTCCCTTCGAGATGATCAAGCATCTGAATGATCTATTTGATTCTGAATCTCGCTCCGATATTTATGAAGTGGTGAGAGATCTTCTCCTCACGTGTTGAAGATGATTGGGCTAATCGAGAAACTTGGTTGTCTGGGCATTGAGCTCAAGACCAACATTGTTGTTTATGCAATTCTTCAGTCGCTTCCCGATTTATATTTGAGTTTCGTGGTAAACTTTAATATGAATAAGACGAAATCGACTATGCCCGAGCTGCATAACATGCTAAAGACTTTTGAGTCTTCCACTGCTAAGGAAAAACTCGTGCTCATGGTGAGTGCCTCTACTTCTTCTACTCCAAAAGGAAAGAATAAGCGAAGGGGCAAGGCAAAGAAAGGCTCCAAGCCAAGCTTCCTTAAGCCCAAAGGTGGAATTCAAAAGAATGAGAGGGTGGACAAGGATGTGTGCCTTTACTGCAAGCAAAAGGGGTATTGAAAGAAGGACTGCAAGGTTCTAGCAGCTGGAAAGAAGACACAAGGTATCTCAGCCACTGGAACATGTATGTTTGTTATTGAGATAAACATGTCCATAAATGATACTAACTGTTGGGTATTAGATACCGGTTGTGGCTCACACATTTGTACTAATGTGCAGGATCTCAAGCATAGCAGGGCAGTTAGGCCGGGTGAAGTCGCCCTACACGTTGTTTATGGAGCAAGAGTTGCTGCTAAACGTGTTGGCGTTTATGTTTTAGATTTACCCTCAGATTTTAGACTTGAACTGAATAATTGTTATTTTATTCCTTCTATTACTCACAATATTATTTCTATTCCTATGTTAGACATTAAAGGGTTTTCCTTCCATTTTACAAAAAATAATTGTTATTTTTCACTTAATGGTGATATGTATGGGAATGCTCCTTTATCGAATGGTTTATACTTGTTGCATTGTGGACATAACATTCTTAATATAAAAAACAAAAGACTAAAACTTGGTAATCATGAAAACCCGACTTACTTGTGTGGCATTGTAGGCTTGGTCATGCAAATGAGAATAGGATTGCGAGATTAAGGAAGTTAGACTACTTAACCCCATTCGACTTTAAGTCTTATGGAAATTGTGAATCCTGTCTCAAGGGCAAAATGACCAACAAACCCTTTTCTGGGAAAGGGGTTCGAGCCAAAGAAGTTCTAGAGTTGATCCACAGTGATGTATGTGGACCATTGCCCACTCTAGCTAGGGGTCACTTCGGTTACTTCATCACTTTTACTGACGATTTCTGGAGGTACGGATATGTGTATCTTATGAAACACAAATCCGAATCTTATGAGAAATTCAAGGAGTTTAAAACTGAAGTAGAGAAGCAACTTGGTAAGAGTATCAAGACTCTTCGATCGGATCGAGCAGGTGAATACCTTAGCCATGAGTTCACTTATTACTTAAAGTTACATGGAATTCAATCACAATGGACCCCTCCCGGAACACCGCAAATGAACGGAATATCCGAGAGGAGAAACCGAACCTTGTTAGACATGGTGAGGTCCATGATGAGCTTTTCCTCTCTTCCGACATTCTTTCAGCGGCATGGCGAGGTCACACTCCACCTGCTCTGCATGTCGAGGTTGGGAATGAGCTTCATCCTCGACCCCCTCTAGTGCCTTTCTTGCTGCCTGGCTTCCGAGGCTGGTGAACACATTGTTCGAGCTCGCTGGTCTTTCCAGGATCCGGTAGTTCCGATGATCGCGTACTTCGCCGAGTGATAGGCTAGTTGGCCTGTTGATCATCCATTTTCGATCAGGATGCCCTTACCCTTGGAAGTACCGACGTCATGGGTGGTCTTTTTGATCGGAGGTTGTTCTTCCTCGCCGTCGAAGGCGAGGCATTTTTTGTTGAGAACGG
Organism: Stenogyne calaminthoides; assembly: GCA_037126765.1. Lineage (NCBI taxonomy): Eukaryota > Viridiplantae > Streptophyta > Magnoliopsida > Lamiales > Lamiaceae > Stenogyne > Stenogyne calaminthoides. The sequence goes on from JBBCBC010000015.1 coordinate 23,085,216, forward strand.
CCCTTGCATCCTCCAGTGTTTGAACGAGGTTCCACCAATCAGGAGTGACCGCGGGGGCCGCCTGGGGGGCGCGCTGTGAGCTCTGAGAGGCCTCGACACCATCGCGAGCATCAGTTTTGTTTCCAGCAGCATTACCTTGATTGGTCGCTATTACAAGATGAGTTTCAGATTGAGTGGGTCTTCTTAAGAACTTATGAAATTCTGCATAAATGATTCCCACAGAAGGTGTCAATTGTTGTTGTTGGTTGTAAATTATCCAACTAAACAAAAAATTATCCAAGTAATTATGTGTTTAGGGTGATCAAAGCAAGTAAATGATAAATGATTGGTGACCTGGTTCGTCTTATGAACAAGACTACGTCCGGGGGTGTCCAAGCCAAATATGTGTTTATAATATATTTGCCTAGAGTTTAGAATGTTCAACCTCTTACAAGGGTGGCCGTGTAGGCCTATTTATACTACGATTCCCACCTCTTGGGCGGGAATTTATACAAGAAAATATGCCCAAAAAGGGGCTTCAATTCTGTAAGCCACCGATTCCGCCTCACCGGGTCAGAGGTCGCCATCTTTAATGCGCGCCAATCGAGGGACTAATCTCGTGGCTTGATAGGTGTTTCCTTTGACCATCAAGATATGCGGCTCTTATCGTTGTAAATCACCTCCGGCCTGAGAATGCCTTGAGTGCAAGTCACCTCACGACCTGCAAAGCTCTTTGATGTGGTCGGCTTGCGACCTACGGACGTCTTGGATGGGAGTCGCCTTGCGAGTTGTAATTTCTATGACCTGGGTGTGGTGTTATTAGTCCTGATGGATAACTTGAATACGTGGCCATTCATCGGTGATCCGCATTAACTGATCGTCGGCAGGTCACCCGCCACTTATATGACTGATCGAAGCCTCGGATTTATCTATGCTACAACAGTCACACAACCAGTAATTACCTAATCAAATTAAAGTTTGTTGATTAAGTATTAAATTGGATTTAATATTTAATTTATGGAGAATTAATAATATATTAATTTAAAATTAATTACTATTACTGTTCAATTAAATAATATATGGATTATTATTGTAGCAAAATATATGTAGGGAAAAACATATCTATGTGATTTGTTTTGCAAGATTAGGAAAGATATTTCTAATAAAGATAACTTAAGATTTAAGCTGGTCTTCCCCTATATATATGAGGTCCTAGGGATTCATTAATTACTACATGAAACCTAGTTTCTCCATAAAATCTCTAGTTAGAATTTTCCTAGCAAATTCGTCTAGGGATTCAACGTTGGCAAATTTGTGCGGATCTGAGCAAGGGAATTACGTGGATACCATAGTTGAGAAAACTGCGTACGATTTAATGTAAGGTTTCTCTTTATTTTTATATGTATTCAATTGTGCAATTACGTGTTCGTTGTTGGCGAACTGTTTACTTCACCTGCGCATGTATTACATGTTTACGTACCTATATATTCCAACAATTCTTTCTATACTAATTCTAATGTAGTTTTGGTATGTTAATCACTTCTTAAATTTCCCGTCTCCTCAACTTTAATGAAGCACTGCAAACCCATCTAATTAATTTATCCACATCTTAATTGATCCATAAGGATAATGGTCATCTCTCCTTGGGCGTCTCTGTTTTGGCTTTGGTTGTATCTGGTAGACCAGTATCGGGAAGTTCTGATAAATCCCTAACTAAGCTTTTTATATAGAGTTTATAAAATGTTACTGCTATATCTAGGGTATTGAAATTTTTTTACACACAAACTGACCGAAAAGTATTAGTTACAACGAAGAAAAGTATATGATACCTTTCTTCATTCTGACTGATACTTTTCTTCTTTGCAACTGATACCTTTCTTTATTGCCATAGATAATTTTCCTTTATTTGTGGCAACTGATAATCACTTTCTCCCGGTTTTGCAGACGTGCACATTCGACATGGATCATAATGATTATGACTTGCAAGAACAAGCCAGATTTGATACTTCTATGTCATGGGTAACACTCTACATTACGGCAGCTTCTGTCATCTACACCCTTGCAATGGCTGCGGATGTAATCGATGGCTTCCGAGTCAAGAAGATGTGGTTCCCGTCTCAATTTTGTCTCTCAATGCTGCCTCCTTGACAGTCTTATCCGTGGAAATCAAGCTAGACGCAGACCTCAACACCAATATGACGAACTCCGGTGCCGATTCATTAGCTCAATACGTGAACCTAGTCTTCGCGGTGACAATTATTACTAACTCCATGACGTCATTGGGACGGATGAGCAATGTCAAGATCCTGTCCAATGTTGCCGCTCTTGTGATTTTCATAATCACGATAGCTTGGTAAAGTCATCATTCCGATGACTCACTGGCGCTACCTTCTGAGAGATTTTGTCGTCATACCTATCATGATTCCTACCACATTCATGATGGTTTCCCTTATGACGATAATTTCTCTAGCTATTGTTGTGCGTAATATCAAGAGGAGTCTGGAGTGAGATACTGGCATAAGGTCGAACTCGTGGAAGAACGTGGATGGGGGAGAATGGAGGTTGTGACACAAGATGATCTTAAGAAGTATATGACCAAATATCTAGTCATGGTAGAAAGTAGCAGCCCCCAGTTTGTGATGGGACGATCAATGGTCTGTACTTTCACAACTTCCACCTTATTTGCTACCGCCATATACGTATTCACCGTAGCCATAAATTTTGTCCGAAAAATTTGCAAGGTGATTCTCCTTACAGAATTACACCGGATGGATATTTATTATTAAGTCCATTGGAATTGTGGTAGGCTCCATTGCACCCACGTTCAGGTTGTTTGTTGCAGTAAGCCTCAAGTGCTCGACACGAAATCCAGGGCCAATACTATGAAATGTAGAGCCTAAGTCAACTTTAAGATTAGGTCTTTTAATATATAACATTATGTGTGTTGCAGTTGCACATTTCGTGCACGATCTGTCGTACACGCATATACCATGCAAATTTTGTGCAAGATCCTTGCGTGCACATTTTGTACAGATTTCGTGCATGGTTTATACATATATGGCACATATCGTGTAAATTTTGTGCAAGATCCTTACGTTCACATTTCGTACAGATTTCGTGCAGGATTTGTACATGCATGTTTCATACACGGTTCGCACGTGCACATTTCATGTTTATATTAATAAATTTGTAACCATATATATTATGTTCAGCTGTCGAACCTTTAACCTCAACAAAAGAAAACACAAGTTGTATCCACTTGGGCACTGTAACGATTATATCTACTTCTAGCATCATTATATATATAATTATGGGCCCTAAAATATCAGGAAAATTTTAGGCCTGAGTCGATCGACTCATTCACCTCAAGAAAGGCGCCGCCCTGTCGAAATCATTTCAAAATGGATTTCAGAACCGAGGAGTATTGGAGTGAGCTTTTGGTGGAGTGTTGGACATTTTTTCGGCCTTGCAAATCCCGGAAAAGATGAAATATCTCCATATCCTTATATAGGTCTTCCTTAGCATCGTCATCCTAATACAGAGTTCCGTTGTCCTCTTGAGCGAACTTCTTCTCTTGCTCTTTGTCACACTCATGACACCATTCTTCTTGTTGATTAAGAGGTTTGTGAAGGAGCAAGAATCTGTAGAAGATGAAGAACTCAATATTTATCCTTGCTAGGATTGTCGAGAAGACATTGGTTAAGGACACTGAAATAGATAACCATCGTAATATTGTTGATCTTTGTTGGTCTGGGGTGTACACTTATAGGCGATGGTTGGACGTCAATCTGAGGGTCTACTACATTATACGCCTAGATCAAATGGTGAGTTTGTTGTCCAATAGAGCTCAAGAAATTATGGAGTTCAAGATGGTTCAAGATCCAGTATTCCTCGAAGATCCTGTAAAATGGCACACTAGAGTTGTCGCTGCGACTTTGATGTACGGAATCAACCAAACTCTATTGTTGTCGCAGCTAATGGGTGAGGAGTTGTTCGAGCGGTTGTCTTTGATGGTGGCGGATATCTTGACAACATGTCTTACAATTTTACGACATGTCATAACCACAAAGTGCCACAACAACACCATAGAGAATAGGGAGGAGAGCGTACGAGAAGCATTTCTCCATCTGGGCAAAATAATCTGTGAGTTTCTCCCGCAACGATAGTGACCACCCCTGAATCATGAGAGTGCCGAGTGTATAGACGAATGGCGTGATCTACTTTGACAAAATATATAGTGGTAATCGAACGACTTAGGTAGTATATATGTTTCAACGTATTATTTTCTAAATGCATGACATTTGTTATTTCTTCTATTAAAACATTTCCTTAATCTTCTATTTTATTGACTTTTCTGGACAATTGTGTTGTATATTTGTGTGGGTAATGGAGTTAATAATAGGTTAGGCACACCAAAAAACGATGTTATCTTTAAAGGTATTAATTTCTCCCACATAGGTGTAAATGTTCACAAGAAATTAACCTTCCGGGATACAAAACCTATTCCACGGATGTTCGATAGTTACACTCTAACGAATTTCAGAAGCAGAAATCACAAGTGTATATATAAAACTAAAAAATAAAAGACTCAGTCTTAGTATATAGAGAGACTCGATTTTCAGTGTTTAGAAACTCTAATTCTCGATATACTCAACTCTCCGCACATCCAGAGTATTTATAAATACTCAACGGTTGCATCGAAAGGTTGCAATTCATTGTAGAATCATGTTGACTGAAACCTTGTTACTTTAACTCAACAAAAAGTGCAACTTTACTGAAAAATGACGCTGAACCTTAAGGATTGCAACTTCACTGAAAATAGTCACTTTCACAAAGAGCTCTCTCGACTTTATTATATTATGTAAATATATATATATATATATATAACAATCCCCCCACTTATTTATTTATATATATACTATATAATAAAAAAAAATAACAAAATACACACTTGTTTTACGCAAATGAATAGCCATGAAGTGGACTTAGTCTTTAACTTATTGTTGAACATGAACACTATGGAATCAGGATCTCATCGCGTATGATATCTTGCTCCATTATTTTGGTAGCACCAATTCGTAATGGGCCTTGTGCTTATCCTGGTCTCGCAAGTACTCTACAATCTTTCCGACGTAATCCCTAAGAAGCGGCCTCTCACTTCTCTACTTGCATAGGTAGACTCATCAGGAATGTCCACAACACATCCCACAGAGCTTTAAGTTTATTAAGAATTTTAGAATCCAACCTTAGCTTGTTGTGGTAAGAAAAAGTGCATAGGTTAGATATAGAGCTTTCGAAATAGTCTTACCCCCACTATTTTCAGGTTATGCACTTTGGAATGTATCCACGTTTCCATTTCATCGATGTCTAATATTGAATTGCCTTTGTAAACTCAATCTTAAATGTAAGATGGAGTAGGATTAAATCAAGATATCTTGATCAATCGGTAATAACTCTATTCTCCGTAAATCTTTTATATTTTATCTCCCAATAATAATTTTGCTAGCATTTGATTCGTTGAGAGATATTCAAGCATAATTTTTCTCATTTTGATCATTACTTCTCACACTCTTAAATAATTCATCAAGGAATTATATGAGTCAACATCTTTTGAATTAAATTCAAATCCAAATGTGACCTTCATTTTCACTTTTAACTCTTAAATAATTCCTTCACGAATCATATACGAGTTAATACCTTTTGGATTAAATACAAATTCAAGTGAGACAGAGTTTATGCTTTTAAGAGTAGATGTATGGAATAATATTTATAATACATCTCTAGTATTATTAAATAAATTAATCTATATTATGCCTTGTCCAAAAAATCTGGACCTCCATTCTCAATTAATTAGGCTTGTGACATTGATTTCTCTGCCCAAATCATCAATTGAGGTTGATCAGCCTAATAACAACGGCATCATGTTATTACCCAACCTTTTATTAATAAGCCCCGGCCATATATAAAGTCATTTGAGTAAGAGAAGAAAGCACCACTATAACTTTGAACAAACGCTTTTGAACAAACGCGTCTGCCGGTGCGTGGCGGCCTCAATTTAAAAAAAAGTAGAATGAGACATTCAATTCTCACAAAATTGAGAATTCACGTCTTTCTGTTAGTGTTAGTGTCCTAGAGATAATCTTTTGTAAGGACATAATACTCGATAATATTTAGTTTGAGTTAATATTATTATTCATTTAATATTAATGTATGGCAATACACTTGTTTAAATATTATGTTTGATTGTTTGCATTTATTCTTATATGTGTTCCCATGAACCAATGTTGTCATTGAGGATGTGAAACCTCACCTCGATTGACTTAAGCATGGTTCTCAAATAGCCCCGATCAAGGATCATCAAGAATGAGATATTGATGATGCATTTGAGATTGGTGTGCGATCTGCATCATACTCTTAGAGAGTATAGTAGTTCCCACTTACTACGAGATACTAGATATCTCATGATGGATGCACAAATACCTTGTAGGGTATTAGTATACCCATCCGAGAAACCGTTTGATGTTATTCCACATAAGTGTCTATGGGTGTCTCGATTAGTAGGAGCGATGTGATATTCCTCGGACTAGAGGTCAATACGCACGACATGTATGGAGTGGTGAACTTTGACCATGACCGACGCTTGCACCCTTAATGGGTAGATATGACATGAATTGGGTTCATCACGAAGTACGTATGCGTGATAGTTGAGCTAAGAATAAGATTTATTTCTCAATGAAGATTTAGAGAGAGTGCTCATCTTCTCATACTAATTGGATCGTTAGTCATTGGACAATGCACGCCATGCTTGGACTTTGTGACTAAATGTGACAAACAGGATCAATTAGTGTTATGAGAAAATATGATTAAATTATTTGAATAGACACTTTATCATGTTCAAGATTTATTCGGGCATTCGCGAATGAAAGAACATTATCACAATAGGCCATGTTTCAGTTACAGGTAGTTTCACGTTTCCTCACAACTTAGCTCATATATTGAGAATGACTGATTTATTATCTAGGGTTCAATTAAGACCGTTAGTTTGACTAATCACTCGATATATGAGGGCATATGTGTCACACAACAAGTAATTTCCCTTTACATATTATAGTTGGTTGATTAAATATTAGATTGGATTTAATATTTAATTTATGAAGAATTAATAATAATTATATTTTAAACTAATTATTATTACTATTTAATTAAATTTGATTTATGTAGGTCCGAACGGGTTTTCGTGAGGGCAGAAGTCTAAAGGGGAGGGATGAATAGACTTCTGAAAACTTTTGTGTGAGATCAAGTGTGAATGGCAAGTTGCCTGATTAGAGTGTGAGTGAATCAGTTTGGATATCAACTTATTGATCGCTTTGAGGCGCGATCGATTCGGTCTATCGATTTAACTGATGTGCGGAAGCTAAGTTTTACCCGTGTGAAAAACCAGTTTGTTAAGACAGAATTCTAAGTTATCTGTTTTGAGTCAGATGACAAAGGGTCAAACTGATCAGATCAGTTGCTTGGTGCAAACCTGATCCAGACTCAGAATATGCATGCATAATACAAACAAGTAGTGTGCAAATAGTGTAAAACAGGTAAACACCAGATTTTTATATGTTGGGGAATGATTCGCACAGATCTATTCGGGGTGAATATTTAAATACAAATTTAATTCATTAATTATTACTAGCATGAATTAATCCTATATTAATTCAAATAATAATTACAACAACATATCATGCATATAAAAAGCCACGAAAACCTACGATAATCTACTACGTTTACGGAACGTATTTTGGCAAGTGGCTTTTGGTCGGACGGACTAACCAAAAGGACTTCCCAAGTATTCCTTAAACATTTGCTTTCGACAATCCGGGAAGGATACAACAATTAACAAAAGGAAAAAATAAACTTTGTTGCACTTATGTGTGGATTTGCTAATATTTCCAAAGACATGGAATTGTACTTGGGAATGAACTAATCATCCCTATTTATAGGAGAGGAGGGGCACGAAATTTTGTTTTTTCAATGTGGGAAAAGACTTTTCTTGGTCACCAAGAAATCTTGAATATATCCCATATATTTTTTTTCCCATAATTAAAATATTCCACAAAAATCCACCTCCTCTATTTTATGGTATAATTTTTTCCTAATTTGAGCAAGATTCCAAGATTTAGATCTTCTTGAATTTATGAGATATTCTTGTATTTCAAGAAATACATATCTTCCATAATATCTTTTCAAGAAAATCAAGAAAATCTTTCTTGCCCACTAATTTCCAAAAATTTCAAAATCTCTTAATGAATAACCAAGTGGGAGATTTCTTGAATTTAATGAGATAATCTTGTATTCCAAGAATACATATCTTCATTCCATAACAAAATTCAAAGAAAATCTTTCTCCTCTTTTTATCCATAATTTTAAAAAAATAATGGGGAAATATAAGCAACAATATTTATTTTATTTTAATTTTATTGACTATTTGTTGGGCTACTCGGGGCCTTTAGGAGAATTAAGATTGGACCTTCTAATGGATCTTGAATATCTAATATTGAGCCACAATATAATTCAAGCCCATAAATATTAATTAATCCCACTACATAATTAATATTGCACTATCCATCTTAACCCATATTATAATATGGCTCTGGGTCATTATTTCCCGTGGTTTAAAATTATCTAGCCCATTAATTAATTCAAGCCAATTGAAATAGCTTTCCATTAATTAATATCTTTTGTCCTTTATTTGGAATCTGTTCAACATTATTATCCATAAAACAAATTCCACTTGCAAGATTTGGTATGATAAAACTTATGAACCTCCCAAGGAAATCAAATGAATTATTTGCACACGCATTCTTCATTCAAATTAAATCTTAGCAATCACATGTGACCAATAATATTGCCCAAGATAAAGTACGATTGAATCTCTCCGATTCGCTACCCATGATAAGTCAAAGCAATAGCCACCGATCCCACTCGCGGATCCTATTTAAGGGACGAAGGTTAAGAACGACGATCCACCGAGGTCTAATTCTTCCTTGTTCGTTCAAGAATTTATCCTCCCCAGAGGTCCTATTCAAATTTCGCTTGTGCACTAGTGTAATCTCTTGGTCAAGACAAACCAATTTGACTTACACCTCAACCTTTCGCGATGGTTGTTCATTTCATCTAGGTCGTGAATGGCGATTTTATAGTTATGCGGATCGTTAATTTAATCTTCGTGATCTTAAATTAACTACAAAGCTCACGCATTATTGAACAGTTAAAAGAAATATATATAACATTCAATCATATTTAAAGCATCATTGATAAACAATTTATTTCAAAAAATAAGTCCGAAATTCTTAACTTGATTATACAAAGTAAAAAGCATACTTTTTCAAGATAATCCCAACAATCTCCCACTTATACTCAAAGTCTCAATTTTAAGTATACTACAACACGCCTCGAGTAGTCCGTGACATCTAATGTCAATCTACACGAACCCAATAATTTCTCCCACTTATACTCAAAAGGATGGGTCTTGACACCCATTCCACTCACATGTCTCTCCAATGTATTCAGAGGCGGGCACGCTTTTGGATCTTAGGTCATTCTCGACGCCATCTTTTTCACATCTATATCTCCTCTTTAACGATTTCTCCCTAAGATGTCTTTCCTTTAATGTGTTTGTTTGACTGCGTCTCTTGGTTCTCTTGAATTTGTAACCGCCCTAGCGTATTGCTGACAAATTATAACACCATCCAAGTCCACTAAGAAGATCTAGAGTCTAATCGGTTCTTTCACCGCTTCACAAGCGCCTTTGATTATCTCGAGTCCCATGGTTGAGTCAAGTGATGCATTTCTCTTCACACTCGTCCATTTGATGGCTACACTTCCCAAATGGAAACACACTAACCGAGGCAGATAATTTCAATCTAAATCGATTGGAAATCCAATCCATGTAGCCGATGGGGATTGGAGTAATGATCTAAATCAACATTCTATCCCGAGTTCTTTTCGTAAACTTAATGTTTTTAATCGTCGTCCAATTGTTACTATAAACCATGCAATATATCCCGGTCTCGCATTGGTCATACTTAAGGTTTCCTATTAAGAAGCACAAGAATACCTTTCATGTCATCTATCTCCTTTTCGCCTTAGGGAACATTTTCTTGGATAGATGGATTCCAAGTCCGGAAGGTCCTTTCTTGAATAATCTTTGAATTGTTTCAAAACCGGGTATGTATGAAACTTGCGATAACCCGACCATCCTTTTCTTGTGATCTTGATCCCAAGGATGTGTCCGGGTTTTCCCTAAGTCTTTCATATCAAACTGCTTTTGGAAACGCCATGCCCTTACGCCCGACCACACCTTCACATCGTTTCCGATGATCACAATGTCATCTACGATAGTACTAAGAATACCAATGCGCTTAAACGCTTTTTATACACAACTTTCAAACTCGTTTTGATCAAACCCATAAGACTTTATTACATGATCAAAACTTTGGTTCCAAGCTCGATGCTTGTTTGAGTCCGTAAATGGACCTCTTGAGCTTTAAACTAGGGTGTTCTTGGCCCGTTTCAATGAAAACATGGGGTTGTTGCATATAGATCTCTTTATCAAGACTTCCGGAAGGAAACCTTTTGACATCTATTAGCCATTCAAAGTTGAGATCTTGAAGAATCGATAAGAGAATACTGGATGGACTTAAGATTTGGGAAAGTTTCCTCAAATCGATCCCTTTCTTTCCGAAAGTAAAACCTTTCGCCATTAGTCTTCTTTTAAAGGTTTCAACCTTCCCGTCCCATTCTTTTCCTCTTATATACCCACTTTCATCCAATGGGTTTGACCCCATTAAGTGGTTAATAATTCCCACACTCTATTATGAAACATAGAACACATATCGCCTTTCATTGTTTTTTGCCAAGAATCAATCCATATCTTGGAGTGCCTCATATGTCCATGGGTCTCGATTCCGAATCAAGTCCGAGGATTCTCCTATTCCCATGAATCTCTCGGTGTTGTCTAACAACCCTCCCACTATAACGAGGCTCTTATAAAATGTATCGTTTGGTATATCATCTTTGAATTCGAAGGTTTGCCCCCTCTAAGCTCATTTAAGGTAATCTCACTGGGTTTTCTTTGGTTCTATAGTTTTTCTTCCAAAATCTAAAGGTGTCCACCTTTTGATCTTCTAACTATAGAACATTCACCCTTTTGTTCCTCTCGGGTATCCTACAAAACTTCTTAATTACCATCGAGGATCCAATTTACCCGCTTTCCTTGTCCAACACGTGGCCTACACCCCAAAGTTCTCATGTGTCTCTTTACTAGACTTGATCCACAATTCTTTGGGGTTCTAACAAAAGGATAGCACCAAGTTCGAATGTAAATTTTGTTGCATGACCCCGTAACGACTCGGAAGATCCGTATAACTCATCATTGATCTAACCATTTCCAAAAGAATTATGTTTTTCGCTCTGCAATCCCGACATGTTGAGGGTTCCGGTTTTGGATACAATCCCTTCATCGATAAGTAGTTCAAAAACTCATCGCCGAGGTATTCGCTTACGATCGATCGTAGAGACTTGATACGTTTTTCCATATGATTCTCTCGCTTGAGCCTTAAATTCTTTAGAATTTCTCAAAGGTCTTTATTCATGCTTCAAAAAAAATACCTTGAGGAAAATAAAATTACTCATAACCTCCTCTTTGCTTTGGTTGACATTGAACTACGTGATATCTATGTGAACGATCTCTAACACTTCTTTAGCCCCATTCCCTCGCTCCAAATCCATCTTGGTCATATTACCCTCCAAACATGATTCCACAACTTGGAGATCCCCAAAGAACCATCTTTCACCAACCTTTGGATCCTCTTTGGATTTATATTTAATCTTAGATGCCAAAGAAGTGTCTCGCTCACGATGAACGCTTTTCTTAAAATGATTGATGTGTTATAGGATACATTTTGAGTGGTGTATAATTATATAGAGATTTTCCATCAATGTCCTGCGCAATGTATACACTAATCATTTAAAAAATGATGTCATTCTTATTAGAAGAAACTTAGTGTCCTTAATCGAATTTTAGAAACCGAAAAGTGAATTGTTTCTAAAATCATAAAGATAATCTCAAAAAAACTTTATCTTCAAAAGATATAAAGAATAAATCTCTATCTTGCAATAATCTCTAAAAGAATTGCAATAATCGTTAATCCGAATTGCAATATCCGCCAATTGCAATGTCTTCTTTCGTAATTCCCGATGAGGATCTCACTCCCACTCGTTAACGGATCATTTAGAACCCGTGGAATTGATTAGTGGATCTCAGATAAAATTTGAAAGTATCGCCGCTAAACAAGTTTCAAAAAACTAGTGTATGAGAATTACCTTTCTTTCCGCCCTTTTTGGGGTTGGAACAGTCAAGACCTCCATTGTCCTTCACCGCAATTTAATTTGATTTTCCTTGACACAACAAGCATTCTCATCTTACCATTGCCATGCAACAAAATTGAGTTTTATTGCTTATGACCTTTGGTCCTTTTATCTTGCCTACCCTTGGCCTAGAAGATGAAGACGGATTAATTCTTGTCGTCATAGCTTGAGTTTGGTGCCTTATCATCATTTCTTTTGCAACAAATTAGCCAAATGAGGCCAAAAATGCTCAAAAAACCTTTTAAATGAAGTACCAAATTCATCTTAAATTCATAACTCTAAAATCTCAAGTTTGTTCGGGGAATATCTATTTTGAGGACGAAATCCCTTACGGGTTTTTTTTTATTTCAAATGGATTTTTTCTCTCGCTTTGATCCGACGAAATACGCGTGTTTTGACTCGTCAATTGCTCATCCGATTTTTGTGTGTCAAAATCCACTTGTGCTTTTTTTGCGCTTAGGACAATTATAATTTTCCAATAAATATAGTTTCCATACAAATTGTATTGACATTAAGTATAATAACAAAGGATTAAAAAGGTAATGACATCTTTTTCCGAATAAACAACTATATGCAAAAAAAGCACAAATATATCACAAGATTCGATCACATGCATCATATTTAAAATCTCAAAAAAATATGAACAATGCATCAACCAACATCTCAAAACAATTAAATAAGCCACGTTGGGTGGGTCATTATTTAAAACATTCATTCAATTTACAAACAAGAACAAGCTTACAAACACTTAATATCCATTAATAGTTGGCTCCCATTGACCAATATAAAATTGACAGGACTTTTTGAGAAGTATATGCATATCAATTTTATACCTAAGTAATAACCATGATTAAATACAGATTATTATTTCGCTTTGATCGAGCCTCGTTTGGAGGGTCATCGCCGCCACTAGTAATAACCCACAATCATCCGCTTTAAATTCATTCATGTGAAACCTATCTTTTGACCGTCCCCGCTTGGGGGATTTCTCCAAAAGAATTCACAAATAAATAAATCATTTAGGTCAAAATTAATTCAATTTTATTATCCTAATAAAATTGTCAATTAATTATTTAAAACATACTTAGTAATTTTGAAGTTGAGATTTTTCAATTTGGCAACCCTCATGCAAACACATTTAAACAAATTAAATAAAGCATAAGATAGCACAAATAAATCAAACATAACAGGAAAAAAACATATTGGGCACAAATTATCCAATTGTCATGGTTTGATTTTTCTTGGCTTGATCTTGAAGAAACACGTCTCGATTTCTCCCAAAAAAATACCGTCTCAAACCGCCACGCCAAGCAGCTTGCAGCCGGGATGCACGCCAGCATCCGCCGCCGCTTGGCCTAGGACAGCCTAGGCAGCCTCGGCACCGCCTGGCAGGCCACGCCCGCCAGCGCCTCGGCACGCCTCGGCAGGAGTCGGCAGGGGTCGGCATTCCTCGGCAGGCGACGCGCGCGTCCGCGCGCATCCGCGCGCGCGCGCTCGCCCGCCTCCGCCTCGCCCGCGACATCGGCCTCGCCCGCGTCTCCGCGCGCGCCCGCGGCGTCCGCCCGGCCTGGAGCGCGCACCGCCCGTGTGCCGGCCTGTATCCTCGCGCGCGCTCGGCCCGCCCGGCCTCGCCCTGCGCCCATGCGTGCCAGCGCGCGCCCGCGCCGCCACGCCTTGATCCTTTAATTCTTCATCTCTTCGTTCCCGATCCGGTTACAATTTATTTACAAAAAAATAAATAAACCTAGATCTAGACTAGTCTATTACATTGATCAAATCAAACAAATCCTAGTCTACTCGTGGATTTTCTCGCGAGGCAAAACAAATCCAAACGAATCGAATTAAAAAACCACGGTTTATATGCATGCAAAATAAAACATTAAAATCCATGACAATTGGATACCTGCAAAACAGATCTAAATGGTTCTTTATCCAATTTCAAATTTAATGTCCACGAATTAAATTAAATTTAAAAAATTCTTTTAAACAAAGGGCTCGATACCGCTTGTTGGGGAATGATTCGCACTCTATTCGGGTGAATATTTAAATACAAATTTAATTCATTAATTATTACTAGCATGAATTAATCCTATATTAATTCAAATAATAATTACAACAACATATCATGCATATAAAAAGCCACGTAAAACCCCACGATCTGAATCTACGGGTTTACGTGAACGTATTTTGGGATGGCAAAGGCTTTTGGTCGGACGGACTAACCAAAAGGACTTCCCAAGTATTCCCTTAGCCCTTGCTCGACAATCCGGTGGAAGGATACTTCGCTGACAATTAACAAAAGGAAAAATAAACTTTTGTTGCCACGATGTGATTTTGCTAATATTTCCAAAGACATGGAATTGTACTTGGGAATGAACTAATCATCCCCTATTTATAGGAGAGGGAGGGGCACGAAATTTTGGTGGTTTTTCAATGTGGGAAAAAGACTTTTCTTGGTCACCAAGAAATCTTGAATATATCCCATATATTCTTTTTTCCCATAATTAAAATATTCCACAAAAAATCCACCTCCTCTATTTTATGGTATAATTTTCAAAAATTTGAGCAAGATTCCAAGATTTAGATCTTCTTGAATTTATGAGAGATATTCTTGTATTTCAAGAAATACATATCTTCCATAATATCTTTTCAAGAAAATCAAGAAAAAATGATTCTTGCCCACTAATTTCAAAAAAATAAAAATCTCTTAATGAATAACCAAGTGGGAGATTTCTTGAATTTAATGAGATAATCTTGTATTCCAAGAATACATATCTTCATTCCATAACAAAATTCAAAGAAAATCTTTTCTCCTTTTTTATCCATAATTTTCGAAAATAATGGGGAAATATAAGCAACAATATTTATTTTATTTTAATCACCTTTTTAGTTATTGGACTATTTGTTGGGCTACTCCTTCTAATGGATCTTGAATATCTAATATTGAGCCACAATATAATTCAAGCCCATAAATATTAATTAATCCCACTACATAATTAATATTGCACTATCCATCTTAACCCATATTACAAATCAATATGGCTCCGGTCATTATTTCCTGTTTTAAAATTATCTAGCCCATTAATTAATTCAAGCCACCTTTCGTAGCTTTCCATTAATTAATATCTTTTGTCCTTAAAGTAGAGAACGGTTCAACATTATTATCCATCCCTAAACAAATTCCACTTGCAAGATTTGGTATGATAAAACTTATGAACCTCCCAGGGGCAAATCAAACCAGCGTTCTGCACCACGATTCTTCATATTAAATCTTAGCAATCACATGTGACCAATAACATTGCCCAAGATAAAAATGACGATTGAATCTCTCTCCGCTTACTACCATGATAAGTCAAAGCAATAGTTATCATGATCCTATTTAAGGGACGAAGGTTTAGAAACAACGATCCAATTTAATTCTTCCTTGTTCGGTTCAAGAATTTATCCTCCTGTAGGTCCTATTCAACGCTTCAATGCACTAGTGTAATCTCTTGGTCAAGACAAACCAATCTGGAGCCTTACACCTCAACCTTTCGCGAGATGGTTGTTCATTTCCATCTAGGTCGTGAATGGGCGTCTTATAGTTACAAGGGATATTAATTTAATCTTCGTGATCGGGTATCACTAAATTAACTACAAAGTAACACGCATTTAATTATTGAACACATCAAAAATATATATAACATTCAATCATATTTAAAGCATCAGTGATAAACAATTTATTTCAGCAAATAAGTCTGGAAATTCAGTTTCGATTATACAAAGTAAAAAGCATACTTTTCAGTATAATCCCCAACATTATAGTGGTTCGACAACTTGTCCTACGTCCACTTCTCCCTGTCAGCAGGGTCACTAACTAACCAACTGGACTTAGTTTTATGTGTTAGTCCAATACAATACAACAGATGTTTCAAGAGTTTTCACTCAACCAATCCCAGATATCAGAACTAGAAACCCTAGTCTAAAATCTTGCTAAACAAACTTAACCTAACTTTGGTTTGGGTATAAGATTTGTTATGTTCCAACTGGAATTCTATCCTGGTATATGAATAACCTAAAACTAGAGGATGAGAATTCTTGCTAAGAACATATGGGATGAACACTTAGAATATTTGCTTGATCTTGTGTTCTTGGTGCGAAAAATGTAGATTTGCTTGAGCTTGTGGATTATTTCCGTAACCTTACAATGAAGGTTGATCCCATGTTTATATACCTTGAAATCAAAGAGCCGTTGGAAAGCAATTTGAATCTCAGGCTATTTTAGGTAGGATTGCAGGCTTGATTTGAAGTGCACAGAGGAGGCATGGCCGAAAGC
Source organism: Stenogyne calaminthoides (assembly GCA_037126765.1). Lineage (NCBI taxonomy): Eukaryota > Viridiplantae > Streptophyta > Magnoliopsida > Lamiales > Lamiaceae > Stenogyne > Stenogyne calaminthoides. The sequence continues at coordinate 23,101,930 of JBBCBC010000015.1, forward strand.
ATGTATGCTTGTCCTTTCTAGCCATTTGACTCTGAAGCACTCCGTCCTGCAATGTCAGCTCCGTACATACGTGTCTTGCTCTCATTGGTTATCAAGTACACTTGTTCATTGTTTAATTTACCAACTTAGATTGACATTCTTCGTGTCTGATTAACTCGTATGACTTGGTGAACTTCTGGTTGTCACCTGATTTGAGCTGACCTGATCAGTCCAGACTGACCAATCTACCTGAATGGGTCTTCAGGTGCAGATTGTCTTAGCACAACTTGCAGACTCTTCTTCTCTACTTCTGATGCAAGTCTTCTGGTCTTCTGTGTTTTGATACCTGGTGATCGTCAGATCTGATTTGCTGATCTTCTAAACTTCTTCTTCTCAGATGGATTCTGATCTTCAAGGCCTAGACTACTCACATTAAGTTCCCCCTCAATGTGTGATCTATCTGCTATTACATCAGTTGTTCTATAAAACAATTATCAATTGGTCATCTTAGTCCTATTACTAGATCATCAGTCAGCTAATAGGTCTGACTGGTCCTATTATAACTGTTTTGGAACTTTCATCAAAACTATAAATTTCCCAACAATTTCCCCCTTTTTGATGAAACTAAAACATTTAGAAACTAATATCAGTTGATAAGAAGTAACACAGTAAACCCAGATAATCAGAAGACAATGAGAGTTTGTCTTAGGATCGGTAAATTTAAACTTTTCATTTATATGGATTTTGTATTACAGATTGTTGGGGAATAAGTTGCACGGATCTATTTGGGATAAATATTTAAATACAAATTTAATTCTTATAATTATTACTAGCATGAATTAATCCTATATTAATTCAAATAATAATCCAACAACAAATCATGCATATAATTAATTCACGTAAAACCTACGCATGCGGATATTCTACTAGTTTACGTGAACATACCTCTTGGAACGGCAATGGTCTTGTTGATTAGACACACCAAAAGAACTTCCCAAGTATTCCCTTAATCCTTGCTCGACTATCCGGTGGTAGGATGCTTGCGAACAATTAACAAAAGGAAAATAAATTTTGTTGCACCACCTTTTGTGGATTTACTAATTTTTCCAGCACATGGAATTGTTTTTGGGAATGAAAGAATCATCCCCTATTTATAGAGTAGAGGTGGTCGAATTTTTAGGGCAAAAACAATGTGGGAAAATCTTTTCTTGATCTCCAAGAAATCTTGAATATATCTCCTATATTCTTTTTCCCACAATTATAATATTCCACAAAATCCCACCTACTCTTTGTTATGGAATATTTTCGAAAAATAGGGGCAAGAATCCAAGATTTGGATCTTCTTGAATTTATGAGATATTCTTGTATTTCAAGAAATACATATCTTTCATAATATCTTTTCAAGAAAATCAATAAAATCTTTCTTTCCCTTTTTTTCTAAAAAATTCGAAATATACTTATATGGATGACTAAGTGGGAGATTTCTTGAATTTAATGAGATAATCTTGTATTCCAAGAATACATATCTTCATTCCATAACAAAATTCAAAGAAAATCTTTCTCCCCTTTTAATCCATAAATTTTGAAAAAAATGGAAAAATAAGGCAACAATATTTATTTTATTTTAAACACATTTTTCAGTTATTGGACTTTATGCTAGGCTACTTAGGGGGCCTTTAGGAGAATTAAGATTGGACCTTTCAATGGATCTTGAATTATCAATATTGAGCCACAATATTATTCAAGCCCATAAATATTAATTAATCCCACTACATAATTAATATTGCACTATTCATCTTAACCCATTTTACAGTCAATATGGCTCCCGGTTATTATTTCCCGTGTTTAAGATCTAGCCCATTAATTAATTCAAGCCACTGAAATAACTTTCCATTAATTAATATCTTTTGTCCTTGGTTAAGGAACGGTTCAACATTATTATCCATACTGGAAACTAGTTCCACTTGCAAGATTTGGTATGATAAAGCTTATGAACCTCCCAAGGGGGCAAATCGAACAAGCGTACTTGCACACGATTCTCCGTATTAAATCTTAGCAATCACATGTGACCAATAATATTGCCCAAGATAAAAAGTATTGAATCACGTTGATTCTCTACCCATGATAAGTCAAAGCAATAGTTACCAACCACACGTGATCCTATTTAAGGGACGAAGATTAAGAAATAACGAACCACTGAGGTCTAATTCTTCCTTGTTCAGTTCTGAAGAATTTGTCCTCATGTAGGTCCTATTCAGTGCATCAGTCATGCACTAGTGTAATCTCTTGGTCAAGACAAGCCAATCTGAGCCTTACACTTCAACCTTTCACGATGGATTGTTCATTTCCATCTAGGTCGTGAATGGTGTACTTTTAGTTACAAGGGATTGTTAATTTAATCTTCTGTGATCTGGTATCACTAAATTAACTACAATGTAACACGTACTATTTATTGAACAGTTATGCAGTAAATATATGTAACATTCGATGATATTTAAAGCATCAGTGATAAACAATTTATTTCAGTAAATAAGTCCGAAATTCAGTTTTGATTATACAAAGTAAAAGCATAGTTTCCAGTATAATCCCAACAAAGATTACATGAAAGGTTTAAATAGACAAAACGAACTGATCCTATCTAGAGTTTCTTCTGATCATCAGACTTTTGGGACATATCCTTCTAGCATCCCTCGTAAGTTTTGAGGAACATTGAAGATCCGGTACAGCTTCCACTTAACATCATTTACCTGTTGTAGATCTGTTATGCCAGCTTTTCCCATTAGATCAAAGTAGAATCTCTGAAAGGTTATTTTGTCGAATGAGCCATCTGTCTTTCTCTTGTAGTCCATCACATCATATGGAGGATATGAGATCTTTGCATTGATAGCTTTGGCATCTTGCTCCAGTTCCTTTAGAAAGTCAGGATGCTTGTTCTCCACCCAGTTAAGAAATTCCTCATCTTGAGATTCTTCGGCTGTGACAATCTCCAGAACAAAAACATCCAGAAGTCATTCAGCTTTGATCTTCATCCATTCTTCCATCCTCTTCGAATACCTAGTATCCCGGATGATTATATCCTCAACCTTAGCAGGGATCAGTGGCTCCACAAATTTCTTGCCAATCTGACCCTTCCTTTCTCATGCAGCATATTTCTTCTTCAGACCTTCAGAATTAGCCAGTTTCTCAGCCCTTCTCTCTTCCTCACTCAGACGAGCTTCTTCAGCCAGTTGCTCTCTTGATAATCTGATTGCCAGATTCTTATCAGCTTCAATCTGGGCCGAGGTACTCCTGGTCACCCTCTTTGATTGGGTCTGAGTCGTTTGAGAAAGAGATGAAGTTATTGAAGGTCCAGCTTTTCCCACAGCCTTTTGCCTAGACCTTTCTAGCCTTGCATTCACTTCAACCACCACCAGATCAAGACTATCAAGTCTTTTCCCATGTGATTCCACAGCTTGAATCAGCTCTTCAGTTGTCGTTATCAAATAAGTTGGTTTCTCAATCTGTTATTCCCCCTTTTTGGTTTTATCAAAAAGAGCATTGACGTGGGAAGTCAGAGAGCCAAAACTGACTACAATGGCTTGGTTGAGATCATGAACTGTGAGCCCGGAAGATTGAATAGTTTGTTCCTGGATCTTGCTCACCAGTTCAGCTTTGGCAGTTTCAATGGCAGTGGAGAAGGTAAGGATTAACTTGTCGAGTTTATCCTCTGTTTTTTCAATTTTATCCGTGGCCTGTAGGAGAGAGACTTGAAGCTGATTAACTTGGTTGATCTTCTCAACGAAAGATCTGTTGAATCATTCAACCAAGTCGTCCAAGGTCTTTTTGAACTGCTCTTCAGTCCTTCAATTTGGGAGATAGCAAACTCCCTATGTTCCTTCATATCGAACAGAAGCCTTACGATGTTCGGTGATAGTGTTGCTCACAGAGTTTGCAAAAACCCCTTCAACTTCCTCCTTCAATAAATCCTTGAAACATGATCTGATTTCCCTAAATTAATATGTGGAAATGTGAGTAGCAGGGATTATGTGAGTGGCCTGACCCGTTGGACCTTTGAGTTCAGCAGTTATTCCAACAGTTGCCTCAGTCGCCTTTGCCTCCAGTGGCTGGTCAAGACCTGTGACACCAAGACCACTATCATCGGCAGCTCCTGCTTCTGTCATTACATCATCCTTTCCCAAGGGTTCAGCTTCCTCTTCCAGTGGTTTACCCAACTTTCTGTAAACCAAGGCCTTCACTGCTTCATCAGAAATTAACTCAACCGGGGATCTTACTTCGCATGCCTTCTTCATGTCGAAGTCAAAATCAGCAAACTCATCAGGACATCCCATCTGCTCTATTAGAATAATGAAATCAGAAAAGTTCTTCAATTGCAGTTCTCTCCATGCAAGAATTTCCATGACTTCATTTTTTATTCTGGGATGAGCATTCAGTTCTGGGTAGTGAAGATCCAAGTCCCGCTCAATCCTCAATCTGATCATCGCCCCAGAAATTGTTTTGCCAGCCATGGATTCCAGAAAGGTTTCGGAAATAGGAGGTTCTACTAACTGATCATGAATAGATGATGGTTCGGGCTGTGCAACCTCAACAGTAGGTTTATCAGCTGAAGAAGTGATCGGTGCAGGTTGCAGTTCTCTGGCCTGCTGGGTAGATGAAGTTTCAGGTGGGGGCGGCAGCTCGGTTCTTTGTTCCTCTGGATGAACATACGGTGATCTGACCGTTTCGGTCCTTGGAGGAGGAGATGGAGAAGGAGATGGAGAAGGTATCATCTGATGGTGAGCAGCACTTGGAGATCTGATTGGAGATTATACTCTAGATTGTTGAGAAGGGGATCTGGTCCTTTCTGCACCCTTGTCTCTGTCTCCACCAGATTGTTAAGGTGAACTGGCGGTTTGAGACATCCGCTTCTCGGAAGGTTCAGACTCCTTCTTGCCAGAACCGGCAGATTTGCTTCCAGCTCTACTTCTGACTGTCTCACGTTTTGCATCTGAATCTTCCTCATCAAGGTCCTTATCCAGGAAGATTGTCATGGGAGTTTGTCTGAGTTTCTTCGCCTTGTGTGCAGGGCCAACAGATAATCCCTTTTGCTTGGGGGCAGATGGAGATTCGGGGCCTTCAGATCCAGCAGCCTTCTTCGATTTCTTCTTCCTGTTAGTCTTCTGAGGGTTCTCATCTGACGGCCCATAAATGTCAGATGAATCTGTAAGGAAGGCTCTGTAGTGTTTCAGTCCTTTCTGCTCCCATTCCATATTTGGAAACTTGTCCCTCAGAATAACCGCAACTTTACCCAGGTTGCTCAGTCTTTTGGTCAAGTAAACTTCTCTCATGTCATTTATCTTGAATTTGTTGTGCTCTTGTACTAGAATAGCTTTCAAAGTCCCAATCCAGTTAATGTTTTTGGCTCTATCCACCAGAGCAGCCAAACAATGTAGCTTTGCAGCAGTTAGCCCATCATGGCAAAAAGATATCCCCAAATGGTCTTGGAAAGAATTTCGAATAGCAGTCGGTACTTCCACTTGAGCATGGGTTTAACAAACCCTGAAGTGTGACTCTTGTCTGCTTCTCTGAACAGTTCGGCTCGGATGCATTCATCTTCATCTTCTCAGTAATGAGCCGGAGAGATTTTTCCTTTGGGCAAAGCAAATAGCCTTTCTAGATCGGCGTTGTAAACAATGAACTCTTCGCCGTTTACGGTGGATTTCAATTCATCTCCAGGTTTGATAACTTCAAGATTCCGAAGAAATTCCAGTGCTTCATATTGCATTACGGGGTTTGAATGTTTAGAGCATAATTTTTCCAGATTGTTTTCCCGTAAAATTTGTTCAACCTCCATGGATTCGGGATCTTGAGTTACCCCAAACACAATGTATTTGTCCTCAATCATCTTCTTCATTAAGGAAGAGTAGTTACACATGATTTTTCCCATACCGTGTTTAGCCATCTGTAAGAAATTTTACCAAATTAAAATTCATATGGCAAACATGTTAAAATAAAACATAACACATACATATGCACAAGATACATTCATAAACATCTTTATCTTATTTAGAACAAGATATACATTAAGCACTATGAAATATTCATATTATTCGAATCAACAAACGTTTAAAACAAACTATTACCAGATAAGTGATTCAAAAAGTTTGACAAAAAGTGAATAGCGTTTATGTGTTCTTGAGTGTATTTGAGTAAATTTGCAGAAGTGTTTTGAGAATTTTAGGGCAAAGAAGGTCATTTAGAAAGAAGAACCATCTATATATAGAATTGGAGGGAAAATATTTTTTTTTGGAAAACCGAGAAAGAAAATCAATCGTCTAATCTAAATGAGCGATCGAGATTAGGCGGTTTGGTTAAAAACAAATCGTGCGGTCAAGGATTTTATCGCGGCAGCTTTTGGATTTAAAAAATCGCAATAAATGCAATTTAATACATGTTCCCATGTCCGCATTAAATGCTTGCACGATGTGCATCATATGTACTTGAGTACAGTGAGAACAGATAAGATCAAGCAAAGTAAACAGAATAGAACAGATAAAAGAGATAAAAAATGAGTATCTAATTGACTGATATCGTAACCAGTCAATTATCACAAGAAGTTCGATCTGTCTGACTGTTGAGTTGATCTTATATTGGTTACCTAATCCTTGACAGAAAATTTTCCCAACAATGTCCTTCTATTAGATCAGTTTCTTGATGATCCTACTTATCAGTTGAAGTTCCCCCTTTAGCTGTTATTCTATCTCTAATCAGTTTATGACTGATCCTTCCTGATCAAGTGAGATTCCGTTACTCAACTGATCCTTCTTTTCTGGTCAGTTCCTTAACCAACTGGTCTTGGAGACCAATCCACCAAAGAATTCTGGTTCATCGTCTCCTAAGTCCAGAAGTCCTAGCTCGTTACATAGTTCTCTGAATTTGACTTCAGCTAGTTGCTTGGTTAAGATATCAGTTTTCTGCTTATCAGTATGGATCTTTTCCATTCTGATGTTTTTCTTTTCCACATGGTCTCTGATAAAATGATGTCTGATGTCCACGTGCTTGCATCTTGTATGTAGAACTGGGTTCTGTGTGATTGAAATAACATTATTACTGTCACAGAAGATAGGCACATTCATAGCTACAATGTTATAATCCCTCAGCTGCTGACAAAGCCATAGCAGTTTGGAGCAACAGCTTCCTGTGGCCATATATTCTGCTTCAGTAGTAGATGTGGCAACAGATGTCTGTTTCTTTGAAAACCAGGAGACCAGCTTATTTCCCAGAGACTAACATGTTCCTGAGGTTGATTTTCTGTCTATTTTGCAACCTCCATAATCAGAATCAAAGTACCCACTAAGCTCTAGATTATCATCTAAAGAGTAGTATAACCCAAGGTTAAACGTCCCCTTCAGATACTTAAGAATCTGTGTAGCTGCTTCCATGTGGCTTTGCATTGGATTTGCCTGAAATCTGGCACATACACCTACTGCAAATGTTATATCTGGTCTGCTGGCAGTCAGGTATAACAATAATCCAATGAGATCCCTATACTCTTTTTGATTAGTTTTCTAACCATTCTCGTCAGGATCCATTCTGAAGGAAGTCATCATTGGAATTCCGGCGGTCTTGCAATTTTGAACTCCATACTTAGCCAACAGATTTCTTGTATACTTAGCTTGACAGATGGATATTCCTTCAGTACTTTGTCTTACCTGAAGACATAAAAAGTAGTTCATCTGACTCATCATGGACATCTTAAATTTTCCTTGCATCATCTTGCTGAACTTCTCACATAAGTTCCTGTTGGGAGATCCGAAGATAATATCGTCCACATAGATCTGAACCATCAGAATATCTTCTCCGTCTTCAATTCTGAACAAAGTTCTGTCTATCAGTCCCTTAGTGAACCTGTCTAGCAAGAACTGGGTGGTAATGTATCATACCAACCTCTGGGAGCCTGTTTCAGTCCATAAAGAGCTTTTCTTAAATGGTACACCTGGTTGCTCATTTCAAAGCCAGGAGGTTGTTCAACATAAACTTCTTCAGCTAGTATCCCGTTTAAGAATGCACTCTTTACATCCATCAGGTACACAATAAATCCCCTATGAGCAGCATAAGCCAGAAACAACCGAATGGCTTCAAGACGAGTGACTGGTGCAAAGGTTTCATCATAATCAATCCCTTCTGATTGTGAATATCCCTTAGCAACAAGTCTTGCCTTATTTCTGGTTATCACATTGTGTTCATCCTTCTTGTTCTTGAAGATCCACTTAGTGTCAATCACATCTTGGTGAGTTGGTCTGTCTACAAGTTCCCAAACTTGATTCATTTCAAACTGCTCTAGTTCTTCTTGCATGGCAAGAATCCAGCTTGCATCAGCTAGAGTTTCCTCAACTGTGAGGGGTTCCTTCAAAGACATATAATGTTGTAACCTAGAATTTACGTCTAATGAGGATGCTTGTGAGCTCTTCTGGGGCAGCTTTGATGGAAGGGGCATAGATTTGACATCTATGACATTAGCGATTCTCCCCCGTCGTGGTTTCCGCATGTCCCCTCGTGTATCTCGCGCAGGACAACTTGCCCTTATTTTGGTGTGATACATCAAAGTAGGGCCGTACTGAAGCCTCGCTTATACAGTTCGTCGTGGGTCATTGTGTACCGTGTGACTCGTAGTTGTAGTTGCCGAGCCTGAACTCTATCAGTTGGCAGGAGACCACTCGTCAAGTATTCAATGATGGGTGTCATCCAACTCGGCGTCGGGGTTTCTAAGGTCCCGACTCTCGCTTGTGAGGTGGATTGGTGGGATAGTGTCGTGAGGTGGCATCCTTTATTCCTGGTGATCGTTCGGAAGTCGCTAGCCCTGTTAAAGCGTCGGATCACGAATTCTATTCTCTCGGTATTAGTTTGACATTGATCTGTTCAAACTTTTGACACAATATTTTTACTATCTCTTGGTAGGCTACCATCCTGTCGTCCAGCGCCTCGTATTCTGCCGAGACCTGGTAGGCCACGAGCTAGGAATCTATGTGAAATTGCAGTCTTTTGACGCCCATGGCTGTCGACATTTCTAGGTCGGTGATGAATGCTTCATATTTGGCCTGGTTATTTGTCGCGGGGAAGTCAAAAGTGATGACGTTCTGGAAAGAGATGCCCTCCGAACTTATCAGGACCAAACCGTGATGGATCGCGCCGGTGAAGACGGTCCGTCACCCAGGATCATTATTGGATACCAAAAGTACATGTATTAAAATTAAAACCTAAACATGCGTCTAGAGCAAGGTTTAGATTCGTTATCCTTGAATATCGAGATGTTGATTCCACTACAGATCTTCCAGTCTGTCTCCCAGCCTCGTCCAAATGCCGAGTGGACAGCAATCTATCGAACGTGGAGAAGGCGCCTGTTGTTTCGTCTCCTCAAACCCTAACTTGCCCGGCTGCTGAAATTTCAATTTCTGTGCTTAGGGTTTTAGACAAAACCAGGCTCCTTTATTTATACTCCTCAGGTTTCGTGGGCCAGACTAGGGATCCATTAGAATGTATAGGGTTTGGGCTTCTCACGGACCCAAATACTCTTATGTTCAGCCCCGAACATTATTTGGCCCGAGAACATTAATTCATCCCATTAGAGAATTAATGTTGAACTCCTATCCTATCCCGAATCGAATCAGGGCTTCTATTAGACTTTATAATTCCCCGTGTTAAAGATATCGCACGTCCATTAATTATTAAAGCTCCTGACTGCTTTAATTAATTAATATCTATTATTCCTTGAGTAGTACCACTCAACCTTGTTGTCGTACGGATTAAATCCACCTGCAGGGTTTAATACGACAATCCTTTATGAGTTTCGTCAAGGGGACGTCATCATCCTGGATGTCCAGGACACGGTTCCGCAATGACAATAAATAGATATCATGCGAGCGAGGTCACTACCCAAAATACGAAGTATGAGAGATCTACCAAGATTCTCACCTATAGTAAATCAAAGCAGTGAACAAGCACCCCACATATCTAAATACCACACTTAGGGTTAAGAATAATAAAAGTCACCAAGACCTCTAGTTCTTCATAACAATCAAAATAGAAGAACATGTCTTATCTGTGACCCATTCAATGCGACATAGCGCACTAGTATAAACTAATGGCCAAGACAAGCCACCAACAAGTTTATACTACAAATTAAACCAATAGTTATGTCCAGAAATATCTCAGTTGTGAATATTGTTTATATCTTATAAGGAACTTGACGATGTGATCTTCTGTGTGACTACAAACCCACCACATTGTCTACAATATAAGATAAGCAGACACATAAGCAATTTATAAGAATGCAATAATGTGAAAAACCATTTATTTCAGATAAAAAGGAAATTGAATATACATCCACAAAAGCTCACTAAAAGTTTGCTTTACAGTATACACCAACAATCTCCCACTTATACTAAAGCTAAACTTTTAGTATACACATGAAGCCATAACAGTTCTCCCACTTATACTAAAGTCTAGCTGTAATACATCGTAAACCAAGACCCTCTACATGTTTATCAAAGACTTTTATTGCCAGAGTCTTTGTGAAAGGATCAGCCAGGTTGTCCAACGATGCAATCTTAGCCACGACCACATCTCCTCGATTTATGATGTCTCGTATAATGTGGTACTTCCGCTCTATATGTTTACTCGCTTTGTGGGCTCTAGGTTCTTTCGAGTTTGCCACTGCACCTGCGTTATCACAATAAATGGTGATGCACCTCGGCGTACTCTCAGAAACCTCTAGGTCCAGTAAGAAACTACGTAGCCAGACAGCCTCTTTAGCAGCTTCTGAGGCAGCTACGTACTCGACTTCCATAGTGGAGTCCGCAATGCATTTCTGCTTTACACTTCTCCAAAATATGGCTCCGCCTCCCAGCATAAACACATAACCCGAGGTAGACTTCTGTTCATCTCGATCAACTTGGAAATCTGAATCGGTATAACCCAAAGGAATCATGTTGTTTGACTGGTATACCAGCACATATTCTCGAGTCCTTTTTAGATACTTGAGAATGTGCTTGATAGCTATCCAATGCCCTTGACCAGGGTTAGACTGATATCTCGCTACCATGCCAACTGCATAGCAAATATCAGGCCTCGTACACAGCATTGCATACATAAGGCTTCCTACAGCTGATGCATAAGGAACCTTAGCCATTTCCTCTATCTCCTTCTGTGTCTCAGGACACATATCCTTAGATAGGGGAACTCCATGTCTGAAAGGTAGTAAGCCCTTCTTGGAGTTTTGCATGCTGAAACGAGCAACCACAGTATCAATGTAAGACGCTTGAGATAAACACAATATTTTCTTTTTCCGATCACGAATGACCTTAATACCAAGAATGTACGACGCTTCTCCCATATCCTTATTTTGAAACTGCTCTGAAAGCCACACCTTTACGTCTGATAATACTTTCACATTGTTGCCAATAAGAAGAATATCATCTACGTACAGTACCAAGAATACCACTACGTCTCCGTTAATCTTCTTGTACACACAACTTTCATTTTGACATTGTTCAAATCTAAAAGATTTGATCAGCTCATCAAAACGAATGTTCCAAGACCTGGAAGCTTGCTTCAGCCCATAAACAGACTTTTTCAGCTTCCAGACTAGATGCTCTTGGCCTTTCTTCACATAACCCTCGGGTTGCTGTATATAGATGTCCTTATCCAACTCCCCATTAAGGAAAGCTGTCTTGACATCCATTTTCCAAATCTCGTAGTTCATGTGATTGGCTATGGATAAGAGAATCCGGATCGACTTTAGCATGGCCACTGGTGAAAAGGTCTCGTCATAGTCGATTCCTTCTTTCTGGGTAAAACCCTTTGCCACCAACCATGCTTTAAAAGCAATAATTTGCCCATCATATCCTCTCTTACGTCTGTAGACCCACTTGCACCCAACGGCCTTTTTGTCGTGGGGAAGTTCACTTAGGTCATACACTTCCATAGCATCCATGGATTCAATCTCTGAATCCATATATTTGTGCCAAGACTCTGCATCTTTGTCTTGAATTGCCTCTTTGTAAGTCTAGGGATCGTTATCATCATGTTCATCATCTGGAATCAAGTCCGCAGACTCTCCCAAAAACATGAAACAATCAGGTTGACAAACAACCCTCCCACTACGACGAGGCAATGTATACAAGGGTTCATCAGAGTAACCACGTTGTGTAGTCTCTTGTGGTATTTCCTCTTGCACACTTGGTGTGCCATTGTCTCCCCTCAACTCATTTAGAATGATTTCAATGTTGGACTTCTGCTCATTCATATAGTCTTCCTCTAAAAACCGGGCATTGGTACTCACCATCACCCTTTGATCATTAGGACTATAAAAATAACCACCTTTTGTTCCTTTAAGGTATCCTATAAACAGCCGTACTTCAGTTCTAGGTGCCAACTTATCAGCTTCCTTATTCAGCACATGTGCTGGACAACCCCAAATCCGAATGTGGTTTAGACTAGGCTTTCGCCCAGACCACAATTCGATTGGAGTTTTTGGAACTGCTTTAGAAGGTACGTAATTTAGAAGGTACGCTACCGTTTCCAAGGCATATCCCCAAAATGAGGTAGGTAATGAAGCATAACTCATCATCGATCTCACCATCTCCAATAGAGTCCTATTCCTTCTCTCAGCCACTCCATTCTGGTGGGGAGTACCAGGTGCGGTGAGTTGTGATGTAATCCCATTCTCTAATAAGTGTTTCCTAAATTCATTGCTTAGGTATTCGCCACCACGATCAGACCGTAGTGACTTGATACTTTTACCATGACGGTTCTCCACTTCTACCCTAAATTCTTTGAACTTGTCAAAGCATTCAGACTTGTGGCGCATCAGGTAGATATATTCATATCTTGAGTAATCGTCAATGAAAGTGACGAAATACTCAAAACCACCTCTAGCTTGAACAGACATGGGTCCACACAAATCAGAGTGAATCAATTCCAACACACCATTGGCCCTATTCCCCTTGGCCTTAAAAGGCCTCGAGGTCATCTTGCCTTCCAAACAGGATTCGCAGACTGAGAATGGCTCTACTTGGAGAGACTCCAAAAACCCACTACTTACCAGTCTTTGTATCCTTCTCAGGTTGACATGACCCAGCCTTAGGTGCCAAAGGTATGTTTGATTCAACTTAGAAGGTTCTTTTCTTTTATTTGATGATGACGATGAATGAGCTTCAGTCACAGTATGGTATGGACAAGTAATAGTATAAATATTATTTTCAAACGCGCCAGAACAGATTAAAAAGTCATTTCTCATAATAACAACTTTGTCATTAGAAACAACTGAACATCCATCCTTAAACAACTTCGAAACTGAAATTAAATTCTTCTGAAAACTCGGCACGTATAAAACGTTCTTTAATACTAAAACAGAATTAGAAAAACATAAGTGCACATCTCCCACTGCGATCACAGCTACTGTCGCAGCATTGCCCAAACTGATAGTAATCTCACCCTCACTTAGTTGCCTTGTTTGCAGAAACCCCTGCAAAGTAAAACAAACATGATCAGTGGCTCCTGTATCTACTACCCAAGAAAAGGCAGAACAAGCCACGAAACATGTTTCAACAACCAGAGCAAGAGACGTACCAGAGTTGTCTTTTTTCAGGAGAGGACAATCAGGCTTCCAATGTCCTGTCTTGTTGCATTTGAAGCATTTACCTTTCGGCTTTTTCACGCCATCAAAAGGCGCCAATTTCTTGCTCCCACTACTTCCACCACCCTTTTTCTGTGAAGCCTTTTTCTTCTTCCCGCCCTTAGACAAAGAAGATCCAACTTGAACAGAGACATGAGCCTGTGGTCCCTTACCCTTACCCATGAGACCCTCCGCCGCGACCAATTCCGCAAGAATCTCGGCTATTGTATAGTCCTTCTTACTCATGATCACATTTAAACGGAAGTTTTCAAAGGACTTTGGGAGCGAGTTCAGGATCATATCGATCTTGGTATTACCATCAATTTCTCCTCCGAGGACCTCTATCTCATTCAGATATTCCATCATCTTGAGACAGTGGTCCCTCACGGACGCTCCCTCTGGCATAGAGGTCGACATAATGCTCCTCATAGCCTCAAAACGGGCAGCCCTATCTTTCTCACCGAAAAGCTCTTTTAGGCTCAACATCATATCTGCGGCATTAGTTATATTTTGATGCTGCTGCTGTATAACATTTGACATCGAGGCCAAAATGTAACACCGAGCCATCTCATTAGCCTTGTGCCACTTTTTATGAGCCTCATTTTGCTCTTCAGTGGAATCGGGTTCCAAAGGGACAGGAGCAGGTGTATTGAGTACAAACTTGTACTCACTTGCAACAAGGACAATGTCCATATTTCTTTTTCAATCCAAATAATTTGGACCAGTAAGCTTATTTTGATTTAAAATAATCGAAAGCGGGTTGAGTGACATCATCATAATTATCTGAAATAAATAAAATGCAAGCAAGCATTAAAATCACATAAGTTGAAGCATAAAATATTGGAAACCTTCAAAACTAACACTCAACACAACCTCCAACAACCCAACAAACACACACACAAGCCACGTTAGGGTGGTCGTTTATGCATGTGTTCATAAACCAGACACCCAGTCTTTAATTTCAATATCACGTCAACTTATTCTTATGACGAACGAAATTAATAGTTGAACCTTAACTGGCCATGTGAATTAGAACAGGAAACCCGTTGGGGAGTTATATTAAAATTCACATCTAAGTGATGACCACAATTTAACTGTAGGAACCACTATTCACAATCGACGAGCTCATCAAGAGAACACATCGCTAGCAAAAAATTCCCTACAGTTATCTTGAATTATTCTTTACCGATGAACTCATGTGTGACACATCCGTTGGGAAGGATCACACACTTCATCTAAAGATTAAAACATTTTGACTAGAAGTCTTAGCTAGTAAGCTCGTGAATGCTGCATCCGTTAGGGGGAGACTCCAATTGTGGAGGCCAATGAATTAATTAAAATTCACATCTATGTCACTCAGTCATTTGTAACATGAAGGTTATTTACAGGCATAGCATATCAAGAAAAAGAAACACAAGCATGCCACAACAAAACAAGAAGCGATAAATAAAAGCAGAAATAAATGCACATCTATCGCAACCCCATGTAAAACTATAAAAAAACAGCCTATTCTAAGATATTACATTGATAAATGAAGGGTGTAGACGGATGCCTTGCATCAGCCTCTCACGCAAGGCAAACGGCTCGATTTCACGTCCACCGACTTAAATTGACAGAAAACTTCATCAAGGAAATTGAATTAGCTCCCGCCATAGGCGGTTGTAGCATAGAGGTGATATTTGTAGAGGACCTCGAGACGTTTCCGAAACATGGTTATAATAGGAAAACGGACAACCGAGTCAAAAGTTATGGCCAAAACGGTTTTAACCAACCCATGGCCATAACCTTAACCCTAATCGCCCGTTTTCCATATTATCCTCCAACCTCCATCGCGATCAAATTACAACAATAATAATCACCCTATTACAGTGATCTATGTAAAACGCCTATAACTACCCACACTTCTTATCTGGTGGGAAAACGATTACAAACACACTAAAGGGTTGCGATAGAGAAACTGATTCAAACACGATCAAAACAGAAACGATATCTAAAACCGAAAACGTTTCAGGTAGAGCCAATAATCCACGAATCCAGGCTCTAATACCAATTGATGGATCGCGCCGGTGACGGCGGTCCGTCACCCAGGATCGTTATTGGATACCAAACATACATGTATTAAAATTAAAACCTAAACATGTGTCTAGAGCAAGGTTTAGATTTGTTACCCTTGAAGATCGAGATGTTGATTCCACTATAGATCTTTCAGTCTATCTCCCAGCCTCGTCCAAATGTCGAGTGGACAGCAATCTATCGAACGTGGAGAAGGCGCCTGCTGTTTCATCTCCTCAAACCCTAACTTACCCGGCTGCTGAAATTTTAATTTCGTGTGCTTAGGGTTTTAGACGAAACCAGGCTCCTTTATTTATACTCCTCAGGTTTCTTGGTCCAGACTAGGGATCCATTAGAAGGTATAGGGTTTGGGCTTCTCACGGACCCAAATACTCTTATGTTCAGCCCAGAACATTATTTGGCCCGAGAACATTAATTCATCCCACTAGAGAATTAATGTTGAACTCCCGTCCTATCCCGAATCGAATCGGGGCTTCTATTAGACTTTATAATTCTCCGTGTTAAAGATATCGCACGTCCATTAATTATTAAAGCTCCTGACTGCTTTAATTAATTAATATATATTATTCCTTGAGTAGTACCACTCAACCTTGTTGTCGTACGGATTAAATCCACCTGCAGGGTTTAATACGACAATCCTTTATGAGTTTTCTCAAGGGGACGTCATCATCCTGGATGTCCAGGACACGGTGGCCCAATGACAATAAACAGATATCATGCGAGCGATGTCACTACCCAAAATATGAAGTATGAGAGATCTACCAAGATTATCACCTATAGTAAATCAAAACAGTGAACAAGCACCCCACATATCTAAATAACCACACTTAGGGTTAAGAATAATAAAAATCACCAAGACCTGTAGTTCTTCATAACAATCAGAATAGAAGAACATGTCTTATCTGTGACCCATTCAATGCGACATAGCGCACTAGTATAAACTAATGGCCAAGACAAGCCACCAACAAGTTTATACTACAACTTAAACCAATAGTTATGTCCAGAACTATCTCAGTTTTGAATACTTTTTATATCTTATAAGGAACTTGATGATGTGATCTTCTGTGTGACTACAAACCCACCACATTGTCTACAATATAAGATAAGCTGACACATAAGCATTTTATAAGAATGAAATAATGTGAAAAACCATTTATTTCAGATAATAAGGAAATTGAATATACATCCACAAAAGCTCACTAAACGTTTGCTTTACCGTATACACTAACAAACCGGCCCCCAATTTATGGGAGGTCGCTGACCCATCCACAAATAGCTCCCACGGCGGGCTATTTGAGCACCCCACCTCTGAGGAGATGGTAAGCTCGACGATGAAATTGGCTAGCGCCTGAGCTTTGATAGCAGGCCGGGGTGCGTATGTTATCCCGTATTGTCCGACCTCAATGGCCCATTTGAGGCATCGGCCCATTGTATCTGGTCGGTGAAGCACATTCCTTAGGGGTGTGGAGGTGAGGACATCAACTTGATGATCGAAAAAGTACGGCCTCAGTTTTCTCACACTCATGACTATCGCGTATGCTAATTTCTCTAGCACCGGATACCGCTGCTCAGTTTCGTTCAGCGGACAAAGTAGATTGGAAATTCATTCCTGTCTTCTACTCGGACGACTACTGCACTCAGAGCTGTTTTAGAGGTCGCGAGGTATAGGAAAAGTTTTTCCCCTGGAACTGGCTTCGATAGAATTCTTACATCCGCCAGGTAAGCTTTGATTTTATTAAGAGCCTCCTAGCTTTCAGGTGTCCATTCGAACTTTGATTTTTTTCGAATCGTGTCGAACAGTGGTTTGCACTTATCTCCCATTCGGAAGATGAACCTATTCAAAGCGGCCAGACACCCTGTGAGTTTTTGTACCTCTTTCACATTTCGAGGTGCTCCCATGTCTAATATGGCCTTGACTTTTGCAGGGTTGGCCTCTATTCCTCGCTTGTTGACCAGATGTCCCAAGAACTTTACAGATTCGACCCCGAAATTACATTTCTTGGGGTTAAGTCGCATGTTGAATTTTCTTAGGATGTCAAAAGTTTGTGCCAGATGCATCAGGTGGTCTTCCGACCTCAGGCTCTTGACGACTATGTCGTCCACGTAAACCTCCACTGATTTGCCGATGAGGTCGACAAACATGTGGTTGACCAGTCTTTGATATGTTGCCCCTGCATTCTTTAAACAAAAAGGCATTCTCTTCCAACAATAGATATTCTTTTCCATGAAGAATGAGGTATGTTGCCGGTCTGGCTCGTGCATAGCTATCTGATGATAGCATGCAAAGGCTTCCATGAACGACATCATCTCGTGACCCGCTGTGTTGTCTATCAGGTGGTCGATGTGGGGCATGGGGAAGAAATCCTTTGGACAAACACTGTTGAGGTCGGTGAAGTCGATGCATAGTCGCCAAGTCCCGTTCGACTTCTTCACCAACACGGCGTTAGCCACCCGTTAGGGTTGATCGGCCTGTGTGATCAGGTTGTTGTCTAACCATTTCTTTACCTCTTCGGCTAGTGCCGCATATTTCTCTTGGCCAAATTTTCGCCTTTTCTAGGCTATCGGCTTCCGAGCTGGATCTATGAGCAATTTATGACATGCACTTTTGGGTCGATACTCACCATGTCTTTGTGCGACTACGCGAAGACGTCTAAGTTCTTTTTGAGAAATTCGATGACTTCCCCCTTCAGGTCATCTGGTATCTTGGAGTCTATGATTACTTCTAGATTCGGTCGAGCTGGGTCTATCTTGAATTTCTCGAGATCGTCCCCCGGGATGGCCCTTGAGGCATCTTGTCGGGGGTTGTCGATCTCTGCTTCGAGCAGAAACTCTTCTGGTTCGGGCCCCATTCTTGGGTCGAGGTCGTCATGACTCCTTTTCTTGTTTGTCTTGTTACTTGATTTTTCATATTGTTTTTCACTATCTATTACAAGTATTTGTTTGCTAGATATCAGTACGGAATCGAAAAGAGACGAGGAATAAATCAAACAACCTCTTTCATCAACTTGGTCACCTTTGACGGTGCCAACCAGCCCACTCTTGGTGGGAAACTTCACACAAAAATAAAAAGTTGAGGACGAAGCCTCGAAGTCATGCTCAAAAGGCCTCCCGAGAAAACCGTTATAGGAGCTCGGGAGGTTGACAACTAGAAAATCTAAAATCCTAGTTGCCCTAACCTCTTCGTTCAAAGTAGAAACTAATTCAACAGCTAGGCGGATCATCCCTATCGGCTTCACAGTTGCATCTCCGAAGCCATTCACAACGTGGTCGCATGGGGTGATGTAGGCGTCATAGTCCCCGAGCAGGTCTAGAGTCATTTTGAAGAGAATGTTGCAGAAAGCCCCTCCATCTATCAGCAACCGGCATACGGTAATACCCATGCTATTGGCCTTAATCACCAGAGGATCGACGTTTGGATAGACTATATCGGCCTTGTCCTTTTCGCCAAATTCGATCGTGCTATTTTGGAGAGTCCCCCAACTGTCCCGAGCGGGGAGAGGGTGTGTATGACGCGACCTCCAGCGCCCTCAGGCATGGGTGGCACTGGTCGTTCCCCCTGGCCGGTATTTCCTGGAGCGGGTTCCGCCTGTCGGGGTCGATTTGCCTGTTGGTGACCTCTGTGGGCATGATCTTGATTCCTCTGAGGTTGCTTGACAAACTCATCCAACAGCCTGTCCTCATACAGCCTCCAAAGCTAGGGAAGTAGATCTTTGCATTCACTAGTGTAGTAGCCTGTCTGCTAGGGAAGTAGATCTTTACATTTGCAAAACTTGTTGGGGTTCGACTTGCCCTTATTCTTGATAGATCGAGGCAGGAGGACTAATTCTTGCTCTCTGATATGGTTGTAGACATGTCCAGGTGTCATCCCTAGTGCCTCCATCAACTTTACCGGGATGTTTTCTTCCAAAGGCTTGAAGTTGTCGGGTGCCTTGTAGTGACCCCCGGTTTTCTTGGAGCTTTTCCTTGAGTCTGCAACCTCTTTGTCATCAGTGAGTCTAGATTTCAGAAGTTCTGATGCATGAATAAGGTCTCTAGCTCGCCTTCGGAAGTCGGTATAGCTGACTGGATATTTGGTGGTCATGCGTCGCCATAGTTTGGTTCCCTTTTTGAGGCCGGAAACGGCCCCGAGTACCTTGGCCTCATCTCCGATGGGGTCCCCTTCGAGGATGAGTTTGTCGATCCTTTCAATGTAGGATCGATCTAACTCTGTGTCCCCTTCTTGGGTATTCATTAGTCGCTGTCTGGTCGCAGGTCGGGGTGCCAAGGCCGTGACATGGGTTAAAAACAATCTGGCGAGCTGTTCGAATGTGTCCACCAAGAAAGGTGGCAGTGAGGTGAACCACTGATGAGCCTGGTAACTTAGGGTCAGAGAAAACATTCGACATTTTGTGGTGTCGGACACGCCCATGGAGGCCATGTAGGAATTATACTTCGCTATGTGGACCCTTGGGTCCGAGTTTCCACTGTAGTGATCCAAAGCCGCTATGTTGATCTTCCATTGGGTAGGAGCCAAAGTAACCATAGTTCCGAGTGGGGAATCTCGGATGGTGAGGTTATGGTCTACCCCCTCCGGCCCATTCTGATTCTCCACCAGTTCGAGAAGTTGTTGGACTGTCCGGGCCAGCGCATCGATCTTCACATCACGATGATCCCTTGGATGGGAAGGTCGCTCGTGGGTCGCCATGGTGGATTGCCGAGCCCCTCGGTAGTTCGTTATGATGCATGTTCAGAGCTAAAGCGAGGTCTCGTTCCACCTGGTCGGCATGTTGGGGTTGAGACCGAGCCTCATCCTCGACAATCATTTGGGCTTTCTGGGCCCCCTGATTTCCAAGCCGATCGAACACATTGCCCAACCCCGCTAGTTTTTCTAGGAGCCGGCGGTTCCGAATGATGGCATGCTTTGCCGGGTCATACGTCAGTTGGCCCATGGAACGGCCTTTTTCGACAAGAACATTCTTACCCTTAGAGGCTCCGGCATCGTGTGCTGCCTTCTTGATCGGCGGTTATTCGTCCTCGTCATCTAAGGTGAGGCGTTTCTTGTTGAGGATGGCCGTCACGGCCTTTGCATCCTCCGGTGTCCAGACAAGGTTCCACCAATCGGGGGGTGGTCTCCGGGACAGCGGGATGAGATCGGTGTGAACTCAATGAGGCTTCGACACCATCACGGGCATCTGTTTCATTTCTGGTAGCGTTACCTTGGTTGATCGCCATCGACAAAAAGATGGGCCTCCTGAGGATTCACGAACAAATCGACAGAAAGGTTCCCACACGCGGTGCCAAATTTTGTAACCTAAAATTTGCATCTAGGGCAACGAATAAATGATCGAACAAACCTTTAGATAACGACGACAAATGAAAAACAACACATGAATTTGGTTACCAGTTCGTCTTTTGAATAAGACTATGTCTGGGGGCGTCCAAGCCAGGAATATTTTATTATCTTTTCTGCCTAAAATTCTAAGATTGCTCTCCTTTTACAATGAATAATACATGAGATATATATAGACAAAGAATTAGGTTACAGATCTTCATGGGCTTTTTTCGCGGGCTTGCTGAGGCTCCAGCCGTCGGTGCTAGGGTTTCCTTAGTCAATCCGCGATTTCCTCGTTCGGATACACTTGCCTTGCTTATGCCCCACAATATCTGCGCCATTAACTGCCCGTATCTTTCCCATGTTTATCTCTTCGTCAACTTCAGGTTGAAGTCGCCTCCGACCTGCAGAGTTCTCAAACTCACCCCGCGACTTTCATACTTTTCTAAGTCGCTTTGCGGCCTCCTCAGCCCAAGTGAGGTCACTCCAAATGACAGGTACATAATGGAGAGTCGTCTCACCAGATCGGATTATTTCATGCCACAACAGATAGCAACAATACATTGCACTTTCACCAATCTGATGTCTATTTTGAACTCTATCAGATGGTCTCCGATGATCAGGTTAGTTGGATGACTAGTTATTCATGTCCTTCTTCCCTGATTTTCATCAGTTTGGAGATCATCATCCTCTTCTAATAGTGATTCCAGTGACTGGGAGAGATACTTCAGTAGGATCCACTTGGCATGGACATATCTCAGCTAATGTTGGACTCATCATGTGCTGAAGTCTGTCCGCCGGAACATCAGGTGTTCCCCAACCGGATGGTTCACTTATTCTTTATCTCGATTGTACCAACTTCTTCATCGTTAGTTGTACGTACCTTAGGGTCTGGCTGACCTGGTGAATCATCAAGGTCAAAGTTAGGAATATATATAGTGACGTGATCTGATTCCTTTTCTTTGAAACTTAATTGATCCATTTTCTGAGCATCAGGTACGGGTTGATCTGGAATGGCTTATTCTGCAGAAGATTTCTCTTGTTCAGAAGATGTCTCATCAAAGACCACATGAGATGTCTCCTCCACAACTAGGGTTCATCTGTTGAACACCCTGAAGGCTTTGTTGGTTGAGGAGTATCCTAAGAAGATACCCTCGTCTGACTTAACCTCAAAGGTTTTCAGCTGACTCTTCCCATTGTTGTGAATGAAACACTTGCACCTAAAAATATGGAAGTAAGAAACACGAGGTTTTCTACCCTTCCACAGTTTATAAGGTGTTTTGAAGTGAGTCTTAGTCAGAGAACATCTGTTCTGAGTGTGACATGCAGTGTTGATTGCTTCTGCCCATAAACGGTTTAGAGTTGTATGTTTAGCCAACATTGTGCGAGCAACTTCTTTGAGTGTTCTGTTCCTCCTTTCTGCTACACCATTCTGGCGTTCTGGCGGCTGATGTCTCATGATGTATACCAAACTCCTTGCAAAAATCAGCTATGAATGAATTCAAGAATTTTGTTCCCTTATCTGATCTGATTTTTATAACACTGACACCTTTCTCATTCTGCAATCTCTTGAGCAGATCAGGTATCTTTGTAATAGTTTCATTCTTCTTATACAAGAATACAACCTAGGTAAACTTGGAGTAGTCATCTACAACCACCAGAGTATATTTGTGTCCACTAAAACTAAGGGGTGTAACTGGTCCAAATAAATCCATATAGAGAAGTTGCAATACTAGTTGGATGGAGGTGATGGAATCCCTTTGAATGAAGCCTTGACTTGCTTTCCCTTCTGACATGCGGCACACGTCTGATCGTTAGAGAAAACTTCATTCAGGAGTCCCTCAACCAAGGACATTCTTGTTATCTTGTTAAGAGTTTTAAAGTTCAAATGGCTCATCCTTTTGTGCCAGAGCCAACGGTTGCTTTTGGAACTCTTAATAATCAGGAACGCATTTCTTGGATAATTGTCTCAATCTGCTGTGTAGATTGTTCCTTTCCTAGAACCAGTTAACAAAATCTGTTGAGTAGCTCGATTCCTTATAGTACACTGATCCGTCGAGAACTCAATGCTGAATACGTTATTGCAGAATTGTGAAACCGATAATAGTTTGTGCCTTAAAATATCGACATACGAGACTCCGGTAACCTGTACATCATCATTCACTAAGGTTCCAACTCCTATGGTAAAACCAAATTTGTCGTCACCAAAGAGTACACGTGGGACTTCTTTTTCAACATAAGAACTAAGGAGATGTTGATTTCCAGTCATGTGCCTTGAGCATCCACTATCAATGTACCAGATAGTTGCTTGTACACCTCCCTTATTGGCCAAACCCACGAGAACCTGCAATCAAATCAGGCTTTAGATACCCATGTAGGAATGGGTCCTGAGGGGTTAGTGTTACCTTTCGAAATCCAAACATACAGGGCACTTCTATGGTAATCATCAAGATCAGAAGGCCTGATTTGTCTCCCATAAGCATCTACATAATCATACATCTCTTCATGTGCTTTCTGGTTAGTATGATTACGAGTGTGAACCTTGGATGAATCAGAAGACTTGAGATTTTTCTGATTGATCTGTCTTCTTTTAATCCAATGTGGTTCAGGTGCAGATGTCCTGAATTTCTGGTTGAAAGGATAGGTACGACTGCTACCATCAAAAGATTCATACATCTTCTGCACAAATGGTTTCTGCAGTTTACCCTTAGCATGTTGATTAGGCAGCTTGACCTGATCAGGTTTCAGATTGAACTTTCTCTTGTGAGATTGTTCTTTCTTATTCCTGATCTGCTGATTGGGCTGAGGTCTCTTCAGAAGAATAGGGTTCTTCTATTGATTCCTTGGCTGATGCTTGATCATGTGAGGTCCATTTATGTTCCCTTTCTGATCAGGCATTCGCCTTTCCTGTTCAGCAGGTCTTTTTCCCTTCTTTGATACAGATTTGGCATGTCGTGTATCTTGTCCAGAAATCTTCCTAGATTCACTTGAAGTGTAAACCAGGTTGGACATATGAGGATCCAAAAGGGCTTTCAAACCCAATACCCTTCTTATCAGTTGCCTTACGAAAGTAGCTTGTTATTTCATCAACATTTCTAGAAGTTTTTCCAAAAACTTCTACTTTCTTTCGCAAATTGTTCTCACTTTGTTTCAGACTCTCATGTTGTCGAAAGAGTTCATCAAACTTAGCTTGAATGACCTTGAGATCACCAGCTTGTTGTTTGTTGATAGCTTGTTGTTCCTTAACCAGTTTACCCTGATAAGAAGAGCTGACTTTCAAAAACTCCAATTCTGTTGTCATCTTCTGAACAGTCTCAACTGATTTCAGTTCAGCTGCTCTTCTTAAGGCATTATCCTTAGTAAGAATGATGTTCTCAGCCCTTAGCTTATCGTTCTCAACTTCCACTACAGTATAAGTGTTAATTGCATTAGAGAGATCATCAAACAATCGTTCATTAATGAGAGGCAGGTCAATCTCTCCCGTAGGTGTGTTAGGCACAGCAGGTGTGGAAACAGAAACAGAAGACACAGAAACAGGGTTAGAGATTACCTCAGGTAGAGTGACTTCTTTGGCCATTAGACAGATGTCGTCGTCAGATGTGAATAACAGATCGTTGAGGTCATCGACATCATCAGTTGTGGTCATCAGGCAGAAGTCTTCGACAGTTGTGGTCATCAAGCAGAAGTCATCGATACCCAATGTATCAGCAACCATGGTTTTTCTGTCTCGATATCGTTCCTCTCTTCTGTTGCACTTCTCTTCTCTTCCCTTTGAAGTCAGGTCCGGGCAATCAGCACTGTAGTGACCTGGATCCTGACAGTTGAAGCACGCTCCAGGTTCTCCAGAATTTCGTCTGCCAAGTGAATCGTTTCTTCTGTAGGATCTGTCAGGTGACTTCCCATTCTGCCTGTAATCAGAATTCCTTCTTTCTGATTTGTTGTCTCTTCTATCATCAGAACGATCATCTCTCTTTTCTTCTCCTCGATCATCTCTATGATCGTCTCTTATGTCCTCAGAATGATTTCTTTCTTACGATCTATCAGTAGATCTCATATTTCTTCTGCTGTTCTGATAGTCTTTATAGAACTTCCGATATTTTCCCATTTGAACATTAGATCTTTCCAGCTTTCTGATCAGCAAGGCGATTTCTTCAGCCTGACTCACAATCCTTCCTACTGGTTTAAGCATTCTTGTACTGCTACTGGTTGCCTAAAATGTAATAGCTTTTGACGAATTTGATGCAACTTCAGCAAGAACTTCTTCTGCTCCAGGATTCCTTTCTTTCAGGTCATACTTGTGAGCTTTCAGATTGAGAAACAACTTGCTTGGCTTCAGAGTAGCAAGATCATGGATATATTTGATCATTGTCACCTTCATGTCCCATTTCTTCGGTAGGGACCTCAGAATCTTATAATTAATGCCCTTATCTGACATGACTCGGCCCAGATCACGAAGTCTGTTGACTCCCATCATGATCCTTTCATCGAACTGATTGATGGTCTCATTAGGTAGCATCCTAAGTTTCTCAAAGTTAACCATTTCAGCTTACAACCTGTTTTCCTTGATCAGATCATTTCCTTGACATATTTCAGCCAACGTATCCCATACTTCTTTAGCTGTCTGCAGATACTTAACTTTCTCCTTTGCTGTCGCGTCTATTGTCTTCATGATAAGATGTTTGGCTACTGTATTCAGATTGGATAGTTTTCTCTCTTCTGCATCCATCAGTGACGGACTCTTTCTGACACGTGCACCAACAACATGATCTGGATCTCTGTTATCATCATTTGGATTCGATGACAAATGATGATTGGTCCTTGTTCAAGAACTTCCATCATTCTATTACTGATTGAACCCAGATGGTTCCCCATGAAGATCTTCCAGTCGGCATACTCATCGACATTGAACTTGGGCAAATCGTGATACATACCCGAAGTGTTATCCATGCTGAGTGTGAGTTTTGAAAAATAGATTAGCTTTTAAAACAGGTTTTTCAAGATATGTTCAAGTGACCACAATGGTTCTTTCTCAAGAACCAATGATACTCAAAGCCATTGGTCCATAGAACCACTGCTCTGATACCACTTGTAGGTCCCGAACGGATTTTCGTGAGGGCGGAAGTCTAGAGGGGAGGGGTGAATAGACTTCTGAAAACTTTTGTGTGAGATCAGGTGTGAATGGCAAGTTGCCTGATCAGAGTGTGAGTGAATCAGTTTGGACTGATATCCAACTTACTGATCGCCTGAGGGCAGATTAGTTCGGTGTCTATCAGATTAACTGATGTGCGGAAGCTAAGTTTTACCGGTGTGAAAAATCAGTTTGTTAAGACAGAATTCTAAGTTATCTGTTTTGAGTCAGATGACAAAGGGTCAAACTGATCAGATCAGTTGCTTGGTGCAAACCTGATCCAGACTAATAATATGCATGCAGAATACAAACAAGTAGCGTGCAGATAGTGTAAAACAGGTAAATTAGATAATGCACACCAAATTTTTATAGTGGTTCGGACAACTTGTCCTACGTCCACTCTTCCCTATCAGCAGGGGCACCAACTAACCAACTGGACTTAGTTTTATGTGTTAGTCCAACACAATAGAACAGACGTTTCAAGAGTTCTCACCCAACCAATCCCAGAAATCAGAACTAGAAACCCTAGTCTGAAATCTTGCTAAACAAACTTAACCTAACTTTGGTTTGGGTATAAGATTTGTTATGTTCCAACTAGAATTCTATCCTAGTATATGAATAGCCTAAAACTAGAGGATGAGAATTCTTGTTACGAATCTATGGGATGAACACTTAGAATATTTGCTTGATCTTGTGTTCTTGGTGCGGAAATGTAGCTTTGCTTGAGCTTGTGAATTATTTCCGTAACCTTACTATGAAGGTTGATCCCATATTTATAAACCTTGAAATCAAAGAGTCATTGAAGAGCAATTTGAATCTCAGGCTATTTTAGGTAGGATTGCAGGCTTGATTTGATTTGCACAGAGGTCACATGGCTGAAAGCATGTATGCTTGTTCTTTCTAGCCGTTTGACTGTTGCAACATAGATTTTACATCTATGTCACAGATAAGTAATTAATGAAGAACGAATGAAGAATCAATGAAAAACGTAAAGAACAAACGAATTTATTGACCCAGTTCGTTAGGAAGGACTACGTCTGGGGGCATACCAAGCCAGGACTATTCTACTATGATTTCTGTGTGTATTTTTGTCTGTCCCTTTCTGTTGGGGTTTGTCCCCTATTTATAATGATTACAATGTACAAAGATAAAACCCCTAATGGGCCATTTAATGGTCCTTCTAAACAAGGAAATACAAGATACACTAAATCTTCGTCTGGATCTTCAATAGATGTGTAAGATCTTCTGTTTCCATAATAAACACCGGGAATCTCTATCTTGATCCACTTTCCTTGCTTGTCTTTGTTTTGACTCACATGCCGACCTCGCCTATGGAACGACCTTGAGAGAGGTCGCCCAATTAAGCGAGCTCGACTCGTCTTCTTCCTTGATCGCTGCCAGGTCGCCCCACGGGGCTGACCCCGGCTCCTTGTACTTTACTGTTAAACCATAGTTGCCACATCATCACCATTTTCCACGTCATCACTATTTGCCATGCGGCTGCTGACCGATTATTATGGTTACAACAATTGCCCCCAAGAGTGGGCTTCGACTTTGTTCGGAGGACGGTCTTGATCTTTGTTCAAATAAGACTTATCTGGTTTTCGCCCTTGAGGATGCGTTCTCTGTCCCTGTTGTTTGTTCTGAATGCCTTCATGAGGTCTCGATTGTTCATACTTTGATGATAATACTTCTGGTATCAAGTTTGGATCTTCAACTTCAGACTTGGATTAGAGGGCTCGATTTTCCCTCGTGCCCCCAGGTCGGGGGTCTATCTTGCGCTTGTTGTTTGTCAGGAGGTTCATCTGAAATTGCTATTTGAGATCGAGCTCATCGAGATGTTGGGCTCGTCGAGAGTCTTGGTCGCTGGTTCATGCTACGACTTGGTAGGTATTTTATTTTCTTTTTTTGTGCTCGCACTTTGAGTTGAATCTCTTTATGCGAGATTTTTAACTAATCTATCATACTTTCGTAAACACCATTTCGGCCGAAGCGGTTCATGACTTGATGTATCTAGCCTTTGGGCCTTCCGTCAATGAAACTCATTTCTTTTTCTACCTTTAGCATACCAACTTGATTTCCTTATGCAACTTTAAAATTGCATACGTTCTTGCCGTCTTATTTGGATGCGGCTTATTTACAAACTTTTGCTTAGTCATCTTACAAAGTCGGGGGAGGACCGCACCTGCTAGGGTGGCGATCTCGCCGCCGGTATGTCGAAAGTCGTACCTCGGGGGTTCGATGTTTATTCATGTGACCTCCCTCGATTTAACACCCAGGAATTATGAAAAGAAAGGTAACATTTTATTTGACTTGTATTGGCTTATGAAAGATCAAACCAAGAATTCGCGGAATAGATTTAAAAGTCGACGAAGAGTAGAGATTCTAGGTGTCGACGCCATAGAGGCGGACAGAATCACCACCACAAAGGTGGAATGCCAGTGCCGATGAGGCGGGTTTGTTGACGCCATAGAGGCCGATGTAATCATCGCCACGGCTACGAATGCCGCCACCATAGGCGCAGGATCGACGCCTTTGAGGCGGACAAAATCATCGCCACGAAGGCGGAATGTCAGGGCCGAGGGGGCGGGCTTATCGATGCCTTTGAGGCGGATAAAATCATCACCACGAAGGCAAAATTCCAGTGCCGAGGAGGCGAGCTGGTCGACGCCTTTGAGGCGGACAAAATCATCACCACGGCGCGAATGCCAAAGACCGGCGAGGCAAGATGGTCAACGCCTTTGAGGCGATTAAAATCATCGCCACGGCGGCGAATGTCGATTCGAGGAGGCGAAGGATCGACGCCTTTTGAGGCGACAAAATCATCACCACGAAGGTGTTTAATGCCAAATCGAGGAGGCGGGCTGGTCGACGCCTTTGAGGCAAGATCTCTGAAATCATCGCCATTTAAGCTATTGGGAATGCCATAGCCCTTAGGAGGGTCTGGTCGACTTCTTTGAGGCGGATTAAAATCATCGCCAATCGGATGAATGAATGCTAGCGCCGAGGAGGCGGGCTGGTCGACGCCTTTGAGGCGGACAAAATCATCACCACGAGGGTGGAATGCTAGCGCCGAGGTGGCGGGCTAGTCGACATCTTTGAGGCTGACAAAATCATCGCCACGAAGGTTGAATACCAGCCGAGGAGGCGGGCTGGTCGACGCCTTTGAGATGTATAAGAAATCATCGCCAATGGGTAGGAATGCCAAAACTTTGATGGGCCGATCGACGCTTTTATGAACAATAAAATCATCGCCTTTGGCTATGAATGCCGCCGCCGAGGAGGCTGGTCGGGTCGACGCCTTAGAGGCAGACAAAATCATCGCCATGAAGGCGGAATGCCATGGTTTGTTCGACCATTTGAGAAAATTCTTTGAGAGAGAGAGATTTAGGTTTAAAGACTCTTGAAAATTTTGTAAAGATATTATTAGGAGGTTAGAAAATATTTCTGATATTTTTTGGTAAAACTGATTTTTATCAGTGTTGAAAAAGAGACTTGAATTTTGAGATTATTAACAAGATCTATTTCGGTTTTCGTGGTATAAAATAACCTTGGAGATTTCTGGGGTTTTGCCCCTAGGATCGGGTTTCGATATCTGTTTAAAAACATCTTTCATGGATGTGCAAAGGTTTGGGATCCCTAGGGTCTTGCCCCAGGGTCTAGATTTGATTCTCGTTTGTTTAGATCGTCTGTATCAGAGCGATTTGTTGTTTCAAGAATGTGAAAGAAGATTGGCACATAGGTTTACAGTCATTTTCGGATTGTTTGCTAGTGACTTGAATAACTTCTGCAACTGTGAATCGAGTTATGTTCTTATCGTCTTATTGACATTGAGATTTAAATGAACCTTTTCTTTGTTATGAAGTCATGACAAGAATCGAGCCATTTAAGTTGCGACCTCATCTACCTTGGGATTCGAAAGTCATGGCTACGATGTGAGCTGGAGGATATCCCGAAGTGTGACTTTAAAAAAGTGTTTCAACTCGGTGTCAGCTTGGATTGTTTGATATGAAAAGGTCGTCTTTCGAGGTCGTTTTATTGAGGTTACAACTCTCTTTGACTTGTGATTTGAAGTACTTATTTTGTCGTCTTACTTAAATTGCGACTTGATTGCCTTCTGGTTTAACCATTGCACCTGTCAGGGTCGACAGGGTCTTTTTTTTTTTTTTTTGGAACTTTGACCTTGTTAATTTGAGGTCGTCGGGTCTTGTTTGTTTAAGACCGCGACTTCGTGATTTTGACGTTGTCGGGTCTTTTGGTTTGAGACCGTGACTTTATGGCTTTGAGTATTTTTCTTAATTGTTTGAAGCGATGTAAGTTCGAAGTCGGATTATAAGTTCGCTTCATTTGCATGAGACTTTTCAGTGCTCGTAGATGAATTTGTGATAGTCCTTTTTTGAGGGTTTATGTTATTAGTAATTTGGAGTTCGTTTTAAATAACCCTCCAAATTTAGACATACTAGTTTGAGTTTCTAACGTCAACTATTGTTCTGAAATTAACTCGAATAGCTCGATATATGAGCACATATGCCCCCGCCTTTTAATATATATGAAAGTATGAATACCGTGATATATATTAAAAGGAATTAAATGAAATAGAACCTGATGTGAGTGGGCTAAAGGACTGCCCGTAGACTCTTTGAGTTGCCCCCGAGGCTTCGTGTGCCCGTACAATTTTTCTTTGCGAGAGTCACGAGTATATTTTCCTCGCGAAAATAGATAACCCATTAATATCAAGTTACTGTCATTAATCCTTAGTGGGAATTAAATAAATCTCAAAAGCTAGAGACACAATTAATTAATGTTACAAATATATATCTATCTATATATATTTTTTCATTATTATTAAACACCGTTGGGCTGAAAGTTTTGTTAACTGGCCCAATAATTTATTTTGGCCAACATGGCCTCAAGATTTATTCAAAAACTAGAGCCGGACCACGAATTCACATGCCACAGCCTGGGCCCAAAAGCTTGGGCTAAACCAAATCCAAAAAGAAAGGTGTAACTGACCTTTATTGGTTGGGTGCGTGCAAAAATCGAACAGGGCCGAGCCCAATTTTCATCAGCCAATTGAAGATCCGGGTGAGTCCACCTGAGTGAGAACGGATAGATGTTTTAGCCCAAAAGTTGGATTAGGTTAGGCATGGCCCCGCCATTTTCTGGGAGAGGCATTGCATTTGAACTCTGGGCGGAGGAAAGGTGTCGTCATTTTCTGGGAGAGGCATCGCCAACCAGGGGCAGTGAGGCGGCGGAGCATTGAGGTGGGGATGGTGAACTGTGCCGATTTATGGCGGCGAAGGCTTGTGCGCGATGGGGATGGGGATGGTGAATTGGAGCAGCGGAGGCTCTGCTGGAATTCCGGCCATTGCGAAATGGCGGCTGCGCACAAAGGCGAGAAGTTTGGATCGAAGCCCTTTGGCCATTGGTGTCGGATCGTGGCGCGGCGAGTTGACTTAATTCCTGGGCCCCCGGTGTCGGATCGACGACTGATTTCTGGGCGAGGGTTGGCTTCGCTTCAAGTGGCAAGTTGCGGGCTTTCTATGACCTGGCGGAGGCGTAGATCGCAGCGGCTCGGGGAGGTCCCGAGTTCGACGGTATCCGGACGCAGATACCCTGGGTGTCGGAGAAGCGACCGGATGTGGCGGTTCGCGATGCGGCTTATCCGATACGCAGTGGGCCACGTGCGGCGGAGAACGTTAGCGGTTAGTAGCGATTAGTAAGGATTTCAACTTCGGTTCCCGATGGCGTGGAGCACAGACTACTAGGTAGGAAGAAAGAGCTGTGCAGATTTGGTCACGATTTTCTACTGGAGAATTGATTTTGGGAATTGCAGCCGAGGAAGATATTGTATGAATCCTGGGGGGAGTTTGATTTTGATCAAAGGAAAATAACAGGATTGATTCACCAATGTTTTTTTTACTTAATTCGGCCACGATAATGGGATTTTTATTCTTCACGAAGGGGATTTTTGGTTTTTTGGGATGAACAGTGAGTGTGTCATCAGATTTTTGGTGTTTGGATCCTAACAAATATGCAGTCAAATCTGTTAGAATTTCCCACAAACAAGTAATTAATGAAGAACAAATGAACAATCAATGAAAACGTAAAGAACAAACAAATTTGTTGACCCAGTTCGTCCGGAAGAACTACGTCTGGGGGCATACCAAGTCAGGACTATTCTACTATGATTTTTGTGTGTATTTTCGTTTGTCCCTTTCTATTGGGGTTTGTCCCCTGTTTATAATGATTACAATGTACAAAGATAAAAACCCTAATGGACCATTTAATAGGCCTTGTAAACAAGGAAATACAAGATACACTAAATCTTCGTCTGGATCTTCAATAGATGTGTAAGATCTTCTGTTTCCATAATAAACACCGGGAATCTCTATCTTGATCCACTTTTCTTGCTTGTCTTCGTTTTGACTCACCTGTCGACCTCGCCTACGGAACGACCTTGAGGGTGGTCGCCCAATTAAGCGAGCTCGACTCGTCTTCTTCCTTGATCGCTTCCAGGTCGCCCCACGGTGCCGACCCCGGCTCCTTGTACTTTACTTCTAAACCATGGTTGTCATGTCATCACCATTTGCCACGTCATCACCATTTGCCACGTCATCACTATTTGCCACGCGGCTGTTGACCGATTATTATGGTTACAACATTGACTCTGAAGCACTCCCTCCTGCAATGTCAGCTTCGTATATACGTGTCATGCTCTCATTTATTATCAAGTACATTTGTTTAGTGTTTGATTACCAACTTAGGTTGACATTCTTCGTGTATGATTAACTCGTATGACTTGGTGAACTTCTGGTTGTCACCTGATTTGAGCTGACCTGGTCAGTCTACCTGAATGAGTCTTCAGGTGCAGATTGTCTTAAAACAACTTGCAGACTCTTCTTCTCTACATCTGATGCAAGTCTTCTGGTCTTCTGTGTCTTGATACCTGGTGATCGTCAGATCTAATTTGCTGATTTTCTAAACTTCTTCTTCTCATGAATTCTAATCTTCTGATCTTCAAGACCTAGACTACTCACATTGAGTTCCCCCTCAATGTGTGACCTATCTGCTATTACATCAGTTGTTCTATACAACAATTATCAACTGGTCATCTTAGTCCTATAACTAGATCATCAGACAGCTAACAGGTCTGACTGGTCCTATTATAAATGTTTTGGAACTTTCATCAAAAATAGTTTTTCCCAACAATTTAATCAAATAGGAATCCCAAAATAATATATGAAATATTATTGTAGGAAATTATATATAGAAAAATCAAAATTGTGGGATTTGATTTGTAAGATTAGGGATTTATTTTCCTAATAAAGATAGTTTAAGATTTAAGTTGGGCTTCCTCTATATATATATGAGTCCTTGGGAATTCATTATTGTTTCTTGAATAAATTTCTCCATAAAATCTCTAGTGTAAAAATTTCTAGCAAGTTCATACGGAGATTCAACGCTGGCAAATTTGTGTGGATCTGTCAACGGGGATTATGTGGATACCGTGGTTGAGGAGATTGCTTACGAAGCACTTTAAGAATTCCTTTACGTATTTTGTTACTTCAACTATGCAATTGTTGATTCGTTGTTGATGAATTGTTTATTCCGCTGCGCAAGGCTTTATGTGCTTGTAAATTCCAAAACTTTCTCCCATGAATCGTTCAATATTAAGAATTCATTGTTTCAATTCTCATTTCTCACGTCCCTCTCTTATTCTGCCACTTCGAATGGTGATTTCGTTTCTCCGAACCACAGATACCATTCGATTATTCCGATCCGCCGCTTCGCAACCAACGATTGTGTTGATCATCTAATTGTGCCTCCACCAGCATTGACTCCATTGTAGAAATTTAATACCTTTAAAATTTGGATTTTATTGGGACTGACAAATTACAGTTTTTTAAGGTCCAATAAAGAAATTTTAATTTAATTGTGAATTCAAAACGTTTGGTTTTCCGACAAGCAACTCGAATGTGGGGGATGAAGTCTCACAACAGATACATTTGAATGTAAGGTTGTTAGCAAAGATGTAGCCTTGAAGCTAAATGGAAAACCTTAGGCAAACGTTGCCTTGTGGAATGGTTTCCAGAAGTGATACGAATTTGTTCAATCACGTTATTGGAAAGTCACCACGCAAGGAGATAAGATCATGTGAACGTGAAGAAAGGATAAAATGATCCTGCAATTATCTCCAATTTTGGGGGTGACTAGTAAAAGATTGAAGCACTGGTGGAGTTTATATGTCCTTAATGAACAAATCGTAGTGGAATGAGAAATATTCAGATGTGTTAAAAGGATGCACAAAATTAAAGTGGGTATTTTGACACAGACTTCAAGCCCATTAGTGAAAATGTGGGGAAGTTGTGTCATAAAATCCTCTAAACAAATATGTAAGAACTGAAAGATTATTGCATTTGAATAAAAACCCGGTCGGTTAAAAATGAGATGTTTATGACGATAACTGGTAAGGAGAATGGAGCTAAAACCCACACATGAAAGGGTGTTCATAGCGGCAACTCATCCATGATGACTGGAGGATCCCAAGAACTTGATTCAATGAGACAACTAAGTTATGAAACACCCAGTCATGCACTTGAAAAATACTTTTCAAGCTCATTCTCGAATCCCTTCAAGTGAAAATTGCACTTTTAGGTGCATAAACCTGATGACGTGTGGTAAGATTAAGCTTAACAACTTTTAATGATTCGTATACCTTTATGTTGGAATATAGAGGCACGTAAATACGTAATACATGTGCAGCGGAATTAAACAGTTCACCAACAACGAACATATAATTGCATAATTAAATATGAGTAAAGTAAACAGAATTCTTACAGCAATTCGTACACGGGTTCCTCAACTACGGTATTCACGTAACAGTCATTTACTAACTCGCACAGATCTGCCAGCGTTGAATCCCTGAGATGAATTTGGCAGGAAAATTCTAAGTTAGAGATTTATGGAAAAAAATGAATTCTTCAATTATGAATTCCGAAGAACTCATATATATAGGGGAGACCTAGCTTAAATCTTAAGCTAACCTGATTAGGAAATAAAATCCATAATCTTGTAAATTAAATCTCATACATTTAATTCCCATATACATAAATATATACGTATTTGATTTTCATGTATATCAAATCTCTATGGATTTAATTTCCATATATATCAAATCTTTACGGATTTGATTTCCATATATACCAAATCCCATAATAATATTCCATATATTATTATTTGGAATCCTATTTAATTAAATCCAATTTAATTAAATAGTAATAATAATTAATTCTAAATATCGTTAATATTATATTCTCCATAAATTAAATATTATATCCAATATAATATTTAATCAACCAACTATAATTAGTAAACAATTGTTACTTGTTGTGTGACCCATCGGCCCTTGTATATTGAGTGATTAGTCAAGCTAACGGTTTTAATTTAACCCTAGACAATAAATCAGACATTCTCAATATACGAGGTACGTTGCGAGGAAACGTGCAACTACCTGTAACTGAAACATGGGCTATTACGATAACTTCCTTTCATTCGCAAATACTCGATTAAATCTTGAACATGATGAAGTATCTATTCAAATAACTTAATCATATTATCTCCAATTACTAATTGATCACTTATGTCACACTTGGCCACAAAGTCCAAGTTGACATGCATTGGTCGATGACTGAAATCCAATTATGTTGAGAAGATGAGTATTCTCTCTAAATCTACATTGATGAATGAATCTTATTCTTGGCTAAACTACCACGCACATGCATTTCATGATGAACCCAATCCAAGGCATATCTACCCATGGAAGGGTGCAAGCTTCGGTCATGGTCAAAGTTCATCGCTCCACACATGTCGTGCGTATTGACCTCAAGTCAAAGGAGTATCGCATCGCTCCCACTAACCGAGACATCCATAGACACTATATTGTGGAATTACATCAAACGATTTCTCGGATGGGTATACCAATACCCTCTAAGGTATTTGTGCATCCATCATGAGATACCTAGTATCTCGTAGTAAATGAGATCTTACTACACTATCTAAGAGTATTATGCCGATCGCACACCAATCTCAATTGCATCACCAATATCCCATTCTTGATGATCCTTAATCGGGGTTATTTGTGAATCATTCTTAAGTCATCTAAGTTCTCACAATCTCAATGACAACAATGACTCATGGGAACACAAATAAGAATAAGTACAAACAATCAAACATAATATTCAAACAAGTGTATTGTCATATATTTAATATTAAATAAACAATAATATTAAACCAATACTGAATATTATCTTAGTATTATGTCCTTACAATAGGATTGTCTATAGGACACTAACACTAACAATCTTCCACTTGAACTAGAGTCAATCACCTACATGTCTAACCCCTAGACCACTAAAATGTCTAGTGTGTACATGAACACTCAAAGCTTTGGTGAAAGGATCAGTCAAATTATCTTCTGTGGGAACACGTTCTAACTCTATTTCTCCTCTAGCGATTATCTCTCGTATTAATTGATAACGTCTCGGTACATGCTTGTTTCTGTTATTGGATCACAGTTCCTTAGCTTGCTCAACCGCACCTGTGTTTTCACAATACAACTTTATTGAACTGCTGGCACTCGGAACTACCCCTAGTTCATTTAAGAACTGTTTTATCTAGACGACCTTTCGCCGCAACAATGTACTTAGCTTTGATTGTTGAGTCCATGGTTGTCTCTTGTTTAGAACTATTCCAACTAACCGCCCCACCATTGAGAGTGAAAACATAACCTGGCTGTGATTTGCAATCATCACACCAGATCGAAAATAAATACAGTCGGCAATAGCGATTACAACTAGCTCGATCGTCTCCTCCGTAGAAAAAAGCAATCTTTAGTAGATGCCTAAGGTACATCGGAATGTTCTTGAGCAATCCAAAGGAGGTTCACCGGATTCGCTGGTATCTACCGCGATGATCTTGGCGATGAAAAGGCCACATCAAGCCTAGTGCAAGTCATGGCATACATGATGGAACCAATTGCAGATGCATATGGCACATCCTTCATGTGTTGGATATCAGCTTCTGTGGAAGGACAATCCTTCTCATGACATGTGGGTAGAGAGCCTCTCTCAGAGTTCTCCATCGCAAATTGCTTCAGCACCTTATCTACGTAAGTGGACTGTGACAGCCCCAACATCTTCTTGGATCTATTCCTGTGGATCTTGATCCCTAAGATGTAGCAGGCTTCACCAAGATCTTTCATCATGAAGGTCTTTGATAACCAATCTTTCACGGACTGCATAAGCGGGATATTTTTCCTATAATCAATATGTCATCGACATACACGACT
This sequence comes from Stenogyne calaminthoides, assembly GCA_037126765.1. NCBI lineage: Eukaryota > Viridiplantae > Streptophyta > Magnoliopsida > Lamiales > Lamiaceae > Stenogyne > Stenogyne calaminthoides. The sequence continues at coordinate 23,139,422 of JBBCBC010000015.1, forward strand.
ATAAAGATAATATTCTTCACGCTGCGTTTACGATAAACACAAGGATCTTCCGAATTTCTGATGAAGTCAAAGGATTTGATAGCTTCATCAAATCAGATATTCCAACTCCTAGAAGCATGCTTCAGTCTATAAATGGATCGTTTAAGCTTACATACAAGATTAGATTTTGGCTTTAATATGAAACCTTCCGGTTGAGTCATAAACACTTCCTTGTCAATGTTACCATTGAGGAAAACTCTTTTGACATTCATCTACCAAATCTCATAATCGAGGTGTGCTGCTACTGCAAGTAAAATTCAAATGGACTTGATCTTAAAAACTGGTGAGAAAGTCTCGTCATATTCAATGCCTTCGCGTTGACTATAACCTTTTGCCACCAACCTAGCCTTGAAGGTTTGTACTTTGCCTTTTGCATTAGTCTTATGCTTGAAGACTCATTTGCAACCTATAGGTCTAACCCCTTTCGGTAATTCAACCATGTCCCAGACTTGATTGGTGTACATCGAGTCAATCTCGAATTTCATGACTTCATGCCACTTCTTTGAGTCAACTTCCAATGTTGCCTCTGTATAAGTTCTAGGATCGTCGTTATCCGGGATCTCCACGTCATCATGTTCCTCTACGAGAAAACCATAATATCTAGTGGGTGGATTACGAATCCTAGTAGACTTACGGAGCTGTGGTTGTACAGTCTGTACATTCTGATCGTGAAAATTTTGTGGTGCATCGATTTCATCAATGTCCAGAGGGTCCTCAAGAGCTACACTTTCAGATGCCTCTTGGGCGGGAGTTTGAACTATGATGATCTCATTCAGCCCACTTGGAATTCGTTGCGAGGGCAATGCAACTCCAATTACGCTCTCATTGGTTGAAAGAGGATCACTTAGTGATAAACTTCCACCATGAGAGTTGTTGAATGCTCCCACTGATTCTTTGTCACGTTTCTTTGACAAATCATTAGTCTCTAAGTTAAGTTGTGGTTCTTGAATTTCTTCAAGTTCTATCATCTTACGTCTCTGTTCCTTAAAGGCATAATCTTCTTCGAGGAACCTAGCCTGCCTAGAAACAATCAATGTTTGTTTCTCAGGTAGATTGAAGTAATATCCTCTAGTTTACTTAGGATATCCCACAAAGTAACCCTTTTCACCTTTGGATTCCAACTTATCGGTAAGCATCTTTTTCACAATCACTGGGCAACCCCATATTTTGATATGTGTAAAAGTTGGCTTCTTGCCACACCATAGTTCATATGGTGTATTCTCGACCGATTTAGATGGAATTCTGTAGGTCCCAAATGGATTTTCGTGAGGGCAGAAGTCTAGAGGGGAGGGGTGAATAGTCTTCTGAAAACTTTTTTGTGAGATCAGGTGTGATAAGCAAGTTTTCCTGATCAGAGTGCGAGTGAATCAGTTTGGACTGATATCCAACTTACTGATCGCCTGAGGGCAGATCAGTTCAGTGTCTATCAGTTTAAGTGATGTGCGGAAGCTAAGTTTTACCCGTGTGAAAAACCTGTTTTCTCAAGTCTGATTCTAAGTAATCTGTTTCAGATCAGATGACGAAGTGTCAACCTGATCAGATGAACCAACTGGACTTAGTTTTATGTGTTAGTCCAACACAGTACAATCAGATGTTTCAAGAGTTCTCACTCAACCAATCCTAGAGATCAGAACTAGAAACCCAAGTCTGAAATCTTGCTAAACAAACTTAACCTAACTTTTGGTTTATGTATAAGATTTGTTGTGTTCCAACTGGAATTCTATCCTAGTATATGAATAGCCTAAAGCTAGAGGATAAGAATTCTTGCTAAGAACTATGGGATGAACACATAGAAATATTCTTCAATTTTGTGTTCTTCGTGCGGAAATTGCGGATAGCTTGAGCTTGATGATAATTTCCATAACCTTACGATGAAGGTTTGATCCCATATATATAGGCACGAAATCGAACTGGCCGTTGGAAAGAAATTCGAATTTTGATCTATTTTAGGTAGGTTTACAGGCTTGATCTGACATGCGCAGAGGCGGCATGGCCGAAAGCATGTATGATTGTCCTTTCTAGCCGTTTGACTATGAAGCACTTCGCATGTCAGCTCCGTACATAAATGTCTTGCTCTCATTGGTTATCAAGTACACTTATTCAGTGTTTGATTTACCAACTTAGGTTGACATTCTTCTTGTCTGATGAACTCGTATGACTTGGTGAACCTTCGGTTGTCACCTGATTGAGCTGGCCTGATCAGTCTACCTGATTGAGTCTTCTGATGCAGGTTGTCTTAGCACAACTTGCATACTCTTCTTCATTCTTCTGACGTCGGTCTTCTGAGTCTTGTTACCTGGTGGTCATCGGATCTTCAGGTCTTCTGATCCTTAGCATGCTACCCGATCTTCTGATCTTCACCTGGTTATCTGACTAGCTGATCTTCTGATCGTCTAGTTTTCTGATCTTCTTTAAGACTTAACCTATTCATATTGAGTTCCCCCTCAATATGTGACCTATCTATTACATCAGCTGTCTATACATCTTAGCTGGTTATCCTAACCTGATTTTTAATTCATCAGTCAGCTAACAGGTCTGACTGGTCCTATTACAATCAATTTTGGAACTTCCATCAAAACTACAAATTTCCCAACAATTTTCCCTTTTTTGATGGAACCAAAACAGTTAATTAGAAAAACAGATAACAAGAAATGTAAATAACAAAGACAGAAATCAGAAGACAATGAGATGATATCTTAAGATCGGAAAAGGTAAATCATTTCATTAAAGTTTGTCAGGTTATAAGTACACGAAATGATTGATAAAAAATTACCTAACTCTGATCCTAAAACCCCATCTTCTAATCAGATTTGTCCCTCATGCCTTCAGGAATTTGAAAGGTATCATACATTCTCTTGAGCACTTCCTTCCGGCGATCCTCTTCTATGATGTTTCCTCTATCCAGTGCATCATAATAATCCTTTCTAAAAGCCACCGGATCATATATGTTTCTCTTGAGAGGTGGCATCAGAAATTCATACCTTTGTGCAGATGGTCTCATTGTCATCATTTGACCTTCCTTCCTAACATCCTCATAAAATGCTAGATACTTTACTTCGAGTCAATCCAGAAAGATCTCATCAAATAGATTGTCATCTTTCTCTTCTGGACATTAGTGCCAACACGTTCAGCAGCAACTCTTGCTCCATTCCCAACGTGTAAGGCGACTTCACCCTGCCTAACTGCCCTGCTATCCTTGAGACCCTACACATTAGTACAAATGTGTGAGCCACAACCGGTATCTAATACCCAACAGTTAGTATCATTTGTGGACATGTTTATCTCAATAACAAACATACCTGTTCCAGTGGCAGAGACACCTTGCAGTCCTTCTTCCAATGTCCCTTCTGCTTGCAGTGGAGGCATACATCATTGTCCACCCGCTCCTTCTTTTGAATTCTACCCTTGGGCTTGAGGAAATTACGCTTAAACCCTTCTTAGCCTTTCTTCTTCGCTTCTTCTTTTCTTTCAGAGAAGACGAAGTAGAAGCACTCACCATGAGTACGGGCGTTTCCTTAGCAGTGGAAGACTGAAAAGTCTTGAGCATGTTATGAAGCCCGGCATGGTCGATGCCGTCTTATTCATATAAAGTTTACCATGAAACACAAATATGAATCGAGAAGCGACTGAACGATGGCGTAAACAACAACATTGGTTTTGAGCTCAATGCCCAAATGACCAAATTTATCGATTAGCCCAATCATCTTCAATACATGAAGGGAGATCTTTCCTCCTTCAGCTAGCCGACATCTGAACAGGTCTCTCATCACTTCATAAATCTCGGAACGAGATTCAGAATCAAAGAGATCCTTCAGATGCTTTAGCATATCGAAGGAAAGCATCTTCTCATGTTGCCTTTGCAACTTGGGAGTCATGTCGAGCAACATAACACACTGAGCCTAGGAAGTATCCTCTTGATGCTTCTTTTGAGCTGCAGTGTCAAACACTTCAGCCTCTTCAGTACAAACCTCAGGGGTAACAGGGATTGGCGTGTCCAACACGTATTCAATCTTTTCTTGCCTTAGCACCAAAGGCACGTTTCGGTGCCAGTCCAGAAAATTTGGCCCAACCAATTTGTTCATTTCCAAAACACTTCTCAATGACAAGTTATTCATTTCAACAATCCTAGAGAAATAAAATAAAACAGGAAATAAAACACATAATCCCTATGATCAATATTCAGCAATCAAAATAAACATGGCCTTTTAAATTTATTTTGTCTCCATTATTTTAACATATTCAATGACCTCATCGGAAGAATACAAATTTATATCCAATATAAATCATAATGGACTAGGATCCACATTCCTATTATTACAATATCTGCTTGGGCTGATTACTGCAATAATAGAATTGATAGGTTCCAAACCAATTGCAAAACTGTAACTCCTAGTTGATTGAACCTAGTTCAATCGGATGCCCCTTAACTTTCTTTTCCCTGCTTGGGCTGGTGAAACAAAGTCAAGTTGATATACAAGCATCAAGCGGCAACACTTTGTATCCCTATAAAAGTCTCGTTAGATGTAGATCCGAGCAAAAGACTTGGGTCTTGAATACTTATTGGAACGAAATCTCTGGTTTACTTTTAATTTTGATGGAACGCATCGTTCAACTTAATGAAAATTATATTTTAGTGAAGAATGTTTTAAAGGCGGGGTATTAATTGCTTAATCGTGATCTAATATGTTAATCTACATCACATTTGAGCAATTATTTAGCGTCGCCTACCCAAACATGATTCCATACAGACTAACACTTATATGGGCGTCGTCTACCCAAATAATTAATACGGTCCGATAATTATTGGGCGTCGTCCACCCAAACAATTATAATGCAGACTATAAATGCGTTAACGAATTAAAATAAGTTAACCAAGTGGGATTTAATAATAATTAAATCATTAAACAAAACTTAAAATCTAATTTTAATTTCATTTAACCAATTTTAATCAATTATTAAACATAATTAATTCAATTAATTTAATTTTGGTCTAACCATGATTCTATAAATTTTAAAATTTTTAATTATTTTATTGTTAGGGCCTCAGGTGCAATTTCCAAAATTGCACAGGAGGGTCTTTCCCAAAGCAATTTTGCAAAATAGCCCTCCCACATCATCACCCATCCAAATCAGATCCATTCTGAAAAATTTCGCACAATCCAAATTTCCAAACCCCCAAAATCCAATTTTCAATTTCATCATTCAAAGAACAACAAGCCAAAATTCAGAATATGGTCAAGAGACGGTGACGAACAATAGGTAGGCATCAGGGGCGAAGTGAGGCGAGACGAATTGACGCCGCCATAGGCGAGGTGAAATGGGTCGACCAAATTTTGCAGCGGACGCGAATACCAGAAGCATCGGGCCGCCATCGATGAGTCGCTCCGAGCGATTAATCGAAATTCGAGCGCCATCGCCGCTTCAATCTGAGAGGGAGGAAGACACACCGAAGACGATGACAACGAACCGCTAACGCCTCGTGGATCAAACAGTCACGAATTTTGCAGCGAGAGCAAAATGAATCGAGAAAAAGGATGAACGGAAATGGGACGTGCAGCCATCAAGCTTGGACGAGCGGGTCTCTGTCGCCAGCCGGCGGTGCGCGGTGGACGGGACACAATTTGGGGTTTCGAAAACCCTAGTTCAAGGAAAGCTCAAGGAGGAAGACGAAGTGGGTAGTTTTATCAAATAAAACCATCTGCTATGTCAAACAATTCGTACACCCCAACAAATAAACAAACAATCTATGGTGTCGTTGACATCAAACTCGACCGCACCAATTATATTTAAAATAATTCTTTTAATACAAATCAATTAATTAGCAATTTAATCAAGAGCCTGGAGCTCTGATACCACTGTTGGAATATAGAGGCACGTAAACACGTAATACATGCGCAGTGAAATTAAACAGTTCACCAACAACAAACATATAATTGCATAATTTAATACGAGTAAACGTAAATATAATTCTTACTGCAATTTGTACACGGATTCCTCAACTACGGTATCCACGTAACAGTCTTAGACTAACTCGCACTGATCTGCCAACGTTGAATCCCCGAGATGAAATTGCTAGAAAAATTCTAACTTAGAGATTTTATGGAGAAAAATGAATTCTTCTATTATGAATTCCCAAGGACTCATATATAGGGGGGCCCAGCTTAAATCTTAAGCTATCCTGATTAGGAAATAAAATTCCTAATCTTGTAAATTAAATCTCATAGATTTAATTCTCATATATATAAATCTCTACGGATTTGATTTTCATGTATATCAAATCTCTACAGATTTGATTTCCATATACATCAAATCCCATAATAATAGTCCATATATTATTATTATTGAGAATCTTATAATAGTCCATAATAATAGTCCATATAATAATTAATTCTAAATATAATTATTATTATATTCTCCATAAAATAAATATCAATATCCAATATAATATTTAATCAACCAACTATAATTAGTAAACAACTGTTACTTGTTGTGTGACCATAGGCCCTTGTATATCGAGCGATTAATCAAACTAACGGTCTTAATTGAACCTTAGACAATAAATCAAACATTCTCAATATACGAGGTACGTTGTTAGGAAACGTGCAACTACCTGTAACTGAAACATGGGCTAATACGATAACTTCCTTTCAATCGCGAATACTCGATTAAATATTGAACATGATGAAGTGTCTATTCAAATAACTTAATCATATAATCTCCAATTACTAATTGATCACTTGTGTCACACTTAGCCACAAAGTCCAAGTTGACGTGCATCGGTCGATGACTTAGATCCAATTATGTTGAGAAGATGAGTATTCTCTCTTTATCCACATTGAGGAATGAATCTTATTCTTGGCTAAACTACCACGCACATGCATTTCGTGATGAACCCAATCCAAGCCATATCTACCCATGGAAGGGTGCAAGCTTCGGTCATTGTCAAAGTTCATCACTCCACACATGTCGTACGTATTGACCTCAAGTCAAAGGAGTATCGCATCGCTCCCACTAACCTAGACACCCGTAGACACATATGTTAGTGTTAGTGTTCTAGAGACAGTCTACTGTAAGGACATAATACTCGATGATATTCAGTTTGATTTAATATTATAGTTCATTTAATATTAATGTATGGCAATGTTTGAATATTATGTTTGATTGTTTGCATTTATTCATGCAAGTGTTCCCACGAGTCATTGTTGTCATTGAGGTTGTGAGAACTTAGATGACTTAAGCATGATTCTCAAATGACCCCGATCAAGGATCATCAAGAATGGGATATTGATGATGCAATTGAGATTGGTGTGCGATATGCATCATACTCTTAGAGAGTGTAGTAAGATCTCACTTATTACAAGATACTAGGAATCTCATGATGGATGCAAAGATACCTTAGAGGGTATTGGCATATCCATCCGAGAAACTATTTGATGTAGTTCCACTATATGTGTCTACGGGTGTCTCGGTTAGTGGGAGCGATGCGACACTCATTTGACTTAAGGTCAATATGCACGACATGTGTGAAGTGGTGAACTTTGACAATGACCGACGCTTGCACCCTTCCATGGGTAGATATGGCTTGGATAGGGTTCATCACGAAGTGGATGTGCGTAGTAGTTGAGCCAAGAATATGATTCATTCCTCAAAGTGGATTTAAAGAGAATACTCATCTTCTCATCATAATTGGATCTAAGTCATCGATCGATGCACGTCAACTTAGACTTTGTGGCTAAGTGTGACATACATGATCAATTAGTGATTAGAGGTAATATGATTAAGTTATTTGAATAAACACTTCATCATGTTCAAGACTAATCGAGTATTCGTGAATGAAAGGAAGATATCGCAATAGCCCATGTTATAGTTACAGGTAGTTGCACGTTTCTCGCAACGTACCTCTATTGGAATTTAGAGGCACGTAATACATGAGCAGCGGAAATAAACAGTTCACCAACAACGAACAATTAATTGCATAATTAAATACGAGTAAACGTAAACATAATTCTTACAGTAATTCGTATACAGTTTTCTCTACTATGGTATCCACGTAATCCACAATCATGGACTTGCACGGATTTGCCACTGTTGAAACCCGGGATGAATTTGCTATGAAAAATCTAACTTTAGACCTTCTGGAGAAAATATGAATTAACGTTGTTTGTGAATTCCCAAGTGCTCATATATATAGGGAAGACTCAGATTAAATCTTAAGCTAATTGATCACTAATTGATCACTTATGTCACACTTGGCCACAAAGTCCAAGTTGATGTGCATTGGCCAATGACTTTGATCCAATTATGATGAGAAGATGAGTATTCTCTCTAAATCCACTTTGAGGAATGAATCATTTTCTTGGCTCAACTACCACGCACATGCACTTCGTGATGAACCCAATCTAAGCCATATTTACCCATGGAATGGTGCAAGCATCGATCATGGTCAAAGTTCATCACTCTACACATGTCAAAGGAGTATCGCATCGCTCCCACTAATCGAGACACCAGTAGACACATATAGTGGAACTACATCAAACGGTTTCTGGATGGTTATATAAATACCGTCCAAGGTATTTGTACATCCATCATGAAATACTTAGTATCTCGTAGTAAGAGAGATCTTACTACACTCTCTAAGAGTATGATGCAGATCGCACACCAATCTCCATTGCATCATCAATATCTCATTCTTGATGATCCTCGATTGGGGCTATTTGATAATCATGCTTAAGTCATCTGAGTTCTCACACACTCAATGACAGCAATGACTCAAGGGAACACAGATAAGAACAAATGCAAACAATTAAACATAATATTCTAATAAGTGTAACGCCATACATTTAATATTAAATAAACAATAATATTAAACCAACACTGAACATTATCTTAGCATTATGTCCTTACAGTGGATTGTCTCTAGGACACTAACACTAACAACCTCATATATTGAGAATGTCTGATTTATTGTCTAGGGTTCAATTAAGACCGCTAGTTTGACTAATCGCTCGATATATGAGGGTCTATGGGTCACACAACAAGTAATGGTTGTTTACTAATTATAGTTGGTTGATTAAATATTATATTGGATATTAATATTAATTTATGGAGAATATAATAATAATTATATTTGGAATTAATTATTATTATTATTATTTAATTTAATTAAATAGGTTTTCCAATAATAATATATGGAATATTATTATGAGATTTGATATACATGAAAATCAAATTCGTAGAGATTTTGTATATGAGAATTAAATCTATGGGATTTAATTTACAAGATTAGGGATTTTATTTCCCAATCAGGTTAGCTTAAGATTTAAGCTGGGTCTCTCCTATATATATGAGCTCTTCGGAATTCATAATACAAGACTTCATATTTTCTCCATAAAATCTCTAAGTTAGAATTTTCCTAACAAATTCATCTCGGGGATTCAACGTTGGCAGATCTGTGAGAGTTAGTAAACGACTGTTACGTGGATACCATAGTTGAGGAATCCATGTACGAATTGCTGTAAGAATTCTATTTACATTTACTCGTATTTAATTATGCAATTAATTGTTCGTTGTTGGTGAACTATTTACTTCCGCTGCGCATGTATTACGTGTTTACGTGCCTCTAAATTCCAACAACATATTGTGGAATTACATCAAACAGTTTCTCGGATGGGTATACCAATACCCTCTAAGGTATCTGTGCATCTATCATGAGATACCTAGAATCTCGTAGCAAGTGAGATCTTACTACACTCTCTAAGAGTATGTGCAGATCGCACACCAATCTCAATTGCATCATCAATATCTCATTCTTGATGATCCTTGATCGGGGCTATTTGAGAATCATGCTTAAGTTATCTGAGTTCTCACAATCTCAATGACAGCAATGACTCATGTGAACACAAATAAGAATAAATGCAAACAATCAAACATAATATTCAAACAAGTGTAATACCATATATTTAATATTAAAAAAATATTAAACTAATACTGAATATTATCTTAGTATTATGTTCTTACTATAAGTGTGTAAAATTTGTGTTAAATTGATCAGATTACAATTGGGGCCGCATATATAGAGGAGGTTATACATGCTAAGTCAGTGTAAATTAATTACAAGATTACAACAAAATTAATGCAACGAGAATCAAGGAAATCGATTTTTAATTAACTGATTCTTTCCTAATACGCCCCCGCAAAATAGACGTGCCATCAGCCACGACAATTTTGGAGCGAAGAAGAATAAAGCGAGCACGAGCAAGGGGCTTTGTCAAAAGATCCGCCAATTGGTCTTGAGTATTGACATAGGAGACGGAGAGTTTTCCCTTGAGGCTAAATCACGAACGAAGTGCAAATCGATGGCGATGTTCTTCATTCGGGAGTGTTGAACCAGATTTAGAGCAAGATGGGTGGCCCCCATGTTATCACACAATATTCGAGGCGTAGTAGGTGACGGGACGCCAAGGTCGGCAAATAGATAATGTAACCAACAGACTTCTGAAGTCAAGAATGCCTAAGGCTCGGTAGATCTTCCTCAGAGGACCGAAGCTACCCCATGTTGTTTACAAGTCCCTAAGCCATTTACGCCTCCTTGAGCGAGACGACGGGGAGGACCTCGGGCGAGAGCGAGCCAATGATGGCGTCCAGGAATAACTGATCCTGGCAGATCCAATGAGTGACATCCTCAGCGTTGGATCCATCTTGAAGTAGGGCAGGACAGCAAGACGAGCCATCAATAGAACCCAAGAGTTTGTGGCCACGGAGAAGGGCGCCGAGATGAGCCCTCCATGAAGGATAGTTCGTCAGAGTCAACTTGATAGGGAGATGGTGATTTGCCGTGATCAGGACGATCGGCGGGCGAGAGGAACTGGCCAAGCCTGTGGCATCCGTGTTATTGATCAAATCATTAGTGGTGGACATGGTGACGGCGCCGAAAAACAATTAGGGTTTTGACAGAATTTTAGATCGAAACCCCTCGTGATACCATATAAGTGTGTAAAATTTGTGTTAAATTGATTGGATTACAATTGGGGCCTTATATATATAGGAGGTTATACATGCTAAGTCAATGTAAATTAATTACAAGATTACAACAAAATTAATGCAGCGAGAATCAAGGAAATCAGTTTTCAATTAACCGATTATTTCCTAATACTTACAATAGGATTGTCTCTAGGACACTAACACTAACACTTTAAAGGTGGAGTATTGCAGAGTACTCTTGATGGGAGATTACCTATATAAGTGTGAAGTGGGTTCGCTTCAACTGACATTTCAGTACATACTTATGAATTCGAGATATGGTCCACAATCAAAATGGACAACCACCTGAGAACCAGAAATATTAGGAAGGTTATTTCGTTTTTACAATTGTCTTGGTATACACAAAAAGTTGTTCAGTTCAAGACATCGCGTTCACTGAGTCACGAGTATATCCAATGTTATTCAACTAAGGAAGGTTCAAAGCCTGAAGCTACCAATCCCGATGCAATAACTGAACGCTTGAGCTTCGTGTTGTTTTGTGAACTCTTTGGTTGAGTCAACTTTGTCCATTCATGTGGGGGGTTGTTGAAAATTTTTAGGTGAATGGAAAAGTCGCCTCGAAATGGTGTGTATTAGATAAAGATGTATGAAGTGAAATGGTGTAAGAAATAAGTGAAAGGTTATTCCAAAGGTTGCACCTATTCACGAATCGATGCCTAAAATCTATAAATACACCCTCCTCATTCCACAATCATAAACGATTTAACTCTTGATCATTCACTCGATAATTGATTCTCGAGTCTTATAATTTGAAAAATTATTGTATATTTGTTTGGGTAATGGAGCTAATAATAGATTAGGGACACGGAAAAAGATGTTATCTTTAAAGGAATTAATTCCTCCCACACAAGTGTAAATAAGGACCTTAGTCTATATATATTCTTGTACTTAGTTTCACGGTACAATTGGTTCATTGAAGACAAACTCTGTTTTATAAATACGAGTAATTTATTTGGATAATATGTTCTCTAATTTCACAACATTTTGATCAAAATCTAGTTCAAGTTTTGAATCAATTACTGTTCTGTATAAATTATCAACATTAATTGAATAAAATCGAATCGACCATTTTCGATTACTTTCTACTGTTATTTAAGGCTTCTCACAGATGTAAATTCTAATCAGAGGAATTTTTCTGAACAATATTATACGTACAATACTAGTATTAATGGAAAGGAGCTAAAAATTTCGATCTTGCACGGGTCGAACCTGATCAAGCAGATTTTTCCAAAAAAAATCACATAAAGACAAAATAGGAAACTTGCTCCTAATTTGTGTTACTATATAAAAATATATATATGTTACTACATGATGATTGAAAAAAAAAAGATATGTGTACTAATTCAATGGTGTAATTTGGAGGTTTGAAATTTTACTTAAGCTAGTTGGTCACAAGTCAAAAAGAGAAACAGATAAAAAAACAGAAGGGGAAGCAGATGAAATAGAGGGAGGTCGTTTTAATCATAAAGTAACATACACTTTTTTTTTTACAATAACGCATTTGCGTGTATATAATAACACAATTTTCAATACATTACATATGTTATCATGACTACAATATACGCACTAAAAAAACACATGTTATTTTTTCGTACAGTAACACATGTTTGCTCTTACAGTAGCACAAATTTGGGAGCGAGTATTTCTATTTTACTTATGCACGAATTTTTTGAAATAAATTTGTTTGACCCAATTCGATCCAAAAAGAATTCGCGCAAATGTTCAATTTAATGAGTAGGATGAGATGAGTATGAATACATTATACGAATTTAAAATTCATATAATACTCCTTCCGTCCTATTTTTGATTATCCATTTACTGTAGATACGAAGATTAAGAAAAAGTAGGAGATAATAGTATTAAATGGTATAAAGTGGGTAAAGTGGGTTTGGTGGAGGGAAATAATAGTATTAAATGACGTAAAGTGGATTTGGTGGAGAGAAATAATAATATTAAATTGTATTGAATGTTGTTTTATTACCTTATTTGGAAATGAATAAATAAAATTAGGACGACTATTTATGGAAAGCGGATAATTAAAATCAGGACGGATGGAGTATTATATATTAAATTATTTTTTTTAATGAGTAATCCGTTGTAATGCATGAACCTCTATTGGATTCAATCAAAATTTGATTAAAAAGGTGGGTCCACATATCTAAACAAAGTTTTGAGGCCCAAAAGAGGCCTTGCTCAACATAACTGTCAACATTCTGTCCAGGGGTTTAACTCATGGGCTTTGGCCCGCCCTTCCTTCTAAAACAAATATGCTTTCCCTTTAAAAAAAAAAAAAGCAAACAAAAAACCAAAAAAAAAATAATTCCACTTTTTAGATTACTGAAAGGGCATATGATTAAATAACTCCCGGCCTTTACTATAAATCTTGTATGCATTCAGGTGCACCGTGCATTTATAGTGTATTTTAGAAACGTGTAACTTGTTGTATTGAAAGATACAATTTATTTATGTTGAATCGTGAAACTATTAATTTGAAAAAATAATTACACGATTCAGTGTAAATAAGTTACATATTTCAGTATAACAAATTGCATGACTCTAAAATGTATTATAAGTGCACGTGCACCTGGATGCACATAAGACTCACTCTCAATCTTTTGCTCATAATATTTATTGTTTATGAAAATATTTTAATTTAAATAGATTAAGTTGTTCTTAAAATCTAATAACACTTAATATTTTATAAAAGATAAAGTATCACTTATGTATATCAATTGCACTGCACAGTTAATACATAATTAATATTATTTAATAATAATTAAGATTGTGCAATAAATTGACAAGTTAACATCTTATTTAAAAAATATTAATATTTTTTGGTAAAAAAGTTAATACATAAAAATACAATTAATACATTTGTCCCCCACTCATTTACTTCTCATTCCATCATTCCTCCACCTATAATTATTTTCTTCTTGAACAAATTTGAACCCTAATTAGTAGAAAATTTCAAAGTTTCAAAAATCTTATTAAATCTCTTGAATAAAGGTCATGAAAAAAAATATACTCCGTCTGAACAAGATGTTGTTTTCTTTTCATTTTTCCGTCCTACTTTAAATTACTAATTCATTATTTGGCTCGTGTTTAACGAGCAGATTTTTATTAGTATATTAATTGATAAAATGATTTTTAAGGAGGTTACGTAGAACTATCATACCACACTTTAAAAAATCTATACATCGAAAAAAACTAATATACTATTGTTGTGTTCGATATAATAAATCAGGATTAATCGAACATCAAAGAGCGACACGTGTAATGTTTGAATATAATAATCATGCCCGTGGGCGAAGTTTTTTGTGTCGCCAACCGATCGAGTTGCTCGGCGAAATTTCACCGAACAAACGAAACCAAAGTCAAGATGTTCGAACTTAAATCTCCTGAAAAGCCGACATCTTAAAGGCGACGAACAGAAAGTCCAACCGAACAAAAGATTAATTCTGACGATTAAAAGAGTCCTCCCCATGCATTTACTTTATAAAAAGATCAATCTAGAAGATGAAGTCGAACGTGGCAACACCACCGGAGTTCTTGCATGGTCCAAAGAATCCAAAGACATGCTTTACCAATCCAAATTTAAAAGTATGATAAATGGAAGTAAAAAGAGGGAAAAAAAAGGTTGGTTGAAAAAAGAAAAGGAAATCCCGGAGAAATAAATTTCACAAGAAAATTCCCCGAGAGGTGAGGAATAGAAAAAATTAGAGTGTTCATCCACATATATGAAAAACCCCGAACTCATTCGACAACTCGCATCGATTCATCTTCATAAGATGTATCAAGAAAAGCGTATCGACGTAAGACTCTCAAGATTACATCCCGCTTGGTATGCCCGAGTAGTCTTTTATTGACGAACTGGGTCAACAAATCCATCTTATTTACTGTTTATTTTACACGTATATGTTTTGTTTGTGAGTTGTTACCAAATTAGCCACATAATACTTTCGATAAAAAACGACTCGCAACAATTGGCGCTAGAAGGAGGGTGCAGGAAAAATCAACTCATACACGAACCCTTAGTTAGCCGAGGCAGAAAAAAGAAATATAATGCCTCAATCTAGAACACCCAAACGGAGAGAGGTCGGAACAAAGCCTAATTATATGACCGAAAAAAAAGGCCAAATACAAATTTCATAAAGATCAAAGGCGGAAATTATTAATCTTGAGGATATAGCCAATGATCCGGCGGCCACTACAAAAGCAATCACTTTCTTGTTGCGAGCACAGAAAGAGAGGGCAGAAAAAGAATTGGCGAAGTTAGAGGCTCAAAAGCAGGAAGAGCAACACTCACATACACCCGAAGCAAGAAGCAAGCTAAAAAGAAAATCGCAAAGCGGACTAGTAAAAAGCCGATGATATGTCGGATGACTAAACGACCCCAAGGGTCTAGACCATCGGCGTTTGACGTTTGAGGCTCTCCGCCAAAGACCGAATCGGCAATAATAGGCGATGGATCCGGAAAGAGACATCCGATAGAGGTGCCCGCGCATTCAGATCTTCAAAAGCATCCGTACACCGAACAAATATCGGCGGGAACAAAGTTGTCTATCCATCACCGATTGGGTAGTCAAGGACAAACTTGGAGAGGGGGACTGCCCCATCACGAGCATGATCCACGAGATCCTCATGATGGGAAACAAATTTCTAAGTCTATCGGTCCGGAAATTTGCGTAAATGCAAAAGCCATCGTGGAATTACAAGCGTCGATCCGTCATCCTAAGAGCTACCCTCGAACGAAAATCGTCGTACCTTTGTTCGCCATTATCTCCAGCGATCATGGCGGCCGAAGTCCAAGAGAAAGTCGCAAAGTCCCGACCACCAATTCCTATTTTCGACGCTGAGTCGGATCCTCATGTCCATCTCAGCAAATTTTCAGACTTTATGATCGCGATGGGGGCTACAGATGCGACGCAGTGCCGATCATTCCCCATGACTTTGGGAGATCGAGCACATAGGTGGTTTACCACTTTACCCGCAGCATCCATCACATCTTTCGCACAACTGGGACGGCAATTTTTGTCCCATTTCTCGTCCATGTGTGTGGTTCTGCCTTGCACAAAAACAAAGGTTGGCGCATTTTTCCCAATTAAAAGGTGAGTCGTCGATTAAATACATAGAAAGATTTGATAAATGTTTATATGATGGAGCCCCAGTTGAAGAGGATGCTAAGATCCTCGCGGTGGTCGGAGGTCTGACCTTAAATACAGACATGTGGAAGGCCATGCATCAAGATTGGCCGAACTCATACTCAGAGTTTAGAGAGCGAGCAGCTAAAATTATAGCCATGCAAGATTTGCTCGCACAATCACAATTGAGACAGGAGCCTACTGCTAGGAAAGCTTTCGAAAAGAAAACAATGAATGAAGGGGGGTACAGATCCTCAACCTCCTTCAAACCTTTTGAGCAAAGAGCTGAAGCAAATGCCCTACGAAGTCTTTTGGGCGTCTCGGCAGAAACTATCTTTAATCAAATCAAAGATCGGGACATGTTGGACAGGCCAAGAAGAATTGTAATGGATAAGCGTCGACTTAACGCTTCCAAATATTGTAATTATCACGAGTACATCGGGCACAATACAGAAAATTGCCGTGATTTACTCCGCCAACTTTGGAAGCTGTATGAAGAAAATCGTCTTTCCCAGTTCTTAAAAAAGCCGTGAATTGGATTCATGAAAGCGAAAAGGATAGAAGACCGAAGCGGAAAGCGGAAGGCCGAACAAACATTTGACAGTGATCCCGAAGAATTACGCAAGAGATCTGAAACGTCCAAAAGAGGGCCTCCTACTATTGGAAAAGGTCGAGAAAGTCAAGAAATCCAAATGATTCGTCCTGAATATGGACCTGTGGGTGGATGTTACCAGGCGCCAACGTTATCTAACAGACGTAAAAAGATGGAGATGCGTGCCATGCAGAACATCCATCAGGTAAAGGTGGCGAACACATCATCTAGTTCCCCACCTACACACCAAATCATTTTCTCGGAGGACGATCTCGACGGGATTATAACTCCCCATAACGACTCCTTAACCATCAGTGCTCGTCTCCTCGGATTGAAGGTACATCATTTTTGATACCGGGGCTTATGCAAACATTTTGTTCGTTAATACCCTTTCCCGGATGGAAAAACAAGTTGGGGATTTGAGCGATTATATTGAACCATGTAATCATACTATAATGGGTTTTGGGGAGTCTCACACCCGAATTCTATGGTATGATTAGGTTAGAGTCGAGCTAGAGTCAACTTTGAATTCGGACATTAGATTTAACTAGAATGTTAGATTTTGTAATCGCCGATGCTCGATCCCACTTATAACGGGTTTCTAGGTCGCCTGGTTTATTCAGGAATTCAAAGCGGCCTGTTCCACGTATTACTATTGTGTTAAATTTCCGACACAAGATGGAACGGGGAGTGTAAAAGGAGATCAAAAGAAGGCACGAGATTGTTTGCTGTCATGTGTGCCAGAAAAACAAAATATGGTTAACATGATGGAACAAACAGGGGAGATTGGTGAGTCAAGCCAGCGAGTGAAAACACCGTCTAAATGTCTCCCGACGAACACGAGTTCGGCGAGCATAACCATTCGAGCAAATACAGAAGGCGTGAACATAAACATCGGAAAGACGACTAATTCCCCCGATCTCCTAGAACAAATGAATATTGATCAGCCGAACGAGCAAACGGACCTAGAGCCTCGCATAGGTTTTGAACCCATGGAGGTTGATGATGAGCCCCGGGATCCATTCAAGACCCTCGAAGGAAGCAAAAAAAGCAGCGACTCTCTGCCGAGCAATCGAACCAATCGATGTCGACCTACCCGAGTTAGAAGTGTTCGTTGGTTCAGAATTACTGAACCAATCCGAACAGAAATAATTACTTACCTTCAAACAAATTTAGATGTGTTCGCATGGTCACACGGGGACATGGTTGGAATAGATCCAGAGCATGCCTGCCACTCCCTCAACCTTGATCCAATACAAGCTCCAGTTGTCCAGAAACGTAGAAAATTTAGTCCGGAAAAATATGCGGCGATGAATAGTGAAATCAAAAAGTTTTATCGATAACAAATCGATCCGAGAGGTAAAATGCCCAAGATGGCTTCAAGAACCCCGTACTCGTTCGCAAGTCAAATGGATCTTGGAGATTGTGTATCGACTTCACCGATTTGAATAAGGCATGTCCGAAAGATAATTTTCCGATGCCCCACATTGATTATTTGGTTGATAATCTGGGGGCATGAACTCATGACATTTATGGATGCGTCATTGGTTATCACCAAATACCAATGCATCCGGACGATCAAAAGAATACAAAGATTCGCAGCGAAAAGAACATGTCTTTGTTGGCAACGCATGCCATTCGGATTAAAGAATGCCGAGCAACGTATCAACGTTTGGTGAACAAGATGTTCGGCGAACACATCGGCCGAACAATCGAGGTATATATTGATGATATTGTGGTTAAGAGCCGAACATAAGGAAGACCACATCACCCACCTCGCACAAACGTTTGATATATTGAGGAAGTATAATATGAAGTTAAATCCCAAGAAATGCGGTTTTGGGATTCATTCAGTGAAATTCCTCGGACACATGGTTAGTCAATCGGGATTGATGCAAACCCATCAAAGATTCAAGCAATGCTCGATATGCAAGCCCCGAAATGTGAAAGAGGTCCAAAAGTTAACCGGACGATTAGCTTCCGTAAGTTTGTTTATATCACGAAATGGGGACAAATGTAAACCTTTCTTTGATGCATTAAAGAAGGAAATTTCAAATGGACCGAGCATTGCTGCACGCGTTTGAATCATTAAAGCAATACCTTGCGGATACTCGGATAATCGCCTAAGCCTATCCTGTGAACAACTCTATTTGTATCTCGCTTTCATCCCAACATCGTAAATATCTTTCTTGCTTTCGTCTGAACCGGAGAGACAACGATTTACCCGTTTATTATGTTGCCAAGTCTTAAAAAAGCCCGAGCTCCAGTATCCTCCGTTGGAAAAATTAATCAGACCCTCAGAAATGAGTGTGCGAAAATTGCGACCATATTTTTTCGACCACTCGGTTGAGGTATTGACACGTTTCCATTCGCCCAAGTCCTCCAATCGACCGGATACTTGGCGGTTGCTCAAATGGGCGGTGGAGTTAGGGACTAAAATTACTTTTGCTCCACGAATTAAATGAAGGGGCCAAGCTATGGCGATTTCATGGTTGAGTTGACATATCCACAAATTCTGACGGTTGTCGATCAACCATGGCACGTGTATGTTGATGGATCATCAACAAGTTCAAAAGCTAAATAGTTCTCGGCCCAACTAGGACGTTTACAAACCCATTCGATTTGATTTTCCGGCTACAAATAATGAAAGGTGAATATGAAGCTTTGATCACGGACTACAAATGGCAATGACAATGGGAATTCAAAGGTCGATGATCTATAGCGATTCTCGTAATCGTTTATCAAGTAACAAAGTAGTATGAGGCCCGAGGCGAACAAATGACACAATATCAACAACTAGCAAAAAGAGTTGCTCGAGCATTTTGACCAAGTTTTCATTGAACAATTACCACGATTGGGTAATTGCTTAAATGTATGCTTTAACGCTGGCAACGGCAAAGGAGGACGAACACAATGAACATTGTGATCGTCATATCGCCCTGCGGTTCCCGTGATTGCGATCGCACGATAATAACAAGCGAACAAAAACTTGATGACTCAATAATGAGTTATTTACTAAAGGGACTTCTCCCCGAAAATAAAGCACAAACTACTCGCCTCAGACATTATACTATTATAGACGAGCATTTGTACAAAAGAAGCTTCTCTTCCACTTTTGAAGTGTATTACTCTCGAAGAGGGACATGTATCAAGAACAAATCCATGATGGAATATCACGGAAATCATACAGGTGGACTCGTCCTGGCACATAAAATAATCAGGCAAGGTTATTATTGGCCAACCCTTAGAAAGGATTCGCTTGCATATGCTCGTGCATGTTATCAGTGCCAGGTACATGCACCACTCATTCATAGCCCACCTGAAGAGTTAGTATCAGTTTATAGTCCATGGCCATTTGCTAAATGGGGGATCGATTTAATCGGCCCATTTCCTACTGGCACATCGGGAGTTAGATATGCTGTGGTAGCCGTTGATTATTATACTAAATGGGCAGAAGCCGAGGCAATTGCTAAAATCACCGAACAAAGGATGTGGAACTTTGTTTGGAAAAACATCATCTGTCGATTTGGGCTTCCCCAATCATTGTCACGGATAACGGCAAACAATTCGATGGAAGTGAATTCGACAAAAATTGTGCTCATTGGGGATTAAAAGCACTACTCAACTCCGATTATCCCCATCAAATGGTCAAGTCGGTTGTTAATAAAATTATCAAGCATACCCTCAAGGCTAGACTTGATAATTCCAGGGGGGAGGATAAATGGAAGAATTGCTGAAATATTGTAAAACACCGAACAACTTTCGAACATCAATCTGCAGAGACCCCTTTTGCTTTAGCATTTGGTGCAGAGGTCGTTATACCCCAGTAAATCAAAGTTCCAAGTCATCGAACAATGAATTTTGGAGAGCATATTAATGACCAAATTTTCTGAATTCGCACTGTTGGAAGAAAGAAGGACGGAGGTGATTTCAAGAATGCTATGTACAAAAGAGAGATCGAAAAAGTTTTATAATTCCAAAGTCCGAATCTTGTTTAATGTGGGCGCGGCCGGTTTTAAAAGCGATCGGTGGGGTACCCGGTGGTGTTTTTTATGGGAAGGTCCTTTCGAGTCACGAAACGTTTATCAAACGGGGCATATGACTTGGAGGACTGAATGGAGTCCCATTGTCTTACTCGTGAACGCAGCGTCAAATTTGAAAAATATTATCAATAAAAGCGAGTATAAGATCGGATAGAACAAAGTTGAAAACAATTCAAAGCGAGCATATTGTTGGCGAAACATAATCGGCCATTCAAATCCAAGTGAGTAGGACGATCTTAAAAGAAGAATATATTATTTTCGATGCATATCTTCAAGGAAAAAGCTGGACAACACTATTGACAGACAGGAGCTACGTGTCAGAACGAGTTGTCAATAGAAGATACGTGTCGGAGCAAGTTGACAAGTGGTGGCAGCCATGCAGGGGTGAGTTAATTCTTTGAGCAAGAGTCACAAAGAGCCGAAACAGATGTCAAAAGGAGATATTAAATAAGAGCTAGCACCGATTATCTATGCCAAAGACTAGCTTGGGACAGTTTCTATAAATAGGGGCATACTTATGGTTAAGAAAAGCAAAAAAAGAAGAAAAAAAAAAAAAAAATGAAGAAGGAAAAAGAAAAAATACTGCGATCCTCAGTAGGAAGATGGTTTAGTATGCCCCCAGACGTAGAAGAATCGACTCTCGATTCGGCGGATCAATTAAACAATCGAGCATCTATCCCATATGAGCTTTTTACCTCACATTCATTGCAAGCAAAAGATGCTCGGAAGAGCCATGGTTGCCGCTCCACGTTACTCAGGGCTTATGCAATAATAAGCCATGAAGTCCCCTATCGTCCCCAAAATCTCCTCCTGAAGGGAGGGATGTCATAAGTCCACCCAAAATAAGATGCGATCTTTTCGAGGCATCTTGGAGAGGGATTATGGTCTTGGTTGAAAATTTTGTTTATTTTAAGCAACAGGAATGCTACTTATGCTCATGCCAGCGACGCCCGATAACATAACTTGTCCAGGGGACAAAAGTTTATCTTCTTCTTTGCTTGAGCATGTTACAAAAAAGAAAGAAAGGGTAAACTGACGATGTGCCACATCCTTGTCAACATCAATTCCGCGGACAAGGTAAGGCGGTTAAATGTCTACTCAAGACAGATTTAAATTTAAAAACCCCGTCCGATAACAATAGTTGTGTAATAGATAGTCTTTTTTTCGCTTATGAACGATGTAATAGAATACAAAGTGTTGCAAAAAGAAAAAGAAAGATATTTGTACTTTTGTTCGCTAAAGAGATTCTAGTTCAAAGCTCATTTGAGGTCGCACCTAAAGCCGACGAATTCAACAAAGACGAAACGAGCCGGTCTATGTTCACCGACGAACGAATTCAGATTCTGATTCCCCGCAGTGAAAAAGCGAGTAATGGGTACGCACGAATTAGTACTTACAGATACCAGAGAAGACGAAGGGTGACGAAATACGTGGTCGCAGCTTAAATAAGACGGCCCGATCTGGGTGATCGTGACCTAAATAAAAGACGATCGCGCACCAAGAAAGGGGGGGTTCATAAAGTAACCCATCTGGTCGCACCTAAATAAGACGATCAACCGATTGCAACGTCAATAAGACAATCAAAACCGAAAGAAGTCAGGAGCGGGCATAGGCAAACCCAATGTTCGAATTCATTCAGAAGAAAAGAGGCAAAAACTGGAAAACAATAAAGCGAACGCAAAGCAACTATCGTGCAACACAAGTATCAACATTCATCCTCAACAAACAGGTTAGAGGAAACAATTCAATATGAAATTCATCTGTTCAATTGACAAAATATTCGGACAAAAGAAGAAGTATCAACAAGAAACAGCTAAAGATATATTGTTCGAATTAAAAAGTGAAGAAGACAAAATTACACAAGTCTTGTAAAGAAAAAAGACATCAAGGCATAAAATCAAAACTAGGGGTAGATGGAAGAGAAATGTCGAACACATTATGTTCGGTCCCCTCAACAGATTCAGGATGTCCGGGTATCAGATGCTCGCTGGGAGGTGCATTTTGCTCGATTCTGGAGGTTCTTGCTTTGCTCGATGGATTGATCCCATCCAAAGATGAAGATTTTGATCGGCAACCTCGTTAGCAATAATGTCCGAAGTTCTCCTCTTCATCGAATTGGATCGTCAATTTTGATCCCTTCGGGAAGAAACGGAAAAAGTCACCTGAGACCATTTAAATCGACATTGGGAGGTTGCGATCGGAGGGTTATCAACCGTGTTCTTCACTGAAAGTCGGATATGAGGGGGCAATTTGCTCATTTGTTGAGTGTGTGGCTAATGGATCGAACGAAGATCGGCAAAAAGCGCAAATATCTGAAGTTAGACATGGAGTCAATGTGTTCGCTCATGCAACTTAGAGTTTTCAAGGCCTAAACGAGTGTTAGTCTCTTCAAAGAACGAAGAGTCATTAGCCAAGCTTCGTTCCTCTCACTTTCCATTTTTTTCAACATCACCCCGAAGTTCTGGCTCAAAGATTCATTTCTTCTTGAGCTCTTCAGATATTGATCACCTCCTCCCGAGACCGATTGATTGCCTCTTTTCGTGTGACGAGCATCCTCTTGAGCTAGGCGAGCATTCTCACTTGAAATTAAGGGCATCCTCCCGAGGCCCAGGGCGCCAAACTTGTCTTAAATGAGTTTGCTCTGAGCCAATTTCAATTCATCCCTGGACCTGTTCAGCTCGATCACCTTTGTCTTGAAGTTCTAATCAAAGCCAAATAATTGGCTTGGATGTTAGCGGATTGGGCATAAGCTTTCTCAAGAATGAAGCACCAGCCCCAAACGCATGTTTTTCTAAGGGGTGGGACCCGTCGAGACTCCTCCAGGATCGATGAGTCCACGCCGAGCGAAATTCGGCAAGCTTTTTGAACATGCTCCTCAAGACGCTGGAACTCTGCGAACACTTTCGTGACGAAAATAATTCTTTAGGTCGGGCATTAAGGGCGACAAACGGTATATATGTTGACTAAGTGAGTACAGAAATATCGACCAAAAACCAAAGCAACTCTGAGCGAGCAAAATACACGAAATGGATCCCATCCCGGGAATGACTTATCTTGGAGATCGTGAGCTCGGAGTCGATTGGAGTCAGATCGAGGTCCATTTGGAGGAGGAAGATGTGCCAAACTTCCATTTAGAAACAATCTGCGAAAATGGGACCAACAACAAGCGGCCGCTCGATGATGGGGGTCGTTGACATCGATTAACTTGTTTGAGTTTGCTCGGTTGGCCTATTCGATCGGCCCTTGTTCAAGCTCGGGCCTGTTTTGCCCGCCTCGTATCTCCACCCTTGGTCTTTTCGGTTGGGTTTGTTCGCCCGACCCTTTGCTCGGTAAGCAGGAGCCCCTCTGACTTGATTCTCGAGATTTGGATGATCGTTTGGCCTTATGCTGTTGATTATCGCTCGGAAATCTGTGGCCTTTTTCTCCGAAGGTCTCGATTTGTTCGACGTACTCCGCATCTAAAAAAAGCTACAAATAAAAGCGAAGTCGAATCAGCGGGTAATCAACAAAAAGACACAAGACTAGTACAAAAACAAAAGATTATCCTTACCCAAGGGTCAACGAAGAACAAGATGGTGAGGAGGCACGAACAAACCACCTTTCTTTCTCTCGTTGTATTCAAGGTAATCACGGATCTTCAACGAGATTCTAGATCGATCCGCCAAACGCCAAAATAGCGCCGTTTGTCTCCTTATCCGTCCGCGGCTTGAATCCTGAAATAAAAAAGTGAGTTAAAATCAGTTCAAATTGAGGAATGAAAGTTACAAAAATCACTTACTTGGTACACTCAAGTCGATTATGTCCAAACGAGCATTTGGCTCGCTTCGAGGCCGGGCTTTTTCCAATCGCCCCTCACGAACCGTAATTTCTCTTTCAACATCGATTTTGTTCGCACATCCTCGATAATTTTGCACTTGGCGTTAGCTTGCATAAACAACCACCCATGCTCGCCCTGGGACGAGTCAAGTGCACTAACCGAGCAAGTTCAGGTTTCCGAAGGATAATACCTTGGTTTCATTTTGCGAACAACGCCAAAAAAACTCATGACCATATGCCATCCATTCGGTTTGAGTTGTGTAATGGAAATATTCCATTCCACGAGCAAACGGTAATTGCTTGGATGGAGAGGAAATCGAAGACCAGCCTCCATAGTATCCAAATTCACGGCAACACAACCCTCGGGGGTTGGTCGCTCGTTCATCGGGACCGGGTGCCCGTAAAAAGACATCTTTAGGGTTTCATAAATTTTTATGCGGTGGCGAGCATATCATATCTACATCAATTATGCTTTCGCCATTTTGCTCGGCCGGGTACTCGCTCTCTACACTAATCCTATGAGGTTGTTTGGCAAGCCAAAATTATAACGAGCATTATACTTTACTATATGTTGGATTTTTGAGGAACACCAACAGTATACCAATTTCGAGTTTTGCCCACCATCTACACCTATGTTCGATTCACTAAATTTGCACCCCTTACAAAGAAAAGATTATTATTTATCTACATCAATATTGTCCGTAACCCTAGACCTAATTTGAATATGGGGCGAAGAGTTATAATCGAGAATCGTCCCACCTAATCATTCGATTGGACAAACCCCTATCCGACTCGTTTGGGCTCTATCGGTCGGTCAAGAAAGAACGGTAAAAGGTTGTCGAAATTGCCAACGGAATCCTGAATTCGAGGCATTTGCCTCCGGCGTATTTACATTATTACGGGATTCTACTAATGGGGAAGACGGAAGGAACTATAATGGTCGGATTGAACAGGGAATTCGAAAGCAGAAGCCATGATTATAAAGTAGAAGAAGAATCGGGCCCACATTACTAATGAATTTCTTCGGAACAATGAATCCTTCACCGAAACTTTTCGAATGAGGAAGACGATAAGAGAGTAGAGGAGAAAGGAAAAATTTTAAAGTGGAGAAATAAGATTTAAATAGACACGGGTACTAATTCAAGTTCCAAAAGCAAAATTGAATTCCGCCAAACATGGCCCAATCGATTTTAACAACCGGCCCAATGTAGAATACAAAGCGACACGGTGGGGGTATTGTTGTGTTCGATATAATAAATCAGGATTAATCGAACATCAAAGAGCGACACGTGTAATGTTTGAATATAATAATCATGCCGGGGCGAAGTTACTTTTTGTTCGCCAACCGATCGAGTTGCTATTCGACCCCACCGAACAAACGAAACCAGTCAAGATGTTCAACTTAAATCTCTGGCCGACATCTTAAAGGCGATTTAACGAGCGAAGTCCAAACCCGAACAAAAGATTAATTTCGACGATTAAAAGAGCGTCCCTACGATTTACGGTTATAAAAAGATCAATCTAGAAGATGAAGTCGAAACGTGGCAACACCAATTTGAGTTCTTGCATGGTCCAAAGAATCCAAAGACATGCTTTACCAATCCAAAACATTCATGCTTGACAAAGTATGATAAATGGAAGTAAAAAGAGGGAAAAAAGGGTTGGTTGAAAAAAAGAAAAGGAATCCCAGAGAAATAGCCTACAAGAAAATTCCCTGAGAGGTGAGGAATAGAAAAATTAGAGTGTTCATCCACATATATGAAAAACCCTGGAACTCATTCGACAACCTGCATCGATTCATCTTCATAAGATGTATCAAGAACTGTACGTGTAAGACTCTCAAGATTACATCCCGCTTGGTATGCCCCGCAGTAGTCTTTTTTATTGATTTAACCGGTCAACAAATCCATCTTATTTACTGTTTATTTTACACGTATATGTTTTGTTTGTGAGTTGTTACCAAATTAGCCACATAATACTTTCGATAAAAAACGACTCGCAACAACTATGAATTTTAAATGAAAAAAACTAATATACTATAAATTTCAAATGAAGGCCGGGCTTAATATATACATTGAAAGTCAAATTAACCTATTAATTTTAAACCTCTCAAAAAGGAAAAGAAAAAACCTATAAATTTTGAAAATCATTCAAATATCAAAGTGAACTATGCGATAGTAGATTTTCGAAGAGTAGGTCTAGTGTGAAAATTTTCATGTATAAAAATCTATAAAATTATCCTAAATCAATCATCTACACCCTAAACACTAAATAATAAACCCTAAATTATGACTTATTCGGACTAGGTGAACCATGAACCACTTGGACCGAGTGAACTATGAACTACTCAATTTTGTCTTACCTTCATCAATTACAAAATTTAATTGTAAATGAAAAAAAATTCATGTATAAAAATTTTCATACTAAACTTTGTCATTTTGGAAACTTTTTCACTACCAATTTCTTCAGTTTTTTTCCAGAGATTAGTGTGTAGATGGCCTAGTCAATTTTAGAGGAAAAAATAAAAGTGGGAAAAATGTATGCTAAATGGTCCCACAATGAGACGATTCACAAACTAATACAATTAATACTTATTTTTTAAAATTGATACATTTTTTAAATGTTCCATCTCACCGGAAGATGGTCTCGCGCAAGTAATATTTTTAATAAAATAAGATTTTGAGTTCGATGACCAAAAAATAACCCCACTACCACCCATATTAAATTGTCCACTCGATGCACATCCTCTCAATGATGAAGTATGATAATTCAACCCACGAATAGTGGTAGTGTTATGAAAATTAGAGTTTGAATCACAAATGATCACATAATTTTGGTCTCAAATAGAATTAGTCTCATAAGTTTTTTTATCATCAATTTAATCTCAATAACTTTGACAATGTCCAATTTTAGTCCCAAATCGGTCTAAAAAATATTTGTTTGCCATTTTTATTTGGGGCTTTCCGGCGGATGCTATGATTAGACTGTCCCGTAATTTTTTTTTAATAGCTGGAATTTCGTGCATATATAGTTAAAATTTTAAACTTAAAATTAAAATAGAACTGACGGTAAGAATTAGTCAAACACACTTAAAAATACACGTGACTGTACACATGGCAGTCAAATCACAACTTTCGTCGGAAAGCCCCAAATAAAAATGGCAAAATGACGTTGTTTCGGCTGTTTGGGACTAAAATTGGACATTGTCAAAGTTATTGGGATTAAATCGACGACAGAAAAACTTATGGGACTAGATCTATTTGATGCAAAAGTTATGGGACCATTTGTGATTCAAACTCTGAAAATTAATTAAAAATATTAATAGTATGCAGCTCTATATAAGTTCGAACTTTTAAAAATGATGATATTCATTTATGAGATCAGTGTCTTTAGATTCACGCTCACGTCCTAAGCCGCTTACAACATCTCTATCCACGTTATATTGTTGGGCCGCACAAGACAATTTATTCCACAAATATTCTATAAATAAAAAAAATATGAAGAAAATTATATTAATTTCACACTTCTCTATAAATTTCATATAATTTTTTAAACAAAACTCAAGATATTATTACTGCACTTACTGAAATACACACGCCACTACCAGTTATTTTCACCTTTCATGGAACTGGAGCATGTGGTTGGCCCTTTTTGCACACACACATGTGTATATGTATGTACATATATATGTATATATATATATATATTTTTTTTTTTTTTTTTATCAAGCAAAGTAAGATATTATTGACAAGAGCTCCCAGCTATTTAAAAAAGCCTACAGCTAAAAAAAACACAATTTACAAGATATTTAAGAGCTTAACAAATCTATAGGGTTTTCGTACCAAGATCTCAGGGAGGCATTATTATGAATGGAAATCCTTACTAATGAAATGGGCATTCTTATGAATGAAACTCCCAGCTCTTTTTTTTTTTTTTTTTTTTTTTTTTCTTAAGTGGGTGAAATGGTATCGGTAAATTACATGAGAAAATATAAATAGTAGTTTAGTTGTGGATGTTATGAACACAAGATGCACATGATATATAACTTTTGTGATCACCAGTTTGCTTTTGGTTTAATAAAATCAATCATACTATCATAGTTAGCATGTGCAATAAAAAGAGGAAGAAGAATACAAAGAAAGCCCTATTCTAAAGGTCCCTCCTCTCTCTCCAACTTTAAAGAGGTTAAGGCATGCACTTGTCATATAATGTACACTTTAAATATGGATAAATTTTAGTATAAGATGATCTGTAATAAAAAATTATATTAACTTTATTTTGTTCATTTAGTCTATGTTTGTTTTAGGATTTAAGTGTACGAAGTAAGTCGATATTTTAGAATTCAGATATTTAAAATCATTGATTAATAGTAAATATATGTGTTTGTTTTGAGATTTGAGTAGGGTGAGAATTAATTTTATGTCAAATTAATATTTAATAATGATTGATGTTGTATTATTATATTATATGGAGAAGAGTAATAAAGTGTATAAAGTGTGATATGATTGTGAAGAGTAATAATAGGTTTTATAGGTATTTATAGGTGTGGATTGAATATTGAATTTGAAAACAAAACTTTTAATCACAAACACGTATGAGATGGAGAGCGCAAAGTTCTAAATCTATTCGTGTGATTCTAAAAAAACACAACCTTAGTTTTGTTGGGTTATGGAGCCTGAGTGAAACGGGATGCAGGGCGCAGGAGGCGCTCGACCAGCGCTCGAGGTCGAGCAGGTGTGCTCGGTCGAGCGCCCCCCTATCCAGCGCCATGAGGGCGCTCGATCAATGTATGTGATCGAGCAGAACCGCTCGACCAAGGGCTAGGGTCGAGCGGTTCCGGAGGTCTGGACGCGGAAATAGGGTTTCGGCCAGGATGGGCCAAATCTAGGGTTTTGGCCCAGTTTCTCAGTTTGGGTGTTTTGTATAAATAACCCCCTGACTGTTGGGGAATTAATTGCACGGATCTATTCGGGATGAATATTTAAATACAAATTTAATTCTAACAATTATTACTAGCATGAATTAATCCTATATTAATTCAAATAATAATTCAATAACAAATCATGCATATAAACAGTTCACATAAATCCTACGCATGCGGAATTGCTACTGGTTTACGTGAACTAACCTCTTGGAGTGGCAATGGTCTCGTCGATAAAAACACACCAAAAAGCCCTCCCAAGTATTCCATAGTCCTTGCTCGTCAATCCGGTGGAAGGAAGCTCGCGAACAATTAACAAAAGAGAAAATAAAAATTTGTTGCACCACCTTTGTGGATTTACTAATTTTTCCAGCACATGGAATTGTTCTTGGGGATGAAGAAATCATCCCCTATTTATAGATAGGTGGTGGCCGATTTTTTGTCATGGAATAGGGAGGAAAAAATCTTTCTTGATCTCCAAGAAATCTTGAATATATCTCCTATATTCTTTTCTCCATAATTAAAATATTCCATAAAATCTCACCTTCTCTTGTTATGGTTATTTTCGAAAAAATAAGGATAAAGATTCCAAGATTTGGATCTTCTTGAATTTATGAGATATACCTGTATTGCAAGAATACATATCTTCCATAATATCTTTTCAAGAAAATCAAGAAAATCTTTCTTTCCCTTATTCTTTCAAAATTTTCGAAAATAACATATAAATAACAAAGTGGGAGATTTCTTGAATTTAATGAGATAATCTTGTATTTCAAGAATACATATCTTCATTCCATAACAAAATTCAAAGAAAATCTTTCTCCCCATTTATTCATATTTTTCGAAATTAATGAGGAAAAATAGCAACAAAATTTATTTTATTTTTAAACACCTTTTTCAGTTATTGGACTTTATGTTGGGCTACTTGAGGGGCCTTTAGGAGAATTAAGATTGGATCTTCCAATGGATCTTGAATTATCAATATTGAGCCAAAATATTATTCAAGCCCATAAATATTAATTAATCCCACTACATAATTAATATTGCACTATCCATCTTAACCCATATTACAGTCAATATGGCTCCTGGTTATTATTTCCCGTGTATAAGATCATCTAGTCAATTAATTAATTCAAGCCACTGAAATAACTTTCCATTAATTAATATCTTTTATCCTTGGTAAAGGAACGATTCAACATTATTATCCATACCGGAAACTAGTTCCACTTGCAAGATTTGGTATGATAAAACTTATGAACCTCCCAAGGGGGCAAATCGAACAAGCGTACTTGCACACGATTCTCCGTATTAAATCTTAGCAATCGCATGTGACCAATAATATTGCCCAAGATATAAAGTATTGAATCTCGTTGATTCTCTACCCGTAATAAGTCAAAGCAATAATTACTAACCACACGCGATCCTATTTAAGGGACGAAGATTAAGAAATAACGAACCACTGAGGTCTAATTCTTCCTAGTTCAGTTATGAAGAATTTGTCCTCTTGTAGGTCCTATTCAGTGCACTAAACATGCACTAGTGTAATCTCTTGGTCAAGACAAGCCAATCTGAGCCTTACACTTCAACCTTTCACGATGGATTGTTCATTTCCATCTAGGTCGTGAATGGTGTACTTTTGGTTACAAGGGACTGTTAATTTAATCTTCTGTGATCTGGTATCACTAAATTAACTACAATGTAACACGTACTATTTATTGAACAGTTATGCAGTAAATATATGTAACATTCGATGATATTTAAAGCATCAGTGATAAACAATTTATTTCAGTAAATAAGACCGAAATTCAGTTTGATTATACAAAGTAAAAGCATACTTTCCAGTATAATCCCAACACTGACTCCCCCATTGTATCTGGCACTACTTGCACTATCTTATACGATATAGTAGATCTCTCCTGGCTTGGTAGTGCCCCCAGATGTAGTCAGTATGACGAACTGGGTAACCAAATTGTTTGTTCCACTAAATTCCGTAATTCCACTATTTTCTCCCATAATTGCTTCTTTAATTCATAACAAGGTTTTAGTAATTCTTTTACTAGTATACAACTTGGAAGAATTTCATATAGAGATCCAAATTTTTGATTGAATGTCAACTTTAAATAGTCCTCAATTTTGAAATGTATCAAATCAGAATCTTCTTTGCTTTTTCTTTTTTTCCTCACCCTAATTTAATATTAAATGAAGTATTTATCCATTTTCTTTGGGTCACTTTTGGTCTTTGGCTCCAACTCTCTTCCCTCCCCCCCTTCTTTTTTCTTTTACATTTATAATATAACTTTATTAGTCAAATGAAATCTTTGTCAATACTTCCAAGTTCTTCATTTAAAAGAATATTTAATAAAAAAAAATAAGAATTACAAGTTTCACATTTTTACTGTACATCAAATATTGACAACTCCACTGCATGAGACATGGCTTCGTTTTTATATTAAAATTATGGTTATTTATAAAATGTAATTAACTGACATCATATCTGTCAATAAATTCGAGAGAGAAATTTTTTTTCTCCCATAACTTATCTACTATTAATTTTTCATCCCAAAAATATTAATTGTCTAATTTTAATTCCATAACTAAATTAATTGTTCAATTTTAATCCAATTTTAGTCGAAAAATAGCTAATGATGTCGTTTTCGATCACACATAAAACACATGCCGATAAAATTTAATCGTTTTTAAATTTTAATTTAATTTATTGAGTTATTTGCACATGTATAATTTAATCAAATATAAAAAATATAAAAAATAAGAAGATAATCCGTGTCAACGTCAGCGAGGGATCGAGAATCCCAAATTTTACTAGCACATAATTTGTGTGTGATCAAAACGACATTTTTGGCGATCTTTTGACGAATATTAAATTAAAATTGAACAATTAATTTAGTCATGTGACTAAAATTAAACATTTAAACAGTTAAAATTTTTCTTATGGGATAACAAAAATCCTATAATATAATTAATAAAATTCTATCTTATGTATGAGATTGACACATGAATTTTTGCTTTAAAAAAGACAAACTCTGGGTGAATAAGTTTCACACTATGAAATTGTTTTTTAATTCATAAGCATGTGAATCCATCCAAGATTGATACGTTTCAAGTATAGTGAATTAGAAATATAAGTTAGAATTAGTGAAATTAATCAAATAATTTAATTTCATACTATGAAATTTATTCATATGGTATCAACTTTTAAAGAAAAATTATCTCCAAGCAGATCTTGGGATCTCCTGAGATTTTCGGTGGTGTTTGCAACTTCAATTGAGGGGGCTAAAATCACTTATTTTTAAAATTATCCCCTCATAACTTATTACATTTTTAAGTGTTTTTCACTATTAATTAGCAGTTGCAAACACACCCTTCATATCTCTTTTTGAGATTTTCATATCTTAGTGTAGCTAGCTTCTAGTATATTCGGTATGAATTATGATGTTAGTGATTCTATATCATGCAAGTTATTGGATTTCTCCTATTTTACTAAATAATCAATAATCAATTGTTAACTTTGACTAGGATGTTTTTTGTTTTTTCAAGAGAGAATCATTTCCGGGAAAAAAGATTAAATTCGAGAAAAAAAAATAATGATGTGACAAGCATTTGTCGCCTGCACCTTTTCTTTTAGAATCGGCTTCTAAAATTTGTACTCATTGATTTGATGACTTTTATGGTCAAAGGCTCAAAGCACAATAAAATCTGCCATACATCCAAAAATATCGTATACTAATAATTTGTAGTACTGTGATATATATTAATTAATAATTTCTCATTCAGAAATTCACGGTGCTGAATTTCTATTCTCTAATTTAGATTTTTTTTTAATTGTGTCATTACATTATGCAATATAGAATGGTATTATTATTACACACATTGACGGAGCCACGTAGAAAAAATTGCCCCACTTCAATTTTCGTTCAAAATACTATATGTTATATTTATAAGATATGGAATAGAAAAATATTATTTTATATAAAAAATATTAATACATATATAAAAAGTATTAATTTATATACCAAACAATGTTATTGTTGATGTTGTCGTCGATGTTACAACATTGATTACAACATCAGTATTCGTCATTTCTTCTTAACCACTAACGACACTTCTATGTTCAATGTTGTCTTTGATGTTGTTGACTGCAGTTGACGATCTAGGTTGTTCTGCAAGATTCCAGAAGGTTCCACAAGCTTCAAGAATCGAGTAGAATTGATTAGATCATGCGGCTGTTTTTCAGAGATCAAAGAAAACCCACTAAGTGGCAGTTACAAAGATCATGGAAGAGTGGATTGAAGAGTTTCTAGATCCTTCAAGGAGGCTCTAGTAAGACATATACGAAATCTATAAATAGAAGATATTGGTGTTCACATCAATTGTCAAATATAGCTATATATAGTGCGCCATCTTTAAGCAACAACCGAGCTTCAACTGTAGAGTGCGTGAGTGCATCCAGATGATAGGGTCGTTGTTGTGGATTTTGTTTTACCATTAGAGTGTAATTGTAGGGTTTACAATATCTCGAGTTAGTGCTAGATTTGTTCTTAGAATAGATCATTTGGTAGTGTAGAAATACACCTAGTCTTTTAGATCATATGCTTGATCTTGTTTCAAGAGGGTCGATTTGTGAACCTTTTTGTACTCATTATTTTTTATAAATAGTGATTTTGGCCATAGGGCTTCACAATCTATATTTATATAGATTGTGTAAAGTCTTATTATAATTCGTGTGTTGTGTTTTAGAGTCTTCCGTTGTTTGTCTTTTGAATGTTACTTTGAGTGTTACAACATTCAGTGTAACATTACTCTGATTTTACTAAACACAACCCCGAAAAACACACTTTCAGTTGGTATAAGAGTCGAAACTTGATTTTACTAAGTTAGATCCTGTGTCAAGTGTGTTGTTTTTGTTATGGCAATGGAATATCCACTTACTCCACAAAGTTTGAGACCACCAATTCTTGATGGTACAAACTATGCGTATTGGAAACCAAAGATGAGAATGTACATCAAGTCAATTGATGAACGTGCTTGGAGAAGTATACTTTCAGGATGGACACCTCCTAAGAATGCTGCAAATGAAGAAGGAGAAGTTACAGTCAAATGCGAACTGGATTGGACTAATTATGAAAGTACAACTGCTAGCTACAATTCTAAAGCTTTAAATGCAATATTCACATCAGTTGATATGACCATGTTCAAGATCATATCAACATGTGTTTCTGCAAAAGAAGCTTGGGATAGTGTTCGAAGGTCCAGACTTCGAATGCTTGGGACAAAGTTCGAGAACTTGAAGATGAAGGTGGATGAAACAATTTCTTCTTACAATGAACGGGTCACTAAAATTGCAAATGAAGCTCAATCTCTTGGAGATCCCATCTCCAATGTGAGATTAGTTCATAAGATTTTGCGTACTGTACCTAAGCACTTCGATGCGAAGATTTGTGCAATTGAAGAGGCAAGGGATACAGATACACTAAGTCAAAATGAACTGATCAGCATCCTACGTGCGTTTGAGATGAATAAAACTGAGAAGGATGACAAAGCTGATGCAAATAAAGTGGTGGTGTTCAAAGGTGAAACATCTTCAAATGTTGAACAAGTGCCTATTGTGACTGAAGCTGATTCAGAGGATGATGTTGCTGACATATGTTCCAACCCCGAAGAGTACATTTCTTTTATGACAAGACAATTCAAAGCTCTTATGAAAAAGAGGAATAGCGATTTCAAAGGCAACATTCAACCAAAGATTCAGATCAACAACTCTCCACAAACCTTTGAAAAGAAAGGTAATGCGTTCCAACCAAGGCAAATTGGTAATGGAATCAAAGGCAGGTATGACAAAGTTGACCCTGAGTATAGAAAGTTTGTTCAATGTAATGCATGTCATGGGTATGGTCATTATGCGAATGAATGGCTAATACCTTGCTTAAACTGAAATTGAACTTCAATGCTACTTTAAGTGATGAATCTGATTAAGAGCATGAGAACAAAATGAAGAACGTGCATTCTATGCTAGAATAGATTATGATGATTCCTTAGATGATGATCTGGACTATTCTGATTCTGATGTTGAAACAGATGTTACCACATCTGAAGTAACATTAGATGAAGATTGTTCTGATAAAACTGTTAACTGTTTTAATGGTTTAATTGATGATAAAGGAACATCTGCTGTGAATAGTGAATCATGTGGATCAGGTTGTAAAGATTTGTTTGATAAATGGGAATCTCAAAATCAGATTATAAAGTCTATGACTAAGGAAAATGATGACTTGAGAGACTCACTAACCAAACTTGAAGTTGTCTTAACAAGAAAGGATTTGGAAATTTCTAAACTTAAGGAAGAATTGAAAAGTTCAATGTTGGTCCCGGTGCAAACGAGTCTTACACGTGTATGGGGGGGGAATACACGTGTTCAGTGTTTTTTTTAAAACTTTTTTTTCTTCGAGGTCACTTTGGGTCGATAATCCTCAAGATTAGGTTACGAGAAGCACGATCGCTCTGAGTCAAAGTCTCATGAGACAGTGATCTGAAGTTGCTTCGAAACCTCGGATAATCCCAACCGAGTCCCGAGTGTCGAGATCCCGAGTTGCTTGGATCGAGATAACTAACTTCTTGAACCCTCGGAAGAGTACGTTCGGTTTGGTAACTATCTGTTCTAGCTACTCGGTTGTCTGCGAATGGTTGGCCTTTAGTTTATACTCGTTTTTAAGCTTTTGTTTGAAAAACTTTCCCTTTATGAAATAGTGATTAGGTGTGATTCACTTATGCAACTTCGATTGGATTGATTCCAACCGAATATCGATGAAAAGTATGCTTTCAAAATCAAGACAATGCAAATGATAAGCACGAGATAAGGAAAGCAATAAAGAACACGGCAATTATAGTGGTTCGGAGACTCCAAGCTCCTCGTCCACTCTCCCCGACTCTTCGGAGAAATTCACTATCAACTTCGAGCTTTACGACTACCTCGTAGTTAACTTACTCAACTTCGGCTCTGAGTTTTACGACTACTCCACGTGGTTTACTTACTCAACCCGACCTTGAGCTTTACACTACCTCCGTAGTTTACTTACTCAATCACACACAAAGCTTTCGGACTACCCCAGCAGCTTACTAACTTCTCCTCTAGAGTTTTTTCGACTACTCCGCGTGGTTTACTAACTCTTTACAACTCTTCTCACCAACAAACACACTCCAACTACCTTCACAAGGGTTTGGGGTTTCTTGGTTGGTTTCAACTAGGATGGGATATCCTTTACAATAAAAGCGCAATCTGAAAGGGTTAGGATATCTCGACTAAGCTTTGGATAATTCTTATCAAGCTAGGCTTAGTATAGTGAGCTCTCTTCAATATCGAAGCACTTGGGAAATTCTAAGTTTTTTGAGTGCTTTTAACTTTTACAAGAATAAGCTTGAGCTCTTAAGTTGCGTATAAATTTCCCGTAACCTTACAATGTAGAGGGTCACCAAGATTTATAGGCATACACCAAGGTCACTCTTGAAAACTATCCGTTGGAGAGACGACCGTGAGTTCCCTCTTGTGGTGTGTGAAACGGCTATATTTAGGGTTTGAAACTCCCTAACACTTTCTAGGCAATAGCCTTTCATGTAGTCGATCTTCACCTTTTTGCAGTCTCGAACTTTTGTACATCTGACATCTTTTTTCAGAGACACATCCTTTGTCGATTATCGGTATGGTACGATGTTGTCTTCCTCTTTTTTACTTTTTGTCTCTAGTTAAAGGTAGACACCTTCAACGACTCTTTTTTTTTGTTACAAACTCTGAGTTTGATATAACCTTAACAACACTTCTGACTTAGTTCCTTTTGTCTGCATTTGAATGTCTTGGCAAATATCTATTTTCTAAGGAATCACGATCTTCTCAGTATTGCATCCTTCAGATAGATATATTCAGTGCCTCGGAACATTCAGTTCATCTTGAGCATTCATATATTCTTGAAGTCTTGATAATTCTTTGTGCCTCCAGTATTCTTGATCTTGATTTCTCGATCTTGATCTTTGTGTCTTGTCTTGAGTCTTGAGGTCTTCGAGTCTTGAGGTCTTCGAATCTTTGTAGTTTATCTTGGACCGATGTCTTTGAGTCTTCTCGTTGAGTCTTGATTTTCGAAGATCCTCTGAGTCTTGATAACTATCTGAACTATATCTGCTGACTATACATTCTGCAGATAACATCCTGACAATTCTAAAACTGAATCTTGACTCAACTATCAAGATCATTCTTAACATGTTGGGATCTAATCAAAATCATAAATCTTTATTAAAATTCATCTCCCAACAATTTCCCTCTTTTTGATGATGCCAAAAACCTATCTTGTTACAAACAAATAACCTATACTGTCGGGTTTGATTTATCCTATTACAAGATTGGTTGTCTCCCAACAATTTCTTAAATCGAAAAAAACTCCCAACAATTTGAGAGTTTCTCAACAGTTTAATCATTCAAAGAATTTCTTGAAGAATGAATCTCTTTAACTAGTTCATTACCAAATACTTAAACAATTTCTCCCTTATCAACATACAATCAGTTCAGAGACATTCATTCAGGCATATCAAAATAAAAGATATGTAAATAAGATAATGAGATATTATCTTTTGAGCATAATGATAAATCTTCATTGATGATTGGTATCCCGTTACATATTACAATGAGTTTATCAACAAAATAAAAAAGACAAAATTTTAAAGATTACAAAATCTTACGAGTCTTGATCTTGATCTTGATTTTGGCTCTTGATCTTCTTCTCTCTTCGGTTTGCTTCATTCTCAACTTCATCAAAGGCACCTCCAGGTCAAACATTCCGAAAAATCTCTTCTTCACTCATTTTTTTTCCTTGATGATGTCCAGATCATTTCTGTTAAACCCAATGACCCCAATATCTTGAAAGCAATCTCTTGAGTAATGGCCTTCTCATTCACCAAGCCATTATCAAGTTTTGGAGATGGATAGGAATATGGACCAGGGGCTACTATCTGTACCTCTCCTTCAGCCGCAAAGTTAATCCAGCTCTGTAGATACTTTGGATAGAAGATAAGAAGATATTCAATGAAAGCTTCATTCTGATCTGAGCTTTCCCCTCTCCATTCCCTGAGAACATCATAATTGAACCAGAAGGTTCTCTTGACTTCTTCCCACATATCGTTGAGTTTGATAGGCATCCATTTATCAACGTGGGGCCATTTTAGTGCTTTTGATGTTCCTTTCCTCTTGCTCGCAAACTTCCTGAAATCACTCCTTCGCTTCTGCTCTTCGTCTATCTTCTTTCTGATCACAGACGTTCACGAGACCCGGGCGAAGACTTTTTTAGCTTGTTCTTCTTGGAGTGTCTTCAGAGCATTTCTCGTGTTGAAGACTTTCTTCTGAGGTTGAGACTCAGATTCCACTGGTTGTTCTGTTTCTTCATCATCCAGAATCAGTTTTCTCTGGATTGGCTTAGAAGCCTTCGCACGCTTGCTTTCAGTTTGAACAACGCCCAAGGCTTTCCTCTTCATAGGCAGTTCAGCAGCAGCCTGGCTTGTTCCAACCTTTGCTCTAGCACTCAGTTTCTCTCTTGCAACATCAAGCATAGCTTGCTCAGAAACTCGAGTGTAGATAGGCTTTTCTACCTGAGCGAACTTCAACTTCTCAGTAGCTTCGACTTCTTTAAAGGCTTTTGTAGATTATACATTTCAAAGATCTTTCGAGCCTTCTTCTCCAAAAGTCGTGCCATGAACTTTACGAGATCTTGACTTCCTTTTCCCCCTTCTGGCACCGTAATTTGGAAGAAGCCCGGAGAGTGGTGTGTCCATGTGATATTGCTCTTTGCTCACACAAGCGAACTTCTCCGCTATCTTGATCTTGTTCGTCTTCCAGCCTCCTTAGATGGTTCTTGGCCAACAAAATTCTTGAATAAGTTGGGCAAAAGCGGCGAAGAGTGCTTCCTTGAACATCTCTGTCATCTTGGTCATGAGCATTGAGCTTATTTCCTCAACAAAACAGACTTGATTAGCACCTCATTCTTTTACGCGGTTTCACCTCTTGAAATCGAGAACTCTCCGGTGTTTACGCTTGATTCATCACTTAACTCAACCTTGACTTCCTCCAGCTTCTCATTCAGCTTTCCTTCCATGGAGGTCATCTGGGTGGTTAGAGTGTTTTGAATTTGCACCAGTTCTGAAGAGTGACTAAGACCGTCCATCTTTTGAGCTTGATTGGCCAACGTCTCTTCCATCTGAGCAATCTTGATCATCATTGGCTCAACCTTCTCAAGTTTCTCTATCGAAGTGAGATCAATCTCGGGAATCTTCTGCACCTCTGTCTTTTGTCTAATCATCCTGCTTTGATTTAGTTCCGAGCTCCGGTCTCCAAGCTAGCCTCGATCCAAGAGTGTTAGCATCGATCGATGTTGACTAGTTCGAGTTGATCGGCCAACAACAAGTCTCCTTTTCCTTCTGAGACTGTTCCTCAGCATCTCCCTGTTGGTCCCCATCTCCATCTTGAGATTTGTCTCCGCTGCTTGGGGCACCAACTTCAGTTGCTCTCCTCTCGCTAACTTCCTTGAACCAACTCATCAAAATCGGTGTTTTCATCCCGAGCTTTGTCCTTCGAACCCCGAGAAATCGGTCGAAAAACTTGTCTCCTCATTCCACCGATCTTCCCTCTAAAAGCGACAATATCAAGCATCTCGAAAAGTCTCGATTGAGGATGAATCTGATTGTCCTTAATCTGAAGAAAATATCTTGCGGATCGGGGTATGAGCTGAGCTCGAGTGTCGGTCAAGTATGAACTGTTCCCCTTGCTCCTCCACTCCTTCTTGACCCTTCCTTTCTTCATCTCGGGCTCTCTGGTTCATTTGAAGTTTACGCTAAGGGATCAAGAAGTAGATCACTTCAGAGCTCATCAAGAATATTCTCGCTCCCGAGTCTCAAAGAAGATCTCGAAGTTTGTCTTGGTCGGTCCTCGGTTCTGCATCGAGTGGATTCTCGAGGCCTGAATCGGTATATCCTCGGTTTAGTCTGAGTTGGCTCGTCGACCGAGCTTGCACATCTTCGGATCGACTCGAAATGGCTCTTCTCATGCGAGACTGCACATCTGAGGTAGGCATCTCTAAGGTCTGAGCTCCTTTGAAAATTTCTGAGAAATTTTATCTCAGACGGCGATGTCTCGAGCACCTCATAAAAGACACCGCTCTCCGTCGATCCTGTGTCTGGAGATAACCTGAGCCAACACTTGTATTGGTGAACTCGAAAGCGGTTTGGGCCCTCGTGTGAATCATAATCACTTTCATCTTCATCGGTGAGAACCACCAATCTTCTGCGTTTTTGGAGCAAGATTCTTACATTTCAACATTTTTGCTCCTGCTCCATCTTTGCCTCCAACAACACCTTCCCCCTAGTTTGTTGGGCCTCTTTTTCGGCCAATTGCGAAGGTGATTCTACCTTCTTTTCTCTCTTCCCCGATGACCTCCTTCTTTTGCGAAAGAATGGGTTTAAGGAGAATTTTGGACTTAGGAAATGGGGTCGAATTGGCGAAGATATCCTCCTCCTCTCTCACATCTCCAAAATGTAAGCAATTTTGGTGGCATGGTGGATCTTGCCTTTGATTGATATCGCCCCGTCAATCTTCCTCAAAACTTTGGTCCGCTTTCATCACCGTTTGAATCATGAATTTCACCCGGTTGAAATCAGTGGTGGGTGAGGCCTCTATCGCCGCCATCAATCGAGCTTGGGTACTTATCTACTCAAAACTCCCCGCAAGAAGACTCATGATGCACTTGCTCACAATATCCATCAACACACGATATTGTGGCTTCAATGTGCCTTTTTATGCGATGTGTCGCCTCAAACTTAACAGATTCTCAACAATCCTATCTAAGTACTCTGCTCTCTACCGACATATCGTCGTAGGATCCTCTCCTCTATCCGAGCTCAAAAACATCATTGATTTTTTTCGGAACTATATCTGAATCCTCTCAAAATCGGCGTATTTGGATGATTGCTCTAAGTGTGATCTGATTAACTTAGAATGCATCTGACCCTCTTCATCTATCTTCAAATTCTGAGATGAATTCGATTACCTCTTTTCGTAAACTCACAGTGCAGTGGGTTTGCGACTAGTTGGGTGAGTTTAGCTAGTCGAATCATATCGAGCCTCCTTCTTACGGCTTTGAGTTGGTTGTGCTTTTGAGTGAGACAACGAACTCGTACCCACGGCTTGTTGGTTTCGCTAATCTCTCGAGCGGGGTTGGAGCCATTTTAGAGTTTGATTTAAGAAGTGAAGCTTTAGGGTTTGGAGAATTTACGGGCAAAAGGATTTTTAATTGCGGAGGATTTGGAAACGAAGGGTTTGATAAAATTTTAGCTTGAATGGTTGATTGGGGTTTATATAGCCTTGAGATCGTGGGGAATCATGTTGGTTAGGTGAGTAACAACGATTGAGATTAATCTCCAATTAATCGGGTATCTGAACCAAACGATCTCCGAAAAATAAGCCGCCAAAAAACATCCTCATTGGTCATTAATGTAGCGAGCATTAAATGATTGTTGACCTCCTTCAGAAATTTAAAAAAACGATCCGCCTAAAAAAAACATTCCTCGGTGTTTTTATATTTATTGCGAATGATTACTGAATTTACTTAAGCAATAAATGGATCGCATGAGTCATTACTTCTTCAGACCAATTTCCCTCTATCAATCTTCTTGATCTTGACCTTGAATAAATGTCGATTATATCTTGAAATCTTGAATTGGTTCAAGATCTAATTGAGTTTTCGAGACTCGATTCGGTATTTCCATTTTATCTGAGCTTCTCGGAAGGATTACGAGAAAACTTCATGCATCCGAAAACCTTCAATTTTTCGATTTTACTCTATACACTGTTCTAAAGATCCCTAATTCAACCGAAAGTTCTTGAAATCTTGATTCCGCCAAAGGTTTAGTCAAGATATCAGCTCTCTGCTTATCAGTATGAATTTTCTCCATCCTTATGTCCTTCTTCTCGACATGATCTCTGATGAAGTGATGTCTGATATCCACATGCTTGCATCTGGTGTGCAATACCGGATTTTGTGAAATAGCAATGACACTATTATTGTCACAAAATATTAGTACTTCATTGGCTACAACTTTATAATCCCTCAATTGTTGTCTCGAGCGAAAGAATTGCGTACTGCTAACTTCCTCAGACCATATATTCAAATTTCAAGAAGTACTTGTTGCTCTTCGAGGTCTATTTCTTCGAAAACCAAGATATCAGCTTGCTTCCTAGAAATTGACAAGTTCCTGAAGTGGACTTCCTGTCAATTCTGCAACCTCCATAATCAGCATCTGAGTAACCACTTAACTCTAGGTTATCATCCATAATCCTCTATTCACTGTGCCCTTAAGATATTTCAGTATCTTTTTGGCAGCCTCCATGTGACTAGCCTTAGGATTAGCTTGGTATCTTGCACATATCCCAACAAAGAAATGTTATATCCTACCTACTTGTCAGTGAGATGAGCAATGATCCAATGATTCCTCTATAATCAGTATGACTTACTGATTTGCCTTCAGAATCAGGATCCATCTTGTAGTTAGTATTCATGGAAATCCTAACTGTATTGCAATTCTGTACACCATATTTGGCAATCAGATCTCTGGTGTACTTTGCCTGGTTGATGAATATTCCTTCCTTTGATTGTTTCACTTGAAGTCCTAGAAAGAAATTCATCTCTCCCATCATTGACATCTCAAACTTGCCTTTCATCAGTGTTGAAAACTTTTCACACAGCTGATGGTTTGGAGATCCAAAAATGATGTCATCAACATATATCTGAACTAGTAAAATATCTTTC
This sequence comes from Stenogyne calaminthoides, assembly GCA_037126765.1. NCBI lineage: Eukaryota > Viridiplantae > Streptophyta > Magnoliopsida > Lamiales > Lamiaceae > Stenogyne > Stenogyne calaminthoides. The sequence goes on from JBBCBC010000015.1 coordinate 23,182,864, forward strand.
CCATCCTCTATCCTGAACGAGTTCTATCAACAGTTCCTTTGACAAAACCATGGTCAGTAAGAAATTGAGAAAGAGTATCATACCATGCTCTGGGTGCTTGCTTAAGACCATACAAAGCTTTTTCTAGCACAGTAAACTTGGTCATTCTGTTTTTGAAACCGGGAGGTTGTTCCACATAAACCTCTTTTTTTTAAGCACGCCGCTTCGAAAATGCACTTTTCACATCCATCCGATAGACCGTGAACTTCATGTGGGCAGCATATGCAAGAAACAATCGATGGCTTCTAGTCTTGCAACAGGTCTGAAGGTTTCATCATAATCCAAGCCTTCTTCTTGGGAATAACCTTGTAACAACTAGCCTTGCCTTGTTTCTCTCACAATGTTGTTGTTTTCATCTCTTTTGTTCTTAAAAACCACTTGGTTCCAATGACATTGTGCCTTTTCGGTCTATCTACTAGCTCCCATACTTCATTCCTCGAGAATTGATTCAAATCATCTTGCATGGCAAGAATCCAATGAGAGTCTTGTAGAACTTCACCAATCTCAATGAGGTTCTTTCTCTAATAGGAAGCGGCCAGAATAGTGCACTCTCTCCATGGAACCTTCTAGTCTTGACACCTTCGGTTAGATCACCCACAATCGGCTTGTAGGATGGCTATCTAACCATTTCCTTCTTGATGTTCCCCTTCAATGGTATCCTCAACATTTTAAATGTTAGGTTCGATTAAATCGACAAAACTCGAGGAACAACAAAAACAGAGAAAGGGAATCATCTTCCTCGGGAAATTCTATTCGAACATTGTCGAGACATTTGTTCCCCTTTGGTTGATAGATTCGAATTTACCTCACCGTGACCACATCTTCATTGGCATCACGTACTGAGTCCGAAACGGTGTCTGCTCGATTTGTCACCTTTTAGTGTTGGTTTTCCGAGTCTCACCATCCTCGATTTCCATCCCGAACTTCTTTATTCGAGTCCGAGTCACTCGATCATAGATAGTGACCGACTTCTTCTTTTCGAGTTCAGATGGATGATTTATCTTTCTGTTTTGAGGGCTTAATCTGGTGATCCTCTTAGTCGAGTTCATTTTGCATCATGTTCCTGTTTCTTCCGAACACAAACAGATTCATCAAAAACAACATGAGGTGTTTCCTCCACAATAAGAGTCCTACGGTTGTGAACTCTGAAAGCTTTTTGACTTGAATATCCTAAGAATATTCCTTCATTAGCTTTTACTATCAAATGTTTTCAACCCGATCTTTACCATTATTGTGTAAGAAACACTTGCAAACCAAACACACGAAAAGAAAGAAACAAGAGGCTTCCTTTCATTCCAAAGCTCATAAGGCATTTTGCCTTGACTTTTTGTCGGCATAGATCTATTCGAGAGTAGCATGCAAAGGTGTTGACAAATTTCAAAATCTTTTAGGAATATCGACTCAACTATCATTGTCCTTGCGAACTTCTTTTTTTTCGTTTCTGTTCCTTTTTCAAAGAACACCATTTTGTTGAGGGGTCCTTGCGGTGATGTTTCATGTAGAATTCCATTTGTTTGCACAATAATCGAAATGATATGATTTATAAACTCGGTTCCTTTTGTCGATCCGATTTTGACCACACTCGAGTTTTTCTCAATCTTGAGCCTTTTCAAGAACTGGCGGCTTTTTTATCTCGAGTCTCTTTCTTCTTGAGTAAGAATATGACCCAAGTATATCTTGAGTAGTCATCAACTACTACCAATGTGTATTTCACGCCATTAGTGCTCACAGTGTTATAGGACCAAACAGATCCATATGCAAAAGTCAAGTATTCTCCCAAAGAGAAACTTCTACTTTGCTTTTAAATGATGCTTTGACTTGTTTTCCTTTTCGCGCACACATCACAAATGTGTTCCTTACTGAACACTTCATTAGGCAACCCTCTTACAAGAGCTAATCTTGCAAGCTTGTTCAGGGTTTTGAAGTTTAGGTGATTCATTCTTTTATGCCATAGCCAACTGGTATCTGTGGAACTTTTAGCAACTAAACATGTATCTTTAGGAGTTGAACTCCAATCCGCAAGATACACATTCCCTTTTCTTGTACCAGTCAGTAATACTTTCTGTGATGTATCATCTTTCACGAAACATAAGTTCTTGGAGAACTCAACATGGAAACCTTTAACACAGAATTGGCTAATTGAGAGCAAGTTATGCTTCAATCCAGATACATATGAAACACCATGGATATGAACTGAGTCAACTTCCAAAGTTCCATATCCTTCAGTCAGTCCCTTGGAGTTATCTCCAAAAGTGATCTGTGGGCCTCTTTGTTCAACATAGTCACTGAGCACCTTCTTGAATCCTGTCATATGTCTTGAGCATCCACTGTCAAGATACCATACATCAGGAGCTTTTTCATCTCTGCTCATTAGTGCCATGTGATCTTTCATCAGCTTAGTGCCCTTGTTTTCCTCCTGAAAAACAGATCAATTCTTAGGTACCCAATTTGTGTAGGGTCCTACGAGGTTAGCTGTACCTTTCGGAATCCAAATCTGCCTGACAACTCTATTCACTTTAGAGTGGCTGATCTGTCTTCCATAAACATAAACATATACATCCACTACTCGGGGTGCCTTAGCAGTTTTCTGTATATGTGTGCTAGCTTTAGTATGAACATGTGCCTTAGAATTCTTCTTTGGTTCAGGCCTTCTGTTCAGATGCTTAGGCTTTTGTGCAGTCGGTCTAAATCTTTGATGACTCGGGTTCAGATAACCTTTACCCTTAGGCAAGTGAGGTTCAGGTTTTCTGTACTTAAATCTGGGTCTTTCAGCATACTGAGGACTTGGTCTCTTCAGTTGAGAATGTCTCTGCTGAGTGTTTCTCATCTGAGGATTCCGCTGATGGTTCAGTGTGGAGCCTTTCAGGTTTGCATTCTTAGCCTGAGGCTTTGAAGTACTTGCCTGAAACTTTCCAATTGACTGCTCAGGTTTTCTTGCCTTCACCAGAGGTTTGGGCTTTCTGACCTGATCATTCAGTTTTACTGAGACCATAGGTCCTTTTCCCTTGTCTACAACCTTGGGCATTTCTTCAGTTTGAAGTGTAGGTGCCACTGGTTTTACAAAGATAGTCTTCTTGCTACTTGACGCAGCATTTAGATGACCTTGTGAGGTTCCCCCTAGAATGTATCCCAATCCAGATTTTATAGTCACAGATCTCTGGTAACTCTGAATTTCATCTATTACATTAGATGCATTATTCAATAGAGTTAACTTCTTCTGTGCACTATCCTCACAGTTCTGTAGAGTTTTGTGCTTCTCGGAGAGGTCATTGAACTCAGTTCTGACTAGCCGAATCTCTTCAGTGGATTTCTCTAGCTTTTCAGTTAGGGACATTATCAACTTCTCTTTCTCTGAGAGTTGTACTTTCAGAACATCCAGTTCATGAGTAGCTCCCATTAATTGAGAAGTGACTTCAATATTGTTAGAGTCTTTCCATTTTAGATTTTCAGCTTTCAGTTCCTTATTCTGCTCTTGAGTTTGATTTAGCAGTCCTTGCAAAACATCATAGTCCTTCATCAGATTCTCGAAAGAATCCATCAGGTCAAAATGACTGTTTTTAGTGGAACTTGAAAACTCTTGTGCTAGTGTAGGAGCAACAACAGAGAAAGAAGAGTTTACCTCTTCAATGGCCATCAGACATATGTCATCACTTTCACTGTCTGAGAATATCTCATCTGAAGAGCTAGATCCCTCCTCAGAGTGTTCTTCTTCTGCAATCATGGCCTTTTTGCTTGAGAACTTCTGGTCTCTTATAGCTTGCCTTTCTCTTCTCTCCTTAGCACTCAAATCTGGACAATCATACTGGAAGTGACCTTTCTTCTGGCAGTTATAGCATCTGTTGGCATCATCATCCTGATCATTTTCTTCTTTGGACTTGGAGTCCTTTCTCTTGGATGAGGATCCTTCAGCTTTCAGGTCTTTCTTCTTCTCAGTTGATCTGTCCTCAGGTTTCTTCTGGTACCTGTGGTTCCTGTAATAGTTTTTGTATTTTCCAAATCTACTATTGAGTCTATCAAACCTTCTTGCCATCAGTGCTAGCTTTTCCTCAAGCTCATCCTGATTTTTGGCATGGGGGTTCTCAGACTCTCTAGTTTTACAGGTTTTATCTTTGGCTTTTAAAGCCACATTCTTACTCGATGAAGAATCATCTTTGCTGTCGGCCTTTTTGGATTTCTTATCAATTACAAATTCATCGGCTTTCAGCTGAGAGAAGACTTGTTGGTAAGGCATTGAGTTAATATTCTTGGTGTTTTCAATCACTACTGCATGAATATCCCATTTCTTAGACAGACCTCTAAGAATTTTCAATGCAACTTCTCTCTGTGGGTATTTCTTTCCAAGTGCATTTAGATCATTCATGATGCTTTAGTGAATCGACTTCGGTTTGTCTATTGATTCACCATCATTCATTTCAAAACTATCAAACTTTCCAATTGCCACTGAAAGTTTGTTTTCTTTTATATGATATGTGCCTTGGCACATAACAGCTAGTGTATCCCAAATCTCTTTAGCAGTATTACAGTGAGAGATCATTCCCATCACACCATCATCAATTGTCTTTGTATAGTGTGTCTTTTTGCAATGTAGTCTAGATTGACTAACTTTCTCTCCTCAGAGTCGATTGGTCATCGGACTTAGGAAATTCTGCTCTAGGATCAATTCTCTCATCTTCTGCTTCCTCCGATTCACTATGAAGAACCGGAATGGTCCTTGAGAGACCACTCTCCACATACGCTCATGTTTGGAATACGAGATGAGCCGCATTCTCAGACTCCATAGGTCATAGTTCTCCACTGAGAACATGGGAAGTTTTTTAGAAGACATTTTTCCGATCTCTTGAAAAATAAAAAGTTTCAAAAAAATAAGATCGATTCGGATAGACCACAAGTATTTAAAAAAAAAAAAAAACTTTGGTCAACACAAAAGGGGTCAAGTTGAACCACCGCTCCGATACCACTTGTTGGTCCCGGCAACGAGTCTTACACGTGTATGGGGGGGAATACACGTGTTCAAGGTTTTTTTAAAACTTTTTTCTTCGAGGTCACTTGGGGTCGATAATCCGAAAGATTAGGTTCTCGAGAAGCACGGATCGCTCGAGTCAAAGTCTCATCGAGACAGTGATCCCGAGTCGCTTTTCGAAACCTCTCGATAATCCCAACCGAGTCCCGAGTGTCGAGATCCCGAGTTGCTTGGATCGATAACTAACTTATCGAACCCTCGTAAGAGTACATTCAGTTTGGTAACTATCTGCTTCTAGCTACTCGGTTGTCTTGAATGGTTGGCCCTTAGTTTATACTCGTTTTAAGCGCTATTTGAAAAACTTTCCCTTTATGAAATAGTGATTAGGCCGTGATTCACTTATGCAACTTCAAAGGATTGATTCCAACCAATATCGCTGAAAAGTATGCTTTCAAAATCAAGACAATGCAAATGATATAAGCACATATAAGGAAAGCAATAAAGAACACAACAATTATAGTGGTTCGAGACTCAAGCTCCTACGTCCACTCTCCCCGACTCTTGAGAGAAATTCACTATCAACTTCGAGAGCTTTACGACTACCTCGTGGTTTACTTACTCAACTCGCCCTGAGTTTTCGACTACTCCACGTAGTTTACTTACTCAACCCGACCTTGAGCTTTTTGACTACCTCCGTAGTTTACTTACTCAATCACACACAAGCTTTTCGGACTACCCCCATAGCTTACTAACTTCTCCTCTAGAGTTTTTCTCGACTACTCCGCGTGGTTTACTAACTCTTTACAACTCTTCTCACCAACAAACACACTCCAACTACCTTCACAAGGGTTTGGGGTTTCTTGGTTGGTTTCAACTAGGATGAGATATCCTTTACAATAAAAAAGCAATGCAAAGGGTTAGGATATCTCGACTAAGCTTTGGATAATTCTTATCAAGCTAGACTTAGTATAGTGAGCTCTCTTCAATATCGAAGCACTTGGGAAATTCTATATTTTTTGAGTGCTTTTAACTTTTACAAGAATAAGCTTGAGCTCTTAAGTTGCGTATAAATTTCCTGTAACCTTACAATGTAGAGGGTCACCAGTATTTATAGGCATACACCAAGGTCACTCTTGAAAACTATCCGTTGGAGAGACAGCTTCGTGAGTTCCCTCTTGTGGTGTGTGAAACGGCTATATTTAGGGTTTGAAACTCCCTAACACTTTCTAGGCAATAGCCTTTCATGTAGTCGATCTTCACCTTTTTGCAGTCTGGAACTTTTGTACATCTGACATCTTTTTTTTTAGAGAGACATCCTTTATCGATTAATCGGTATGGTACAGTGTTGTCTTCCTCTTTTTTTACTTTTGTCTCCAGTTAAAGGGAGACACCTTCAACGGCTCTTTTTGGTTACAAACTCTGAGTTTGATATAACCTTAACAACACTTCTGACTTAGTTCCTTTTGTCTGCATTTAAATGTCTTGGCAAATATCTATTTTCTAAGGAATCGCGATCTTCTCAGTATTGCATCCTTCAGATAGATATATTCAGTGCCTCGGAACATTTAGGTTCATACTGAGCATTCAGTATATTACTGAGTCTTCAGTAATTACTGTGCCTCCAGTATTCTTGATCTTGATTTCTCGATCTTGATCTTTGTGTCTTCGTAGTCTTCGAGTCTTGAGGTCTTCGAGTCTTGAGGTTTTCTGATCTTTGTAGTTTATCTTGACCGATGTCTTTGAGTCTTCTCGTTGAAGTCTTGATTACTCAAGATCCTACTGAGTCTTCAGTAACTATCCTGAACTATATCTGCTGACTATACATTCTGCAGATAACATCCTGACAATTCTAAAACTGAATCCTGACTCAACTATCAAGATCATTCTGAACATGTCATACTCGGGGGTTTTGGGATCTAATCAAAATCATAAATCTTTATTAAAATTCATCTCCCAACATTCAACCTTGTGTTTCAAGAAATATGCCAAAAGTACTGAAGTTTTAAAAGATGCTTTGATGGTTGGTACATCTGATACTTCTGGTCTTGATTTTAAAACTACTTCTAAAAGCTTTAAACCTGTGAAATTTGTTAAAGCTGGAGAAAAGACTAATGTTGAAGCTCCAGTGGAAACAAAAGTTCATATTAAAAGGAAGAAAAAGAAGTATGTGTGTCACTATTGTTTTGGTCATGGTCATATTCGTCCATTTTGTGATAAATTGAAAGAGGACATGGAGGTGTTACATGCTGAAGTTTCTGAGTCACAATGTGATAAAACTGAATGTGTCAGTAAATTAGATGTGACTTGTAATGTTGTGTATACATCTGTGAAGCATGTGTACCTGGTTTATGGTACTTTAATAGTGGTTGTTCTAGGCACATGACTGGTCAAGTGAATTTCCTATCTGATTATGAGAAATTTGATGGAGGAAATGTCACTTATGGTGGTGGTTCCAAAGGGAAAATTGTTGGGAAAGGTACTCTCAATAATGAAGGATTTTCTAAACTGTCTAATGACTTACATGTTGAAGGTTTGCTTGCTAATTTAATTAGTATAAGTCAACTATGTGATGACAATTTGCATGTCAAGTTTGATAAGAATTCTTGTTATGTTCTGAATAATGAAAATGAGTGTCTTATGACTGGTAATAGGTCAATTGATAATTGTTATCTTATTGGAACTAACAATGTTTGCAATCTTGCCAATAATGCTGAAGAAGTTTTATGGCATCAAAAACTTGGACATGTTAACTACAGGAATATCCCGAAACTTGTGAAGGTTGGTGTTGTAAGAGGTTTACCAAAGCTGAATATTGGAGAAACCATGATTTGTGGTTCTTGTCAGAAAGGTAAACAGATCCGAGTGTCACACAAGGTGTTGTCACATTGTTTGACAACACGATGTTTTGAGCTGCTACATATGGATCTTATGGGTCTTATGAAAACAGAAAGTCTTGGAGGTAAAAGGTACTCATTGGTTGTGGTAGATGATTTCTCTAGATATACCTGGATTGAGTTTTTGAAAGAAAAATCTAAAACTTTTGCTGCTTTTAAGGTTTTGTATAAAAAGTTTAAAACTGTATACAACTTAAAAGTGAGTAAGATTAGGTCAGATCATGGTAGGGAATTTGAAAATAGCTTATTTTCTGATTTCTGTGAAAAGAAGGGTATAATGCATGAGTTTTCTTCTCCTAAAACTCCACAACAAAATGGAATAGCGGAAAGGAAGAATAGAACTCTTCAAGAAATGGCTAGGGTAATGTTGCAAGCTAAACATCTTTCTAAAAGGTTTTGGGCTGAAGCATTAAACACTGCATGCCATATTATTAACAAAGTTTTTATGAGGCTACAAAGTTCAAAGACAGCTTATGAGATTCTGAACAACAAGAAACCAAATCTGAAATACTTTCATGTGTTTGGTTGTGTGTGTTATATTATGAATGATAGAGATCAACTTCGAAAGTTTGACTCTAAAAGTGTAGGTCCCGAACGGGTTTTGTGAGGGCAGAAGTCTAGAGGGGAGGGGTGAATAGACTTCTGAAAACTTTTCGTGCTGATCAGGTGTGAATGCAGATTGCCTGATCAGAGTGCTAGTGTGTCAGTTTGGACTGATGTTCAATCTTACTGAGTGCCTGAGGGCAGATCAGTTTGATATCTGTCAGTTTAACTGAGAGTGCGGAAACTTGTAAATACCAGTGAAAAACCAGTTTAATCAATTCAGATTCTTAAGTCAGTTTTTGACCAGCTGACTAAGGTGTCAACCTGATCAGATCAGTTGCTTGGTGCAGACTGAGCTTAACTTAGAATATGTATGCACTTTTAAACTCAGTTGTGTGAATAGTGTAAAGCAATAAAAAAGCAAGTAAATGCACACAAGACTTTTATAGTGGTTCAGACGAAACCCGTCTTACATCCACTCTTCCCTTAACACAGGGGCACCTTAACCGAACTTAACCTGCTTGGACTTAGTTTTATGTGTTAGTCCAACACTCAACAGATGTTTATCGAGTTCACACTCAACCGAACTAGAAATCAGAAAACTAGAATCCCTAGTCTGAAATCTTGCGGTAACAAACTTAACCTAACTTGAGTTTGGGTAAAGAATGTTTGAGGGTTCCAACTGAAAATCTATCCTGGTGTTTAAGGTAGCCAAATGTTAGTGGATAGGATTTCTTGCTAAGACCAATGGGATGAACACTCTAAGAATAATCTTCAAATATGGTGTTCTTCCAGTGGAAATTCTGAAGGCTTTTTGCTTCTTGAGAATTTTGCATTAATGTTGTTCTTCCGCTTTTCTCAATTGTTCATGTGAGAATAGTTGGTCTCTTGTCCTCTCTCTTTCTTCACTTGACGAGCAATCCCATTTTATAGACCTCGAAATCAAAGAGCCGTTGGAGAGCAATTTGAATTTCGGGCTATATTAGGTAGGTTGTAGGATATGATTGTGACATGCTCCGATTATCGACGTGGCCGTAGGCATGATTAGCGTCGTTTATGTCTGCAGCGTCGAATCCCGCAATGTCAGCTCTTTTTGTGCACATGTCACTTTCTCCTTGGCTTCGCGAGGCGGCACTTCAGTAATTTGTCCGTTAGACGATTGATATTCCTTTTGTAGAAGATTCGTCTTGTCTGGTGTATCTTTTTGATTTACGCCAGGTGTGAGCTGACTTGATCAGATAACTGATCAGTCTACCTTGTTGAGTCTTCTGTTGCAGATTGTCCTAGCTCAATATGCAGACTCGGCTGATTGTAGGTCTTCAGGTCTTCTGGTAGTCTTCTGATCTTCAGGTGACTCTGAGCCTCAGTGTCTTCAGTCATACTTAGTCTTCAGGTTTGTTACTGAGTCTTCAGGTTTATCTGAGTCTTCAGGTTCATCTGAGTCTTCAGGTTCATCAGAATCTTCAGTGTCTTCTGTCTTCACTTGATCTTCTGACTTCTTATCTTCTGATTTGTTCTTAGTCTTCTGATCATCTGACCTTATCTGGGTCATCTGATACTTCGACCTGACCTATACATATTGAGTTCCCCCTCAATATGTGACCTATCTTTTACATCAGCTATCTATACATTTCAGCTGGTCATCTTAATCTGATTCTAAGTCACCAGTCAGCTAACAGGTCTGACTGGTCCTATTACAACCTGTTTTGGAACTTCCATCAAAACTAAAATACAGAATTTCCCAACAAAAAGTGACAAAGGTTTTTTCTTAGGCTATTCCTGAAATAGTAAAACCTATAGAATTTTCAACTTTAGGTTAAACACTGTTCAAGAATCTGTGAATGTTGTTTTTGATGATACAACTAAAATAGCAGGAAAAAGTACTGAAGAAGATGTGTCTGAGCATATTGAGATTTCTGCTGGAACTGGAAATTCTGCAAATTCAAAGGATGTTGCACCTAATGCCACGACATCTGGGACAACATTCTCTGAAAATCCAAAAACGGAAAGTTCAGAAAGCAATACTCAATACACTCATGACAAGGTACCTGCTTCCAGAATCATGAAAAGCCATCCTTCAAACCAAATCATTGGTGATTCTTCTGTTGGAGTACAAACCAGAAGAAGGGTAAGCTCAAAAGATGTGGTTAGATCTGTTTGTATGTCTTCTATATGCAACATGGTTAATTTTGAATGTTATCATTCTGTAATTGAGCCAAAAAAATGTCAAAGAAGCCTTAATTGATGAAAATTGGATAAATGCTATGCATGAAGAACTTAATCAGTTTGAAAGGAATGATGTTTGGTCACTAGTTCCAAGACCTGATAACACTAATGTCATTGGAACCAAGTGGATTTTTAAGAACAAAACTGATAAGTCTGGAAACATAGTAAGAAATAAGGCTAGATTGGTTGCCCAAGGATACACTCAAGTTGAGGGTATTGATTTTGATGAAACATTTGCACCTGTAGCTAGGATTGAATCTATTAGATTGTTGTTAGCTATTGCATGTTTTATCAATATCAAATTGCATCAAATGGATGTAAAGGCTGCATTTTTGAATTGTATCTTGAATGAAGAAGCTTATGTTGAACAACCCTTAGGATTTGAAGATCCTCACTATCCTAATCATGTTTATATGCTTAAGAAAGCATTGTATGGCTTGAAACAAGCTCCTAGAGCTTGGTATGACAGATTGACTGACTTTCTTTTGCAGTTTGGTTTTGTTAGAGGAGAAGCAGACAGGACTTTGTTTATTAAACAGGTTGATGAAGGGTTGATGATTGCACAAATATATGTTGATGACATAGTATTTGGAGCAACATCAGACAAGATGCTGAATGAATTTGTTGAGGCAATGTCATCTACATTTGAGATGAGCATGGTTGGAGACTTGAATTATTTTTTAGGTCTGCAGATCAAGCAAAAAGATGATGGAATCTTCATTTGTCAAAGCAAATATGCTATGAACCTGGTTAAGAGATTTGGTCTTGAGAATTCGAAGCATATGAAAACACCTATGGGATCAACTCAGAAGTTGAACAAAGACAGTGCTGGTCAAGATGTTGATCACACACTGTACAGATCCATGATAGGTAGTCTTCTATATCTCACCTCTAGTAGACCTGACATTATGTATAGTGTTTGTGTTTGTCCTAGGTACCAAGCTAATCCAAAGGAATCTCACATGAATGCTGTGAAGAGGATTATCAGATATGTTGCTGGAACAACAGATCTTGGTATATGGTATACAAAGGACACAAGCAGTGTACTAACTGGATATAGTGATGTTGATTGGGCTGGAGACATTGATGATAGAAAAAGCACAAGTGGTGGTTGCTTTTACATGGGTAACAACTTGATTTCCTGGCATAGTAAGAAACAAAATTGTATTTCACAATCTACTGCAGAGTCTGAGTATATTGCTTCTGGTAGTTGTTGTACACAACTTTTATGGTTGAAAAAGATGTTTGATGACTATGGACTTGAGAATGATATTCTGACTGTGTTTTGTGATAATACTAGTGCTTTCAACATTTCTAAAAACCCAGTACAACATTCTCTCACCAAGCACATAAGTGTAAGACATCATTTCATAAGAGACCTTGTAGAAAAGGAAATTGTGAAGTTAGAGTATGTTCCCTCTGATAATCAACTTGCTGATATTTTTACTAAAGCCCCTGATCATGAGAGGTTTTCCTTTCTGAGGAAATCTCTTGGTTTGTGTACTATCTGAGTTCTGTAGGGTGGATGTTGCAACAAATGTTATAACATTTGAAGCAACATCTGATTTGATTTTTGTAGCACTTGGTTGATTTGATCGATTCTCATGGTTTGGATATTATTTTGAGTTGAATTCTTATTGAGTCAAGTCATTGTGATTTTCTGGACACACACTTCTTAAATGCACAAAAAGAAAAAAATACACACTTTGGATGTAATCTCTCACTGAGTAACTATGGAGCACGGAGTTCACTACTACGATGTCTTCTTTTCAAAAGGTGATTGATATAACATCAATTTGCTCATAATCCACTGAGTAACTATGGGGCACGGAGTTCGCTATTACGATGTTCTCTTTTCAAAAGGTGGATCAATATGAGTTAAGTGTCTAAAAAGAAAAGAAAAGATAAAAGTGCAACATTGGCTGTGTAAAATAGGCAAAATGAATGTTGAAGTGTGTGTGTGCCGTTCTTGATTGCAACATTGACTTGATTTGACTGGATTTTACTTGAATGATTATTTAAATTGTGACTTTTTGATTAAATTGATTATTTAATACAAAAATTGGCCACACTTTATTTAATTTCAGTTTGTACATTGTTTTATTCTTTTTCGGGCATTTTTTTTATTTTTTTTTGAAAATGAGTAGGGATCGTATGTTTGTTGGATGATGGAAGTAGTGGGAGTGATGGTTTCATCACATTGCACCCCATGATCTCCATTTCTAGAACATTCACTTTGTGGGATCATGGCTTGTAACATACTAATTTCTAATTCTATTTAAGGATCGAATGAGTGTTGGTTTTCATACTAAAAACTTGCTTTTAAGTTTTGCGTACTAAAGCTTTGAAGAAGTTGAGGTATTGTTGGGAGATGAATTTAATAAAGATATGATTTTGATTAGATCCCAAAACCCCTGAGTATAACATGTTCAGGATAATCTTGATAGTTGAGTCAGGATTCAGTTTTAGAGTATTCAGGATGTTATCTGCAAAATGTATAAGTCAGCATATATAGATCAGGTTACGATCTGAAGATTCTGAAGAACTCAGTAAGTTTCTGAAGAAACTGAAGTTTCAGTATGAAACTGAAGTTTCTGAAGTTTCAGTATGAAACTGAAAAACTAAAGACTCAGTATGAAACTGAGATACTGAAGACTCAGTATGAAACTGAGATACTGAAGACTCAGAAGACCCTGAAGACTCAGAAGACCCTGAAGACTCTGAAGATAGAAGACTGAAGATCAAGAATACTGAAGGCACAATAATTACTGAAGACTCAGTAATGTACTGAATGCTCAGTATAAACCTGAATGCTCCGAGGCACTAAAAATATCTATCTGAAGGATGCAATACTGAGAAGAACGTGATTCCTTAGAAAAATAGATATTGCCCAAGACATTCAAATGTAGACAAAAGAAACTAAGACAAAGTGTTGTTAAGGTTATATCACTCAGAGATTGTAACCAGAAAGAGTCGTTGAGTTATCTACCTTTAACTGGAGACAAAAGTCAAAAAGAGGAAGACAACATTGTACCATACTGACACTGACAATGACAGGTCACTGAAAAGATGTCAGAAGTACTAAATTCCAGACTGCAAAGAGTGAAGACCGGCTACGTGAAAGGCTATTGCCTAAAACGTGTTAGGGAGTGTCAAACCCTAAATATAGCCGTTCCTCACACACCATAAGAGGAAACTCACGAAGCTATCTCTCCAACGGATAGTTTTTCAAGAGTAACCTTGGTGTATGCCTATAAATACTTGTGACCTTCTACATTGTAAGGTTACGGGAAATTTGTAAGCAACTCAAGAGCTCAAACTTATTATTGCAAGTTGAAGCACTCGAAAACCCAAGAATTTCCCAAGTGCTTTAAATCGAAGAGAGCTCATTCCACTAAGCCTAGCTTGATAAGATATATCCAAAGCTTAGTCGAGATATCCTAGCCTTTTCATTGTTCTTTATTGTAAAGGATATCTCATCCTAGTTGGAAACCAACCAAGAAACCCCAAATCCTTTGTAAGGTAGTTTGAGTGTGATTGTTGGTGAGATTGGAGTTGTAAAGAGTAAGTAAACTACATTTCAGGTAGTCAGAAAGCTCTAGAGAAGAAGTGAGTAATCTATCTTGGATAGACAGAAAGCTTGTGTGAGTTTTGAGTTAGTAAACTACAGAGGTAGTCAGAAAGCTCAAAATTAGAAAGGTTAGTAAACTACAGAGGTAGTCAGAAAGCCTTAGGAAGTGATTAGTGAATTTCTCTGAAGAGATTAGGGAGAGTGGACGTAGGAGCTTGAGTCTCTGAACCACTATAATTTGTTGTGTTCTTTGCTTTCTGTTTTGTTTGATTTATCTGTTGCATTACTGTGTTTTGAAAGCATATTTTCACTGATATTTCAGTTGAAATCAATCCACTGAAAGTTGCATTTAATTGAATCACATCCTAATCACTATTCCATTAAAGGAAGGTTTTCAGCAAAAGCTTAAAACGAGTATAAACTAAGGGCCAACACTTCCGCACATTTGAGTAGCTATAACAGATAGTTACCAAACTGAACTTACTCTTCTGAGGGTTCAGTAAGTTAATTATCTGATCCAAGCAACTCAGGATCTCTGAAAACTTAGGACTCAGTTGGGATTATCTGAGGTATCCGAAAAGCGACTTCAGATCACCATCCTCGATGAGACTTTGACTTCAGAGCGATTTGTGCTTCTCGGGACCAAATCATCGACAACTGACCCAAGTGACCTCGATAAAATAAAAAGTTTTAAAATCATCAACACATGTATTCCCCCATACACACATAAGACTCGTTTGCACCGGACCAACAAGTGGTATCGTCGAGCAAAGGTTCAATTTGACCACTCGCTTTTTGACCAAAGTTTTATTTGCTAAAATACTTGTGGTCTATCTGAACTGATCTTATTTGCTGAACTCTTAAAAGACTCAGATAAAATATCTTCTAAGAAACTTCCCATGTTCTCGGTAGAGAACTATGATTTATGGAGACTGAGAATGCAGGCTCATTTGTATTCTAAACATGAATGTATGTGGAGAGTGGTCTCTGAAGGGCCATTCCAATTTACTGTGGTGAATCCCAGAGGAAATGTAAACCGAGAGAAACGATCCTGCATCAAATTTCCTAAGTCTGATGACCAACTGACTCTTGAGGAGAGGAAGTTAGTCAATCTAGACTATATTGCTAAAGACACACTATATAGTACAATTGATGATGGTGTGATGGGAATGATCTCTCACTGCAATACTGCAAAAGAAATTTGGGATACACTAGTCAGAATGTGCCAAGGCACGATCACATCAAAAAGAAAACAAACTTTCGGTTGCAATTGGAAAGTTTGATAGTTTTGAAATGGATGAAGGTGAATCTATAGACAAATTGGAAGTCGATTCACTAAAGATTATGAATGATCTAAATGCACTTGGAAAGAAATATCCACAGAGAGAAAGTTGCATTGAAAATTCTTAGAGGTCTTTCTAAGAAATGAGATATACATGCAAAGGGTGATTGAAAACACCAAAAACATTAATTCAATGCCATATCAACAAGTCTTCTCTCGAAATTTGAAAGCCTATGAGTTCGTAATTGATAAGAAATCTAAAAAGGTCGACAAAGAAAGATGATTCATCATCTAGTAAGAATGTGGCTTTTAAGGCCAAGGATAAAACCTGTAAAACTAGAGTCTGAGAACTCCCTTGCTAAGAATCAGGATGAGCTTGAGGATAAGCTAGCATTGATGGCAAGGAGGTTTGAAAGACTTAATAGTCGATATGGAAAATATAAAACTATTACAGAATCACAGTGTACCGTAAGAAAACCCGAGGACAAACCAACCGAGAAGAGAAAAGACCAAAAACCAAGGGTCTTCATCCAGGAAGAAGGACTCCAAGTCCAAAGAAGAAAGTGATCAGGATGATGATGCCAATAGATGCTACAATTGCCAAAAAAAAAGGTCACTTCCAAAGATGATTGTCTTGACCGAAAAGCTAAGGAGAGAAGAGAAAGAAGAAAGCTAAAAGAGACAAGAAGTTCTCTAGCAAAAAGGCCATGGTTGCGTAAGAAGAACATTCTCGAGGAGGGATCTAGCTCTTCGATGAAATATTCTCGACGCGGAAAGTGATGACATCCGGTCCGATGGCTATTGAGGAGGTAACTCTTTCTTTCTCTCGTTGTTGCTCCTACACTAGCACAAGAGTTGTCAAGTTCAACTCAGAAACAAATAATTTGACTGATGGATTCTTTTGAGAATCGATGAAGGACTATGTTTGTTTTACAAGAACTGCTAAATGAAAACTCAAGAGCGTAATAAGGAATCAAGGCTGAAAATCTTAAGTGGAAAGACTCTAGCAAAACTGAAATCACTTCTCAATTAATAGGAGCTACTGATGAACTGGATGTTTTGAAAGTACAACTCTCAGAGAAAGAGAAGTTGATAGTGACCCTAACTGAAAAGCTAGAGAAATCCACTGAAGAGATTCAGCTGATCAGAACTAAGTTCAATGACCTCTCTGAGAAACATGAAACTCTACAGAAATGTGAGGATAGTTCGCAGAAGAAGCTAACTCTATTGAATACTGCATCTAAAGTAATAGATGAAATTCAGAGTTACCAGAGATCTGCCACTATAAAATCTAGATTGAGATACATTCCAGGGGGAACCTCACAAGGTCATCTGGATGCTGCATCAAGTAGCAAAAAGATAATCTTTGTAAAACCAATGACACCTACACTTTAAACTGAAGAAATGCCCAAGGTTGTAGACAAGGGAAAAGGACCTATGGTTCCAGTAAAACTGAATGATCAGGTAAGAAAGCCCAAACCTCAGGTGAAGGCTAGAAAACCTGAGCACTCGATTGGAAAATTTCGAGCAAGTAAGTACTTCAAAGCCTCGGGCTAAGAATGCAAACCTGAAAGGATCTGCACTGAGCCATCAGAGGAATCTTCAGAAGAGAAACACTCAGCAGAGACATTCTCAACTGAAGAGACCAAGTCCTCAGTATACTGAAAGACCCAAATTTCAGTAAAGGCAACCTGAACCCCACTTTCCTAAGGGTAAAGGTTACCTAAACCCAAGTCAACAAAGATTCAGACCGGCTGCACAGAAGCCAAAGCAGATGAACAAAAGGCCTGTACCAAAGAAAAACTATAAGGCTCATGTTCATGCTAAGGCAAGCACTCATACACAGGAAACTGCTAAGGCACCCAGAGTAGTAAATGTGTATGTAGATGTTTATGGAAGACAGATCAGCCACTCTAAAGTGATTAGAGTTGTCAGACAGATTTGGATTCCGAAAGGTACAACTAACCTTGTAGGACCCTACACAAATTGGGTACCTAAGAATTGATCTATTTTTCAGGAGGAAAACAAGGGCACCGAAAATTAAAGATCACATAAAGACCGATGAGCAGAGATGAAAAAAGCCCCCGATGTATGGTATCTTGACAAAGGATGCTCAAGACATATGACAGATTCAAGCAGATACTCAGTGACTATGTTGAACAAAGAGGCCCTCAGATCACTTTTGGAGATAACTCCAAAGGACAGACTGAAGGATATGGAACTCTGGAAATCGACTCAGTTCATAGCCATGGTGTTTCATATGTATCTGGATTAAAGCATAACTTGCTTTCAATAAGCCAATTCTGTGATAAGGGTTTTAATGTTGAGTTCTCTAAGAACTTATGTTATGTGAAAGATGATATCTCACAGAAAATATTACTGACTGGTACTAGAAAAGGAAATGTGTATCTTGCTGATTGGAGTTCAACTCCTAAAGATACATGTTTGGTTGCTAAAAGTTCCACAGATACCAGTTGGTTATGGCATAAAAGAATTAATCACCTGAATTTCAAAACCCCGAATAAACTTGCAAGATTAGCTCTTATGAGAGGGTTGCCTAATGAAGTGTTCAGTAAGGAACATATTTGTGATGCGTGCCAAAAAGGAAAACAAATTAGAGCATCATTTAAAAGCAAAGTAGATGTTTCTACTGAAAGAATACTTCAGTTGTTGCATATGGATCTTTTTGGTCCAATAACACCAGTGAGCACCAATGGCAGGAAATACACACTAGTAGTAGTTGATGATGACTACTCAAGATATACTTGGGTCATATTCTTACTCAAGAAGAAAGAGACTCGAATAAAGTCAAAAAAGGCTCAAGATTGAGAAAAAATCGAGTGTGGTCAAGATCGATCGACAAAGGAACTGAATTTATAAACCATATTATATCTGATTATTGTGCAGCAAATGGAATTTCTCATGAAACATCAGCTTCAAGGACCCTCAACAAAATGATGTTGCTGAAAGAAGGAACAAGACTCTGAAAGAAGCTGCAAGGACAATGATAGCTGAAGCTGATATTCCTAAAAGATTTTGGGCTGAAGCTATCAACACTGCATGCTATTCACAAAACAGATCCATGCTGACCAAGAGTCAAAGCAAAACACCCTATGAGCTTTGGAATGAAAGGAAGCCTCTTGTTTCTTTCTTTCGTGTGTTTGGTTGCAAGTGTTTCATACACAATAATGGTAAAGATCAGTTGAAAACATTTAATAGTAAAAGGCGATGAAGGAATATTCTTGGGATATTCTCAAGTCAAGAAAGCTTTCGAGTTTACAACCAGAGGGACTCTTATTGTGGAGGAAACACCTCATGTTGTTTTTTGATGAATCTACTTGTGTTCGGAAGAAACAGAACATGATCTTGAAGAACCCACCAAGAGGATCACCAGATTAAGCCCGAAAAAGAATGACAAAACATCCATCGAACTCGAAAGAAGAAGTCACTCACCATCTATGATTGGAGTGACTCAGACTCAGATAAAGAAGTTCAGGATGGAACTCAGGATGGTGAGACTCATGATGGAAAGTCTTCACTGAAGGAGAACCAACACACTTGAAGTCACCCGATCTGAACAGACACCGCCTCGAGACTCGGTATGTGATGCCAATGAAGATGTGGTCACAAATTGAGGCAAATTCTAAATCTATCAACCAAAGGGGAACAAATGTCTCTGACAATGTTCTGAATAGAATTTCCCCTGAGGAAGATGATTCCCTTTCTCCTTTTCTGTTGTTCCCTGAGTTTATTGAACTAATTGAACCTAACATTTCAAATGTTGAGGATACTATTGAAGGGGGAACATCTAGAAGGAAATGGTTAGATAGTCATCCTACAAGTCAGATTGTGGGTGATCTAACCGAAGGTGTTAAAACAAGAAGGTTCCATGGTGAAAATGCACTATTCTCTCTGCGATCCTATCGGAGAAAGAGCCTCATCGAGATTGGTGAAGCTCTACAAGATTCTCATTGGATTATTTGCTATGCAAGATGAAATAAATCAATTCTCAAGGAATGAAGTATGGGAGCTAGTAGATAGACCGAAAAGGCACAATGTTATTGGAACCAAGTGGGTATTCAAGAATAAAAGAGATGAAAACAACAACATTGTAAGAAACAAAGCAAGGCTAGTTGCACAAGGTTATTCCCAAGAAGAAGGCTTGGATTATGATGAAACCTTTGCACCTGTTGCAAGACTAGAAGCCATCAGATTGTTTCTTGCATATGCTTTGCCCACATGAAGTTCACATCTATCAAATGGATATGAAAAGTGCATTTCTGAATCTGGTGTGCTTAAAGAAGAGGTTTATGTAGAACAACCTCCCGGTTTCAAACATGAATGACCAAGTTTACGTGCTCGTAAAAGCCTTGTATGGTCTTAAGCAAGCACCCGAGTATGGTATGATACTCTTTCTCGGTTTCTTCTTCGACCATGGTTTTGTGCAAAGGAATCTGTTGATAGAACTCGCTTCAGGATAGAAGATGGGGAAGATATCTTACTGGTTCAGATATATGTTGATGACATCATTTTTGGATCTCCAAACCATTAGTTGTGTGAAAAGTTTTCAACACTGATGAAAGACAAGTTTGAGATGTCAATGATGGGAGAGATGAATTTCTTTCTAGGTTTTCAAGTGAAACAATCAAAGGAAGGAATCTTCATCAACCAGGCAAAGTACACCAGAGATCTGATTGCAAAATATGGTGTACAAAATTGCAATGCAGTTAGAATTCCTATGAATACTAACTACAAGATGGATCCTAATTCTGAAGGCAAATCAGTAAGTCATACTGATTATAGAGGAATCATTGGATCATTGCTTTATCTCACAGCAAGTGGGCCGAATATAACATTTGCTGTTGGGATATGTGCAAGATACCAAGCTAATCCTAAGGCTAGTCACATGGAGGCTGCCAAAAAGATACTGAAGTATCTTAAGGGCACAGTGAATAGAGGATTATGGTATCCAGCTGATGATAACCTTGAATTATCTGGTTACTCAGATGCTGATTATGGAGGTTGTAGAATTGACAGGAAGTCCACTACAGGAACTTGTCAATTTCTTGGAAGTAAGCTGATATCTTGGTTTTTGAAGAAACAGACCTCAGTAGCAACCAGTACTACTGAAGCTGAATACATGGCTGCAGGAAGCTGCTGTGCTCAGATTCTTTGGCTCAGACAACAATTTAGTGATTATAAAGTTGTAGCCAATGAAGTACCAATATTTTGTGACAATAATAGTGCCATTGCTATTTCACAAAATCCGGTATTGCACACCAGATGCAAGCATGTGGATATCAGACATCACTTCATCAGAGATCATGTTGAGAAAAAGGACATCAGGATGGAGAAAATTCATGCTGATAAACAGAGAGCTGATATCTTGACTAAACCTTTGGCTGAATCAAGATTTCAGGAACTATCAATTGAATTAGGGATGTTGGATCCAGGTGTATAGAGTAAAATCTGAAAAAAATTGAAGGTTTTTCATATGCATGAAGTTTTTTTTTTCAGAATTCTACTGAGAAACTCGGGATAAAATGGAAAATACTGAACTGAGTCTCAGGAAACTCAGATTTACTGAAGGTCAGTACTCAGTATTATACTGAACCCATTCAGTACTCAGTATCATACTGACATTTTATCAAGGTCAATACTTAGTAAGACTAATAGAGGGAAATTAGTCTGAAGAAGTAATGACTCAAGCGACTCATTTATTGCTTAAGTGAAACTCAGTAATCATTTGCAATAAATACAAAACACCTGAAGAATGTTTTTGGGCGGGATCTTTGAAATTCCTAAGAAGGTCAACAATCATTAAATGCTCTGTTACATTTAATAACCAATGAGGTTAAATTGGCGGCTTACTTTTTGGAAGATCGACCTTTCGTATACCCGATTAATCTCAACCGTTGTTTTTCACCTAACCGGTACGATTCCCCATGATCTCATGATATATATTCTTTGAAAGTCATTCAAGCCAATTTTATTAAACCCTTCGTTCCCAAAATCCTCTGCAAATAAATCCCTTTTACCCAGAAAAGCTTCATCGCTCAAAACCCTAAATCTTCAAATCTCAAAAATGGCTCCTACCATATTCGAAAGATTGGCCGAAACAAATAAGCCATGGTATGAGTACGTGGTTTCTCTGAAGAGTACTTCCAATGCCAAGCACGAAGAAGAGGTGCTCCACTTGATTTGGTTGGCAAAATTACAAACCTCGTCGCGAACCGACCGGAGGCGGAGTATACTCGCGAGGTAATCGAGTTTGTCGCTAATTTGGAAATAGATGAGGATGATTGTATAGAGTCCAAGATTTCTGTTTCATATCTTGAACAATCAATGAAGTATGTGGATTTTGTTCGAGAGCTTTATATTGTCCCTAAGCATTTGAACAACGTTTTTGAGTTGTGCGATAGGGGAGATGATCTCTCATTGTATATGTTGGGACGGGAGCAAGAGTATCTTGATGGGATTACTGAGAATCCTGTTAAGTTTGAAGCAACTCTGCATAAGCGGCATCTAAAGCCGAAGTACAGAGTGTTGATGGATATTGTCAGAAAGTGCATCATGAGTCGATCTGGAAGCTTTGAGCAGATCAGCACTCCCAAACTCCGACTGATGGCGGCGATTGAGGACTCACCCACCAAGGATTTTAACTGGTTGAAATATCTGATCAAGGTGGTGAGTGAGCAAGCCAAGGTCATAAAAAGGGAGGATGGGGTAATATCGATCAAAGGCAGGATCCTCCATGCCACCAAAATAGCATTTATTTTGGAGATGTGCCGAGAGGAGGAGGATATCTTTTCAAACTCTACTCCATTCCCTAAGTCCAAAGTAATGTTCAAGCCCATTGCTGCAAAGAGGACTATCAAGGGGAAGAAAGAGAAAAAGGTGGAATCACCAGTTGCGGCTGCTGCTGAAGAAAGCCAACAAACCAGGGGAAAGGTTTTGTTGGATGCCAAGATGGAGCAGGGTGAGAGATTGAAGAAGCAGAAGACCCTTGCTCCAAAGCGCAAGAAAATGGTGGTTCTCACTGATGATGAGGAAGAGAGTGAGACTGAGGAGATTCAGCCTGAGAGCCAAACTGCTCAGAAATCGCCTTTACTTATATTGGCTTAGGCTATCTCAAAAGCACAGGATCAAACTGAGGAGAAAGTCTTCTCTGAGGTTCTTGAGACGTCGCTTAGTTCTGATAAGTTCTCTCAAGAAATCTTCCAAGGACCTCAGACCTCAGAGCAAGTACAGATCCCTGCTGAGGAAGCACCTGCTTAGACCTCAGAAAATGTTCAGATTCCCTCTGAGGAAGTGCCCACTCAGTTCTCAGAGCAAACTGAAATTCCCACTGAGGAGGCGCCACTCGCACCTCGAACCAAGTCGATTCAGACCGAGGAGTCCCCGCCCAAACCTCAGAGTTTGTTTGAGCCTCAGGAGCCGATGAATTTTGATGAGCTCCTGAATGAGCTGTTAGTCGATCCTTCAGCAGACTTTCCAACCGAACCTGAGAGCCCTATGCTCAAGAAAGGTGAAGTCAAGAGACCGAAATGGCGGCAAGGGGAACGGTTCATCCTTGACCGCTACCCTGAGCTTAGCTCATTCCCTGACCTCCAAGACATCTTCTTCAGATTGAGGTCAACGGTCTACATCCTCAACCAGACTCTTCCGGAGATGCTCAACATTGCTTCATTCAGAGGCGAAGATTGGTGGAACGAGGAGACGACTTTTCTCACTGAATTCTCAGGGTTCAGGAAAACCAAGCTCAGGATGAAAATCTCAGACTTTGATGAGCTTGTGAAGAGGAAGGTTGATGAGAGGATTGCTGAAGTTGGTGCCCCGAGCTCCAAAGACAAATCTCAGGATGGGGACCAACAAGGGGATGATGAGAGTCAATCTCGTATGAGAAAGACTCAATCGATCTTGATCAAAGGCTGTCGAACATCCTCGGATCGAGTTAGCCTTCGTAACTTTTGGCACTATTAATAATTATGCCAGATTACCGGTTCCTACCTTTAAATCAGAATGTCCGATATGCAGATCGAGGCTCAGTGGACACCTGCTCGGGTGAAGCCCTGCTCAAAAACCGAAGCTCAAGTTCAGATCGAGACTCAGATGAATAAATAAACTCAGAGGCACAACCGATTAGATATGCTCCTGAGATTGATCTCACCCCGATGATGGAAAAGCTGGAGAAGGTTGAGCCAATCCTGACCAAAGTTGCTCAAATCGAGGAGGCATTGGCCAACCATGCTCAGAAGTTTGAAAAATTGAGTTCTTCTTTAGAACTGGTGCAGCTTCAGGATACTCTGACAAACAAGTTGACCTCCATGGAAGGAAAATTAGAAGCAAAGATGGAGGGGTCAAGGCCGAAGCTTAATACTGAGTCAAGCAAAAAGCATCGAGAGCGCATACAAATTCTAGAAGCAAAGTTGGTAGAGAAGAATGAGATGCTGGTGAAGAACGCAGTTGAGGAAATGAGCTCAATGCTCATGGCCAAGATGACAGACATGTTCAAGGAAGCTCTCTCAAGCCAATTTGCTCATCTGTCTGAAGAATTCTTCATAGGGCGAAGAACCACCTCGTAAGGCTCGAGGAGGAGCAAGATCGGATGGCGGGGAGGTGCGGAGTGTCAAGAAGAACAATACCATATGGACACAGCACTCTCCAGGCTTCTGCCAGAGTATGGTTCCAAGAAGGGGAAAGACCTGGAGCTGATCTCAGGAATTTATTGGAACATACTCTGAAGGGCAAGGTTGTAAAGGATGCTGAAAAGAAGATCATTGCCGAAGCCATGAAGGAGATAGAAGCCATTGAGAAGCTTAAGTTCAAGAAGGTGGAGAAGCCAATCTACACTCGTGTTTCAGAGGAAACAATGCAGAAGTTGCTATAGAAACCGAAAGTGGTAGAGGAAGAATTGGTACAAGCCTACCAGTCCGAAATGCCCATCAAGAGAAAGGCTATGGCGATGGAAGAGCCTGAGGGCAAAAGAGCAAAGGCTTCTAAGCCAATTCAGAGAAAATTGATCTTGGGATATTGAAGAATCTGAGGTTGAGCCAAAGAAGAAGGTCTTCAATACCGAAGCGCTCTGAAAACACTCCAGATTGAACAAGCTAAAAAGAATCTTTATTCATTTTTCGGTGTACCAAAGATCGAAAAAAAGGTAGAAGAAGAGCAGAAAAGAAGGAGTGGGTTCAAAAAGTTCGCAAGCAAGAGGAGAGGGAACACAAAAGCACATAAATGGCCGCATGTTGACAAACGGATGCCAGTCCAGCTCAACGATGCATAGGAAGAAATCAAGAGAACTTTTTGGTTCTACTATGATGTGCTCAGAGAATGGAGAGGGGAGAGCTCAGATCCGAATGAGACTTTCATCGACTATCTCCTGACCTTCTATCCGAAATATCTTCAAGGATGGATAAATCTTGCGAATGAAGGAAAGGTGCAGATAACCGCCCCTGGTCCATACGTGTACCCTCCTCCCAGGCTGGAGAATGGCTGTGTGAATGAGAAAGCCATTGCTCAAGAAATATCTCAGTACGCCATTCAGTTGGGTCTGACAGGGAACAATCCTGATATCATCAAAGAGAGAGATGCACTGAAAAGAAGATATTAAGGAATGTTCAACCTTGAAGTCCCTGCTGATGAGGTGGAAGAAGATCAGAATTGAAGAGCCGAACTGAAGAGGAGAGCTGAGGAGCAAATGAAGACTCAGAAGATGAAGACTCAGAAGATTCATGTAATCCTTTATCTTTTTTTTTGTCTTTTTGATTTTGTTCAGATAAGATTCATTGTAACTTGTAACAGTCTAACTATCATCAATGAAAACTTATCATTTATGCTCAAAAGATAATATCTCATTATCTTATTTACATGTCTTTTACTTTTGATATGCCTGAATGATTTTCTCTGAATTAATTGTTGGGAAATTAAGTATTTGGTGATGAATCCTTTGAGAGATTCTTTACTGAAGAAATTGTTGGGAGATTAATTGTTGGGAGACTCATTATTTATGGGGGAAATTGTTGAGAGAATAAACCAATCTTGTAATAAGATAAACTGAAACCTGAGTATAGGTTAAGTATGTTTGTAACAAGATAGGTTTTGGCATCATCAAAAAGGGGGATATTGTTGGGAGATGAATTTAATAAAGATGTGATTTTGATTAGATCCCAAAACCCCTGAGTATGACATGTTCAGGATAATCTTGATAGTTGAGTCAAGATTCAGTTTTAGAGTATTCAGGATGTTATCTGCAAAATGTATAAGTCGCCAGATATAGATCGAGGTTAGATCTCAAGATTACGAAGAACTCAAGAAAGTTTCAAGAAACCGGTTTTCATATGAAACCAAAGTTTACGAGTTTCAAGATGAAATCGAAAAACTAAAGACTCAAGATGAAATCGAGATATCAAGACTCAATGAAAAAACGAGATATCAAGACTCGAAGACCTCAAGACTCAAGATGAAGATTGAAGACTGAAGATCAAGAATACTGAAGGCAAAGTAATTATCAAGACTCAAAGAATGTATCAATGCTCAAGATAAACCTGAATGCTCCGAGGCACTGAAAATATCTATCTGAAGGATGCAATACTGAGAAGATCGCGATTCCTTAGAAAAATAGATATTGCCCAAGACATTCAAATGCGCATAAAAGGAACTAAGACAAAGTGTTGTTAAGGTTATATCACCTCGAGAGATTGTAACCGTAAAGAGCCGCTGAAGTTATCTACCTTTAACTGGAGACAAAAGTCAAAAAGAGAGGAAGACAACACTGCACCATACAGACAGTGACAACGACAGTCACGAAAAAGATGTCAAGTACTAAGTTCCAGAACGCAAAAAAGTGAAGACCGGCTACATGAAAGGCTATTGCCTAAAATGTGTTAGGGAGTGTCAAACCCTAAATATAGCCGTTCCTCACACACCATAAGAGGAAACTCACGAAGCTATCTCTCCAACAAATAGTTTTTCAAGAGTAACCTTGGTGTATGCTTATAAATACTTGTGACCTTCTACATTGTAAGGTTACGGGAAATTTGTAAGCAACTCAAGAGCTCAAACTTATTATTGCAAGTTGAAGCACTCGAAAACCCAAGAATTTCCCAAGTGCTTTAAATCGAAGAGAGCTCATTCCACTAAGCCTAGCTTGATAAGATATATCCAAAGCTTAGTCGAGATATCCTAGCCTTTGCATTGTTCTTTATTGTAAAGGATATCTCATCCTAGTTGGAAACCAACCAAGAAACCCCAAACCCTTTGTAAGGTAGTTTGAGTGTGATTGTTGGTGAGATTGAGTTGTAAAGAGTAAGTAAACTACATTGAGGTAGTCGAAAAGCTCTAGAGAAGAAGTGAGTAATCTATCTTGGATGAGCACAAAAGCTTGTGTGAGTTTTGAGTTAGTAAACTACTGAGGTAGTCAGAAAGCTCAAAATTAGAAAGGTTAGTAAACTACAGAGGTAGTCAGAAAGCCTTAGGAAGTGATTAGTGATTTTCTCTGAAGAGATCAGGGAGAGTGGACGTAGGAGCTTGAGTCTCTGAACCACTATAATTTGTTGTGTTCTTTTGCTTTTCTGCTTTTTTGCTTGATTTATCCGCATTCATTGTGTTTTTGAAAGAATATTTTCACTGATATTTCAGTTGAAATCAATCCACTGAAAGTTGCATTTAATTGAATCACAGCCTAATCACTATTCCATTAAAGGAAGGTTTTCAGCAAAAGCTTAAAATGAGTATAAACTAAGGGTCAACCCTTCCGCACATCTGAGTAGCTAGAATAGATAGTTACCAAACTGAACTTACTCTTCTGAGGGTTCAGTAAGTTAGTTATTTGATCCAAGCAACTCAGGATCTCTGAAAACTCTGGACTCAGTTGGGATTATCTAAGGTATCTGAAAGCAGCTCAGGATCACTGTCTCAGTAGACTTTGACTCAGAGCGATTTGTGCTTCTCAGGACCAAATCATCAGGACAACCTGACCCAAGCTGACCTCAGTAAAAGAAAAAGTTTTAAAATCACTGAACACGTGTATTCCCCCCCATACACGTGTAAGACTCGTTTGCACATGGACCAACAGGTATTACTGGTTTTGTCATAAAGTATTAGTTGGAATTGAATTTTTAATTCTATTTTGTCACTAACACTTTTGATATATATAGAGCAAATGGCTGGAAATCAAAACACCTCACCAAACACGTCTTCAAACCCTTCCTCTAAAAACCCTGAAATCGCAAACCCGCTTCACCTTCTTGCATCAATGGCGTCTTCGATCGATTCACCAAATGCTACATCTACTGCTGAATCATCTAACCCAACACTCCAGAATCTATTGAACCCAGAACCAATTTCGGTTGCATTCCCTGAAACCGAACATCCGCTGAACATGGGTGAGGCGATCATTTAGCTTCAACATTCTGAAACTCCTGCGACGATCATGTTTGGAGAGTTTCCGGTGAACATTCTACCATTCTCGAATGTTTCATCATCGAACCCTCCTCGTTGCGTTTTCCCAAATGGTTTCATTATTGGGGCTGAAAATCTGAAACCAAGCACTGAAAATGTCGAGCCCGCGCAACTCGATGCTCAAGCAGATGTTGAGATGGAAGATATTTCCATGGGGGAGCCTGTTGAGAAGGCTAAGGCTGACATTGTTGCTGCTGGTACTTCCTCCAAGAAGCCGAAAAGGAAGAGAAGCCCTGTGAAACCAAGGAGAAGGTCGAACCACTATAAGCCCAAGGTTGACTACTCTGAGACAAAGAGGGGTAAGACTTCTGATTTGGGTCAAGCCTCTGGGCCAATTGATGTGTCTGATTCCTCTGAATCAGAAAAGAGTTTGGAGAAGGCTGAGGAGAGTGAGAAGTCTGCTGAGAAAGTTGAGCACTCTGTTGAGAAGAGTGTTGCCGAGGAGAGTGAGAAATTGGTTGCTGAGGAAAGTGAACCAAGTGAAGCATCTGAGCCTGTGGCTGATGATGATGATGGGATTGCTAATGCCCCTGCTGATTCAAAGAGTTCTGATGAAATCATTCCTCTTGCTGAATTGTTGGCTGGGAATGAAAGAAGGACAAAGTTCAGAAATGATCCTGAAGCTACTACAAAAGCTACAACTGAGTTGAGAACAAAGAGGAGGCATGAACCTGTTGCTGATTCTGATGTTGATGAAGATGTTGAGCACGGTGCTGCAACACCATCAAGTGAACCAGATGACTCTGATGATCCTGATGAATCAAACTCAAGTAGTTCAGGTAACACA
Source organism: Stenogyne calaminthoides (assembly GCA_037126765.1). Taxonomy (NCBI): domain Eukaryota; kingdom Viridiplantae; phylum Streptophyta; class Magnoliopsida; order Lamiales; family Lamiaceae; genus Stenogyne; species Stenogyne calaminthoides. The sequence continues at coordinate 23,211,628 of JBBCBC010000015.1, forward strand.
TCTTCTGAATTTGATGATGATGATATTGATGATGCATATCATGGTATTTCTAGTCCTAAATTTGCTGTTATGAGAAGGAGAATTTTGTTATCTGAAAGGAGAATGAAAGTTTATGAATTTGATAGGCAGAATCTAATTCAATTCTTTGAGGAAAGGAACCTTTTACATGCTGTACAGTTTGCTTCACCTTTCTTTGATACTTGGGTATATGAGTTTTACTGCAATTTGAGGAAAGGAACTGGTAGAAGAAATTCTAGGAGATATGGGCATGTGAGGTTTAGAGGATAGAATGTAGGTTTTAATCCTAGTGTGATAAATGCATTTTTGAGAACCCCTGATGTTGAGGAAGATTTTGTTCCTACTTTGAATGAGATTGTGGCTGCTATTACTGGTGGTTTGGTAAGGAGATGGACAACAAGGGTATTGTCATCCAAGCTGACAAGTCTGTTTTCAGTTGTTCACAAGTTTGTTGTGTACAACTGGTTGCCCACTACCAACACTACCAAGATCACTGAAGCTCAAGCTATTTTGATGTACAGGATAGTGGTCATGAACAATTTCAATCTGCTTACCCCGCGATATCTGCTCTTCCAGTTGTCCATATCTTTTCTATAATACTTGTCTGAGGCCGCTTCCGACTTGTGGTTTCTTCCAAGGTCGCACGCGACCTCCCTATTCTTTCCAAGTCACTTCGCGACCTTCTCAGCTCCACGGAAGTCGCTTTAACTGATCGCTTCATCGGGTTGGATTATTCCATGATACAACAATTCCCCTCAAGTCGAGGTCACATGCCTGCATCGGGATCTAGGCTTGACTCGTATCTTGATCGACCTGTGGCGGGTCGACCTCGGAGTGCATTCCCGAGATGCCTGGTTAACCTTGGGAAGGTGGACCGTTGCGCTGATCCGTGCACGATTTGATGGGTTCGCCATGATGGTGTTGCAGACGGGTGAGGTCATGCACCGCAAGCCTCTCCAATCGGTGAAGGCGGTGTGGATTACGCGCGACTTGCGCGACTCTGTTTCTCCGAGGGGGGTCCGACTTATGTCTTTATTGCATTTTGACCCCCGTCTTCTTCTATAAGAGGGACTAGGGCTCCATTCTCGTTACCACTTTTCCTTTCGCGCAGCTCACATTCTTCTCTGGTTTCAAGCATTTCAATTCCGGCCAAATTTCGAGTTTTCGACGAGAATATTCAGGTAATTTTCATACTCCCCTCGGTCTTATGGCCTCCAATCCTTCGACATTGTTTACCTCTCGCCCTACGACCGCTTCGTCCTCAGAGGAGGTCAACGTCATGATAGCCCATCTCCGGCAACCGGCCGACTCTAGTTCCGCTGCCGGCCACGAAGGCGGGTCTTCGTCTGTGGGTTTCCGGCGTATTGTCAGGGACACAGAAGGTGTTGATGAGCAGTTTTTGCGAGATTTAGAGGACATCACTCATCTTTCTCCCCTGGAAATTGGTACTTTTCGCCCCGCTTCTTCAGAACGGGAACAAACCGTCGGTACCTCGGCTCCAACTTGGGAATATGGGGCCTACGAGCGGGCTTTTGACTATCATTCTTACTCGGTAGAGGCCCCATATAAGCGACCTGAACGTGCATATAGGAGGTTGGTTCGTTCATAGTACATGGCCTCCGACCTTCCGAAATACTGATCGGTTTTATCCGACAGGCATGTGCGCTCCCTCCGCCGCCTGTATAAAGTGCCTCAAGATGTGCATTTCTATGGGGCGACCTTCGATGAGAGTGCTGATAAGCCGCCTCCCGGGATGATTGTGGTTAATGAACATATAATGGAGGCATGTATTCGCTTTCCCCTTCATCCGACGATTCCCCACCTATTGGCGGCATTTAATCAAAGCCTCACCCAGATTACTCGAATGGTTGGAGCTACATAATTTTCTCGATGACCGTTCTGGGGTTGGCTAGGTTGAATCGGATGCCGACCCCCGGCGAGATCGCTTATGTGATGTCGCCGATCATTCAAGCCGGAGGTTATAGTGTCGTGCGATCTTCGCAAGGGCCGGGAGCTTGTAAGTGGGATTCCAAATAAAGTCATCGACTGACATTAGAAGTGGTGGTTTGTCGGGGACACCTGGTTATCAGCGGACCCTTCAAGCACTCTGCCAATTTGGGTTCCCACTGATTACGTGAGCCGAGTCGAACATGGTATACTTTCCTTTTTAAACTTCTAAGGTTGTACTGATCTAATTCTATTTTTCTTTTACAGTATTCACGCCATTCCCATCAAACCGCCACCTCCGCAACGATCATGGCCTCCAGGAAAAAAATGGTTCTAATCTAGATGAAGCACGTGGTTGCCGCCGATTCCCCTGCTGTTGCCACCGATGCCCCTGATCCGAGCTCAACTCCTTCTGGTCCCTCCGTCGCTGATAAGGTCAAGAGAAAGAACAATAGGTCGGCTCCTGAGCCAGCTTGGAAAAGGACGATGGACGAGACCAGCCAGGGATCGGCTCCCGGAGGATGACTCCTGGCTAGGTTGGGACGCCAACCATGTCAGCAAGTAAGTTCTTGATTGTGTGAATCTTTGTCTATTCTTCCCCTGCTTAATCGACTCCCAAATTCCTTTCGCAGCCCGGTGCTTACCCAGCATAAGTTTGGCCCTGAGGCCCTGAGCTTTCTGAGGTCGGGTCATATCGTCCCGGCTGGGGTCCCCGAAAGTTGGCCCGCCTATCTTCGGAGGGGTTTGCAGAACCTGACCTGGGAGTGGACGCAATCGGATCACGACAATGCTCGCCAGCAGAAGGTAACAGGCAACTTGTACTCAGCCCTAACCCATTCTCAAAAGGCGGTCTTCTACCGGAAGACCGATTGCTCACCGGAGGTTGAGTTGGAGGAGTCAAGAAAAGCGCGCAGGGGTGGTCCGACCCGTGCCAAGATGCCGGGTCTCTGCAACACGCCGAAGAGATTGAGTCCTTCAACTCCGAAGCCGCTCAATGGCTTTCGGTTTAGGGGCGATGGGCGGAGGTCTAGGGTGAGTTGAGGGCCGAGAGGGCGAATGTGACCCGGATAAAGGGTGAGCTGGCTGAGGCCGGGAAGGTGCTGGCCGCCAAGGAGGATGACTTCAAGAGGACCGAGGAGCTCAATGCCAATTTTGCGTATGTGATGACCTATGTCGGGGCCATCCGGGTCTTTCATAAGGCAAATCCGGCAGGCGACCTCGCCCCTTTTGTCACCAAATTGTCTGACTACGTCCGCGACTATCCTCCTGCCCCCACCATCCTTCTAGAGATTAAGGATCTGGAGGATATGGGCGTCGACCTTTCCTTTTTTGCTAATCCAAGCCGGATTGTGCGCCCAATCCCCTATTCGGAGGTCGCCCAGCTGGAGTCAGGATCGACCCGTGAAGTCCCCTTGCTGGAGGTCGCAGAGGGGAATACGGGGGAGAGGTTGAGCGGTGGTTCTGCAGTGCCCTGAGTGGCGATACTTTCGAAGGCCCTATTTTACCTTCTTTTTTTTTGATGCATCAGCCTTCGGGCTTGTTTCTCTGTATTTGCCTCCGGGCCCCCCTTATTGTTATTAATGAAATTTTCTTTTCTCATTCCTACGATGTGTTGACTTGATTTCCTTATGCGATTTTTTTTTATTGTCCTTATCGTCTTATCGTTAGTGCGACTTTATGTTTGGATTTCACCTTTTGGTCGACTTGCAAAGTCGGGGGAGGTCGCCCCTAAAGGGGTGTCGATCCTTTCCTCGGTATGTCGAAAGTCGTACCTCGAGTAACTTATGTTTTCTTTACATAATCCCTTTGGGTTTTACACAACAATTTTGAGATGAAGAAAAATATATTATTATTGATAAATAACTGATTACAAGGGTGTAAACTTATTGATAATATTTTCTCAAATGTGTTGCGTTCCACGGGTATTGAGCCTTAGCGCCATCTGGTCGTTCGAGCTCGTAAGCTCCATTAGGTAAGATTTTTGAGATCTTGAATGGGCCCTCCCAATTTGGACCGAGGTCTCATTTCGATTCGCTGAGTACCTTCTTGAGCACCAACTCTCCTTCTTTGAAGCTTCGAAGTCGTACTTTGGAGTTATAGTACTTCTCCAACCTTTGCTTGTACCTTGCGTTTCTCATGTTGGCTTTTAGCCGCTTTTCTTCGAGCAGGTCGAGGTTTCTGGTCAAGGTTTTCTCATTTTGATCGAAGGCGACTTGACTTGTACGAAGACTGGGGAAGTCGACCTCCGCGGGCACCACCGCCTCGGTCCCGAAGGCTAGTGAGTAGGGGGTTTCTCCTGTTTAATTTCTGCAGGTCGTTCTATAGGCCCACAAGACATTCGGGAGCTCGCTAGCCCATTTCCCCTTGCCCCCCTCAATCTTGGCTTTGAGAGTGTGTTTAATGATCTTGTTCATGGCCTTGACCTGGCCGTTCGACCGCGGGTGGTATGGAGTCGAGAAGAGCTTTGTGATCTTCCATTTCTTGAAGAGTGCTTCGACCTTGAGGCCATCGAATTGTTTACCATTGTCTGATATGATTGCTTGTGGTAAACCAAATCGGCATATGATATTCTGCCATATAAACTTTCTGACCTGGTTTTGATCTATGGTCTCTAGTGCCTCAGCTTCGGCCCATTTTGTGAAATAATCTACCGCCACCAGGGCGTATTTGACTGAGCCCGACGCTGTTGGGAGTGGGCCAATAATATCTATCCTCCACTTTGCAAATGGCCAAGGATTGAGGATGCTTGTGAGCTCTTCTGGGGCTCTTTTGATGGAAGGAGCATAGATTTGGCACTTATGACACTTGCGAGCGAAGACGATGGCGTCGGCCCTTAGTGTGGGCAAAAAATACCCCTGTCTTGTGGTCTTGTGGGCCAGCGATTCTCCCCCGGTGTGGTTTTCGCATGCCCCTTCATGTATTTTGCGTAGGATCACTTGTCCTTGCTCGGGTGTGATGCAACGGAGTAGGGGGATGCTGAAACCACGCTTGTACAACTCTTTTTGGATCATCGTGTATCTTGCTGCTCGCAATTACAGTTGCCGAGCTTGGACCCTGTCTGTTGGCAGGAGACTTGTTGTCAAGTATTCGATGATGGGTGTCATCCAATTCGATGTTGGGGCTTCTAGGTTTGTGACATTCGCGTGTGCGGTGGATTGGTGGGATAATGTCGTGATGGTGACATCTTTCATCTCTGGTGATCCCTCGGAAGTCGCTAGTCGTGCTAATGCATCGGCTCGCGAGTTTTATTCTCTTGGGATAAGCTTTACATGGATTTGGTCGAACTTATGACATAGTATTTTCACCACCTCTTGGTAAGCTGCCATCCTGTCGTCTCTTGCCTCATATTCTCCCGAGACCTGGTAGGCCACAAGTTGGGAATCTGTGTGGACTTGCAGTCTTTTGACACCCATAGCTGTTGACATTTCTAGGCCGCTGATGAGTGCTTCATATTCAGCCTCGTTGTTAGTTGCGGGAAAGTCAAAAGTGATGGCATTCTGGAAAGAGGTCCCCTCCGGGCTTGTCAGAAATATACCGGCCCCTAACTTATGGGAGGTCGTTGATCCGTCCGCGAATAGCTCCCAAGGCGGGCCATTTGAGCACCCGACTTCAGATGAGAAGGTGAGTTCCATGATGAAATCGGCTAAAGCCTGGGCTTTGATGGCAGGGCGGGGTGCGTAAGTTACCCCGTATTGTCCAACCTCGATTGCCCATTTGAGGCATCGTCCCGACGTGTCTGGTCGATGCAATACGTTCCTCAGGGGTGTGGAAGTAAGCACCTCGACTTGATGGTCGAAAATGTATGGCCTTAGTTTTCTTACGCTCATAACCAGCGCGTATGGCAGTTTTTCCAGGGCCGGATATCGTTGCTCCGTTTCATTCAGTGTCTGGCTGACGAAGTAGATTGGTAATTCGTTCCTGTCCTCTACTCAAATGAGGACCACACTCAGAGCCGTTTCGGAAGCCGCGAGGTATAGGAAAAGTTTTTCCCCCAGAACTGGTTTCGACAGAATTCCTACATCCGCCAAGTAAACTTTGATTTTATCTAAAGCTTCCTGGCTTTCGTGTGTACACTCAAACTTTGATTTTTTTTGGATAGTGTCGAATAACGGCTTGTACTTGTCTCCCATTCGGGAGATGAAACGGTTCAAGGCGGCTAGGCATCCCGTGAGTTTTTGTACTTCCTTTACGTTTCGAGGCGCTCCCATGTCCAATATGGCTTTGACTTTGGTGGGGTTCGCCTCTATCCCCTGCTTACTCACCAGATACCCCATGAATTTCCCCAACTCGACCCCGAAATTGCATTTCTTGGGGTTTAGTCGCATGTTGAATTTTCTCAGGATGTCGAAGGTTTGGGCCAAGGGCGTTAGGTGGTCCTTTAATTTCAAACTCTTGATGACTATGTCGTCTACGTAAACTTCCACCGACTTCCCAATGAGGTCGGTAAACATGTGGTTGACCAGCCTCTGGTATGTTGCCCCTGCATTTTTTAAGTCGAAGGGCATCCTCTTCCAACAATAGATGTTCTTTTCCTTCAAGAACGAGGTATGTTGTCGGTCAGGTTCATACATGGCTATCTGGTGATAGCCTTGCAAAGCCGTCCATGAAGGACATAATCTCGTGGCCCGCCGTGTTGTCTATCAGGTGGTCGATGTGGGGCATTGGAAAAAAATCTTTTGGACAGGCGCTGTTGAGATATGTGAAGTTGATGCACAGCCGCCAAGTTCCATTTGATTTCCTCACCAACACGGCGTTAGCCACCCACTGGGGTTGGTCGGCTTGCATGATCAAGTTATTGTCTAGTAATTTTTTCACCTCCTCAGCTAAAGCTGAGTATTTCTCGGGGCCGAACTTTCGCCTCTTTTGAGCTATTGGTTTTCGAGCTGGATCTATGAACAATTTATGGCATGCGACTTCTGGGTCGATTCCTACCATATCCTTGTGCGACCAGGTGAAGACATCTAGATTCTTTTTGAGAAAGTCGATGACTTCCCCCTTCAGGTCGTCCGACATTCTTGAGCCTATGATTACTTCAAGATCCGATCGGGCTGGGTCCACTTTGACTTTCTCGAGGTCTTCCTCCGGGATGGCCCTTGGGGTATTCTGCCGTGGGTCGTCTATTTCTGCTTCGAGTAGAAATTCTTCTGGTTCGGGCCCCATCCTTGGATCGAGGTCGTCGCAATTTCTCTTCCTGCTCGTATTGTTATTTAAAATTTCACATTGTTCTTCGCTATTTATTACAAGTACTTGTTTGCTAGATATTGGTGTGGAATTTAAACGAGACGAGGAATAAATCAAACAACCACTTGCATCAACTTGGTCACCTTTGACAGTGCCGACCAGCCTACTCTTGGTGGGAAACTTTACATAGAAATAAGAAGTTGAGGACGCAGCCTCAAATTCATGTTTAAATGGCCTCCCGAGGTATCCATTATAGGAGCTCAGGAGGTCGACAACTAAAAATCTAAAAGCCTAGTGGCCCTAACTTCTTCATTCAGAGTGGAGACTAATTCTATGGCTAGACAGATCATTCTTGTCAGCTTCACGGTTGCGTCTCCAAAACCTTTCATTACATGGTCGCATGGGGTGATGTATGCATCGTAGTCTCCGAGCTGATTCAGGGTTCTTTTGAAAAGTATGTTGCAGAAAGCTCCTCCGTCCTCTAGCAAATGACATACGGTGGTGCCCATGATATTGACTTTGATTACCAGGGGGTCGACGTTAGGGTAGACTACCCTGGCCTTGTCTTTCTCCAAATTCGATTGTGTTGGTCTCTTCTCCTACCGTGAAGACGGGTAACACTATTTTTCTGGCATTTTCTATCTCCCTTATCTCTGCCTTCATTCGTCTTTTGGACGAGCCGGTCACTGAATGTCCTCCTACTGTCCCAAGTGGGGACAGTGTGTGTATCACGCGACCTTCCGCGCCTTCTGGCATGGGTGGTACTGGACGTTCCCCCTGGCCGGCATTTCTTGGAGCCGGTTCCGCCTGTGGGTTTGCTTGCTGGCGACCTCTCTGCGCTTGATCCTGGTTCTTCTGAGGTCACTTGACAAACTCGTCCACTAATCCGTCCTCGTATAAGCTCCAAAGTTGGGGGAGTAGATCCTTGCACTCGCTGGTGTAGTGACCAGTTTGCTCGTGAAAGTGGCAGTATTTGTTGGGGTTTGCCTTTCCCTTGTTCTTGATGGGCCGAGGCGGAAGAAGTAATTCTAGGTCTCTGATCTGGTTGTACACATGCCCAGGTTTCATACCTAGCACTTCCATCAATTTCACTGGGATATTCTCTTCAAAAGGTTTTATGCTGTCAGGTGCCTTGTAATGACTGCTGGTTTTCTTGGAGCTTTTGTTTGAGTTTGTGACCTCTTTGTCATCGGAAAGTCTTGATTCCAGAAGCTCTGAGGCATGGATGAGGTCGCTAGCTTGTCTCCGAAAGTCGTTATAGCTGATCGGGTATTCATTGGTCATATGTCGCCACAGCTTGGTTCCCTTCTTGAGTCCAGAGACGGCCACGAGCACTTTGGCCTCATCCCCGATCTGGTCTCCCTCAAGTATGAGCTTGTCGATCCTTTCAATGTAGGATCGGTCAGACTCATTATCCGCCTGCTGGGTGTTCATCAATCGTTGTCTGATTGCAGGTCGTGGCGACAAGGCTGTGAAGTGGGTCAGGAATAGCCTGGCGAGCTGTTCGAAAGATTCCACTGAGAAAGGTGGCAACGAAGTGAACCATTGATGGGCCTAGTCGCTCAGAGTTAGGGAAAACAACCGGCACTTAGTGGCATCTGTTGCGCCCATGGAGGCCATGTAGGAATTATACTTGGCCACGTGGACTTTTGGGTCCGTACTTCCACTGTAGCGATCTAGAGCCGCAGTGTTGATTTTTCGTTGGGTGGGCGCCAAAGTGACTGTGGTCCCGAGGGGGGAATTCGGGATGATAAGGTTATGGTCCACTCCCATCGGACTGCTTTGGTTCTCAGCTCGCTCGAGAAGTCGCTGGACCGTCCTAGCCAGCGCGTTAATTTTGACGTTGCGATGATCTTTGGGGGGGTAGGTCGCTCGTGGATCGCCTTGGTGAATTGCCGACCCCCTCGACAATTCATCATGGTGCAAGTTTAGAGCCATGGCTAGGTCCCGCTCCATCTGGTCGCCGTGACAGGGCTGAGATTGCGCCTCGTCTTCAATGGCCATCGGGGCGTTCTGGGCCTCTTGCCTCCCAAGTCGGTCGAACACGTTGCCCGACCCTGCTGGCCTTTCCAGGAACCTGCGATTCTGAATGATGGCGTGTTTCGCCGGATCATACGCCAGTTGGCCTGTGGAGTGTACCTTTTCAACATGGGCATTTTTTCCCTCAGAGGTTCCTGGATTGGGTGCTGCTTTCTTGACCGGCGGTTGTTCGTCCTCGTCATCGAAAGTGAGGCTTTTCTTATGGAGGACGGCCAACACGGCCTTTGCGTCCTCCGGTGTCTGGACGAGATTTCACCAGTTGGGGGTGGCCTATGGGATGATGGGGTGAGAGCGCTGTGATCTCATGGAGGCCTCGATGCCGTCGCGGTGGTCCGTCTCATTTCTGGTAGCGTTACCTTGGTTGATCGCCATTAACAAGGGATGGGTTTTCTGTGGATTTTTGAGCAAATCGACAGAGTTTTCCCACAGACGGCGCCAATGTTGTGACCTAGATTTTATGTCTAGGGCAACTCAATAGTGTTAAATGGGATCGAGCAGGTAACAAATAAAAGATATGAAATGCGCTCAAATTTGGTTACCCAGTTCATCTTTTGAATAAGACTACGTCTGGGGTTGTCCAAGCCAGGAGTACTTTATTTTTATTTTCTGCCTAGAGTTCTAAGATTTCATCCTTTTACAATGAATGATACACGTTGTATTTATAGACAATGAATTAGGGTAGAATTCTCCGTGGGCTCCCTTCGGTGGGCTTGCCGAGTTCCCAGCCACCAGGGCTAGGGTTTCCTTGGTCAATCCCGCAAATTCCTCGTCTGGATACACTTGCCTTGCTTACCCCGTGATATCCGCGCTTCCAGTTGTCCATATCTTTGCTATAAATACTTGTCTGAGGTCGCTTCCGACTTGTGGTTTCTTCCAAGGTCGCACGCGACCTCCCTATTCTTTCCAAGTCGCTTCGCGACCTTCTCAATTCCAAGGAAGCTGCTTTAACTGATCGCTTCACAGGGGTTGGATTATTCCATGGTACAACAGCTAGGGAACCTGTTGAAAGTCTTGGTGGAATTATTCCTGACTTAGGAATTTCCAAAGTGTTGTTGAAAGGAAACAGAATCCTTGACTTGCCATACAGGAGGCCTAATGCAGAGGGAGAAGAAGCTGAACCAGAGGTTGTTGAACCTGTTGTTCAAAATCCGGATGTTGCACCAAATGCTGGCAACACTGACGGTGACGCTGACTTGAGAAATTCTCCAGTTCAGTCTGTAACCATTCACAGGGATTTCATACTTCAGCAAATTGAGAATTTGCAGGATCAGATTGCTGAGCTGAATGTTATGAAGAGTTTTTGGGAGAGGTTGCTTTTTGCTCCACCAGGGGGAGTAGCACCTGATGCTCCTAAAGTTGCTGCTGAAGTTCCTGCTGCTGAAGATGTCCCAACTGTTGTTCCAGGTGATGTGCATGAAGAGAATGAGCCCGATCCTCCGGTTTTACAGGTTGAACAGGCTGCTGATGAACAAGTTGGTGATGATGATGATGCTGACATTGATGATATCATAGAGGAATTCTATGGTGATCTCCCATGATGGTTGAATGGGGGAGTTTGTTTTAGATCATGAAGAATGGGGGAGTTGAGAACAAAGTGAGGGGGAGCATGTACAGGCCTTGTTGATGCTGCAGCTGATGTATCAGTTTAATCACCTCCACTCTCTCTTGTTTATCCTTCATATTCATTGATCTTATTTTTACAAGTTTATTTCCTAAAACTCTGTTCATGTTGGTATGTAATTATTGGACAAATAATTGATAGGTTTACTTGTTTATGTTCTGAGTATTATGACTTGCTCTGATATTCTGTTATTTTGAATATTGATGATTATCATGGTCTGATGTTGATATTCTGATGTTTTTTTTAGGTTAAGATGTCTCTTAGCTCTGATATCCTTGTTTTCATAGCTCTAATAATCTAACTTTGATGATTGGTGGAAATATATATGTTCTACTTTGTCTGCAGGTATAATGATTGGTACATGTTGTACTTGTGCCATTGTTCCTTTTGCTCTGATATGTTCTTACATCTTGCTCTGATGAGTGCTCTGATGAGTTTCAATGTAATACACAGATGCTCTGATATGTCATATGCTCTGATATATTTTATATTATACTTTGACAAGTTTTATGCAGACTGAAGTTTCTCAAACAAATGAAATTGTTTGATGATGATTCGATTCTTGATAGCTACAAAATGGTTTGACACTTAGTAGTGCAGCTGATATGATTATGAGCTCTATCATGCACAGTACCTGATGTATTTGGTATTTCAGGTGTGTTGTAGCAGAAAGATCGAATGGGGGAGATTGTTGATGTTGCCAATGATGTTACAACATTGGTTACAACATCAGTATTCGTCCTTTCTTCTTAACCACTAACACTTCTATGTTCAATGTTGTCTTTGATGTTGTTGACTGCAGGTTGACGATCTAATTTGTTCTGCAAGATTTCAGAAGGTTCCACAAGCTTCAAGAATCGAGTAGAATGGACTAGATCATGCAGCTGTTTTTCAGAGATCAAAGAAGACCCACTAAGTGGCAGTTACAAAGATAATGGAAGAGTGGATTGAAGAGTTTCTAGATCCTTCAAGGAGGCTCTAGTAAGGCATATACAAAGTCTATAAATAGAAGATATTGGTGTTCACATCAATTGCCAAATATAGCTATATATCGTGTGCCGTCTTTAAGCAACAACCGAGCATCAACTGTAGAGTGCGTGAGTGCATCCGGAGTGAAAGGGTTGTTGTTGTGAATTTTGTTTTACCATTAGAGTGTAATTGTAGGGTTTACAATACCTCGAGTTGGTGCTAGATTTGTTCTTAGAATAGATCATTTGGTAGTGTAGAAATACACCTAGCCTTTTAGATCATATGTTTGATCTTGTTTCAAGAGGGTCGATTTGTGAACCTATTTGTACTCATTATTTTTGATAAATAGTGATTTTGGCCATAGGGCTTCACAATCTATATTGATATAGATTGTGTAAAGTCTTATTATAATTCGTGTGTTGTGTTTCAGAGTCTTCCGATGTTTCTGTCTTTTGAATGTTACTTTGAGTGTTACAACATTCAGTGTAACATTACCCTGATTTTACTAAACACAATCCCGAAAAACACACTCTCAGTTAGTATCCTTTTAGTAGAAACTGCTGTTAAAACCTGCACTAAAACAAAATAAACATGGAATATATTATTGAAAGTAAAGAGTGTGAGCTTAGAAGCTCATTATTTAACAAGTTGCTCCGTAACCGCTCTACACAAGTTTGTTACGGTGACATGTGGAGCTCTTGAATAAAATGCCTCCTAACTAAATTGTGTGAATTAAATAACAAATGAATTATGTAATTCAAATGGGAGACAGTTTACCTTTATTGACTTCAACAACTATATATATATATATATATATATATATATATATAATTGAAAATTTGTGAATAAAGTTAAGTTAAAATTACTTCATACAATAATCAAATAGAAATAGAAATAAAACCGAAATAGAAAAATAATCAAAATATTTAACATAATAAATCAAAGTCGAACCATTTTAGGACATAAACGATCTTAAGATGAATCGAATTTTTTATTTTGGTAAAAACTGAAAAGAAAAAAAAATTAATTATTAAATTAAACAATTTTAAAGACACGTGTCAATTTTTTTAAAAAGAAATTCAGAAATTAAATAACACAACAATGGTATAACTTCTACACTACCATATACATTAATAGTTCACGTATAATGTATATATTTTCTATATACTAAAAGTGAATCACCCTCAATGGTAGCTTTATTTCAAATCTCTGAATTTCCGTGAGAAGTTATTTATAGTACTATTATTAGTTTTTTAATTTTTTAATTCAATCATTCATTTTTTTTAACGAGCAAATGGTGACTCGAACCCATGACCTCACGGCGTATTATTATTAGTTTTTCAATTTTTTAACTTCAATCATTCATTTTTTAATTTTGACATTTACCTTCCATTTATCTCTTATCTATTAATTATGAATCATCCCATATTTATGTGGTTGCTATATTTAAAATACTTCATCTTCAAAATATATAATTAATTTATATTAAATGCATACTCCATAATTTATAAATTTATACTCCTTATTCTTTTTAAATATCACTAGCATGTAACTTGACGTACTATGTCTACACGAAATTGAAAATAATTTTGATTAATTAAATTATAAAAGTAATTTTTTTTTATAATATTATATGTGCATATTTTGATTCATTTCTTATTTTAAATTACTTCCTCTCATTCTTCTTAATGTCTTTTTAGTCTTTAAGAATATTTATATAATAAACATAATTATCATATTTTCTCCCCTCATTATATCATGACATATATACCCATAATAATTAATTTTCATGATCATTTAAATTTTCTTATAACATTAAATTTTTATAATTAAATAGTTATAACAATAAATACTATTGACTGAAAAAATTATTCACACAATCAAGGATGCAAAAGCGGCCTAGGCGGCCACCTGGCGCCCCAATTTATCTCTAATAGGTCATTATTGGCGTTTTCGGGCCTCGGTGCCACCATAGACATTTATTATACTAAATGTTGCAACTTGTTTACACTGAACCGTGTAATTATTTTTTCATATTAATAATTGCATGTTTAATTGTATATAAGTTGCATATTTTAACATAATAAGTTATTATTTCTAAAATGTACTATGAGTGCACGATGCACCTAAATGCATATAAGAATTAGCCATATAAATAAAATGAGGTAAAGTTGCACTTAGTGTAGAAAAAATAATAATATAGAATATAATATTAAGATATTTTATCACTGCTCTTGGAAAATATTCAATCTAACTTGCGAGAAGGTCTTTAATAAATGTTCAATTTATTACGGGACAAGCGAGCGTAAAAACTTCTAAATTTGTATACATAAATTGAAAGGCCAAGTCCATAAGGCCCATATGATTCCTTTTGTCTTTTTTTACTTGGCAAGTCAGTTGGGCTTTGACATTTACTTGTTGGACTGTCTTTCTGTTTAGATTGACTTGCCCAGTTTTAAATTTAATTATGAACCAAATGAGTACGAGTTGGTATGTCGTGAAATTTATTCACCATGAAACTGATTCATTTTTACACTTCAGTTATTACGATTAAACTCTTTAATAATATAAGTCACACTATTCAGTTATCAAGATTATAATCTCTGTTGTAATAAAAGTCACACCCTTTATTTTTATAAGTAATACTCCTTAACTAGTTTCATCATGAAACTTATTTACCCTATACTATGCCAACAAGTACTATGGATTTTAAAATTGACTCCATGTTATAAAGTTGTGAAAAAAAAAGGTAAGCATCACACAATTTTCGAGAACATATGAATTGTCGAGCTCCCAATACCACAATGTCTATACATCAAAGTGTATTTATATACATAAACTTCTATAAATCCGAGATAATTGGAGAGTTAATCATAGTTCACATTAACCTTTTTTTTTAAGTATTAGTATTATGAATATGAAATGTCATTGTTTAAAAATTAAATATTTTTTAATGAAATTTTATATGCATATAGTGACATCCAAAAAAGAGAATTCACGTGAACCATTCACAAGAGATTATTCTGAAAATTCAATTATTTACTCATGATTCTTTTGATATTTAGCCGTTCTGGTCTAATTTATAATAAATGGAAAATACTTATGTGAGACTGTCTAATAATAATACTGAACATAATTTGATTAATATTTTGCAAGGAATAAAATTATTTGTATAATACGAGTTTTCGCGGAAGTCTTTTTTTTTTCTTTTGAGCGAGATTTTTGCCAAAGTATGCCCGATGCATTGGCCACTCATTCTCAAATTCCAAGAAACTATACATAATCGATCTTAAATTATTATTAGATCTTATGATATCTCAAATTTTATTGGCAAAAATTTGTAAGAAACACGGTACAACCTAATACAAATTAATATTCATATTTTTTTTAAAATGTTAAAGCGTCAATTCTCATATTATATTTCATCTCATCGTGATCTCACACAAATGTTCTCAATTTTATATATGCATGTAATTATACACATTCCGAATCACCGTTAAAAAAAGGTAGAAATAAGACAGAAAACAATCTAACTCGATATGCCCAGAAAAAGTGTTCAAATTTTATTTAAATCTTCAAGATTTCTTTCGAATTCTGATTAAAAAAATTAAACTATAAGAATCGAATGTTATTATTTGAGAGGATTGTTCATGAAAAGAGCAAAAGTAGGAAAATGTTTTTTAAAAAAAAAAAAAAAAAGGATATAATATAAATGAAATGGGGTGTGTTTAGTGATGTATGTTAATTTTTAAATTTAATTAAGGTGTATTTTAAGAATATTTTTGTGTTTGGGGGTGGGGGATTTGTAGTGCATGGCACTCAATCTCATACACTCAAATTTTCAATTTACAGTTAAACCCATGTAAAGCTGAATGATTATTGAAGTAATAAATTAATAAAATAGTATGACAAAAAATTGTAATTTCTCGAGTTCACAGTGATTTTTTTTTTTTAATTATCGTTATTATGTATAAAGGTTGACATTATTTAAAAATAAAATATTTTTTAAACAATGATAATTTTTATAAATAACAGTACGTGATGTAATTCATATATAGACCTTAGTTCACGAATAGGGGTGTATGTGAGTCAAGTCAGCTCGCGAGAAACTCGTGCTCGACTAGTAAAAAGATCGAAATTGACTCGAGTATAATCGAATCGAGTCGAGTTCGAGCTACTCGAGTTCGAGCTCATAAATACTCAGCTCGAGAGGCTCACGAGCCTAGTCGAGCTTCACAGTAGTTACTATCATGCCATTAATTTCACTAAATACATATATTTATATTTTAATAATATATTTTATATTTAATTTATTAAATTATACAGGTAATCGAGTCGAGCTGAAGTCTATTAAAATTTTTATCGAGTCAAACTCGAACTTAAAAATTTAGGCTCTACCGAGTTTTAATCGAGTTTCGAGTTGAGTTCGAGCTTACAATTACTCGGCTCGACTCGACTACTCTCGACTCGACTTGACTGAGTTCACACCCCTATTCACGAAAGTGTTACTCGAATAATATATATATATCTACGTAATAAGACAAAACTGAAAAAGAGAAAACATGAAGAACATGCTCATGCAGAATGGACCAATCACAAGTAAGCATGGATGGTACGTAACTATATACCCTACCATATTAATTCACAAACAAAGAAAAGGGCTTTTAAGCAAAGGTTCCAAAAGCCAACCTCAGGTCAGCTTGTTTACATCATGACTACTTGTTCTTAGATATATCTACTATATCACATGAGTATTATAAATACTCAATCTTTAGATATAAATTGAATGAGTGGGTATCATGTATATTCAGGTGCACCGTGCACTTATAGAGTATTTTAGAATCGTGCAACTTGTTATATTGGAAAATGCAACTTGTTTATACTGAACCGTATAATTATTTTTTTATATTAATAGTTGCACGGTTTAATGTAAACAAGTTACATCTTTAAATATAATAAGTTGCACGATTCAAAACTTGGCCAAATTGAATATATGTGTGTGAATGAATTATGAATCAAACGCAAGATCCTCCATAAATGCACATGATCTTGTCAAATGTATATTATTCAAAAATAAAATACCAGCTGGATAAGGCTTAGTTAGCAATAAACTGATCACCAGATATCCTATGCATACCCTCGTCCCTCAAAAAAATATGCTTAAAGGACTGAAATATGTTTTATAGAAATGTAGATTTAGTACATTTATGAACATATTTTTTCTTATTTTTATCGTTCAATAATCACTTAATTACTCAAGTTATCATCATTATATATTACTCATAATCAATCATGTTAATTATAAATGGACTTAATCTACCTTTCCATATTTTAAAATATGTTTAAACCTTCTGAGCAAACTTTCGAGAGACGGAGCGAATAGTAAATAAAAAGTGTAAAATGATATATTGATATTTAGACATACCAATGTACTTATGAATTTCACTATTTCAAGTAGTAATTTTCAAGGAGACACTAATACAGATTTGAGCTTGGAGAACTGTTAAAAATGACCTTAGAGAGCGGTTATAACAGCTCTCCAAGTAACAGCTGTCCAAGCTTGGACAGCTGATAAAAAATCGATGTCCAAGATATTGCACTTGGACAACGGTTTTTAACCGCATTGCAAATTAAAACCTTAGACAGAGGTTTGTAACCGATGTCCAAGAATATTCACTTGGAGAGCGGTTACAAATCGCTCTCTTACCCCCTTTTTTATATATATATATATATATAATACACTTGGACAACGGTTAAAAACTGTTGTCCAATATATATATTTTTTAATTTTAATTTATATTTTTAAAATCCTGTTTATATAAAACCAAAACCAAAACTAAAAACCAAATTTTATACCACACGATAATATATATACGTACGTCCAATTAATATCAAAACTTCAAATAAATTAATAAACGCATACACATATCATGAAATAAATATTCGTCCAATATTAATACAACAAATTAAAACATGCATGAAGTATATCAATATAAATATAAATATATATATATATATATATATATATATAAGTAATATGCTACCAAAAGTTATCCCACTCTATCTATAATTATACAACAATCGATTGTAAAGGTACCCTGTCCAATCCATTTTCCATTTGTTCATTCTTTGTTTGGAGTAAGACTTAATCGGACGATCATAGACAAACTGCAAACAACGATCAATTAATCAATATAGTTAGATATATATAGTATGAATTTTTATTCAATTAATAATAATTTAAATAAATCGATAAATTGACTTACGTTGATAGGAATCGACGTTTGAGAAGCGCATATTATATCTTCAATATAACAACACACAAAATGTCCACAGTGATCGTTATCTCGTTGCCTCGGTACCTGTTGATTAGCAATTATAATCACATATTACAATTATAATTATTTTATATTAATTTGATAACTTAATAAATTAAATTTACCTTAACATTATTCCAGTTCACTTTATTGAAGTTAGCTCTTGAGCCTTGATTAGGAAGGCGACTCTGATACATCGTCATCACACTATTATTATTAGAATTAAAAAATAAAGTTAGATTAAATATGCATAATTTTAATTAGTAAAACAAATAATTATATTATAATATTAAAAATGAACTTACGCTTCCATGTACGAAGTGAGATCAGACCGATTTGAAGCCAACCCATTCGCAGCTGGATCCATAAAATATACACTTAATGTGCTCATATTTATGGCGACCAACACCCAATGATTCCTATATTATATTAAGAATATTAAAATTAACTGTAAATTTAGCATATGTGCAAATATCATATATATTATGAATATAAATTTTAACGAAATGTTTATTGTACTCACCCCATATTTGTTGGCCAAAAAATGA
Organism: Stenogyne calaminthoides; assembly: GCA_037126765.1. Taxonomy (NCBI): domain Eukaryota; kingdom Viridiplantae; phylum Streptophyta; class Magnoliopsida; order Lamiales; family Lamiaceae; genus Stenogyne; species Stenogyne calaminthoides. The sequence goes on from JBBCBC010000015.1 coordinate 23,230,269, forward strand.
GATGATCTCTGTCAGTATAACTCAGAATATGAGAAACTAACCACTCTATGGTCTGTGGCATATCAGCCATTAAGCAAGACACTTGGTGGGAGACGAAGGAATACATTCCACCTGCTCGAGGATCTCTAAAGAGATATACCTCACCCAAATATCTTTAACCAACATATATCCGCTAATTAATATTTAATTTGAAAATTAAACTATATATAGAAAGTAAATACTGAGAATTAATTAGTAAAAACATACCTGAAATAAAAGGCTATGCTCGTTGCACTCAACCACTGGTCGTTCACGACTTCAATCACATGCTCCCGAGCGATGTATTCTTCAATAGAATTCCGATGAAAGTAAGCATTCATCGGAACTGTGACCATATCGAAATTCATCGGAACTGTGACCATATCGAAATCAGAGGACTCCACTATCACTTGCACCGTATGCTGTATGGTGTAGTCGTGATCTAAGTGTCCAGGCAATGGATAACCAATTAGTCTGCGACCACCAATAGTGGAGTCCCTCGGTATCTCCCTCTGACTGGCTGTGACACCCTTTGATTTCTGTTTAGGCTTTTGTGGTGTCGGCAGTTTCTACAATCAATTTGCAACATTATTTAGAACGACAAATAAGATAATGAACTTTAATAACATATATTAAATTTACCTTCATGGTGAGAGAGACCAAGTTGGTCGGCCATTTGATGAAGTGTCCGACAACTGTTCCGACTGTGACAGCATCATCAATTGGTTTAGGCACTGGTGAATCCTCTTCTCCGATTACGGGTACATCGAGCGTGACCCTCACGAAACCAGGAGTGATGGGACTACCATGAATAACTCCATCGGAGTTATTGAGCAACGTTCTTGTAGCCACCAACCGAGTAGGATCCTCCAAATAAAGGAAGCATGAGGTCGATGACTGTTCGAATAAGATATTTAGTTAGAAAATTTTAATATATATACTAATCTTTAATTAAAATAAATGTGAGACACATCTGATACCTGCGGGACGTCGTTTCGAAGTGCCTCAATAAAATCATCCTTAGCATTAGCCGAAAACATAGCATCAGCGACACTATTTTCACAGCTTGCTCCACTCGAGGACATTTCGTGATGCGACAATCTCTCGGACCTTATCTGTTCCAACTCTTTAGCCATCTGGGCAACCTGTTCCGAAAGTATACCCACCATATTCATGGCTTGAAGAGCAGGTAACATGGCCAATGATGACTTCGTCAAGCCATATCCAACACTCCGTAAGCGGCCGAGATGCTCCTAATGACCTATAGCCCGTCCAAGTAGATCATCGGGACCGACAAAGCGGATGTCTTCGAGCGTCATGGTCTGAGACATACGCTCCTGAATTATAAAAGATTATTATTTAATCATTTGTTTAGAAATAATAGTTTGTAATTCAAAGACAAATTAATGGATAGCTTACCCCTTCTTCGATGATACGCTGTGCACTGGAATCGGGAATATCCCCGAATCGAGTCTTTCTAGTAGTTTGAAATAATTCAAAACGGGTAACAACAGGCTCACACTCTCCAGCTTTCTTTTTTTCTTATTTCAACGATAGTCATTAACGTGCCCCCTTATTAGATATATTAAAAGTGAATATAACCTTTGTTTGAAATTAAATATTAGGATTTTGATCTCACCAGATTTTCTCTTATGCATGCATAACCTTTGTTCGATCCACGATATCGCGCCTCCATCGACTTGGCTTGTTTGCGATTTTTCTCACTTCGTGACTACAGTGTAATAGAAATACGATAAACACTGAAAAGCATAGGGCATTAAATGATATTGATCAATTTTGCTGGAACTCATCATCCATAGATCGTCGCACAAACTCCTCCCAAAGATGGGGCCACCGCAGGGCAATTCTGATCGCCTCGGCGGACTAGCCGATTAAAGACCAGTATTCGGATCTCGTGCTTGACTTCTCAGCCAAGCCCGAAATTTCTTGGCGAATACTCCAGCTTGCGATAGTATTTGCTTCTTCTTTGAATAATCAAGGCCGAGAAATGTACTATGTACACATATAACATAACAATGTAGTAAATTTAGTAATCATACAACAACTTTCAATAAGCATAGAAAGACAACGTCTCACTCTGTTTACCGATTGCCTACCCATACTCATTGAATGATAACTGCAATAACATGTTATTTAATTAGATTCAACGATCAATCAATTTAATTACAATTTCAACTGTTCAATTGTAATAAAATTACCTGCACTTGTTTCCCCTTGCTACAAGCCCTCTTAATAGAAGCCATTGTGACTATACCTCTACTGCGCTTATCCCTAGAGTTGCTAGTGGTGGGAGCAGAAGTGTCACTCTATCTCAAGTCATCGGTATCATGTCGATCATCAGCACCATGATCTCCATCATAATCTCCACCATGATCTCCTAAATGTACTCCATCATCATCTCCGGGATATGGCAGATAAGACATGATCCTATAAAGCAGAATAAACAACATTTAATAAATAAAAAACAAACAATATTTAAGGAAGCAGAAGAAATAACATTCAATAAAGCAAAAGAAACAACATTCAATAAAGTCGTACATTTCTTTTTAGCACTTGTTTTTCTTTTACGTTTTTTGGTTGACTTTTCTCATTCATGACCATAAATGTTAACAAGATCGGGATTGCCATATTCATCCTCATCAATAATTATTCTCTGGTACGGGCGTGGATTTGCTAGATCATCGAAAGAGGGTACAAAATGAGTGAAGTTCTGAAAAGGATCATCGATTGGGTCAACATCTTCATCGCTAATCTGGTAACTACTGTTAAATTTGTTTGACAGAACCACGTTGGACCATTTCTTATTAACTAAGTCGGGGACATAGAAAATTTGTTGAGTTTGATTGGCCATTATGTAAGGGTCATCTTTGTATCCCACATTCTTCAAATCAACACGTACGAACCCAGATCTTTCAACCTGGACCCCGTTAGGGATCCTCACCTAACTGCACTCAAAGATTGGTTGTCGGTGAACAACATAGTCGAGTTTCCAAATGTTGACAATCTGTCCAAAGTAAGTAGTATTCGATTGATTCCCTACAGTTGTAGTAATGGACACGCCACTATTCTGCATTGTACTTGTGGCATCATGATCTCTGGTATAAAATGTGTATCTGTTAATAAGATAACACTTATACGAATACACATGTCTATCAGGCATTCTGGATAACCACTTAACTCTTTCATTCACTAATTCTTTATCCCGTGACAACATATTTGCTACATAACCATTGAACCAGTCAACAAACGTGCGATTGTGCTCAACTTCAATCCATGATCTATCTTTGGTGGGAAATATCTCAACAAGTGCTTGCATGTGCAGGTCAATAAAAGGAAGCACGTCGATCGTGTTGTGAAGTACGCACAAGTTCATCCGTGTTAGTTCCTCCATACTAACACTTACAGAGTGACCACCGGTAATTCCTTCACCATCCATCCTATTGGTGTACCGAGTAATTGGAAGTCCAATTGCATCGACATTCGGAATAAATTCAGACCAGTACTCGACTGCTTCTTCTACTAAATAGCATTCTGCAATGCATCCCTCCGGCCTGGACATATTCATCACATATCCTTTGAGCACTTTCATATATCTCTCTACACCATACATCCATCGATAATCTGGCGGGATCACACATCCTTGTCTCGTGTACCAAATGAACGGTTAGGTGAACCATTATATCGAAAAATGATGGAGGGAAATACATCTCAAGCTCACAGAGCGTCCCCACAATCTGTTTCTAAAAACCAAGCAATTTTCTAGGATCTATGACCTTGCTACTCATTGCCTTGAAGAACCAACATAACTTTGTTATGGTTATGCGCACATTTTCAGGCAAGATAGAACGTATTGCAATGGACAAGAAAGTCTCCATGATGACATGATAGTCATGCGATTTCAGATTCATCAGTCTCACGCCATCATCTGATACAAGTCTCTGTAGGTTGGACGAATAACCCTCTGGAACTTTTACATCCTTTAGCGTCTGAAGTAACTCTTTTCTCTCCTTCTTGGACAAGGTGTGTGCAACAGGAGGTAAGAACGGTTGACCACTTTCTCTAGGCACAGGTTTTAGTTCTTCTCTTATTCCCATATCAATCATATCCATTCTTGCATTGTAACCATCCTTGGACTTCTTATCAGCTAGGAGAGTATTGAGCAAACTGGCACAAACGTTCTTCTCAACGTGCATTAGATCAATGAAGTGTCTAACATACAACTCTTTCCAATAGGGTAATTGAAAGAAAATTGATTCCTTCTTCCAACCGCTAGTGGGGAAACTCTTTGCGAAGCTCTTTCCTTACTGTGTGTCGATATTCTTCATCTCATTCAATACATCTGAACCTGACAATAAACGTGGTGCTTCACATGTCTCGATTGTGCCATCGAATGCATCGGCCATAGTTCTGTACTTATGCGTTTGGTCCAACCACCTTCTATGTCCCATATAAACAGTCTTCCTACAGTGACTCAAGCGAATGTGATGTGTCTGCTTGGTACAACAAGGACATGCATCGGCCCCCTTCACACTATATCCAGATAGATTCCCGTAAGCGGGAAAGTCGTTGATAGTTCCAAACAGCATGACCTTCAACTTGAAATTCTCCTTTCTACAAGAATCGTACACATCGACACCCTCATCCCATAGGAGCTTCAAGTCCTCTATCAAAGGAGCCAGATATACATTTATGTCGTTACCAGGTTGTTTGGATCCTGATATCAACATAGACAACATCATGTAAGTGCGCTTCATGCACAACTCGGGTGAAAGATTATAAACTAACAGTATCACTGGCCATGTACTGTGGTTGGTACTTTGGATACCGAATGGATTCATTCTGTCAGTTGAGAGTGCAAGACGCAAGTGTCATGGCTCGTTGCCAAATTCTGGATGTCTGACATCAAATGTCTTCCACTAGGTTGAATCAGCAGGGTGACTTAGCATTTCATCTTTGATCCTATCATCATGATGCCAAGTTAAATTTCTAGCATCCACAGCGCTACTATACATTCTCCTGAATCTTGGTATTATCGGAAAGTACCACATCACCTTCGCGGGAGATTTATTTTTCTTATATTCCTTCTCCCACACTTGGGACATTCATCGAGTTCTGCATACTCCTTCCGAAATAAGATACAATCACCCGGACAAGCATGAATTTTCTGATGTGTTAATCCAATGGACTTGAGCATTTGTTTAGCATCATATGCTCTCGTAGGCAGTACATTTCCATCAGGTAATAGACCACTAACTGCTTCCAGTATACTTGTGAAGCACTGATCGGACAACTGGTGAGCTGCTTTTAGGTTGAACAATATCAACACAGCTGACAGTTTTGTTGCCTTCTCACACCCGGGCCACAGTGGTAATCCAGCAAAATCCCTTAACTTCTCTGACATATAAGGGTGATCTCGCAGATCACCGTCATCCCCACTCGATGTATCAACAGTCGGTACATTATCGAAAATATCCGCATCCACTGTATCTTCAAACCTAAAGTAAGTTCCTAGGTTGCTTGAGCTACATCTATATCTTGTTTCACCATGAGATGTCCAAATGGTATATGCTTTATCAATACCGTGAATCATCAAGTGGACGAACAAATTTTCTCGACCACTAACAGTTTTTCCATTCATACTTTTCCAACAAGGACATTGAATGTACCGATGGTCGGTGCAGTGTCTAATTGCATGATTACAAAACTCTTCCACTCCATTCCTATACTCATCTGATAATCGATATGCTAGAACCCACTTTCGATCCATATAGAACTAGCTACAGATGCCTATAGGAAAGACAGTATGAAGACTGTTTCTCAAGACAATGTATCTTAAAGTATTAAACCTAAAAGCATACCTAACTATACTTAATATACATTCATTTAATTTTCTAATGTATTCTAATGTACCATCATTAATCATCTAATTAATCATTAATCATCTAATTAAAGAAACACACTATTCATTCATCAAATTAATAACCAAAATATATCCTAATATATTAATACTAATTTATGCTTAAATTAATCTTCACACAAGCATATAAACACCTTGAGTGCATCAATTGTTCATCTCTAAAATTAGCATAAAAAAATCAAGTCAAGCCACACAATATATATTCATCTCTAACTCTAACAAAAATTAATTCAAGCCACTAACAACAATTAATCCAAGCTAGCTACTAACAACAATATAATTAAATCAACTTTAGTCACACACTAACAACAATTAATACTTTTGAATGAGACAACTAATACCTTTGAATGAAACGTCTAATACTTTTTAATGAAACAACTAATACCTTTAAATGGAACACCTAATAAATGCTTTGAATGGAACACCTAATACTTTAATGTTTAAATGCCTTGAATGAAACACCTAATACTTTTTTAATGAAACAACTAATACCTTTGAATAAACATCTAATACCTTATTATGAAACAACTAATACCTTTGAATGAAACAACTAATACCTTTGAATGAAACACCTAATACTTTTTTATGAAACAAACTAATACCTTTTAATGAAACACCTAATACTTTTTAATGAAAAAACTAATACCTTTAAATGAAACAACTAATACTTTTGAGTGAAACAACACACAAATTGATAACCAACCAACCAAACAATACACACATTTTCAAGAGCATTAATCATATCCCAAAAATTAAATTAAACAATCTAACAAAAATTAATTCAAGCCACTAACAACAATTAATCCCAAACATATATATATTCCAACAATTAATCCCAAACATATATAAACACATTTATATATATATCCTAAACATATATATATACATATTGTAATTAATATATATATATACAAAATAACATATATATATAAAAAAAATACCTATATATGGAGGAGGAAGACGGCGACGGCGGTAGGGGATGGCGGCGACGGCGGGAGTGGTAGGGGAGGGCGGCAGCGGCGGTAGGAGAGGGAGGGAGGAGGGAGCGCGAGCGCGACGGCCGGGGACGATTTGGGGGAGAGGGAGGACCAAGGACGGCGACAGAGGCGATTTATGGAAAATGTGGGTTGGAGGAGGAGGGTGACGGCTCGATTTGTGGGAGAGGGAGGAGCTACGACGACGGCGGTGATTTTGGGGGAGAGGGAGGAGGAAAACCAAATTGGGGGAAATGAGAGGGCTACGCGATTTCGTTCTGTATTAAATTTCTGAAAATCGCTTGAAGAGCGGTTCAGAACCGCTCTCCCTTGCAGAGCGGTTCGAAACCGCTCTCCCTTGGAGAGCGGTTTCGAACCGCATTTTAATGTTATTTTTTTTTTATTAAAAACCGCTCTCCAAGCTCGATTTTGGAGAGCTCTTTTTAAAAGGGCTTTTCAAGTGGAGCTGTCCAAGCTCAAATGTGTAGTAGTGAGACACGTGAGTCTAAAGAAATAGTGTGTTACAATGTATTAATTGTTGGAATTTATAAGCACGTAAACAAATAAACATGCACAACGGAATTAACAATTCACCAACAACGAATTATAGATTGCATAATTAAATAACGAAATACGTAAACGAAAATCTTACAGTGCTTCATAAGCTATTTCCTCCACTATGGTTATCCACGTAATTCTTGTTCACAGATCCGCACAGATTTGCCGGCGTTGAATACATGTCAGAAAAATTCTACACTAGAGATTTTAAGGAGAAATATTCAAGAGTTAATAATGAATTCTCAAGGACTCATATATAGGGGGAACCCAGCTTAAATCTTAAGCTATATTATTTAGGAAATAAAATCCCTAATCTTCCAAATCAAATCCCATAGAATTTGATTTCCATATATATAAAATCCTATAATAATATTCCATATATTATTTGGGATTCCAATTTAATTAAATCTAATTTAATTAAATAGTAATAATAATTAATTTGAAATATAATTATTATTAATTTTTCATAAATTTAATATTAAATTCAATTTAATATTTAATCAATTAAAATCTGTAAAAGGAATTACTTGTTGTGTGACCCATAGGCCCTCATATATCGAGCGATTAGTCACACTAACGCTCTTAATTGAACCCTAGACAATAAATCAGGCATTCTCAATATATGAGGTACGTTGCGAGGAAACGTGCAACTACCTGTAACGAAAATATGGACTATTGTGATTATGTCCTTTCATTCGCAAATGCCCGATTAAATCTTGAACATGATGAAGTGTCTATCCAAATAATTTAATCATATTTTTTCATTACACTAATTGATCTCGTTTGTCACATTTGGTCACAAAGTCCAAACGTGGAGTGCATTTGCCAATGACTAACGATCCAATTAGTATGAGAAGATGAGCACTCTCTCTAAATACACATTGATAAATGAATCCTATTCTTGGCTCAACTACCATGCACACGTACTTCGTGATGAACCCAATCCATGTCATATCTACCCATTAAGGGTGCAAGTGTCGGTCATGTTTCAAATTGTTGGGATAACATATGCCAGGATCTATCGGGATGACCTCATTAACACAAATTTAAATTAACAACTATTACTAGCATGAATTTACCTAAGTGAATTCAAATAATAATTAATCCAACAACAACATGCAAATAATATTTCACATAAAAGATCCTAGCATGCGGAATTTCTAGGAGTTTACGTAAACATACCCGTTGGAGAGAATCGTTGAGACGGACAGGATCAAGTAACTAGCTACCAACCAAAAGTCCTTCTCAAGTATTCCTAAGTCCTCGTTCAATGACCCCGGTGGAAGGCCCTCCAGTTGAACAATTTATAAACAAAGGGAAAATAAAAAATTGTTGCATCACCTTTGTGGATTTCTAATATTTCCAGCACATGGAATTGTATGGGATGAAAAGAATTCATCCCCTTATTTATACATAGGGGGATGAAAATTAGGGCAACCAGAGATTGGGAAAGATCTTTTCTTGATCTCCAAGAAATCTTGAATATATCCCATATATTCTTCTTTCCATGTGTTATTTTTCCGTAAAAATCTCACACCCTTATTTAGCCCTTATTTTCGAAAATTTAAGGGGAATAATTTCAAGATTGGATCTTTCTTGAATTTATGAGATATTCTTGTATTCAAAAATACATATCTTTTTCCATAAAATCTTTCCAAGAAAATCAAGAAAATCTTTCATTCCCCTTATCCCCTATTTTTCAAAAATTCCCATTAAAGAGACCAAGTGAGAGATTTCTTGAATTAATGGGATAATCTTGTATTCCAAGAATACTTATCTTCTTTCCATAAAATCTTTTCAAGAAAATCCTTCTCCCTCTTTCTTTAATAATTTCGAAAATTTTAAGGAAAATAATGCAACATTTATTTTTAAGCACCTTTTATTTATTGGACTTTAATTTGGGCTACTTGATGAGCCTTTAGGAGAATTAAGATGGACCTTCCAATGGGCTACTAAATTCCAATATTGAGCCACAATATAATTCAGCCCATTAATATTAATTAATGCCACTATATAATTAATATTGCACTATCCAACTTAACCCATATTACAGTAATATGGCTCTCGGTTATTATTTCCCGTGTTTAAGATTATTTAGTCCATTAATTAATTAAAATACTGAAAATTTTTATATTAATTAATATCTTTATCCTTGGAGTAAGTACATCTCAGTTTTTTTATCCATACCGGAAAATTAATTCCACTTGCAAGATTTGGTATGCTAAAGGTTCCGAGCCCACCAAGGGGACCAATCACGCAAGACTTTGCAAGCACACAATTCTCTATATTAATCTTATCAATTGTCGTACAATTAATATTATTGCCCAAGATATAGGGTATCGAAGTCGCAATGATTCTCTTTTCATTTATAAGTCAAAACAATAACTACTAATCGCACACAGTCCTTATTTAGTGATAGAGATTATAGGGTAACTCTTCATCACATCAGTCAGTGCGAATGAGTTTATCTTCTCTGTAGGTCCTCTTCAGCTCATCAAATGCACTAGTGTAATCTCTTGGTCAAGACAAGTCAATCTGCGCCTTACACATCAACTTCTACCAATAGAGTTTGGGTCTATCTAAGTTGTGAAACACGCACTAGTTTACAAGGGACGGTTAACGTGATCTTCTGTGATCTGGTATCACCACGTTAACTACAATGTAACTACGTGCTATTATATGAACGGTTTGCAATAAATATATATAACATTCAATCATATTTAAAGCAACAGTGATAAATAATTTATTTCAGTAAATAAGTTTTAATACATAAGTTATACAAAGTAAAAGCATACTTTCACGTATAACCCCAACACAAAGTTCACCACTCCATACATGTCGTGCGTATTGACCTCAAGTCAGAGGAATATCATATCGGTCCCACTAATCGAGACACCCGTAGACACATATGTGGAATAAAATCAAATTATTTCTCGGATGGGTATACCAATACCCTCCAAGGTATTTGTGCATCCATCACGAGATACCTAGTATCTCGTAGTAAGTAAGAACTACTACACTCTTTAAGAGTATGATGCATATCGCACACCAATCTCAAATGCATCATCAATATCACATTCTTGATGATTCTTGATTGGGGCTATTTGAGAACTATGCCTAAGTCATCTAATGTCTCACATCCTTAATGACAACATTGGTCCATGGGAACACATATAAGAATAAATACAAACAATCAAATATAATATTCGAACAAGTGTATTGCCATACATCACAAAACGTTTTAACACCTCTATTTCTATGGATCTCGATCCCTAGAATGTATTAGGCTTCACCAAGATTCTTCATCATGAAGGTCTTTGACAATCAATCTTTAACAGATTGCATCAACAGGATATTGTTTCTCAAAATCAATATGTCATCAACATATATGATTATGAAAATGATATTCTTCCCGCTGCATTTTCGATAAACGCAAGGATCTTTCGAATTTCTGATGAAGTCAAAAGATTTTATGGCTTCATCAAATTGGATGTTCCAACTCTTAGAAGCTTGCTTCAATCGATAAATGGATCTCTTTAGCTTGCATACTAGATTAGAGTTTGTCTTAGATACAAAACCTTCCGGTTGAGTCATAAACACTTCCTTATCAATGTTTCCATTGAGAAAGTCTGTTTTGACAACCATCTGCCAAATCTCATTATCATGGTGTGCTGGTATCGAAAGTAAAATTCGAAAGGACTTGATCTTAGCAACTGGTGAAAAGTTCTCGTCATACTCAATGCCCTCACGTTGACTATAACCTTTCGCCACCAACCTAGCTTATAGGTTTATACTTTGCCATTTGCATCGGTCTTTCACTTGAAGACCCATTTGCAACCTATGAGTCTAACCTCTTTAGGCAACTCAACCAAGTCCTAGACTTGATTGGTGTACGTTGAGTCCATCTCGAATTTGATGGCTTCACGTCACTTTCCTAAATTAATATCTGATATTGCTTCAGAGTAAGTATTAGGATCGTCTTTATCCGGTATATTCACACCATCGAGTTCCTCCAAGAGGTAACTGTAGTATCTGATGGGCGGATTACGATTCCTAATTGACCTACGGAGTTGTGGTTGTTCAGGCTGTGCATTCTGATTGTGAAAATTTTGTGGTACATCGATTTCATCAATGTCCGGAGAGTCCTCAAGAGCAACACTTTCAAATGCTTCTTGGGCGGGAGTTTGAACTGTGTTGTTCTTATTCAACCCACTTGGAGGATCTTGCACTGGTAAGCCCACTGGCTGAAAAAGGATCACCTAGTGATAGACTCCCACCGTGAAAGTCGATGAATGCTCCAACTGATTCCTTATCACATTGATTTGACAAGACATCAGTTTCTTTGTTAATGTGTGGTTCTTGAATTTCTTCAAGTTCTACCGTCTTACAACTTTGTTCCTTGAAGACATAATCTTCTTCAAGGAATCTAGCCTGCCTAGAAACAATCACTGTTTTTTTCTCAGGTTGATAGAAGTAATATCATTTAGTTTCCTTAGGATATCCCACAAAAGAACTCTTTTCACCTTTGGATTCCAACTTATCATTCAACATCTTTTTCACAAACGCGGGGGGAACCCCACGTCGTGATATGTGAGAAAGTTGATTTCTTACCACACCATAGTTCGTATGGCGTATGCTCAACTGATTTAGACAGAATCCTATTCAGAATGTAGATTGAGGTTTGGAGTGTGTAACCCCATAAGAATGTTGGAAGAGAGGAAAATTTCATCATGGGCCTCATCATATCTAACAAGGTACAGTTTCTCCTTTCGAACACACCGTTCATCTGAGATGTTTCGGGAGGAGTCCATCGTGATTGAATTTCATGCAACTTTAAGTAATCAGTGAATTCATGGCTAAGGTATTCACCTCCTCGATCCGATCAAAGAGTCTTGATACTCTTACCAAGTTGTTTCTCCACTTCAGCTTTAAACTCCTTGAATTTCTCAAATGATTCGGACTTGTGCTTCATAAGATACACGTATCCGTATCTCGAGAAATTGTCAATAAAAGTGATGAAGTAGCCGAAGTGACCCCTAGCTAGAGTGGACAATAGTCCACATACATCACTGTGGATCAACTCTAGAACTTCTTTGGCACGAACCCCTTTCCCAGAAAAGGGTTTTTGATCATTTTGCCCTTGTGAGAAGATTCACAATTACCATAAGACTCGAAGTCGAATGGGGTCAAGCAGTCCAACTTCCTTAACTTTACAATTCTTTTCTCGTTTGCATGAAAGTCTACAATGCCATAAGTAAGTTGAGTTTTCATGATTACTAAGTTTGATTTTTTTATTTTATATATTAAGAACATTATATCCACAATTTAAAAAAATATAAACCATTCGATAAAGTGACATTCCCATAAACATCACTACCACTAAGCAAAAAATAACAATTATTGTTTGCAAAATGGAAGGAAAAACCCTCAATGTCTAACATTGGAACATAAATAATGTTTTTTAGTAATCGATGGAACAAAATAACAACTATTAAGTTCTAATCTAAACTCAGAGTGTAAGTCTAAGACATATGTCCCCACACGTTCAACAACAACTCTTGCTCCATTCCCAACGACCCAGCCTAACTGCCTCGATGTCCTTGAGACCCTGCACATTAGTGTTAGTGTTAGTGTCCTAGAGACAATCCTTTGTATGGACATAATACTAAGATAATATTCAGCGTTTGATGTAGTTCCACTATATGTGTCTATGCGATACTCCTTTGACTTGAGGTCAATACGCACGACATGTGTGGAGTGATGAACTTTGACCATGACCGACCCTTGCACCCTTCCATGGGTAGATATGTCTTGGATTGGGTTCATCACAAAGTGCATATGCGTGGTAGTTGAGCCAAAAATAAGATTCATTCCTCAAAGTGGATTTAGAGAGAATACTCATCATCTCATCATAATTGGATCAAAGTCATTAGCCAATGCACGTCAACTTGGACTTTGTGGCCAAGTGTGACATAAGTGATCAATTAGTGATTGAAGATAATATGATTAAGTTATTTAAATAAACACTTCATCATGTTCAAGACTAATCGAGTATTCATGAATGAAAGGAGGAAATCGTAATAGCCCATGTTTCAGTTACAGGTAGTTGCACGTTTCTCGCAACGTACGTCATATATTGAGAATGTCTGATTTATTGTCTAGGGTTCAATTAAGACCGTTAGTTTGACTAATCGCTCGATATATGAGGGCCTATGTCGCAACAAGTAACCCTCGTGTACGGATTATAGTTTGTTGATTAAGTATTAAATTTTATGTAATATTTAATTTATGGATAATTAATAATATATTAATTTAGAATTAATTATTATTACTGTTTAATTAAATTAGATTTAATTAAATAAGATCCCAAATAATATTATGGAATATTACTGTAGGAAAATATCCGTAGGGAAAAACATATCTTTGAGATTTGTTTTGCAAGATTAGGAATTATCTTCCTAATAAAGATGGCTTATGATTTAAACCAGTCTCTCCCTATATATATATGACTCCCGGGATTCGTTATAAAATACAACAAGAAAACCTAGTTTCTCCATAAAATCTAGAATATGAATTTTCCTAGCAAATTATGTCTAAGATTCAACGCTGGCAAATCTGTGCAAATCTGTCCACGGGGATTACGTGGATACCGTAGTTGAGAAATCTGTTATTGAATTACTGTAAGATTTCTCATTATGATTAATTGTTCTTGTTTATGTAATTAACTGTTCGTTTTTTGGTGAACTATTTAATTTCGCTGCGCATGTATTACGTATTTACGTGCGTCTATATTCCAATAATTAGTACAAATGTGTGAGCCACAACCGGTATTTAATACCAAGCAGTTAGAATTATTTATGGACATGTTTATCTCAATAACAAACATACCTGTTCTAGTGGCTGAAGCACCTTGTGCCTCCTTCTCACCTGCCAGAACCTTACAGTCCTTCTTCCAATGCCCCTTTTCTGCTTGCAGTGGAGGCATACATCCTTATCGACCGGCTCTTTCTTTTCGACTCCATCCTTAGCTTTTATGAAGTTGGGCTTAGAGCCCTTCTTCCTCTTACTCCTTCTCTTCTTCTTGCCCTTCGAGGCAAAGGAAGTGGAGGCACTGACCATGAGCACGGGTTTTTCCTTAGCAGTGGAAGACTCAAAAATCTTGAGCATGTTATGGAGCTCCGGCATAGTCGCTTCCATCTTATTCATATTGAAATTCACTACGAAATTCGAATATGAATCGGGAAGAGACTAGAGGATAGCATCGACCAAAATATTGGTCTTGATCTCGATGCCCAAACGATCAAGTTTCTCGATCAAGCCTATCATCTTCAGCACATGAGGTGAGACTTTCTCTCCTTCAGCTAATCGACATTTGAACAGATCTCTCATCACTTCATAAATCTCAGAACGAGATTCAGAATCAAAGAGATCATTCACATGCTTGAGCATCTCGAAGGGACCCATCTTTCATGTTGCCTTTGCAATTCAGGAGTCATGCCTAACAACATAACACACTGAGCCTAGGAAGCATCCTCTTGATGCTTCTTTTGGGCAGCAGCGTCAAACATTTCAGCCTCTTCAGTACCAGCCTCAAGGGTAATAGGGATTGGTATGTCCAACACGTACTCAATCTTTTCTTGCCTGAGCACCAAACGAACGTTTCGGTGCCAGTCCAGAAAGTTTGGTCTAGTCAATTTGTTTGTTTCTAAAACACTTCTTAGCGACAAGTTATTCATTTCAACAATCCTAGAGAAATAAAATAAATGGGAATTAAAACACACAATTCCTATGATCAATGTTCAGCAATCAAAATAAACATGGCTTTTATATTTATTTTGTCTCCATTATTTTCACATACTCAACGACCTCATCGGAAGAGTAAGAATTTATATCAATTATAAATTGTAATGAACTAGGATCTATATTCTTATTATTATAATATCTGCTTTGGCTGATTACTGTAATAATAAAACTGGCAGGTCTCTAAACCAATTGCAACACTGCAATTCCTAGTTGATTGAATTTAGTTCAATTGGATGTCCCTGAACGTTTGTTTCCCTGCTTTGGCTGGTGAAATAAAATTAAGTTGGTTTACAACCATCGAATGAAGACATTACATGTCCCTATAAAAGTCCCGTTAGATGTAGATCCGAGCAAAAGACTTTGGTCTTAAATACCTATTGGAACGAAATATTTGGTTTACTTTTAATTTCGATGGAAGACATCGTTTTAATTTAATGAAAAATCATATTTTAGTGAGGAACATTTTAAATCCGGGGTATTAATTACTTAATCGAGATCCAACATGGTTCCTATATCACATTTGAGCAATTATTGGGCGCCGCCTACCCAAACATGACATATACGGACTAACAAATATTGGGCGTCATCTACCCAAACATTTAATAAGGTCGGAAAAGTATTGGGCGCCGCCTAACTAAATAGTTATTATGCGGTCAATAAACGTGTTAACAAATTATTTAAATAAGCTAACCAAGTGGAACTTTTAATAATTATCAAAATTATTAAACAAAAATTCAAAATCCAATTTTAATTTTATTTAACCAATTTCAATCAATTATTAAAATATATTTAATCTAATTAATTAATCGTTGGTCCAACCAATAATCCAATTTTAAAATTAAAACTTTATTATTAATTTTTAAAATTAAATTTTAATTTATTTTGTCAAGGTCTCATGTGTAAATTCCCCAAATTGTACGGTAGGGCCTGCCCAAAATTCAATTTCGGCATAGTTCTTCCCCTCATCACTGTCCAGTTTCCAAAACTGTTTCCAATCGGGTCAACCAGCATCAACCAAAACCATCAAATAATTCATCATAGTTCATCAGAATTATTCAAAATAACTCATAGAACATGCTTAACCATCAGCGTTTGATTAATCACAGTTTTAATCAGTCCAAACAACCCAATCGAAATCAATAGGCAACATTATGCAAAAATCCAAAAGGAATGAAACATCAATCGGTGCGGTCGTCTTGTAGAAAGTCCTGTCGCCGCCGCCGCTAAGCGCGTCTGAAAGCGACTCACCACCTGCTGACGAAATAGAGGGGGACGCTTTCGGCCATTTCCCCATCGAATCGAGTTCAATCAGAAGGGTTCAGCCATGAAATCGAGCGATTCGGTGGTGCGCTGTTGGGATAACATTTGCCAGGATCTATCGAGATGACCTCAATAACACAAATTTAAATTAACAATTATTACTAGCATGAATTTACCTAAGTGAATTCAAATAATAATTACGCCAACAACGACATGCAAATAAAATTCACGTAAAAGATCCCAGCATGCAGAATTTCTAGGAGTTTACGCAAACGTACCCGTTGGAGAGACAATCTGAGATGGACAGGATCAAGTATCTGACTACCAACCAAAAGTCCTTCTCAAATATTCCCAAGTCCTTGCTCAATAACCCGGTGGGAAGTTCTCCGATGAATGATTTATTAAACAAAAGAAAAAATAAAATTGTTGCACCACCTTTGTGGATTTCTAATATTTCCAGCACATGGAATTGCCATAGGGATGAAAAATTCATCCCCTATTTATAAGAAGGGGGTGGTCGAAAATTTGGAGTCCAATTAGGGTTAGGAAAGATCTTTTCTTAATCTCCAAGAAATCTTGAATATATCTCATATATTCTTCTTTCCATGTGTATATTTCCACAAAAATCTCACACCCTTATTTACTCCTAATTTTCGAAAATTTCAAGAAGATTTGCAAGATTGGATCTTTCTTGAATTTATGAGATATTTTTGTACTCCAAGAATACATATCTTTCTCCATAAAATCTTTCCAAGAAAATCAAGAAAATATTTCTTCCCTTTCTTATTCAAAATTTTCGAAAATCTCCTATTAAAGAAACCAAGTGGGAGATTTCTTGAATTTATGAGATAATCTTGTATTCCAAGAATACTTATATCCTTTCCATAAAATATTTTCAAGAAAATTTCTTCTCCCTCTTTTCTTTAATATTTTTGAAAAAAAATAAAATATTAGGCAACAATCATTTATTTTATTTTAAGCACCTTTTATTTATTGGACTGTAATTGGACTACTTGAGGGGCCTTTAGGAGAATTAAGATGGACCTTCCAATGGACTTCTGAATTCCAATATTGAGCCACAATATAATTCAGCCCATTAATATTAATTAATACCACTATATAATTAATATTGCACTATCCAATCTTAACCCATATTACGGTAATATGGCTCCCGATCATTATTATCTGTGTTTAAGATTATTTAGTCCATTAATTAATTAAGCCACTGAAAAGCTTTATATTAATTAATATCTTTATCCTTGGAGGAAGGACAACTCAACTTTATTATCCATACCGGAAAATTAATTCCACTTGCAAGATTTGGTATGATAAAGGTTACGAGCCCACCAAGGGGACCAATCACGCAAGACGTTACAAGCACACAATTCTTTGTATTAATCTTAGCAACCGTCGTACAATTAATATTATTGTCCAAGATATAGGGTATCGAAGTCTCAATGATTCTCTTTCCATTTATAAGTCAAAGCAATAATTACTAATCTCACACGGTCCTTATTAAGTGACAGAGATCAGGAAATCAACAACCACTGAGGTCTAACTCTTCATCCCATAAGTCAGTGCGAATGAGTTTATCCTCTCTGCAGGTCTGCTTCAGCACATCGAATGCACTAGTGTAATCTCTTGGTCAAGACAAGTCAATCTGAGACTTACACATCAACTTCTACCAATAGATTGTTCGGGTCTATCTAGGTTGTGAAACACGCACTAGTTTACAAGGGACTGCTAACGTGATCTTCTGTGATCTGGTATCACCACGTTAACTACAATGTAACATGTGTTATTACATGAACGGTTTGTAATAAGTATATATAAATCCAATCATATTTAAAGAAACAATGATAATTAATTTATTTCAGTAAATAAGTGTTTAATACATAGGTTATATAAAGTAAAAGCATACTTTCACGTATAACCCCAACAATCTCCCACTTATACTTAAAGTCTTCTTTTAAGTATATCACAATACGTCTAATGTATTATACAGTGACATCTAATGTCACCTACATCAACCTAATAATATATCTCCCACTTAAACTCAAAGCAGATTGACAACACTCTTGGCACCCATTCCTTCCACATGTCTCTCGAATGTTAACAGAGGCAAACCCTTTGTGAATGGATCAGCTAGGTTGTCTTCCGACGCGATCTTTGCCACCTCTATATCTCCTCTCTTAACGATTTCTCGTATACGATGGTATTTCCTTTCAATGTGTTTGCTGGCCTTGTGGGCTCTCGGTTCCCTTGAATTTGCAACTGCTCCGGCATTATCACAGAACACCGTGATGGTGCTGGGCAAATTCGGAACAACGTCCAAGTCTACTAGAAAGTTCTTGAGCCACACCCCTTCTTTCGATGCTTCTCAAGCAGCTACATATTCGGCTTCCATGGTAGAATCTGCGATGCATTTCTGCTTAACGCTTCTCCATGTTACAGCTCCTCCCCCCCAGACAAAACACACTACCCGAGGTAGATTTTCTGGAATCTATATCTGATTGGAAATCTGAGTCCGTGTATCCGACTGGAAACAAACTGTCCGACTGATAAACCAACATTCTATCTCGAGTTTTTTTCAGATACTTTAGAATGTTCTTTACGGCAGTCCAGTGTTGATTTCCGGGATTACTTTGATATCTTGCTACCATGCCAACGGCATAGCAAATATCCGGTCTCGTGCACAGTATTGCATACATAAGACTCCCTACTGCCGACACATAAGGAATGCCTTTCATGTCATCTATCTCCCCTTGTGTCTTGGGACACATATCTTTCAATAGATGGATTCCGTGCCTGAAGGGTACAAAACCTTTCTTGGAATCTTGCATGCTGAATCACTTCAAAACAGTGTCTATGTATGAAGCTTGCGATAAGCCGATCATTCTTTTCTTTCGATCTCTAGTGATCTTGATCCCAAGAATATGACCGGCTTCCCCTAAGTCCTTCATATCAAACTGTTTTGACAGCCATACCCTTACGTCTGATAAAACCTTTACATCGTTTCTAATGAGCAGAATATCGTCTACGTATAGTACTAAGAATACCAAGGCAGTTCCGTCACACTTCTTATACACACAACTTTCAAACTTGTTTTGATCAAACCCATAAGACTTGATTACATGATCAAAACATTGGTTCCAAGCCCAAAATGCTTGCTTTAGTCCATAAGTGGATTTCCTCAACTTGGAAACAAGGTGTTCTTGGCCTTTCGCAATGAAACCTTCGGGTTGTTGCATATAGATTTCCTCGTCAAGACTCCCGTTAAGGAAAGCTATCTTGACATCCATTTGCCAGATCTCAAAATCAAGATGCGCAGCTATTGCCAAGAGAATACGGATGGACTTAAGCATGGCTACAGACGAAAAGGTTTCTTCATAAACGATACCCTCATTTTGAGTGTATCCCTTTGCCACAAGCCTAGCTTTAAAGGTCTCGACCTTTCTGTCCAGTCCTCTTTTTCTCTTGTAGACCAATTTGCATCCAATGGGTTTTACCCCACTGGGTGGTTCCACTAGCTCCCACACTTGATTATGATCCATCGAGCCCATCTCGGCTTCCATAGCAGTTTGCCAGGATTCAGATTCCTTATCTTGGACCGCCTCCTTGTAGGACCAGGGGTCTGATTCATTATCCCCGGGGACTAAATCCGAAAATTCTCCTATCCCCATGAATCTCTCAGGTTGTCGAACAACCCTCCCACTACGTCGAGGTTCCGGTTGTGTCGGTGTGACGCTTGGTATATCAACTTGTACAGTTGGTATAGGAGTTTGCCCTCTTATTTCTTCTAAGGTAATCTCACTTTTGGGCTTTCTTTTGTTCATAAAGTCTTCTTCCAAAAATCTAAAGTGCGTACTTATTACCACCTTTTGATCTTCGGGACCATAGAACATACACCCTTTCGTTCCCATGGGATATCCTATAAACAACCTTAGTTCTGAACGTGCATCCAACTTACCGGCTTCCTTGTCTAGCACGTATGTCGGACACCCCCAAATCCTAAGAGGTCTCAGACTGGGCTTGTGCCCAGTCCACAACTCTTTAGGGGTTTTGGGAACCGATTTGGATGACACTAAATTCAGAACATAAGCCGCTGTTTCCAAGGCATAACCCCAAACGACTTGGGAAGATCTGAATAACTCATTATGGATCTGACCATTTCTAAGAGTGTTCTATTTCTTCGTTCTACAACCCCGTTTTGTTGAGGGGTTCCGGGTGCAGTCAACTGGAAAACAATGCCCTCGTCTGACAGGTAGTTCAAAAACTCATCGCTGAGGTATTCGTCTCCACGATCAGATCGTAGAAACTTGATACTCTTTTCCATATGATTCTCCACTTCGGCTTTGAACTCTTTGAATTTATCAAAGGTTTCCAATTTGTGTTTCATCAGGAAAATGTATCCGAACCATGAGTAATCATCAGTGAATGTCACGAAATACTCATAACCACCTCTAGCTTTGGTTGACATTGGACAACACACGTCAGTGTAAACGATTTGCAACACTTCTGTGGCTCTATTCCCCTTGGCTCCAAATGCCCTCTTGGTCATTTTACCCTCCAAACATGATTCGCAGGTTGGAAATGGTTCCATCTGTAGGTCCGACAATGAACCATCTTTCACCAACCTTTGGATCCTATTTAGATTAATATGACCCAATCTTAGATGCCAAAGAAGTGTCTCGTTCACCTTTTCTGAACATTTTCTCTTATTACTTGAAACAGTCGATGTGTTATAAGATGCATTTTGTGAGTGGTGCGCACAATTAACAACATAGAGATTGTTCCGCAACGTTTCATGATAGATAAACACATCGTTACGAAAAAAGTAACCTGTTTAGAAAAACGAACAGAATATCCATCAATAAATAGTTTTGAAACTGAAATAAGATTTTTTACGAAAAACAGGAACGTAAAGAACATCTCTTAAAACTAAAGTCTTATCTTCAAAAGACAGGCGCACGTCTCCCACTGCTTCAGCTGCTACTCTCGTAGCATCGCCCAGTGTGATGAGGATCTCACTTCCACTAAGTTGTCGGGTCAATTTGAACCCCTGTAACGTGAAACAAACATGATCAGTGGATCTCGTATCCACTACCCACGAGTGGGTAGCATACGCCGCTAAACAAGTTTCAACAACTAGTGCGTGAGAATTACCTTTCTTCCCATTCCTTTTAGGCTTGGGACAGGCAGACCTCCAATGTCTTATTTCACCACACTCCAAACATTTCCTCTTGCTTGATCCTCTACTTTTGAAGGACGTTGAGCTCACTTGGTTTAGTATCTTTTTCTCATCCTTCTTACCACCAATTGGCTTAGAAAGCAAAGATGACTTTCTTGCAACCAAGCTTTATTTCTTGCGCTCCGTAACCTCTTCAACCAATGTAAGAGCTCTTACTAGATCATCCACAGTAAAATTCAGATCTTCCATTAGGTACTCTAGATATAGATGATCATAGCTCTTTGGCAGAGTGTGGAGAATGAAATTAATTTTGGTCTTGAAGTCACATTTTTCGCCAAGAATCTCAAGTTCCTCAAAGAGGACCATAACCCTAAGAACGTGCTCCCTTGCGGTCGTTCCTTCTTCAATTTTCAACTCGGTCATTTCATGCCTTATGCTTTGGATCACCATATGGGCGGGATGTCCAAACATCGCTTCGAGATTTCTCATGATGTCTGCAGCTGACTTGAATTCTTTGTGAAGGTGTTTTAACGAATCTGATAGATATCCCAAGATTGTGTCCTTCATCAATTCATTTGCCAACTCCCATTCACCACGTTCCATCTCGTCCCATATTCCGGCACCCTTAGCTGGTTTTTCGGGTTTTGGAGTTTCAAGCACCCATTTGGATGGTTGTGCACCTTGGACGGTTTTCATTTTATAATTCCAATCAAAATAATTTTCACCAGTAAGCTTAAGATCTTTGAGCATATTTTTTAGTGGATTAAAAAGTTTCGACATGCTGAAATGACATAAATAACAATTTGTATAAGCACAAATTTATCACATAATTCGATCACATTATTCATATCAAAATCTCAAAACAATATGAATATGCATCAGCCGACATCTCAAAACAGTTTAAATAGCTCATGTTGGGTGATCTGTCTATTTAAACACATTCAAGCAGGTTACAAACAGGAACAGTTACAAACCTTTAATTCAAAATTAATAGTCGGCTCCCACTTGACCAATATAAAATTGACAGGGACTTCGGAGAAGTATATGCATATCAATTTTATACCTAAGTAATAACCATGATTAAATACAGAATTATTACTTCACTTTGAACGAACCTCGTTGGGAGGGTCATCGTCGCCACTAATAATAATTCACAATCATCCTTTTGGGAATTTATTCATGTGAAAACCATCTTTTGGCCGTTCCGTTGGGGAAATTTCTCCAAAAGAATTCACAAATAAATAAATCATGGAGGTCAATATTGACGTAATTTTATTATCCGGAATAAAATTTGTCAATTAAAACATACTTAGTATGTAACACCCCGAATCCAGAATGCCGGCTCTTGCACCTTCGACACTCTAAACTCGGGTCGCCACTTAGTGATTGTAAAATCTGAGCTCAAAAATTTCTTTTTAAAATATAACGACAAACATAAGTATTACATTTTGCAGCGGAAAGTATTAATGACAAATATAAGTTATGAAAAAGCAGTGTGAGCCCGTTTATTAAAACTAGATCATGACATTATAATAAATTCAGTCGTTTACAAGGTAGCATATATTTTAATCATCGAGCAATCTTTAAAAGAGTTTGTTGCTCGGCATAAGAATAAATTCACCAATCTTAAAAGCGAAACATTTATTTAAAGAGTCATATCTATATATTATTATCATTAACCAAGGGAAACTCCATGTCAATCCTGCTGCAGCTCCGACCACTCTCAATCATGTCCTGAAAATATCAAACTGTGGGGGGGTGAGATAAAAATCTCAGCGGGCAACTTGTACACTGTTACTCATACTGGTCACCGAAATATAATTATCTTAGTATTTTATTAAAGTATTATTCATACGCTTTTGCGTAGATGATTTTTGGAGAATTGTACGGAGTCTTTGTATAGACTCGTTCGTACCTTGGTTTCTTATTGTAATCTTATTAGTAGCTTAATTTCCTAACATCGATGATATTCATAAGACATCATCCATCATGATCATTCGATCATATGCATTTCATTTTGATAATTTGGATTCATTTTGGGACACTGGTTGCTCCGACCACATGCAATCCCCTGTCGCTTCCAGCCTACATCGCATGATAATTATCATGTGGGACACTGGTAACAGCTACCACGTGCAATCCCCTCTTACATCTTCCCACCTCCTTCGTGAAATCGCATCTTATGTATTTCGTAAGATACATAGCATATCATTCATAAACTTGTCTATTTTATTTGTTGTTTTCTTGTGTTCTTGGTTATAGATTTGTGTTTGTTTTAGTCGAGTTCAAAATACACCAACAATCACTGTAACATAAACCACTGCATACAAATAATGTCACCCACCTTATTAACTTTTAAGAAATGTTACAAACTTTGAAATCGGTTTGAGAGTTTGAGCGTGACAGTGATCGTCCGAGCTTTGATTCGAGCAGCACTTCCCCTAGCACAATATTTTCATGTTCTCGTCATTAATTACTTTTTGATTGAAGTGAAATTATTCGTAAGTTTATCAAGGACGTTAAACTCTATTATTTAGATTTTCTTACTCGTGAGCTTTTATCGATCTTTTACTTTAATCGGCTATTGGAGTTTATTAATGATGTCCCAAAATTATTACTTGCAAGAATAAAGCTTTAAGGTTCATTTTTCAGCTTGACACAGTTTTAGAAAACAATTTTGTAAAATTGTTTACATAGTACTAAAATTCATCAAATAATTCAAAGAATCAGATAAGACCATCTAGTATTTGATTATATTTTTTATAAAAAATAATCGTATGTAAAATAGTCCCAGTAAATCAAGAAGTTCGGCTGTTCTTCAGATTCACAATATAAACTTCACAAATTCACAACTCTTTATTTGCAAGTCCAAATCTTATGAATTTTGAGGAGCATGTTTATGTCTGGTTATAGTTTACGACTACATTTTTAGATTTTCTACAAAGGTAATGTGTATAGTGTTTGAAAAATTCTCTAAATTAATAACATGTGATTACTTAAGAAGATGTCCTAAAGGACTTTCAAATAAGTGGCATAAAAGGAGAAATAAAACACATATAGTTTGTGAATAAGATTTATTCAAATAAATTATTTTACTAACCATTAAGTCTATCAAAAGTTTCAATATTCAGTTCTGACATTTTTCAGAAGTTAGTGTCCCAAATTTTATGATTTTCTTCCATTTTTGCGAGCTGTTTCCCGTTGATTCGCTTATCCGATCGAGGTGAAACTTTAAGGATTTTAAAGGTTATAATCTGAAGTTTACTGGCATGAAAAATTGTTTGTAAATAACGAATGGAAGTTAGTTAAAAGTCTCATGAAAGTCAGGTGCCTGAGACCAATTTCTTGTTGAAAGCAGAATTCCAGTTTTTACGTTTCAGCACGTCGCATCTTTTTAAAGAAATCATAACTCTGAATCTAACCGATGAAAAATTATGAGATATTATAAGAATACAGTAGACTTGATGAATTTTAACTTGCCGCTAGTTTCATCTCAAAATGATTTCTAGAACTCGAGATATTAATTTTTAAAATTATTATTTAGGAAATTCGAGTAGCAGTTTTTCTGAAAATTTCAGTTTTGAGCGACCCTGTTTGAGCGTAAAAACGAGTAGCGTAACAACACCAAATTGAATACCGAGACTACGATTATGTACTACACATATAAGAGAGCGCAAAGGTGTTTTAAAACACAAATTTCTAGTACAACAGAGTACTCGACGGCGTAGCCGAAAATCAGCCGGAAACAGTTTTGACTTTTCAACTTGACATATTTGAGTGTAAATTTCGGCAGCATAACGGTACAATTTTTGAAAACCAAAAATACGAGCATGAAGTATGTACTTCAAACAACACGTAGGAGTTCTAAACTAACAATTTCCAACATGTTTAAGCACTCAATAATCTCACCGAAAATCGTACGAACACAGGTTTCGAATTTTGTTCGGAGGTTACCTTTGTCGTTTTCCTCCTCTGTTTTTCGCTAGGATCTTCAAGGAACCAGGTGTTTAGTAGCTTGAAGCTCCTTGGATACATATTAGATGATGGCTTCAAGCTTGAATTCAAGAAAAATTGAAGAGTGAGAAAGAGAGGATGAAGCCGTGAGCTTCATGGAGTGAAGGAAGTGATTTCTTATCTTTTTCATAATTGGATGATGGATGAAGCTCCTCCTTGCTGCTGGAATCAAGAAATTGCTCGATCAAAATGAATGGTTGGAGGGAAATTTCCTTACTTGCTTGAAGATGATGGTGGCCGATGGATTTGGAGAAGAGAGTGAATTTTGGGAGAGTTGGGTTTCGGTTTTTGCAGGGCTTCGCCTTGATCAAGTGTTGTGTAAATTATGAAGGGGAGGTGCTTATTTATAGAGGAATGAGAGGAGAGGCACGTCTGAAATGGTGATGAAATGAAATTGTTTTTTGGTGTAAATTTCATTTTGATGAATAGTAACCAGCTTGGTTGCGGAGTATGGACCAAGTGTCGACTCATGGCAAGAAACGAATGCCATAGGATATTTATTCAATCGCGATATTTGTTACAATTAGTATTATCCGTATTCTAGAGTCACTATTTCGTTAATTAAAAATCACGGTTTCGTTAGAAATAATTGTTTAGAACTTTTAGCAATTAAATCGTCACGTTTTGAGATGAAAATTATTTATTTAATTATTTAATTAAAAATCCATTTTTTCTTAAATTTCTCAATAATTTTAATTTAGTTAGATGAAGAATTTTTTCCATCATCGTATTTATTATTCGTTAGATTCCCGATTTTTATATCGAAAATTCTAATTCCTTGAAATATTAATTTTTCTTTCTTTAAATTGAAATTAAATATTATTATTAAACATTTTATGACCAAACCTTCATTAAGTATTTTGTTACAGTGCTAGGAGTGCTCCCGGTTCGAAGTGCTCGTCCGTTCCCTGAAAAATCAAAACCTTTGCAAACATATACGCTCTAAAATCATTCGAATAATCTTTAAATCAAATATTCATTTATTAAACTCATTTCTTTTATTATTCTTATTAAAACTGGGACGGTGTATTACATCCCTACCCGCTTAAAAGAATTTCGTCCCCGAAATTCCGCTTACTCCTTTTTCTTAGTCATGACGGGTATTTCCCTAAGATCATTTCAATTTTCCAAAATAATTCCAACTTATTTTCCATGTCTACAAAATCCAAAATATTCTCGATTCCTATAACCATGAAGCGTCCTTCCTAGGTTTCTCATGAGTATTTCCTCGAAAGTAAAATCACATCTTAATTCTACGTTTCTAAAACTGATCAAAGTTACCTCTATATTTATTTCATCGTCTAAAGAATGAAACACTTAAAGTACTCGTGACAGTTCGGTTGGTAAAGCTAAATGATAGGTTTCGTCACAATCGAAAAGGTCGAGTGGTTTTACATAGCGAGACTTCATCTTGTCTCTCTCCTCATAGCGAATCGATCTCTTCCTCGGTGAAATTCTAAGAAATACATAACCGCCAAATTTAAAACGTAAATCCTTTCCTCCAAGTGTCGCCATGCGATATTCGATAAATCTCGTGTCGTCTTGATCCTTTCTTTGATCTTTGAAACGATTTCCACTAATCTTTGTACGAGAATTTTTCGATATCCACTTCGTCTTGACATTAAGCAATCTTCTCTTTTTTCCATGAAGTTCTTCAAATGATGTCGTGTATATCGTACTTTGGCAGCTTCCATTGTAGATGAATTCCACGAGTTGAAAGCGAGCTTCTCAAATCACAAGTTAGATAATTTGTTGGTATGACTTTGGCCATTGTGATGCACACGGAATGTCTTCTCCATGTTGCATGATATCACATCCTTGTTTGGTTCAGATGCGTTGTCGGCATATCCTCCTCCACTCAAAAGAATTTCGTCCCCAAAATTCACTTACACTAAACCCTTTGGTGTAAACGAGGTGGTCAACGTAGCAAAAATATTTAATTCTATTTCTAAATAGTTCGACTGTACTTCTAAACATTCTACCCGATCTTAAAATCTAAGAGAAAGTAACTATGTCAATACTCGTTTCCCTATACTTATACTTACATGTCAAAACTAGCTCATCATAAATTTACCCATGGTCTTTGACTTAAGAACACAAAATTTGGTATTTATTCGGTGTTCATCCAATTCTAGCTTCAACCTTCTTGATTTTGGATTCTCGTTGTAATCTCCGTCAATACTTTCTATTCCCGACCCCTCGATCTTTCGAATACAAGAGAGTGAGATGTTCATGTATCAAGCAATACATGCATAGGTATTTCAAGCACAAGCAATGTACCTGCTAGGCTTTCATGTTGCTCGGGTGGTCCCTGATACTCGTGTAGCATTGATTCTCCACTCTTCTTTCCGTCTCCGAAGATAGCATTTTTATAGGCTCGTTCTTGCTGGTCTTGGTAGGACAGACCTCTTCTCGATGGTCCGGGTACACTACAGGAAATCACACATTTCGTGACGAAATTTTCTGTGACGACACAAAATTCGTCACAATATGTTACTTAAAGGTGACAAATTTAATTTTCGTCACTAAAAAGTGTGAATTTGTGATAAAAAATATTTTTGTCACCACTAATGTTTTTTTTCGTCACTAATTCAAAGAATTCATGACAATAACAAGAAATTCGTAACAATAAACTTTGGTGACGATATTCATAATATTTAGTGACGATATTCAACGTCATGAAAAATACTATTTTGTGACCACTTTATGTTTTGTCATTAATTATTCAAAAGAATTGGTGACACACTTAATTCGTCATAATTTTATTTGGTGACGATCGTCATTGTAATTAGTGACGATCATAGTCGTCATATAATATAAAATTTTCTTGACAATTTTATGTTTCGTCGTTAATTGTTCATAGTAATTAGTGACATATTCTTTCGTCACCAATATTTATATATAGTGACGATTAATAATTATTTTTTAATGACACACTTATTTCGTCACAATATTATTCAGTGACGATCTTCATTGTAATTAGTGACGATCATAATCGTCATATAAAATAAAATTTTCATGACAATTTTATGTTTCGTCGTTAATTATTCATAGTAATTAGTGACATATTCTTTCGTCACCAATATTTATATATAGTGACGATTAATAATCATTTTTTTATGATGCACTTATTTCATCACAATATTATTCGGTGACGATCTTCATTTTAATTAGTGACGATCAATATTGGTCATATAATATAAAATTTTCATGACGATTTTATGTTTCATCATTAATTCTTCATAGTAATTAGTGACATATTATTTCGTCACTAATATTTATATATGGTGATGATTAATAAATTTTTTCATATAAAATATAGATTTTATTAAATAAAACTGGAAATATAAATTTATTAAAAAAAATTATTTATTAAGGTTCGAACACAAAATCTTTCAATTAAATTTGACAAGTAACCACCAAATAAGCTAGATAACTTTTTATTTCATTTTGATGTTTATTATTTATTATCTTTTTACCATTAATTAATTTTTTCGTATAAAATATAAATTAATTAAATAAAATAGAAAAATATAAATTAAAATAAGCTAGATAACTTTTTATTTTATTTTGCCATTAATTAATTTTTTCGTATAAAATATAAATTATATTAAATAAAATCGAAAAATATAAATTTTCATCCATCAGGGTTCAAACACAGGACCCATAAAAAATAAATATATCAATGGGGATTGAACATATGACCTTCCCAACAAATAACTTGTCTATCCCCAACTAAACTAGACAAAACCTATATATTAAAAACAAAAATATATTCTTTTTTATTCTGAGAATTTCTTTCAAAAAAAATATGATAAAACAGAATCCCCAATTTCTCCCAATTTCTTCCAACCTGAGTGTATTCCCCAATATACATTTTAAAATCACAATATTTAATATAATTGCTTTTATTCTAAAAAATATGAATTAAATCAAACTTTATACTTCTTTCCTAAATAAAAACGTGGATTTTGATTCCCAACTTAACTCAAGTTAAAAGTAAGATTTTTTATATTTTTGTCAAAAAATCCAATAAAAAAATAATGTTCAATCCTCTCCATATAAAAAAAATTGGAGGGCGATACTATTAAGGAATAATATATATCTTAAATTGATTAAATTTTGTGTGAGAGATTTAAGTGATAAGTGATAATTATATAATTTTTTTTTTGACAGAGTGATAATTATATAATAGATACAAAGTGTTATGTTATATAAATCAAACTATCTTATAATTTAAAGCTGGGAAACATAATCAATTAAATAACTAGGATTTTGTTTTCTATTTAGGACTCGATTAATATTTGTATAGTTAGTTAAGAATATGTCATCTTTTTCTTTTTAGCACAATATTTATTATTTTTTGATCCAAAGAAAAAAATCATTATCTATATTTATATATTTATGTATTTTTTATGCTTCAAATTACGAGCATTGTATTTGTTTTCTATTACAAGTTTGTGTATTTTGCACTTTTGTTTTGTTATCAATTAGTAATTCTCTCGGGCTATGCACGGATTGAATATTATTATATTTTCAAACGTGAAATTTTGTAATAAGATGGGCTATAATAAAATTAAAATTAAATTATTTTGTCACTTATCCATTAATCTATACTAAAATCTTATATTACTACTTTTCATTAATATATAAAGATTATACGTATATATATGGAAGTAGTGCATTTATTTAATTAATTGTATGACTTTTAATCATGTACTAAATTCACCATAAATGCTAAAATGTATAAAATGATATTAAAATTCAATAAAAAAATCATATAATCTAAAATATAATTATTTAGATTCCACTTATATAATTTAAAAAACATAAAAAATACTTTAAAAAATAAAATAAGTATTTTAGATATTAATTTCATTTTTATATGTGCAATATATATATTTAAAGAGGCACACTTTCGTGAGACCGTCTCATGATGAGATGGAGTGTAATTTGGGATTGACGTTTTAACACTTTGGGAGGGGTGGATGTTGATTGTGTTAAGTTGCACTCCGTTTCATGCATGAGACGGTCTCATACGAGTTTTTGTCATATTGAAATTTTAAAATCTTTAATAGACAATTATCTTGCTATTTAGTGTGTTAAAAATAAATTTAAAATAAAATTATTATTTAAGTTTGAAATTAATAATGCAAAAAAAAAAAAAGTTGGATTAGTAAACTGAAACCACTCTCTTTAAGGGAGTGTTTTAAGGGAGTGTGAGAGTCACTATTGCATCACATAGCAAATTGACTTTACTTCCTCCAATAAATATTAACTTTTCTCTCTCCTTAATAATAAAAAATAATATAAAAAGTAAGTAATCATACATACTAATAAATGATAACACATAGTGTAGTAGACGATAAATTCTTTTATATATCAATTGTACCATGTGATTTTTTAAAAGTAATAGTTATTTTCACTAAACATTATTAAATATTTTCACTGAACAATATTAGTTATTTTTTAGTGAACACTATTAGTTGCTATCAATGAACCGTGTTAGTTGTTTGGTATTAGTTGATTTAACTGAATTATATTAGTTATTACAACTGGTGCACACAAGTATTAATATCGATAGATATATATGACCTTTTAAAAATGCACGTTTTCACTTGATGAATAATTAAATTTATAACTAATATTATTCTATGCTCAAGGCTAGTGAAATAGATATATCTAAAATTATCTCGAGCTCCGATAAAAAAAATAAATGAGTCAATAGACATAAATTATCTCAAAAAGGTTTGAGTCATGTTTCCCTTAAACACATCATTAATTTGAGGCTTCATTAATCATGAATCATAGAGTAGTATAAATGAGTACCGTCTAATATATGAAACCGTCTCAAATAAATTTTTGCCTAAAAAATTATGACAACATAAACCATAGATTTCTTGATAGCCTGGAAGAATTAAGGAGCCAAAATTTAGACAAAAACTTGTGTGAATTCGAGTTCACAGTAAACTCGATTTCTTCTATATCACTTTTATGTATACATACTATCACTGTTATGCACAAATTTTATCATTGTTATACATAAACAATAAAGTATTTTTTAAGCAGTGATAGTGTTTATGCATAACAAATTAATAGTGATATAATTTGTGTATAACAGTGACATAATTTTTACATAAATCTGGTTCACAGAAGTGTTGCTACAAAATTTTACAAAAACTTGTGTGAGTCGGAGTTCACGGTAAACTCTATTTTTTTAATACACTATTATGCATAAAAATTATCACTGTTATTCATAAAATTTATCACCATTATGCAAAAAAACTATCACTATTCAAAAAATAAAATATTTCTTAAATATTGATTAATTTTGTACATAAAAATAATATTTTTTGTACATAATAATAATAAATTCATGTATAGATCTAGTTTACATGATTGTTTAATCTAAAAATTTATTAGTGGAATCCTTTTAATTTAGCATAGGGAATTTTAATCGTAATATTGTAATTTTATTAATTTTATTTGTTTATTTATATAAAGGAGTATAGATAAGATACTTGGAAAATTTTGTTTGTTCTATTCCTCTCCAAAGTCCAAACACGCACGACACACTTTCTCGAATCTGGACCTAGGTTGCCATTTACCGCCGTTCGGCGACGTACGCTGCCATTCACCGTTGTTCGCCGACGTACGCTGCCATTCACCGCTACACCTTCGCTGTACACCCCTGCTCTCTGCTAATTCCGAAAAATACCAGGTTTGTAATTGTGCCTATTATAATATATATATCTTGCAATGGCGTAATCTTTTATTCAGAATCTGTTAATTTGTTTATAAGGAATTAATTAGATTTCTGGGTTCTCATTCTGAATTTGGATTTCTGGTAATTTAATTTTTTAGATTATTTAGGGTTGTATTTTTTATGAGTCATTTTTTATCAGAATTATGAATGCAGGGGTCTCGCGTGTGTTCGTGTTTTTATTTTTATTTTATGGCACATCAACTGATTTGATAGAACCTCCATTACATATTTTAGTCATTTTCATTTGTCGGTTAATTGTTGTAGCGTGATTTGTCGGTTGCTGCTAGATGTTGAAATATTAGTCGCAAAGGATCGAAACAGAGCGCTTGTACGTATTGTACACCTCCGCTACGAACCGACGCCCACCATACGCCTCGTGCCGCCTGTTCCCGCTGCCGTGTACTACCTCTCGTCACCCTACTTCCCCGTCAGGCAAGCCCTAATTTAGAATTTGTATTTTAGCCATAATTTTCCAAGCCCTAGCTAATTTCTCAAGAGCAGAGGCTTTGGGAAGGGGGAGAAAGCTGAGAAGTGAAAATAAAATTTATAGGTAAAAATTAGGACATTCACCTTGTTTCGATTTATTTATAAGGCTTTGTCCGAGGAATTTTTATGCATCCATGTATGGCTTCACATGTTCGATGAAGTGCCTGGTTGAATTTGTATTTTTTATAGTTCGATGAAACACTTACTTGCTCTGAGACATTCTTTAGAGATAGGTCATCATGAGGGAACATAGTAGGGAGCATAGTAAGTATAAAAGGGTAAGACATACTGTTCTGTAATTCATTTTATTGATTTTTCTTAGCATTGTGCGTGTCAAAGTCAATGTTATGTTTTAACTATTTTTCCTTATTTTCTGGGAGTTGGATATTGGGTGGATGGAGAAGCTATGCAGTATAGTGAACATAATCTTGAGTCATTCACCTTAAAAAACGTGAACTTGGGCTGTAATATGATACTGGCAAGGAATTTTAGATATAATATTGAAATAGAATTAGGTCACATAGTCCCCCCATCGGATGTGTGGAAACTTTTCAAGCAAAATGTGCATTCCCTCTGGTTTTGAATTAAATCTAAATTATCCTTTTGTTCCCCCTTTTTTTTTATTATTAAAAATATTAATTTTTCTCTTTCCCAAAACTAATCATGTAATAAATAGAATGTATGTGTGTGTCTATATATATATATATATATATATATATATATATATATATTTCTGACATCTCCAATGAATGTTGTATCTCCTCAAGGGTTGTTATTTCAAAGACTGAGTGAACTGTATGAAGCCTACATACTCCCTCCATGAAGACTCAAGCTTTGCAACTGTTCTATACATAGTGAAAGCACCAAACGTATGTCCTATTACTAAGCTTTTTATACTGCTCTTGCATTCCTCCATCCAATAATTAGTAATAGGGTGTGACATCTACTATCTTTTTACTATATATCCAGAGAGGATGTGATCAGTATGTTTTAGAGACTAAGAGTTTCATAGTTTGGGGGATAAAAGGTTCCCACTTCCACTTCTGGAACTATTTTGCTTCAAAATTTTGAATAGAACGAACAAAGAAAGAAAAGAAGTGACTTGGTTGAATCCTTGTAACAAGTTTCAAGTTTAGTTATAATATATTAGCTTTATATAATTTGTAATTTAGGTACTATTTGACATAGGCTGAGAAAATATTTATTACATAAAAAAGGTCATCTTTAAAATTAGTAACTAATTCCAGAATATATCAATCGAGGATAACTTTTATTTTGATAAAATAATACCTGATAGCATAATTAATTTATCTAAAAAGTTACATAATGTTGAAAAGTATATTACAACGTATATTGTATACATGTATAAAATCTAATTCTGCCCAAAGGTTTTGTGGTGATGCCTAGGGAATAGAATTTAGGGTAGTGGGCATTGTGAATGCCCAATGAGTAGAATGTAGTTTTCTTCTTTTTCGCTGCTGTAAAAAAGTGAGTAATGTGGTTTGAAAATAGATGATTAATTATCTGTTGCACTTTTGAATTCTATCAGCTCTGGTTTATTGGAATTGAAACTGCATTCTGCATCCGTAGTTTGGGAAAAAGTTGTAAAACAGAATTGATAAATAGGTTTTGAAGCCCAAGTTCAATGCTTAGATCTAGGGGGATTCTATTGAATAAGGAGAGCCATAAGTTCTGTTTCACTTAAAGAATGACCTAAAAGATAATGTATCCGAAGACCATTTTATCTATTATTGCTGTAATTGGTGGGCTTGCCATATTCTTACTGCTTGCTTCAACTCTCTTGGTGTCACAGCCTATTGGTTCTACCCAACGGGTATTTTGTGTTGGTTCTGTGTTTTTCATTCATATCCATTATTGATAATTTGATATACCCTACAACATTATATTCATTTGATATATTAACACACGACATCAACATTTGAAAATGGCTTACTCTAATTACTTTTCATCTTCTTCTTTTTTATAGGAGATATCTATTGGATAGAAGATTTCATTATCGTCGTTGGAAGAGGAAGAAACATCAAGGAAATAAGTTATACAAAGGACATTTATAATGCTTTTAGTTTTTTTATTTCATCTAATGATAACAAATATTGTTTACTTTTCAATTTTGCTTGAATGCGTTTTTTTTAATGCAAATTAATTTTTTTTATTTAGTTTTGTTGTGATGTTTTTTCTATTACATTTAGTAATTAAAATTAGCTTATCACGGCTATTTTTATGATCACTTATTAATTTAATATATAAAATTCAAATAATTTTTTAATAAATTTAATCATTTCTAGATTGTCACAATAAGTATTACTTTTATGATGAAAAATAATATTGTCATTAGATACTAACTAGTAATGACGATACTATAGTTTTTTTTAATGACAATTATCATTTTCGTCACTAAACAATATTTTATTATGACAAAAAAAATTTGTCACTATTTTCACATTTTTTTAATGATGCAAAATATTTGTTACTAGATACTAATTAGTAATAACGATATATGTTGTCACTATACAATAGTTTTTTTTTAATGACAATTATCATCTTCGTCACTAGACAATATTTTATTATGACAAAAATATATTGTCACTATTTTCACATTTTTTTAACGACGCAAATTATTTGGTCACTATAGCCTACATTTTTGTGACGAATTGTGTTGTCACTATATAATAAAATATTTGTCGCTCTAGTGTAATTCTTTCTTGACAAAAATTTTGAAAAAATGACAAAATTTATGTTGTCACCGTATCTAAACTTTTAGTGATGGTTATCGTACTCGTCACTAAATATTATATTATACCGACAAAAATAATTTGTCACCATTTCCCCATCATTTTGTGACAATAGAACTTTTGTCACGAAATGTAACTTATTGGTGACAAATTATTTCGTCATTATACATGTACATAAATAGTGACAATCATCATTTCGTCGCGACATAAATCAAATTGTCATGTAAAGATAAGCTTTTAGTGACGAAACACCATATTCAATGACGAAATTTGAAGTCAAATGTGACGTTTTATTTGTCACTATAGATGGAATGATATAGTGACGATGACCTTTAGCGTCATCAAAAGATAACTTTATATGACGAATTTACATAACGTCACGTTTACCTAATATGACGCACTATAGGTGACATTCTTTGTGAAAAAAAATTTTGTCATCAAACACCTTTTGTGACGAAAAATGATGATTTTATGACAAAATTTGTCGTCACGAAATGTGCGATTTCCTGTAGTGGTAGGTGGTTGTTATGTGCAGGAAGTTGTCGAGCCTGAAGGTTGCCCAATTGATACTGATTGGTTCCCATTTGGTCGATGATTAGGATTTCTCATCATTGTGGATCGAACATTTGGCGACATGGGGCATTTAGTGGTTTTATGCCCTGTTTTATGACAACGATAACAATTTCTAGTTCCCTGGAGGCATACTCCCAAGTGTCTCTTCCCACAATTGAGACAGATTGGTGTGGTTCTTGGGGCATTGAAATTGTTTCCTCTTGGTGTTGGATTAGGATTTCTCTTGAAGTTTGACTGCCAATTGCGGTTGACAAACACAGTTGCCGGAGCTTGTTCAAATTCTAATCCCAAACCAATCGAGATAGTTTGAGATAGTTGGTGCTTGATCGAAAATCTCATTGCGGTTTGGCAGACGTAGTTGTAAGAGTGTGTTTAAACTCCAAACACAAACCAAATAAGTCAATCAGTGCTCAAATTTAAACCTCGTCGTAAGTTGCCAGTTTCAGTCCTTCTATGATCTCTTTGACCTTCGGCCTCAATCCTTGTTCAAATCTTCTTGCTTTTTTGGCATCAATCTCCATCTGCTCCATTTCCTCGAGCATTGTTTTCTCTTTAACCTTTCCTCGTTCTCTTTGAAGTTGAGTATTTTCTCCAATTAGCCAAGTTGGACGGTTATCCTTTCTTGGTGCTGGTCTCACTAGTATGTTTACCATTGGTTGTCCTCCAATGTTTGATTCATGGAAATCAACTATTTAGTGACTGGGTTTGCGGCATTTGTAACATATTCTTTTCCTCTTCGAGCATATCCCTCCATGCCTTTTGCCACACGAGGGGCATGATCTTATGATCCGTGCTCTTGTAGACTTAGCTAGTTGTTTAGCAAGTTTCTTTGGTTTGTTCTCCAAATCAATGTCCTCCAATGGAGTAGAATACATGGATAAGTAGTTTAAATGACATTCACACTCCATCATAGTGAATATTTCTTGGCGAGGGTTGACAGTTTCCAAATCCTCGCGGATGTATAGCATTTGAGGGAAGTAACATGCCAACATAATTCCCTTAAAGTCGCTCCATACTCGGGATTGTACTCCTTCTATTCCTAAGGTACGCTCATACGAGTTCAACCATTGAGTTGCATCCTCTGTTAGTTGGAGCCGAACACAAAAGACTTTTTGTTTTTCAGTCAAGTCCATTAGTCCAAAAATTCGTTCAATCTCAGCTGTCCATTCTTTCGTTGCTACAGGCCCTTCATTTCCTCTAAATCGAGGTGGTTGTTGACTTTGAAATTCTTTGATGACTATACA
Source organism: Stenogyne calaminthoides (assembly GCA_037126765.1). Lineage (NCBI taxonomy): Eukaryota > Viridiplantae > Streptophyta > Magnoliopsida > Lamiales > Lamiaceae > Stenogyne > Stenogyne calaminthoides. Next base: position 23,267,847 of record JBBCBC010000015.1, read on the forward strand.
TGTTCGAGGTCTGGGTTGAGGCATTGGTATTAGAGGTGATTGTTCTAGTTCAGCATTCGGATGTCGTCCTTGCTCAACACGACCTTTTAGAGGTTCTTGGGCTTTCTTATGAGGTAGTCTACGTTCATGATGTGGTACCATTCTAATAGTCAATGAGGGTCCGAAGAGAGAAGACTTAATATAGTTATAACATATAGGTATGAGAAAAATTATAAAAACAGAACCCAATTATCGTAATTAACACGGTACTAGCACAAGTTATACATTGGAATACGCAGAACATTGGAACACATTGTGGCCACAGCGGCACAATGACGGATCAACAATTGTAAGTTTAGGAACCATTGATCGCATGTCAATAAAGCAATAATTGGGTAAAATAACGGATAGAATAAATACAAGCTCACTTGAAGTAAGTTGTAGAATAATATATATAACCGTTTAAAATATGGAGTGACCTCCATTTAAAACAACTAACAGTCCCAATAAGATAAAATAATAATACAAGCATCTAGTGCCTTCTAAACTATACTAGGATATAGGGATCAGAGTTCATGTGAAGGGAGTCATTCTAGGTCCATCTTATATTCCACAATATAGAGATCTAAAGGTTTAAAACTGAGAGTGTTCAGATGATATCATAAGTATCGTGAATGCATGTTCAATATTTCCATAACTTCCACTTGTACCATGAGGAAATGAATAAATCATTTCATAACATTTCCTTTCATTTCATAAACATGTAACATTTCCTTTCATTTCATAAACATGTAACATTTTCTTTCATTTCATAAACATGTAACATTTCCTTTCATTTCATAAACATGTAACATTTCCTTTCATTTCATAAACATGTCGTATCAATGCATAGCTTATCATTTCTCACTTTCGTAACTTCCGTAAATTATGTAATTCAATGTCCTTGAAACCTTTTTCAAAACATATCTAACTTGAAAATCTTTAAAACAAATACATACCTCGAGGTGCTTCGGCCGCGGCAAGAGACACATTTTCCCATAAGTAACTTAGTTCAAGTAGTTCATATATTAGCATTATGTTTCTATTAACCATTTTATATTCAACTTTTAAAATTTTCTAAATACTAGTAATTTATATTAAGACAAGTTCTTTAATGAAAACTTTTTATAAAAAGATTTTAATTATGAAAATTATATTTTAGATTTTGTCTGAAAGTTGAACCTAGGTTCTGATACCACCTGTAACACCCCGAATCCAGAATGCCGGCTCTTGCACCTTCGACACTCTAAACTCGGGTCGTCACTTAGTGATTGTAAAATCTGAGCTTAAAAATTTCTTTTTAAAATATAACGACAAACATAAGTATTACATTTTGCAGCGGAAAGTATTAATGACAAATATAAGTTATGAAAAAGCAATGTGGGCCCGTTTATTAAAACTAGATCATGACATTATAATAAATTCAGTCGTTTACAAGGTAGCATATATTTTAATCATCGAGCAATCTTTAAAAGAGTTTGTTGCTCGGCATAAGAATAAATTCACCAATCATAAAAGCGAAACATTTATTTAAAGAGTCATATCTACATATTATTATCATTAACCAAGGGAAACTCCGTGTCAATCCTGCTGCAGCTCCGCCCCCTCTCAATCATGTCCTGAAAATATCAAACTGTGGGGGGGTGAGATAAAAATCTCAGCGGGCAACTTGTATACTGTTACTCATACTGGTCACCGAAATATAATTATCTTAGTATTTTATTAAAGTATTATTCATACTCTTTTGCGTAGATGATTTTTGGAGAATTGTACGGAGTCTTTGTATGGACTCGTTCGTACCTTGGTTTCTTATTGTAATCTTATTAGTAGCTTAATTTCTTAACATCGATGATGTAGTTCCTGAACGGGTTTCGTGAGGGCAGAAGTCTAGAGGGGAGGGGTGAATAGACTTCTGAAAACTTTTTCGTGCAGATCAGGTGTGATTGCAGTTTGCCTGATCAGAGTGCAAGGTAATCAGTTTGGACTGATATCCAACTTACTGATCGCTTGAGGGCAGATCAGTTCGGTATCTATCAGTTTAACTGATTGTGCGGAAGCTAGTTTATACCCGTGTGAAAAACCAGTTTAACAAATCAGATTCCGAAGCTATTTTCAATCAGATGACTATGGACTCAATCTGATCAGATCAGTAGCTTGGTGCTAGCTGATCCTAACTCAGAATATGTATGCAGATTTAATCAAGTTGTGTGCAATAGTGTGAAGTAGTTAATCAAACAGGTAAATGCACACAAAATTTATAGTGGTTAAGACAACCAGTCCTACGTCCACTCTTCTCTATCACAAGGGGCACCAACTTAACCGACTTAACCAACTGGACTTAGATTATTGTGTTAGTCCAACACATTACACCAACAGATATTTATAGAGCTCTCACTCAACCGATCCCAGAAACCAGAACTATAAACCCTAGTCTGAAATCTTGCTAAACAAACTTAACCTAACTTTGGATTTTGGGTAAGATTTGTTGTTTGTTCCAACTTTGAAATCTTTCCTAGTATTTAAGTAGCCTAATGGCTAGAGGATAAGATTTATGTGCTAAGAACTATGGGATGAACACTTAGAAAAATAATCTTCAAGGTTGTGTTCTTCGTGCGGAAATTTGGCTATAGTATGTGCTTCTTGATAATTTCTGTGTCTTCACTCTGAAGAGTAATCCCATATTTATAGACCTCGAAATCAAAGAGCCGTTGGAGAGCAATTTGAATTTCCGGCTATATTTGGTAAATATGTAGGATTTGATGTGACGTGCTTCTAGGTACGGCATGGCCAAAAGCGTGTATGTCGTTTTTTTATAGCCATTTAACCAAGCAGCACCAAATCCCGTATTGTAGGCTCCGTTCATACGTGTCTTGTTCTTATTGCTTAACAAAAGCATTTTTCAGTGTTTGTTCTACCAACTAAAGTTGACATTCTTCTTGTTCAGATCAACAACGTATGACTTGGTGAAACATCAGTTACCACCTGGTGTGAGCTGACCTGATCAGTTACAACTGATCAGTCATCTGGTGCCAGTTGTCTTAGCTCAACAAGCAGACTCGACTGATGTAGGTCTTCTGGTCTGATCTTCTGGTAGTCATCTGATCTTCAGGTCTTCTGAATTTGTGTTTCATGACTTCACCTGATTATCTGACTTTATCAGATCGTCTGATCTTCTGTCCTTCCCTTGCCTTCTGGCCTGTCGGACTTCAACTGATCTTTTGTTCTTCTGATTTTTAGATCTGACCTATACATATTGAGGTTCCCCCTTAATATGTGACCTATCTTATACATCAGTTGTTCTATATAATAATTATCAACTGGTCATCTTATAACTAGTAATAAAAACATCAGCCAGCTAACAGGTCTGACTGGTCCTATTACATGTGATTTAGAAGTTTCATTAAAACTCTAAATTTCCCAACAATTTCCCCTTTTTTGATGAAACCAAAACACTTGAGAAACCAACACAGTTGATAAATATAAAACAATAAAGAACACATAATCAGAAGACAATGAGATTTTTTCTTAGGATCAGAAAAAGAATAAACTTTTCATTCAGCAGATTTATCAATTACATATTACATCAGAAAAGTTTGGGTTTAAATTCAGCTGATCCTAAACAGTCTTCCGATCTTCAATCTCTTGGCTTATATCCCTCTGGCATTTCTCGTTGATCCTGAGGAATGTTGAATATCCGGTATAACTTCCATTTGACATCATTGATCTGCTGAGGATCAGTTATGCGAGCTTTGTTCAGGATGTCAAAATAGAACCTTTGAAATGCCAGTCTGTCAAATGAGCCATCTGCCTTCTTCGAGTAGTCCATCACGTCATACTCTTGACGAGATATTCTCACATTGATTACTCTGGCCTCATTTTCCAGATATTTCAGAAAATCTGGGTGCTTGTTCTCCAACCAGTTGAGAAATTCTGCATCTGGTGATTCTTCATGTGGCACTAGATCCCGAGCAAAAGCATCCAGAAGCCATTCACTTCTGATCTTATTCTATTCCTCGAACGTATCAGCATGTGCGGCAGTTTTTGGAATGATTTCATCAACTCTTGTTGGCAACTGAGGTTCTGGACCAGATTTTCCGGCTTTGCCTTTCTTCGCCCTCGATTTGTATTTCTTTTTCAGATCTTCTGCCTCTGCCAATTTTCTACTCTTCTTTCTTTTTCACTAATTCGAGCTTCTTCATCAATCTGCTCCTTAGAGCGGTTTCTCGGCCCGATTCCTTATCGGCCAGTGTCATTTTGTGTTTTTTCTCGTGGATGCACAGTTACGATGTCCCAAAGACCAGCAGCTAACTTTCTTGCCTTTGACTTCTCCATCTTCTCAGAAATTTCATTAGCAAACAGATCCAGATGGTGTAGTCTCTGGCCATAGATTCAACCGTCTCAAAATGATTTTTTTTCATTGTTACGATAAAAGTCAGTTGGTTTCTCAATCTATCCTTCCCCCTTTTTGGTTTGATCAAAAAGAGCATTGAGGTGGGAAGTCAGAGATCCAAAGATGACTAATATGGCCTTGTTAAGATCTTCAACAAATAAACCTTGAGCTTGAGTAGATAGATTTTGAATCTTTGAGATCATTTCGGTCTTGGCAATTCAACGGCGAGAGAGAGGGTAAGAATTAGTTTATCAAGTTTTTCTTCAGTCATTTCAAGCTTTTCTGTGACCATTAGAAGAGAAACTTGTTGTTGATCAACCTGAAATAACTTGTCGTCAACTGTCTTCTTAAATTTAGCAGTCAGGTTGGTCACGGTTTGAGAGAACTGATCTTTGATTGCTTCAATCACGGGAAATAGCCAATTCCCCGCTGATCCGTTATTTCTTTGAGGCCAATCGCCTCGATCGACTATTGTGTTGCTAAGTTCATTAGCCAACACTCCCTCAACCTCTTCTTTGGAAGATCTTTAAAACACGATCTGATCTCCTGAAGTTGACCAGTGGTGATGTGTGTTGCAGGAATATTTTGCATCACCTGATCATTTCCAGTTGTTTGCGCCTCCATTGGTGGTCATGAATCGCTAAGACACAGGTTCCACTATCATCGGCAACTCCCACATCCTTCATAGGATCATCTTCCTTAGGATCATCTTCCTTAGGAGTTTACTGCAATGACCTCCATTCAACTTGTTCAATTATTCCCAAACTTTTGTGGATCGAGCTTTTTGATCGCTTCAGAAGCTTATCGATTCACCGGTGATCCTACTGGCGAGCGCATTTCTTCATGTCGAAATAAAAATCTGTGAATGCATCAAAGACTCCCCCATCCGCTCAATAATGATCATGAAATCTAAGAAGTTCTACAAACGAGATTTTTCCGGTGAGGATCTCCATTACTTCCCTTTGAATAACGGGTTGGGCTACCAACTCGGATACAACTCATCAATTTTATGCTTCAATTCTCATTAAACCATTTTCCGGTGATGGTCTTGGATGATCTGGACTCGAGAATCATCTGCTCGGATCGACCGTGTTCCGGTTGATGAGATGTAGAGGGTTACGTGGTGTCTGGAAGTAGCCGGATGTTGGTGATTGGGCTGAATCTGCAGAGGTTACATTGTAGCGACAAGTCGTCAGGTTACATGTGATTGATCTTCTTGGTTCGCGGTGGTGAACTTTTCGGAGTTCGCGAGTAGGTGAAGGAGAAGGAGAGATATGCTCGGCGGACTAGAAGTTGAGTGGTGAATCGGTAGCGAGATTGAGGTGAAGGAGATCGTTCGTCCCTTGCTCTTCCCTCAGTTGTTACAGGCGAGCTCTCAATTTGAGAGGCTGCTATCGATGTTTCAAAGAGATCTCGATGTGCATCGAGTTGATCGGCACTCCTTCTTCATCTAACTTCGTCTTCTAGAAAAAAGTCATGGTGGCTGTTTTTTACCTTCTTTGGCCTCTTCTCCTGAGCCTTTACCAGTTTTCTCTTCTTCTTTTGAGGAGCATCAGTTGCAGACATAGTTGCCTCCTTGTTTTTCCCTTTCTTAGTCTTAGGGGGGGTGGGCAGCATATCATCATCTGATGGCACATAGATGGCAGTTGTGGATGAAAGAAAGGCCTTGTAGGACTTGATCAAATTGCTCGATCCCATTCAAAGATTGGGCATCTTGTCCTTCAGAATGACTGCAACCTTGTTGAGATTGTTGATTCTCTTCTTCAGATAGACTTGTCTCTGTTCACTAACTCCAAACTTGTCATGTTCTTGGAGCAGAATAGCCTTCAGGAAACCATGCCAATTAATATTTTTGGCTTCATCGATAATAGCAGCCATACTATACATTTTTACAGTTGTTAATCCATCTGGGCTGAACGAGATACCCATGATTGTTTTTGACAGAATGTCAAACAACAAACGGTATTTCCTTTTCAACATAGACCTGACAAAGCCTACGGTCTGGTGTTTATCAGCCTCTCTGAAGAGTTCATTCCTGATTAGTTCGTCTTCATTCTCCTCAGAGTGAGCGGAGAGATTTTTTTCCTTTAGGCGGGGTTGAATAATCGAGTTATATCAGCATTTGTAAGTCTGATATCCTCTCCATTTACTGAAGAAATCAGTTCGTCTCCAGGATTTTCCGTGTCCACCTTCAAATTCCTCAAGAATTCTAGTGCCTCATACTGCATTACTGGATTGCAGTGAGCAGCACAGTATTTTTCGAGACCACCCTTCCTCAGAATTTGTTCCACCTCCATTAATTCCGGATCCCGTGTAACACAAAACCTTACAAATTTATCTTCAACAATTTTGGTTGCCAAATCCGCATAGTTACACATAATTTTGCCCATTCCGTGAGTGGCCATCTACAATAAGATAGACTAGATTAAAATTTGTGCATAACCATAAAGATATCATATATTGATTATCAGACCTATTCTCAGACCTAGTAATCGATGAATACATACGAATATCAAGAAATGATAAGGCATAACACAGGATAACTTAAATAGACGTAATATATATGTTCAATGGATTTTAGGAAAGTAATTCATCAAATAACCAGAAATTACCAGATTCTGCTTTTCGATTTTGAAATAGGTTGAATGGCAAGAAACACTTTGAATCGCAGAAAGGTAATTGTGAGTTTACGGAGAATAAATCGCAAGAATTTTGAGAAAAAAATACTCTGGTAGGGTTTTGATGAAGCTTATAAAAGGAAGGATGGAAATCGAGATTAGAAGATCAAAAGTTTGAAAAGGATAAACGATCCAGATTGAGCGGTTTTGATCGTGTGGTCAGGATATGCACGCACGATTACCTTTAGGATTTAAAGACACATTTAGTGGCATTTAATACATATACCCTACATCCGCATTAAATACTTTGCAGGGTATGCGTCACAAAAGTATGTGTACAGTAAAGGCAAATATTATCAGATAATTTCAGATATGTAAGCAATAAACAAGGAAACAGAAATGCGTATCTGGTTGACTAATATTGTAATCAGTCAACACCACTTGAAGTCTGTCTGTACCACTTGTTGATCTTAGTTTTCTGCCTAATCCTTATAATTTCCCAACTGTCTGTCCCTTTCAACTGATCCGCTCCACTTTGCGTCTGATATTCCCTTTTCTGATCCTCCCTGATCAGTTGAAGTTCCCCCTTCAACTGTTATTTCTGATTACTTATTGACTAATTTATCCGATTTGTTGAGGTATCATACTCAACTGATCTTCCTCATCTGATCAGTCTCTTATCTAATCAGATTTCAGTTGACCTAATCTGATTCTACTCAGACCAAGTCAATTCTTGGGATAAGTGTTACCGCCAAAACTTAGTCTTGAAAATCGGATAGTCGTCTCGATTCCCTAAGTCGGCATGATTTGACATTCGTAATAATAGTCTGGATACTTTGGGATATCAATCGTCGTAAGATTATCCAATCATCAGTCACGTGTTTCCTACGCACTGTCCTTGCGGTGCCAATTTCTCTAAAAGGCTTTGAGAAATCAAATTTGCATTTGCACCCCTGCTTGGCCTCTATAAATTGGACCAATGATTTACACAACATAACCCATTCACCATACTTATCTTCTTTAAGTGTTGTAAACCATGTATTCCGGTGAACCCTTATTTCCGGTGAAACTTCCGGCAAAAACCTTTAACCCTTTTCAAATGATTTCAGCTTCTCAAATCAACCTGTGTGTCCCTTATAACTACTTTCGTCGTCATCGAAGATTACACATACAATTATTGTCAAGATTCTCTACCACCGAGGCGGCGGATCTGCTGTAGCAAATGAGAAGACACTTCTCCTAACCGTATGCACCTTGTGTGCCTATCGAGATGACGGAATTAGCATCAACAGACTCAGTCTGATACAAAACATGAGTTTAGTATTCGATCTTGATCAGACAACAGCTGATCATCGTGTATCAAACTCAATATTTGCATGTGACACTTGTGGCCATATGGTCTTTGGACCACATCTTTGGCACTTGTGTCCCATTTAACAGCTGGAGAGCTCATTGATTTTAGGACTGGGGGCTCCTGGTTTAGAAATCCTTCAATGCCGCTCTCGCTCCTAACTCCGAAGCTCAGAGGGTGGCTTTAGGATTATTTCAAAGCCTCTCACACCCATTTTAGGGTTAAGTGGGGGAAAATGGGAGCATCAGGCTTTAAAATCTTTAAAGCCTCTCTCCCCCTTTTCTAGGGTTAGGCTTAGGGTTTTCGGTTTATGGCTTATGTACTGACCTCCGGGTCCTTTTGTACTTGTAACTTGTAATGTAAATCTGACCTCCGGGTCTTTATCAATGAAAATTTCTATTATTCCATTGTTGTGTATTTTCTGTTTCCTTATGTGATTGAAGCTTTAATCTTATGTAACTTGCTTGTTGAACATTAGCTTAATCGATTTACAAGTATGAAACAACCAAACTGATCAGTTCCTTAAATCTGATAATTCTTTAATCTGATTAGTTCCTTTTTAATCTGATAAAGCCTTCTCATATCAGTTCCTTGATTGATCTCAATCATTTGATCTTAACTCAACTTATTCATCTTAACCTTTAGTCTCTTAACCACTAGTTACGAGATCGATCCACCAAACATTTCTGGTGCTTTTTCTCCAAGATCCAGAAGCCCTAGCTCATTGCATAATTCTCTGAATCTGATCTCAGCTAGTGGCTTGGTTAAAATATCGACTTTTCATTAATCAAGATGGATCTTTTCCATTCGATATTTTTCTTTTTCAACATGATCTCTTATAAAATGGTGTCCGACATCCACATGCTTGCATCTTGTATGTAGAACGAGATTACGAGTGATTGCAATAGAACTATTACTGTCACAGAATATAGGTATGTTCTTAGCTACAATGTTATAATCCTCACCGCCGACTAAGCCCGAGCGGTTGGGAGCAACACTTCCTGCGCATCCACATATTACGCTTGATGAGTAGATGTCGAAATCGATGTCTGCTTTTTGAAAACCACAATCGATTTACTACCTAAAAAACATGTTTCACTTCACGTCAATTCGCAACCTCCATAATCAGAATCAGAATACCCACTAAGCTCTAGATTATCATCTGATGGGTAAAATAAACCAAGGTTTACTGTCCCCTTCAGATACTTAAGAATCCGCTTAGCTGCTTCCAGGTGGCTTTGCATTGGATTTTCCTGAAATCTGGCACATACACCTACTGCAAAAGTGATATTTAGTCTGCTGGCAGTCAGGTATAGTAAAGATCCAATGAGAGCCCTATATTCTTCGATTAGTTTTCTGACCATCCTCATCTGGATTCATCTTGAATCCAGTCATCATAGGAATTCTGGCTTCCTTACAGTTTTGAACTCCAAACTTAGCCAATAAACTCCTAGTGTACTTTGCCTGGCAGATGAATATCCATTCTGTATTTTGCTTAACTTGTAAACCCAGAAAGTAACTCATCTGACCCATCATGGACATCTCAAACTTCCCTTGCATCGACTTTTTTGAATTTTTCACATAAACTCTTGTTGGGAGATCCAAGATGATGTCGCCCACATAAATCAACCATCGAATATCTTCTCCATCTTCTATTCTCAATAAGGTTACGTCACTATTCCTTTAGTGAAACCACTTTGCCTATCAAGAATCGAGAAAGTGTATCATACCAAGCTCGAGGAGCTTGTTTCGAACCTTTTTCTTAAACATAAGCTAGGTTGTTCAACATAAACTTCCTCGCTTAAGAATGCACTCTTTACATCCATCTGATACACAATAAGTCCTCTATGGGCAGCATATGCCAAAAATAGCCGAATGACTTCCAGGCGAGCGACTGGTGCAAAGGTCTCATCATAATCAATTCTTTCTGATTGTGAATACCCCTTAGCAACAAGTCTTGCCTTATTTATGGTTATGACATTATTCTCATCTATCTTGTTCTTGAATACCCACTTTGTGTCAATCACATCTTGATGGGTTGATCTGTCCACCAGTTTCCAAACCTGATTCCTTTCAAACTGTTCCAGTTTTTCTTGCATGGCTAGAATCCAGTTTGCATCTTGTAGAGCTTCCTCTACTTCAGTTGGTTCCTTCAAAGACAGATAACAACAATACATGGCACTTTCACCAATCTGATGTCTAGTTTTAACTCTATCAGATGGGTCTCCGATGATCAGATTAGTTGGATGAATGGTTACCCAGGTCCTTCTTTTCTGATTTGCATCTGTTTGGAGAACATCATCCTCTTCTGATAGTAGTTCATTACTAGTGATTGGGAGTGGTGCAGACTTATGATCCACTTGACATGGACAAGTCTCAGCTAATGTTGGACTCATCATGTGTTGATGTCTGTCCGTAGGAACTTCAGGTGTTCCCCCTGAACCAGATGGTTCAGTTGATACTGTCTCAGATGTACCAGCTTTTTTATTGACAGTTGTATGTACCTTAGGGTCTGATCGACCTGGTGAATCAGCGGGATCTTGAATATACACTGTTACGTGTTCTGATCCTTTTTTCTTGATACTTAGCTGATCCATTTTCTGTGCATCAGGTACCGGTTGATCTGGTACTTCTTGTTCTGAGGCAGATTTCTCTTGTTCAGAAGATGTTTCATCAAATACCACATGAGGTGTTTCTTCCGCAACTAGGGTTCGCCTGTTGTAAACCCTGAAAGCCTTGCTGGATGAGGAATATCCTAAGAATATACCCTCATCTGGCTTGGCCTCAAAATTCTTCAACTGACTCTTCCCATTATTGTGTATGAAACACTTGCACCCAACAACATGGAAGTAAGAAACACGAGGTTTTATGCCCTTCCACAGTTCATAGGGTGTTTTGTAATGAGCCTTAGTCAGAGAGCATCTGTTCTGAGTGTGGCATGCAGTATTGATGGCTTCTGCCCAGAAACGGCTTGGTGTTGCATGTTCAGCTAACATAGTGCGAGCAACTTCTTTGAGTGTTCTGTTTCTCCGTTCTGCTACACCATTCTGTTGTGGTGTTCTTGCAGCTGATGTCTCATGCTGTATACCAAACTTAGTGCAAAAATCAGTAATAAAAGAGTTCAGAAATTCTGTACCTTTATCTGATCTGATTTTCACTATACTGACACCCTTTTCGTTTTATAGTTTCTTGAGCAGCTCAGGTATCTTTGTTGTTGTCTCATTCTTCTTATACAAGAATACAACCCAGGTAAACTTGGAATAATAGTCCACGATTACAAGAGTATATTCGTCCGTTTGAGATCGACCGTGTAATGGGGTCCAAATAAGTCCATATGGAGCGATTCTTGAATACTCTGTTGAATCTTTGGTCCAGGATTCCCTTGAATGAGGCTTTAACCTATTTTCCCTTCTGACATGCGACACATGTCTAATCCTTAGAGAATACCTCATTCGGAAGTCCCTCAACCAAAGACATCATTGCTATCTTGTTAAGAGTTTTAAAGTTCAGATGACTCATTCTTTTGTGCCAGAGCCAACTGCTACTTTTGGAACTCTTAACAATTAGACATGCATTTCTTGGACAACTGTTCCAATCTGCTGTATAAATCATACCTTTCCTTGAACCAGTTAACAAGATCTGTTGAGTAACTCGATTCTTGATTGTACACTGATCAGTCGAGAACTCAACACTGAATCCGTTGTCGCAGAATTGTGAAACTGATAACAGGTTATGCTTTAAACCTTCGACATCTGAGACTCCAAAGAACATGTACATCATCATTCTCTAAGGTTCCGAATCCTCTGGTAAAACCAAAGTTATCATCACCAAAGAGTACACGCGGGCCTTCTTGTTCTGTGTAAGAGCTAAGGAGATGTTTGCTTCCAGTCATGTGCCTTGAGCATCCACTATCGATGTACCAGATAGTTGCTTGTACACCTCCTTTGTTGGCCAAACCCACACGAACCTGCAATTAAATTAGGCTTTAGGTACCCCTTTTGGATTGGGTCCTGAGGGGTTAGAGTTGGTTTTAGGGATCCATACAAATAGGGCACTTCTATTGTAATCAGATAGATCAGAAGGCCTGATTTGTCTCCCATAAACATCTACATAATCATACATCTCTTCATATGCATTCTGATCAGTATGATTATTTGTGCGAGCCTTGAGTGAATCAGAAGACTTGGGATTTTTCTTTGTTGTTTGTCTTCTTTTAACCCAGTGGGGCTCAGGTGCAGCAGCCCTAGGTTCCTGATTGTAAGGGTAGGTACGTTCTGCTACCATTAAAAGATTCATATCTTTTTAGCACAAATGGTCTTAGCAGTTTACCTTTAGCTTGCTTGTTAGGCAGCTGACCCTGATTAGGTTTCAGATTAGATTTCCCTTTGACAGGTTGTCTTTTCTGATACCTAATCTGCTGATCAGGTTGAGGTCTCTTCAGAAGAACTGGGTTCTTCTGTTGATTCCTCGGCTGATGCTTAATCAGTTGGGGTCCATTTTTGTTCCCTTTCTGATTGGGCACTTGCCTTACTTGTTCAGCAGGTCTCTTTCCCTTATCAGATACATATTTTGCTTTTTGTGTATCTATATCAGAAACGCATTTGATTGCACCATTTTGAAGTGAACCAGACGGGGCTTTTGAGGATGTAGAAGGGTTTTCATACCCAATTCCCTTCTTATTAGTTGTCGTTCAAAAATAGTTGTTCATATCCTGAACGGTTTTTGAAGATTTCGTGAAAACTTGTATTTTCTTACGTAAACTATCCTTAGTTAATTTCAGACACTCATGTAGTCGGAAGAGATCATCAAACTTGGCTTGTAGGATTTTAAAATCATCAGCTTGCTGTTTATTGATAGTTAGTTGTTCCTTAATCTGCTTCTCCTGATCAGGAGAATTAACTTTCAGAACTTTCAGTTCTTCAGTTATCTTCTGGCGACTTGGTGATTTTAGTTTAAATAACTTTCTTGTGAAGATTTTCCTTAACAAGTTGAGTATTTTTAATCCTTAGCTTATCGTTTTCGGCTTCCACTATCGTATAGGTGTCTCTGCATTAGAGATCATCAAGCAATTGCTCAGAATAGAGCTGCAAGTCAATCTCTCCAGCGGTGTGCTAATCATAGGCGATGTGGAAACCGAAATAGCCAAAGGTTTAGAGGTTACCTCAGTTGGTCTTCCTCCTTAGCCATCTAGACCAGATTTCATCATCAGAAGAGAATATCAGATCATCGTAGTGGTAGAAATCATCAGCGTTGCTTATCAGACAAAAGTCCTCTACTGATGAGTAGCCAGAATCCTTTGAAGGCAGATAAGAATCATCAATTTCTGATGTATCAGCAACCATGGCTTTCCTGTCTCTATAGCATTGCTCTCTTCTATTCCGCTTCTTTTCTCTTTCTTTTGGTGTCAGGTCTGGGCAATCTGCGCTGTAATGACCTGGTTTCTCACAGTTGAAACATTCTCCACGATCTCACGAAACTTCTTCTGCCAGGTGAGTCATTAAAATCTATAGAATCTGTCGGGGTGACTTACTGTCTAATTATGTCGAAATTTCTTCTCTCGGATCTATTGTCTCTTCTTTCATCAGACCGATCATCTCTTTTCTTATCTTCTCTGCGTTCCTTTCTGTGATCATCTCTTCGGTCATCAGATCCGGGTCCTTCGGAGATCCGTCGGTTAGCCTCCTATCTCTTCCTTTTCTTTGTTTTTGATAATCCCCAGAAAATCTACAATACTTGCCAAGTTGAATGTTAGTTTTTTCAAGTTTTACGTTAGCAAAAGCAATGCATTTCGGTTTGGCTTATAATATTTCCAACAGGTTCAGTAGACTTTGAGTTGCTGCTGGCTGCTTTGAATGCAACTAATTTTGATGTGGCAGGTGTGGCTTCAGCAGGTGACTCGTCTTCTTCTTCTTGCCCTCTTTCGATCAGATCGAACTCATGAGCTTTAAGACTCAGGAACAGGTTGCTTGGCTTCATCTTAGCAATATCTTGACAATCCTTTATTACAGTGACTTTCATATCCCACTTCTTAGTCAGAGATCTCAAGATCTTGTAATTGATGTCTTTATCTGACATTTCTCATCCAAGTTCCCGTAGCTGTTGACTGACATGGTGATTCTTCCATCGAGCTCATTGATGGTTTCATTTGGTAACATCTTAAGTTTTTCGAATTTCACCAGTTCAGCTTGCAGTCTGCTATCTTTAATCAGATCATTTCCTACACACATTTCAGCAAGCGTATCCCACATCTGTTTGGCTGTCTTGAGATACTTTATCTTTTCTCTGGTTATCTTGTCCATGGTCTTCATGATTATGTGTCCGCTATCGTATCCGAGAGTGTACAACTTTCTCTTTCAAAGATCCATCGTATGGGACTATTTCTGACAAGACTTCCAACTGCAAAATCTGGATCACCTCCAACAGCTGGGTTATCATGATAGATGATGATGGGTCCTCGTTCAAGAACTTCCATCATCCTGCTGCTTATTGATCCTAGATGGTTGCTCATGTATATCGTCAAGTATGCATACTCATCAATGAAAAATTTAGGCAAATCATGATACATACCCGAAGTATTATCCATGCTGATCGTGAGTTTGAAAACAAATGAGATTTGAAAAAGGTTTTTCAAGATCAGTTCAAGTGACCACAAAGGTTCTTCCTCAATAACCGATGATATTCAAAGCCAGTGGTCCGTAGAACCACCGCTTTGATACCACTTGTAGGTCCCAAACTGGTTTCGTGAGGGCAGAAGTCTAGAGGGGAGGGGTGAATAGACTTAAAAACTTTTTTCGTCTTGGTCGGTGTGATTGCAGTTTGCCTGATCAGAGTGCAAGTGAATCAGTTTGGACTGATATCCAACTTACTGACCGCCTGAGGGTAGATCGGTTCGGTATCTATCTGTTTAACTGATTGTGCGGAAGCTAGTTTATACCCGTGTGAAAAACCAGTTTAACAAATCAGTTCGGTTTGTTTTCAATCGATGACTATGGAGTCAATCGGATCGATCGATAACTTTGTGCTAGCCGATCCTAACTTTCGAAATATGTATGCAGATTTAATCAAGTTGTGTGCAATTGTGTGAAGCGCTTAATCAAAACGTAAATGCACACAAGATTTATAGTGGTTCGGACAACCCGATCCTACGTCCCACTCTTCCCCATCACAAGGGCACCAACTTAACCGACTTAACCAACTGGACTTAGATTATTGTGTTAGTCCAACACATTACACCAACAGATATTTATAGAGCTCTCACTCAACCGATCCCAGAAATCAGAACTAGAAACCCTAGTTTGAAATCTTGCTAAACAAACTTAACCTAACTTTGGGTTTTGGGTAGGATTTTTTGTTTGTTCCAACTTTGAAATCTTTCCTAGTATTTAAGTAGCCCTATGACAATAGAGGATAAGATTTACGTGCTATAAGAACTATGGGATGAACACTTAGAAAAATAATCTTCAAGGTTGTGTTCTTCGTGCGGAAATTTGGCTATAGTATGTGCTTCTTGATAATTTTCGTGTCTTCACTCTGAAGAGTAATCTCATATTTATAGACCTCGAAATCAAAGAGCCGTTGGAAAGAAATTTGAATTGCCGGCTATATTTGGTAGATATGTAGGATTTGATATGACGTGCTTCTAGGTAAGGCATGGCCAAAAGCGTGTATGTCGTTTTTTTATAGCCGTTTGACCAAGCAGCACCAAATCCCGTATTGTCGGCTCCGTTCATACGTGTCTTGTTCTTATTGGTTAACAAAAGCACTTTTCAGAGTTTGTTCTACCAACTAAAGTTGACATTCTTCTTGTTCAGATCAACAACGTATGACTTGATGAAACATCAGTTACCACCTGGTGTGAGCTAACTTTGATCGATTATAACCGATCGATCTACTGATAGAGTCTTCGGTGCGGTTGTCTTAGCTCAACTAGCGGACTTCGGTGATTTAGGTCTTACAGTGCGATCTTACGGTAGTCATCCGATCTTGAGTCTTCCAATTTTGTTTCATGACTTCACCGATTATCGACTTTATCGAGATCATCGATCTTCTCCTCCTTCCCTTGCCTTCTGCTGTAGGACTTCAACCCGATCTTTTGTTCTTCCCGATCTTTAGATTCGACCTATACATATTGAGGTTCCCCCTCAATAT
Source organism: Stenogyne calaminthoides (assembly GCA_037126765.1). Classification (NCBI taxonomy): domain Eukaryota; kingdom Viridiplantae; phylum Streptophyta; class Magnoliopsida; order Lamiales; family Lamiaceae; genus Stenogyne; species Stenogyne calaminthoides. The sequence continues at coordinate 23,284,372 of JBBCBC010000015.1, forward strand.
GTGACCTATCTTATACATCAGTTGTTCTATATAATAATTATCAACTGGTCATCTTATAACTGGTAATAAAAATATCAGTCAGCTAACAGGTCTGACTGGTTCTATTACATGTGTTTTAGAACTTTCATCAAAACTCTAAATTTCCCAACAGATGATATTCATAAGATATCATCCATCATGATCATTTGATCATAAGCATTTCATTTTGATCATTTGGATTCATTTTGGGACACTGGTTGCTCCGACCTCCTTCGTGAAATCGCATCTTATGTATCTCGTAAGATACATAGAATATTATTCATAAACTTGTCTATTTTATTTATTGTTTTCTTGTGTTCTTGGTTATAGATTTGTGTTTGTTTTAGTCGAGTTCAGAATACACCAACAATCACTATAACATAAACCACTGCATACAAATAATGTCACCCACCTTATTAACTTTTAAGAAAAGTTACAAACTTTGAAATCGGTTTGAGAGTTTGAGCGTGACAGTGATCTTCCGAGCTTTGATTCGAGCAGCACTTCCCCTAGCACAATATTTTCATGTTCTCGTCATTAATTACTTTTTGATTGAAGTAAAATTATTCGTAAGTTTATCAAGGACGTTAAACTCTATTCTTTAGATTTCCTTACTCGTGAGCTTTTATCGAACTTTTACTTTAATCGGCTATTGGAGTTTATTAATGATGTCCCAAAATTATTACTTGCAAGAATTAAGCTTTAAGGTTCATTTTTCAGCTTGACACAGTTTTAGAAAACAATTTTGTAAAATTGTTTACATAGTACTAAAATTCATCAAATAATTCAAAAAAGCAGATAAGAGCGTGTAGTATTTGATTATATTTTTTATAAAAAATAATCGTATGTAAAATAGTCCCAGTAAATCAAGAAGTTCGGATGTTCTTCATATTTACAATATAAACTTCACAAATTCACAACTCTTTATTTGCAAGTCCAAATTTTATGAATTTTGAGGAGCATGTTTATGTCTGGTTATAGTTTACGACTACATTTTTAGATTTTCTACAAAGATAATGTGTATAGTGTTTGGAAAATTCTCTAAACTAATAACATGTGATTACTTAAGAAGATGTCCTAAAGGACTTTCAAATAAGTGGCATAAAAGGAGAAATAAAACACATATGGTTTGTGAATAAGATTTATTCAAATAAATTATTTTACTAACCATTAAGTCTATCAAAAGTTTCAATATTCAGTTCTGACATTTTTCAGAAGTTAGTGTCCCAAATTTTATGATTTTCTTCCATTTTTGCGAGCTGTTTCCCGTTGATTCGCTTATCCGATTGAGGTTAAACTTTAGGGCTTTTAAAGGTTGTTATCTGAAGTTTACTGGAATGAAAAATCGTTTGGAAATAACGAACGGAAGTTAGTTAAAAGTGTCATGAAAGTCAGGTGCCTGGGACAAATTTCTTGTTGAAAGCAGAATTCCAGTTTTTTTCGTTTCAGCACGTCGCATCTTTTTAAAGAAATCATAACTCTGAATCTTCCCGATGAAAAATTATGGGATTTTATACGAATATAGTAGACTTGATGAATTTTAACTTGCCGCTAGTTTCATCTCAAAATGATTTCTAGAACTCGAGATATTAATTTTTAAAATTATTATTTAGGAAATTCGAGTAGCAGTTTTTCTGAAAATTCCAGTTTTGAGCGACCCTGTTTGAGCGTAAAACGAGTAGCGTAACAACACCAAATTGAATACTGAGACTACGATTATGTACTACACATATAAGAGAGTGCAAAGGTGTTTTAAAACACAAATTTCTAGTACAACAGAGTACTCGACGAGTAGCCAAAAATCAGCCGGAAATAGTTTTGACGTTTCAACTTGACATATTTGAGTGTAAATTTCGGCAGCATAACGGTACAATTTTTGAAAACCAAAAATACGAACATGAAGTATGTACTTCAAACAACACGTAGGAATTCTAAACTAACAATTTCCAACACGTTTAAGGACTCAACAATCTCACCGAAAATCATACGAACACAGGTTTCGAATTTTGTTCGGAGGTTACCTTTGTCGTTTTGCTCCTCTGTTTAGTAGCTTGAAGCTCCTTGGATACATATTAGATGATGGTTTTATGCTTGAATTCAAGAAAAATTGAAGAGTGAGAAAGAGAGGATGAAGTCGTACGTGAGCTTCATGGAGTGAAGGAAGTGATTTCTTATCTTTTTCATGGATTATAAGAATTGTATGGATTGATTACCTTGATAGATGTTATTGGATGATGGATGAAGCTCCTCCTTGCTGCTGGAATCAAGAAATTGCTCGACCAAAATGAATGGTTGGAGGGAAATTTCCTTACTTGCTTGAAGATGATGGTGGCCGATGGATTTGGAGAAGAGAGTGAATTTTGGGAGAGTTGGGTTTCGATTTTTGCAGGGCTTCGCCTTGATCAAGTGTTGTGTAAATTATGAAGGGGAGGTGCTTATTTATAGAGGAATGAGAGGAGAGGCACGGCTGAAATGGTGATGAAATGAAAGTGTTTTTTGGTGTAAATTTCATTTTGATGAATAGTAACCAGCGTGGTGGCGGAGTATGGACCAAGTATTGACTCGTGGCTCGAAACGAATGCCATAGGATATATATTCAATCACGATATTTGTTACAATTAGTATTATCCGTATTCTAGAGTCACAATTTCGTTAATTAAAAATCACGGTTTCGTTAGAAATAATTGTTTAGAACTTTTAGCGATTAAATCGTCACGTTTTAAGACGAAAATTATTTATTTAATTATTTAATTAAAATTTCATTTTTCTTAAATTTCTCAATAATTTTAATTTAGTTAGACGAAGTAGATTTTCCATCTTCGTATTTATTATTCGTTAGATTCCCGATTTTTATATCGAAAATCCTAATTCCTTGAAATATTAATTTTTCTTTCTTTAAATTGAAATTAAATATTATTATTAAATATTTTATGACCAAACCTTCATTAAGTATTTTGTTACAATGCTAGGAGTGCTCCCGGTTCGAAGTGCTCGTCCGTTCCCTGAAAAATCAAAACCTTTGCAAACATATACGCTCTAAAATCATTCAAATAATCTTTAAATCAAATATTCATTTTATTAAACTCATTTCTTTTATTATTCTTTAGACAATTTTAAATCATGCAACAACATTTAACAAATAAAATAGCACGAATTTAAAACAAGCATCAAGATAAAATAAATCAAGTTGGGCACATATATCCAACTGTCATGGTTTATATTCCATATCTTGATCTTGAGAAATCGTCTCTTCTTTTGCCTTCATTGTTCGTCTCGAAAGACTCCCACTGAATCCCCACAATTCTTTAACGAGTGTCCTCCTTCTTGGGTTAGGACGACGTCCGAAAAACGAGTAGCTCACGACCGGAACCGACTCCGCGTCTTTATCGCGCACGCTTCGATCAACTTCGGCCATATCGCCCCGTCGCCCACGGCCTTTGCTTGTATGGCTTATCGTTTGAAACAGCGTCGCGTCAAAGGGTCCTGCCCGTCGCCGCCTCGGCCCGGCCGGCGAACGCCTTCTTGCGCCATCTTATGCGCTACTAGCCGCGACCCCGTCCGCCTAAGCCTTCGGCATACCCGTCGCGATCGCCGGGTGGTCTTGCGCGCGATCGCTAGGCGTTCCACCTAGCCCGCGTGCTCCGCCTTGCCTCGCATACGTCCGGGCACTCGGACGTCCGTCTTTAATTCTCCGTCTCCGTCTTCATTCACGATCCGGTTACAATTTATTTACAAAATAAATAAACCTAGATCTAGACTAGTCTATTACATTGAACAAATCAAACAAATACTAATCTACTCGTGAATTTTCTCACGAGGCAAAATGAATCCGAACGAATCGAATTAAAAACCAATAATTTATTTGCATGTAAATAAGCACATTAAAATACCATGACAATTGGATACCTGCAAAACAGATCTAACAGTTCTACTATCCAATTTCAAATTTTAATGAACAACAATTTAAATTACAGTTTAAAAGATCAGAGCCCGAACCAGGGCTCTGATACCAGTTGTTGAGATGATATTTGTCAGGATCTATCGGGATGACCTCAAAAACACAAATTTAAATTAACAATTATTACTAGCATGAATTTACCTAAGTGAATTCAAATAATAATTACGCCAACAACGACATGCAAATAAAATTCACGTAAAAGATCCTAGCATGCGGAATTTCTAGGAGTTTACGCAAACATACCCTTTGGAGAGACAGTCTGAGGATGACAGGATCAAGTATCTGGCTACCAACCAAAAGTCCTTCTCAAGTATTGCCAAGTCCTCACTCAATAACCCGGTGGGAGGTTCTCCGATGAAAGATTTATAAAACAAAGGAAAAAATAAAATTGTTGCACCACCTTTGTGGATTTCTAATATTTCCAGCACATGGAATTGCCATGGGGATGAAAAATTCATCCCCTATTTATAAGAAAGGGGGTGGTCGAAAATTTGGAGTCCAATTAGGGTTAGAAAAGATCTTTTCTTGATTTCCAAGAAATCTTGAATATATCCCATATATTCTTCTTTCCATGTGTATTTTTCCACAAAAATCTCACACCCTTATTTACTCCTAATTTTCAAAAATTTCAAGAAAATTTGCAAGATTGGATCTTTCTTGAATTTATGAGATATTCTTGTATTCAAAGAATACATATCTTTCTCCATAAAATCTTTCCAAGAAAATCAAGAAAATCTTTCTTCCATTTCTTATTCAAAATTTTCGAAGATCTCCTATTAAAGAAACCAAGTGGGAGATTTCTTGAATTTATGAGATAATCTTGTATTCCAAGAATACTTATATCCTTTCCATAAAATCTTTTCAAGAAAATTTCTTCTCCCTCTTTTCTTTAATATTTTCGAAAAAAAATAAAATATTAGGCAACAATCATTTATTTTATTTTAAGCACCTTTTATTTATTGGACTGTAATTGGGCTACTTGAGGGGCCTTTAGGAGAATTAAGATGGACCTCCCAATGAACTTCTGAATTCCAATATTGAGCCACAATATAATTCAGCCCATTAATATTAATTAATACCACTATATAATTAATATTTCAATATACAATCTTAACCCATATTAAGGTAATATGGCTCCCGGCCATTATTTCCCGTGTTTAAGATTATTTAGTCCATTAATTAATTAAGCCACTGAAAAGCTTTATATTAATTAATATCTTTATCCTTGGAGTAAGGACAGCTCAGCTTTATTATCCATACCGGAAAATTAATTTCACTTGCAAGATTTGGTATGATAAAGGTTCCGAGCCCACCAAGGGGACCAATCACGCAAGACTTTGCAAGCACACGATTCTCTGTATTAATCTTAGCAACCGTCGTACAATTAATATTATTGCCCAAGATATAGGGTATCGAAGCCTCAATGATTCTCTTCCCATTTATAAGTCAAAGCAATAATTACTAATCGCACACGGTCCTTATTAAGTGACAGAGATTAAGAAATCAACAACCACTGAGGTCTAACTCTTCATCCCATAAGTCAGTGTGAATGAGTTTATCCTCTCTGCAGGTCCGCTTCAGCACATCGAATGCACTAGTGTAATCTCTTGGTCAAGACAAGTCAATCTGAGACTTACACATCAACTTCTACCAATAGACTTTTCGGGTCTATCTAGGTTGTGAAACACGCACTAGTTTACAAGGGACTGTTAACGTGATCTTCTGTTATCTGGTATCACCACGTTAACTACAATGTAACATGTGCTATTACATGAACGGTTTGCAATAAATATATATAACATCCAATCATATTTAAAGCAACAGTGATAATTGATTTATTTCAGTAAATAAGTGTTTAATACATAGGTTATACAAAGTAAAAGCATACTTTCACGTATAACCCCAACAGCGCCGCCTCAAATCGAATCGAAACAGGGGCGTGCCATCGCAATCGAGCGAAAAACGATGAGCGTCGCCGTGAATCAAAACGAGTCAGGGATGCATCGACACGAGTCGTGAATGACCACCCTCAAGACTAAGCGACACAGGGAGCACTGCCGTGAATCGCGATGAAGGCGGGTCGCGCCACCGTGGATCCAATATAGCACGCAGTGGTACGAGCTCACGCAAGTGACACGAGTTGTGGAGTGAGGCCGCTCACTCGAGCACCGTGTGGGTCGCCCACAAGGCCGGGTGGTGCAATTCAGGGATAAGGAGCGGCGGGGAGGTTTTCCTAGAAAACCATAGGTGTACCGAAGAAGATGAACCATGCGACAAAACAAATAAGGGGTTTGGGGTGTTTATGTAATAAGCATACCCCAAAAGACACAAACATGTGTGTGGTGCGGGTTTTGGTCAAAAATGATTGGCCGCACCCAGTTATTTTTAAAAAAAAAATTAATTTAAAACCAATTCAATTACACAATCATCAAGAGCCTGAAGCTCTGATACCACTGTTGGAATTTACAAGCACATAAACAAATAAACATGCATAGCGGAATTAACAATTCACCAACAACGAATTATAGATTGCATAATTAAATAACGAAATACGTAAATTGAAATCTTACAGTGCTTCATAAGTTATTTTCTCCACTATGGTATCCACGTAATTCTCGTTCACAAATCCGCACAGATTTGCCAGTGTTGAAATCCACTATGAATTTGCTAGAAAAATTCTACACTAGAGATTTTATGGAGAAATATTCAAGAGTTAATAATGAATTCCCAATGACTCTTGTATATAGGGAAGGCCAAGCATAGATCTTAAGCTATCTTCTTTAGGAAATAAAATCTCTAATCTTCCAAATCAAATCCCATAGATTTGGTTTTCATGTATATAAAATCCTTTAATAATATTCTATATATTATATTGGGATTTTTATTTAATTAAATCCAATTTAATTAAATAGTAAGAATAATTAATTCCAAATATAATTATTATTAATTCTCCATAAATTAAATATTAAATTTAATTTAATATTTAATCTTTCAATTATAATCTAATAAGGGAATTACTTGTTGTGTGACCCATAGGCCCTCATATATCGAGCGATTAGTCAAACTAACAGGTCTTAATTGATCCTAGACAATAAATCAGACATTCTCAAAATATGAGGTAAGTTGCCAGGAAACGTGCAACTACCTGTAACTGAAACATGTCCTATTGTGATAATGTCCTTTCATTCGCGAGTGCCAGATTAAATCTTGAACATGATGAAGTGTCTATCCAAATAATTTAATCATATTTTCTCATTATACTAATTGATCCCGTTTGTCACATTTGGTCACAAAGTTCAAACATGACGTGCATTGGCCAATGACTAACGATACAATTAGTATGAGAAGATGAGCACTCTCTCTAAATCCAAATTGAGGAATGAATCATATTCTTGGCTCAACTACCACGCACACGTACTTCATGATGAACCCAATCCATGTCATATCTACCGGCTAAGGGTGAAAGCGTCGGTCACGGTCAAAGTTCACCACTCCATACTTGTTGTGGGTTTTGACCTCAAGATAGAGGAATATCACATCGCTCTCACTAACCGAGACACTCGTAGACACTTATATTGAATAACATCAAATGGTTTCTCGGATGGGTATACCAATACCCTCCAAGCATCCATCATGAGATACCTAGTATCCCGTAGTAAGTGAGAACTACTTCACTCTTTAAGAGTTTTATGCAGATCGCACACCAATCTCAAATGCATCATCAATATCTCATTCTTGATGATCCTTGATCGGGGCTATTTGATAATCATGTCTAAGTCATCCAAGGTCTCACATCCTTAATGACGGCATTGGTCCATGAGAACACGTATAAGAATAAATATAAACAATCAAACATAATATTCAAACAAGTGTATTGTCATACATTAATATTAAATGGATAATAATATTAAATCAAACTGAATATTATCGAGTATTATGTTCTTACAATAGATTGTCTTTAGGATACTATCACTGACATCAACTGCACAAGTTTTTCTAAAAAAAAATCTACCTGCTGTAGCACGACCACCTATTGATGACTTAGGCCTACAGTTGATATAATTTCGTGTTTGAAATTATGGACACATGGTCCATGATTGAGTGTAACAATTCATTAAAATTAAGTATGATTATATAAACAATTAGTTATAAGGTTGGTGAAATTTCATGCTATATTCTAGAAGAGAACATGGGCTCTCATGACCTGCTCCATGCCAGCTTACTCTTATGCTCCATCACAATCATAAATGTTGTATGAAATAATTATATATATATATATATATATAAATAAAGGAAACTTCCTATGTTATGCAAACTACATATATATCATTTTCTTCTAATTTGTAATACTCTCTCTGACCCGTTGTATTTGTGTTTCTAGAGAAGAATTTTTAACTCAACATAATTGTTACTTTGCATTAATTCAGAAGAATTAAATATTATATTTTAATTTTGTCTTTTTACTTTTATAGTGATGATAAACATTAGTGTCCATATAAATAAATAAAATGGTAAAATAATCACATTATACATATATTATTGATATTCAATGACTTAACTTTTACAATCATTGTGAAACATTCATAAACGATAAATAAAATGGGTCGATCTAGTAAGTTTTAAATCTTTGTAATGGATGCAAGATATATGCATATAATTAATTAATGAGAGATAGTACTCTCATGACCAATCAAAATTAAGTGAATCAATTAGAAAAAAAATCAAATAAAATAAATAAGTAGGTGAGCAAAATTAATATATTTTAATTGAGCCATATCAATATATATATTTTGACATGTCTAATTGTCCCGTCTGACAATACACCTTCTTTCACATATTTGTCATAATAATAATATACTAGTAATTTCTTTAAGACAAAAACTCATATGACAGTCTCATACTTGAAACGGAGTACAACCTAGCACAAATACAGTATGAAGTGCACGGTGTAGCTAGTGAATACAAGATTTAATCTTATCAAAAAAAAAAAATTCCTAGCCCACCCCTCTATCAATTTTTGGATCCGCCCTGATCACTTTCTTTAATTGGGCAAACTTAAAATTGAAAAGGAGTGGAGTATTGTTTTTGGGGATGTTATTTGATGTTGAAGTTAATAGATTCGTGAGGGGAACTGGACTTTTATGCCTTTACAGACTTGCAATTTTCATGAGGGACAGAAAGTGTTGGTTGTAATATTAGGGCAAAAGTCAAAACCTCTTTACACGAGCATTTAAGAGTCCCAATTTGCAGATTTTCCAATGCAGATTTTGTTATTGACTAGATAATAATTAATGATGTTCAGCTTGATAGATATGAAATTCCTGAGCAAGGGGTTGGACGTAATGTGATTTTACTTCCATTGACTCAGTTGCAAATTTTTTCTTGGCTCCCTGCTCGCAATGCACAACACTGCAGTAAAATGTTGTATTATCTCCTATAATATATAGTATTATACAAAATACTATAGCAGTTGGTACAATATTTCACTGTAGTATTGTGCACTGCCATCAGGGTAGCATGTACAACACCATCAATTGTTACCGTCGATTAGAAAAACCAAAATGACCCACCCGGACCGGTAGCCCAATATTCATATTTCATATAAATAATTGCATAATTTTTTAATCTCTTAACGTACTTCAACTTTGGTTTTAGTCCCTTTTTCTTTTTCGGTAAATTTTTATATGAAATATTTCACGGATTTAGAATCCATGAATATTAACTCACGGGTCAAAATAGAAGTACATAAACACAAAGTTAAAAATTTGCTGATTTTGTGTGGGCCAAAACGCGTGAAACAAAATTTTTCAATAAAATTCGTTCAAAGACAAAATAGTATAACTCGCTCCGAAATCCGTGTTACGATAATGACAAACGTGTGTTATTGTAAGTACATATTTGTGTTACTGTTAGGACAAATAACACATGCTTGTTTTTTCAGTACACATGTTTGTCTGTAAAGTATTGAATTTTTTGTTATTATAGACACACAAATGTATTATTACAAAGAGAAATATGTGTTACTGTATGACTAAAAGACACTCCCTCTATTTTCATTCGCCACCCCCTCTATTTTTTATCTGTTTCTCCTTCTGATTTGTGATCAACTGACCTTTAAGCAAATGTCCAAACCATCATATTGCACCATTGAATTAGTAAAAATATTTGTTTCTCATCCTCACATAGTAATACATAATTGTCTTTACAGTAACACAGACTAGAGACGAATTTTACTATTTTGATTTTGCGCGAATTTTAGAAAAAAATATCTTGACTTTGTTCGACCCGAGCAGAATCCGTGAATTTTCAGCTCTTTTTCATTTGAATTAATATTTCACAAGAAAGTTCCCATCTTTTTCACTTTGAGAATAGTAATTTAACTACACATTATTTTGATTATGGTTTTTTTTTTTTTTTCATGTTGTCACGAGTAACCTTCATATTAAAGGTGAGGTAGCATTTTCCATTTAAAACATAATTTCTTCAAATTTCAAATAAAGCTAAAAAAACTTAAAATTAAAAGTAGAAACCTCCCCAAATTTGAAAATCATTGAATTTTCCCGTCAAAAATTATTGCTAAATCGGGAGACATATATATGAATTTTTTTTTAACAAATAATAATAGATTGAAAAAAAATCTTTATAATCTTTGTAGTAATTCCAAATATTGAATTGATCAAAAATCCTATATTATCATTAAAAATGTGATTAATATTTATAAAAATGAGAATTTATTAAAATTAATTGTGCAACTATAATCATGCATCGCACGGGTTCAATTACTAGTTCAAATAAAGCAAAAAAAAAAAAACTTAAAATTAAATAATCAACTAAATATAAAAAAAATAATTAAATTGTAAAATACAAAACTGTGTAAATAATTATTTTGCTGATATAATATAAATTGTATATTAATATTATATTTTAATATAATCCGATCACATAAGAATTTCAATGATATATTTTTATACTACAATTAATTTAATATTTTTATATTAAATACCGTGCTTCCAGTGGGAGATAATTAGTCTTTTGAAAAATAATAATCCCCCAGGTCAAAAATATTACAAGGGTTTTCTAAATAGGCCCAAAATATATTTCAACTTATAACAAAACCGTAAAAAAAAAAAAAAGTCAAATAGTTAATGACAGTCTACAATTCGAGGTTGGCGATCATGGAAAAAAATGAGGAGAAAAATGTGAATTTATAGTGGGTGTGAAAACTTCGAATTAACTATGAAATTTTAGTTTTTAAATATTATACTCCCTCCGACCCATTATAATTTTCTCGCTTTTCTTTTTGGACGTTCCACTATAATCATTTTATTTCATAATTGGAAAAAACAACACTCTACTATTTGATATTTTTATCCCCAAGAAAACAAAAAGTTACACCATTTAATATGTCACTCCTCACTTTTAATCCAAAATAAAGTAAAAAAGCTTACTATTTAATATTTTATTAATATTATTTCTTAAACCATTCAACAAAAAGAAATGAGACAATTACAATGAGATGGGGGAGTAATAAATAATTAAAACATATGTTTATTATGAATTTTATAAAGTAGGCCGATGATATTTTTTATTGATGCACAATTTAATTGAAAGGAACTAATCGATCAGCTATGCCATTTTAGGTGAATTAATTTGCAACAATTATATATAATATATGTAGTAATATCAAGAGTATTTAAAATATATGTATTAATATTAAGAAATTAATTCACAAGTCATAACAAAATATTCAATCTAAACGAAGTACCACATTGGAATTGAAAAATTACTAGAAAATTTAAAAAACACATAAACCCTAGAAATTCCTCCAAATCATTTAATTGTACAATAATTGAGAACTTGACATACCTTGTCGAGAGGGAGGTCGTCCACCTGAAGTCGCGGCCAGGGGTGAAACCATCCGCTACGAAGTCCCCGTCTAAAGTCTCCCCTGAAGTTTCTTGTATTTCTTTCTCCCACTTTTGTTTTCTGTTCTATACGCAAAATGGGAGTTTGGGAGTAGTTGTTTGATTAGCTCATTTAATTGATTTATGATTGTTAATTTATTGGTTATTTACTTATTTAATATTTAATTTATTAAGGATTATTTATAAATTATAATATTTTCTTGTTCACAAATTCTCCTATGCACCATTTGCACCAATTTTGATTTGGTGCAATTGGAGTTCAATTCATTTTTTTACCTGGCTCGCCCTGGCCCGGGCCCGAATTCAACCCGAGTGGTTCTTGGTTCACTCGGCTCGAGTGGTTCATGGTTCACTCGGCCCGAATAAACCATGATTTATGGTTCAATATTTATTGTTTAGGGTGTAGATGGTTCATCCAAATTGAAATTAAATCCAATTACACTAATTACATCTTGTGCAATTGGTGCACACAAATGTCTTGTTAATGAGTAGTACATAGTACTGTTTCCAAATTATAAGTTTGTATCTTTGGGGATTGTTATTTAATTTATTAAATTATTAGTAAATTTTAAACACTATAAAAAAGACGCATTTTAGAAACGGAAAATCTGGGACGGAAATTTTTCTGTCTCAAATTGCGAAGGTTTTGAGATGAATTTGAGACGAAAATAGTCAAACGGTCAAAATTGACCAAATTTACGACGGTTTTTATTTCCGTCTCAAATTGCGACGGTTTTGAGACAGAAATTTGACCAAGAGTAAAACACCGTAGTTTTGATACTTAATTGAGACGGAAAACACCGTCGTTTTGATACTTAATTGAGATGGAAAACACCGTCTAAAACTTACCGGGTCAATTTGAGATGGATTTGAGATGGAAAATATAGTCTCAAACTTGCCGGGTCAATTTGAAACGGAATTTAGACGATATTTCCGTCTTAGATTTGGAATGGATCTAGAGACGGTAAAATCGTCTCAAATTTAAAAAGGATTTGAGACGATTTTTCCATCTCAAATTTAAAATCGATTTAGAGACGGTAAAAGCGTCTCAAATTTTATAAATTAAAAAAAATTTAATTCAAATTGAAAATTAATTTGAAAATTTGAGGTAAAATAATTAAAAATAATATAACATAATTTAATTAGAATTTATAAATAAAAAATAATAATTATAATTTTAATAGGTATTAGCGACTATAATTTTTAAAGGTTATATAAATAAAAAAATTAATTTAAATTCAAAGATAATTTGAAATTTTGAGGTAACATAATTAGAAATACAAATTTTAAGATAACATAACATATTTAATTAGAATTTATAAATAATAAAATTTAATTATATTTTTTTACTATAATTTTTAAAGGTTATAGAAATAAAAAAATTAATTTAAATTGAAATATAATTGAAATTTTGAGGTGACATAATTAGAAATACAAATTTTAAAATAATATAGCATAATTTAATTAGAATTTATAAATATTAAAAAAATAATTATAATTTTAAAAGGTTTGAAATTAATCAATCAAATTACATATATGGAAAAAAATGATTCAATTTTCTATTTTTTTAAAAATTATTTAATTTGTGTGCATATATAATTAATGTTGTAAAATAAACTAATAAAATCAAGTGTCCAAATGGTTGAGCGCCCGCCTTGGCATCCAATAGATGCAGGTTCGATCCCTCTCGGAACGAAATTAGCTATATATTATGTGAGCCTTCACAAGGGTCATATACAAAGTGGTTCAGTGTTAATGTCAAATGGTTCATGGCTTGTGTGGTTGGACGCTTGCTCAGGCGCTATAGTGGTGCGAGTTCGAACCCACCAAGCCATTTTTTTTCCAGAAATTCAGATTTTGAGCCTGAAAATCCAGTCTCAAATCTGTCTCAAATTTGACCCCTTTTTTTTTTCCAGAAATTCAGGTTTTGAGACGGAAATTTCCATCTCAAATTTGACCTGAATTGGACTGGATTCAAGTTCAAACCGTCTTAGATTTGAGACGGAATTTCGAAAAACCGTCTCTAAATTTTAGACGCCTGATTTAGAGACGGAAAAAAAACCCGTCGCAAAACCGTCTCAACAAGGATTTTGAGACTGTTTTTAAGTCTCTAAAACACGTTTTTTGAAAATATTAACACCCCCCAATTTAATAAATTTTACTATAATACCCCAATACATATCCGATACGCGTAACCTCGGAGAGGGGTATACATATCCAAATAAAAAAAAATTGGGATACGCCAAGTGGCACATCGGGTGCGAATCTGAGACGAATCACATCAGCACCCGCACCATTAGTTTATTCGATACTGCATACTGCTCATTTTTTAATACTTTATAGGCTAAAAATAATATTTTTTAAAATTAAAATGTTACTATTGAAAAAGAGAAATAATGTGAAATCAGATAAACATATCCCTCAACCAAAGGATACGGTTCCGAAGTCTTTCTTGTTCCAATGAGATCATCATTAAAACTAACCCGTCAGCTTCTTCTGTAAATTTGACTTTTGCATTTCAGATCAAAGATAATGTGCATAAAGTCATAGTAGCCCACAGAAATTAATTACCATGTAGTATTATGAATATGTATGCAGTAACTAGTATACAAAATTGGAAGATTTTTTTTATTTTTGGAAACCAAAATTGAAAGAAATTAATATTTTAAAAGTTATATATTTTTTTATCAGAATTAAGTTTATCTAATTCGCTGAGTATGAAAATGATTTAATAGTAAAAGTTAAAAGTGTGTATAATTTTTTAAAAGTAAATGTTGAGTTCGTGGTAAAATATATCTAAAGTATAATCTTCTATATATATAAAAGCAGAAACCGCCCCAAATTTGAAACTATTGAATTTTTCCGTCAATAATAATTGCTAAATTGGGAAACAAATATTTGGAAACAATATTTACAAATAATAATAGATTGAGAAAAATCTTTAAGAATAATTAAAAAAAATATTAACAAAAAATTATGGATTCTCAATTTAAAAGTTAAATTCTACGTTTCATAAATTTTATTCTTATAAATATTATTTTATTTTCTTCTTTTATCTACTTTTTATTTTTACAATTCAACAATATTTACAAATAATAATAGATTGAGAAATTTTTTTGAGAATATTTGAAAAAAATATTTACAAATAATAATGAATTCTCAATTTAAAAGTTAAATTCTAAGTTTCATAAATTTTAATTTTATAAATATTATTTTATTTTCTTCTTTTATCTACTTATTTTTTGTCAAACTTATATGTGCATTTTTTATCTCATATATTTCCTATGTATTTTACTAAATACATATCTAATAAATTGCTGATGAAGCCGATTGAGATTGGAAGCCTTTGCTTACTGTGTTCAACCAATGTTTCAGAAATTCATTGAATTTTCTTCATTTATCATTCCTACGATTTCTAACAGTTGAGTATTTTTCATATATGATAAAGAAGACAACGTTTACCAAAAATTCGAAATCATTTTGTTTTGTTGGAATTTTTTTTTTCAGGCTCTTATTGTTTGACTTTTTGTTTTGCAGAATTTTTATTTTGCATCTAATGATATTGTGAGATAATTCTTATATAAATCTTATAGTTCATATTGATTTATTTACTACACAATTTGGGTTGATTTAATGATTTATATCGCAAACAATACTTACTAAATAAAAACTCATATGAGACTGTTTCATGTATGAGATGGGGTACAACCTAACACAAATCACCCGTACTCTTCCCAAAGTGTTAAAGCGTCATGCCCAACTTATGTCCCGTCTCACCATAAGATGGTCTCATGAAAGTGTGTCTCTACTTACTAAAATTGCAGATCTATTTTATTCAAAGTATACTTATATGAATTTTTTAAATATCTGTATTTCATACAAGATTCTTATTTTTTTTTGTTGCTTTGAGAATTTCTATTTTACATGTTCTTATTTTACATATAATGATCATGTAAGATAATTTTTCACCATATATCAATCTTAATGTCAAGTTTATTTATTTGATTTGCTACACAACACAATTTATGTTTGTTTAATGATTTCTTTTATAGGTAATACTTATTAAAACTGCAGTTCTTATAGTTCATGTTGATTTATTTGATTGTTACACATTTTTTGTTGGTTTAATGAGCATAAAGAAAATTTTAATGACACTTTTAGTGTTACTATAATTTGCGAAAGAAAAATTTATCTATGTGAATACTTATAAATTTTTTAATACAAATTAATTAAGCAATCAATAACCGTGCATCGCACAGGTTCAATTACTAGTGTGGGAGAAATAGAATAAGGTATATATATTTCCCTCTCGATTTATATATTTTCGATTCCAGATGACAAATTATTTAAGTAGAAGAATTCTGTTTGAAAATATTATTAGATATATACTTATGCGTAAATATATAAAAAAATTATTTTACACGTTATTTATCCATGAAAAAAAATAAAAAAAATCTCAAGAGTTTATTTTGAATAGGCTCTTCAAAATATCTTTTATTAAAGTTTCAAAAACCCACGTTTAACTCCGGATGACCATTATCCCAAGAGTTCCTCAATTCACTCCTATTTGACGCACGGTTTTTCTCATAAAAATCAAACCATTAAAAATATTTCACATAAATTTGAGTTTCTCTTTGGACTAGGAGTTATCGACAACTTCCCTCAATTTTTCAGTAACAATTTATTTTTCTTAGCCTTTTAATCGATTTAATTTCGATCAAGATCATGTGCTCTTAATTCAATTTTCTGATTTTTAATTAGGCCAAATGGATTTTAATTAAAGGGCAAATTTTTGTTTCATCAATTGTTCAAAGTTCAAATCCCTTTCAAGTACGATGCAGTTTTCGAAATTAGTTGGCAATTGCAGACATTGTACTTTATCTCAAGATATTTTAATTTATAAAGTTTAAATATTTCTTGTTCTAAAAATTATTTTCCAAAAAGAAGCTTCGATAATTTATTTGTTTCTTAAATACAGATTCATGAATTTTTACCTTCAAAACCTTTGGGCCAATGCAATTTGGATTATAGTTTTAGTTCATTAAATTATTAGTTAAGATAATTGACAACTTGTTACATTATCAATAGTTCTAAGTTGGGGTTTTTACTTGCTTTGTAACTTTTGGGTATTCGTGTGGATGATATTATTATTTGCTATATTCATGTGAGTGATAATTGATAACTTGTTACATTATCAACAATTCGAGATGAGATTTTTATTTGCTATGTCACTTTTGGATATTCATGTGAGCGATATTATTACTTGCTACATTTTACATCCTTATTATGGTTGGTTTATCCAACAAACCTATAGTTTACTTAAGCAAAATATTTCATTGCATAACTTTCAACTCACATGAATATTGAGGTTCGAGTTTTTGCCCTCGTTTTTAGTAGCATTGAATTACTTTACTTTATTATGAAAATATATGTTTAGAACTGAGATAATTTATTAGAATTTTTTAGTAGTTAAATTATCTTCTTTCAAAATGTCTTTAATTTAATTACTTTTGCAGTTATTGTTACCCGTCCAGTTTGGTGAATGGTTTCTGTATTTAGTTTATTTTGAATTTTGTATGTAGTTGCATATTCTGTTGAACTTTTTTATGAATGGTTTTTATGTTTTGTTTATTTTGCATTTTGGACGTGGCTGCATTTTATGTTGGAACGGTGTCTGGGTTAATATCTTGTGTTGTTTTATATGCAGTTGGATTATGAGTCCTTTAAACTAAAATTGGAGGTTGATGACAATACCAAGGGACATGGATTCCTGGTTGGCATTGGAGGTGCAATACTTGGGCTATGCGTAGGCATTTCTGTTGGTAAGAAACTGTTTCTGGAGGAGGTTAAATTGAAGTCAAACGGCTAGGGATCACACCATGCATGCGTGTCCAGGGATCACGTCACTATGGTTCGCAAAATCAAAATTACAAGCATAGCAAAATAATAATAATGGGTGTTGTAAAGTAAGAATAATACTTTTATTGAATGATTTCATTGTACAAGGACGTATCATATATATACAACTTGATCAACTTTATTCTTGTAAATATACACAATCAAAGGAATTAATCAATACATCAATTCCTATAATTAAGCAATAGAATAATGCTAATTATCTATTTCTATCAATGCTAATTATCTATTTCTAATTATTTGTTTCTATCATCCCCCCTCAAGCGAGACGTGGGGTGTGACTCCACTCGAAGCTTGCGTCTGAAGAACTCAAATAGCGGGCGAGGTAAACTCTTGGTGAAGATATCGGCAATTTGTAACTCAGAAGAAACAAATTGAGTGACTAGCTTACCAGAAGACACTAATTCTCGTATAAAATGATAGTCGATGTCAATGTGCTTAGCCCGTTTATGAGCCACTGGATTTTGGCTAAGAAAAATGGCGCTATTATTGTCACATAACAAAACAGGAGATTCTGAACACGAAACTCGAAGCTCTTTTAGAAGATGAGTGATAGAGATCATTTTAGAGGCTGCATTAGCAAGAGCTTGATACTCGGATTCACAACTGGAGCGAGAGACTGTAGGTTGTTTCCGAGCACTCCAAGAAACTAGATTACCACCGAGATAGATGGAGTATCCATAAGTGGATCGTCGAGTCTCTGACATCGAGCCCAATCAAAGATTTAGTAACCCACTAAAGATGGAGATGAACCAGAGGAGAAAGATAGCCCATAATCAGGAGTACTCTTGACATACCGGAGAATACGTTTAACAGTTTGAAAATGCTCGATTGTTGGTTGTTGAAGAAATTGACCGACCCATTCTGAAAAAAGCAAAAGATCGTGTCGCGTTATAGTGAGATACTTGTTGGGAAATTTATAGTTTTGATGAAAGTTCCAAAAACACATGTAGAGGACCAAATGACTGTTATGAGATGTTTATATTACCCGCTATAGGAGACATCAAACAAAATAGATAGGTCACATATTGAGGGGGAACTCAAATTGTATAGGGTCGAGTTGAAGAAGACTCAAAGAATGTTGATATCCGACAGCCAAAATGCTTAAGAATTAAGATCGATCGATCGATCTAAGATATCTCAAATTTGAAGTCATGAGCTCAAATTCAAGATCGGACGAAAAGACCTACATCGACGAGCCTGCTAGTTGAAGCTAAGTCAACCCCTTCTATCAGTAGATTGATCCGCTCAGATCGATCAAACAACCATTTTTGATGTTTCACCTAATCATACGAATGATCCTTAAGAAGAATGTCAAGCTTTAGTTGGAAGAACTTCATGAAAAGTGAGTCCGCTATCCAATAAGAACAAGACACGATGATCCCGACAAGTAAGGGATTCGATCTTCGCCTTCTCACTAACGGCTATAAAATACAAGATCACGCTTTACATGCCGCCTAAAATCACATCAATCCTGCATAAATATAGCCAAATTCAAAT
The DNA here is from genome assembly GCA_037126765.1 of Stenogyne calaminthoides. Lineage (NCBI taxonomy): Eukaryota > Viridiplantae > Streptophyta > Magnoliopsida > Lamiales > Lamiaceae > Stenogyne > Stenogyne calaminthoides. Next base: position 23,303,689 of record JBBCBC010000015.1, read on the forward strand.
TGAACGGCTCTTTGATTTCAAGGTCTATAAATATGGGATCACACTTTAGAGTGAAATACGGAAAACGGAAAAAAACGAAGAAACGCTAATCAAGAAGCTAAAGCTAATTTCCGACGAAGAACACGATCAAGAAGATTATTTTTATTAAGTGTTCATCCCATAAGTTCTTAGCATGGAAATCTTTTCATCTAGCCCTTATATGCAAGAAAAAGATTTCATAGTTGAACCAAACAATCTTACCCAAACCCCCAAGTTAGGTTAAGTTGTTTAGCAAGATTTCCTAGTTCCGATCTGGGGATCGGTTGAGTGTGAACTCTTTAAACATCTAGTCGGTTATCTTGTGTTGGACTAACACATAAAACTAAGTCCGATTGGTTAAGTCGGTGCCCCTTGTGATAAAGTAGTTTGTCCGAACCAATAAATCTGAGTGCCTTGATTAACTTTACATCCATAAAGATGCATATTCCAAGAATCAGAATACCAAACGTTTTTGAAACCATTAAACTTGGAATCATTTATCAAAACCGGTTTTTCACATCTAAAACTTAAAACACATCGCTTAAACCGATAATTCTGGAATCAGCGACGAGAAGTTGGTTATCGGCCAAACCGATTCACTGCACTCGATCGATCTAATTGCCCCCCACACCGATCTCAAGACAAAAAAGTTTTTAAGTCTATTCACCCCTCCCCTCTAGACTTACGCCCTCACTAAACCCGCTCAGACCTACAAGGGTATCAGAGCGGTTGGTTCTCTGCAACCATCGACTACGTATATCATCGATTCTTGAGGAAGAATCTTTGTGGTCAATCGAATCGATCTTGAAAAACCATTTTAAAACTCATTCATTTTCCAAAATCACTCAAAGATGGATAACACCTCGGGTATGTATCATGATCCGCCAAGTTCTCAATCGATGAGTATGCAGATTGGGCCATATATATGTCCAACCATCTAGGTTCGATAAGCGGCAGAATGATGGAAGTCATCGAAAGAGGACCCATCATCATTTATTACGACAACCCTGCAGTTGGAGGAGATCCAGACTTTGCACCGGGGAGTCTTGTGCGAAAAAGCCCAAATGGATGCGTAAAAAGAAAGTTTTCGCACTCTAGATACTATCGCGAGGCACATTATCATGAAAACCATGGATAAGGTCACCAAGGGAAAGATTAAGTATCTCAAAACTGCGAAAACAATGTGGGATACTCTAAAAGATATGCGAGGGAAATGAACAGATAAAAAGACAGCCGTCTACAAGCCGAACTGTAAAGTTCGAAAAAACAAGATGCCCAAACGAAACCATCAATGAACTCGATGGAAGAATTACAATGTCTATAAACAAGCTTTGAGAACTTGGTAGAGATGTCCGATAAAGATATCAACTACAAAAAATCCTAAGGTCTCTCACCAAGAAGTGGGATATGAAGGTCACGGTAATCAAGGATTGCCAAGACATTTCAAAAATGAAGCCAAGTAGCTTGTTCTTGAGCCTTAAAGCTCACGAGTTCGATTTGATTGAGAGAGGACAAGTCATGAAGATGAGGTGCCTGAAAGCCTCAACTTCAAAAATCATTTGCTTTTAAGGCAACCAAAGAAGAAACGAAGGCCAACGAACTTTGTTGGGAATATAGTAAGTCGAGCGTAATAGATCGCTTCCGCTACCCGGAAGCTTGAGAAGTCAAACGTCCAACTTGGTAAGTATCGAAGATTTTATAAGGACTATCAACATAAAGAACTAGATAGGAGATCGATAACAAGAAGAGATGGAGGATCCGGGAGGAGATAGTCGGGGAAGGAAGAAAAATTGGAGCCTCTATCATCGAAAAGGAAGGATCATACAAAAGATTCACCGAAGGAAAGGTTCAGGATCAAGGAGCGGATCGGTGAGATGTATAAATACAGACGCCGACCGTGGTAAGAAAAGAGGAGAGCAAAGATTGGGACAATGGTTGCTGAAGGAATTGACCTTCAAACTAATAGGTTCAAAATGAAGATCCGATATTCTCTTCGCAAATGAGATCCACCGATGGCCGTGGAGGACCAATCGAGGTAACCTCCAAACCTACTTCGCTTCGAACACTGCTATCATTAGCACACCTGAGATTGGAACTGAAGCAATTGCAATTGAGGATCTCTCCAATCAAAAAGACACTTATGCTATAGTGGAAAGCTAAGAATTATAAATAATCAAAAAGAGAATGATCTCATAAACTTCAATCACCGAAACCCTCGAAGGTAATAATGTAACATTCGAAAGTTAAGGCTTCGATGGAAGGATCAAAGATTAGGAATTAACAAAACAACAAAATTCAATGACTTCAAAAAACTCTTCAAGCAAAATTCGATGAGTTGTTCCAAAAGCATGAAAGTCTTCATCGAGGATAATCTGCGTAAAATAGAGGTTTTCACAAAATCATCTAAAACCTGCTCAAGACATGAACACCTATTTTTGAACAACGATTAATAAGAAGGACTTGGCTATGAAATCCCTCCAAAAAAAGCCCCGGGCCGATTCATCTCAAAAAAGATTAATCGCCAAAGATACACCAAAAGCCAAACATGTATCTAATAAGGAAAAAAGACCGGGTTGAAGGTAAAAGCGGGCCAACCGTAAAAAATGGACTCCAAAAAGCATCACCGAGAAATCAACAAGAACCCGAGACCTCAACTCGATCAACGAAAAAGACAACCCGTAAAAAAGGGAAGTCCAATCAAGACCTAATCAAGGTCACCGCATAATAAGCATGCTTCGTAAACCGAAAAACCACCTATGCCAAAAAGATATGAATCTTTTGATTGTAGCGATCGTACCTACCCCTATAATCGAAATCTAGGGTCTCAACCACAATGGATAAAAAAAAGACAAAACGTTCAGATCCCAAGTCTTCTAAGTCATCCAAGGTTCACACTAATAATCATACAAAAAAAAGATAAAAAAATTGATTATGTTGATGTAATGGGAGAATGGATGATCTAAGATCACAATAGAAGTGCTCTGTTTATATGGATTCCCAAAACTAAACCTAACCCTCGGACCCAATCCAAAAGGGGTACCTAAAGCCCGATCCGATTGCGAGGATCGCGTGGTCCGCCAACAAAGAGGTGTGCAAGCAACTTTTGGATGCTCAAGGCACATGACAGAAGCAAGCACCTCCTCTCGATACATAGAAACGAAAGGCCAGCGTGTAATGATAACTTTGGTTATACCAAAGGGTTCTAACCTTAGAGAATGATGATGTATAAATAACCGAGTTTCAAGGTCCGAAGCACAACCTATTATCGGTTTCACAATGATTCACTCGACCGATCAATGCACTATCAAGAATCGAACTTTTTTGCTAATCCAAGGAAAGGGACGATCTACACAAATTGATTGGAGCAAAAGAAATGCATGCCCGATTGTCAAGAGTTCCAAAAGTAGCGGTCTCGCACAAAAGGATGAGCCATCCTAACTTTTAAACTCTTAACAAGATAGCAAGGATGTCTCTAGTGGAAGGACTTCCGAATGAAGTATTTTCAAGGATCGGACATGTTTCAAAAACTTCATTCAAGGGGAATTCAATCCAGTAAACCCGATTACGGTCGGTCTCAGCGGACGCAAATATACTCTGGTAATCGTGGATGACTATTTCAAGTTTACAGGTTATATTCTTACATAAGAAGAATGAGGCGACAACGAAGATACCCGAGCAAAAATATCGGATAAAGGTACAAATTTCTAACTCTTTTATTCTTGATTTTTGCTCTAAATCAACATGAAACATCAAAGGACATATGGAAATCGGATTCAGAACTCTCAAAGAAATGCTTTCGCCTGCGATGTTAATTTGAACATGCAATACCAAGTTTAAAAGCAACACACCAGCATGCATACTAAATCACATTACATGAACCGTGGAAGACAAAAACCTCGTGTCTCTTACTTCCATATTTTGGGTGTAAGTGTTTCATACACAACAATGGGAAGAGTCGGGTTGAAAACCTTTGAAGCCAAGTCGATGAGGGTATATTCTTTTCCTCATCTAGCAAGGCTTTCATAAATGCATTTAACCCTACTTGTGGAAGAAACACCCCACGTAGTCTTTGATGAAGCATCTTCTCGATCAAGAGAAATCGCCGTAACAAGATGTACAAATCAACAAGAACTTCATGTTCGAGGATCACCGACGATCAAGGAAAAAGAATCGAAATCAAATAATATACATTCCGGATCTAGCGGATCATTCATCCTAAGGTAATTCGATGAAGAAGTTCGATTAATTGCATCCGGGTTCGGGGAACATCTGAAGTTCCCAAGTGAACATCGAGACATGATGAGTCCAACATCACCGAGACTTGTTCTTATCAAGTGGATCATAACTTCCCAATCGCTAGTAATGAAATTTTATCGAAAAAGACGATGTTCTCCAAAACCGAAATCGAAGGACTGGATAACCAATCATCCAACCGACCGAAAGACCCATCCATAAAAGTTAAAACTAGACATCGAAGAAAGTGCCATGTATTCTTTCCAACCAACAACAATAGAGGAAGCTCTACAAGGGTTTCTTGGTTGTTTGGAACGGTAGACTTTGAATATCAAGACGTAATTGGCAAAAAAGTGGGTATTCATCAATAAGGCAAGACTTGTTGCTAAAGGGTATTCACAATCAATAAATTATGATGAGACCTTTGCATCAACCCCCCATTCACTCGGTAATCTAGCTAGGAAGTTTATGTCGAACAACCTCCGTGCTTTGAAAAGGACAACCAAGTGTACATTATCCTCGAAATTTGGTATGATCACTTCTCGCTTCTTGATCGACGAACTAAAAGAACGAAACCTTATTTAGAATAGAAGATGGAGAAGATATTCGATGGTTCAATTCGTGGGCGACATCATCTTGGATCCCTAACAAGAGTCTATGTGAAAGATTCAAAGAACCGATGCAAGGAAGTTCGAGATGTCCATGATGGGTCGGATGAATTACTTTAAAGTAAAGCAAAGTACGTAGGATATTCATCTCCAAGAAAGTACACTAGGAATTTATTGGCTAAGTTTGGAGTTCAAAATTGTAAGAAGCCAAAATTCCTATGATGATTGGATTCAAGATGGATCCGATGAGGATGGTCGAAAAACAAATCGAAGGAATATAGGGCCTCATTGATCTTTTACTATACCGACCGCCCCAGATATAACCTTCGCGAAAGTGTATGTGCGATTTCGTGCAAATCCATGATAAGCCACCTACAAAGCACTAAAGCATAAGTATCTGAAGGACGGTAAATCTTGGTTTATTTTACCCATCGATGATAATCTAAAGCTTAGTGGGTATTCTTATTACGATTATGGAGGTTGCAAGATTGACAGAAAATCCACCTCGTGAACTTGTCATTCTTAGGAAGAAAATATCTCGTGGTTTTCAAAAGAAGCGTACATCGATTGCTACATCTACTATCAAGATAGAATATATGGTCACTTTGAGTTGTTCCCAATCGCCGTGATTATAACATTGAAGCTAACAATGTAATTTTTCGTGATTAATACTTCCCGTTCTACATACAAGATGCAAGCATGTGGATGTCGAACACCATTTTATAAGAGATCATGTTGAAAAAGAAGAATATCGAATGGAAAAGATTCATATATACTGAATTGATATTCTAACCAAGCCACTAGGCTTTAATTATGCAACGACTAGAAAATGCACCTAAAATGTTTGATGGAATGATCTCAAACCAAATCAAGAGACTAACCAAAGGTTGAAAGGAATTAGTTTAGTAAATATCAATCGATCGGAAATCACCAAGGAACCGATGAGAAATCGATCATTTACAAGATTATCGATTAAAGGAATCGGATCGATTTATTTTAATAATATCCTATTAAATCAATGGATTATTTTACATCCTTGTAAGTCAATTAAGCTAATATTCAACAAGCAAGATTCACAAGTGGTATTCACAAGATTAAAGCTTAAAATATAAGGATCAATTTTTACACAACAATGGAATAATAGAACTTTTCATTGATAAAGACCCGGTACATTACAAGATACAAGTACAAACGACCCCAGGTCAATACATAAGTGATAACCAAAAACCCTAAACCTATAACCCTAAACCCTCATCCTAACCCAAGTGGAGCAGGGAGAGAGAGATTTTAAATCGATAATTTTAAACAAATGAGAGGCTTTAAAAAAAAAAAAAAAATCCAAGCATTGGAGCAGAAATTTTTTAAGCCGAAAAAAAAAGTCGGTGGGCTCTCCAAAGTTAAATGGTGAGTTGATATAGGAAGATCACCGTTGTCCGATCAAGACCGTATATCAAACTCACGCTCATTTTCTTTGATGCTCGTTACATCATAACGATAGACACACAAGGTGCATTTTAGGAGAAGTGTCTTAAATAAAAACTGCAACAATCATTATGTGAAATCTTTGATGATGACGAGAACAACAATAAATTTGATTTGAATGAAAAAAGGTTAAAGGTGTTTTGGGAAGTTTCACCTAGAGGTTCACCAGGATACATGATTCTACAAAGAAGATAAGTATTGAATGGGTTATGTTGTGTAAAACAATTGGTCCAATTTATAGAGGCCAAGCAAGGGTGCAAATGCAATTTCGAGTTCTCAAAACCTTTTAGAGAAATATCACCAAAAAAAATGTGAAAAAATGTGAGGAATCACGCCGAATAATTGGATAAATTCTCGGACATATCGAAATGTGACGATAATTCAAGAAAATCGCTCTTAGGAAATAAAACTACTATCCTAGACTTTATTGGCTTTTTTAGGTCAACTAAAACTTACATACGGTCGATCGATAATAAAGATTTAGGAAACTCCAACAAATCGATACATCGGTTTGAGAAAAAAGCGAATATATCGGTTGAAGGGGAACTTCAATTCAAAAGGGTCAAATCCATTCAGGAAGATCGGTTGAGCTTGAAAGATCAACCCGATCTAAGTAAAGAAAAGATCGCCTCAACCTTAAATATGATCAACAAGTGAAATCAAAAACAAATGGTATTGAAAATTACAATATCGACCAACCGGAATCATCTTATCGGATATTATTTGCCTTTGTATCCTTTCCTTTGGGATTCTCTGCAAATCATTTAATGCGGGCGTGGGGAACATGTATTAACTGCTACTAAATGTGCTTTTAAATCCAAAAGGTTTTCAGACGCGTTTTTTCCTCGACCCTACGATCAAAACCGCTTAATCTGGAGCGTTCAATCTTTTCAAATCGGTTGATCTTCAAAATCGTGTCTTCTTCTTCCCTCCTCGTCTTTATAAAGTTCATCAAAAACATACCGAGTTTTCCATTTCACAAACTTTTTATTCTCCTAAAAACTCCAGATTACTTCTCATATTTTTTTTTCCTAAGTTTCAAAAAAAATCTGGTAATTTTTGTTTATTTGATGTATTCTTTGATCTTAAATGCTTTTATTACGTGTTACACATTCTTGGTTTCCGATATATGATGTTCTTTGTATTAATGCACAATTTTTAACGAATCTATCTTATCTCAAGATGATCACTCACGGTATGGGAAAAATAATGTGCAACTATACTGAATCGGGCAACAAAGATTGTGGATGATAAGTTCGTCAAATATCACTGGATCCAGAATCCATGGAGGTCGAGCAAATTCTTCAAAGAAATTTTGTACCATCAACACCAATCCAAACATGCAAAGATGAAGCACTAGAATTCCTAAGGAATTTAAGAGTGGATACGGATGCTCCAGAGATTAACTACTTTCGACATCATGAAAAATCGATATTTAATGATGATATAACCCGTGTCTAAAAAAGATGAGTCGATCGAAAAAGATCTTTCGAGAGGTCCACAAACATCATACTTCAGTTTTGTCGCCAATGCTCAAGAGGAAATACCGATTGTTGTTTGACATATTGTCAAAAAAATTATGGGTATTGCATTCAATTTCCGTTATAAAAACTATAACATGGCCGCAATAATTGATGGAGCCAAGAACATCAACCGGCATGGGTTTACTGAAGGCCATTCTAAAACCATGAGAAATTTGGAGTTGATGAATGGAGGCAATATCCAAGAAGAAGATCGATAATCTCAACAAGGTTGCAGCTTATCCTTTAAAATGCCTACCATTAAATGGGATTAATATATATTTTAAAATCGATGATATAAAAAAAATCAAAAGGCAAAACTTATACCAAAGAAAAAAAACTGGTGAAGGCCCAGATAATATATATACTCGATCTTAGATGATAAAATCATCAAAATAAATAAACATACACATCATGAAAATAAATAAAATATACAAAGATCATACAAATTGATCGAATCGAAAGAGAGATTGATGAGTTGTATATATACGAGAGGAAGTTTTGGAGATCCTCAATATACACTTCGAAAAATCCAAAGCTAGGGTTGCCAGAACAGAAGAATCGAAACTGCGACAAGGCCCCAAATTATAGTGGAACAATTTGTCAAAGATCTCCGAAATATATCAAAGGAAGATCGCCATCAAGGAAATAAAGATGAAAGGAAATGGCTTATTAGGGCAATAAAAGATCGCTTCTCTCAAATCAGGTTGAAAGTTAAAGACCTTTACCATTATAATTATAAACCGAAATAATTCAAGATTCAAGAGCTAACTACTCAAAATTCAAAGCGATTTTTCCAAGGCGTCATCTCCAAACCTCCCACTTTTTAACCAAAAAGGGGGAAGGATTAGAAACCAACTGGACGACAAATAAGTCACAAACTCGAGACTGATGTCCAAAGAACGGATATTGATAAAAAAAGTCAAGAAAAGAAAGAAGGGCGTAAAAATGGCAGAAAATCAACAAGAAATTCAAATCGAGAGTGAAGAAAGGAAGGGCCGAAAATCCAAAATATTGATGTGAGATCATCCCAAAAAACTAGCCATGCTAAGAAATTTGAGGAATGGAATAAGATCGAATTGCCTTTGTTCTTGATCTTGTCCCAAAGAATCTCCGATGAAGAATTCCTCAATTTAAAATAAATACCCGGATTTTTACAAGTATCCGGAAAATGAGGACAAAATTATCAATGCAAAAATAACTTCGCCAAGAGTATGATCGATGGAATACTTGGCTCATTTAACAGATGGCATTTCAAAGATTCTATTTTGACATCGCGCTACGTAACATAAATAATCGATCCTCGGCAGAGATCGATGATGTCAAATGGAAACTTTATCGATTTTCAACGTTCCTCAAGATCAAAGAGAGATGCGGAAGGATACAAGCCCAAAAGAGTGAAGAATCGAAGACTACTCGGGATCACCGTTATTATTTTTTCAAACTTTTCTCGGATGTAACATGTAATCAACATTCATTAATGAGAAAAGTTTATTTTCCGATCCTAAGACAAAGTCTCATTGTCTTACGATTATATGCTCTTAACGTTTCTATTTTTTTTTTTCAATATTTGGTTTCTCAAAGTGTTTTGGTTTCATCAAAAAGGGAAATTGTTGGGAAATTTATAGTTTTGATGAAAGTTCCAAAAACACATGTAATAGGACCCGGTCGACATGTTAAAATGTTTATATTACCCGCTATTAATTGATAATTCTATAGAACAAATGATAATAGATAGGTCAAAATCAATATGTATAGGTCGAATCCGAAAACTTTGATATCCCATGGGCCAAAATTTTAAAAATTAATCGGATCGACATGATCTAGCGAAGCTCAAATTCGTAATACTCAAGATCGGACGGAAGACCTACATCGTTCGAGTCTTGCTAGTTGAAGCTAAGTCAAACTGAAGACTTATCGGATTGGTGATCGATTCGGTGATCGGTCAGATGTTTCACCTAATCATCGTCAATGATCCGAACAAAATATCATAAAAGTGAAGTCTGCTATCCAATAAAACAAGACACGTAATCGGGAGCAAGTAAGGGAATTAGATCCTTCTCACTAATCGGCTATAAAATACAAGATCACGCTTTTTGCCATGCCGTTCTCGGCACGCCACATCAATCCTGCAAGTCTACCAAATATAGCACGAAATTCAAATTGCTCTCCAACGGCTCTTTGATTTCAAGGTCTATAAATATGGGATCACACTTTAGAGTGAAATTAAAAAAAAAAAATGAAAAAGCGGCTGAACAATCAAGAAGCTAAAAGCTAATTTCATACGAAGAACACGATCAAGAAGATTATTTTTTTATTAAGTGTTCATCCCATAAGTTCTTATGGAAATCTTTTCATCTAATTTTCAAAATTTCTTATCATTTCATAGTTGGAACCAAACAATCTTACCCAAACCCCCAAGTTAGGTTAAGTTGTTTAGCAAGATTCGAGACTAGGGTTTCTAGTTACGATCTCAGGATCGGTTGAGTGTGAACTCTTTAAACATCTAACGATTGTCTTGTGTTGGACTAACACATAAAACTAAGTCCGATTGGTTAAGTCGATTGCCCCTTGTGATAGGGAAGAGTGGACGTAGAACCGGTTTGTCCGAACCACTATAAATCTGGTGTGCCTCTATGATTAACTAACTACACAATAAGATTTAAAAAGCGCATACATATTCCAAGTTGAGATCAAATATCATATTATGAAAACTTGGAATCGATTTATATTTTTCACAAAATTAAGTTTATTTACCGAATACTCATAATAATTTGGTTATCGACCATTCAAATGAGATGTTCTCTTTTCGATCCAAGTCTATTCACCCCTCCCTGACTTCTTTTATTCTAATTTGTATAGAGTCCATCAAACAAAGGACCCGAAAAAGCTAGTTGAAAACCAACACCCAACATCCTCAAGATTATTGCCCGATATTTAGCTCATTGTATAAGTGACCTCTAGACCCAAGAAGTATCCAAGCTTGCCCAAATCCTTAATAAAAATTCTCGTTGGAGCGAGAAATAAAAAGAAAGTGATGAGCTCACACAATTTCTGTAAAGTATAAAATCATCAACATATACAAGAAGATATAGTGTAGATGATCCTTGAAAGTAAAAAAAAGAGGAATCCGATTTACTACATAGAAACCCAATGCTAAGAAAAAAATCACTTAGCCTTTGAAACCATGCCCGAAAGTTTTAAGCCATATAGAGCCTTTTTTAGGCGGCATACATGATTCGGGTAATTATCAACATATCCCTGGGAGGTTGCTCCATAAAGACGGGCTTTGGAAGAATACCATTAAGAAATGCATTCTTCACATCAAGTTGATGCAAAGGCCGTTTGCATCACACCCGAGAGAGGACGACCATAATTGGAGGCTTTGACTACCGGACTAAAAGTGTGAGAGTAATCAAATCCTCGTAATTGGGTAAACCTTGAGCAACAAAAGGCGAGCCTTATGCCGATCAATAGAACCATCTCAAAAACTTCGTCATTTAAAAACCCATTTCGATCCAACGATATTAGTAGCATTAAGATCCCATGTATCATTCAATCAAGAGCGAAATTTCCTCGTCCATTCTTCGGATGTTTGGTTTGGCCTTGAACCCTTTAGGCTCATGAAAGCATTAAGAGCATTGAATAAAGAAGACCGAGCATAATAAGTGAGATGCTTAGGCTTGAAAATACCGATTTTTGCTCGAGTTTGTTATGGAGTGAGTCGGTTTAGGTGCAGTGGAGGTAATGGCCCATTATTCGAATACTATTAGGTTCGAGTTGCCCAGGAGATGGAGCCGGAGGAGATGGGGCAGGAAAAATTGGAGCCTCAAGGGAAGGATCACAAAGAGAACACGGCAACTGCGGAGATGTAAGAACTGGCGTGGTAGATGGCACAGTTGGCAATGAAGGACCCTTCAAACTAATAGGTTCAACAAACTCCACAAGAGGAAGATTGGAAATTGAAGACCTGTTTGAGTTCACTGAAAATGGAAAGCAAAGTTCATCAAACTTAACATGCCGAGTAATATAAGTGCGGAAGGAATTAGGATCGAGACACCGAAACCCTTTATGAATGCTGTTGTAACCCATAAAAATGCAGGGAATGCTACGCGGCTCAAATTTTTTTGCCACATAATCCCGAAGACAAGGAAATACAAGACAACCAAATGGATGAAAAACCTCATAGTTGGGAGCAATGAAGAATAATAGCTCAAATGGAGATTTGCCCTGAAGAACTGGAGTAGGCAATCGATTAATGGTATAAACAGCACTACTGAAAGCTTCAACCCAATATTGGGAAGGAACATTTGCATGAAACATCATAGCAAGACCAGTTTCTGTAATATGACGATGCTTTCTCTCTGCACGCCCATTTTGAGCAGGCGTATAAGGACAAGACATGGAATGACGTATACCATTTTCCGCGAAGAATTTTTGAACTCTCCCATTAGTAAATTCAGTACCTCCATCACTTTGAAATTTTTTTATCCGACTATCAAATTGATTAGAGACAAACGTATTAAATTTGATAAGCACATCAAAGAAATCAGATTTTTGTTTCAACGGATAAAACCAGGTAAAACGGGAGAAGTCATCCACAAATATCACATAGTATCTAAAACCAGAAACAGATGCAACTGGAGCAGGTCCCCATAAATCACAGTGCACAATATCCAAGACACAAGACGATCGTTTATCATTCAAATTAAAGGGCAAATGTTTACTTTTTCGATCACAAATTTAACAAATCATAGGTTTTGGTAGCACATATGTGACTGAGAGGTGTCCAAGCTTATTCAATAATAGAATTGTATCAAAGGCAACATGGCCTAGTCTAGAGTGCCATAATTAAAAAGAAGCAATTAATTGAGAGGGTGATCGGAAACAACAAGAGCGGAAGACCACCATCAAGCACATAAAAGACCATTTCTCGCTTACCATGGGCCAGAGGTTTCTTGGTTGTTCGACTTTGAATAGTAAATGAATCATCCGTGAATAAAACATCAACCCCAGAATCAGCAGTCAATCTACTTACAGACAAAAGATTTTTTGTAATCCTTGGAACAACCAATACATTATGCAAATTTAGTGAATCAGCAATTGAACATGAACCAATATGAGTAATTTTTAATCTATCACCATTTGCAACAACAACACAATCGAAACTAGATGGTCACAAATCCAAAACGGCAGAGGTAGACGTCATATGGGCAGATGCCCCCCTCCAGTACCATCTTGAACCATTGATGGTGCTATGTGATATTTAGTTGAAGAGCCTCGGCCATATTTGTTGTAGCCATTGCAGATTTTGCAGAAAAAGGAAGAATATCGTGGGAGAGAATAGAGATAAAATAGGGTTTTGGTATCTTTAGGCTGATACCATGTAAAGTAAGAATAATACTTTTATTGAATGATTTCATTGTACAAGGACGTATCATATATATACAACTTGATCAACTTTATTCTAGTAAATATACACAATCAAAGGAATTAATCAATACATCAATTCCTATAATTAAGCAATAGAATAATGCTAATTATCTGTTTCTATCAATGCTAATTATCTGTTTCTAATTATCTGTTTCTATCAGGTGTCAGTCCATAAAAAAGATACAAAATGATGATTAAATAACTCATCCAACAACTTACAATAAATTAACTGATAAAGCATTGCAAATCATGCATGAACAAAAAACCTAGTTTACTCTTGATTCTTATGTTATTAATACAAATCTGGAAAAAACCAAGGAAATTGACTTTGAATGAAAAATGGGCTCAGGTCTGCTTTTTAGAAAAATAATAATAAACAAATAATATCATACAAACAATAATACCAAGAAAAAATGTGAAAAAAATGTGATGAACTGAAAAACTCCTCTATGGGCATGCAGGAGTAGAGAGATTTATCCTTTTTGGGATTTCAGGGATCAGCTGCAGGAGCCTTACCCTTTCGGTCACATTCAGTGTCACCACGCTTTCGGTCACCCTTGCCCTCCGTTTTTCTCAATATGCACACAAAAAACAAATATCAACACTAAAATCACTAATACACATTTGGGGAGAGATTTATCCTTTTTGGGATTTCAGGGATCAGCTGCAGGAGCCTTACCCTTTCGGTCATGTTCAGTGTCACCACGCTTTCGGTCACCCTCGCCCTCCGTTTTTCTCAAAATGCATACAAAAAAAAAATATATCAACACTAAAATCACTAATACACATTTGGGCTTAGACAACTGTTAAAAATGACCTTAGACAATATAAAGGATGTCAAAAATATTTGTCTAAAGCAAACAATTTAAAAAAAAAACTGTTGTCTAAAAAGTAGGCCTTAGATCATTACGAACATGATCAAAATACCCTTTGGACAGCGGTTCCAAGTTGACTTGGACAAATGGTTAAAAACCGTTGTCTAATATTTTTTTTTTTATTATATTAGTTAGATAACAGTTTATAACCGCTGTCCAATACAATTTCTTTTTATAATTAATATATATTTTAAAAATCGTGTTTATACAAAATCAAAAACCAAAACTTATACCATTATAATATATATACGTCCAATACCAAAACATCAAATAAATAAACATACACATCATGAAATAAATAAACATACACATACATATATACGTCCAATATACACCAAAAACATGAAATATCATCACAAATATATAAGTTAATTACATGCAACCCAAAGTTATGCCACTTTAATTATAATTATACAAATATTGATTGTAAAGGTACCCCGTCCAATCTCTTTTCCATTTCTCCATTCTTTTATCGGAGTAAGTCTTGAGAGGACGTTGATAGACAAACTGCAAACAACGATCAATCAATATAGTTAGATATATAGTATATGAATTTTTATTCAATCAATAATAATTTAAATAAATCGACAAATTGACTTACATTGTTATGAATCGTTGTTTGAGAAGCGCAGATTATATCTTCAATATAGCAACACACAAAATGTCCACAATGGGCACCATCTTGTTGCCTCGGAACCTGTTGATTAGCAATTATAAGCACGTATTATAATTATGATTATTTTCTATTAATTTGATAACTTACTAAATTAAATTTACCTTAATATTTGTCCAGCTCACATTATTGAAATTAGATCTTGAGCCTAGATTCGGAAGGCGACTCCGATACATCGTCATCACACTATTATTATTATAATTAGAAAATAAAAATAGATTAAATATGCGTAATTTTAAAAGTAAAATAAATCATTATATTAGAATATTAAAAATGAACTTACGCTTCCATGTATGACGTGAGATCAGGGCGATTTGCAGCCACCCCATTCATAGCTGGGTCCAAAAAAAACACACTTAATGTATTCATATTTATGGCGACCAACACCCAATGGTCGCTATATCATATTAAGAATATTAAAATTAACTACAAATGTAGTATATGTTCAAATATCATATTATGAATACAAATTTTAACGAAATGTTTATTGTACTCACCCCACATTTGTTGGCCAAAAAATGAGATGTTCTCTCCCAGTATGACTCAGCATATGTTCAACTATCCCCTCCATGCTTTGTGCCCTATCACCCATTAAGCAACACACTTGGGGGAAGACGAAGGAATAGATTCCACATGCTCGGGCATCTCTGGAGAGATATACATCACACAAATATCTTTAATCAACATATATAGGCTAATTAATATTTAAAAAGAAAATTAAACTATATAGAAAGTAAATATTGATAATTAATAAACACATACCTGAGGTAAAAGGTTATGGTGGTTGCACTCAACCACTCGTCATTCAAGACTTCAAGCACATGCTCCCGAACGATGTATTCTTTAAAAGAATTCCGATGAAAGTGAGCACTCATCGGAATTGTTAGGGATCAACAACATTGAACTCCACCATCATGCTCACTGTAGTCTGTACGGTGCAGTCGTGATCTAAGTTTCCAGACAATGGATAACAAAGTCTGTGCGCACCAATAGTGGAGTCCCTCGTTCTCTCCCTCGATAATGACACCCTTGATTTCTCTTTAGCCTTTTGCGGTGATTTCTGTTTAGACTTTTGTGGTGTCGGCAGTTTCTACAATCAATTTGCAACATTATTTAGAACGACAAATAAGATAATAAACTTTAATAACATATATTTTACCTTCATGGTGTGAGAGACCAAGTTGCTCGGCCATTCGATGAAGTACCTGACCGCTGTTTCGACTGTGACAGCATCATCTATTGGTTTTGGCACCAATGAATCTTCTTCTCCGAGTACGGGTACATCGAGTGTGACCCTCACGAAACCAGGAGTGAGGGGACGACCATGAATCATTCCACAGGAGTTATTGTGCAACATTCATGTGGCCACCAACCAAATAGGATCCTCCAAATAAATGTAGCATAAGGTCGGTGGCTGTTCAAATAAGATATTTAGTTAGAAAATTTTAATATACTAGTCTTTAATTAAAACAAATGTGAGACACATCTGATACTTGCGAGATGTCATTTTGAAGTGCATCAATGAAGTCGTTCCTAGCATCAGCAGAAAACATAGCATATGCGACACTATTTTAACAGCTTGCTCCACTCGACGAAACCCCGTGACTCTTCTCTCGGACCTCAAAAGTTCCACCTGTTTCGCCAACATGGCAACCTGTTCCGAAAGTTTGCCCACCATATTCATGGCGCAAGACCAGTTGCCATTGCTAATGACGTCTTCGTCACTCCATATCCAGTACTTCGTAAGTGGCCCATATGCTCCTGACAACTTAGAGCCCGTCCAAGCAGATCATAAGTACCGATAATGCAGAGATCGTCGGGCGTCATGGTCTGAGATATGCGCTCCTGAATCACAAAAGATTATTATTTAATTATTTGCTTATAAATATTAGTTTGTAATTCAAAGATAAATTAATGGATAGATTACCTCTTCTTCAATGATAGCCTAAAATAACTCGAAACGTGTAACAACAAGGGCACACTCTCCGGTTTTCTTTTTTTCTTCAATCTACGATAGTGATGGATGTGTCCCTTTATTAGATATATTAAAAGTGAATATATAAAAAAAATTAAAAGTTAGGATTTTGACCTCAACAAATCTTCCCTTATGCGTGCATAACCTTTGGAAGATCCACGATATCGCGCCTCCATCGCCTTAGCTTATTGGCGTTTTTTCTTACTTTGATCCTACAGTGTAATAGAAATACAATAAACACTAAAAAACACATCATGCATTAGGAATAGAGGAAATGACATTGATCAATTTTACCTGAAAATCATCAGCCATAGCTCTACGCACAAACTCCCCCAAGAACCATAGGGTTATTCTCATAGGCGAAGGTGGACTAGCCGATAATAATGACATATATATGCTCTTTTTCTCGTAAGACCGAAAAATTCTTGGCCATCACCCCAGCTTGCATAAGTGTTTGCTTCTTATTTTAATGGTCAAGACCGAGGAATGTAGTCTATACGCATATAACATAACAATTTAGTTAATTTAGTATTCATACAACAACTTTCATAAGCATATAATTAACATACCTAAAGTTCGTCCCATAGCGCTTCCTTAAAATGAGCCAGTTTGGGGCTACGCCAGTCCTTGGTTGGCAGCACGATAGGGATAACTCTCCTGACTGCAGCCCCAAGGTAGAAGGACAATTTCTCACTCTTTTTCCCTATCGGCTACCTATATTCATTGAATGATAACTGCAATAACATAGTAATTAATTAGTTCAACGATCAATCAATATAATTGCAATTTCAACTGTTCAATTGTAATAAAATTACCTGAAATGTTTTTCCCTTGCTACGAGCTCTCTTCAAAGAAGTCATCGTGACTATACCCCTCGTGCGCTTCTCCCCAGAGCTGCTAGTGGTGGGAGCATCAGTATCACCCTGTCCCAAGTTCTCTGTATGATGTCGATCATATGCATCATCATCTCCAGGATAATCATCATGATAATCTACATTATCTCAATCATCTCCGGGATAGGGCAAATAAGACATGATCCTATAAACCAGAAGAAACAACATTTAATAAACAAAAAGAAACAACATTTAATAAAGCAGAAGAAACAACATTTAATAAACAATAAGAAACAACATTAAATAAAGTGTACATTTCTTTTTAGCACTTGTTTTTCTTTTTCGTTTTTTGGTTGACTTTTCTCGTTTATGACCATAAATGTTAACAAGATCTAGATTTCCATATTCATCCTCATCTCTAATTATTCTCTGGTACGGGCGTGGAATTACAGGATCATCGAAAGAGGGTACATAATGAGTGAAGTTCTGAAAAGGATCATCGATTGTGTCAACATCTTCATCGACGTGGTCGCTAATATGGTAACTATTGTTAAATTTGTTTGACAGAACCACAATGGACCATTTCTTATTAACTGGGTCAAGGACATAGAAAATTTGTTGACCTTGACTAGCCATTATGTAAGGGTCATCTCTGTATCCCACATTCTTCAAATCAACGCATACGAACCCAAAACTTTCAACTTGGACCCCGTTAGGGATCTTCACCCGACTACACTCGAAGATTCATTGGCGGTGAACAACATAGTCGAGTTCCCAAATGTTGACAATCTGTCCAAAGTAAGTAGTAATCGATTGATCCCCTGCAGTTGCAGTAATGGACACCCACTATTCTGCATTGTACTTGTGGCATCATGATCTCTGGTATAAATGTGCATCTGTTAATAAGATAACACTTGTATGAATACACATGTCTATTACACATTCTGGATAACCATTTAACTCTTTCTTTCACTAATTCTTTATCCTGTGACAACATATTTGCTACATAACCATTGAACCAGTCAACAAATGTGTGATTGTGCTCAACTTCAATCCATGATCTATCTATGGTGGGAAATGTCTCAGCAAGTGCTTGCATGTGCAGGTCAATAAAAGGAAGCACGTCGATCGTGTTGTGAAGTACGCACAAGTGCATCCGTGTTAGTTCCTCCATACTAACACTTACAGGTTGACCACCGGTAATGCCTTCACCATCCATCCTATTGGTGTACCGGGTAATTGGAAGTCCAATTGGATCGACATTTGGAATAGATTCAGACCACTACTTGATTTCTTCTTCTACTAAATAGCATTCTGCAATGCATCCCTTCGGCGGACATATTCATCACATATCCTTTGAGCACTTTCATATATCTCTCTACACCATACATCCATCGCATACGAGCAAGACCACACATCCTTGTCTCGTGTACCAAATGAACGGTTAGGTGAATCATTATATCAAAAAATGATGGAGGAAAATACATCTCAAGCTCACAGAGCGTCCCCACAAACTGTCTCTGAATACTAAGCAATTTTCTAGGATCTATGACCTTGTTACTCATTGCCTTGAAGAACCAACATAACTTTGTTATGGTTATGCTCACATTTTTTAGGCAAGATAGAACATATTGTAATGAGCAATAAAGTCTCCGTGATTACATGATAGTCATGTGATTTCAGATTCATCAGTCTCACGCCATCATCTGATACAAGTTTCTATATGTTGGATAAATAACCCCCTGGTACTTTCACATCCTTTAGTGTCTGAAGTAACGCTTTTCTCTCATTGTTGGACAAGGTGTGTGCAGCAGGAGGTAAGAACGGTTTACCCCTTTCTCTATGCACAGGTTTTAGTCCTGCAAAATGCCATGTTCAGTGTCACCATCAGGTGTTGGAGCCTTACGCTTCCGGTCACCCTCACCCTCCATTTTTCTCAAAACACACACAAAAAACAAATATGAACACTTAAATGAAAGATGAAAGGAGCCTGGAAAATGCTGCACCTTATTACATGAGTTAATTTAAGGGGGAAACAACAAAAATATTTTTTATATGAAAATTGTAACCAAAAATGAAAATATTCAGAAATATCTCCGATATATACATTTTACAGGGTCACCGATATCGATAATGGGGAGAACCATATTTTGCAAAAAATTAAAAATATCAATATACAATATTGACATTGTTTATTGAGCCTAATATCGATAAAATATCGAGAAAATATTAAAATAAAAAGTATCAACAAATTTTGAAAAATATCTTTAAAAGCATAAGATCTAAGTGTATATATGATATTTTAGGTAGAATTTGTTCAAATTCTTTTGTTATATTTATGTAATAAAAGTTTGTTATTAAAATTTTATCGACATCGATATAACCATCGATATTTTCATAAATGTAAGGTATCGATATTTCTACCGATATGGATATTTTCAACCTTGGTTGTAACAAGATAACAGAAAATATCTACATATGGGAAAAAAATATGATCACATGTGGACGGGTGCATGATATATGTGGTGTAGTGAGCTGCATGACTACTTTATCTTGTTGTGGGCGTGTACGTACACTTCAACAAACTTAAAAATTCAAAATTAGTATAGTTTTATTGTGTTTTTTATGATGAGAAATAATACAATATATTAAAGAATTATAATAAAAAAATTCACACAATAGTATGAATTTGTTAAAAAAAGGACTAACATTAAAAAAAGACAAGAGGTACCAATACTAGGGTTGTTGCTATTTTAGTTTTTTTTTTTCTTCCCATAATAAATAAGAGTGCTACTCGTATGTAAATCCATAGGTTCCTTTCACCTTTCATTTTACTGTTTGTTTTGAGAAAAATTGAGGGCGAGGGTGACTGAAAGAATGACGGCTCCCTCTACTGAGTCTGTAACCTTTTTTTCTCACTTACAATATTCTACACTCTCGTCTTAATTTGGTTATAAAAACCCAGTCCACAATTTGTTTTTCCATTTATGCATATTTTAACTTGACTTTTTTTTCTAAATAATGGATATTCATTCTAGTGTGGGTTAAATCGGATATTTTAGATTTTAATTGATTAACTAGACTTTTTTTTTTGGATAGTTCTGAGTTTGAGTTTGATGATTAAAGTCAAAATTGATTCCCTTTAGTCGACTAATTTTTAAACATGTTATGATAATTTTTAAATTTTTTAAAAAACTTATACTAGATTCGAAATTAAAAAAAAAAGAACAAATAAAATGAAAAAATCACTTCTGCCATTGATTAAATGTCATTGATAGAGTAATTGTAGCACCTTACCTTGCATGCTGGTCTATTACATGGTTTCTTTTGTTCATTTATGTTTCTTATATGATTAATTAATCAAAGGCCCGGATAAATTCCTCCGTTTTAAGACGGAAATTGATATCTCTAAACCTCTGAAAAATGGCATCCACATTCGTGTTGGTGGGGGTTCGATCTGGATATCACTAAAATATGAAGGGCTCCCATCCTTTTTTACTATTGTGGGATCATTGCCCACTTCTATCGAGCTTGCCGACTCTACGATCGTGATGACGATTTAGCTCTTGATGACTTGAAGTTCGGTCCTAAGCTGAAAGATACTGCTATCAAGTGGGTTAAAGGGGATAAGATCGAGACTATTTTCGTGGAGGATTCCAAGAGTATTGATATATCAACCTTGCATCTCTCATCCCATGCCACCAACACCAACAGCCTTGAATGCCTTAGAAGCTAATAAAAACCAACTCGCAACCACCCCACGATCTTGAATCACCCTAAAACCGAACCTCAACCTCCTCCACCTACACATCCACAACCTCCACCTCCCACCAATATTGTTCTGATTGTAAAAATACACAGCTCCCTTCACTCCCAACTCGCTGATGTCGACAACCTAACTGTAATACTGAGAGGTTGTTCAACTTGTACCACACCCCTACAACATCCGTCCCCTACCTATGACATCCACCGTAACCCTTTTATCTCACAACTTCCCCCACATTTAACCTAAATCGTTTACATTCACCTCCCCCCAACCCCCCACAAATACTATTATCACACACACCATTATAATGTAAATTTTTTCTGATCCCACACACGCCATAACTGAAACACGTAGCAAGCCTCTCACTGTCAATAATTTAACTGCATATACCCCCAAAAAGGTACTGGAAGAGAGATGCAAGCCATAGACGTCAGTAATTAGTTGACGATAAGATGGGGTTCTCGGTTCCGAGTACTTGAAAGAGGTCCCATGTTATGGAAGAGGAGGATGGGGTGCCTATTCAGGAGGAGAAGAGGAGGACGGGAGATGGTTTGGTAGGAGGAATTTTGGATACCACATACATTTTATCAGTGGAGGCTGCAGCAAAGTAGTCCCGCCGGGCCTTATGATTTGCTTTGGTTTGAACTGCCTAGGGGCTTGGGAACCCTCAAAATTTCTGCTTTGAAGAAAGAAATTTCTTCGATAGTTCTCGATTTTGTGTTTTTGTGTGAGACGAAGTTGTTGAAAAGGGAACTAGAGGGCGTTTCTAGGAAGTTAGGTTTTGAATCTTGTTTGACGTTGATTGTGTTACTAGTGGAGGGGGACATAGTGGTTGTTTACATTTGTTTTGGAAGGATGAAGTACATATTTCGATTTCTTCACATTCTACTAACCATATTGATGTAGAAGTGGATAATATATGTCCTTGGTGGTTAACAGATGTGTATGAGTTTTCGGAGGACAATAAAAAGTGGAAAACATTGAGAATGATTGACCACCTAGTAGGTTTGTGTTGATTATCGTGGCTTATCCTGGGTATTTTAATGAGATTTTGTTCGACTACAAGAAGATGGGGAGGAATGCTAGAAGTGAACAGAGAATGTTGGCTTTCAGAGATTGTTTAGAGAGGTGGGATTTAGCTGATCTGGGATACCAAGGCCATATTTCCACGTCGTCAAACAAACAAGCAGGCACAGAGAACATTCAAGAGAGAATTTGTAGGGGAATAACAACGTCTGCTTGGAGAGATAGATTTCCATCCACTAGAGTTATCCATTTGAGTCGGCTTTTATCTAATCAATGTTCACTGTGGGTAGAATGGGTGGTTCCTGATTTAGAGAGAGAAAGGATGGGAAGGAAGCATCTAGATTTTAGACTATGTGGTTAAACGAAAAGGAATGCTCATATATTGTTTAGGAGTCGTGGATGGATTCAGATAGTAGATCACCTACAGAGATTTTGTCCAATCTTAAGAACTATGGAGAGAAACTATTCTGTTGGGACTTTTGATTGTTTGGGGACCTGCTAAAACAAGTTTCTAAAGTAAGACAGAGCTTGAAAAGCTGCAGAGAGGTCCATAAACTCAATAGGTGATTGCAGAGGCTAGGTACCGAGAATATGTTAGATGCTCTACTTCGTAAAGAGGAGTTGTTTTGGCTTCAAAGGTCCCGAGTTAGTTGGATGTGTGAGGGAATTCGAATACAAAATCTTCCACAGACTTGTAAGTGGCAGGAGGAAGAGAAACATTATTTACTACAACATAAGTGGCCTAATGTAACACGCAAAAGTATCACTTTTACATAAATGACTTTATGTAACACTTTCAAAATTATACTACACTTTAATAATATGTAACACTTAAATGCAACACTTTTAAATAAGTAACATTCTTTATTTAACATTCTCTTTTCTATTTTTTTTAATATAAAATAATAACACTTTAAGATAATAAAAGGTGTTAATATTAAGTCAATTACTTATTGAGTTATTTATTATTTTTTGACATATTAAAACATGAGTACTTTTTGGCCTCAATTTAAACATTATTCACTGAACAAAAATAACTTAATAAATCTAGCTATTAAAAAGAGACTAAAATAAAATAGGTATAATAGCTCAAATGGAAGCACCGAAGCAGTATTAATGTAAATCTAATTTATTATTACTAATACTAAAATATAGGGCGGAAAATTGAAAAAATTCACAGAGAAGGGCGGTAATAAAAAAATTAGAATTACATGAGAGGTGGCAATCGAAAAAAATTGCCGCCAAATTTTTTTGGCCTCAATTCTAAATCCTTCCTCAGTCCCAATTCTAAATCCTTACAAGAGATTTTTTATGGTTTATGATTTAATTGCTTGACTACCCAATTTTTTTGGCAGGAACAAGCTTCAAAAATACCACTTTCTAAAGCAACAATATACAAAGAGACTCGTAAAAGGAAACTAGGAAAGAATTATATGACATCCTATGAATTAATTGAAAGTAACATTGTAAGTTACATCTTTTTTAAAATTTTAATATAGTTAAATTTATGTTATGAAGGATTTTCTAAGAATATTTTGGCTATTGATACAAATTAGAAGGAAGGGGTACAAGCCCAAGAACATCGTACGCTTTCTGGCAGATGTACAAAAAGATTAGAAAAGCCTTATACGTCTGATATGCTTATTCCGAATGAGTTTTTGCAGCCTTGTAGAGCCCATATTGTGAAAGACACAGTTGGTGAAGTGATGAAAATTTTACAACAAGCTCTTCCTTCTGACATGCTTGCTCGTATTACCCCGTCAATCGTAGATCCATCAAACAATCTCCTCAACAAAGAGTCTTATCAATGCCAGGTGATAACTAATAATTATAATTTTTGTAATTTCGATTATATATTTAAATGTCTCTCGACTTTTACTCAATTGATGATATGGTTATTATTTTCAGAACGATGGAGTAAGTGATGCTGAAGTGAATGATCGTAATGACCTTAAAAGAAATGATGAGGGAGGTGAAGAGCAAGTGCAAGATGAAGACTAGTTATTAAACTTTTTTAATTAAAAAACTTATCTTTATGTTTTATGTTGCCACTATTGAATTTAGATTTCATGTTACTTGGTCATATTCTCTTTATACTTGGTGTATCTACCTTACTTAATTTGCACTCTAATTTTGAAAAATGATGGAGAAATTTGATAATCTCATTCTTGTATGTATACCATTTATCATCATGGAGGATTTGTGCAGGAAGTGTTATACATATATATATATATATATATATATATTGAAGATTCTTCAGTAAAAAGTGTTATATGATTATTTAATAAGTGTTACATTATAAATTTGAAAGTGCTAAGAAGTGCTACTTTTATCTAGAAAAGTGTTACCTTACATTTCAAAGATATTGCTAAAATAGTGTTTCCTTTAAATAATAAAGTGTTACATTTGAACACTTTAGGTAACAAGTGTTACTTAATCTATCAAAAGTGATGCTTTAGACTTTAGGCTGCACGAGCAACTGCGATTCCTTCAAAAGTATTACATATTTGCTATAGTAACACATTATTGATTTTAAGTAATATTTTTAAGGTGTTACATTAGGCGACTTATGTTGTAGTGTTGTTGCTATCGGAGATGTATCTGGGGTAGTTCGCAAGAAGGAGGAGGAGGTAAAGAAGGACTTTGTGGATTATACTTGGCCTGTTTACGACAAAGGGTGATATGAATATGGGATAATCTATCGAAGCGGTGGAGCACAAAGTTACTGAGAAAATGAGAGATGTTTATCCCTCCCGTTTACTAAGGAAGAAGTAACTAAAGCTATATCTCAAATGCATCCTACTAAGGCATCGGGTCCAGATGATATGTCTGCTATTTTTATCATAAATTATGGCGGGGGTGGGGGGGGAGGAGAAGGGGGTTGGGAAAATCTATGTCTAATATGTTCTTGATATTCTCAATAATGGTGCTAATCCATGTGGTCTTAATCATAATCATACTACTTTGATTCCTAAAATTAAGAAACCAGTGGTTCCTTCTGATTTCCATCCTATTAGTCTATGTAATATTTTTTTGAAGATTGTTACTAAGACTATTGATAGTCCCCTTAAGTGTTTTCTTTCTGAGCTTATTGATCCTTGTCAGTCTGCTTTTTTGAAGTCTTGCTGAAGGTGGGGCTACGGGAAAGTCTTGTGGATACTATTATGTTTTGTGTGACTTATGTGTCCTTTGATGCTTTAGTTAATGGATATCCTATTGCGGTGTTTTTGTTAGTGTTAGTGTCCTAGAGACAATCCTTTGTAAGGACATAATGCTAAGATAAAATTCAGTATTGGTTTAATATTATTGTTTGTTTAATGTTTAATATACGTCATTACACTTATTAGAATATTATATTTGATTGTTTGCATTTGTTATTATCTGTGTTCCCATGAGTCATTGTTCTCATTGAGATTGTGAGAGCTCAGATGACTTAACCATGATTCTCAATTGGCCCCAATCAAGGATCATCAACAATGGGATATTGATGAAGCAATTGAGATTGGTGTGCGATCTACATCATACTCTTATAGAGTGTAGTAAGCTCTCACTTACTACGAGATATTTGATATCTCATGATGGATGCACAGATACCTTAGAGGGTATTGGTATACCCATTCGAGAAACTGTTTAATGTAGTTCAACTATATATGTCTACGGGTGTCTCGGTTAGTGGGAGCGATGTGATAATCCTTTGAATTGAGGTCAATACGAACGACAAGTGTGGAGTGATGAACTTTGACCATGATCGGCACTTGCACCCTTCCATGGGCAGATATGGCTTGGATTGGTTCATCACGAAGTGCATGTGCGTGGTAGTTGAGCCAAGAATAGGATTCATTCCTCAAAGTGGATTTAGAGATAATACTCATCTTTTCATCATAATTGGATCAAAGTCATTGGTCAATACGCATCAACTTGGACTTTGTGGCCAAGTGTGACATAAGTGATCAATTAGTGATAAGAGATAATATGATTAAGTTATTTGAATAGACACTTCATCATGTTCAAGACTAATCGAGTATTCGTGAATGAAAGGAAGATATAGCAATAGCCCATATTATAGTTACAGGTTGTTGCACGTTTCTCGCAACGTACCTCATATATTGAGAATGTCTGATTTATTATCTAGGGTTCAATTAAGACCATTAGTTTGATTAATCGCTCGATATATGAGAGCCTATGGGTCACACAACAAGTAATTCCCTTTTACGGATTATAATTGGTTGATTAATTATTAAATTGGATTTAATATTTAATTTATGGAGAGTTAATTTATAATATTAATTTAGAATTAATTATTATTACTGTTTAATAATTAAATTAGATTTAATTAAATAGGAATCCCAAAATAATATATGGAATATTATTGTAGAAAAATATATTTAGGAAAATTATATCTAAAAGATATGATTTTCAAGATTAGGACATATTTTTCAAATAAAGATTGTTTAATCTTTAAGCTGAGCTTCCTCTATATATAGGACATCCTGGGGATTCATTAATCACTACAAGAAAATCTAATTTCTCCATAAAATCTAGAGTAGGAATTTTCCTAGCAAATTCCGTCTCAGATTCAACGCTAGCAAATCTGTACAAGTCCGTACGAGGGGATTACGTGGTTACCGTAGTAGAGAAAACTGCATATGAATTACTGTAAGATTCATCGTTGTGTTTATCGTACTCGTTTATGCAATTAACTATTCGTTGTCGGTGAACTATTAATTTTCGCTGCGCATGTATTACGTGTTTACGTGCTAGTATATTCCAATAGTGGTATCAGAGCTCAGACTCTTGATTTAATAGCATAATTGGTTTTTGATTAAATTAATTTTTTTATAAGAACCGTACGACAATTTTGCCTTGTTGACCAAACGCACTGTATTTGTTGTTAGAATTGGAATTGTGATATAATGTATTCTGTATGTAATTATCTCAAAACCCCCCCGTGTTGTCTTGCACGCGTCACTTTCCAGAAAACCCTAATGCTCTCCTCCTACTCCACCGTGATTCGAGCACCGCTCGACTGAAAAACCACGACCCACGGCATTGCTCAAGGCGGCGATAAATCGCCAAGCCTCACGACGGCCACGCGGGACTGATTTCTTCAGCGACGACCGCGGGCTTGAGATCGGCGCTGAAACCCAACGCGAAACCTCGCGCTTCCAGCGGCAGTGATGGGCACCTCTCTCAAGCAACGAGATTGGATTCCGATCGCGAAGGAGGCGACTCATCCCGTCGATTGCAATAGCGGTGGGGTTCCATCCGATTCGTCGAAACCGTCTCTCTTGATTTGAGATTCGACCCGTTTTCGCCCTTCGCGAACCGTCTACAGTCGAGGTCACCGACGTAGTTTCTGTCTCGACAGGAATCCTCTTCTACCCCTATGGCGGCGCCTTGATGCCTGGGATGGCGGTATTGGTTATCCCTTCTTCAACGGAGCAGCACCCTTGTGCGCCTATTTGCGACACGGGCGACCCGTTAGGTTCTCTACGACGGCGATTCAACGAGCCACAAGCATTTTATGCTTGTTTCTGGCTCTGCGAAGCCGCCGCTGTTGATGGCGGTGTTGTGCACGGGCCGCTCCGACCTGTAGCTTGCCTTGTCGATTCGATCCTGCTTCTGTTCTTTCTATTGCTACATTTGGACTGTTACATGATGAATTAATTGGATTAATTCTGAAATTAATTGTGATTGATAAGAACTTTGGTTAGGTTGTTGGAATTTGGTTGTCCCGAATGATAAATTGGATGCTGTCGAATTTGGGCGGTGATGCGGTGAGGGCTGTCTTACAAATTTGATTTGGGCAGGCCCTCTCGTGCAATTTTGGAAATTGCACCTGATCCCCTAACAACAAAACAATTGA
The DNA here is from genome assembly GCA_037126765.1 of Stenogyne calaminthoides. NCBI lineage: Eukaryota > Viridiplantae > Streptophyta > Magnoliopsida > Lamiales > Lamiaceae > Stenogyne > Stenogyne calaminthoides. The sequence goes on from JBBCBC010000015.1 coordinate 23,331,997, forward strand.
GAATTCAATTTTGAAAGATTAATAATAGACCAATTTTAAAATTGAATTATGGTTTGACCTAATGATTAATTGGATTTTAAAATCCTTTTAAAAGGTTATTAAATTCCCACTTGTTTTAACATGTTTTAATTAATCTGTTAACGCATTTTAGTAGTCCGCATTATAACTGTTTGGGTAGGCGACACCCAATTTTTTGTCGGACCGTATTAATTGTTTGGGTAGACGGCACCCATACAAGTGTTAGTCCGTACGAAATTATGTTTGGGTAGGCGGCGCCCAATAATTGCTCAAATGTGATATAAATTAACATGTTTGATCTCGATTAAGCAATTAATACTCCGCCTTTAAAACGTTCCTCACTAAAATATGGTTTTCACTAAATGATATCTTCCATCGAAATTAAAAGTAAACTGGAGATTTCGTTCGAATGAGAATTTAAGACCCTCGTCTTTTACTCGGATCTACATCTTGCAGGACTTTTATAGGGACTTGTAATGTCGCCATTTTGATTGTAAACCAACTAAACTAGGAAACAAAAAGTTGAGGGACATCAATCGGTTTGGAGTTCTAAACTAGGAATATGCTTTTAGCAATTGGTTTGGAGACCTACCAGTTATGCTATTATAATGGTCAGCCCTCGTTGGGATTATAATAGTAGTAATGTGGATCCTAGTCCATTACAATGTATATATTTGATATAAATTCGTACTCTTCTGATGAGGTCGTTGAGTATTTGAAAATAATGGAGATAAAATAAACACAAACGAAAGACCATATTTTTTTTATTATTGCTGAATATTGATTATAGGAATTATGTGTTTAATTCCCATTTTTTTTTTTTTCTTGGTAAGTTATAATGTGTTACTGTTATTGAGATGTGTTTTGGAAACAAACAAATTGGCTAGGCCAAATTTTCTGGATTGGCACCGAAACATGTGTTTGGTGCTAAGGCAAGAAAAGATTGAGTACGTGTTGGACACACCAATCTAGGTTACCGCTGAATCTGGTTCCCTAAGGCAACCACGTTTGACGTAGCAGCTCAGAAGAAGCATCATGAGGATGCTTCCCAGGCTCAGTGTGTGATGTTGCTCGGCATGAGTCCCAGTATACATAGGCAACGTGAGAAAATGGGTCCCTTCTAGATGCTCAAGCATCTGAAGGATCTCTTTGATTATGAATCTCATTCTGAGATTTATGAAGTGATGAGAGATTTATTCAGATGCCGGTTAACTAAAGAAGGGAAGATTTCACCTCATGTGCTAATGATGATAGGCCTAATTGAGAAACTTGGTAATTTAGGCATTGAGCTAAAAGATCAACGTTTTCATTTATGTTATCCTCTAGTCGCTCCCGGATTCATATTCTAGCTTCATGATGAACTACAATATGAATAAGACGGATGCGACCATGCCTAAACTTCACAACGTGCTCAAGACTTTTGAGTTCACTATCACTAAGATGGTGTTCAAAAGGAGGGGCGGGTAGACAAGGATGTGTGCCTTTGGTGTAAGTAGAAGAGGGCACAGAAAGAAGGACTGTAAAGTTCTGGTTGCTGAAAAGAAGACACTGGGTGCTTCTGGCACTAGAACATGTATGTTTGTTATTAAGATAAGTATGTCCACTAATAGCCCTAACTGCTTCGTATTAGATACCGGATGTGGCTCACACGTTTGTAAGAATGTGAAGGGGTTTATGTGTCTTAGGGTAGTTAGGGTGGGTGAAGTCGTCTTACACGTGGAAACGGAGCAAGAGTTGCTACTAAACGTGTGGGGACTTATGTGTTAGACTTACCTTTTGGTTTTAGATTAGAACTTAATGATTGTCATCTATTTCTTACTCGCAACATATATTTCCATTTCGATATTAGACATTGAAGGTTTTTCCTTCCATTTTGCAAACAATAATTGTTATTTTTCGCTTAATGGTGATATTTATGGAAATTTTGCTTTATCGAATGGACTATATTTGTTGCATTGTCGATATAATGTTCTTAATATACAAAATAAAATACTCAAACTTAGTAATCATGAAAATCCGACTTACTTGGGGTATTGTAGACTTAGTCATGCAAACGAGAAAAGAATTGCAAGATTAAGAAAGTTAAACTACTTAACCCCATTCGACTAAGAGTCTTATGGTAATTGTGAATCTTGTCTCAAGGGAAAAATGATCAACAAACCCTTTTCTAGGAAAGGGGTTCGTGCCAAAGAAGTTCTAGAGTTCATTCACAGTGATGTATATGGACCATTGCCCACTCTAACTAGGGGTCACTTCGGCTACTTCATCACTTTTACTGATGATTTCTCGGGATACGGATATGTGTATCTTATGAAATATAAATCCGAATCTTTTGAGAAATTCAAAGAGTATAAAGCTGAAGTAGAGAAGCAACTTGGTAAGAGTATCAAGACTCTTCGATCAGATCGATGAGGTGAATACTTTAGCCACGAATTCACTAATTACTTAAAGTTACATGGAATACTCCTTCCAGAACACCCCAAATGCACGGTGTGTCCGAAAGGAGAAACCGAACCTTGTTAGACATGGTAAGGTCCATGATGAGCTTTTTCCTCTCTTCCGACATTCTTATGGGGATACGCATTACAAATATCAATTTACATTCTGAATAGGATTCCATCTAAATCGGTTGAGCGTACACCATATTAACTATGGTGTGGCAAGAAGCCAACTTTTACACATATCAAAACATGGGGTTGCCCCGCGATTTTGAAAAGGACGCTTACCGATAAGTTGGAATACAAAGGTGAAAAGGGTTATCTTGTGGGATATCCTAAGGAAACTAGAGGATATTACTTCTATCTACCTGAGAAACAAATATTAATTATTTCTAGGCACGCCAGGTTCCTCGAAGAAGACTATGTCTTTAAGGAACAAGGTCGTAAGATGATAGAACTTGAAGAAATTCAAGAACCACAGACTAACCAAGAGACTGATAACTTGCCAAAGAAACGTGACAAAGAATCAGTGGGAGCATTCAACAACTCTCATGGTGGAAGTTTATCACTAAGTGATCCTCTTTCAGCCAGTGGGAGCGTAATTGGAGTTGCATTGCCTCTGCAATGAACTCCAAGTGGGCTGAATGAGAACAACATAGTTCAAACTCCCGCCCAAGAGGCATCTGAAAGTGTAGCTCTTGAGGACTCACCGAACATTGATGAAATCGATGCACCACAAAATTTTCACGATCAGAATGTACAGCCTGCACAACATAGCTCCATAAGTCTACTAGGACTCCTAATCCGCCCACTAGATATTATGGTTTCCTATTAGAGGAACATGATGATGTGTAGATCCCAGATAAAGACGAACCTAGAACTTACACTGAGGCAACATTAGATGTTGACTCATAGAAGTGGCATGAAGCCATGAAATCCGAGATGGACTCGATGTACACCAATCAAGTCTGGGACTTGATTGAATTGGGACTTGATTGAATTGGGTCTTCGCCGTAAGATTGATGCAAATGGCAAAGCAGACCCTTCAAATCTAGGTTGCAAATGGGTCTTCAATGCGTAAGATTGATCGCAAATGGCAAAGTTAGACTCATAGATTCAAATCTAGGTTGGTGGCGAAATGGGTTAAACCTACAAAGTCAACGTTGAAGGTTATAGTCAACGTGAACGCATTGACTATGACGAACCTTCTCACCGGTTGCAAAGATCAAGTCCATTTGAATTTTACTTGTGATAGAAGCACACTATGATTACAAGATTTGACAGATGGACGTCAAAACAACTTTCCTCAATGGAAACATTGATAAGGAAGTGTTTATGACTCAACCGCAAGGTTTTATATCCAAGTCAAATTCTAATCTAGTATACAAGCTAAAGAGATCCATCTACGGGTTGAAGCAAGCTTCTAGGAGTTGGAATATCCAATTTGATGAAACTATCAAGTCTTTTGACTTCATCAGAAATTCGGAAGATCCTTGCGTTTATCGTAAAAGCGGTGAAAGAATATTATCTTCATAATCGTATGTTGGGAGATGAATTTAAATAAAGAGGATTTTGATTAGATCCCAAAACCTCTGAGTATGACATGTTCAGGATAATCTTGATAGAATCGAGTCGAGGATTCAAAATATCAAGATGTTCGGATGTTATCTCGCACCACGTATAGTCGCAGATATAGATCAAAGTTAGATTTTGAAGATTCTCAAGACTCAAGAAGTTTCAAGAAATCAAGACTCAAGAAGTTTCAAGAAACCAAGTTTCTTTCAAGAAATCAAGGCTCAAGAAGCTTCAAGAAACCAAGTTTCAAGATGTCATCAAGACTCAAGATGTCATCAAGACTTAGTATGTCATCAAGACTCAAGATAAGTCATCAAGACATCAAGACTCAGAAGACACTAAAGAATCAAAAGACACTGAAAACTCAAAAGACATCAAGACTCGTAAGACAAGACATCAAGAATCAAAGACATCAAGACTCAAGAAATCAAGACTCGTAAGATATCAAGACTCGTAAGACATCAAGACCCAAAAGTTATCAAGACTCACTAAAAAATGTCAATACTCAAAGATAACCCAATGTTCCGAGGCAATCAATAATATCTATCCTCAAGACTACAAAATTGAGAAAAACGCTAATATTCGTAAAAAATAGATATATTGCCCCAGGACATTTATATGCGACAAAAAGGAACTAAGTCTAAGTGTTGTTTAAGGTTATCTCACTCAGAGAGGTTGACCAAAAAGAGACGTTATGTTTGTCTACATTTACTGAAGACAAGAACCAATCAGAGGAAGACAACACTGTACTTTACTGACACTGAAAGTGATAGGTCACTGAAGCATGTCAGTAGTACTATGTTCCAGACTGCAAAAAGTGGTGATTGGCTACATGAAAGCAAATTTCCTAAAACATGCAAGGGAGTTCTAAAAATAGCCGTTCATCAAACACCATAAGAGGAAACTCATGAAGCTATCTCCTCCAACGGATAGTTTTTCAAGAGTGACCTTGGTGAAGTTACCTATAAATACTAGTGACCCTTTACATTAAGAGGTTATGGGAAATTTGAAAGCAACTCAAGAGCTCATTCGTATTATTGCAAATTGAAGCACTCAAAAAACCTAGAATTTCCGAAGTGTTTCACATTGAAGAGAGCTCATTCACTAAGCCTAGATTGATAAGATATATCCAAAGCTTAGTAGAGATATCCTAGCCTTTGCATTGTACTTATTGTAAAGGATATCTCATCCTAGTTGGAAACCAATCAGAAACCCAAACCCTTTGTAAGGTAGTTTGAGTGTGTTTGTTGGTGAGTTGGAGTTGTAAATAGTTAGTAATCTACAGTGAGTTAGCCAGAAAACTCTAGAGAAGAAGTTAGTAAGCTACTTGTGGTAGTCTGAACACTTGTGTGTGTATTGAGTTAGTAAGCTGCAGTGAGTCAGCCAGAAAACTCAAAGTATAAAAGTGAGTAAGCTGCAGTGAGTCAGCCAGAAAGCTTTAGGAAGTGGTTAAGGAATTTCTCTGAAGGTCGGAGAGAGTGGACATAGGAGCTTGAGTCTCTGAACCACTATAATTGTTGTGTTGTTTTGCTTTCTGTACTGCATTATTATTTGTTGCATGTTTTTCACTGAAAGCATAATTCATTTGATATTGATTGGAACCAATCCAATTGAATTTGCATCAACCCGATCACGACCTTAATCATTTGTTTCATTAAAAGGAAGATCTTCAGCAAAGTTAAAACGAGTATAAACATAGGGCCAACCATTCCGCACACTTGAGAAGCTAGAACATATAGTTACCAAACTTAACTAACTCTACTGAGGGTTCAGTAAGATAGTTATCGATCCAAGCGGTCGGGATCTCTCGATAAACTCAAGCTCGGTTGAAATTTATCTGAAGCTTCCGAAGCGACTCGAGATCATTGTCTCAGTAGACTTTGACTCAGGACGATCTGTGCTTCCCAGGGCCAAATCATCAGGACAACCTGACCCATCTGACCTCAGTGAAAGAAAAGTTTTAAATATCACTAAACACGTGTATTCCCCCCCCCATACACGTGAGACTACGTTAGCACCGGACCAACAAGTGGTATCGAAAGCAAAGGGTTCAACTTGATTACTTGCTTTGGTGGCCATAGTCTAATTTGCTGAAAGACTCTGGTGGTTTACTGAACAGATCTATTTGCTGATATCTTACAAGGCTCAGTCCTCATGCCTTCTAAGAAACTTCCTATGTTCTCAGTTGAGAGCTATGACCTATGGAGATTAAGAATGCAGCTCATCTCATTCAAAACATGAAAGAATGTGGAGAGTGGTTTACGAAGGACCATTCAAATTCTTGTTGTGAATCCCAGAATCACTGATACTGAGAGGAATGATCCCAGAGATGAATTTCCAAAGTCTGATGATCAACTTACTCCTGGTGAGAGAAAGTTAGTCAATCTTGACTACATTGCTAAAGATACTTTGTATAGCACTATTGATGATGGTGTTATGGGGATGATTTCTCACTGTGAAACTGCAAAAGAAATATGGGACACACTTGTTGTTATGTGTCAAGGCACGGATCATATTAAAGAGAACAAACTTTCTGTTGTTATTGGAAAGTTTGATAGCTTTGAAATGGAAGATGGTGAATCCATTAACAAACTTGAAGTCAGATTCACTAGCATCATGAATGATCTGAATGCTCTTGGGAAAAAGATACCCACAGAGAGAGAAGTGACCTTCGAAAATTCTTAGAGGATTATCTAAGAAATGGGATATACATCTTTGTGGTGATTGAAAACACCAAAAATATTGATTCCATTCCATATCAACAAGTTTTCTCTCGAATCGAAGCTTATGAGTTTGTGATTGACAAGAAAGCTAAGAAATCTGACAGCAAAGATGATTCTTCATCTAGCAAGAATGTGGTTTTCAAAGTCAAAGAGAAATCCTGTAAGTCTAGAGAGTCTGAGAACTCACTTGCCAAAAATCGATGAAAGGGGAGGATAAGCTAAATCTTGATGGCAAGGAGGTTTGAAAGACTCAATAGCAGATATGGGAAATATAAAAAATATTACAGGAATCACGGGTGCAAGAGAGACTCAAAAACTGAGGACAAATACACTGAGAAAAGAAAGGACCATAAAGCTGAAGGATCTTCATCCAAAAAGAAGGACTTCAAGACCATGGAGGATAGTGATCAAGATGATGATGCCAACAGATGTTACAACTGTCAGAAGAAAGTTCACTTTCAATATGACTGTCCTGAGCTAAGTGCTAAAGAAAGAAAGGAAAGACAAGCCAAGAGAGACAAGAAGTTCTCCAACAAGAAAGCTATGATTGCTGAGGAAGAAGAACATTCTGAAGAAGGTTCCAGTTCCTCAGATGAGATGTTCTCAGATAGTGACAGTGATGAAATTTGTCTTTTGGCTGTAGAGGAGGTAAATTCTTCTATCTCTGTTGTTGCTCCTACACAAGAACATGAGTTCTCAAGTTCTACTGTAAACAATAACTTTGACCTGATGGATTCATTTGAGAATCTTATGAAGGACTATTACGTGTTACAAGAATCGCTCATTTGAAACTCAAGAGTAGAACAAAGAACCGATCACAAAATCAAGTGGAAAGACTCTAAAAATGCTGAGATCACTTCTCAATTGATGGGAACTACTAATGAACTAGATGTTCTGAAAGTACAACTCTCAGAAAAAGAGAAGGTGATAGAGATCCTGAATGGAAAATTAGAGAAATCCAATTTGAGGAGATTCAATTTTCGGAATCGAAGTTCAATGACCTCTTTGAGAAGCATGAAACTCTAAAGAAATGTGAGGATAGTGCGCAGAGAAAGTTAGCTCTATTGAATTCTGCATCTAAAGTGATAGATGAAATTCAGAGTTATCAAAGACCACTTAACTATAAAAAAAGGATTGGGATACATTCCGGGGGGAACCACACAAGGTCTTCTGAATGCTGCTTCTAGTAGCACCAAGACTGTCTTTGTTGAAAAAGTGGCACCTAATCTTCTTACTGAAGAACTGCCCAGAGTTTTAGACAAGGGTAAAGGACCTATGGTTTTAGAAAAACTGAAGGTTCAGGGAAGAAAGCCCAGACCTCAGGAAAAGGCTAGAAAACCTAACCACTCAGTAGGAAATCTTCAGGCCAGTACTTCAAAGCCTCAGGCTAAGAATACCAACCTAAAGAGATCTCAAGATTGAACCATCGAGGAATTTTCAAAGAGAAACACTCAGCGGAGATATTCTCAACTGAAAAGACCAAGTCCTCAGATTACACAAAGACCCCAATTTCAGTACAAGCAACCCAAACCCCACTTGCCTAAGGGTAAAGGTTTCCTGAACTCAAGTCAGCAGAGACAGAGACCAGCTGCACAAAAGCCAAAGCACTTGAACAAAAGGCCTGAACCCAAAAAGAACTCTAAGGCTCATGTTCATGCTAAGGCTGGCACTCATACACAGGATACTGTCAAGGAACCTAGAGTGGTGAATGTGTATGTAGATGTTTATAGGAGACAAATCAGCCACTCTAAAGTAATTAGAGTTGTTAGGCAGATTTGAGTTCCAAAAGGTACAAATTAACTGGGTAGGACCCTACACCAAATGGGTACCTAAGAACTGATCATTTTTTTTTAATTGAAAGAAAAGGGCACCTTTGAAATGATGACAACATATAGCATCGATGAGTGGAAATGAATTGGCTCTCTGTTGTATGGTATCCGGACAATGGATGTTCAAGACATATATGACAGGATATAAGCAACTAATCACTGACTATGTTGAGCAAAAAGGCCCTCAGATCACATTTGGAGACAATTCCAAAGGACAAACTGAAGGATATGGAACTCTTGAAGTTGACTCTGTTCATATCCATGGTGTTTCATATGTGTATGGTCTAAAGCATAACTTGCTTTCTATCAGTTAATTATGTGAAAAAGGATTCAATGTTGAGTTCTCAAAGAACTTATGTTATGTGAAAGACAATACTTCACAGAAAATTCTACTGGCTGGTACTAGAAAAGGAAATGTGTATCTTGCTGATTGGAGTTCAACTCCTAAAGATACATGTTTGGTTGCAAAAAGTTCCACTGATACAAGTTGGTTGTGGCACAAAAAAATGAATCACTTAAACTTCAAAACCCTGAACAAACTTGCAAGATTAGCACTTGTGAGGGGGTTACCAAATGAAGTGTTCAGTAAAGAACATGTATGTGATGCTTGTCAGAAAGGAAAACAAATCAGAGAATCTTTCAAAAGCAAAGTAGATATTTCTACTTAAAGAATACTTCAACTGTTACATATGGATATTTTTGGTCCAGTAATACCTGTGAGCACTAATGGCAGAAAATACATACTTGTTGTAGTTGATGACTACTCTAAATACACATGGGTCATATTCTTACTCAGTAAGAAAGAGACTCAGACAAAACTGCCTGAATTACTAAAAAGGCTCAGTACTAAAAAGAATCTGAGTGTGGTCAAAATCAGATCAGGTAAAGGAACTGAGTTTATCAATCATATTATATCCGACATGTGGCATCAAATGGAATAGCTCATGAAACATCACCAAGAAGGACCCCACAAATGAATGGTGTTCTTTGAAAGAAGAAATAGGACTCTAAAAAGAAGATCTGCAAGGACAATGATTCTTTGTTGATATTCCTAAGAGATTTTGGGCTGAAGCTATCAACACTGCATGCTATTCTCAGAACAGATCCATGCTGACCAAGAACCAAGGAAAAACTCCATATGAGCTGTGGAATGAAAGGAAGCCTCTTGTTTCTTTCTTTCGTATGTTTGGTTGCAAGTGTTTCATACACAATAATGGTAAAGATCAGTTGAAAACTTTTGATAGCAAAGCTGATGAAGGGATATTCTTAGGATATTCTGAAGTCAGTAAAGCCTTCAGAGTTTACAACTGTAGGACTCTTATTGTGGAAGAAACACCTCATGTTGTTTTTGATGAATTTACTTTTGTTCAGAAGAAACGGGAAAATGACTCAGGAGAACTGACCAAGAGAATCACCAGACTTAGCCTGAAAAAGAATGATAAAACATCCTCTGAACCTGAAAAGAAGAAGTCAGTCACTTTCTATGAATGGAGTGAATCAGACTCAGACAAAGAAGTTCAGGATGGAAAAACTTCGAGATGGTGAGACTCGGGATGGAAATTCTACACCGAAGGAAAGCCAACACATCAAGAAGTGACCAATCTAAATGCAGAACAATGATTCGGACTCGGTATGTAATGCCGATGAATATGTGGTCACAGCTGAGGAAAACTCTGAATCTATCAACCAAAGGGGAACAAATGTCTCTGACAATGTTTTGAATGGAATTTCCCCTGTGGAAGATGATTCTCTTTCTCCTTTTCTGTTGTTCCCTGAATTTAATGAACTACCTGAACCTAACATTTCTAATGTTGAGGATACTACTGAAGGGGGAACATCCAGGAGAAGATGGTTTGATAGTCATCCTATAAGTCAGATTGTGGGTGATCTATCAGTTGGTGTCAAAACAAGAAGGTTCCATGGAGAAAGTGCTTTGTTCTCACCGCTTCCTATCCTAAAAAAGAACCTCATCGAGATTGAAGAAGCTCTACAAGATTCATTTTGGATTCTTCTTGCAATGAAGAAGAGTGAATTAGTTCTCAAGGAATGAAGTTTGGGAGCTAGTGGATAGACCTAAGAGGCACAATGTGATTGGAACTAAGTGGGTGTTGAAGAATAAGAGAGATGAAAACAACAACATTGTGAGAAACAAGACAAGGCTAGTTGCACAAGGTTATTCCCAAGAAGAAGGCTTGGATTATGATGAAACCTTTGTACCTGTTGCAAGACTAGAAGCCATCAGATTGTTTCTTGCATATGCTGCCCACATGAAATTCACAGTCTATCAGATGGATGTGAAAAGTGCAATTCTGAATGGTGTGCTTAAGGAAGAGGTTTATGTGGAACAACCTCCTGGTTTAAGACATAATGACCAAGTTTACAGGCTCAGGAAAGCCTTGTATGGTCTTAAGCAAGCACCCAGAGCATGGTATGATACCCTTTCTCAGTTTCTTACTGACCATGGTTTTATCAAAGGAACTTTTGATAGGACTTTGTTCAGGATTGAAGATGGGAAAGACATCTTACTTGTTCAGATTTATGTAGATGACATCATATTTGGATCTCCAAATCATCAGTTGTGTGAAAAGTTTTCTACCCTGATGAAAGGAAAGTTTGAGATGTCAATGATGGGGGAGATGAATTTCTTTCTTGGACTTCAGGTGAAACAAACTAAGGAAGGAATTTTCATCAATCAAGCAAAATACACCAGAGATCTGATTGCAAAGTATGGTGTACGATTGACAATGCGCTTAGAATTCTTATGAATACTAACTACAAGATGGATCCTGATCCTTAAAGGCAAATCAGTAAATCACACTGATTATAGAGGATCATTGGATCACTGCTATATCTCACAGCAAGTAGGCCTGATATAACATTTGCTGTTGGGATATGTGCAAGATACCAAGCTAATCCTAAGGCTAGTCACATGGAGGTTTTCCAAAAAGATTCTCAAATATCTTAAAGGCAATCGTGAATAGAGGATTATGGTATCCAAAATTGATGATAACCTTGAATTAACCGGTTATTCGGGAATCTTCGATTATGGAGGATGTAGAATTGACAGAAGTCTACCACAGAACTTGTCAATTTCTTGGAAGTAAACCGATATCATGGTTTTCAAAGAAACAAACCTCGAGAGCAACCAAGACTATCAGTAGTTGAATACATGGTCGCAAGAAGTCAAGCAGTGCACAAATTCTTTGCTCGCACAACAATTGAGGGATTATAAGATTATAGCCAATGAAGTACCTATATTTTGTGATAATAATAGTGTAATTGCTATTACACAAAAAATTCGTATTGCACACCGATGTAAGCATGTTGATATCGACATCACTTCATCGTAGATCATGTTGAGAAGAAAGACATCGGGATGGAGAAAATTCATCTTGATAAGCAGAGAGTTGATATCTTGACTAAACCTTTGGGTCAATCAAGATTTCGTGAACTATCGATTGAATTAGGTATGTTGATCCGGTGTATAAAGCAAATCAAAAATTGAAGGTTTTCGGATGCATGAAGTTTTCTCAGGATTTTACTGAGAAACTCAGGATAAAATTGAAAGTACTGAACTCTGAGTCTTGGGAAACTCAGATATCCTGAAGATCGATTATCTCGATTATTATCGACCTCGCTTCATTACTCGAGATCATCATCGACCCTTTCAAGATTTCTTCGATTATATCGATCTTTCTCGATTACTCGATATTATACTCACCTCGCTTTCAAGATACTTCGATATATATCGACATTTTATCAAGGTCAAAACTTCGAGAAGACCGATGGAGGAAATTAGTCGAAGAAGTATTGACTCATGCAACTCATTTATTGTCTAACTGAATCTCAGTAATCATTAGCAATAAATAACAAAACACCTGAAGGAATATTTGGGCGGGACCTTTGAAATCTCCGAAGAAAGTCAATGGTCTGCAGGAACAATAATTAATTGCACTTTTCATTAATCACCAATAAGGTTAAATTGGCGGCGTAATATTTGTGAAATCGTCCTTTCATATACCCGATTTAGTCGGTGTTTAATCTCAACCGTCGATTTCTTCATCTATACAATTTTCCATGAATTAAATCCTATATATCTATTGAAGAATTTCCTTCAAAGCCCAATTTCGAATAACCTTCGTCTTCAAAAACTCTCATTTGCCCAGAAATTATCATCTTCTTCAAAACCCTTCACAAAAATTATCCAAAAAATGATGTTCTCTGTATTCGATAAACTTGCCATCTCTAACAAACCGTGGTATGAATACGTCGTTTCCTCGAAAGCTCATCGAATGCAACTCACGAAGAAGAAGCGTTGCACATGATTCGATTGGCGAAGCTCACTTGCCTGGTTGCGAATCAACCAGAGGCAGAATACTCAAAGGAGGTAATAGAGTTTATCTCAAATTTGAAATTAGATGAGGAGGACTGTATAGAATCGCAGATTACAGTTTCTCATTTAGAGCATAGTTCAAAGTATGTGGATTTTGTTAGGGAATTGTATATCATTCCTAAGAACCTTAATGCCATATACGAATTGAGCCATAGAGGAGAAGACCCTACAATGTATATGATGGGTAGGGAGCAAGAGTATCTGGATAGGATTGTAGAGCATCCAATTAAATTCGAAGCTACGCTAAATAAAAGGCATTTGAAGCCTAAGTATTGAGTTTTGCTAGACATTGTGAGTAAATGTATCATAAGTCGGTCTGGTAACTTTGAACAGATTAGTACGCCAAAGTTGAGATTAATGGCGGCGATTGAAGATTCACCCACCACTGCTTTCAACTGGTTACATTACTTAATCAAAGTGGTGAGTGATCAAGCTAAGCAAGTCCAAGAAGGTGAATGGATCGGTTGTCATCAAAGGAAGATCCTTCATGCAACCAAGATTGCATATATCTTGGAGATGTGCAAGAGAAGAAGAGGATATCTTCGCCAATTCCTCACCTTTCCAAAGTCCAAAATTCTGTTCAAGCCTCCAACAACTAAGAAGACTTTGAAAGGAAGGAAGGAGAAAAGCTCAAGTCTCGGGGAGGAGACTCATCAAGAAGGAGCTAATGAAGCCCAACAAGCCGGGGAAAAGCCCGATGGAGGTGAAAAAGGGAAAAAGGAGAGACTCAAGAAGAAAAAAACATTGGCCCCTCGCGCAGAAACTTCAAATTATTATCGGCGAGGAGGTCAAGACATCGAGGGGTCAACCCGAGGGCCAAGCAAGGACTAAAATCTCCACCGCAAGTTCGCTCAGTTGTGACAATAGCTCAGAACAAACCGAGAAATGTGTTTTCTCCGAGGTTCTCGGAACATCTCTAAGCTCGCATAAAAATATCTCAGGAAATATTCAAGGGACCTCAGGTTCCTACTGAGGAGTTACCTGTTCAGACCTTAGATCAATCTGAACCTCAGGAGCTACTGAACTTAGATGCGCTCCTGAGTGAACCATTCCTCGATCCCTCAGCACCTGGATCTGATCCTACTGAGCCCGAAAGCCCAAAGTCAAGAAAGGAGAGGCGAAAAGACCGAGTGGCTTTAGCAAGGGGGAACGATTCATTCTGGATAGGTACCCTGAGCTGAGCTCATATCCTGACCTTCAGGATCTCTTCTTCGCACTTCGGGACCACGCTTTATATTCTAAATCGACTCTTCCGTAGATCTTTGAACATAACCTCCTTCGGAGGAGAGGACCGTGGAATCTTTGAGATCTATTGTCTTGATAGAGTTCTCTGGATTCAGGAAGACTAAGCTCAGGATGAAAATTGCTGATTTTGATGAGCTAGTCAAGAAGAAGATGGCTGAGAGGAGGGAAGCTGATGTTGATGCCTCCAAATCTCTAGAATCAAGATAAAGAGGGATCAACAAGATGATCTTTGAAAAGCAATCTCAAACGGAGAAAAACGATCTTTGGTCGTCGACTAATATCTCACATCCTCAGACTGAAGTTAGCACTCTTCAGGTAACTTTTGGCACTATTAAACATTATGCCAAAGCTACTGAAGTTCCTATCTTTAAATCTGTTATGTCTGATATGTAGGCTGAGGCTCAGGTGGAGCACCCATCTTAGGTTGAAAAAGTTGTATACGTCTAGAGATTGATCTAAGTCCCATCTTGGACAAATTGGAGAAAGTGGTGCCAATGGTGGAGAAAATGACTCAATTTGAAGAAACCTTGGCCAACCAATCTCAAAAGCTAGAAACACTGGGTTCATATTCAGACATGATGCAGCTTCAACCATCTCTTGCTGACAAAATGACTACCATAGAAGGAAAGGTTGATGGAGTTAAAGATGAGCTCAATGCATAGATGAAGCAGATGTATCAGGAAAGAACAACATATCTTGAAGCCAAGCTGGTTGAGAAGAATGATCTGATGATCAAGATAGCTGTTGAGGAAATGGGCTCTATGCTCATGACCAAGATGACAAAGATGATGCAAAATATCTTCTCACACCAGTTTGCACCTCTTTCTGAAGAGTTCTCAGTAGCAAAGAATCATATGAAGAGGCTGGAAGAGGAGCATGATCAGTTGGCAGGGGAAGTGCGATGTATAAGCAAAGAGCAATATCATATGGATACCGCACTTTCTCAACTTCTTCCAAGGTATGGTGCCAAAAAGGGGGAAAGGCCTGGTGGCAAGCTTAGTGAATTATTGGCACATACCTTGAAGAGAAAGGCTGATAAAGAAGCTGAAGAGAAAATTATTGTTGATGCCTTAAAAGAAGTGGAAGCCACTGAGAAGCTCAAATTCAGGGAAGCTGAAGAACCTATCTACACTCAAGTATCTGAGCAGACTATTCAGGAAGCAATTTCTGAGAAACTGAGTGGTAGAAGGATGGTGGAAACAAGCCAAGCCGGTGAAGAACAAGTCAAACCTATTAAGAGAAAGGTTGTGGCATTTGTGGAGCAGGAGAAGAAGAAAAGAGCTGAGTCTACTCAGAGGAAATTGATTAAAGATTTTGAAGAATCTGAGGAAGAAGCTGGTAAAGAAGTCTTCAACACAAAGAAAGCTCTGAAAACACTTCAAGTTGAAAAGGAAAAGAAAACTGTTGTTTCTGTATCAGGAGTTCCTGTGATCAGGAAAAAGAAAGAAGAAGAGCAGAAAAGAAGAAGTGGTTTCAAGAAATTTTTGAGCAAGAGGAGGGGTACTGAAAAAGCTCATAAATGGCCGTACATTGACAAATGGATGCCTATTCAGTTCAATGATGAGTGGGAGGAAATCAAGAGAACCTTCTGGTTCTACTATGAAATTCTGAGGGAATGGAGGGGGACCAGCTCGGATATGAATGAAGCCTTCATTGAATATCTTCTGACATTCTATCCTAAGTACCTGCAAAGTTGGATTAACTTGGCAGATGAAGGTAATACGCAGATAGTTGCCCCTGGTCCATATACTTACCCAACTCCTAGACTTGAAAATGGCTATGTGAATGAGACAGCCATCTCTCAAGAGATTGCTCAGTATGCCATCCAACTTGGCCTGACAGGAAACAACCCAGACATCATCAAAGCAAGAGATGAACTGAAGAAGAGATATTATGGGATGTTCAACCTGGAGGTGCCTGAGGATGAAGTTGATGAAGACTGAAGATGATGGAGACTAAAGACTCTTTGTACTTCTATTTTTATTTTTTATTTTCATTATAATCTGTTACTCTGATCTTACAATCAATGAAAATTTATCCTTATGCTCAAAGATAATATCTCATTATCTTTTTACATGTCTTTTATGTTTGATATGCCTTATGTTTTGAACTGTTGAGAATTGCCATTTTGGATTATAATAGAAAAACTGAAACCTGATTATAGGTTAGGTGTTTTTGTAACAAGATGGTTTTGGCATCATCAAAAAGGGGAAATTGTTGGGAGATAAATTTAATAAAGAGAATTTTGATTAGATCCCAAAACCCCTGAGTATGACATGTTCAAGATAATCTTGATAGACTGAGTCAGGATTCAGTATAGAGTGTTCAGGATGTTATCTGCACCATGTATAGTCAGCAGATATAGATCAGGTTAGATTTTGAAGATTCTGAAGACTCAAGAAAGTTTCAAGAAACCGAAGACTTCGATAAGTTTCAAGAAATCAAAGACTTCGAGAAGTTTCTAAAGAAACCGGTTTTTAGTATGTCAAAGACTGATGTCATCAAGACTTAGTATGTCATCAAGACTCAAGATGTCATCAAGACATCAAGACTCGTAAGACACCGAAAACTCGAAGACATCAAGACTCGATCAAGAATCGTAAGACATCAAGACTCGTAAGACATCAACACTCGTAAGATATCAAGACTCGTAAGATATCAAGACCCAAAGAGTTACTAAAGACTCAAGAAAATAATCGAATACTCAAAGATAACCTCGAATGTTCCGAGGCACTGAATAATATCTATCTGAAGACTACAAAACTGAGAAAAATGCGAATATTCAGAAAAATAGATATTGCCCCAGACATAGACAAAAGGAACTAAGTCTAAGTGTTGTTTAAGGTTATCTCACTCAGAGAGGTTGACCAAAAAGAGTCGTTATGTTTGTCTACATTTACTTAAGACAAGAACCAATCAGAGGAAGACAACACTGTACTTTACTGACACTGAAAGAGATAGGTCACTGAAGCATGTCAGTAGTACTATGTTCCAGACTGCAAAAAGTGGTGATTGGCTACATGAAAGCATATTTCCTAAAACATGCAAGGGAGTTTTCAAACCCTAAAAATAGTCGTTCATCAAACACCATAAGAGAAAACTCATGAAGCTATCTCCTCCAACTTAGTTTTTCAAGAGTGACCTTGGTGAAGTTGCCTATAAATACTAGTGACCCTTTACATTTAGAGGTTACGGGAAATTTGAAAGCAACTCAAGAGCTCATTCGTATTATTGCAAATTGAAGCACTCGAAAAATCTAGAATTTCCCAAGTTTTTCACATTGAAGAGAGCTCATTCACTAAGCCTAGATTGATAAGATATATCCAAAGCTTAGTAGAGATATCTTAGCCTTTGCATTGTACTTATTGTAAAGGATATCTCATCCTAGTTGGAAACCAACCAGAAACCCAAACCATTTGTAAGATAGTTTGAGTGTGTTTGTTGGTGAGTTGGAGTTGTAAAGAGTTAGTAAGCTACAGTGAGTTAGCCAGAAAACTCTAGAGAAGAAGTTAGTAAGCTGCTTGTGGTAGTCTGAACACTTGTGTGTGTATTGAGTTAGTAAGCTGCAGTGAGTCAGCCAGAAAACTCAAAGTAGAAAAGTGAGTAAGCTGCAGTGAGTCAGCCAGAAAGCTTTAGGAAGTGGTTAAGGAATTTCTCTGAAGGTCAGAGAGAGTGGACGTAGGAGCTTGAGTCTCTGAACCACTATAATTGTTGTGTTGTTTTGCTTTCTGTACCTCATTATTATATGTTGCATGTTTTTCACTGAAAGCATAATTCACTGATATTCAGTTGGAACCAATCCACTGAATTTGCATCAACTGATCACAGCCTTAATCACTGTTTCATTAAAAGGAAGATCTTCAGCAAAGTTAAAACGAGTATAAACATAGGGCCAACCATTCCGCACACTTGAGAAGCTAGAACAGATAGTTACCAAACTGAACTAACTCTACTGAGGGTTTAGTAAGATAGTTATCTGATCCAAGCGGCACAGGATCTCTGATAAACTCAGGCTCAGTTGGGCTAATCTGAAGCTTCTGAAAGCAGCTCAAGATCATTGTCTCAGTTGACTATGACTCAAGGCGATCTGTGCTTCTCAAGGCCAAATCATCAGGACAACCTGACCCATCTGACCTCAGTGAAAGAAAAGTTTTAAAAATCACTGAACACGTGTATTCCCCCCCCATACACGTGTGAGACTCGTTAGCACCGGGACCAACGTGTATATGTTGATGAAATATTAAATTTAGGAAACAATATCCCACTAATGCAGTCCGTTAAAGACCTTCATGATGAAGGATCTTGGTGACGCCTGCTATATCTTAGGGATCAAGATCGAAAGGGATATATCAAAAAGGATGTTGGGACTGTCACAGTCCACTTATGTAGATAAGATGTTGAAGCATTTTGTAATGGAGAACTCAAAAAGAGGGTCTCTACCGGCAAATAATGGGATAAAACGGTCAAAGAAGGATTGTCCTTCTAGTGAAGCTGATATCAAGCACATGAAAGATGTCCCATATGCATCTGCAATTGGGACAATCATGTACGTCATGACTTGCACTAGGCCCAATGTGGTCTACGTTGTCAGCATCATTGATAGATGCCAACGGAATCCGGGTGAGTATCACTGGATTGTTGTCAAGTTCATTCTGAAGTATCTTAGACGAACTAAAGAATGTCCCCTTGTCTACGGTGGACAGTCAGAACTAATAATGACTGGTTTTGCTAACGCAAGTTTCTAATCCGACTGTGATGACTACAAATCACAGTCAGGTTACATTTCACTCTCAATGATGAAGTGGTCAGTTGGAATAGTTCCAAGCAAGTCGACCACAGATTCAACAACCGAAGCTGAGTACATTGTTGTATCAGAAATCTCGAGGAGGCTGTCTGGATTTTATAGTTTTTAAGGGAACTAGGGGTAGTTCCGAGTGTCAGTTGTCTAATAAAGTTGCATTGAGACAACGCTGGTACGATTGCGCAAGCAAAGGAACTGAGATCAACAAGCAGAAACAGACATGTACCCAGGCTTATCATTTGATCAGAGAGATCATAACGATAGGAGAAGTAGAATTAGAACGTGTTCCCACGAAAGATAATTTGGCTAATCATTTCACCAAAACATTAAATGTTCATGTACACACTAGACATTTGATGGTCTAGGGGTTAGACATGTAGGTGATTGGCTCTAGTTCATGTGTGAGATTGTTAGTGTTATTGTCCTAGAGACAATCCTTTGTAAGGACATAATGCTAAGATAATATTCAGTATTTGTTTAATATTATTGTTTGTTTAATATTAAATATATGACATTACACTTATTAGAATATTATATTTGAATGTTTGTTTTTGTTCTTATCTGTGTTCCCATGAGTCATTGTTGTTATTGAGGTTGTGAGAACTCAGACGACTTAAGCATTGATTTTCAATTGGCCTCAATCAAGGATCATCAAGAATGGGATATTGATGATGCAATTGAGATTGGTGTGCGATCTGCATCATACTCTTAGATAGTGTAGTAAGATCTCACTTACTACGAGATACTAGGTATCTCATGATGGATGCACAGATACCTTAGAGGATATTGGTATACCCATCGTAGAAACCGTTTGATATAGTTCCACTATTTGTGTCTACGGGTGTCTCGGTTCGTGGGAGCAATGTTATACTCTTTTGACTTGAGGACGCACGATATGTGTGGAGTGATGAACTTTGACCATGACCGACGCTTGCACCCTTCAATGGGTAGATATAGCTTGGATTGGGTTCATCACGAAGTGCATGTGTGTGGTAGTTGAGCCAAGAATATGATTTATGCCTCAAAGTGGATTTAGAGAGAATACTCATCTTCTCATCATAATTGGATCAAAGTCATTGACCAATGCACGTCAACTTGGACTTTGTGGCCAAGTGTGACATAAGTGATCAATTAGTGATTAGAGATAATATTATTAAGTTATTTGAATAGACACTTCATCATGTTCAAGACTAATCGAGTATTCGTGAATGAAAGGAAGATATCGCAATAGCCCATATTATAGTTGCAAGTAGTTGCACGTTTCTCGCAACATACCTCATATATTGAGAATGTCTGATTTATTGTCTAGGGTTCAATTAAGACTGTTAGTTTGACTAATTGCTAGATATATGAGGGCCTATGGGTCACACAACAAGTAATTCCCTTTTACGGATTATAGTTCGTTGATTAAGTATTAAATTGGATTTAATATTTAATTTATGGAGAATTAATTAATAATATTAATTTGAAATTAATTATTATTACTGTGTAATAATTAAATTAGATTTAATTAAATGGGAATCTAAAAATAGTATATGGAATATTATTGTAGGAAAATATATTTAGGGAAATCGTATCTAAGAAATATGATTTGCAAGATTATGAAATATCTTCCTAATAAAGATTGCTTAATTTTTAAGATGGGCTTCATTAATTAGTACAAGAAAACCTAATTTCTCCATAAAGTTCTAGCAAATTCCGTCTTAGATTCAACGCTGGCAAATCTGTGCTAGTCCGTACGAGGGGATTACATGGATACCGTAGTAGAGGAAACTGAATACGAATTACTATAAGATTTCTCGTTGTGTTTATTCGTACTCGTTTATGCAATTAATTGTTCGTTGTTGGTGGACTATTAATTTTTTATGTGCATGTATTACGTGTTTACGTGCTAGTATATTCCAACAGTTTTATCCTTCCCAGAGTCTCCATCAAAGGTTGGAGAGGCTATGTCTTCAAAGAAAAATTGAAGCTTCTTAGAGGGGACATCAAGGATTGGAGTCAGGAAAAGTTTAGGGATATTTACAGAAAGATTTCTGAGGCAAACGTGACCTTTGATAACTTAGATCGGAGCCAGGAAAGTCGTGACCTCTCAGAGGCTGAATGCAAGGAGTTGAAGGAGGCAAAAGTTAGAGTATGACAATTGAAGAAGGTGAAAAATAGCTACAACTTCCAAACATCCAGAATTTAGTGGATCCGAGAGGGGGATGCAAATTCAACTTTTTATATAAGTGCATTAATCGGAGGCGGGAAAATAGGATTGATGGCCTAATTATCGACGGGGTTTGGGCCGAAGAAGTTGATAAAGTTAAGAATGAGGTGTTCAGATTTTTCAAGAGTCACTTCTCAAAGAAACACTGTGGGTTCATGTCTCTTTCTGGGCTGATCGGTAAAAGAGTGTCTGAGGCGGACAATATATTTCTTGTGGAACCCTTTCTTGAAGAAGAAGCTAAGGCTGCGGTTTGGAGTTGCGGGGGGAATAAGATCCCCGGCCCGGATGGTTTCACTTTCAAATTTATCAAGAAGATGTGGCCAACACTGAAGAAGGACATTTTGTTCATGGATGATTTCCACAAAAATGGAAGGATAGTTAAAGGTGGCAACCCATCTTTTGTTTCTCTAATACCAAAGAAGGTTGATGATAGCCTGCTTACGGACTTTTGGCCAAATTCATTGATCGGTGCATGTACAAGATTATTGCTAAAGTGTTAGCCAACAGATTGGCAAAAGTGGTGGATTTTGTGATCTCGAAGAATCAATCTGCTTTTGTAGGTAAAAAGCAGATCTTGGATAGTATCCTGGTGCTTAATGGGTCAGTGGATTTTGTGAAGAAAGAAAAGAAGCAGAGTTTCATTTTCAAAGTAGACTTCGAGAAAGCCTAAGATTCAATTCACTGGGAGTTTCTTGATGATATGATGAGAGGCATGAACTTCCACTAGAAGTGGAGAAAGTGGATTAGGGGCTGTATTTCGTCAGCCTCGATGGTTGTCATGGTTATTGGGAGTTCGTCAGATGATTTTCAGCTTCAGAAAGGTACCAGACAAGGTGACCCTCTATCGCTTTTTCTGTTCGTGATTGCAGGTGAAGGCTTTAGTTATCTTATGAGAAAAATTGTTGAGTTGAAAGAGTTTGACGGTCTGAAAATTGGGAAGAAAAAGGTGTTGATTAGTCATTTGTAATTTGCGGATGACACAGTTTTATTGGGGAAAGCTTCGGTGCAGAATGCCAAATGCTTGAGGGGGATTCTTTGGTTGTTTGAAATTGCATCTGGATTGAAGGTGAATTTGCATAAGAACTCGATTCATGGAGTGTACATTGGAAATCAACAGTTGGTGGCCCTGGCAGAGGTTATGCAGTGCAAGTTAAGTAAATTCCCTTTTACCTATTTGGGGCTCCCGATTGGTGCAAGCATTAGAAAAAAGAAAGTGTGGAAGCCGTTGGTGGACAAATTCCGTCAAAAGCTCTCTGGTTGGGAAAAACTTTATCTATCTTTTGGAGGTTGACTAGTATTCTTGAATTTGGTTCTATTTGCTCTTTCATATTACTATCCATCATTTTCAAAGCCCCTGAGTGTGTTATTAAGGTCATAATCAAAATTCAACTAAACTTTTTTTTTTGGGGGGAGAGGATCGAGTCGTAAGACTGTATGGGTGAGATGGGTGCTTGTGTGTCGTAGTAAGTCGAGGGGGGGTTGGGGGTGAGGGATGTTAAGGATTTCAATACTGCTTTGTTATGTAAGTGGTTGTGGAGGTGGGTTTTTTGAGAGAATTCGTTGTGGGTCAAGGTTGTTGAGTCTAAGTATGAGTCGTTCAGGTGGGGGTCAAACGTGAGTGCAGTCAGTAAAAGGTGGTCGTTATAGTGGAAAGATCTATATGAGTTATGGTGAAGTCAGTGAGGGTGTTCATTTAGGAGTTGTTTGTCTTCTCCCTTGGTGATGGTTTTAGAACTAGATTCTGGGTCGATCCTTGGGTGGAGGGCTGTGGCGGTTGGCGAATAGGTATCATTCATTATTTGTGTTGTGTATACAAAAGGACGAGGCGGTGGGTAGGTTGTGGGATAGTGAGAGGGCATCTTGGGTTTTTTGGTGGGACAGAGAATTCAATTTTGTTGAATATATTGAGTTTGTGGATTTGTGGCAGTTAATTTACAGGTACAAAGTTAAGGTGGACATGTTAGATTCCTTAGTGTGGCAGGGTTCGTCTTCCGGCACTTTTCCACGAAGGCGATGCACGACACCATTGTGGAAGCTTCGGCCAAAGAAGAGGTGGTGCAGTTCTCTTGGCATAAGTGGAAGGTGATTCCAGCAAAAATCTCGGCTTTTGTATGGAGGGTAGTTCGTGAAAGAATTCCTACGAAGGACAATCTTCTTCATCGTGGGTGCTCAAAAGGTGTAAGTATTGGTGCATGCTCCATGTGTTTCGGTCCTCTTGAGTCCTCAAACCATGTTTTTTTCTCTTGCCCGGTTGCTCTTCTTGTTTGGCAAGCGATTTCTATTTGGCTTATTAAACAGATAACGTGTGCATCGAATGTGAGGGATCACTTTGCTGATTTTGTTGAGTTTGAAAGTGGCAAGGTTAGGCGGAAGATTACTGGATTGATTTTGCAAGCTACTTTGTGGAAGATATGGATTGTACACAATGGTCTGATCTTTAAGAATAACTCGTGCACATTGGATGAGCTGATAGATGGTATTAAATTATGTTCGTGGAAGTGGATTAGTTCACACTATCCGATTTTGTTTATTATTTCTTTTCATGTTTGAGATTGTCAACCTCTAGAGTGTTTACCGGATAAACTGTAAACGTTGTGTTTATGGGTTGCGATTATCCCTTGTGTTCGTAATAATATATTTCATCTTTATCTTTAAAAAAAAAAATCATTCTAGGTAATTGAATAAGGAGATTTAGATAGTCGCGCCATCATATACCAAATTAATGTATAATAAGACTATTAAGTAAGATAATAAAGCACTTGCAGAGTAGACAATTGTGGAATCGAGTTTTCTATCAGATGAAAACGGAAATTCTTCCTATGCCATTACCAACCAAAAAATATATATATAATATATAGAAAAATAGAAAATTCTTGAGCGGAAAAACAAATTAATTAATTGATAGCATATTTTTCATATCTCCAAATTGGATACGTATGTAACAAGAAAATGATAAATTCTACTGTAAAACTTGGTCACATGTATGACATCATAATATTTATTTAATAATATTATTATTTTTAAAAGGATTACATCATAATATTTACATGGGACCTATTACAGACATAAATGATATCATATATTAATTTATAAATATAACATGATATAAATTTATACATATTATAATATTAATTTATAAGGATAATGATATTAATTTTTGTTATTGTAAACAAATTTCATAGGAAACTGACCATTCAGAATTTAAGGAGGAAAAAAGGCATTTAAAGTCGAACTGTATATCCCAATATTTCTCATAATTAAAATGTACATCAAATGGTGCACAAATTAAGTACCAACATTTTGTTCCAAGAAGCTGACAGTATATACTAGCAAAGAAAGAGGAGAGGAGATAATCAGCTTAATTATTCCTATTAATTAACCCTAACTACCACATAATTACACTTTAAAATTCTCATATCATATGCATCTATTTCTCCTCAGTCAAATTAATCCTCCAAAAAAAAGACATTAATTAATTAATCACCCTAAAAATCAAACTGCCCAGTTGTTTTAAAGAAACCAACACATTCTTCAGAACAAATCAGCAGTCTCACCCAAGGCCATCTCCATGAAATCCCCTTCCTGCCCCTGCACAGCCGCGTCATCAAGCAGCCACTTCTCCAGCAAGCTCAGGGGCATTTGCGTCTCCACAGTCCCAGCTTCCGACACCACCGACGTGTCCGAGTTGAAAGAGTTGAAACTCGGGAACGTGTTGCTCATCGCCCCCTCACTCGGGCTCCAACTCGGCCCAACCGACTCGGCCGACGAAACGGTGTCGCTTGAGTTGGGTGTTTTTTTTGTCCAGTTTTGGAGCAAACGGGCGATGTTTTCGGTGCTGGATGCGTAAGTTGGAATTTTGGGGACCAAATTAGGGTTTGGTGATTCCTTATCAAGGGATAGGGCGTCGCTAAGGGCTTGTTTGGCATTCTGGATATCGGTTTGGAGCCTCCTTTCCCACTGCCCTTTTGATATTATTGGTTTTGAGGAATCTGGTGAATTACCATTTTGCCCTTGTCGTTTCCCAAGCTTCTTCTTGAGGTGAGTGTTCCAATAGTTCTTGATGTCATTGTCGGTTCGTTCCGGGAGGTACGAAGCTATCGCAGCCCATCTGCAAATCGGAACTTTTAAATCTCTTGACATAAAAAAAAAATTGGTATTACTTGCTTATTGTTCAATTCCGATCTTGAAAAAAATTACTTTTTCGATTCAATCCCAATATTAGAAAACAATTGTACAAATTTGACCAAGAATTACCGGAAAATTAAATACGATGTCATTTCCCATCACGCGAATGTCGCGTATGGATTTATTTTTGTACCAAAATTGACGGTGTACGGTGCCGAAATCGAACAGTCGCATGATCTAAAATGACACGATTTTTTATTTTCCGATGATTTTGAGCAAACAATCAGACAAATTTTTAATAATAGGACTAAATCGAAAAAGTTAATTCTTTTGTACCAAAAATCAGACAGTCGCATGATCTAAATAACAACATTTTTTATTTTTCGATAATTTTGGGCAAAAAATCAGACAATTTTTTTAATATCAAAACTAAATCGAAAAAGTATTTTTTAAACCAAAATCAAACAGTAGACAAATTATGCACCAAATTATTTTTTAACTCAATCTCCTTTAAAAAAACACTCAAACCCTAGTTATGGAGAAAAAAAAATCTAGATCCTGCATTATTCACTTCCACTATGTGTAAAAAACACACACCTGTTGCCAAGAAGAGCTTGGAGGTGGATAATCATCTTCTCCTCCTGTTCCGTAAAGTTGCCGCGCTTGATGCCCGGCCGGAGATAGTTAGTCCACCGGAGACGGCAGCTCTTGCTGCACCTAAGCAACCCTGCACAAATTAAATCAGATTAAAAAAAAATCATTATTCATATGCATTCAAGGAAGGCGGTGGTGCAGCTGCGGAGTATTTATTACACCGCTTTTAATGTTCGCAACTAACCCTAACTATTAAAAATAAAAATAATAAGAGATCTGGATTAAGCTTTTTCTTGAATTTTATTTTATACCTGTGTTAGTAGGAACAGCTCTCCAATTCCCAGGGCCATGTTCTTGAATGTAGGAAACCAAAATGATGTCTTCTTCGGGAGTCCATGGCCCTTTCTTCACACCGATTTTGTCACAACTAGGTGGTCTTCCCATATCACAAATATTATGAAATTGCAATTTTAGATTTCAGTACATATATATAGGATATATATATAGATAGATAGATAGATGGAATGGTATTTTTTATTTTTGTTGAGGGATTTGTGTGTGTGTGTGTGAACAAGAGAATGGACAAGGGTCTAAGTGAGGTGGGAAGGAATATATAGAGAAAAGACTAAAGTTGGTGTTTAGGGTGACTACTTATAAATTGCTAATTAACAATGAAAGAGTCAAACGCGGACAGCAAACAGCATTTACTCTTTTGCTTGCTAAAAGTCAGCTTCTTGCTCTCTCACTCTTTTGTCATCCACTCTTTTTTCTTTTTCTTTTTTTTCTTTTAACTTACAAAACCGCGTGGTAATCAATGTTGACATTTTAATGTAATTTATGGGGAAAGTGAGTTTCACCCTATCTAAAGTCATTATTAGTGGGTAGATCTACGGTGAAATTTGTTCATATATGGTATGAATTTATACCATTATATTTATAAATTAATATCATTACATTTAAATAAAAATTTGTATAGACCTGGTTTATGCTATAAACCTTGTTTTTAGTTCATGACATTTTATGTGCAAAAAAAAAGTTCATGACATTTGATTCTACTCAGAGTATAATAGGGTCAAGTTTAGTGGTCTAGAAAAATGTGTTAGAAATTAGTGAAATTGGTCAAATAATCAAAGTTCATAGCATAAAACTGGTTCATGGGAGACCTACTCTTACATTTATCAGTTGATACAATTATACTTATAAATTGAGATCATAGTGTAATGCTCTAAGTATTAGTTTATAAGAGTAGTGATATCACTTTATAAGTATAATGATATAAGTTTCATACTATGAACAAGTTTCATATGAAAGTTTGTGTTATTAATACTACTCTCATAATATATGCTAAAGGTATAACACTTAGATGCACCAATTGTACCAACTATTATTATTCAGGAAAAATAATTAAAATTTAATATTATTTAATAATACATTTAAGGTGCACGATGAAGTTGATACATAAAAATATTTGTATATGCTTATATTGATATATATAGATAGAAGTATAATAATTAATATTATTTAAATGGATCTAAAAAAAAATTAGGCGACGTTTGTTTTTTATTTTAATTAAGTGACGTTTACAAAGCGGTTTTAAAATTTAGGAGACTTTGAGATCCTAATAAATAGGAGGCACACTTGTATGAGACGGTCTCATGTGAGACGATACATAATTTGGGCATAACACTTTAACACTTTGAAAGGGTTGAATGTTGATTTGTGCTAGAATATATATGTCTCATCTCATGTATGAAACCGTCTCATATGAATTTTTGTCAATAAATAGTGAGGTGTGTGTTTGTTTTTAGATTTTTGAATAGTGTGGTACTGATAGTAGATTTATAATGTGGTAGTGGTGATTTTTTAAAATATTTTTCAAAGTCCCCAAAGAATAATAAGTTAGAGTTTCAAAATCCAAATCGTGGTATTTATAACCAAAAAAAAAAAAAACTATCACCTTATTTATTTGTGTAATTAGTACTACATTTGTTCCTTAAATCTACCCGATTTTATCCAGAATGGTGTTCGTTAGTTATCTCTTTTATAATTTTTCTAATACCAATAGAAAACAAAAAAGACAATGCCTTGTAAGCACCAAGTGCACTGTGTAATTTAAGTGGACTTATTTAATATACAATTTGTTTCTCTAAAATGTGCAATTTTTTATACTTAAACATGTAATTTGCTTTCACTGACACAATTTACATATTTCATTGTAAATAAGTTGCATATTTTTTTATAGCAAGTTGCAGGTTTAAAAGTACTATTGAATTAAACGATGCACCTAATGCATAGGAGACCTACTCATAAAAAAAACTCACCAATGCCGCAATTAATTTGAAAGATTTAGCATAGTACTACCCCAATTAATAAGAAATTTCTAGGAATACATATGGGTAAATTAGGAAGAAATGTGGAGAAATAACAAAATGAAATTAATTTGAAACAAAATTTAATTTCTTAAAAAAACAGTTAACATATATATTTATTTAAAACAGATTATAATACAATCTATGTTTCATAATGATAGGATTACTGATTTTTCACACAAATTAAGAAATTAAAGTTATAAATTATAGTTATAACATTAAATTTTTCTTTTTCTTATTTAATTTTTTCCTATATGTGTAATATTAGTAACAAGATACATTAAATATGAGCATAAGATGAAAATGAATATTTAATGATGTCTTAAATATAATAATAAGTCTATCTTTGCGAGATAGATGAAAATAGAAACAAGCATATCTTTATAGGACGAAGGAAATAATACGGAAACACTTTTTGTGTAAATTTGTATGGATCTAACATATGTGCAATCACCCTCACTCAATTCAATCTATTCAGATTCAATTATATTTGCTTGACCTGGTAATGTTTAATTTTTCTATTTTAAAGTGATTTACACATTACATATTTGCACGTATTGAAACTTATTCTTAACCAATGACGAAGTTAGAAGTTAGAGTTAGGGGGGCCCAACTTAATAGATAAAATATATTCTTTAAGTATATTTCAAAAGTATATTATGTATTAGAATTAATTATTTATAGATTTAACTACATTAGAATTTTTAATATACTTACATAATAATATTCAATATAAGTTGAATCATCAAATAAAAATATGAAAATCTAGTACATATTAATCATGAAATGCATTTCAGAATATTCAACCAACTTCGTCACAATCTTGCTTTCGATGATGTTATGAATTTTAACATCGCAATCCAACCATTACCACCATCTTCTGTCCGTCTAATGAACTTCCCACCTACTCCTGGCCGTAGGAATTGGAAGAGGGAGGCCCGCATGCCGAAGCCGTTATTAGATACGGGGAGCTCTGGTGGGGTGCATCCTAGAAATGTGGGTAAGGGAAGCTCTACAGGGATACACCTTGATGGAAAACGCCGACTGAGTTTGATAGATGAGGTTAGTGATTCTGATGAGGAATGTAAGCGCCTAAGAAAAGAGGTAACAGGTACACTGGATTGAGAGACTTGGTAGTGAGGAGCATATGGAGTTTGATGAACTTTTTCCTTTTCCAACGGCGGAGGCTGCTGATGAGCAGCCCCGCCGAGCCCAATGAGTTACCTCAGTTGGAACTGCAGGGGGCTTGGGATCCCCCGGAAAGTTCTAGTGCTCAAGAAGGAGATCATCCTTAAAGGTCTCGAGTTTGTTTTCTTGTGTGAAACCAAACTTCTTTGTTCGGAGTTGGGTCGTGTGGCATGTGGTTTAGAGTTAGATGGTTTCTTTGGGGTTAATTGCTCGATTGAGGAGGGTGGGCGTAGTGGGGGTGTTGCTATTTTTTGGAGGAGGGATTGTGATATCCGCATTCTTTCATCATCTATGAATCATATTGATTTATGGGTGTGGTCGAGTGAGGATGGGTGGCGTTTTATGGGAATTTATGGGTGGCCTGAGGATAGTTTGAAGTAGAAGAAGTGGGATTCGCTTAGGAGTTTGAGGGATGAGAGGGGTGACCCTTGGGTTTGTGCAGAGGATTTTAATGAAATTATGTTTGATTATGAGAAGCAGGGGGGTTGTGAGGCGGGAGCAGCGAATGAGAGTATTTCATGAATGTGTGGAGGATTGTGGTCTGACTGATTTGGGTTTTAGTGGGGTGAATTATACGTGGACTAACAAACAGAGGGGGAGGCGCCATATTAGGGAACGACTTGATCGGGGTTTTGCTAATACAGCTTGGTTAACTAAGTTTCCTGAATATGGTGTTTCACATATGACTCGCATCGTATCAGATCATTGTCCGATTATGATTGAATGGAGAAAGAGGAAACAGAGGCAACGAAGACATCGTCAAAAGTTGTTTAGATTTGAGAAAATGTGGCTAATGGAAGGGAGTGTAGGGACATTGTGATTAATACTTGGGATGGAAGGGGACAGACATCGGTAGAAGGACTAGTGAGAGGTGTGGAAAGATGTAGTCGAGAGTTGCAATCTTGGGATAACCTTTTTTTCCGTGATTTACCTAGAGAAATTGAGAGGAGTAAGAGGGAGTTAGATAGGCTGCAATGTTCTCATCATACTGAGGACAATTTGCAACAGGCAAGAGCTTTGGAAAATAGGGTGGCGACTTTAATGAGGAAAGAAGAGGTGTTTTGGCTGCAACGTTCTAGGGTAAGTTGGATGGATGAAGGGGATAGGAATACCGGTTTCTTTCATCGGGTAGCTAGTGGGAGGAAAAAGAGAAATCATATTTCTTCGATTCGGGATGACGATGGTATTGATTGGGAAGAAGAGGAGGATATTGAACGGGTATTCTAGATTTACTTTGCCAAACTGTTTACTGCTGGAGATGAACTTGATATGGATGAGGCAGTTGAAGTTGTGGAGCATAGGGTCACAGAGGAAATACAGGTTGGGCTGGATGAGGCTTTTACGGAGGAAGAAATAGTTGCTGCTATCTCTCAAATGCATCCTACAAAATCCCCAGGACCGGATGGTATGTCTGCTATCTTTTACCAAAAGTTCTGGCGGTCATTGGTAACGATGTTATTCGTGCTTCTCTTGATATTCTTAATCATGGTGCCTCTCCTGCTATCCTTAATCAAACTCATATTGTTTTGATCCCCAAAAAGAAAAAGCCTATCTCTTGTGTTGATTTTCGTCCTATAAGTTTGTGTAATGTATCTCTTAAGATTCTTACTAAGACAATTGCTAACCGTCTTAAGAGGTATCTTCCTGATTTCATTGATCCTTGTCAGTCTGTTTTTGTTCCTGGTAGGCTTATCACTGATAATGCTCTAGTTGCTTATGAGATCTTTCACCATATGAGGTTAAACAAGGTGGTTACTAAGGGGTCTTTCGCTTTTAAGTTAGACATGAGTAAGGCTTATGATAGAGTGGAGTGGGGTTTTCTTGAGAGGGTTTTACTAAAAATTGGGATTGGGGAGAGTTTGGTGAGGACTATTATGAAATGTGTGTCTTCTGTCTCATTTTCGGTACTTATTAATGGTTTTCCCTCTCCCTCCTTTACCCCCTCACGGGGTATATGGCAGGGGGATCCGTTATCACCTTTTTTATTTCTTTTTGGTGCAGAGGCTCTCTCAGCTCTCATTAAAAAAGAAGTAGAAAGAAGTGCCCTTCATGGTGTGCGAATTTGTAGGCGGTCGATTCCGATTTCCAGTTTATTTTTTGTAGATGATTGTATTATTTTTGGGAGGGTAACTTTGGAGGAGGTTTGAGTTATTCGGAGGGTGTTGGCTATGTATGAGAATGCTTCGGGACAAGCTATAAATATGTTGAAGTCTGATATTGCTTTTAGTAGTGGGGTGCCGGAGTTTCTTGCGGAGGAATTGGCAGTTGAGTTGGGAGTGAGAAGGGTTGAACAGGTGGGGGTCTATCTGGGGTTGCCGATGCATATAGGGAAATCTAGGGAGGAGATTTTTAGATGTTTAGTGGGGAGAGTGGAGAAGAAATTGAAGGATTGGAAAAGTAGGACTTATCTAATGCAGGTAAACTAACATTGGTGAAGTCCGTGGTCCAGGCGATCCCTACATATGTTATGAGCTGCTTCAAAATTCCATCATCTATTATTAATAAAATTGAGTCGGCGATTGGAAGGTTTTTGTGGGGGCAGAAAAGATGACGAGAAGAGGATTCATTGGTTGGCATCGGAAAAGTTGTGTTTACCAAAGCAGTTCGGGGGGTTGGGGGTTCAAAATTTGACTGTGTTCAATAGGGCAATGTTGGCAAAAATAGGGTGGAGGTTATTAAGTGACGGCTCCTCTCTACTTTCTCAATCGCTTAAAGCCCGATATTTTTGAAACTCAACTTTTCTTGAGGCTGAAATGGGACACAATCCTAGCTACGCTTGGCAGAGTGTGTTGGAAGGGAGAGAGTTATTGAAGGTGGGTCTTGGATGGAGGGTGGGTGATGGCTCGTTGATAAGAGTGTGGTCCGATGCTTGGGTTGATGATCCGATTTCTCCTCATTGTTACCCCAGTTGGAGATAATAATGGTGACATGAGGGTTGCAGAGTTACTCATTGCAAATGGTGGGGGATGGGATGTCGGAAAGGTTGGCCAGCTTCTGGTACCGGCGGATGTGGAACGCGTTCTTGCTACGTCTCTACGCCGGCTGCCTGGTCATGATATCTTACGATGGTATGACTCCAAAGATGGTCTCTATTCGGTGAAATCAGGTTACGAGAGGCGATGAAGGATGTGCATGGGGGTTTGGGGGTTGATGGTATGGATTGGCGTGGGGTGTGGCGTATGGGGGTGGCTCCGAAAATCTGTTACTTTTTATGGAAGGTGCGTCATGGTATCTTACCAACTAAAGTAAATCTCATTGGGCGTTTTGTTGATCTTGATCCGTTTTGCCCCCGTTGAGGCACAGAGGTGGAAACTTTGGAGCATGTTTTACGTGATTGTGATTGGGTGCAAGAGGTGTGGAATGGTTTGGAGTTGGATGTGTCGGGTGCTTCTGCTTTCTCTTTCTGGGGATGGTTTCAACACCAACTTAACATTGCTAGTAAGGAGAGACAGATTGTGCTTGTTACTACATTGTGGAGCATTTGGTATGAGCGTAACTCTGTTGTCTTCAATCGTAAAACGAAGAATCCTCAGGCTGTGCAGGTGTTTGTCGCGGCTCATGTTGCAGAGTATGGACAGGCGAACAGACATGTGGAACGAGAAGAGGGTGGTAGACGAATGGACAAAGCTGATAGATGGATGTGTCCACCGGCGGGTTGGGTACGCGTGAACACTGATGTGGCGTTTGGTAGTGGAACGGGAACGGGTATGGGTGGTGTGGCTCGAGACTCAACTGGTAATGTTCTATGGTGCTTCGCTGAGGTGACTGAATCAATTATACTGTCGGTAGAGGTTGGTGTAGCTATGGCAGCTCGGAGGGGTTTAGAGGTGGCGATTGCGAAAGGGGAGACAAGGGTTGAGTTAGAAACAGACTCAAAGATTCTTTATAGTGCATTAGTCCGGGGAACGAGAGATCTTTCATATTTGGGCTCGAATGTGGAGGATATTATTGAGCTTGCAGGTTCCTTGGAGTTGGTCACTTATCGATGGGTGAGACGAACCGGAAATATGGTCGCTCATAAGCTTGCTTCTTTTAGTTATACTTACTCGCAACCTGTTTTGTCCGAGTTTATTCTGGATTACTGTGTACGTGTTGTTGAAGCCGATTTGGCTACCTGATCTATATATATATTTATATTTCATGTCAAAAAAATCATGAAATGCATCTAAAATCAATAAGCAAGTACTTAATATTGACATAAAAAAATTAAAATAAAAAAATTTTATTAATAAATTTAGAATTGTAGACTAAAAAAACAAATAAAAAAAGGAGAAGAAATTGAGCTAAATATATTTAGAAGTATTAAAAGATATTAGAAAAAAAAAAAGATATTGACTAATTGAGTATTATTTATTCAAGGTGTCAAGGAAAAAAAAAAGCCTAAAAGGGATTGAACCGCAACACACTAAAACCACTAAGGCGCCATAATAATTAGTGATAACATTAAAAATAAACACATATATACTAAACGAATCAGGGAACATTGCTCCATCCTCGCTTTTAACAGTTAATACAATTTAGAAACTCAAACATTCAAATAGAGGTAATACTAGTTAAGTGTCCGCGTGTTACATTAAAAAAATACAAAATTTTCAGTAAATAATATATATAATAATAGTTAAAAATATAAATATGTGTATAAATGCACTAAACATGAATTAAAAATTGTTTAAGGTGAATATTATTAAGATTGCTCAAACCTTTGAATAAAATTATTATGTCAAATATTATTTATTCATTTTTAATATGAAGTTGAAACCTGCAAATCAAAATAAAATAAATCGACTAAGAAAAAAATGTAAAAGTAGAAAAATGAAACAACTTTTAAAAAATATTAATATATTAATTAATATATAATAATAATAATAATAATAATAATAAATTAAAAGTGAATGAATTATAATATAAAATAATTTTGTTACATAAAATATATTAAAATATACATAAGAATAATTATAAAATAAAATTAATTATTAAAAATTGATAATTAAATAAAATCACATTAACATAAATACATTTAGATTGAATATTTTACATATATTAAATTAAGTCAAATAAAAGTTAACTAAAGAAAGATAAATAAATAATATTATAAAATTAAATAAATAAAATATAAAGTAATAAATATTAATTACACATTTTATAACATTCACACATACTTTAAATACCTGAATAATTAGAAACTAATTATATTGTGACATGTCATCATTATCTATAAATAAAAATTATTATTTAATTTTAACATAAAATTCTCAATTCTCTTAATTAGAGACGTACCATCGAAATGCACTGTAATGTGACACGTAAGCAGTAGAAATTTCATATTAGTGGGCTTGATGGACTCTTAAAAAATCGATGTATAATAAAATGTTAGATATAAAATAAAGATTAATACCAGTGTTTTCAAAAAACCGATTGACACGTAACCGCTCATGTCGCCGGGTCCAATTACTCCTTAAAAACGGTTAATTCGATTTTATTATTTTTATTATTTATTAAATCATATTTTTTTTATTATTTTTTCTAAACCTCTATATAATGTTATTGTTTTTTATCTCAATATCATTTTCTCTCAAATAAATTCATTCACAAGTCATTAAAATTTAATGGACTCTATTGTGTGGAAAATCCACAACGATGTAAACTATTGTATTTATTTTAAAAAGATTTATAAGTTATAAATTAGATAATTTTAAAATTTTAAATAAATATTTATTTTTTAATAACATACAAAATATAAAAGTATGCATAAATCAATTTAACGTGAACTCAATAAACAAAAATATTCATTCACAAAAATTAGTGCTCAATAAACAAAAATATTCAAGATACTTTAAAAAATTTAGATTGACATAGTAAATAAGTAACATAAATATTATCTAAAAAGTGCAAGGGTCAAACTTAAGTTATTATAAAAAAAAAAAATTATTAAACTATACATCAAAAAAAAAAAAAAAACCTCCCCACTAGCATATAGGGGGAATTTATGAATAACTATTTTACGCTGTTCTTAATTAATACTTGGACAAAGTGTATATTTGTGAACACCATTATGTAACAATATTCTTAATTAATACTTGGACAAAGTGTATATTTTATTTCATTTTTCATGTAATACATATATATATAATATGTAATAAAAATCAGTTAGTAGTAAGAATAATATACAGACATTAATCACTAGCCGTTGACATTTGATTTGGTTGAGTAATTTTGTCCCACATTTGAAACTTTAAAGTGAGCAAATTTTAGAGCACTCGAGATGTTTTGTTAATAATTTAATATTATATATGAGGCTGTATTTGGCATTTTGATAATGGGATTAATGTTGGAGAATGGAGCCCAAATTTTGGTTGTATATGAAACTAAATTTTTATAATATTGTAACTACGAAAAGGGAAAGTGAAAAAAGAAAAAAAATAAAGAAATCCATTTATATGTAAGGAAGAACCCATATAAAGCATGTAAATTATTATGAAATTTTGTTTCCCCACCTTTCGTGTCTGCGCGCAGAGCATGCAAATTTCGGCCAAATTTGGCTTTCGAATCC
Organism: Stenogyne calaminthoides; assembly: GCA_037126765.1. Lineage (NCBI taxonomy): Eukaryota > Viridiplantae > Streptophyta > Magnoliopsida > Lamiales > Lamiaceae > Stenogyne > Stenogyne calaminthoides. The sequence continues at coordinate 23,368,057 of JBBCBC010000015.1, forward strand.
CAAGCCTGGGCGCAAATCTCGGCCGAATTTAGCCTTTAAATTGTTAGTGTTAGTGTCCTAGAGACAATCCATTGTAAGGACATAATGCTAAGATAATATTTAGTGTTGATTTGATATTATTGTTTATTTAATATTAAATGTATGGCATTATACTTATTAGAATATTATGTTTGATTGTTTGCATTTGTTCTTATCTATGTTCCCTTGAGTCATCGCTGTCATTGAGTGTGTGAGAACTCAGATGACTTAAGCATGATTCTCAAATAGCCCCGATCGAGGATCATCAAACAAAGGATATTGATGATGCAATGTAGATTGGTGTGCGATCTTCATCATACTCTTAGAGAGTGTAGAAAGATCTCATTTACAACGAGATACTAGGTATCTCATGATGGATGCACAAATACCTTAGAGGGTATTGGTATAACCATCCGAGAAACCTTTTGATTTAGTTCCACTATATGTCTCTACGGGTGTCTCGGTTAGTGGGAGCAATGCGATACTCCTTTGACTTGAGGTCAATACGCATGACATGTGTAGAGTGATTAACTTTGACCATGACCGACGCTTGCACCCTTACATGGGTAGATATGGCTTGGATTTAGTTCATCACGAAGTGCATGTGCCTGGTAGTTGAGCCAAGAAAATGATTCATTCCTCAAAGGGGATTTAGAGATAATACTCATCTTCCCATCATAATTGGTTCAAAGTCATTGGCTAATGCATGTCAACTTGGACTTTGTGGCCAAGTGTGACATAAGTGATCAATTAATGATTAGAGATAATATGATTAAGTTATTTGAATAGGCACTTCATCATGTTCAAGACTAATCGAGTATTCGTGAATGAAAGGAGGAAATCGTAATAGCCCATGTTACAGTTATAGGTAGTTGCACGTTTCTCGCAACGTACCTCATATATTGAGAATGTCTGATTTATTGTCTAAGGTTCAATTAAGACCGTTAGTTTGACTAAACGCTCGATATATGAGGGCATATGGGTCACACAACAAGTAGTTCCCTTTTACGGATTATAGTTGGTTGATTAAGTGTTAAATTAGATTTGATATTTAATTTAAGGAGAATTAATTAATAATATATTTATTTAAAATTAATTATTATTAGTGTTTAATTAAATTGGATTTAATTAAATATGAATTCCCAATAATAATATATAGAATATAATATTATTGTAGGATTTAATATATATGGAATCAATGTTGGGGTTATACGTGAAAGTATGCTTTTACTTTGTATAACATATGTATTAAATATTTATTTACTGCAATAAATTATTTATCACTGTTGCTTTAAATATGATTGAATGTTATATATATTTATTGCAAACCGTTCATATAATAACACATGTTACATTGTAGTTAACGTGGTGATACCAGATCACAGAAGATCACGTTAACAGTCTCTTGTAAACAAATGCGGTTTTCACAACCTAGATAGACCAGAACAGTCGATTGGTAGAAGTTGATGTGTAAGTCTCAGATTGGTTTGTCTTGACCAAGAGATTACACTAGTGCATTCGATGTCTTTGAAAGCGGACTGCAGAGAGAGGATAAACTCATTCCCACTGACTTATGGGATGAAGAGTTAGACCTCAGTGGTTGTTGATTTCTTAATCTCGGTCACTTAATAAGGACCGTGTGCGATTAGTAATTATTGCTTTGACTTATAAAAAGGAAGAAAATCATTGAGACTTCGATACCCTATATCTTGGGCAATAATATTAATTGTACGACGGTTGCTAAGATTAATACAGAGAATCGTGTGCTTGCAAAGTCTTGCGTGATTGGTCCCCTTGGTGGGCTCAGAACCTTTATCATATCAAATTTTGCAAGTGGAATTAATTTTCCGGTATGGATAATAAAGCTGAGTTGTCCTTACTCCAAGGATAAATATATTAATTAATATAAAGCTTTTCAATGGCTTAATTAATTAGTGAACTAAATAATCTTAAACACGGGAAATAATGACCGGGAGCCATATTACCGTAATATGGGTTAAGATTGGATAGTGCAGTATTAATTATATAGTGGTATTAATTAATATTAATGGGCTGAATTATATTGTGGCTCAATATTGGAATTCAGAAGTCCATTGGAAGATCAATCTTAATTCTCCTAAAGGCCCCTCAAGTGGCCCAATTATAGTCCAATAAATAAAAGGTGCTTAAAATAAAATAAATTATTGTTGCATTATTTTTTCCTTAATTTTTCGAATTTATTAAAGAAAAGAGGGAGAAGGATTTTCTTGAAAAGATTTTATGGAAAGGAGATAAAGTATTCTTGGAATACAATATTATCCCATAAATTCAAGAAATCATCCACTTGGTCTCTTTAATATGTAAATTTTGAAAATTATAGAGAGATAATAGGAAGAAAGATTTTCTTGATTTTCTTGAAAATATTTTATGGAAAAATATATGTATTCTTGGAATACAAGAATATCTCATAAATTCAAGAAAGATCCAATCTTGAGAATCTCCTATTTATTTTATTAGGCTAAATAAGGGTGTGAGATTTTTGTGGAAAAATACACATGGAAAGAAGAATATATGGGATATATTCAAGATTTCTTGGAGATCAAGAAAAGATCTTTCCTAACCCTATTTTGAACCATAATTTTCGTCCCCCTCTCTATTATAAATAGGGGGTGAATGTTTCATCCCCAAGACACAGGAATCGATCTTTTTTCAGAAAAATATCAGCGTCGATAAAATATCAAATATTTTGAAACGTCGACAATTTGTATTTTTTTGAAAAATTTCAATTGCGTGCTAGCAATTCCATGTGTTGGAAATATTAGAAATCCACAAAGTTGGTGCAACAATTTTATTTTTTCCTTTGTTTTATAAATCGTTCATCGGAGAACCTCCCACCGGGTTATTGAGCGAGGACTTGGGAATACTTGAGAAGGACTTTTGGTTGGTAGCCAGATACTTGATCATATCCATCTCAGACTGTCTCTCCAACGCGTACGTTTACGTAAACTCCTAGAAATTCCTCATGCTAGAATCTTTTACGTGAATTTTATTTGCATGACGTTGTTGACGTATTTATTATTTGAATTCACTTAGGTAAATTCATGCTAGTAATAATTGTTAATTTAAATTTGTGTTTATGAGGTCATCCCGATAGATCCTGACAAACGTTATCCCAACAACTAGTATCAGAGCCCTGATCCGGGCTCTGATCTTTTAAACTGTAATTTAAATTGTTGTTTATTAAAATTTAAAATTGGATAGTAGAACTGTTAGATCTGTTTTGCAGGTATCCAATTGTCATGGTATTTTAATGTGCTTATTTACATACAAATAAATTATTGGTTTTTAATTCGATTCGTTCGAATTCATTTTGCCTCGTGAGAAAATCCACGAGTAGATTAGTATTTGTTTGATTTGTTCAATGTAATAGACTAGTCTAGATCTAGGTTTATTTATTTTGTAAATAAATTGTAACCGAATCGAGAACGAAGATGGAAACGAAAAATTAAAAATGGTCGTCCAAGTGCCCGAACGTACGCGAGCCAAGGCGGAGCACGCGGCCTAGGCCGGCGGCTCACCAATCAAGGCGATCACCAAAGGACGAGGCAGTTCAGCTGACGCGCTAGGCGCTTGCGGGGGTGATGGGCTTACAAGTCAGACGTGTACGCGCAGCGCCGCATGAGCCGAGCTTGCGGGCTCGTTTAGGGCACGGGTGAAGGGACCCCGGACGCGGGCGCATCTAGGCTATGCTCCGCGCGCATGTGCCTTGGGCGACGGGGCGAGATGGCCGAGCCGGACCGAGGCGTGCGCCTAGGCGCACGCGAACTCGCATTCTGGGTCGTGAGCTACTCATTTTCCGGACGTCGTCCTAACCCTAAATGGAGGACACTCGTTAAAGAATTGTTGCAGATTCAGTGGGAGCTTTTCGAGACGAACGATGAAGGCAAAATAAGAGATGATTTCTCAAGATCAAGATATGGAATTTAAACCATGGCAGTTGGATATATGTGCCCAACTTGATTTATTTTATCTTGATGCTTATTTTAAATTCGTGCAATTTTATTTGTTAAATGTGTTTGCATGATTTAAAATTGTCTAAAGAAAATCTCACTTTTGAAAATTACTAAGTATGTTTTAATTGACAAATTTTATTTTGGATAATAAAATTACGTCAATATTGACCTCCATGATTTATTTATTTGTGAATTCTTTTGGAGAAATTTCCCCAACGGAACGACCAAAAGATGGTTTTCACATGAATAAATTCCCAAAAGGATGATTGTGAATTATTATTAGTGGCGACGATGACCCTCCCAATGAGGCTCGTACAAAGCGAAGTAATAATTATGTATTTAATCATGGTTATTACTTAGGTATAAAATTGATATGCATATACTTCTCCGAAGTCCCTGTCAATTTTATATTGGTCAAGTGGGAGCCGATTATTAATTTTGAATTAAAGGTTTATAATTGTTCTTGTTTGTAACCTGCTTGAATGTGTTTAAATAGACAGTTCACCCAACGTGACCTATTTAAACTGTTTTGAGATGTTGGCTGATGCATGTTCATATTGTTTTGAGATTTTGATATGAATAATGTGTTATGTGATATTTTGTACTTGTACAAATTGCTATTTATTTCAGTTCAGCATGTCGCAACCATTTAATCCACTGTTAATATACTTAAAGTCAATAGAATTGTATAGGAAACTATGTTGATTGGAAACAAAAATTATGATTGTCCTAACTACACAAAAACACAAGTGGATTCTTGACACACCAAAAATCAGATGAGCTAACTGACGAGTCAAAAATGCGGGGCTCGTCAGATCACCTTGCGAGAGATGTTGTCGCTGAAAATGGTGGAGGGAAACCCCGTAAGGGATTACGTCCTCAAAATTGATGGCTCATCTGAACAAACTTGAGGTTCTGGGTGCAGATTATGATCTGGAGACCCAGATCGATTTGGTACTCCACTCTCTGCCCAGAAGTTTTGAGCACTTTGGCCTCGCTAGCTGATTTGTTGTAAGCTTTGGTCTCGGCAGAGACGTTGATGGGGCACCAAACTCAAGTTTTGACGGCAAGTGGTCCATCTTCATCTTCTAGGCCAAGGGAAGGCAAGAAGAAGAAGACGACCAAAATCCATAAGAAAGCAAACTCAACTATTGCCTAGGGCAATGGTAAGATGAGGGATGCTGGTGGTGTCAAGGAAAATCCAAAGAGGAAGTGCTTCAATTGCGGTGAAGAAGGACAATGGAGGTTTGTCTGTTCCAACCCCAAAAGGGCCGGAAAGAAAGGTAATTCTCACGCACTAGTTGTTGAAACTTGTTTAGCGGCGTATACTTCTCATTCGTGGGTAGTTGATACGGGATCCACTGATCATGTTTGTTTCACGGGTTCAAGCTGACCCGACAACTTAGTGGAAGTGAGATCCTCATCACACTGGGCGATGCTACAAGAGTGGCAGCTGAAGCAGTGGGAGACGTGTTGGGAAAATCAGGGTGCCCAGATCTATACGAGGTGATTATTTAAATACATATTTAAATTCAACAGTTAATTACTAGCATGAATTAAACCTAAAATAATTCAACATAATAATAAAAAATATGCGTACACATAATTCACGTAAATCCTAAACATGCGGAACTAGGAGTTACGGAATTACTAACCTCTTGAAGAATCAAACGGATGAATCAACCCAAGAGTCTTCCCAAATATATCCCCAAAGTCCACGTGCGTTATCCGGTGTGAAGATCTCAACGAACGATTTTAATGGAGAGAAAATAAAATATTTTGCTACCACCTTTGTGGATTTCTAATATTTCCAACACATGGAATTACACTTGGGAATGAAGAGCTCATCCCCTATAAATATGGAGGAGGGGGGGACGAAAATTAGGGTAAAAAATAAGGGAGAAAATATTTTCTTGATCTCCAAGAAATCTTGAATATATCTCTTATATTCTTTTCTCCTAAATTAAATTTTCCATAAAAATCTCCTTCCCCTCTTCTACCTTGATATTTTCGAAAATTACAATAAATAAGGAGTCAAGATTTGACTTCTTGAATTTATGGGATAATTATGTATTCCTACAATAATTATCTCTTTCCATAAAATATCTACAAGAAAATCAAGACAATCTTTCCTTCCTTTATTTATACAAATTTTTCGAAAATTATAGCTTGGAAATTAGGCAAGAATATTTTCTTCTCTCTCTCATTAATTGGACTTTATTTTGGGCTATTTGGGGGGCCTTTAGGAGAATTAAGATTGGACCTCCAATGGACTATGAAGCTTTAATATTTTGGGCCAAATATTATTCAAGTCCATTAATATTAATTTACTCCACTATAAAATTAATATTGAACTATCCAACTTAACCCATATTACGATTTCACATATAACATGGCTCCCGGTCATTATTTCCCGCGTTTAAGATTATCTTAGTCCATTAATTAATTAAGCCACTGAACAAGCTTTATATTAATTAATATCTTTGTCCTTGGAGTAAAGACAGCTCAACATTATTATCCATGCCGGAAATAAATTTTCACTTGCAAGATTTGGCATGATAAAGGATATGAGCCCACCAAGGGGACAAATCAAGCAAGACATACTTGCACGCGATTCTCCATATTAAATGTCAGCAATCGTCATGTAATTAATAATATTGCCCAAGATATAATGTATCGAATCGCATTGACTCTCTTCCCATCATAAGTCAAAGAGATAGTTATTAATTTCACACGATCCTATTTAAGGGACGGAGATTAAGAAACAACGCACCACTGAGGTCTAATTCTTATATATTCAGTACCAAAGAATTTGTCCTCTTGTAGGTCCTCATTCAGTGCACCTAAATGCATAGTGTGATCCCTTGGGTCAAGACAGGCCAATCTGGGTCTCACACTTCAACCGTTCATGATGGTTCGTTCATTTCCATCTGGGTTGTGAATGTACTTAATTATGAGGGTTGTTAATTTGATCTTCAGTGATCGGGTATCACCAAATCAACTACAACGTAATACGTACTGTCTTATTTTCATTCATATTTAATGAAACAGTAATTATATAATTTATTTCAGTAAATAAATAAGAAACTTAAGTTTGGTTATACAAAGTAAAAGCATACTTTTCAGTATAACCCCAACAATCTCCCACTTATACTCAAACTCTGCTTTTAAGTATACTACAGCATGTCTCGTGTTCTATGTGACATCTAATGTCACCCTACATGAACCTAATAATATTTCTCCCACTTATACTCAAAGAAGATTGGCAACGTCCTTGACACCCATTCCTTCCACATGTCTCTCGAATGTACTCTGAGGCAGACCCTTTTTGAATGGATCTGCTAGGTTGTCTTCCGATGCAATCTTAGCCACCTCAATGTCTCCTCTCTTAACGATTTCTCGTATGAGATGGTATTTTCTTTCAATGTGTTTGCTGGCTTTGTGGGCTCTCTGCTCCCTTGAATTTGCAACTGCTCCGACGTTATCACAGTAGACCGTGATTTTGTCGGGCAAATTCGGGACCACGTCCAAGTCTACCAGGAAGTTCTTGAGCCAAACCGCTTCGTTCGCTGCCTCATAAGCAGTGACGTACTCGGCTTCCATGGTAGAATCAGCGATGCATTTCTGCTTTACGCTTCTCCATGTCATGGCTCCTCCCCCCATGCAGAACACACTACCGGAGGTAGACTTTCTGGAGTCAATGTCTGATTGGAAATCCGAGTCCGTATAACCGATGGGGATCTGACTGTCTGACTTGTAAACTAACATTCTGTCCCGTGTCCTTTTCAGGTACTTCAGAATGTTCTTTACTGCAGTCCAATGCTCTTTCCCAGGGTTACTTTGATATCTTGCCACCATACCTACGATATCCGGTCTCGTACACAACATTGCATACATGAGGCTTCCCACAACCGAAGCATAAGGGATGTCCTTCATGTCATCTATCTCTTTCTGTGTCTTGGGACACATCTCTTTGGATAGATGGATTCCGTGTCTGTAGGGCACAAAGTCTTTCTTAGAATCCTGCATGCTGAAGCGCTTCAAAATAGTATCTATGTATGAGGCTTGCGAAAGCCCGATCATTCTTTTCCTGTGACCGACTTCCCCTAAGTCCTTCATATCAAACTGTTTTGACAGCCATGCCATTACGTCTGATAACACCTTTACATTGTTTCCGATGAGCAGAATGTCGTCCACGTATAGTACCAAAAATACCAATGCAGTTCTGTCACGCTTTTTATAGACACAACTTTCGAATTCGTTTTGATCGAATCCGTAGGATTTTATAACTTGATCAAAACACTGATTCCAAGCTCGGGATGCTTGCTTCAGTCCATAAATGGACTTTCTGAGCTTGCAAACCAGATGCTCTTGGCCTTTTTCAATGAAGCCTTCGGGTTGTTGCATATAGATTACTTCGTCAAGATTTCCATTAAGGAAAGTTGTCTTTACGTCCATTTGCCAGATCTCAAAATCTAGATGCGCAGCAATCGACAAGAGAATGCGGATGGACTTGAGCATGGCTACGGGCGAAAAGGTTTCCTCATAATCGATCCCCTCTTTTTGAGTGTACCCTTTCGCCACAAGTCTTGCTTTGAAGGTTTCAACCCTTCCGTCCGGTCCCTTTTTTTTTCTTGTATACCCACTTGCATCCGATGGGTTTTACCCCATCAAGCGGTTTGACTAGCTCCCACACCTTGTTGTGATCCATTGAACCCGTCTCGGCTTCCATTGTTGTTTGCCAAGATTGAGAATCTTTGTCTTGGATCGCCTCGTTGTAGGACCATGGATCTGATTCTTCTGCGAAGATCAAGTCCGAAGACTCTCCCACTAGGACGGGGTTCCGGTTGTGTAGGCGTGATGTTTGGTATGTCATTTTGGATAGTTGGCAACGAAGTCGGCCCCCTAAGTTCTTCTAAGGTTATTTCACTTCTAGGCTTTCGACTGTCCATATAGTCTTCTTCCAAAAATCTAAAGTGAGTACTGATTACCACCTTTTGATCTTTGGGACCATAGAACATGCATCCTTTAGTTCCTTCGGGGTACCCTATAAAAATCCTTAATTCAAACATGCATCCAATTTCTTCGCTTCCTTGTCTAGCGTATGTGCGACACCCCCAGATCTGATGTATGCAAACCCGGCTTGCGCCCGTCCCGCCCACGTTCTCTCGGGGTTTTAGGTACCGATATGGATGGCACTAGGTTCAGAATATAAGCCGTTGTTTCTAATGCGTAACCCCAGAACGATTTTGGTAAATCCGCATAACTCATCATTGACCTTACCATTTCTAAAAGCGTTCTATTCTTTAGCTTCAAACCCGTTTTTGTTGAGGGGTCCGATCGATGGGATCTTTAGAAATTCATAGTTTAGAAATTCATTCGCCTCCACGATCGGATCGTAGAAACTTGATACTTTTTCTCTTATGATTCTCTGCTTGAGCCTTAAATTCTTTGAATTTATCAAAGGTCTCAGATTTATGCTTCATTAGGAAAATGTATCCGTAGCGTGAGTAATCATCGATAAAAGTAACAAAATACTCGTAGCCACCTCTAGCTTTGATTTGCATTGGACCACACACATCGGTGTGAACGATTTATAACACTTCTTTAGCTCTAAGCCCCTTGGCTCCAAATTACCTCTTGGTCATTTTACCTTCCAAGCACGATTCGCAAGTCGGAAATGGTTCAATTTGGAGAGACCCCAAAGAACCATCTTTCACCAACTTTTGGATCCTTTTCGGGTTAATATGACCTAATCTTAGATGCCAAAGAAGTGTCTCGTTCACGTCAGCCGAGCGCTTTTGTTTACAAGAAATAGTAGATGTGTTATAGGATGCATTTTGTGAGTGATGTGCACAGTTAATAATATAGATATTGTTCCTCAAAGTTCCACGACAGATAATCACATCGTTATGAAAAACAATAACATCTTTACTAAAACGAACAGAATATCCATCGATAAACAGTTTAGAAATAGAAATAAGGTTTTTCGAAAAACAGAAACATAAGGAACATCTCTTAAAATTAACTTCTTGTCTCCAAAAAGACATGTGCACGTCTCCCACTGCTTCAGCTGCCACTCTCGTAGAATCGCCTAGCGTGATGAGGATTTCACTCCCACTACGTTGTCGTGAAGCAAACATGATCAGTGGATTCCGTATCAACTACCCACGAATGAGAAGTGTAAGATGTCAAACAGGTTTCAACAACTAGTGTGTGAGAATTACCTTTCTTTCCATTCCTTTTGGGATTGGAACAGGCCAACCTCCATTGTCCTTTACCGCAGTTGAGGCACTTGCCTCTAGATTTCATTGACACTACCAGCATCCCTCATCTTACCATTGTCCTTGGCAACAGATGAATTTTATTGCTTATGGCTTTTGGTCCTCTTATTCTTCTTGCCTTCCCTTGACCTAGAAGATGAAGATGGACCACTTGTCGTCAAGGCTTGAGTTTTTGTGCCCCATCAACATCTTTGCCGCGACCAAAGCTTGCAACAAATCAGCTAGCGAAGCCAAAGTGCTCAAAAACTTTTAGGCAGAGAGTGGAGTAGCAAATTGATCTTGGTCCTAGATCATAATCTGCACCCACTCAAGTTTGTTCAGATGGGTCATTAATTTTGAGGACGTAATCCCTTACGGGGTTGTCCACCACCAATTTCAACGACAACATCTCTCGCATGGTGATCTGACGAGCCCCGCACTTTCGACTCGTCAGTTGGCTCATTTGAATTTTTGGTATGTCAAGAATCCACTTGTGCTCTTGTGCAGTTAGGACAATTATAATTTTTCATTTCCAATCAACAAAGTTTTCTCCGATGAGTTGGTTTGCTTTCAGTATATTGAACAGTGGATTAAAAGGTTACGACATACTGAACTGAAATAAAAAAACATCTTGTGTCAATGTCCGGATCAACACAAAATTAAATCACATAATTCGATCACATGATTCATATTAAAATCTCAAAAAAAAAATGAACATGCATCAGCCAACATCTCAAAATAGATTTAAATGAGCCTCGTGGGAGGGTCATCATTTAAATCACATTCAAGCAGGTTACAAACAAGAACAGTTACAAACCTTTAATTAAAAATTAATAGTCGGCTCCCACTTGACCAATATAAAATTGACAGGGACTTCGGAGAAGTATATAAATATCAATTTTATACCTAAGTAATAACCATGATTAAATCTGAAATTATTACTTAAATTTGATCGAGCCTCGTTGGAGGGTCATCGTCACCACTAATAATAATTCACAATCATCATTTTGGGAATTTATTCATGTGAAAGTTATCTTTTGACCGTCCCGTAGGGGAATTTCTCCAAAAGATTTCACAAATAAATAAATCATGGAGGTCAAAATTAATTTGTGTCAAAACAAATTAATTATTAAAACATACTTAGTAATTTTTTGAATTTGAGATTTTTCGTTGAGCAATTCTCATGCAAACACATTTAAACAAATTAAATAAAGCACAAGAAAATACGGCAACAATAAATCAAGCAAAGCAGAAAATAAACACATTGGGCACAAATTATCCAACTGTCATGGTTTAATTTTCTTTGGCTTGATCTTCAAGAAACGCCGTCTTGAATTTCTCCCACTCGTTCGTCTCGAACAGAACTTTGTCTTGAAACGCCACGCCAAGCGATTTGCACCGGATGCACGCGTCGCATCCGATTAACCGCTTGGCGGCGATCACGCCTCGCGGCGCTTAAGCGCAACGCCAAGACGCCCAGCCTGACTCTCGTGCAACCTCGACCACCCTCTACGCCCATGCCGCCCCGCGCGCCCATACCGCACGCCAAGGCTGATCCCGCCAGCGCCCTAAGCCCGGGTTCGTCAAGCGTCGTCCGCGCCCAGTGCCTCCTTTTTGCGCACGTTAAAGCGCCCACGTCGCCACGACGGTTCCGGATCCATTTTAATTCCCTTAGTTTCTGTCTTTGTCTTCGATCAGGTTATAATTAATTTAACGAAAAATAAATACCTTAAATCTAGACTAGTCTATTACATTGAACAAATCAAATAGCCTAATCTACTCGTGGATTTTCTCACGAGAAAAATAAATCCGAACGAGTCGAATTAAAAATCATTCATTCATACGCATGAAAATAAACACATTAAATATCATGACAATTGGACACCTGCAAAATAGATCTAGCAATTCTACTATCCAACTTCAATTTAATGTCCAACAATTTAAATAATAATTTAAAAAATCAGAGCTCAAAACCAGAGCTCTGATACCAGTTGTTGGGAAAATCGGGGTGCCCGGATCTATTCGAGGTGATTATTTAAATACATATTTAAATTCAACAGTTAATTACTAGCATGAATTAATTCTAAATTAATTCAACACAATAATAAACAACATGCGTACACATAATTCACGTAAATCCTAAACATGCGGAACTAGGAGTTACGGAATTACTAACCTCTTTAAGAATCAAACGGATAAATCAACCCAAGAGCCTTCCCAAATATATCCCAAAAGTCCACGTTCGTTATCCGGTGGGAAGATCTCAACGAACGATTTTAATGGAGAGAAAATAAAATATTTTGCTACCTCCTTTGTGGATTTCTAATATTTCCAACACATGGAATTACACTTGGGAATGAAGAGCTCATCCCCTATAAATAGGGAGGAGGGGGGGACGAAAATTAGGGTAAAAAATAAGGGAGAAAATCTTTTCTTGATCTCCAAGAAATCTTGAATATATCTCATATATTCTTTTCTCCTAAATTAAATTTTCCATAAAAATATCCTTCCCCTCTTCTACCTTGATATTTTCGAAAATTACAATAAATAAGGAGTCAAGATTTGACTTCTTGAATTTATGGGATAATTATGTATTCCTACAATAATTATCTCTTTCCATAAAATATCTTCAAGAAAATCAAGACAATCTTTCCTTCATTTATTTATACAAATTTTTTGAAAATTATAGCGTGGAAATTAAGCAAGAATATTTTCTTCTCTCTCTCATTAATTGGACTTTATTTTGGGCTATTTGGGGGGCCTTTAGGAGAATTAAGATTGGACCTCCAATGGACTATGAAGCTTTAATATTTTGGGCCAAATATTATTCAAGTCCATTAATATTAATTTACTCCACTATAAAATTAATATTGAACTATCCAACTTAACCCATATTACGATTTCACATATAACATGGCTCCCGGTCATTATTTCCCGCGTTTAAGATTATCTCAGTCCATTAATTAATTAAGCCACTGAACATGCTTTATATTAATTAATATCTTTGTCCTTGGAGTAAAGACAGCTCAACATTATTATCCATGCCGGAAATAAATTTCCACTTGCAAGATTTGACATGATAAAGGATATGAGCCCACCAAGGGGACAAATCAAGCAAGACGTACTTGCACGCGATTCTCCATATTAAATGTCATCAATCGTCATGTAATTAATAATATTGGCCAAGATATAAGGTATCGAATCGCATTGACTCTCTTCCCATCATAAGTCAAAGCAATAGTTATTAATTTCACACGATCCTATTTAAGGGACGGAGATTAAGAAACAACACACCACTGAGGTCTAATTCTTGTATATTCAGTACCAAAGAATTTGTCCTCCTGTAGGTCCTCATTCAGCGCACCTAAATGCGTAGTGTGATCCCTTGGGTCAAGACAGGCCAATCTGGGTCTCACACTTCAACCGTTCATGATGGTTCGTTCATTTCTATCTAGGTTGTGAATGTACTTAATTACGAGGGTTGTTAATTTGATCTTCAGTGATCGGGTATCACCAAATTAACTACAACGTAATACGTACTGTCTTATTGAACGGGTTTGCAATAAACATATATAACATTCATTCATATTTAATGCAACAGTTATTAAATAATTTATTTCAGTAAATAAATAAGTAAAAGCATACTTTTCAGTATAACCCCAACAAGACGTGCACCTGTCTTTTGAAGATAAGATTTTAATTTTTAAAGATGTTCTTTACGTTCCAGTTTTTTGAAAAAACCTTATTTCAGTTTCTAAACTATTTAATGATGGATATTCTGTTCGTTTTTCTAAGCTAGTTACTATTTACCGTAATGATGTGTTTATCTATCATGGAACTTTACGGAATAATTTCTATACTATTAACTGTGCACACCACTCACAAAATGCATCTTTTAACACATCGACTGTTTCAAGCAATAAGAAAAAATGTTCAGCAAAGGTGAACGAGACACTTCTTTGGCATCTAAGGTTGGGTCATATTAACCTAAATAGGATCCAAAGGTTGGTAAAAGATGGTTCATTGTCGGACCTACAGATGGAACCATTTCCTACATGCGAATCATGTTTGGAGGGTAATATGACCAAGAGGGCATTTGGAGCCAAGGGGAATAGAGCCATAAAAAAGTTGCAAATCGTTCACACTGACGTGTGTGGTCCAATGTGAACCAAAGCTAGAGGTGGCTATGAGTATTTCGTGACGTTCACTAATGATTACTCAAGGTTTGGGTACATTTTCCTAATGAAATACAAATCGGAAACCTTTGATAAACTCAAAGAGTTCAAAGCCGAAGTGGAGAATCATATGGAAAAGAGTATCAATTTTCTACGATTTGATCGTGGAGGCGAATACCTCAGTGATGAGTTTTTGAACTACCTGTCAGACGAGGGCATTGTTTCCCAGTTGACTGCACCCGGAACCCCTCAACAAAACGGGGTTGCAGAATGAAGAAACAGAACACTCTTAGAAATGGTCAGATCCATGATGAGTTATTCAGATCTTCCCAAGTCGTTTTGGGGTTATGCCTTGAAACAATGACTTATGTTCAAAAACAGTGCCATCCAAATCGGTTCCCAAAACCCCTAAAGAGTTGTGGACCGCGCAAGCCCGATCCTAAGACATCTTAAGATTTGGGGGTGTCCGATCGTCTTCAACAGACAAAAGAAGTAAGTTGGATGCGACGTTTGGAACTAAAAATTTGTTTATAGGATATCCCATGGGAACGAAAGGGTGTATGTTCTATGGTCCCGAAGATCAAAAGGTGGTAATAAGTACGCACTTTAGATTTTTGGAAGAAGAATTTATGAACAATAGAAAGCCCAAAAGTGAAATTACCTTAGACGAAATAAGAGGGCAAACTCCTATACCAACTATACAAGTTGATATACCAAGCGTCACACCAACACAACCGGAACCTCGTCATAGCGGGAGGGTTGTTCGATAACCTGAGAGATTCATGGGGATAGGAGAATCTTTGAATTTGGTCCCCGGGGATAATGAATCAGACCCCTGGTCCTACAAGGAGGCGGTCCAAGATAAGGATTCTGAATCTTAGCAAACTGCGATGGAAGCCGAGATGGGCTCAATGGATCATAATCAAGTGTGGGAGCTAGTAGAACCACCCAGTGGGGTAAAACCCATTGGATGCAAGTGTGTCTACAAGAGAAAAAGAGGACCAGACGGGAAGGTAGAGACCTTTAAAGCTAGGCTTGTGGCTAAGGGATACACTCAAAAGGAGGGTATCGATTATGAAGAAACCTTTTCACCTGTAGCCATGCTTAAGTCCATCTGTATTCTCTTGGCAATAGCTGCGCATCTAGATTTTGAGATCTGACAAATGGATGTCAAGATAGCTTTCCTTAACAGGAGTCTTGATGAGGAAATCTATATGCAACAGCCCGAAGGTTTCATCGCGAAAGGCCAAGAACACCTCGTTTGCAAGCTAAGGAAGTCCATTTATGGACTAAAGCAAGCATCTCGGGCTTGGAACCAATGTTTTGATCATGTAATCAAGTCTTATGGGTTTGATCAAAATGAGTTTGAAAGTTGTGTGTATAAGAAGTGTGACGGAACTGCCTTGGTATTCTTAGTACTATACGTAGACGATATTCTGCTCATCGGAAATGATGAAAGGTTTTGTCAGACGTAAGGGTATGGCTGTCAAAATAGTTTGATATGAAGGACTTAGGGGAAGCTGATCATATTCTTGGGATCAAGATCACTCGAGATCGAAAGAAAATAATGATCGGCTTATCACAAGCTTCATACGTAGACACTGTTTTGAAGCGATTCAGCATGCAAGATTCCAAGAAAGGTTTTGTACCCTTCAGGCACGGAATCCATCTATCTTAAGACATGTGTCCCAAGACACAAGGGGAGATAGATGACATGAAAGGCATTCCTTATGCTTCGGCAGTAGGGAGTCTCATGTATGCAATGCTGTGTATGAGACCGGATATTTGCTACGCCGTTGGCATGGTAGCAAGATATCAAAGTAATCCCGAAAATCAACACTGGACTGCCGTAAAGAACATTCTAAAGTATCTGAAAAGAACTCGGGATAGAATACTGGTTTACCAGTCGGACAGTTTGTTTCCAGTGGGATACATGGACTCGGATTTCCAATCAGATATAGATTCTAGAGATTCTACCATGGAAGCCGAATATGTAGCTGCTTGTGAGCAGCGAAATAAGCAGTGTGGCTCAAGAACATCCTAGTGGACTTGGATGTTGTTCCGAATTTGCCCAGCACCATCACGGTTTTCTGTGATAATGCCGGAACAGTTGCAAATTCAAGGGAACCGAGAGCCCACAAGGCCAGCAAACACATTGAAAAGAAATACCATCTTATACTAGAAATCGTTAAGAGAGGAGATATAAGGTGGCAAAGATCAGGTCGGAAGATAACCTAGCAGATCCATTCACAAAGGGACTGCCTCTGTTAACATTCGAGTGACATGTGGAAGGAATGGGTGTCAAGAGCGTTGTCAATCTGCTTTGAGTATAAGTGGGAGATATATTATTAGGTTGATGTAGGTGACATTAGATGTCACTGTATAATACATTAGACGTGTTGTGGTATACTTAAAACCAGACTTTGAGTATAAGTGGGAGATTGTTGGGGTTATACTTGAAAGTATGCTTTTACTTTGTATAAACTATGTATTAAACACTTATTTACCGAAATAAATTATTTATCACTGTTGCTTTAAATATGATTGAATGTTATATATATTTATTGCAAACCGTTCATATAATAGCACATGTTACATTGTAGTTAACGTTGTGATACCAGATCATAGAAGATCACGTTAACAGTCCCTTGTAAACAAGTGCGGTTTTCACAACCTAGATAGACCCGAACAGTCTATTGGTAGAAGTTGATGTGTAGGTCTCAGATTGGCTTGTCTTGACCAAGAGATTACACTAGTGCATTCGATGTGCTGAAACGGACCTGCAGAGAGGACAAACTCATTCGCACTGACTTATGGGATGAAGAGTTAGACCTCAGTGGTTGTTTATTTCCTAATCTCTGTCACTTAATATGGACCGTGTGCGATTAGTAATTATTGCTTTGACTTATAAAAGGGAAGAGAATCATTGAGACTTCGATACCTTATATCATGGGCAATAATATTAATTGTACGACGGGTTGCTAAGATTAATACAGAGAATCGTGTGCTTGCAAAGTCTTGTGTGATTGGTCCCCTTGGTGGTCTCAGAACCTTTATCATACCAAATCTTGCAAGTGGAATTAATTTTCCGGTATGGATAATAAAGTTGAGCTGTCCTTACTCCAAGGATAAAGATATTGATTAATATAAAGCTTTTCAATGGCTTAATTAATTAGTGGACTAAATAATTTTAAACACGGGAAATAATGACCGGGAGCCATATTACCGTAATATGGGTTAAGATTGGATAGTGCAATATTAATTATATAGTGGTATTAATTAATATTAATGGGCTGAATTATATTGTGGCTCAATATTGAAATTCAGATGTCCATTGGAAGGTCCATCTTAATTCTCCTAAAGGCCCCTCAAGTAGCCCAATTATAGTCCAATAAATAGAAGGTGCATAAAATAAAATAAATTATTGTTGCATTATTTTTTCCTTAATTTTTCGAATTTATTAAAGAAAGGAGGGAGAAGGATTTTCTTGAAAAGATTTTATGGAAAGGAGATAAAGTATTCTTGGAATACAAGATTATCCCATAAATTCAAGAAATCTCCCACTTGGTCTCTTTAATATGTAAATTTCGAAAATGATAGAGAGATAATAGGAAGAAAGATTTTCTTGATTTTCTTGAAAAGATTTTATGGAAAAAAATATGTATTCTTGGAATATAAGAATATCTCATAAATTCAAGAAAGATCCAATCTTGAAAATCTCCTATTTATTTTATTAGGCTAAATAAGGGTGTGAGATTTTTGTGAAAAAATACACATGGAAAGAAGAATATATGGGATATATTCAAGATTTCTTGGAGATCAAGAAAAGATCTTTCCTAACCCTATTTTGAGCCCTAATTTTCGTCCCCCTCTCTATTATAAATAGGGGATGAATGTTTCATCCCCAAGACACAGGAATTGATCTTTTTTCGGAAAAACATCAGCGTCGATAAAATATCAAATATTTTGAAACATCGACAATTTGTATTTTTTCAAAAAATTTCAATTGCGTGCTAGCAATACCATGTGTTGGAAATATTAGAAATCCACAAAGGTGGTGCAACAATTTTATTTTTTTCTTTGTTTTATAAATCGTTCATCGGAGAACCTCCCACCTGGTTATTGAGCGAGGACTTGAGAATACTTGAGAAGGACTTTTGGTTGGTAGCCAGATACTTGATCCTGTCCATCTCAGGCTGTCTCTCCAACGGGTACGTTTACGTAAACTCCTAGAAATTCCGCATGCTAGGATCTTTTACGTGAATTTTATTTGCATGACGTTGTTGGCGTAATTATTATTTGAATTCACTTAGGTAAATTCATGCTAGTAATAATTGTTAATTTAAATTTGTGTTTATGAGGTAATCCCAATAGATCCTGGCAAACGTTATCCCAACAATCAAATCGTAGAGATTTGACATATATGGAAATTAAATCCATAGAGATTTTATATATGGGAATTAAATTAAAGGGATTTAATTTAAATAAAGATTAGGGATTTTATTTCATAATCGGGCCAACTTAGGTTTTAAGCTGGGCTTCCCTATATATATGAGCTCTTGGGAATTCACAAACAACGTTAATTCACATTTTCTCCATAAGATCTAGAGTTAGAATTTTTCTAGCAAATTCGTATTGGGATTCAACGTTGGCAAATCCGTGCAAGTCTGTGATTGGGGATGACGTGGATACCGTAGTTGAGAAATCTGCTTTCGAATTACTGTAAGATTTCTTTTTATGATTATTCGTAATCGTTTATGCAATTATATGTTCGTTGTTGGTGAACTGTTTAATTTCGCTGCACATGTATTATTACGTGTTTACGTGCCTCAATTTTCCAACACAAATCTCGAGCGATACCTGCATATACGAATGCCGTACATTCACACCGATTTGGTGGCGGAGTGATAAGTTAACTTTGCCTTCGAATTCACACGTTTGGAGATTATACAAATACAAATACTTTCATTTATAATCCGTTGATAATATCAAACAATCTCTCAGTTTGATACCTCAGTTGTTATTCGAATACATACGGTTGGAGATATACAGATACTTTAGTTCATAATCCGACGATAATATCACACAATTTCTCAGTTTGATTCAAGCAAGATATGGTGTTAATCGTTGTTTTAATCGTTGTATCATGTGAAACAAGGAGTTTGAATCACAAATGGTCTCATAACTTTGGCCTCAAATAGATTTGGTTCCATAAATTTTTTTGTCTCCGATTTAGTCCCAATAACTTTGACAATGTTCAATTTTGGGCTTTTTCGGCGGATGTTGTGACTGGACTGCCACGTGTATTTTAAAGTGTTTCACTAATTCTTGCAGTCAATTCTATTTTAATTTTAAGTTTTAAATTTTAATTATATGCCTGAAATTTCAATTGTTAAAAGAATAAAAGCCCAGTCACAGCATCCGCGGGAAAACCCAGAATTAAAACGACAAAACAATGTTATTTCGGTCGATTTGAGACTAAAATTGGACATTTTCAGAGTTATTGAGACTAAATCGACGAAAAAAAAAATTGGGACTAAATCTATTTGAGGCCAAAGTTATGGGACCATTTGTGAAGGACATATTTTATTTTAAGAAAATCGTATCTAACACGAGCCTCAATTTCTTGTCTTTTCTATATTTTCCAGTCATTTTTGGTGCATCTTACTAAACATCAGAACCCCTACATTATTATTTTTTTATAATTATATATATATATATATATATATATATATATATATTTATATAATTGTAATTGAGCAATACTAATCAATACCAAATACTAATATGTCCTCATAAATATAATTGGTCAAAGACACCGCGAATCCGAAACCTAAAACATGAATTTCATGATCATTATGTCAAAAAAATTATTCTCAATTATCTTGAAAAAAAATTTACGATTTAAAAATATAAAATATTTTTAACAGTGAGAATTTTGTGCATAACGCTAATATAATTTTTATGAATAACAATAATAGTTTTTATACATAATAGTGATACTAAAGAAATGATCGAGTTAACGATGAATTCGGGTTCACAATGTTTTTGTCAATATAATTTTATCGTACAATTTAACATTATCAGCATATATTACATGTGCAAAAATGATAGACATTAATTAGTTAATAATACAATCACCACGCCTTTCATATTTAAAACACCGTTAACAAAAAAAACCCAAAAAAACAAAGAGCATGACATCTCTGATAATTGTGTGTTCATTTGCTCTCTTACCAAAATTAATTATCTTTAGATCTGACCTTTACGACAAAGTTGATACCGTTAAAGTGTAAACATTGATATGTGATGTACATAGTTCAAAAGTAACGCACGATTAAATTGGAAGATAATTAATTGAAAATGACCTCTCATATATACGTAGAAATTATCTAGATTGAATTTCAGCTTAATTTTAAGATGCATGTGGACTTAGAAAAGACCATTTGCTAATTTATACGTGGGAAAAGAAGACTCATATGTTGCTTGTTAATTTATGCCACAGAATATATATATGTTCTAGATAATATTAGATTATTAATTATGATACTAAAATATATAGGGACCGTTCACTAGGTCACTTTATTTAATTTTCTACATAGCTGCCTAGATAATTGTAAATCTCATTTAATTCATGACCTTTTCTAGGCTAAGTCTCGTATGTACACATGTGTATCGTGCACTCATAATGCATTTTACAATTATATAACTTGTTATATTGTATAATGTAATTTATTTATATTGAACCGTGCAACTGTTAATATGAAAAAAAAAAAAAAAAATTACACAGTTAAATGCAAACAAATTGCATATTTTAATATAACAAATTGCATAATTTTAAAACACACTATGAGTGCACGGTACACCTAAATGCACATAAGACCCACACCCTTTTGTATTAGTATACATCCTAAATTATCTGTAACATCCAAAAAAAAAAAAATTGAGTAAATAATTATTTAAATATAATAAAACTAAAACAAATTTAATTATTAAATAGATATACTATATTATAAGATTACCATTAATCTCATATTTTCTTATCTCTTATTGGTTAGAGATTTCTAGATCTTCCAAATTTATTTTTCTATCTTCTTGATATTCATAAGAGATTTAAATCTCATTACTTTCTTGCCAAGAAAATCGTTTTATTCCCTCCTATAAATATAGGACTAATTCGTGAGCCCTAAAGGGATAGGCACATTAATCGTTTTTCTTTTCAATAAATTTATAATCATAGAGGACTCAGAAAGCGTTACGAGAAATTCATGTTCAATATACGTAAGTACTACTCCTTTAATTTCAAAGCATAGTTTATCCCTTAACTCCAATAAAGGAATGACCCCTTTAGTCTCAGTTGCACAGATTTCACAATTATTTATATTATTTCCTTCCTTCTACTTAGTTTCACGTCTACACCTCATTCTTTGATTTGAACAGTAATTGCCCAAGTTACTACCTTATATTTTCTATTCATAGGCTAACCACATAAATCATGCATGTTTCTGCCATGAATTTCGAAGAGAACGACAATCAATTATTTCACTCCGATCGATGGTCCTATATTATATTTATTATTATTATTGAATACTGACACATGCTATTTAATTATTTTAGGTAATAAGAGTTTCGTGCCGTAGAACAATTTATTTTACTTCGAGTGCAATCAAGGTTTAAGGTGTGGTTTCTTTGTCTTTATTAAATATTTCGTATGAATAAATTGTTTATGTGCAATGTAATATGTCGTGATGTATATGATAAATTATTTACGTGAGCATAATTTGATGATATGAAATTATAAGATTATTGTAAAAAGAAAGTTACGAAAGGCCAGGGCCTTAAGAGAGGCTCGGGACTTAAGAGAGGTCCTCGGGGAATCCGGGATTGAAGAGAGATCCTTGGAGAAACCGCCGTGCACAAGAAAGAATACGAGACTGAAGAGAGGTCTTCGTGGGGGACCCAGTGGGATTGAAGATAGATCCTTGGGAAAACCGTAAAAAGCAATTAATTATTCCATAATGAGATGAGAAGTTATATGTGATATGATTATTTGCGCTTGACGTGATTACTTGATGTTATTCATTTTATTTGTATGTTATATTTAATCTTGACAAGGTGACCTCACTGAGCTAGTGGTTTTGCTCATACCATACATTTAACATTTTTCAAATTAAGAAGGAGTGCGGTGGAGGGACGGTGGATTGCCTCAAGCGTTTATTTAAATTATACTATTGCAATAATTAATTTCATTTTGAATATTGAGTCATGTTAAGTTCAAGTTCAGTTTTTAAGATTGAAGTATTTTTATTTAATTGTTTTTATTTTGACTAGCATTTAAATTTAAATTATATTTTAAATTTTTGTCATCTCTTAGACAAATTTTGAAAGTGCAAATTTATTTATTTACTTTCCGCTGTAAATTCTTATTAAATTTATGCATAAAAAGCCTATGAAATATTGGGATGTGACAGAGTGGTATCAGAGCAGGTCTACGTTCTTGTAGACTTGTTAAAATAAAAAAAAATTCTTGATTTTTATGTTGAGAAAAACATTTTTGCAAAAGAATTTTAAATCATGCATTATTGAGTATATGTTACGGCATCCACCACCGCCCACCGCTACAACTCCGAGGTATGATATAAAAGTTTACATGTTATAATTACCCTTTCATGAAAAAGATGATTGCATAATATATGATTGACGATATTGAAACAATTGAATTTGATAAAATATTTACCCTTTGATCATGAAAAATATGATTAAATGATATACAATTGTTGACATGGATATGACTAACTATTATTTAAGATGGTTAGATATTTTAATTCCTAATAACTGTGGTGACTAATAGATGAGAAGGATATTGGGGTTAAGATTAGATGACATTTATAATTTTGGGTACTAAGACAATCGAATCTTTAAAGGAACATGCCACCACGAGTTGAACCAGCTCAGCCAGCCAATCAGCTTCAAGTGGCGAAGCAATTCAACAGTTTCAAAGGGTCGAGATGAACCGGCCGCGCTAGAGGAATGGTTAGGAAGGATTGAAGACATCCTTGGACTATTGATGTGTACGAATGCTCAAAAAGTATCATGTGCTACGAACATGGTGGAACTCCTACAAAGGTAGCAAACGAGATAGCAACACTCACCTGGGAAGGATTTAAGCGGGTCATAAATGAAAAATATTGTCCACCATCGTACAAAGTGAGAATGAAGACAGAGTTCTTCAATCTGAAACAGGGAAACATGAAGGTTGAAGAATACAAACGAGAGTTCAGTCGGTTGTGTCGTTTAAGCTCGCTTTTGGGCCGACAATCGAGGCTAAGAAGGTCTGAGAGGTTCGCACAAGGTTTTTAAGCTCTGAAATCAGGAATGTTGTAGCCGGTCAAGGAATCACAACTCTGACAGATACTTATGAACGCGCTATGGAAATTGAAGCCAGCATAGGGATAGATGAATCTAAACCAACAAATGGAGAGAAGTGTGAAAAAAGTAAGTGGGAGCAGCCGAGTCAAGAAGAGTATAACAACCTCAACAAACAAAGAAAGATCGACAACAATATCAAGAGAAGCACTCAAGTACAAAAACCTACATGCGAGACATGTGGCCGAGAACATTATGGTGAATGTTTAATGGGTAAAAATATATGTTACAAGTGTAAGGAGCCAGGACACACTACCTATGATTGCCCAAAGATAAGAAAGTGTTGGAGAATTAATTGCACGGATCTATTCGGGATGAATATTTAAATACAAATTTAATTCTAACAATTATTACTAGCAAGAATTAATCCTATATTAATTCAAATAATAATTCAACAACAAATCATGCATATAAACAGTTCACATAAATCCTACGCATCATCGTGATTTTTCTACGGGTTTCGTGAACTAACCTCTTGGAGTGGCAATGGTCTCGTCGATAAAAACACACCAAAAAGCCTTCCCAAGTATTCCCTAGTCCTTGCTCGTCAATCCGGTGGAAGGAAGCTCGCGAACAATTAACAAAAGGGAAAATAAAAATTTGTTGCACCACCTTTGTGGATTTACTAATTTTTCCAGCACATGGAATTGTACTTGGGGATTAAACACTCATCCCCTATTTATAGATGAGGGTTGGTCGAATTTTTGGTGAAAAATAATGTGGGAAAATCTTTTTCTTGATCTCCAAGAAATCTTGAATATATCCCATATATTCTTTTCTCCATAATTAAAATATTCCACAAAAATCTCAACTCCTCTTGTTATGGGATATTTCGAAATTTTAAGGAAAAAAAAACCAAGATTTGGATCTTCTTGAATTTATGAGATATACTTGTATTGCAATAATACATATATATCTTCCATAATATCTTTTCAAGAAAATCAAGAAAATCTTTCTCTCCCTTAATTATTCAAAATTTTCAAAAATTTCATAGTAAATAACCAAGTGGGAGATTTCTTGAATTTAATGAGATAATCTTGTATTCCAAGAATACTTATCTTCATTCCATAACAAAATTCAAAGAAAATATTTCCCCCTCTTTTATTTACTATTTTCGAAAAAATAGGAAAAATAGGCAACAAAATTTATTTTATTTTTAAACACCTTTTTCAGTTATTGGACTTTATGTTGGGCTACTAGAGGGGCCTTTAGGAGAATTAAGATTGGACCTTCCAATGGATATTGAATTATCAATATTGAGCCACAATATTATTCAAGCCCATAAATATTAATTAATCTCACTACATAATTAATATTGCACTATCCATCTTAACCCATATTACAGTCAATATGGCTCCCGGTTATTATTTCCCTTGTTTAAGATTATCTAGCCCATTAATTAATTCAAGCCACTGAAATAGCTATCCATTAATTAATATCTTTTATCCTTGGTAAAGGAACGGTTCAACATTATTATCCATACCAAAAACTAGTTCCACTTGCAAGATTTGGTATGATAAAACTTATGAACCTCCCAAGGGGGCAAATCGAACAAGCGTACTTGCACACGATTCTCCGTATTAAATCTTAGCAATCGTATGTGACCAATAATATTGCCCAAGATATAAAGTATTGAATCTCGTTGATTCTCTACCCGTAATAAGTCAAAGCAATAATTACTAATCACACGCGATCCTATTTAAGGGACGAAGATTAAGAAATAATGAACCACTGAGGTCTAATTCTTCCTAGTTCAATTCTGAAGAATTTGTCCTCCTGTAGGTCCTATTCAGTGCACTAAACATGCAGTAGTGCAATCTCTTGGTCAAGACAAGCCAATCTGAGTCTTACACTTCAACCTTTCACGATGGATTGTTCATTTCCATCTAAGTCGTGAATGGTGTACTATTTGTTACAAGGGACTGTTAATTTAATCTTCTGTGATCTGGTATCACTAAATTAACTACAATGTAACACGTACTATTTATTGAACTGTTATGCAGTAAATATATGTAACATTCGATGATATTTAAAGCATCAGTGATAAACAATTTATTTCAGTAAATAAGACCGAAATTCAGTTTGATTATACAAAGTAAAAGCATACTTTCCAGTATAATCCCAACAGAAAGGGGACAAGAATCGATGATGATCAAGTTGGAGGTTATGGAGGTAAAGCTCGAACGTTTGTCATGGGACAAAGTACATTACTAATTTTCGAGGACGAAAATATTTTAAGGGGGGTAGAATGTAACATCCAAAAAAAATTAAAAAATTGAGTAAATAATTATTTAAATATAATAAAACTAAAACAAATTTAATTATTAAATAGATATACTATATTATAAGATTACCATTAATCTCATATTTTCTTATCTCTTATTGGTTAGAGATTTCTAGATCTTCCAAATTTATTTTTCTATCTTCTTGATATTCATAAGAGATTTAAATCTCATTACTTTCTTGCCAAGAAAATCGTTTTATTCCCTCCTATAAATATAGGACTAATTCGTGAGCCCTAAAGGGATAGGCACATTAATCATTTTTCTTTTCAATAAATTTATAATCATAGAGAGACTCAGAGAGCTTTACGAGAAATTTCAGTTCAATATACGCAAGTACTACTCCTTTAATTTCAAAGCATAGTTTATCCCTTAACTCCAATAAAGGAATGATTCCTTTAGTCTCAGTTGCACAGATTTCACAATTATTTATATTATTTCCTTCCTTCTACTTAGTTTCACGTCTACACCTCATTTTGATTTGAACAGTAATTGTCCAAGTTACTACCTTATATTTTCTATTCATAGGCTAACCACATAAATCATGCATGTTTCTGCCATGAATTTCGAAAAGAACGACAATCAATTATTTCACTCCGATCGATGGTCCTATATTATATTTATTATTATTATTGAATACTGAGACATGCTATTTAATTATTTTAGGTAATAAGAGTTTCGTGCGATAGAACGATTTATTTTACTTCGAGTGCAATCAAGGTTTAAGGTGTGGTTTCTTTGTCTTTATTAAATATTTTGTATGAATAAATTGTTTATGTGCAATGTAATATGTCGTGATGTATATGATAAATTATTTACGTGAGCATAATTTGATGATATGAAATTATAAGATTATTGTAAAAAGAAAGTTACGAAAGGCCAGGGGCTTAAGAGAGGCCCGGGACTTAAGAGAAGTCCTTGGAGAAACCGCCGTGCACAAGAAAGAACACGAGACTGAAGAGAGGTCTTCGTGGGGGACCCAGTGGGATTGAAGAGAGATCCTTGGGAAAACCATAAAAAGTAATTAATTATTCCATAATGAGATGAGAAGTTATATGTGATATGATTATTTGCGCTTGACGTGATTACATGATGTTATTCATTTTATTTGTATGTTATATTTAATCTTGACAAGGTGACCTCACTGAGCTAGTGATTTTGCTCATACCATACATTTAACATTTTTCAGATTAAGAAGGTGTGCGGTGGAGGGACGGTGGATTGCCTCAAGCTTTTATTTAAATTTTACTATTGAAACAATTAATTTCATTTTGAATATTGAGTCATGTTAAGTTCAAGTTCAGTTTTTAAGATTGAAGTATTTTTATTTAATTATTTTTATTTTGACTAGCATTTAAATTTAAATTATATTTTAAATATTGGTCACATCTCTTAGACAAATTTTGAAAGTGTAAATTTATTTATTTACTTTCCGCTGCAAATTCTTATTAAATTTATGCATAAAAAGCCTATGAAATATTGGGATGTGACATTATCTCTCAATAAATTTGGGAGGGTGGCACTCTTTTGACTAGGTCTTCCATGCACTGTGCAATTCAAGTGTATTTTTGAAACGTTTAACTTGTGAAACATTCAACTCATAAAATATATATTCAATCTTTTCAGTAAAAATAAGTTGAACATTTCACAAGTTTAATGTTTTAGTGAAATAAGTTGCATGTTTAAATAATGCACTTGAGTTGCAGGGTTCACCTGATGCGCATTAGATATACATATAGTTTTTTTTTTTAACCACTTAAAAAACACTTGAATGCAAAATTGCATATATCAAGATTGTACAATATATCTCAAATTATATGAACAAGTATGTGTTACTATATAGATATATATGTGGTACTATAATCATAGTAACACATTCTTGCTCATATAATAACACATAATATTGTCCTATAATATTACAGATTTACATATACCCTTTTACTATTTGTTTTTCTCGATTTCTTTGGAAAGACCCGTTGACCGGTTGACCCATAAAGAATTCGTGAATTATTCATCTTTTTCTTAAATGTGCTAATTAATATTCACTATAAAAAAATTATCATTTAACGAGGGCACACCTCATTAAATTGATTTAATGAGGAAATTAACGAGGACGAATAACCCTCGATAATTTTCTCCTCACTAAGGTTTAGTGATGGCAGTTACAGATCATCGGTGTTAACAAGGAAAAATGCGAAAAATGTGCAAACAGTCACAGACCCTCACTGTTAACAAAGACAAATGTGGCAAATGTGCACTTTGTATTAATGATCGGTGTTAACGAGGGAAAATACGACAAATGCGACCTTAATATTAATGAGGGAAAAGCAGAGTTCAAATCCGAAATCTCTGGTGAGCAAAGCTCATAAGTGCTCCATCATTACTTTTAAGCTAGATGGTTCATTTATTAAATTCTCACTTCTTATAAATATGTATCACATATTTATTATATAAATATCAATTTAAATTGTAATTAATGAAAAATAAACATGGGGCACACGATAGCTGGGTTTCGACCTAAGATCTCTTTTATTTTTTTAATTTATATTGTAATTAATTGAAAAATAAATTAACACGGGGAACGTGATGGTTGGGTTTTGAATCTAAGATTTATCTTTTAACGAGGGCAAATGTGTCTTTTGCCCTCGCTAAAAGGCAGTTTTAAAATTGTAATTTTTTTGCATGGCAGAAGGGTTTAATAATATCATGTTGATTTAGATAAGTAGCTGTCATATTGAGAGTAAAATTCATTTTTGGTCCCACAGGACATTGTACCTCACGATTTTGGTCCCAAAACTATTTTTTTATGTAGTTGTGGTCCCAAAATGATTTTTTCATGTAGTTTTGGTCTCACTGTTACGTTTCTGCAACAAAAAAAATTTACAGGACCCAAATGGTCTGTGAGTTTTAGGACTAAAATTGTGAAGTCCTGTGATTTGTGGTACCATAAGTGAATTTTACTTGTCATATCGATATTTATTATAATTTTACATATTTTATTAGAATACCACGTATACATTACTTATAATAATATCACATCTTTAAAAAAATTAAAACAATGCATGGTTATTGTTATTCATTTGTTTTGAAAGAGATATACTCCGACAAGGGATCATACACATGTATCATGATTTGAAGATGATCACTTATAATAACTCCCAAGTCATACATATGTATCATGATTTGAAGAATTCAAATGATCGTCATCGTTGATGCTTGTCACCTGCTTCACAAATTCATATCATATTTTTGTAATTTAAAACATATTACATACATTCTTATCCCCAAAACAGGGGAGAAGAAGAAATTTGGCCATATGGAAATAACTGACATAATCTGTTTTTGTCGTTATATTTGATGTGTGAAGTGAAGAATTTGCGGTGTATGAAACTGTGACTCCAATATTAGGAGGCAAATTTTCACAATTAAAAAAATAAAATAAAAGAAAAGATTGCTATAGCTTATATGAATACGTCAATTTTCATGTTTTATTTAAGTCATAAATACATCTGAACGGAATTAAAAAATCTAATCTAAAAAATCAAAAGAGGTAAACGACAAACTAATTAAAGAGGAGAAGAAAAGGAAGTCAAGAGGTGCTAAAAAACCATTTCCCTGCCAATGTACATTAGTCGATCGACCCCTATCATCATGCTTGGTACTAATTTATCAACCAACCCTCGCAACATAATCTCCTTATAAATAGTTATTTATGTATTTCTCCACCGCCTATACAATTTACAACTCAACTCATCTTCATATTTTTTTATATTTTATCAATATTCCAAAACAACTAAAAATATATTTTTCTTTTTATTATTTAATAATTACATTCATCTATAATCTCTATATTAAATTATTTTATAATGAAAAATAGAGTTTGATCTATAATAAAAAATGATAGGAATTAAAATAGGTAGTAAAAATTAGAAAAAATGAGAAAATGTTTTATTGTGATTCAAAATATATCAATATTGATCTCTATTTACAGAGAATAAAAAAATAAAATATTTGATATAATTTTTATTTATTTATTTATTTATATATAATATTTTTAAATTATAAATTTAAAACTTATCAAATATTCTCTCCGTCCTAAACTCTTTTGTACAATTTTCGTTTCGCTCCGTCCCAAACTCTTTTGTACATTTCCTTAATTTAAAATATTCATTTTAACTCAAACCCTTCAAACCCTCATTTATTTACCATATGTCACTCACTCATACCCTCAATATTTTATTACATTTATTAATATTATTTTACTCTTCAATAAAATAGAATATTCAATACTATCTTCAACACTTTATTATCTTAAATATAAATAAGTAATTCTACATTAATTAAATTTCGAGCACACAGTGAATGTTCGAAAGACTTTGGGAAAGTATAATTCAAGTTAGTCAATAGGTTGGTGATCGACAAATGTCCTTTTTTTTTTTTGAGATCTCTTTGCACAATCTTATTTGCTGCACCGCTCCGTTCGTCCAAATTAGCTTTTATTTTTTATTTTTTTTTCAGTTTTATTTCACAATCGATCGTCATTCTACCGATAAACATAGTCTTAATGTATTACTACGTGTCTACACCATATATATCTATCAAAAAAAATTATTATTATTGTTATTATACTTATACTTCTTCTTTTCTGAGTAATAACTTGTTCGATCACTATATATTAATTATTAATGAATCAATGAATTCATGATATGGAATAATGAAACTCTTTTCTGCCCTATGTTTGTTAAGAAAATAGTATTTCTTTTATAAGGTAAATGACTTGAATTTTATGATGTCTTAGTTATAAGTAGTGGGGTGCTCTACTAATTTGAGTTAGACTATAATCATTGATATTTGATGTGCATATATGAAATGAATAATATTTTTCCTTGCAGTAGTGGTACAAAACAATTGGTATAATTTTAATTTAATGAAACAAATTTTAACCAAACATATTTTCATTTTTACACTTGCGGAAGCAATTTTCATAAAAAAAGTTGAAAAATATTTCATATAATGAAAAACAATTATTAGTTTGTATATAAAAAATTGTAAATACTTTTTCATTCCATTTTTTGGTCTTACCAAGATCAATTAGAATATGCGTGTGCAATTTTTTTTTTTTTTTGACAAAGTGTGTGAAACTTGTTCATAGTGAAACTAGTATTCTTTAACCGTATTATTTGCTTTATTAAATCGTACTCCCTCTATCCCAAACTTGTTTTCCTGTTTACCATCATACCCTTCCTCTTTTGAGCGATTTTTGCATTTGTAAAAAAAATAATTAGCTGACATGTTAAGAAGGGGTATGATAGATGAATCTCTTATCTATCATACCTTTCCTTTAAAATTAATTTATCATTTCAATTACTAATACAAAAATCGCTCACAAAAATATGTGCAAACGGTAAATAGGAAAACGAGTCTGGAACGGAGGGAGTATTATTTATTGAAATTTTCAATAAATATTATCATGTGGCTTTTTCTAAATCGTATCAGACTGAATCAAACAATAAGAATTGTACATTAATCTAAATTAGACGAGGTGAACCGGATGGACTGTATTTGACATTTATTTTTTGGGGAAGTTGAGAGATGAAAAATGTTTCACCCTTTAACCTCGTATTTATAGAGTGGAAGTCAACTTTACTACTTTCTTTTAGTGTGTATCCTAACGAGTTAAGCGAGTAGAGAGACAAGATGATCAATAGCATCTGTTGACAGCGTCAAGCATGAGTTGTCACGACACGAGAAATCCAATTTTTTAAAAAAGTAATGAATTTTAAATCAAATAAAAATTAAAATTCATCGAAATTCCAAATCTTTCAATTAAAAATCTCACGTGTTCATGACAATATGTACATATATAATAATTAATTAAATGAAATATATGACTAAGTATCACTTAACAATAAATATTCCAAATTAGTAGTCTTTTTGTTTTATTTATGATGTGTAGTACATCACAATTTATTACGACTACAAACTTTGTTAAAGTAGGACCATATTTTTTCTCTTGGGGTGACAAAAAATACCGAAAGCGATACTACAACACAAGTTTGCCAGAATGAAATTTGGTTAACGGTGCCCCAAATGTCAAAGTGTAGGCCCATTGGGCTCGAATGTACCACATGTGCGGCGTGATGTACACCACGTGGCACCACATTAAATGTTGATAAACACTTTGACAACAAGACAAATGATTGGGCTAGGATGTGTCAATTTGAGGCCCACTACCTTAAAAGGTATTTTTTAATTGTTGGCCCTACTCTTCATGATGGGCCACGCATCGGAATTAATATGGGTTTCGTTTTTATAAAGGCACGATGCGTCGACGTTGACGAATTTATCTTCTACATCTTTGGTTGAAAAATTATTCACGTTAGCCATTGTTCTTCCATATTTAAAAATGAATGTCATATTTAAAAACAAACATTCATGTTAAATTTGTTCATAATATTAAACTCATATCATTATATTTATAAAGTGATATAAATATTTTTATAAATTATTAGTACTTATAGCATTTAATACTATAATCTTCATTTATAAATATAATAATATCAATTGATAAGTGTAGTAATATTAATTTGCAAGTGTGATTATCTAAATTTCATACTCTGAACAAATTTCACTGGATACCTACTCTAAATTTTATATATGATGATATGACATTAATTCGAAGAAAGTGATTTTTTTTGTTAAAAAAAGTTGGAGGGCAAATTAATTCATAAACTTCCTATATTATTTCGTGTGCAACAATTAAATTGTTGGTATGTGTAGTCGCCAATCGAAATGTGAAATCTACGAGCCTTCTGTCTGCCAAGTGGATAACCATATATAACAAAGCCATGTTTTCACAACTAATAAAATGTTAAAATAATTGCACGAAAATAATTCTAAAAATTTAGGAGTGAAACATGCTTTAAATATATTTTTTTTTTAATTATCTATTAAATTTCGACCGACTTTAGCACATCTTAGTTCATACTAGCAGTTGTTTCTAACTAAATTTCCTTCAATTTTGTAATGTAAAGAAATTCAAATATAGAATACTAAAGTAGTGGATGATATTATTATATATATATATTTTTTTTTGTTCCACTTTATATTTCATAGTCTAAATATGTTATACAAAACACTAAAAATTATACTACAAATCACCGTAATTTTGAATTCATATATTAAAGATTCAGGAAATAATGTGAAAAGTGAAACAGAAAAATCGAATTGCTAAAATATAAAAGAGTTTGAAAGATGAAACTAATGAGATTTTGACATGGTCACTGGTCAGCCGTTAGTTTGTAAACTATTTTATAACATAAAATATAGAAGAGTAACATTTTTGTGAATTAGTTTATACATGAACTATATCACTGTTATGTACAAAATTTACTATTATTATGTAAAAAAATTATTATTGTCTAAAAAATAAAGTATATATTTATTTATTTTTAAACAAACAATTGTAATTTTTTGCATAACAATTATAGTTTTTAAGTATAATAGTGACAGTTTTTTTTTTTTTTTTTTCATAACAGTTATAATTTTATTTTACGCTTGGATACCAGGGAATGTTAGTGGTAAAATAACATCTAGCATCTTTTATGACAGCAACCCATTGAACGAAGTCATCCTCCCTTTTATGGAATGTGACATACCGAAATTGAAAGAGATATTCCTCCCTTACGAAGTTGACTCCGTCGTTCGCACCCCCATCAACAACTCCATGAAAACAGGCTATTGAAAGGGTTTGTACAAGACTGGTTACAAACACAAGGGTGAAGGCTCTTCCACTAAGACTCCCATGACTTCCTGGTGGACGAAAATATAGAATCTTATAATCCCTCTCAAGGTTCGAATCTTCATATGGAAAGTTGTCCATAATATTATTGTGTCGGAGGCAAACCTTAATCTGCACCATGTGTCATGCAATCCAAATTGCTTCTTTTGTGGATTTTCTTGGGCCGACACAAAACATGCACTCTTTTATTGCCCCTTTATAAAAAATAAGTGAAAAGAAACACAATGGTGGTTGATTCTTAAAAGCACAAATCATGGTCACATTATCGACATTTTACAGCGTATCGCACATGAATCTCCTCAACTCGTTTTTGAGCTTTTCTGCATAAATCTTTGGGGGATATGGAAAGAGAGATTCAACATGCAACATGGAAGAGGAAACATTTTGAAAAAGAAAACAAAAATTAAAATTCTGAATATCGATTGGATGAAATCTTTCCTCGACAATTTTCACTATGCAAATTCCAAAACCTCTTGCCAACCGAGAAAATGTTGCTAACCAGTGCAAACTTAACAACACGGAAAAGAGATGCAATTCTCGGCCCTCTTCATGGATGTAGTATTTAAAGATGAAACTTTGAATTTTGTACTAGGTTTTGCTCTTTTCGACCCCAGTGGAATGTAATGGTTGCTGGCTGCCATAAAATTAAACCCCCCCGAGTTCAGTGATGGCAGCTGAGATTTCAGCAATTCAAAAATTCGGTATGTATCAAAATTTTGCATATGTATTTTTCGTATGAGTAACACTTTTATGAACCAGGTTCACATTCTGAACCCTAATTCAATATGACATGTTTTGAGGGATGAGTTGACTTGAATTTTCGCACCAATCCATTCACTCTCGCTTGCACCCAGTGGCGCCAACGATCACGTCTCCCTTCGCTCCCTCAGTCCATTTCATCTCACTTTTGCGCTGCCGCACTATGATATTGCTCAGCAACAACCTTTTTTCACGCTCTCAATCATTCACTCTCACTCTCATGCAACCGCACCATTTGATCTTACTCAATGATATCGTCGCTCTTCCACGCCCTCACGTCATGTAATGAAGATTAATAATGAAGAGAAAGGTGAATGGAAAAATAACACTATGAATGATTGTGAAGGGAAAAACTTCACCACATGTACCATGAACAGTTTTTATTCCAGTCCAATAGTATGACACTCATTGATGTTGTTGATGTTTCATTATTCTGATTTTTCTGATTGAATTCGAGCAAAGATAGAAATTGTGTCTTCACTAGTGATAGTGATAATTTTTTTTACGTAACATTGATAGTTTGAGTGTATAACAGTTATACTTAGTTTCGCATACAGTGATAGTGATAATCTTCATGAATAACAAAGATAGTTTTTCTTCAAAACAAGGAGAGTTTTTATGTGATTGATGATTTTTTTTTTACTTTTTTTTTTGCATACCAATGATAATATAATAGCATTACAGTGAGTGATTTTATACAAGCAGTGATAGTTTATGTGTATAACAATGACAGTAATGGTTTTTATATGAGTAACAGTGATAGTTTTTCTTCATAAAAATGATAGTTTTTTATGTGTATTGGTGATAGTTTTTATGATATACTCCCTCTGTCCCAAACTGGGCATTTCACTTTTCGGCTCGTGTTTTATTGAACGAGTTGTTTATAGTATATGAAATGATAAAGTTACTTTTAAGGCATGATAGAATAGATGAAGGGTAGCATTATCATACCCCACCTTAAAAATCTTTTTATCATTTCAATTATTAATAAACAACTCGCTCTCTAAAACACGAGTCAAATAGTGAATGCTCAAAGGAGTTTGGGACAAAGGGAGTAATTAAGAAATATCTATAAAATAACGAATGACTAACGTACCTATGACAGTGATTTTCTGAGGCGGCGGGCGATGTCTCCTCGGGTCCGCAAGTGGGGAGGCGTTTCCAGTGCGGGAGCATTACCTTGCGCTTGAAGGGGACAAATTTCATGTGAAGGTAGACGGAGAGGAAGTTTTCCCGTGAGGGAGTGAGAGAGAGAGAGAGAGAGAGAGCCATGAAATAGAATATGAAATTGAAATTGTTTATATGCGACCCGTTTATAATGTATGTGTCAGGTTTGATCCGAGTTCATACCATAAACTAGGTCTATAGAAGTTTTTGCCTTATCATATGCTAAAAATTTAGCATACCAAAAGTTATAATACAAGTATAAAAAATTAAAGAAGTGTCAACAAAATTTTCTAACATGACAATGAAATTTACAAATAAAATTAATTTCGTCCTTACGCGGTGAGAATTGCCTATTAAATGCATAAGTAAACATAAATTGACAATTTTACCTATACAAAAACAGTATATAAAATTTACATATTAACTTTTTTTTTTTAAATAGTATACCATACGAAAAGACATTTTTAGCTACTGAACCAATCTCATATATGTGAGCCACATTCTCGATCTTGGACATAAATTCTCTTGTAAAATTTATTCACAATATAAAATTAATATCACTACATATGTAAAATGATACTATACTTTTATGGGCTAAATTCAAAAATATTAATACTAAGATCTTAATTTATAAGTATAATGATATAAATTAATAAGTGTAGTACTAATAATTTATAAGTATAATAATATAAATTTTATATAATAAATTTGACCGAAAATTTACTTTTTTAATAACTCTTATTAACCAATTAACTATTTATGCAAATAAAATATTTTTAAAATTTGACAATAGATTGCGGACCCACCCCAAATCTTATCTACCAGGTATGTAAATAGTTTTTTAGCCAATTTACTATTTATGTAAATAAAATATTTTTTAAAATTGACAAAAGATTGCGGACCCACCCCAAATCTTATCTACCACGTATGTAAATAGTTTTTAATTTATTTTTTGATCTTGAGATCAGTCATATCCACGTATTTAATCTATGAGGGACACTTGCATGAAACCGTCTCATGATGAGACGAGACATAAGTTATGTATTGACGTTTTAATATTTTAAGATAAGTGATGTAATTTGTCTTAATCAGATTTTCTCTACGACGTTGCATATCTCATCTGCAGGAACCTGAATTTTAGGTGGAGGGGGGCCGAGTTTAATAGTACCTTAAATTTGATATGATTTTTTTTAACTAAGTAATAAGTATATCCGTATCGTTAAATATTTTGAAATGCATAATTATAATGCAATATTTTTCAAGTCAAATAATAACTTTCATTAAATAATAAATTATATTTTAAGAGCAAAATAGAAAAGGAATTACACAATTTTGATGAATTACTTGCAATGTTACCTGATTGTGTGAACACGTGCACCTGCTTGTATTGCCAGCAAATTGAAAATTTGGAATGTAAAATTAATTTGATCACAATTATATATATTCTTCAGAACCAAACATCTAAATATATTTATTTAACGCCTCCAAGCCCAATCAATAACAGTAATAAATGATAACTTCTAAAAGCCCACCCAAATAAAGCAACTTCATTTTAATTTCTGCCCAATCGATTATATAGTTACTACTGATAAATGGTAAACACTATATATATATAGTAAAAGAAGTTAAAATAATGGGAGGGGCTAGGCCCATCCTCACCATCAACATGGTTCCGTCTCTGGTTTCATATGAATTTTTGTCTTAATTTTATTGTGTATTTATTTTCATTAAGGAATACAAATATAGTACTAAAACAATTATACGAAACTTCTCTAAAAAAAAAATTATACGAAACTAAAATAATACAAATGCAAGTCAGGCAGTGTTGACTCGGTCCTGAAAATTAATGATGGCTGAGGTTTTGTTTTGGGATTTAGAAATTAGGTTTAAAAGTCAAAGCCGTTGTCGTTTTGTTCCAATTATATTTCTCATTGGATATAAATTGGATTACACTAGCAAATAAAACTGCGACACGTCCTCTTGAATGTTGCATCAAATTAAATGGTATGCACTTAGGTGTAAACTGTCGCTCCACTACTCTTTAATTTATTATTATTGAAATAAAATTTGATGAAATGATTGGGACTGGATTTCCTTCGGTTTGCAATATTTTAAATTCGTCCACTAAAAATGTCAATCAGTTTGGCCATGCAGAGATGGCAATTCTACCTTCATTAATTATTATACACACGTCGTCAAACGATATTTAATATAGGGAATTTTTCTATAAAATATTTCATCATGAAATATTAAATAAATTTATGGATAATGCCCAAGTTGAATCCCATCAGACGAATTTTTTTTAAAATTTGTGCAAAAGCAAAACAGGAATATTCTCCACAATCTATATTACTATAAAGACAAGTATATGTTATTATGTATTACTATGTGATATTGTGATAGATGAAAAAAGAAGAAGATGTTTTTACTAATTTAATGATGGAATCAGTTGGGTTTCTATCTTTATAAATTGAGGCAAGTCATAGATCAGAAGGAGAATTTGATAAAAATAGAGGGCGGAGCGGATAGAATAGAGGGAGTGTCATTTTATTTATACAGTAACACACATTTATCTTTACAGTAACATATTTGTGTGTGTACAATAATACAATTTTCAATATTTTACAAATAAATATGTATACTGAAAATTCAAGTATGTGTTATTCTACATGTATTAATAATCAAAACGAGTTTTATTAAAAAAAAAAAAATTTGGCCCGATTCAATCAGCATAGGATCCGCAAATTTTTCACTCTATTTTTATGCCCTTCTCATTCTAACCAGCAGGTCAATATTTCACGATCTTATATCTATATTAGCATAACATTCTTATTCAAATTAGAGTAAGTCTATGCGCACCAGGTGTAATATGCAATTTAAGTGCATTTTTTAAACGTGCAATTTATCTTTTTGAAACATTCAATTTGTGTACATCGAAACATTCAATTTATTTTGAATTAAATAAGTTGAACTTTTCTGTATAAATATATTGAACGTTTCAATAAAATAAGTTAAAAGATATACTCATTCTTGATTGTTAAGAAAATCAAAATAGAAAGAGAAATCTTAGTGACAAATATTTATAAGCAATCCAACATGCAAATACTCATTTCCTCCTTGACTTGTGTAATAGTAGTAATACTTTGATAATTACTTTCTCCATCCCAACTATTACTCTAAATCACTAATAACAATTTCTTTTGCGTAGTTGCATGTTAAATATTTTACTTGCACAAAATATACACTATTTTTCTTTATATTTTAAACAATTATTTATCTTACAAGTTGGGGATGTAGCTCAGATGGTAGAGCGCTCGCTTAGCATGTGAGAGGTACGGGAATCCATACCACGCATCTCCAATATGTATTTTTTAAAATTATTCCATATGTTATCCTTATCCTATAATATAAAGAGAAAGTCTCATGTATATTCAGGTGCACCGTGCATTTATAGTACATTTTAAAATCGTGCAAATTGTTATACTGAAATATTCAATTTGTTTACACTAAACCGTATAACTATTAATATAAAAAAATAATTACACAATTTAATATAAACCAATTGTATTTTTAAATATAACAAATTGTATAGTTTGAAAATGCACTATAAATGCACGAAACACCTAAGTGTATATAAGACTTAACCTAATAAAAATTCACTAGCTTTTTCATTACTGTGTTTTAATTCCTCAAATTA
Organism: Stenogyne calaminthoides; assembly: GCA_037126765.1. Taxonomy (NCBI): domain Eukaryota; kingdom Viridiplantae; phylum Streptophyta; class Magnoliopsida; order Lamiales; family Lamiaceae; genus Stenogyne; species Stenogyne calaminthoides. Next base: position 23,407,637 of record JBBCBC010000015.1, read on the forward strand.
TCATAGCATATTACGAATTTTAAATTCAGTGCTATACAACTTTCAAGTACATTTCTAATAAACTGATATGATGAAACGACCCGTACGGCAGTACTTATTATAAACTGCATTCTACGCGGGATTAAATATATCATAGTACGATTATTAAATTAATTTTTTTTTATCTTATATAATGGTTTGACCTATATTTTTTTATCAATTGTGTTTTCTTCCTCCTTTTTTAAATTAAAAAAATTATGTTTACTTCTTCTTTTTATGAAAAAAAAAATATAATTTGTTTACATTTGATTGGACAACATTTTTTTGTATATTTATATTGTTTAAAATACCAGAACATGGATATAAATTGCTTGGTCAATCAAATTAATATTATAAAATGACTTTTTTTTTTAATACATAGCAATAAAAAAATAACTCACAATTTTAAACTATCAAATAGTAGTGAAACCTAAAAGTTTCAAAGATTATTAATTAAAAAACTGAAAAACCACAATTTTGAACATAATAATTCTCACTACTAAAGAAAAATAATCAATAGTTCAAAAATCATAATAAATATAATAAATTTTATTTTATTAATTCAGTTTGTGACATTATTCCTTCTCAAGCTTGACCATTAAGAGTCGCTTAGTGGTCGACAGTTGAGTTCGAACATCACCACCATCATCTTCTGGACATTCATTTCGTACATGATTCCCCTTGTTCTCAAAAGTTATTTCTTCCCATTCTTCACTATTTGAGTAATATTCTAATATATATTTTTTAATTTTACAAGAAAAAAAAAATTAAATAAATACTCCATCTGTTCCTAAATTGTTAGCACATTTACTGTTTAAGCGTAATTTAATGTGACACTTGTTTATTAGTATAAGTTGTGTTTTTGGTGATGATTAAATGGTAAAGTAATGACATGTGATGTAAATAAAAGAGAATAAAGTTGACTTTAGTGTAGAAAAAGTAATGACATTGTGTGTAATTTTTTAAATGTTTTCAGGGTAGAGTTTAAAGTGATATATAGTTACTTTATTTTCTTTTTTAGAAATGTGCCAACGAATTTGGGACTGACATTTTTGACAAATGTGCCAATGATTCCGGTACGGAGGGGTAATAATTTGTTAAAACTAAATACTCCATCCGTCCCGGGATAACGTGCACCCCTATTCGGGCACAAAAACTAAGAAAACTTGCTTTATTGGTATTATTTAAATAAATTATAATGATATTGTGAGTGTGTAAGTTTTGAGTGTTTTGTCATTTTAGGAAATGTGCACGTTATTGCGGGACAGACCAAAAAGGAAATTGCGCACGTTATTGCGGGACGGAGGAAGTACTTTGGATGAACAATTCCTTTTCTCTATTTTTCTTTATCAAAATTTCATCGAAAGATAACTTTACAACGGCATATACATCGTAACTGTTGTCCAAAATTAATTGCAAACTATGAAATCGGAATATGAATTTTTTGTCAACCAGTTCTTCTAATTCTGATGGGAATTTAATATAATTTTTAATACTTTATAATTACTTCATCCATATCATTGAGAATATCCTAAGTTGTTTCTTCAATCAATTTTGAACACAACGTTGTCGAATAGAAACAAAGATGTTGATCCACGTTGGTCAACATTATGCATTGTGATCTTGAACAAAAAATAAGTATTATATTAAAGTAAAATATTATAATAGCAAAATATATTTTAAAAAATTTTAAAAATTTAATTTGTAACAGTAAAACATTACTTGGTATAAACTGATTCGGATTGGTGCTACACTTTTCGTAAGTCCATTTTCCCTTGGTTACACTTTTAGTATGCATGATAGAACCAACTGTATGAATCGTGTATGTTGTGGCAGACCGCTATCACAATGCATTAAGATTTCTTTAGACAAACATAAAAAGTTTAAATTATTATTTTTTTCGTGTGTGTGTTTTTTTGTAAATTTTAAATGAACTTTTCTCATATGTAAAATTTAGGAAATACTATTTATCTCATCAATGTCTGCATAGCATTTAATCTCAACATCCTCGTCAAACTCATCATAAGTAGATGATCGACTGCGTTGGGTTTTACGTGCAATTATTGGGGCTAGAATCTTAATAAAAATGATTTCAAGCCTAGATCAATTGATAATTTTAGCCAAATAATTTCAGTAGTCAATTAATGAATCTTAATAATAAGTATTAAATAAAATCTCCATTGATAGTAATACGACTTGCATACATCGAATTAAAAACATATTTTTTCTTGTATAAAAAGAATATTTAATATTAATATAAATAAAATGTGAAAAAATATTTTCTAAGAAATATGTAATTGATAATTGAATAAAAATACCTCTAAAACATGGTTCAATTTTTTCATAATCCAAAACGACAATAATAGGCTCATTTGGGTGCTCGTCTTTTTAACTCACTAATGGTTCGTAATAGCCCTCCCATAATGTGCAAGTAATCCTTGTGCGACTACATAAATAAAATTCCAATGAGATTTCGTATTAGCAAATTATGATATATTGAATTTTTATATATTCACATTAAAGAATCAATATTTGTAGGAACAATAGACTTCATATAAGTTAGTGCTTACTTCTGAAACTTGTTGCTATTATTGTCAAAATAAATTAAAAAAATATAAATTAACATACCTCTTCATCAATCAGAATATATTTAAGAAACAACTTTTCTTTATTGGAGTTTCTAGACAGAAAATTCGCGACCTTGCAATCTTAACTTTCAGTGTCCAATTTTTTCTTTCAAGAGTAATATCAGAAGAAACCGTCGAGAATCGAGATGTCATATTCTAAAAAAAAGTAATGTGAACAATATTTCAAACATGCAAGACCGATTCATAAAAATATCGAAACGAATAGGTGGGCAATTAATTAACATAAAAGAAGAACATACACATTAATTAACAAAGGACAAAATAATAAAAAATATATCGATAATGAGAGTTGCAAATTGTCAAATCATAAACTTGCTTAATTGTATTCTCTAACGGAAATTTTCAAAGAAAAGTGACTAACTGTCCACAATATATGGAAGGGGCATCAATGGCGAGTTATGAATCATGCACTTATATATATAACTATATATTAAGGAAATAAATTGTATCTAGAATTTAATTACTTATTAGATATCTTTTACGATTTGATTGTTTGCATATTTTAGAATAAAATAAATAATTATATATATTATAAATCTATAATATCTCATTATTTAGAATTAGTGTATAGGGTAGAGATAAAAATATATATATACTGTTTGGATCTGGAATTTAATTATTAAATATCTTTTACGATTTGATTGTTTGCATATTTTAGAATAAAATAAATAATTATATATATTTATAATCAATAATATCTTATAATTTAAAAATTAGTATATAGGGTAGAGATTAAAATATATAGATATACGGTTGAGATTAAATTTAAGATTAGAATTAATGAGATTAAAGAGATTTTAAAATTGAGTGATTTGACTTTACCTAAAAATTTGTCTTTATATATAGTAGAGATTTGAGTAAATCTCATAAAACTTGTCCATAATATAAAATTTATACCACTATACTTATGAACTAATATTATAACATTTATTAATTAATATTATTACACTTATAAATTATAATTATAGTATTAAATATAATATATATATTAGTTTATTAAAGTAGTAATATCAATTTATAAATGTAATGATATCAATTTCATAGTATGAATAAATTTCAATGGAGAGTTTCCGTAGAAACTTTGATAAATAACATCCAAAATACAAGAACATTTGTGGTACTCAGTAAGAAAGTTAGCGAATGGAAACATGCAGAAGAAGCTGATGCCAATAGTAAACATAACACAATTATCATCTCCCACCAAACCAACACGGATCTCTTGTTACATTATGATGCAATTTTTCTAATTTATTACACTAGTTATATAGATGATTGACATGTTTGACATAAGATAAGAGAGAATAAGTGTACAATAAATATAAATAATATTCATATACATTGTGATATATATTCTCTCTTATTATACTGTCAATTAATCATCCAAAAAGTTGTTTTTTTCCTCATGTAACTTTGATCTATTTTGATCATGGTCCTACTAATTTTCACTTTTTAACTTGATTCTTTAATTTTATAAAATTTGATTATTTCGTCCTATCACCTGTTAATTACTTGCAGGCTGCAGTATGACTAAAACGTCGAATTTTGTAAAGCTACATGACCAAAATCAAAATCCGTAATAATTTACGAATTTTGATTTTATATAGTCCTATAACTTAAAAAAATTCGAATTTTAAGTCCCGTCACGTGTTGTTACTGCAGTCTGTAGATAATTAGCAAGTAACAGGACAAAAAAATCAAATTTTATAAAATTATAGGAGCATAACCAAAAAGTGTAAGTTAGTATAGTACCACGGTCAAAATTTGTCAAAATTACGTTACAAAAAAATAAATATTCCAATTAATCATCTAATCATTGTAACAAAAGATATCACAGGACGTCATAGCCTATGAGGTTGTGGGAAATTGTTTTGAGTGTGTGCAGTAAAGAAACAAACACTAGTGTGTGGAGGTGTTATCTCTTTCACTACACCCTATCAAAGCTCTCTCTATCTCTCTAACTCCATGCAACGTGAAAATACAGAAACAGAGAATACCAAAAAGGGATTTTCTCAGTTCTCATAATTATCACAGATGATACACATGAATTGAAGGACACTTAATAATACATCGTGGAATAAAAGTTAATTCGTAAATTATTTCACGTGATTGAGTACTGACAGCGAGGATCATAGTACGTACGAAGTAGATTGCCAAAAAATATGAAGTTAATATCAATTTGCAATCTGTATTCAGTATTATAGTTTTTTTTTTCATCTCGCAACCTGTAAAGTACCCTACGAAATTAACCGTTTGCAACTTAAACTCTATTTTTCTGGTATTCTTCAATCGATTTTTGTGACACGTGTGGCCAAAAAATACCATAAAAGCCGATCTACATATCGATTGCAGTAAGATTAAAGATTTATATATATTGCAAGTCGAAAAAAAAAGCTATATTGCATATTGTATATTACAGATTGTAAATTGATATTAACCCGAAAACATATCATTTCAACAAAATTTATAAAAACACATATATTGTTACATGAGATCACCTGTTGGATGTAACAAGCCCAGAATCGAAGTTGTGCTCTTTGGAATGGATCTTCAGGGAAAAGGTGGGGCCCAGTCTACCAAATTTCATCGATGTATTCAAGAATGACTAGAGATTCAACAACTGGTTTCCCATTGTGAACAAGTATAGGGACTTTTTTGTAGACAGGATTGTAACTCACTTTTGTTAATTACATACTCAAAATGAATGCCTTTGATTTTGAGAGCAAGCTCTACACTCTTGACATAAGGGCTGCACCATAGTCCATGGACAACTACATTGTTTTCAGCTCCCATTTTAGATTGAATAATTATGAATTAAGACCATATATAGCAAAAACTTCTACGGGTTGAATTGATTAATTAGTGCGATCATTGATTTCATTTTTTCAGGGTTAATTATAAATTGCAATGTGTACTATTGTCGTTTTTACAAATTATAAAAAAAATGCAACATGTATTAGTAAAAAGTGATCGATACAACCTGGGCTCTTTGTTTTTGTTTTTTAACTTTCTAACTAGATATAGCCTACAAATGATATATTGTATATACTATAATGTCAAAAATTATTTTAGCAAACATCAATTTGAATAAATTCGATGGAATTTTTTTTAAAAAAAAAAAAAGGAGTCAAAGTTGAAATCTGTCAATTTTTACTAATACAAGTTGCATTTAATTTATTTAAAAAGATAATACATGTTACAATTTATAAAAATGAGAATAGTACATGTTGCAATTTGTTGTAAACTTTTTTTAAAAAAGAGTTTGACTTTAAAAAAACTGAAAATATATATAGGAAATATTAGTTTATATTGATTGAAAAATATTAGATCATACAAAAGAAAATATTTTTTCAATATACAACTAAATTTGTTTTTCTTTATACCAACTGATATTTTTCATAACAAAAATTAATGCTTTTCGATCGTTTTTATTTTTTTATTTTTATGTTTCGTGAAAAAAGAAAAAACAGGTTAGTAGAAAGTCTTAGTTAAAATTGCATCAATTACACAATACCAGTGCACCAAAAAAATTAGTCTATTCATAAATTACAAATAGTGTGAGATTAGGTTGAATTAAGATTATATTTTATTATAAAAAATTGTTGGGGTTCAAACAATATCCCACATCGGAAAAATATGGGAGGATCATGAGGTTTATTAGGATGAACACTAAATCAATTGGTATGAGGCCTTTTGGGAGATGTCCAAAAATAAATCCGTGCAGGCTTGGCCAAAAGCGGACAATATCATACCAATGCAGGGATTTGGGTCCATCCAGGTCTCTAACAGTGGTATCAGAGCCATGGTCTCAGACGAAACTGTGTGGAGTAGTCCCCGGTGTTAAACAAATAAGACGATGAAGCCTTGGTGAAAAAAACGGGGAGTCTCTATGAACTAGGCAGTGTTGACCTAGATAGAGCGGGTCCTTTGAGGGGAGGCTCGGTGGTCGTCTTTGTTTGAGGGGAGGATTGTTGGGGTTCAAATAATATCCCACATCGAAAAAATATGGGAGGATCATGGGGTTTATTAGGATGGACGCTTTTGGGAGATGTCCAAAAATAAATCCGTGTGAGCTTGGCCCAAAGCGGACAATATCATACCAATGCGGGGATTTGGGTCCATCTAGGTCTCTAACAGAATTGTATATGATTGATGTTGTGTCTCGCAGATGATATCATTACCGAAGTCATAGAGGAGGAAACTGCGGCTGGTCTATGGTTGAAGTTGGAGAGTCTGTATATGACGAAGTCGCTAACCAATAAGTTGTTGTTGTAACAACGTCTGTTCAGTTTGCGTATGCATGAAGGTCAGCCACTTCGTGAACATCTGGATCAATTGAATAAAATTCTATTAGAATTGCGTAATATTGATGTTAAAGTTGATGATGAGGATACTGTTTTAATTATGTTGGTTTCTCTACCTTTGTCGTATGAGAATTTTGTGCAGTCTTTCATTGTTGGAAAAGACACTGTGTCCTTGGAAGAGGTCAGATCATCTCTGCATACTAGAGAGTTGCGACATAAGGCGAGTGGTGGAAGTTTAGATAATCAGGCCGCTGGACTAGTAGCTAATGGTAACAAGGGACCTGGAAAATCGGGAAAGAAGAAATTCAAGAAGACTGGGTCGAAGGGTCCTAAACCAGACGATATTTGTAACTACTGCAAAGAGCCAAGTCATTGGAAAAATGATTGTCCGAAGAAGATGAAGAAGTAGGAAGACAAAGCAGGTACTGCTGCTGTTGCTGAAGAAGATGACACCAACTCTGAGGAGGATGTAGTCCTAGTTGCTAATGGACAAACTCATCACACTGATGTGTGAGTTCTTGATTCCGGGGCATCTTATCATATATGTCCGCGCAGATAGTGGTTTACAACTTACGAGCAAGTGGATGGAGGCAATATTTCTATGGCCAACGGTTCAGTTTGCAAGGCGGTTTGAATAGGCTCAATTCAATTACGGACACATGATGGTAAATTTTGCACATTGAACGATGTTAAGCATGTTCCACAAATGACGAAGAATCTAATATCACTTAGTCTTCTAGACAGTAAGGATTTCAGTTTCAGAGGTGAAGGTGGAGTTCTGTATGTCTACAAGGGTTCTAATGTGGTTATGAAAGGTGTGAAGCGAGGAACTTTGTACTTTTTGCAAGGTTCAGCGCTATCAAACTCTGCTGTTGTTGGATCATCGGAAGTTCACAAAGACGACTTGACTAAGTTATGACACATGAGACTTGGCCACATGAGTGAACAAGGGATGCAAATTCTGTCGAAAGATGATTTTCTTGGTGGCCACAAGGTCACTAGTCTTGGTTTCTGTGAGCACTGTGTTTTTGGGAAGCTTCATCGCAGTAAGTTTCCCAAGGCAATTCATAGAACAAAAGACACACTTGATTATATCCATCCTGATTGTTGGAGACCTTCTCGTGTTGAATCTTTAGGAGGCAATAGATACTTCGTGTCTATGATTGATGACTATTCAAGAATGACTTGGGTAATTATGATGAAACATAAAAGTGGAGCTTTCAAGAGTTTCAAGCAATGGAAGGCGTTGGTGGAAAATCAAACACGGAAGAAAATCAAAAGGATGTGAACTGATAATGGTTTGGAATTCTGTTCTTCTGATTTCGATGAGTTCTGCAAGAATGAAGGGATCGCAAGACATCATACAGTACGAGATACACCACAACAGAATGGTGTAGCAGAACGCATGAATCAGACACTTCTGGAGAGAGCTCGATGCATGCTCTCTAATGCTGGATTAGCCCGAAGATTTTGGGCAGAAGCGGTCAGCACGGCATGTTACCTGATAAATCGTGCACCTCACACAGGTATCAACCTCAAAACACCTTACGGGATGTGCTCTGGTAAGTCTGCAGATTACTCTAATTTGAGAGCTTTTAGATGTATTGTTTATTATCATGTAAATGAGGGTAAATTGGAGCCAAGAGCGAAGAAATGAGTTTTTGTGGGCTATGGAAATGGTGTTAAGGGGTATAGAATCTGGTCTCCATTAGAAAGAAAAGTCATACTTAGTAGAAATGTTACTTTTGATGAGAATTCTATGTTTAACCCCACTGTGAAGTTTATCGTTGTATCATAAAATAATAGTGTTGACAAACAGGTGGAGCAGAGTGAGTCACAAAAGGAAGATGGAGAACAACACTCACATTCTGACACGGAGCTGAAAGATGCATCACCACCAGAATCTCAACTATCTGAGACAAGACTGTACAGTATAACTCTTGATCGAGCTAGAAGGATTGGAGTTGAGGCTCCAAGACGATATAGGTTTGAGGATATGGTGGGTTATGCATTGCAGGTTGCTGAAGAGGAGGATTCTCATGAGCCATCCACCTACAAAGAAGTTGTTACATGTACAGAGTCTACCCAATAGCTTGCTGCCATGGGAGATGAGATGGGGTCACTTCACAAGAATATGACTTGGGAGTTAGTCAGGAAGCCTCCGGAGAGAAAGATTATTACATGCAAGTGGGTCTTCAAGAAGAAGGAAGGGATATCACCTGCTGAGGGTATCAGGTATAAGGCAAGAGTTACCCACAAATAAAAATTACCCAAATCTACCCTACTAACTTGTAGTAGTGGCAAGCAAGGGATCGATCCACAGGGAACGCGAAATTATAATTGTGTTAGTTGTACGAATTTATGAGGACAAACACAAAGAGGGGGGTTTTGTATAAGAGTTTTACTAATACTAAATCTTGACCGCACTGTTGAGGTGAGACAAATAAAAATTACCCAAATCTACCCTACTAACTTGTAGTAGTGGCAAGCAAGGGATCGATCCACAAGGAACGCGAAATTATAATTGTTCTAGTTGTAAGAATTTATGAGGACAAACACAAAGAGGGGGGTTTTGTATAAGATTTTTTACTAACACTAAATTAAATAACAACCTAACAAGTAAAGTTAAATGATCTCCACAAATACAATAATGAAACTTTAGCAAACGAAATAAAGAAGAAACAAGTATCCTAACTCACGGTTCATTCATCCCCCGGATTAACATGACGGTTTCAACCTCAACGTTTACTCTATTTGTTTTCAAGATTAATGCCCGTCGGGGATCAAAACGCTTCGATTTCCCGGTCCTATCCCTTAAGTATATTTAATTGAAAAGATGTATCTTCAAGAAAACCTTTCTAACTAAGCTGTCTAGGTACGCCCATAGATTTAACCCAGTAGAAGCATTACGAATTAGGATAGAGAGCAAACAAATTCTCAGGTACGCTAGCTCGACCCGAAAGAACCTGACTTAATTTACCCTAGTGAACCCACTAGTTGTTACCAATTGTCACCACACATAACAATTACGGATTACGTGCTTAGAACTAACAGGCATATTAAAACAATTAACCTAGGTGATCAGTCTAAATTAATTAATTCCAATACGCAAGAATTTAAACCAGATAAATTAAACAAACCAAAACAAATATCATAAACGTCTCGAATCAAAACATCAATGTTAAACACGAGTTCAAAAATTCCCGGAGTTGAGATAAAACTACTAACTAAAAAAAGACTCTCAAAACCGCACGTCTCTCTCCTTCAGAAAATTAACGTTTGCTGCTTGCTTCCTGAGTATCTCAGCCTCCTCCTCCTCGCTTCTCAAAATCCACGTCCCTCTTTCTTTTCTTGAACAAGTGGTATATATACTTAGGGCATGGCCCACTTCTCTTCTTCTCTTTAATTCAGCCGAATTGGCCTATATATCTCCTCCATCTTCAGCCAATCAAATCTTCCCATATATACTCCCTTGACAAAATCTTTTCCATAACAAACTATTTAGACCAAATCTTTTCCATAACAACAAACTGCACGCTGGATTCTTTCTTTACAGCTTCTGGAACATGGGCCTGCACTGGATCAGCCAATGTGGGCCTCTCTTGCTCAATAGGTCCAACAACTTTTCGCAAAGAAAACACCTAAATACACTTACAAACTCAAAAATCGATCAAGTGCGGAATAATACGATCAAAACACATATAAGTAATTAATCATATCATCTTAACACAAATGAGCATAATAAATTGCACTCTATTATATTAAAAACATGCATAATTTACTACTTATCACCCAGTCAGTTAGGGATTATTATTTATATTCCCATTTGAGTTGTATATTATTATCGGTTCTGAATAATATACGAGATCCACTCTTTTCTATACGTGGACGTAGCTAACAAATTGTTAGTAAACCACCTAAATTTTCGGTGTCGATTTATTTATTGTTTTTATATCTTCTCGCATCAGTTATAACAAATGTTTGTAGTTAAAGATGAGACTAGATGATAAATTAATGAAAATTATTACTTCTTCCTATATTACTAGTGCTGATGATTCTTTGTTTGTGGGCAAAGAGCATTGACTTTGGAAGAAATTTAAATTCATTTTCTTGTTGCTCAAGATTAATTGTAACTCATTAATCTAACCCTCTAGCCTCTACATTGTTTTTAAATGGACTCTTCATTTTAACGTACTAGTCATTTATTTGAATAACTAATTTCTTTTAGATAGAACTTTTGAAGAAGTATTACGATCGAGTAACCATCATACCTTATGCATGGAGAAAGACTAATTCAAAGAGAGATACAAAATTAATACTTAAAAGAAGAAGAAAAATATTGGTCAAGTAAGCACAGTAATAAGCTCGATTAAGTTTGAAAAAGCTAGTGATTATTTAATAATTAAGTTCGACTCAATAATAAATAAATAAATAAAATTGAAACACTTTAATGTGATTAGTCCGTTTCGATTACATCCCCAAAAAAGAGTATTTGATTTGGGATCTAGGTGTAACAACCCAAACCAATTTAGAATTTATTGTTTTACTTTTAAATTTTTAAAATGAGATACTTGTCTTAAATGTGTGTATGCAAGTTATAAAAATTTTTAGGTGACAGACGAGCGTTCGAATCGAAAATTTTACTAGCACATTTTGAGTTTTTATCTGTAAATTGGGTCCGTTTAATAATGTTAAAATTTAAAGAATTCAAAAGGATGAAGAAGAATTTTTTTTTAAACCAAGAAAAATCATGCGATTTAATAGTGCAGTTTAGTTAATTTTCGGAGCCAAAAACCGAACCAAAAAATACAGAAAATACACCGACGGAACCCAAATCGCGTCTAGAATCAAGGCTACCATAATTGGCAGCGCACAATCTGCAGAAAATCCCCCAAAAAACGTCCAAAATCTGCCCAAAAATCAGCAACCATCGAGTGGGTGTCTTTTACATTTAATTGTAACACTAGACACATTACTAACTTTCATCAATCTAGACTCTCTTCTCTTGCCACCTTGACCGCCCTCCCCTCTTCTCCCTATATATATACCACTTCCTCCCCACTTCAAGTTTTGTCATGACACTTTGATTCACAACAGAAAAACATTGAGAGAAAATGGAGAGAGTTGAGAGATAGAAACAAGAAGAAACTTTTCCCCTTTTTTCTCTTTCTTGGCCGATCATCACCACCCCAAGGAGGAGTCTTTCTTCCACCATCTTGAAGCTAGGAAGGTGTTAGAAGTAGGATTTTCCACCAAGAGTCCTCAATCCCCCTCCAAAAGAAAGAAACTATAAGTGTGAGCACCAATGAAACCTTTAATCTTGATGTTATGATCATAGTTGGTTTGAGCATGAAAACCCTTAGAAATGACATGCTAAGAACCTCCCCTGAGCTTGTTTAATCCGTGAAAATCATGTATGAAATTTGTATTGGTGATATCTTGTGCATTTTAGCATGTTTAACCATGTATGTGAAAGTTCGAAAATGTGTATGAAACTTCGGAAATGCTACTGCCTCATTTTTTGAAAACCTATTTAGATAATTTAATGATGTTGTAAAATCGTGAAATAATTCTTAGATGTATTATTTGAAGTGTAAAATAAACTATAAAAACTTGGTGATAATTCAATCTCTGTGGAAGGAGAATAAATTCGTAGATATTTGTATGTCTGAAACTACGTGAAACTGGGAGCAGTGACTCATTTAAATTATCTTCCATATCTTCAATGGTTATAAAATTCTAGAAATATTTGGGGATGTTCCTATTTCTTTATTTAACAACTTTTCTAAAAATAATAATGTTTTGGTTAGCGGATATTGAGATATGCCTATTTGATCATGATGTGGTTAATGTCCGACGAAGATTGATTCTGTGTTTTAAACAATTTATTTGGCTCTTTTATTCTTGTGTGTAAATCTTGATAAAATTGGTGATTTCCTCCACTGTGTTTAAAATGGTTAATTAAAGTTTGGTGATTTTATCCTAATATTTAAGTAAGTTATGAATTTCTATGTGAAATATACACTGTGTGACGAACCATGTTAAAAACCCATTTTCATCAACATTCTGGTAACGATCCGTAGCTCAAATGATTTAGGTTTATAAATGAAAGTTGTTTATTATTGAATTTTATATAACATATTTTATATTCATGATTTTTAGATGTTTTTACAAAATGTCTTGATTTTTAAATTAAAGAGTGCTTTTTTTTGAAGAATCTGTGATGTATTGTCTTTAGCTACCAATGTACCTTATTTTCGTAACTCAAATGAATGGGAACCCTTGATAAACTTTGTTTATGTTAAAAGACATATGACATACTGTAATTTCATAATTTTTCTAAAGTCTAAGTGTGTTTTTATACTTGAGCATGAATGTGTCTTTTTATCGAATGGGTAGTGCTAGAAGTAATGAATGATTAAACTCTTAGAAACAAGCATGCTTTAGATTGATTGAACGATTTAGGTTTTGTCTTGTGATTATGTGACTAAGTATTTTATTTGTATCCTTGAGTATAGAGCAGACCCGAAAGACCCCAAACCTCGTTTGAGGACCCATAGTACACTAGGATAACTTGTAGACTAAAGAAATGAGTCTCGATACCCCCGTCGAACTCGAACTAAACTTCGTAAGGCTGTTTTAACAAATCAAGTACCCTCCTTTTATCGAAAAGCTCTAAGTATGATACGAAACTGATTAATGAACTAAAAGAATGAACGAAACTAAACTAACGGACTGTGCTAGGTAAAGTGCGGCTCGATTCGGAGGCTCAGAAGTCACCTTGAAGTTCTAAACTATCAAGAAGTTAAGCTCTATCTCAAAAGTTTCCAGGTGGGTGACACTATCTGTATAGCTAGTTAATGTTATATGGACTGTTGTCAGTTTTCTGAAACAAAACATAATAAGTATTAACGAAAGATACAAATGATCTCATGAATACATTTTTGAATATGCAAAGGCACGAATATGAACATGTGTTTTATTTTCATGAATGTGAGTTATGCACGTGATTGTGTTTTATGAATGAGGGGATATAAGGAAGCGAATGAGGGGATATAAGGAAGAAAACGAGGGGATATAAGGAAGCTAAATGGGGGTCGGACGTGGTATATGCTACCAGTGCCGCCCCACTTGTTTGAATGTGTTGGGGATCGGACGCGATAGGAGGTAATCCGTCTCATCCCGTATATGTGAAATGAGTTATTTTATGTTTTGAATCTATATGAAAGGTCTTACCCTAAAAACGGTGATCCTTCGGGATATCGAACGGATGAAATGCTTCAATGAATTCAATATCTCAAAGTTTAATGATAGACGAATGTTTTAACTAGTATTTATGAATAAGAGCGAAATCAAACGAAGGGAAAAAGAGTAAAAGCCTTATTATTCAGATCTCCTGACAATCTGTGTAGCAGTGTACAGGTTGCCCACTGAGATTTTTATCTCACGCCCCCTTATTAAACATTTTCAGGACATGATGCGGAGGTCTGGGAGCTGCATAGACAATCCGCTTCCCATTTTATGTAGAACAAAAATAAAAGAGAATCGCTTTCTAATTGAGACAATATGTTAATTTGTATTTCCTGTTGAAACTCTATTACTATGATACCCCGAGAGTCGTGCCCAAGACTTGTCGAGAGGTTTTTGTCAGAAATGGGATAACGATATTTTGTTAAGTAACAAACACAATTATCTTTCTATATATGAACAATATGTAAGATCTTTCGCTGCAACTTATTATATTTAAGTTTGTTGTTTCTATATTTTAAAAAGAAAAAAGAAATTTTCTAGCTCGATTTTATGGTTCACTAAGTGATGATTGGGGTTTAGGACGTCGAGACCCCAAAGGTCGACTTTCTGAATACCGGGGCATTGCACTAGGCATCCTAGCAATTGAAACTTTGAGAGCCTGTTTGTTTAGTGGTATGAGATTTGAATGGATATGAAATCATATGATACGTACATTTTAAATGTGATATATTTGATTTTTTTTCAAATATTTGTTAACATGTATTTTAAGGGTAGTTGTTGGTATCTGAAATTGTATGAATAATCCAGCCAAAAATCTTATATAATAAAAGTAGGAAGCTACCAAGTGTTGTATCTAATATGCCGTCAAATGTTACTCTCATTCTTATGCCAAGTGTCCATTTATTTTATTTATATTTTATAAGACCACCGTTTGAATTAACTATGTTAATTATGACTTTCACTAATGCTTAGAAATGCAAGAGTCTCTAGCATTTAAAATGATCTCTATTTTGCCACTTTTTGGGGCGCAGACCCTTTCCACGTCTTTGTTAAGTTTCTCGAATGCCGAGGCAACCAAGATAACAACATCAATAATCACCCCCTCTGGGGTATCATTCTTCCTGCGCATTATTTCCGTACTAACAAAGATCTCCCCATTAGCATCAGTAGGGTGTGAAAAACGAGTAACGTTCAGGTCAGTGTCAAAGCCTAAACCTACAAACGGTTCCAGTATTGCCACATGTTTGTTTTCCGTAGGAGGAATAGTCATAGTGCTGCTACTTGGCTTTACAATGTGTGTAACTTGTTTCTTTCGAGGGTTTGGGTCCTCCACTTTTTGGGTGGCGCTAAATATCCATAATATGGACATTCAGAAAATGACATTTTTGTAATATTAATGTTTTGGATCATTTAAATTGTCTAAAGTACTCTTATATGAAAAAAGAAAGGAAGATGCATTTAAAATATAATTTGAATTTGAGTTTTCTATTTGTTTCTCTTTCCAACTTATATTTCCAAGATACGACACAGGTTCCAATACTTATCATTTATTCTCACCTTTCTCTATGTCCATTTTTTTTAGATTGAACATTATTTTCTTGTATATATGAACGTTAAACATGTTGTTAATTTTTTTAAATGAGGAATAAAAAAAAAAATTACAGGATCAAATTATTATTTTTTAAATAGGTTATTTAACTACACTTTCCATTTCACAAGGTTGAAAATTTTCAGAAATGTTATCTTACGTAATTGTAGTCGTAAATTTTTTCTAAATTTTTTGTCAAATAGTAAATAAAATATACACATGGCTGATACAATTAGTTTGCTTAATTTATTCTTTTTAATTTATCTTTTTATTTTGAAAGTTTTTTTTAAACCATTTTATTTTCAAAGATTGGGAAATTGTATATTTGTTAAGAATATAAATTATATAATAAAGATTTTGAATCTTTAATATTAATATTATTATTATAATTATTATAAGGATTTTAATTTGGCTAAGTCTTGTATGCATTCAGGTGCACCGTGCAATCATAGTGCATTTTAGAATCGTGCAACTTGTTATACTGAAAGATGCAACTTATTTGTACTGAAACATGCAACTATTTTTCCATATTAATAGTTGCACCTGCCTCAAAGATAAAATAAGTTGCATCTTTCAGTATAAGAAGTTGCACGGTTCTAAAATACACTATGAGTGCACGGTGCACCTGGATCATACGAGACCCACTCTTTTAATTTTTTTCTTGTTAAGAAAATAAGATTTTTTAATTTTGTTTGATATTTTCTTCATTTTCAATTAATATAGATGTTTATTTGGATTAAAATATTTTTTATTTAAAATATTACTTGTTTAAATAGAAGTGTAGTACTTGTATAAATGAAAAGTATTACTTATTTAAATGAAAAGTATTACTTTTTTAAATGGAAAAATATTATTTGTTTAAATGAAAAGTATTACTTGTTTAAATGGAAAACTAGTACTTGTTTAAATGAAAAGTATTACTTCTTTAAATGAAAATGTAGTACTTGTTTCAATGAAAAATATTACTTGTTTAAATGGAAAGTATTACTTGTTTAATTGAAAAGTATTACTTGTTTAAATGGAAAAGTAGTACTTGTTTCAATGAAAGGTATTGCTTGTTTAAATGAAAAGTATTACTTGTTTAAATGAAAATGTAGTACTTGATTCAATGAAAGGTATTACTTATTTAAATAGAAAGTACTACTTGTTTCAATGAAAAGTATTACTTGTTTAAATAAAATGTAGTACTTGTTTAAATGAAAATTATTACGTGTTTAAATGAAATGTATTACTTGTTTAAATGAAAATGTAGTACTTGTTTCAATGAAAAGTATTACTTGTTTAAATGGAATGTATTACTTGTTTAAATGAAAAGTATTACTTGTTTAAATGGAAATGTAGTACTTGTTTCAATGAAAAGTATTACTTGTTTAAATGAAAAGTATTACTTGTTTAAATAAAAATGTAGTACTTGTTTCAATGAAAAGTATTACTTGTTTCAATGAAAAGTATTACTTGTTTAAATGAAAATGTAGTACTTGTTTAAATGAAAAAGTAGTACTTGTTTAAATGAAAAATATTACTTGTTTAAATGAAAAGTATTACTTGTTTAAATGGAAATGTAGTACTTGTTTAAATGAAAAGAATTAATTGTTTAAATGAAAAGTATTACTTCTTTAAATGAAAATATAGTACTTCTTTCAATGAAAAATATTACTTGTTTAAATGAAAAGTATTACTTGTTTAATTGAAAAGTATTACTTGTTTAAATGGAAATGTAGTACTTGTTTCAATGAAAGGTATTACTTGTTTAAACGAAAAGTATTACTTGTTTAACTGAAAAATATTACTTGTTTAAATGAAAAGTATTACTTGTTTAAATAGAAAAGTAGTACTTGTTTAAATGAAAAGTATTACTTGTTTAAATGAAAATGTAGTACTTGTTTCAATGAAAGGTATTACTTATTAAAATGGAAAGTACTACTTGTTTCAATGAAAAGTATTACTTGTTTAAATGAAATGTAGTACTTGTTTAAATGAAAAGTATTACGTGTTTAAATGAAATGTATTACTTGTTTAAATGAAAATGTAGTACTTGTTTAAATGAAAAGTATTACTTGTTTAAATGAAAGTATTACTTGTTTAAATGGGAATGTAGTACTTGTTTCAATGAAAAGTATTACTTGTTTAAATGAAACGTATTACTTGTTTAAATGAAAAGTATTACTTGTTTAAATGGAAATGTAGTGCTTGTTTCAATGAAAAGTATTACTTGTTTCAATGAAAAATATTACTTGTTTAAATGAAAATGTAGTACTTGTTTAAATGAAAAGTATTACTTGTTTAAATGGAAAAGTAGTACTTGTTTAAATGAAAAGTATTACTTATTTAAATGAAAAGTATTACTTTTTTAAATGGAAATGAAGTACTTGTTTCAATGAAAAGTATTACTTGTTTAAATGGAAATGTAGTACTTGTTTCAATGAAAAGTCTTACTTGTTTAAACGAAAAGTATTACTTGTTTAAATGAAAATGTAGTACTTGTTTGAATGAAAAGTATTACTTGTTTAAATGAAAAGAATTACTTGTTTAAATTCAAAGTATTACTTGTTCAAATGGAAATGTGGTACTTGTTTCAATGAAAAATATTACTTGTTTAAATGAAAAGTATTACTTATTTAAATATTACATATTAAAATTTATAAAGTAAAAAAATAATTATAATTATAATATTAAAATATAATTAAATCATTAAATTAGATAATTGAAATAAAAGATTTTAAAAAAAAATTTATAAGATATATATAAATACATTCTACTTTTTTTTAAGATATGTCTTAAATATTTATAAATGCTATATTCCCTATATTTAGAGGGTAGATATATAAAGGAGGGATTTTAAGTTTGTTGTTATGAATATTATATAATATAATTACGCGTCATTAATGATCATTAATATTTCTGGGTCATTAATATATTTTATTTTAATTTCACATTATTTTATTAGGTGGGTCATCTACCCACCGGGTAGATTAAGTTTTTTTCCAGATGCACTGTGCATTCATAATGCATTTTAAAATCGTGCAACTTGTTAGAGAAAAAAAGTTTTTTGGTCTCATATACATTTGAAGTAATCGATTTTGGTCTAAAAAAATTTATTTCAATTTTTTGGTCCAATAACTTTTGTATTTGTCAATTTTGGTCCTATTTAACTAAAACGACGTCGTTTTCAATCAAAAATTGGGGATTTCAGATCGGGCGTGTGACAAAAAATGACCAATTTTTTATCGAAAATGACGTCGTTTTAGTTAAATAGGACCAAAATTGGACAAACATAAAAGTTATGGGACCAAAATTGGATAGTTAAATTTTTTGGGACCAAAATTGATTACGTAAAAAATTATGGGACCAAATTTTTTTTTCCAACTTGCTATATTAAAAGACTTAATTTATTTATACTGAATCACAAGAATTATTTTTTTTTATATTAATAGTTGCACGATTTAATATAAATAAATTGTATGATTCTAAAATGTATGATGAGTGTACGGTGCACATGAATACTTAGCCATAATTATTAATTAAGTAAAATTTATAAATAATATATATATATATATATATATATATATATATATACATACGCAAGTACTTATAATATTTTTAATAAACTTTTTTTATAAATATATACATATATTACAAGTTTTTAAGCTAAGTGCAAAATATTTATAAAATATATTCTCTATACACTAGATATATACAAAGAATTTCAGTTTTGTTGAATATTTTATTTTTCAAAAGTAATAATTACAAAATGCATTATATATGATCAACTCGATTAATGTGTCAAGAAAAGTAGTAATTATGATGAAGGGGAATTGGGAAGCGCCAATATGTATCACTTTGGAGCCAAAACATATTAAGAACAATAAAGTAATTATATATATATTTAGCTTTAATTTAATATAGTAATTAATTTCTGGATGCCCAGAATATGTACATTAATCTTTACCGCCACTTTTTCCTTCCCTTTACCAGATTGGGGTTTCTCCTTGTCAGCCGTTTTTGTGGTGTTGAACAGGCTACTCCCCCCTAGTGGTTTAGTGGTGTGGGCTGGAGTGTGTAATATAGCCGATTGGCTTCGCAACTGTGCCTGATCATGTTGCATAATCTGAGTGTTAGGCGTATTCTGGACAGGGAGCTTACCTCTCATTCTTCTGCCAAGTGTCCATTTATTTTAATTATATTTTATAAGACCACCGTTTGGATTCAAGTTTTTATGCTTTGGATGATTTCTTGAATCTTGACAATAAGGTATGTGTATTTATTAATTTATGATTAGTTTATTTTATATGTTATAGTTTTACTTAATATTTTGATATTGTGTGGAGGATGAAAAAATATGTTTTTTCGTATGAATTTCTTTTAAATATATCATAGATGAATTAGATATGCATAATCAGATTACATCTTCATAGGTAGGAGATTCCATATCCAATACTTCTACTAAATTGTATTGTATTCAAATATTTTTATATATTTTTATTTATTATACATATATTTTGGTTGAACATGGTGCAGGTGACATTGGAAAATTGTTGGTTTCAATAGGAGGGCGTGTAGAAGGGGTCCCACGGGAGACAATATTTTTCATAGTTAAACCCTTCAGTTGTTTATTTTTTCATATTTTGTTTTGTATTTTATAATTATAATAAAAGTTGATTCTTCGTAAGAGATGTAATATTTTTAGATATTCTAAATTTTCTATATCTCTGTACAAGCGCAATTTTGTTATTTTATGTTTCAATTTTTGCACGGATTCTTGACATCTAGGTGTATATTGCATATCAAATGATCATGATGATGAACTTGATTAGAGAATACTTCAAGCATAAATTTGTAATCTTATTGAATAATTAATGTATGAAATCTCTTAATACTAAATTGGTGTGAGTTGGGCTTTTCTACCGTCAGGAAAGGTTTCGTCCTTCCTGACATCAGATACCCAATAAAAAATCGACATGTCATTTAGCTTCGCCTTGGGCGATCACGCTTCGCCATAGGACAAATAATTATTTTTTAAAAAAATAATATAGAAAATTAATAAAATATCCTTATATATGCATTTTTTAAATTACAAAATTTACATTTTTATAATATAACCTTTTTTGCTATTTATTTCAATTTAATAATCAATCAAGAAATTAAAAGACTAGAATTCATCTGCTGGAGTTTTTAACAATTCAAACCGACCATTCAAATTTCTATTGGAAGATTACTTAAATTCTTTGTGTTTTATGGTCTTCGCCGAGCCAAATCTTCAAAATTTGGATTGTAGTATACATTTTATTTACGGAGGAAATCTTGGAGGCGGTATCGATGTTTTTAATAGGAATTTGTCGAGTTCTTAAAATAGACGGAACAATTTTTTTCTCTTTTGGTTGGAGATTGTCGTTAAATCTGGTAGTAATGGTTTCGTTGTTGGAGAAGGTTTCGTTCCTTGTCAACTGCCGGAAATGGTAGCTTCGGTTTACAGATTTTTACAGATTCGATATTCCAGAGGATGATCGATCTGCCAATTTCTGGTTCTCTTCTGAAACCTAAGCGGTGCAATTTTCAAACGATGTTGGTGACTCTCGTTTCTGGTTTGACGATGGATTTTAGGAAAAATTAATTCATTTCATCTTCACAATGTTGATCGATTAATACAAAAGAACGCTTTGTATTGCAGAAATTTGAAAATAAATAATTTTCTCAATCTGAAGAATTATTCTTTTACACATGATTGTCTCATCTCAAGTTGGATATGTTTTTAATTACTCTCTTTTTCATCTCTTACTTGTATATGTATTAATTTTAAGACAGAACTGTCTTATCTCAAATTGAATATGGGTTAGTTTCACCTTCTGCTAATATATGTGTTGCATCTTTGTTGGAGTCAGTCATGTATCCACTTCTTTCTTGAAATAATTGATAATAAAACTAGGTGTTAAAAATGATAGGTTCATTTTTTGAGAATTAATCATCAAAATGGAAATGTCACTTCTTATTGTTGAAATCTGAACTCTGAGCATGAACGTTTACTTCCACACTCTTCCTTTATAAGTCACATGATTCTTAACATTTTGGTTATTCACACCTTACTGAAGATAGACAAAAATGCAGTGTCGTGTTAGAATTTCATCTTTGATGTTTGAATTTTTCAATATTTTGGTAACGCCTGATTGAATGTAGAAATCCTTTTGAAGTTCTACCAGCCTCTCTCGTACACCCTAAATCATCAAGCTATGAATATGTACAATTGTCAGCTCTTGGTAAACAGAACAATAAATTCTAGTAAGCATTCTGATAAATTTTTTACCTCTGATTTGGTATGTTTATTGGAAGCATATTCTCCTTTCTTTTTATTGCTTTATTGGAAGCATCATGCTTCACTGTTTAAAAACTTTTTCCACGAAGCCCTCACAGTAGATACCACCTGAAGTCGCAACAAGTCAAACATCAGAGTTTAAATCACAAATAGTCTCATGACTTTGGCCTTAAATAGATATAATCTCATAAACTTTTTATCATCGATTTAGTCTCAATATCTTTGACAATGTCCAATTTAAGTCCCAAGTCTGCCCCGTAAAATTCAAAATTACGTCATTTCGCCGATCAAATTTGAGATTTTCTAGCTACGGGTCTGACTAGAATGCCACGTGTAAAAAGATTTCAGATAAATCAAGAATTCTAGTTTATTTAAGTGTTTATTTATTTTGATTTTTTTTTTCAAAATTCTATGACCTATGACCTGTAATTCCAGGTGTAAAAATATTTACACCTGACAGTCAAGTTACACCCGCGGCCGGAAAAATCCAAATTCAATTAGCGAAATGATGCAGTTTTGAATTTTCTGGCATAATTGAGACTTAAATTGAACATTGTCAAAGATCAATACTAAATCGACGTCAAAAAGAAGTTAAGAGACTGAATCTATTTGAGACCAAAATTATGGAACTATTTGTGATTTAAACTCCAAATATCAACTATGCATTGCTCATTTAAACTTCCAATGAGCCAAGACATCAGTAGTTTAATTTGATAGAAATCAATATTCAACTCATGAGAATTTTATTACAAATAAGGATAACTCCAATTCAACTCACCAATCTCAAATGACGGTAATCAACTTCCTTGCCAATTCCAGCAGGACCCCATTTTTCCAAACAAAAATTCACAAGAGTTGGAGATTAAATTTATGTTTGACAAAGACTCATGTTGTTGTTCAAAGTTTACACACAAAAAAAGAGGACATGTGTTCCAAGATAGGAAAGTAAAACTCATAAACAAGGTGTATTTTTTCGTCTAATTTCCTAGTTAAATTTGTTGTTACCCCCATCATTTTTTTTTTCGTTTTTCTTTCACTCCAATAACAAGTTTTATTCACCAAACATCACTTATCAGTTGTTGGTTTACGAGTGTGTTATATTTTTTACTCCACTATTAACAAATTGGAATTTGCATACACAAACAGCCAGAATACTGTCCTGAAGTATCTTTCCAGATACAAATCTATTTATTGATCAAAATAAGTAAAGACAATGAATATGCAATCTAGTTAGCAGCAAACAATCACTTTTAACACAACAAGCAAGCAACAGTTGATGAGATGAGTCAGATGAGTCAGATGACGAAGGAATGCCAGAGCAACCTGATGAGCCACAGAAGTCAGCCGAAAAATCAGACAGGCAAGCTTCTCAAGTAGAGAGCTCGCCAGAACATTCTGAGGGAAGAGCGAGAGACGAACGATCTCCTTCTCCTCAATCTCGAGCTGATTCACCGCTCAGACTTCTTGCTACTGAGCATGTTTCTCCTTCTCATTCACCTGCCCGCCAACCCCGATAGTTCATCGGTTCATCATCAAAGATCACCTGCTGCAGAGCCGGACTTAATTGCTTCAACAACAGAACCTCTGCAGGTTCAGCCAATCAGCGAACTTCCGCCTACTCAAGCACCACCAGAACCCTCTACATCTCATCAACCCGAATCTGGGTCGATCCGAGCAAATAATTCCTCGAGTCCAGATCATCCAAGACCATCAACGAAAAATGGTCGATGCAAATTGAACGAGATATTGATGCAATGTATCCAGAGTCGTAGCCCATCCTCTGTTATCGAGAGATAGTTATGGAGATCCTCACCGAAAGATCTCCTGTTAAAAAGCTTCTCAGATTTTATGATGATTATAGAACAGATGGGAGGTGCTGATGAATTTGCATATTTTGATTTCGATATGAAGAAATCTGCTCAAGTAGGATCACCAAATGAGCCGATAATCTTCTGAATCAATTAAAGCTCGATCCACAGAAGTTTCAACAAGGTGAATCGAGATCGATGAAGAAGCTCTCAAGCGAGATATGCTTATGAAGGATGCGGAGCCGCCGATGATAGTGGAATCGGTGTCAGAGCTCATGACCAACCACCGGAGGCACAAACAAATGAAACATATCAAGTGACGATAACATTCCTACATCTCACATCATCACCGATCAACTTCGAGAGATCGATCATGTCTCAAAGATCTCCCCGAAAGAAGAAGTTGAGGGAGTGATAATCGATCGAGGCGATTGGCCTCAAAGAAATAACAGATCAAAGGGAATTGGCTATTTCCCAGATTGAGGCAATCAAAGATCGGGTTCTCCCAAACCGTGACCAACCTGTCTTGCCGAGCTTATAAAATCGGTTGATGACAAGCTAATTCAAAGTTGATCAACAACAAGTTTTTTTCCGATGCTCACCGAAAAAAGCTAGAATTGATCAAGAGAAACTTGACAAACTAATTCTTACCCTCTCTATCGCCGTGGAATCTGCCAAGACCGAAATGATCTCGAAGGTTCAAAATCTAACCGCTCAAGCTCAAGGTTTATCTTGCTGCGATCTCAACAGGCGATACTACCGCTTTTGATCTTTGACTTCCCACTCACCGCTTTTTTTGATCAAACCAAAAAGGGGAAGGACAGAGGAGAAACCAACCGACACGATCGTAACAATGAAGACCTGATTCGATAAATGAATCTTATGGACAAAGACTAGACCATCCGGATCTCTTTTACAACGAAATTTCGCAGAAGATGGAAAAGTCAAAGGCAAGAAAGGTAGTTCTGGGTGTTGACATCACAACTTGTACCACCACTCAAACTAAGAAAGTCACAAGAAGACAAATAGCCAAATTCAAAGCCGAGCAAGAAATCGGCCGAGAAATCGCCCAAAGAGCAGATTGTCAAGAAGCCCGAATTAGTGAAGAAGAAAGAAGGGCGTAAAAAAAAAAATTGGCGTAAGATCTCAAGAAGAAATTCGTAACGAGGGCGAAGAAAGGAAAGGCCGAAAATTGCAGATTGAACCTCAAATTGCCAAAGAAGAGTTGATGAGATCATTACAAAAACTGCTGCACACGCTGATAGGTTTGAGGAATGGAATAAGATCAGAAGCGAATGGCTTCTGGATGCCTTTGTTCTAGATCTTGTTCCACAAGAAGAATCTCCGGATGCAGAATTCCTCAACTGGTTGGAAAACAAATATCCAGATTTTTCAAGTATTCGGAAAAATGAGGCCGAGATAATCAATGTAAAAATATCTCGCCAAGAGTATGATGTGTTAGATTACTCGAAGAAGGAAGACGGCTCATTTGACAGACTGGCATTTCAGAGGTTCTATTTTGACATCCTGAGCAAAACGCGCATAACTGATCCTCAGCAGATCAATGATGTCAAATGGAAACTATACAAGATTTTCAATATCCCTCAAGATCAAAGAGAAATGCCAGAAGGATACAAGCCTAAAGAGTGAAGAATCAGAAGACTTCTCAGGATCAGCTGCTTTTAAATTCAAACTTTTCTGATGTAATATGTAATCGACAAATCTAATGAAAGAAAAGTTTATTTTCTGATCCTAAGACAAAATCTCATTGTCTTCCGATTATGTGCTCTTTTATTGTTCTATATTTATCAACTGTGATTGGTTTCTCAAAGTGTTTTGGTTTCATCAAAAAAGGGGAAATTGTTGGGAAATTTAGAGTTTTGATGAAAGTTCTAAAACACATGTAATAGGACCAAATCGGACACATTAATTTATCGATGTTTTTATTACCGTTTATAGAATACCAGTTGATAATTATTGTATAGAACAACTGATGTAGTAGATAGGTCACATATTGAGGGGGAACCTCAATATGTAAAGGTCAGATCTGAAGATCTAAAGAACATCTGATATCCGACAGGCCAGAAGGCAAGAGAAGGACAGAAGATCAGATCGATCCGATCAAGTCGATATCTCAAATTGAAGTCATGAAGCTCAAACTCGAAGACTTGAAGATCGGACCGGAAGACCTACATCACCGAGTCCGCTAGTTGAAACTAAGATAATCGCACCGAAGACTCCATCGTAGATCGATCGACTTTGATCTCGATCAAGTCACCACCAGTGAAAATCGATGTTTCACCAAATCATACGCCTATGATCCTAACAAGAAGAATGTCAACCTTAGTTGGAAGAACAACACCGAAAAAGTGCGTCGTCTCATAACCAATAAGAACGAGACACGATGATCGGAGCCGCAATTACGGGATTTGGTCTTTGCTTTCTAACGGCTATAAAAGACACTATTCACGCTTTTCGCCATGCCGCCTCAAGACGCCACATCAATCCTCAAGAAGTCTACCAAATATAGCCTAAAATTCAAATTGCTTCTCCAACGGCTCTTTTTGATTTCGAGGTCTATATATATGGGATCACACTTCGCAGTGAAGTCACGAAAAAAACACTAAACACCAAAACAATCAAGAAGCTCAAGCTATAATCGATTTCCGCATCGAAGAACACGAACTTGAAGATTAATTTTTTAAGTGTTCATCCCATAAGTTCTTAGCACATAAATCTTTTCATCTAAATTTGATAGGCTACTTAAACACTAGAAAAGATTTCATAGTTGGAACCAAAACAATCTTATCCAAACCCAAAGTTAGGTTAAGTTGTTTAGCAAGAGATTTCGATTAGGGTTTCTAGTTCGATTTACGGGATCGGTTGAGTGAGAACTCTTTAAATATCTGTTGGTGTCTTGTGTTGGACTAACACAAAAATCTAAGTCCAGCTTGGTTTAGTTGGTGCCCTCATGATAGGGAAGAGTGGACGTAGGACCGGTTTGTCCGAACCACTATAAATCTTGTGTGTCTTTTACCTCGCTTTGATTAATCGCTTACACAATCGCACAACTATTAAAAATTCCGCATACATATTCTAAGTTAAGATCGGTTTGCACCAAGCTTCGATCCGATCAAGTTTGACACTTTAGTCAACCGGTTAAAAGACTGACTTTGGAATCTAATTTATTAAAACTGGTTTTTCACACGGGTAAAACTTAGCTTCCGCACAAATCAGTTAAACTGATAGATACCGAATCGACCGCCTTCAGCGATGAGTAAATTAGATATCGATCCAAACCGATTCACTTACACTCGATCAAAGCTAATCGCCATCACACCGATCCAAGACAAAAGTTTTCGAAGTCTATTCACCCTCCTCTAGACTTACGCCCTCACAAAACCCGCTTTGGGACCTACAAGTGGTATCGAGGCGGTGGTTCTCTGCACCAATCGGGTTTTGTGTATCATTGATTCTTGAGGAAGAATCTTTGTGGTCAATTGAACAGATCTTGAAAAACCGCTTTTAAAACTCATTCGTTTTTCCAAAATCACTCAGCATGGATAATACCTCTGGTATGTATCATGATTTGCCGAAGTTCTCAATTGATGAGTACGCAGATTGGGCCATTTATATGTGTAACCATCTAGGTTCGATTAGTGGCAGAATGATGGAAGTCATTGAAAGAGGACCCATCATCATATATTACGACAACCCTGCAGTTGGAGGAGATCCAGACTTTGCCCCGGGAAGTCTTGTGCGAAATAGCCCAGCCTTGATGGATGCAGAGGAAAGAAAGTCAGATACTCTAGATACAATCGCCAGCATATTATCATGAAGACGATGGATAAAGTCACCAAGGAGAAGATAAAATATCTCAAAATCATGAAAGCAATGTGGGATACTCTAGTTGAGATATCGAAGGAAATGATCGATCAAAGACAAATCTACAAAGTTTAACCGGTAAAGTTCAAAAACTAAAGATGTCTGCCAACGAGACCATCAACGAGCTCGATGGAAGGATTACTATGTCGATGAATAAGCTACGAGAACTTGGTAGAGATGTTAGACAAAGATATCAACTACAAGATTTTAAGATCTCTCACCAAGAAATGGGACATGAAAGTCACAGAATAATCAAGGATTGCCAAGACATTTCAAGGATGAAACCAAGTAGCTTGTTCCTAAGCCTTAAAGCTCACGAGTTCGATTTAATCGAAAGAGGACAAGCAGATGAAGACGAGGCACCCGCTGAAGCCTCAACGTCTAAATCGATTCGCCATTAAAGAAACCAAAGAAGAGATCGAAGACCACGAACTCCGTTGGAAACATAATAATTCAGTGCATCAGACGCTCCGCTACTGGGAAGCTTGAAAAATCAAATATTCAACTTGGTAAGTATCAAGATTCTATAAAGATTATCAACATAGCCGAGGAAGAGATAGGAGATCAAATAACAGATCTCCGTAAAGAACCGATCCGATGATCAAGAGGTCACAGAGATGAAAAGAAAAGAGATAATCTGACCGATGAGAGAAGAGATAATGATCCGACAGTAAGGAGTTCGGGACATTATCGAAAAGGGAAGTCACCGATAGATCCTACAGACGGAGTGACACACCGTAAGGAAAGGTTCCGCGGATCAAGGAGCGCGGTTTCAACCGTGAGAAGGCAGTCACTACAAATAAGCAGATCGCCTGCACTTGACGCCAAAAAAAAAGGGAAGAAAAAGAGGAATGTAAGAGAGCAACGTTATAGGGATGTAAAAGCCATGGTCACCGACACATCCGAATTGATGATTCCTATCCGCCCTCCGAGGATTCGGGATATTCCTCTCAGAGAAGATTTTTTGTCCGATAAGCGGTGTTGTTGACTTCTATGAGAATGAAGATCCGATATTCTCTTCTTGATGACGATGAGATCTCGCTGATGGCCAAGGAGGACCAATCTGAGGTAACCTCCAAACCTTCTTCGCTTTGTCTCTTTCACACTCGCTATTATTAGCACACTTGCCGGGAGATTGACCTGCAGACTCTTACTCGAAAGCAATTGCTTGATGATCTCTCCAATGCAAAAGAGACACTTATGCTATGGTGGAAGCCGAGAATGACAAGCTAAGGATCGTAAATAATCGGCTTTTGTTAAAGAGAACGATCTCAAGAAAGCTACTTGACTCGAATCTGCTAAAACCGCCGAAGGTAACTGAGGAACTTAACATTCTGAAAGTTAAATCTTCTGATCAGGAGAAGCAGATCAAAGATCAGCTAGCAATCAACAAACAACAAGCTGATGACTTCAGAATCCTTCAAGCTAAATTTGATGAGCTATTCCGACTACATGAGAGTCTAAAATCTTCCGAGGATAATTTACAAGCAAGAAAATAGAGATTTTCACAAAGTCATCTAAAACCGTTCAAGATATGAACGCCTATTTTCGAACAACGATTAACAAGAAGGGACTTGGGTATAAGAACCCTTCCACATCCTCAAAAGCCCCGTCTGATTCACTTCAAAAAGGTGTAATCAAACGAGTTTCTGACAAAGATACACTAAAAGCCAAACTTGTATCTAATAAGGAAAAAACACATTGAGAGCGATAAGGCGGTGCCTAACTAGAAGGGGAAAATGGACCCCAACCGGTAAAGCATCACCGGAATCAACAAAGAACCCGATTCTTCCGAATAGACCTCAACTCGATCAACGGATCGTATCGAAAAAGACAACCTGTAAAAGGGAAGTCTAATCTGAGACCCAATCAAGGTCAGCTGCCGAATAAGCACGCTTTAGGTAAACTGCAAAAACCACCTATGCCAAAAAGATATGAATCTTTTGATGGTAGCAGTCGTACCTACCCCTATAATCGTAAAAACCTAGGGTCAGCTTTTTTAACCACAATTGGATGAAAAGAAGACAAAATGTAAAAGATAAATCCCAAGTCTTCTAAGTCACCCAAGGCTCACACTAATAATCATACTAATCAGAAAGCATATAAAGAGACGTATGATTATGTTGATAGGTATGGGAGACAAATCAGGCCTTCTGATCTAACTGATCTCAATAGAAGTGCCCTGTTTATATGGATCCCCAAAACCAATCCTAACCCCTCAGACCCAATCCAAAAAGCGGGTACCTAAAGCCCGATTTGGTCAGCAGTTTCGCGTGGTCCGCCAACAAAGGAGGTGTGCAAGAAACTATCTGGTACATCGATAGTGGATGCTCAAGGCACATGACTAGAAGCAAACACCTCCTCAGCTCTTATATAGAACAGAAAGGCCCGCGTGTACTCTTCGGTGATGATAACTTTGGTTATACCAAAGGATTCTGAACCTTAGAGAATGATGATGTACAAGTAACTAGAGTCTCGTATGTCAAGATCTTGCTAATCGGTTCAAGAAAAGGGACGATCTACACAAATTGGAACAATTGCCCAAGAAATGCATGCTCGATTGTTAAGAGTTCCAAAAGTAGCGATTGGCTCGCACAAAAAGATGAGCCATCCTAACTTTAAAACTCTTAATAAGATAAAGAAGGATGTCTTTAGTGGAAGGACTTCCGAATGAAGTATTTTCAAAGGATCAGACATGTGCCGCATGTCAGAAGGAAAAACAGTCAAAGCTTCATTCAAGGGAATTCGGACCGCATTCAAATGAGAAAGTATTGCAGACTACTTCATATGGATCTATTTGGACCCGATTACACGGTCGATCTCTCGGTGGACGAAATATACTCGTAATCGTGGATGACTATTCCAAGTTTACAGGTTATATTCTTATATAAGAAGAATGAGACGACAAACGAAGATACCCGAGTCAAGCTAAAGAGATTACAAAATGAGAAGGGTGTCAGTGTAGTAAAAATCAGATCAGATAAAGGTACAAAATTTCTGAACTCTTTTATTACTGATTTTTGCTCTAAGTTTGGTATACAGCATGAGACATCAGCTGCAAGAACGCCACAAATGAATGGAGTAGCGAGCGGAGAAACAGATCTATCAAAGAAGTTGCTTTCGCCGCGATGTTAAATGAACATGCAATACCAAGCCGTTTAAAGTGGCTATCAACATTGCATGTCATACTCGTAATGGATGTCTTCCGACTAAGGCTCACTACAAAACACCCTATGAACTGTGGAAGGGCAGAAAACCTCGTGTTTCTTACTTCCATGTTTTTGGGTGTAAGTGTTTCATACACAACAATGGGAAGAGTCAGTTGAAGACTTTTGAGGCCAAGTCAGATGAGGGTATATTCTTAGGATATTCCTCATCTAGCAAGGCTTTCGTGGTTTTACAACAGATTTAACCCTAGTTGTGGAAGAAACACCCCATGTAGTCTTTTGATGAAGCATCTTCCGAACAAGAGAAATCGCCTCGTAACAAGATGTACCGATCAACCTCTGCACTGATGCTCGAAAAATGGATCACCTAACGATCAAGGAAAAAGGATCAAAAATCGTAAATAAAGATACATTCCAGATCTAGGTGATTCACCGATCAATCGGATCCTAAGGTACGAAAAAACGTCGATGAAGAAGTTCGGTACAAATTGAGATAAATCAATCGAACCATCCTGCCGGGGAACACTGAAGTTCCTACCGAACATACATCGAAGACATGATGAGTCCAACATCACTTGAGACATGTTCTTATCAAGTGGATCATAACCGCACCACTCCCAATCGCTAGTAATGAACCTTTATCGAAATGGATGATGTTCTCCAAACCGACGCAAATCGTAATGGAAGGACACGGATAACCACCATCCAACCAATCGATCGATCATCGGAGACCCATCCGATAGAGTTAAAACTAGACATCGATTGGTGAAAGTGCCATGTATTGTTGTTATCATCGCTATGAAGGAACCAACAACAATGAGAGGAAGCTCTACAAGACGCAAGCCGGATTCTAGCCATGCAGGAGGAGCCGAATAGATTCGAGAGAAATCAAGTTTGGGAACCGGTGGATGCACCAACTCATCAAGACGTAATTGGCACGAAGGGGTATTCAAGAACAAGAGAGATGAGAAAAATGTCATAACCAGAATAAGGCAAGACTTGTTGCTAAGGGGTATTCACAATCGGAAGGAATTGATTATGATGAGACCTTTGCACCCAGATCGCCGCTTAGAAGCCATTCGGTCAAGTTTACGCATATGCTTCCCACGAGGGTTCATCAGTGTCGGATGGACGTAAAGAGTGCATTCTTAAACGGGTACTAGCAGAGGAAGTTTAATGTCGAACAACCTCCAGGCTTTGAAAAGGGCAACCAAGTGTACCGTTTAAGAAAAGCTCTTTACGGCCTGAAACAAGCTCCTCGAGCTTGGTATGATACACTCTCTCAGTTCTTGATAGACAGTGGGTTCACTAAAGGAACGAAGGGATAGAACCTTATTCGAATAGAAGATGGAGAAGATATTCGATGGTTCAGATTTACGTGGGCGACATCATCTTGGATCTCCCAACAAGAGTCTATGTGAAAGATTCAGCAAGCTGATGCAAGGGAAGTTCGAGATGTCCATGATGGGGCAGATGAGTTACTTTCTGGGTCTACAAGTGAAACAAAGTACAGAAGGGATATTCATTTGCCAAGCAAAATACACTAGGAATTTATTGGCTAAGTTTGGAGTTCAAAACTGTAAGGAAGTCAGAATTCCTATGATAACTGGATTCAAGATGGATCCAGATGAGGATGGTCAGAAAACCAATCAGAAAGAATATAGGGCTCTCATTGGATCTCTACTATACCGATTTGCAAACAGACGGATATCACTTTTGCGATGAGGGTGTATGTGCGGTTTCGGCAAATCCAATGCAAAGCCACCTAGAAGCGGTAAAATGATTCTTAAGTATCTGAAGGGGACAGTAAACCTTGGTTTATTTTACCCATCAGATGATAATCTAGATCTTAGTGGGTATTCTGATTCTGATTATGGAGGTTGCAAGATTGACAGAAAATCAACCTCAGGAACATGTCAATTTTTAGGAAGTAAACTAATCTCGTGGTTTTCAAAAAGCGGACATCGATTCATACATCTACTAAAAAGTTGAATATATGGGTCAGCAGAAGTCATTGCTCCCCAACCGCTCTCGGCTTAGTCGGCGGTGAGGGATTATAACATTGTAGCTAAGAATGTACCTATATTCTGCGATGATAATAGTCTTTATTGCAATCACTCAAAATCTGTTCTACATACAAGATGCAAGCATGTGGATGTCAGACACCATTTTATAAGAGATCATGTTGAAAAGAAGAATATCAAGAATGGAAAAGATTCATATTGATATACGAAAAGTGGATATTCTAACCAAGCCACTAGCGGAGATCGATTCAGAGAATTATGCAATGAGCTAGGGCTTCTGGATCTTGGAGAAAAAACACCTAAAATGTTTGATGGACTAATCTCTAGAACCAGCTGGTTAAGAGACTAACCAGGTTAAGAGGAATCAGTTGAGTTTGGTATCTCAACTGATCAGAAGATCAGTCAAGGAACTGATATGAGAAAGCGATCAGATTTATGGATTATCAGATTAAAGGAACTGATCAGATTAAAGGAACTGATCAGATTAAAGGATTATCTGATTAAGTCAGTTTGGTTATTTCATTCTTTATAAGTCGATTAAGCTGATATTCAACAAGCAAGTTTCACAAGATTAAAGCTTAAATCGCATAAGAAAACAGGAAAGTTACACAACAATGGAATAATAGAAATTTTCATTGATAAAGACCCGAAGGTCAGATTTACATTACAAGCTACAAGTACAAAAGGACCCGGAGGTCAATACATAAGCCATAAACCCTAAACCCTAAACCTAACCCTAGAAGAGGGGGAGAGAGAGAGATTTTAAATCTGATGCTCCCATTTTCCCCCACTTAACAGGGGTGAGAAAGGCTTTGAAATAATCCTAAAGCCACTCATGAGGCTAAAAAATCAATGGAGCGAGAGCGGCGTTGATAGGATTTCTAAGCCAGGAGCCCTTAGAGCTAAAGTCAATGGGCTCTCCAGCTGTTAAATGGAGCACATGTGCCAAGAAAGTGGTTCAAAGACCTTATGGGCACATGTGTCGCATGAAAAAATTGAGTTGATATACGAAAATCAGCTATTGTCTGATCTAGACCGTATATCAAACTCATGTTTTATATCAGACTGAGTCTGTTGATGCTAGTTCCGTCATCTCGATAGACACACAAGGTGCATACGGTTAGGAGAAGTGTCTTCTCGATTCTGATGACCAATGATCCGCCGCCTTGGTGGTAGAGAAGCTTACAACAATTGTATGTGTAATCTTTGATGACGAATTTAAAACAATGATAAAGGACACACAGGGTTGATTTGAGAAGTCAAATCATTGAAAAAGGGGTAAAGGTGTTTTTGGAAGTTTCACCGAAATAAGGGTTAACCGAATGCATGATTCTACAAAGAAGATAAGTATGGTGAATGGGTTATGTTGTGTAAAAACATTGGTCCAATTTATAGAGGCCAAGGGGGTGCAATCTGCAAATTTGATTTCTCAAGACCTTTTAGAGAAATCTGCATCACAAGGACAGCGTGTAGGAATCACACGACTGATAATTGGATAAATTTACGGTGATTTGACATTCCAAAGTATCAAGACTATCATTACAAATGTCAAATCGTGCCGACTTAGGGAATCGAGACTACTATTCAATTCTTCAAGAACTAAGTTTTGACGGTAACACTTATCCCAAGAAATCGGCTTGGTCTGAGTAGAATCAGATTAGGTCAACTGAAATCTGATTAGATAAGAGACTGATCAGATGAGGAAGATCAGTTGAGCTTGATACCTCAACAAATCAGAAATATCAGTCAACAAGAAATCAGAAATAACAGTTGAAGGGGGAACTTCAACTGATCAAGGAGGATCAGAAAAGGGAAATCAGACGCAAAGTGAAGTGGATCAGTTAAAAAGAACAGTTGGGAAATTATAAGGATTAGGCAGAAAACTAAGATCAACAATTGGAATCAACAACTTCAAGTGGTATTGACTGATTACAACATCAGTCAACCAGATACGCATTTCTGTTTCCTTGTTTATTGCTTACCTATTTGATTTTATCTGATATTATTTGCCTTACTGTACACACTACGTTTGTGACGTATATCCTGAAAAACATTTAATGCGGACGTGGGGTACTTGTATTAATTGCTACAAAATGTGCTTTTAAATCCAAAAGGCAATCGTACGTGCTTTTCCTGACCACACGATCAAAATCGTTCAATCTGGATCGTTTAATCTTTTCAAACGGTTGATCTTCCTATCTCGTTTTTCCCTCCTCCTCCTTATAAGGTTCATCAAAACCCTACCAGAGTTTTCTTATTCTCAAAAACTTGCGATTTATTCTCTAAAAACTCAAAATTACCTTTCTGTGATTCAAAGTGTTTTCTTGCGATTCAAACTTATCTTCCGAAAAACTGAATCTGGTAATTTCTAGTTATTTGATGATTTTCTTTTTCAAAATCCTTTGATCATATAGATTATGTCTATATATGTTATCCTGCGATATACCTTATCTTTTCTTGATATCCGTATGTGTTTATCGATTACTAGGCCTGTGAATAGGTCTGATAATCTATACATGATATCTTTATGTATATGCACAATTTTAATCGAGTCTATCTTGTTGTAGATGGCCACTCACGGTATGGGAAAGATTATGAGCAACTATGCTGATCTAGCAACAAAGATTGTCGATGACAAATTCGTACAGTTTGGTGTTACGCGGGATCCAGAATCCATGGAAGTGGAACAAATTACAAGAAAGGAGGCCTTGAAAAATTATGTGTCGCTTTCAACGCAATCCAAAGATGCAATATGAAGCACTCGAATTCTTAAGGAATTTGAAGGTGGATACTGAACACCCGGAGATGAACCGATCTCTCTTGATTAATCGGAGAGGAGATCGATCGTCGAATCGCGACATAACACGCCTGCTCACCTTGCCCAAAGGAAGAATCTCTTTGCTTCACTACAGGAGAATGAAGATGAGCCGATCGTAAAACGAACTCTTCAGAGAGGCCGACAAACATCGGATCGCAGTTTTGTCGGATCGATGTTAAAAGGAAATACCGATCGTTATTCGACATATTGTCAAAAACAATCATGGGTATTTCATTCTCCCAGATGCTCTAACATCCGGCTAAACTGCATGAAAAGATGGTCATATAATTGATGGCCAAGAACATCAATTGCATGGCTTCCTCAAGGCCATTCTCGCACCAAGAACATGAAAAATTTGGAGTTAATGAACGGAGGCAGTCTATCTCGAAGAAGAGGATCTGCAATCTCAACAAGGTTGCGCTTATTATTACGAAGACAAAATGCCAAATGCCGAATGGAATCGAGAATGGACCGAAGTCCTACAAGGCCTTCCTCACAACCACTTGTATATATGGGCCAATGATGATGATATGAGGCCCACTCCTCCAAAGGTGAAGAAAGGAAAAACCAAGGAGGCAGCCACGCTTACACCAGAGATGCCCCCAAAAGAAGAAAAAAAAAAAAAAAAGGGTGAAGGCTCGGAGAAGAGGCCTAAGAAGGCAAAAAACAGGCCTCCATGACTCTGTTTTAAGATGAGTCGATGATAAGGAATGCCAAGCAACCCGATGAGCCACGAAGTCACCGAAAAAATGACAGTAAGCTTCTCAAGTAGAGAGCTCGCCAGAACATTCTGAGGGAAGAGCGAGAGACGAACGATCTCCTTCTCCTCAATCTCGAGCTGATTCACCGCTCAGACTTCTTGCTACTGAGCATGTTTCTCCTTCTCATTCATTCCCCCCGCCACACGGCGGTTCATCGGTTCGCGTGCGAAAAGATCACCGCCGCAGAGTCGGACTTAATTGCTTCAACAATGTAACCTCTGCAGGTTCAAATTCGAATCAATGAACTTCCGCCTACTCAAGCACCACGGAACCCTCTACATCTCATCAACTTCAACTCAGTCGATCCGAGCAAATAATTCGAAGTCCAGATCCTCCAAGACCATCACCGGGAAAATGGTCAGGATGCAAATTGAACGAGATATTGATGCAATGTATCCAGAGCTGGTAGCCCATCCTGTTATCAGAGAGGAAGTTATGGAGATCCTCACCTGGAAAGATCTCCGGTTAAAAAGCTTCTCAGATTTTATGATGATTATAGAACGGATGGGAGGTCTTTGATGAATTTGCGATTTTGATTTCGATATGAAGAAATCTGCTCAAGTAGATCACCACCGAGCTGATAATCTTTGAATCAATTAAAGCTCGATCCACGGAAGCTGGGGTTGACTGAACAAGGTGAACTGGAGACTGATGAAGAAGCTCCTGAAGC
This sequence comes from Stenogyne calaminthoides, assembly GCA_037126765.1. NCBI lineage: Eukaryota > Viridiplantae > Streptophyta > Magnoliopsida > Lamiales > Lamiaceae > Stenogyne > Stenogyne calaminthoides. The sequence continues at coordinate 23,444,883 of JBBCBC010000015.1, forward strand.
AGATATGCCTATGAAGGATGCGGGAGCTGCCGATGATAGTGGAACTGGTGCTGCAGTTCATGACCAACCACTGGAGGCACAAACAACTCAAAATGGATCAAGTGACGATAACATTCCTACATCTCACATTATCACGATCAACTTCGGAGATCGATCATGTCTCAAAGATCTCCGAAAAGAAGAAGTTGAGGGAGTGATAATCGATCGAGAGGCAGATTGGCCTCAAAGAAATAACAGATCAAATGGAATTGACTATTTCCCATTGAGGCAATCAAAGATCGGGTTCTCCCAAACGCGACCAACCCGGTCTCCGAGCTTATAAAATCAGCTTGATGACAAGCTAATTCAAAGTTGATCAACAACAAGTTTCTTTTTCGATGCTCACCGAAAAAGCTAGAATTGATCAAGAGAAACTTGACAAACTAATTCTTACCCTCTCTCTTGCCGTGGAATCTGTCAAGACCGAAATGATCTCGAAGGTTCAAAATCTAACCGCTCAAGCTCAAGGTTTATCTCATTGCATCTCTCAACAGGCGATATCGATCGACTTTGGATCTTTGACTTCCCACCTCACGACTCTTTTTTTGATCAAACCAAAAAGGGGAAGGACAGAGTGAGAAACCAACCGACACGATCGTAACAACAAAGACTTGATTCGAATAAATTGAATCTTATGGACAAAGACTAGACCATCTCGATCTCTTTGCTAACGAAATTTCGTGAGAAGATGGAAAAGTCAAAGGCAAGAAAGGTAGTTCTTGGTCTTTGGGACATCACAACTTGTACCATCCACTCAAACTAAGAAAAGTCACAAGAAGACACAATAGCCAAATTCAAAGCCGATAAGAAATCGGGCCGAGAACTCGGCCCAAAGAGCGATTTCAAGAAGCCCGAATTAGTGAAGAAGAAAGAAGGGCAGAAAAATTGGCAGAGGCAGAAGATCTGAAGAAGAAATTCAGAACGAGGGCGAAGAAAGGAAAGGCCGGAAAAATGCATGCAAACCTCACCGCCAGAAGAGTTGATGAGATCATTCAAAAAATCACGCACACGCTGATAGGTTTGAGGAATGGAATAAGATCAGAAGCGAATGGCTTCTGGATGCCTTTGTTTTAGATCTTGTTCCACAAGAAGAATCTCCGGATGCAGAATTCCTCAACTGGTTGGAAAACAAATATCCAGATTTTCTGAAGTATCTGGAAAATGAGGCCGAGATAATCAATGTAAAAATATCTCGCCAAGAGTATGATGTGTTAGATTACTCGAAGAAGGCGGGGCGACTCATTTGACAGACTGGCATTTCAGAGGTTCTATTTTGACATCCTGAGCAAAACGCGCATAACTGATCCTCAGCAGATCAATGATGTCAAATGGAAACTATACAAGATTTTCAATATCCCTCAAGATCAAAGAGAAATGCCAGAAGGATACAAGCCTAAAGAGTGAAGAATCGAAGACTTCTCAGATCACCGCTTTTAAATTCAAACTTTTACGATGTAATATGTAATCGACAAAATCTAATGAAAAAAAAGTTTATTTTTCGATCCTAAGACAAAATCTCATTGTCTTCCGATTATGTGCTTTTATTGTTCTATATTTATCAACTGTGATTTGTTTCTCAAAGTGTTTTGGTTTCATCAAAAAATTGTTGGGAAATTTAGAGTTTTGATGAAAGTTCTAAAACACATGTAATAGGACCAAATGGACACATTAGGTGATGATGTTTTTATTACTGCTTTATAGAATACCAGTTGATAATTATTGTATAGAACAACTGATGTAGTAGATAGGTCACATATTGAGGGGGAACCTCAATATGTAAAGGTCAGATCTAAAGATCTAAAGAAAGCGGTTGATATCCGGCGGGCGGAAGAAAGAGAAGGACAGAAGATCAGATCGATCTGATCAAGTCAGATATCTCAGCTGAAGTCATGAAGCTCAAACTCAGAAGACTTGAAGATCAGACTAGAAGACCTACATCAGCCAAGTCTGCTAGTTGAAGCTAAGACAACTGGCACCAGAAGACTCCATTAGGTAGACTGATCAGCTTTGATCTGATCAAGTCACCACCAGTGAAAAAAATCGATGTTTCACCAAATCATACGCCAATGATCCGAACAAGAAGAATGTCAACCTTAGTTGGAAGAACAACACCGAAAAGTCGCGCTCATAACCAATAAGAACGAGACACGATGATCGGAGCCGCAATTACGGGATTTAGTCTTTGCTCTCTCTAACGGCTATAAAAGACACTATTCACGCTTTTCGCCATGCCGCCTCTCAAGCACGCCACATCAATCTCAGAAGTCTACCAAATATAGCCTGAAATTCAAATTGCTCTCCAACGGCTCTTTGATTTCGAGGTCTATATATATGGGATCACACTTCAGAGTGAAGTCACGAAAAAAACACGAAAACACTGAAACAATCAAGAAGCTCAAGCTATAATCAGATTTCCGCACGAAGAACACGAACTTGAAGATTAATTTTTTAAGTGTTCATCCCATAAGTTCTTAGCACAGAAATCTTTTCATCTAACTGATAGGCTACTTAAACACTAGAAAAGATTTCATAGTTGGAACCAAAATAATCTTATCCAAACCCAAAGTTAGGTTAAGTTGTTTAGCAAGATTTCAGACTAGGGTTTCTAGTTCTGATTTCTGGGATCGGTTGAGTGAGAACTCTTTAAATATATGTTGGTGTACTGTGTTGGACTAACACAAAAATCTAAGTCCAGTTGGTTTAGTTGGTGCCCCTTGTGATAGGGAAGAGTGGACGTAGGACTGGTTTGTCCGAACCACTATAAATCTTGTGTGCCTTTACCTGCTTTGATTAACTGCTTACACAATCGCACAACTATTAAAGCTGCATACATATTCTAAGTTAAGATCAGTTTGCACCAAGCTTCTGATCTGATCAAGTTTGACACTTTAGTCAACTGGTTAAAAGACTGACTTTGGAATCTAATTTATTAAAACTGGTTTTTCACAAGGGTAAAACTTAGCTTCCGCACAAATCAGTTAAACTGATAGATACCGAACTGATCTGCCTTCAGGCGATCAGTAAGTTAGATATCAGTCCAAACTGATTCACTTACACTCTGATCAGGCTAACTGCCATCACACCTGATCCGCACAAAAGCTTTTAGAAGTCTATTCGCCCCTCCCCTCTAGACTTCTGCCCTCACAAAACCCGTTTGGGACCTACAGAAAGCCAACGCCGAAGAGGCGGGCTGGTCGACGCCAATGAAGGCAGACAAAGTTACCGAAAAGGTGGAAAGTCGATGCCGAAGAGGCAGGCTGGTCGACGCCAATGAAGGCGGACAAAGTCATTGCCGAGAAGGAGGAAAGTCGAATCCGAAGAGGCAGTCTGGTCTGCACCAATGAAAACCATCATGGTGGCGACCATGCAAGCAACCCCCCGCTCTGCCGGCCTCAGAGGAACAACCCCCTTGTATCGGATAGAAAATTGACTATAAAACACGTAGTGTTGAGAGCCTACTTGATGATGGTCGTGTTAGCCCGAACTGGGGAGGTTTGTGCTCGTCCGAACTGGGGTGGCTCGTGCTCGTCCGAACTGGGGAGGTCTGTGCTCGTTCAAACTAGGGTGGGTCGTGCTCGTCCGAACTTGCGTGTGTTGGGATAACATATGTCAGGATCTATCGGGATGACCTCATAAGAACAAATTTAAATTAACAATTATTACTAGCATGAATTTACCTAAGTGAATTCAAATAATAATTACGCCAACAACGATAAGCAAATAAAAATCACATAAAAGGTCCTAGCATGTGGAATTTCTAGGAGTTTACGTAAACGTACCCGTTGGAGAGACAGTCTGAGATGGACAGGATCAAGTATCTGGCTACCAACCAAAAGTCCTTCTCAAGTATTCCCAAGTCCTCGCTCAATAACCCGGTGGGAGGTTCTCCAATGAACGATTTATAAAACAAAAGGGGAAAAAATAAAATTGTTGCACCACCTTTGTGGATTTGTAATATTTCCAGTACATGAAATTGCACTGAGGATGAAGAACTCATCCCCTATTTATAAGAAGGGGTGGTTGAAAATTTGGAGTCCAATTAGGGTTAGGAAAGATATTTTCTTGATCTCCAAGAAATCTTGAATATATCCCATATATTCTTCTTTCCATGTGTATTTTTTCACAAAAATCTCACACCCTTATTTACTCATATTTTTCGAAAATTTCATGAAGATTTGCAAGATTGGATCTGTCTTGAATTTATGAGATATTCTTGTATTCCAAGAATACATATCTTTCTCCATAAAATCTTTCCAAGAAAATCAAGAAAATCTTTCTTCCCTTTCTTATCAACATTTTCGAAAATTTCTCATTAAAGAAACCAATTGGGAGATTTCTTGAATTTATGAGATAATCTTGTATTCCAAGAATACTTATATCCTTTCCATAAAATCTTTTCAAGAAAATTTCTTCTCCCTGTTTTCTTTAATATTTTCGAAAAAAACAAAATATTAGGCAACAAGCATTTATTTTATTTTAAGCACCATTTATTTATTGGACTTTAATTGGGCTACTTGAGGGGCCTTTAGGAGAATTAAGATGGACCTTCCAATGGACTTCTGAATTCCAATATTGAGCCACAATATAATTCAGCACATTAATATTAATTAATACCACTATATAATTAATATTGCACTATCCAATCTTAACCCATATTACGGTAATATGGCTCCCGGTCATTATTTCCCGTGTTTAAGATTATTTGGTCCATTAATTAATTAAGCCACTGAAAAGATTTATATTAATTAATATCTTTATCCTTGGAGTAAGGAGAGCTCAGCTTTATTATCCATACCGGAAAATTAATTCCACTTGCAAGATTTGGTGTGATAAAGGTTCCGAGCCCACCAAGGGGACCAATCACGCAAGACTTTGCAAGCACATGATTCTCTATATTAATCTTAGCAACCGTCATACAATTAATATTATTGACCAAGATATAGGGTATCGAAGTCTCAATGATTCTCTTCCCATTTATAAGTTATTAAGTGACAGAGATTAAGAAATCAACAACCACTGAGGTATAACTCTTCATCCCATAAGTCAGTGTGAATGAGTTTATCCTCTCTGCAGGCCCGCTTCAACACATCGAATGCACTAGTGTAATCTCTTGGTCAAGACAAGCCAATCTGAGACTTACACATCAACTTCTACCAATAGACTGTTCGGGTCTATCTAGGTTGTGAAACACGCACTAGTTTACAAGGGATTGTTAACGTGATCTTCTATGATCTGGTATCACCATGTTAACTACAATGTAACATGTGCTATTATATGAACGGTTTGCAATAAATATATATAACATTCAATCATATTTAAAGCAACAGTGATAAATAATTTATTTCAGTAAATAAGTGTTTAATACATAGGTTATACAAAGTAAAAGCATACTTTCACGTATAACCCCAACAATCTCCCACTTATACTCAAAGTCTGCTTTTAAGTATACCACAACACATCTAATGTATTATATAGTGACATCTAATGTCACCTACATCAACCTAATAATATATCTCTCACTTATACTCAAAGCAGATTGGAAACGCTCTTGACACCCATTCCATCCACATGTCTCTCGAATGTTAACAGAGGCAGACCCTTTGTGAATGGATAAGCTAGGTTGTCTTCCGACGCGATCTTTGTCACCTCTATATCTCCTCTCTTAACGATTTCTCGTATAAGATGGTATTTCCTTTCAATGTGTTTGCTGGCCTTATGGGCTCTCGGTTCCCTTGAATTTGCAACTGCTCCGACATTATCACAGAAAACCGTGATGGTGCTGGGCAAATTCGGAACAATGTCCAAGTCCACTAGGAAGTTCTTGAGCCACACCGCTTCTTTCGCTGCTTCACAAGCAGCTACATATTCAGCTTCCATGGTAGAATCTGCGATGCATTTCTGCTTAACGCTTCTCCATGTTATAGCTCCTCCCCCCAGACAAAACACACTACCCGAGGTAGATTTTTTAGAATCTATATATGATTGGAAATCCGAGTCCGTGTATCCGATTTGAAACAAACTGTCCGACTGGTAAACCAGCATTCTATCACGAGTTCTTTTCAGATACTTTAGAATGTTCTTTACGGCAGTCCAGTGTTGATTTCCGGGATTACTTTGATATCTTGCTACCATGCCAACGGCGTAGCAAATATTCGGTCTCGTGCACAACATTGCATACATAAGACTCCCTACTGCCGACGCATAAGGAATGCCTTTCATGTCATCTATCTCCCCTTGTGTCTTGGGACACATGTCTTTCGATAGATGGATTTCGTGCCTGAAGGGTACAAAACCTTTCTTGGAATCTTGCATGCTAAATCGCTTCAAAACAGTGTCTATGTATGAAGCTTGCGATAAGCCGATCATTCTTTCCTTTCGATCTCGAGTGATCTTGATCCCAAGAATATGACCGGTTTCCCTTAAGTCCTTCATATCAAACTGCTTTGACAGTCATACCCTTATGTCTGACAAAACCTTTACATTGTTTCCGATGAGCAGAATATCGTCTACGTATAGTACTAAGAATACCAAGGCAGTTCCGTCACACTTCTTATACACGCAACTTTCAAACTCGTTTTGATCAAACCCATAAGACTTGATTACATGATCAAAACATTGGTTCCAAGCCCGAGATGCTTGCTTTAGTCCATAAATGGACTTCCTTAACTTGCAAACAAGGTGCTCTTGGCCTTTCGCGATGAAACCTTCGGGCTGTTGCATATAGATTTCTTCGTCAAGACTCCCGTTAAGGAAAGCTGTCTTGACATCCATTTGCCAGATCTCAAAATCTAGATGCGCAGCTATTGCCAAGAGAATACGGATGGACTTAAGCATGTCTACAGGCGAAAAGGTTTCTTCATAATCGATACCCTCTTTTTGAGTGTATCCCTTTGCCACAAGCCTAGCGTTAAAGGTCTCTACCTTCCCGTCCGGTCCTCCTTTTCTCTTGTAGACCCACTTGCATCCAATGGGTTTTACCCCACTGGGTGGTTCCACTAGATCCCACACTTGATTATGATCCATTGAGCCCATCTCGGCTTCCATCTCAGTTTGCCAGGATTCAGAATCCTTATCTTGGACCGCCTCCTTGTAGGACCAGGGGTCTGATTCATTATCCCCGGGGACCAAATCCGAAGATTCTCCTATCCCCATGAATCTCTCAGGTTGTCGAACAACCCTCCCACTACGTCGAGGTTCAGATTGTGTCGGTATGACGCTTGGTATATCAACTTGTACAGTTGGTATAGGAGTTTGCCCTTTTTTTGTCTAAGGTAATCTCACTTTTGGGCTTTCTATTGTTCATAAAGTCTTCTTCCAAAAATCTAAAGTGCGTACTTATTACCACCTTTTGATCTTCGGGACCATAGAACACACACCCTTTCGTTCCCATGGGATATCCTATAAACAGCCTTAGTTCCGAACGTACATCCAACTTACCGGCTTCCTTGTCTAGCATGTATGCCAGACACCCCCAAATCCTAAGATGTCTCAGACTGGGTTTGCGCCCAGTCCACAACTCTTTAGGGGTTTTGGGAACCAATTTGGATGGCACCAAATTCAGAACATAAGCCGCTGTTTCCAAGGCATAATCCCAAAACGACTTGGGAAGATCTGAATAACTCATCATGGATCTGACCATTTCTAAGAGTGTTCTGTTTCTTCGTTCAGCAACCCCATTTTGTTGAGGGGTTCCGGGTGCAGTCAACTGAGAAACAATGCCCTCGTCTGACAGGTAGTTCAAAAACTCATCGCTGAGGTATTCGCCTCCACGATCAAATCGTAGAAACTTGATACTCTTTTCCATATGATTCTCCACTTCGGCTTTGAACTCTTTGAATATATCAAAGGTTTCCGATTTGTGTTTCATCAGGAAAATGTACCCGAACTTTGAGTAATCATCAGTGAACGTCACAAAATACTCATAACCACCTCTAGCTTTGGTTGACATTGGACCACACACGTCAGTGTGAACGATTTGCAACACTTCTGTGGCTCTATTCCCCTTGGCTCCAAATGCCCTCTTGGTCATTTTACCCTCCAAACATGATTCGCAGGTTGGAAATGGTTCCATCTGTAGGTCCAACAATGAACCATCTTTCACCAACCTTTGGAACCTATTTAGATTAATATGACCCAATTTTAGATGCCAAAGAAGTGTCTCGTTCACCTTTTCTGAATGTTTTCTCTTATTACTTGAAACAGTCGATGTGTTATAAGATGCATTTTGTGAGTGGTGTGCACAATTAATAGTATAGAGATTGTTCCGCAACGTTCCATGACAGATAAACACATCGTTACGAAAAATAGTAACTTGTTAAGAAAAACGAACAGAATATCCATCAATAAATAGTTTTGAAACTGAAATAAGGTTTTTTTTTTTACAAAAAATAGGAACGTAAAGAACATCTCTTAAAACTAAAGTCTTGTCTTCAAAAGACAGGTGTACGTCTCCCACTGCTTCAGCTGCTACTCTCGTAGCATCGCCCAGTGTGATGAGGATCTCACTTCCACTAAGTTGCGGGGTCAATTTGAACCCATGTAACGTGAAACAAACATGATCAGTGGATACCGTATCCACTACCCACGAGTGGGTAGCATACGCCACCAAACAAGTTTCAACAATTAGTGTGTGAGAATTACCTTTCTTCCCATTCCTCTTAGGCTTGAGACAGGCAGACCTCCAATATCCTTTCTCACCGCAGTTGAAGCACTTCCCCTTTGGATCCTTCTTGATACCCCCAGCATCCCTCATCTTGCTCTTGCCCTTGGCAACAGTTGAGTTCGACTGCTTTTGGCCTTTGACCTTCTTCTTCTTCTTGCCCTCCCTTGGCCTAGAAGATGAAGACGGTCCATTAGCCACTAAAGCTTGAGCCTGGTGTCCCATCAGCGTCTCTGCCGAGACCAAAGCTTGTAACAAGTCAGCAAGGGAAAACTTCTGATTATTCATCTGATAGTTCAGCTGAAAATGTTCAAAACTTTTAGGCAGAGAGTGAAGCACCAAGTCTATCTGAGTCTCCAGATCGTAATCTGTACCCAGAACCTCAAGTTTGTTTAGATGAGCCATCATCTTGAGGACATGATCCCTTACGGGTGTACCCTCCACCATTTTCAACGAGAGCATATCTCGCAAGGTTATCTGTCGAGCCGTGCGGTTCTGATGTTGGAACATCTTCTTAAGATTCTCCATGATTTTCGCAGCAGTTGTAAATTCTTGGTTTTGGTGTTGCAACACATCTGACATAGATGCCAGAATAGTACACTTTGCCATGTCAATACAATGCTCCCAGTCATCATATTTTTTCTTTTTCGCCTTACTCGACTCGCCAGTTGGCTCATCAAGTTTTGGGGTATCAAGGACCCACTTATGATTTTGTGTGGTTAGGACAATCATCAGTTTACGTTTCCAATCAACATAATTCTCACCAGATAAATTATGATCTTTAAGTATAGCAAACAGTGGATTAAAAGGTTGCGACATGTTGAACTGAAATAAATAATAATTTGTATAAGTACAAATTTATCACATAATTCGATCACATTATTCATATCAAAATCTCAAAACAATATGAATATGCATCAGCCGACATCTCAAAACAGTTTAAATAGGTCACGTTGGGTGATCTATCTATTTAAACACATTCAAGCAGGTTACAAACAAGAACTGTTACAAACCTTTAATTCAAAATTAATAGTCGGCTCCCACTTGACCAATATAAAATTGATAGGGACTTCGGAGAAGTATATGCATATCAATTTTATACCTAAGTAATAACCATGATTAAATACAGAATTATTACTTCGCTTTGAACGAGCCTCGTTGGGAGGGTCATCGTCGCCACTAATAATAATTCACAATCATCCTTTTTGGGAATTTATTCATGTGAAAACCATCTTTTGACCGTTCCATTGGGGAAATTTTTCCAAAAGAATTCACAAATAAATAAATCATGGAGGTCAATATTGACGTAATTTTATTATCCGGAATAAAATTTGTCAATTAAAACATACTTAGTAATTTTCGAAAGTGAGATTTTCTTTAGACAATTTTAAATCATGCAAACACATTTAACAAATAAAATAACACGAATTTAAAACAAGCATCAAGATAAAATAAATCAAGTTGGGCACATATATCCAACTGTCATGGTTAAAATTCCATATCTTGATCTTGAGAAATCGTCTTCTTCTTTTGCCTTCATCGTTCGTCTCGAAAGGCTCCCACTGAATCCGCAATAATTCTTTAACGAGTGTCCTCCGTCTTGGGTTAGGACCACATCCGGAAAACGGGTAGCTCACGACCTGGAACACGAGTTTGCGTGTGCCTATGCGCACGCCTCGGTCCGGCACGGCCATCTTGCAACATCGCCCACGGCCTTGCGCACTCGAAGCATCGCCCGGACGCGTCCGCGTCCGGGGTCCCACGCCCCACGCCCGCTCGCCTGCCACCTTTGCCAGCCATGCCTTGCGCGCACCATCTGTATGCCCCGCAGCCCCGCCCGCATAAGCCTTCGCCATGCCCCGTCCGCGATCGACCGGGTGGTGTGCGCGGTCGCTAGGCGTTCCGTCTAACCCGTGTGCTTCGCCTTGGCTTGCGTTTGTCCGGGCACTCGAACGTCCATTTTTAATTCTCCGTCTCTGTCCTCGTTCACGATCCGGTTACAATTTATTTACAAAATAAATAAACCTAGATCTAGACTAGTCTATTACATTGAACAAATCAAATAAATACTAATCTACTCGTGGATTTTCTCACAAGGAAAAATAAATCCGAACTAATCGAATTAAAAACCAATAATTTATTTGCATGTAAATAAGCACATTAAAATACAATGACAATTAGATACCTGCAAAACATATCTAACAGTTCTACTATCCAATTTCAAATTTTAATGAACAACAATTTAAATTACAATTTAAAAGATCAGAGCCCGAACCAGGGCTCTGATACCAGTTGTTGGGATAACATATGCCAGGATCTATCGGGATGACCTCATAAACACAAATTTAAATTAACAATTATTACTAGTATGAATTTACCTAAATGAATTCAAATAATAATTACGCCAACAACAACATGCAAATTAAAATCACGTAAAAGGTCCTAGCATGTGGAATTTCTAGGAGTTTACGTAAACGTACCCGTTGGAGAGACAGTCTGAGATGGACAAGATCAAGTATCTGGCTACCAACCAAAAGTCCTTCTCAAGTATTCACAAGTCCTCGCTCAATAACTCGGTGGGAGGTTCTCCAATGAACTATTTATAAAACAAAGGAAAAAATAAAATTGTTGCACCACCTTTGTGGATTTCTAATATTTCCAGCACATGGAATTGCACTGGGGATGAAGAATTCATCCCCTATTTATAAGAAAGGGGTGGTCGCAAATTTGGAGTGCAATTAGGGTTAGGAAAGATCTTTTCTTGATCTTCAAGAAATCTTGAATATATCCCATTTATTCTTCTTTCCATGTGTATTTTTCCACAAAAATCTCACACCCTTATTTACTCCTATTTTTCGAAAATTTCATGAAGATTTGCAAGATTGGATATTTCTTGAATTTATGAGATATTCTTGTATTCCAAGAATACATATCTTTCTCCATAAAATCTTTCCAAGAAAATCTTTCTTCCCTTTCTTATCAATATTTTGAAAATTTCTCATTAAGGAAACCAAGTGGGAGATTTCTTTAATTTATGAGATAATCTTGTATTCCAAGAATACTTATATCCTTTTCATAAAATCTTTTCAAGAAAATTTCTTCTCCCTCTTTTCTTTAATATTTTCGAAAAAAATAAAATATTAGGCAACAAACATTTATTTTATTTTAAGCACCTTTTATTTATTGGACTGTAAATGGGCTACTTGAGGGGCCTTTAGGAGAATTAAGATGGACCTTCCAATGGACTTCTGAATTCCAATATTGAGCCACAATATAATTCAGCCCATTAATATTAATTAATACCACTATATAATTAATATTGCACTATCCAATCTTAACCCATATTACGGTAATATGGCTCCCAATCATTGTTTCCCGTGTTTAAGATTATTTAGTTCACTAATTAATTAAGCCACTGAAAAGTTTTATATTAATAAATATCTTTATCCTTGGAGTAGGGACAGCTCAACTTTATTATCCATACCGGAAAATTAATTCCACTTGCAAGATTTGGTATTATAAAGGTTCCGAGCCCACTAAGGGGACCAATCACGCAAGACTTTGCAAGTACACGATTCTCTGTATTAATCTTAGCAACCATCGTACAATTAATATTATTGCCTAAGATATAGGGTATCGAAGTCTCAATGATTCTCTTCCCATTTATAAGTCAAAGCAATAATTACTAATCGCACACGGTCCTTATTAAGTGACAGAGATTAAGAAATCAACAACCACTGAGGTATAACTCTTCATCCCATAAGTCAGTGTGAATGAGTTTATCCTCTCTGCAGGCCCGCTTCAACACATCGAATGCACTAGTGTAATCTCTTGGTCAAGACAAGCCAATCTGAGACTTACACATCAACTTCTACCTATAGACTGTTCGGGTTTATCTAGGTTGTGAAACACGCACTAGTTTACAAGGGACTGTTAACGTGATCTTCTGTGATCTGGTATCACCACGTTAACTACAATGTAACATGTGTTATTATATGAACGGTTTGCAATAAATATATATAACATTCAATCATATTTAAAGCAACAGTGATAAATAATTTATTTTAGTAAATAAGTGTTTAATACATAGGTTATACAAAGTAAAAGCATACTTTCACGTATAACCCCAACAGTGTGGCCCCTGGTCGCCATCTCCCGTCTGCCGATCTCTAGAAAATCTGCCTTGATTTCTTGTTTTAGATAGAGGGAGTTGAGGTGGTCAAGCCCCCATCTGATGATGAGAGCACGGTCATGGGCGAGCACGGGTTTGATATGGCGGTTGGAGGTGAGCACGATGGCTCTCGGGTGCTCAGTAGACTACTACCCCCAACCCTTGATAGTTACCAAGATTTCCAGTCTTGCTTTAGACTGGTGATTGAACCTTTTCGTTCACCCACAGTGGTCTTTTTATGTTCGGCTTGACGAAACTTCTTGATGCTAAACTCTTTGACACTTGGCTTAGATGTCTTCTTCGTAACCTGGTCGAACTTAATTTTTCTAGTGTTCGTGTTTTGCTTGCACTTTTTGTGATCGTCTTATTATGTTGCGACCCTGTAGGTTGTCTTATTTAGCAACCTTTGGTCGTCGTGATCGTCTTATTTTGTTGCGATCACTATTTGTTTTTGGATCGTCTTATTTTGGTGCGACCATGTTGCACTACTTGTCTGTCTTATCTTTTTACAGACTTGGTGAGCGTCTTATCTTTTATCAAGCAAAACACAAACTCGGCTTGTTCGACCACGTGTTCGGTTGTCTTATTTCGGTGCGACCACTCTTAAACTTACACTACCATAAGTAAAAAACATCACACAGGATGTTCTAACTATTACATTTGTTTACAACTGGAAAAAAATAAAAAACCTAGCTATTACAAGTTTTAACTTTTACAAGGGGAAAACTGAAGGACGGCGAACATACAACCCTCCGAGGTCGAACCCAATTTACACAGTTTATGGCGAGCAACAACGAGCTAGTCCACCTGCAGGTGTGTGCTCGCCGCTCAATCCCCCAAGGTGGAGATGATTGATTATCCATCATAGGCAGATTCTTTTCTAACCGCCCTTATGTTCGTCCGGAGTTGTTCGTTTTGCGGGGGGCTCAATGAATTCTTTCAATCTGTTCTCCTCGTATAATTCCCATAACATGCTGAGCAAATCGCGACACTCATTGGTGTTGTGCCCGATGTATTTGTGGTACAAACAAAACTTTGAGGCATTGAGCTGGTCACGATCCTTGGTTATTCGTCGGAGCTTCAGCAACATGCCCTGGTCTATGATTTGACTGTACACCATCTTAGGTGAGACGGCGAGCACACCTTGGAGTGCGTGTGCATTGGCTTCTTCGTTGAAAGGCTTGAAGGAGACCGGGGCCTTGTACTCCCCTTCATTGGTTAGTTTTTTGTTGGCGGCCATCTTCCTGGTCGCCCCTTCCTGCCCAGCCCGAGATTGGGCGAGCACCTCCTGCATGTTGATTATTTTTGCCGCCCGCTCGCGGAACTCGGCATACGTGTTTGGCCAATCTTAGTGCATGGCCTTCCATATGTCTGTATTAAAGGGTGAGGCCCCCAACCACCATGAGGATCTTGGCATCTCTTCCACGGGGGCCCCGTCATACAGACACTTATCGAACCTCTCCATGTATGCTCGGTCCGACTCATCCTTCATCTGCGAAAAGTGTGCTAGCCACTGCTTTGGGCCTGGCGAGCACACATTGATGAGAAGTGAGACAAGAATTTTTGCCCCAGCTGTGTGAAGGACGCGATTGATGCGGCAGGCAGGGTCGAGAACCACCTGTGTGCCCGGTCGCCCAACGTCATGGGAAAGACCAGCATTGAGTTGCATCGGTGACACCCATGGTGATCATAAAATTCGAATATTTGCTCAGATGGACATGTGGGTCGGATTCTGCATCGAACATAGGAATGGGTGGATGTTTTTTCACCACCATTTCCTATATTTCGGCAAACATGATCGCCAGGTCGACCTGCAGGCTCTCGATCGCCTTTTGCATCTCTGCAAATTTCACAAAATTGGTGAGCGTCTTATCTTTTGTCAAGCAAAACACAAACTCGGCTTGTTCGACCACGTGTTCGGTCGTCTTATTTCGGTGCGACCACTCTTAAACTTACACTACCATAAGTAAAAAACATCACATAGGATGTTCTAACTATTACATTTGTTTACAACTGGAAAACAATAAAAAACCTAGATATTACAAGTTTTAACTTTTACAAGGGGAAAATTGAAGGACGGCGAACATACAACCCTCCGATGTTGAACCCAATTTACACAGTTTATGGCGAGCAACAATGACCTAGTCCACCTGCAGGTGTGTGCTCGCCCCTCAATCCCCCAAGGTGGAGATGATTGATTATCCATCATAGGCTGATTCTTTTCTGATCGCCCTTATGTTCATCCGGAGTTGTTCGTTTCGTCGGGGGCTCAATGAATTCTCTCAACCTGTTCTCCTCGTATAATTCCCATAACTGGCTGAGCAAATCGCAGCACTCATTGGTGTTGTGCTCGATGTATTTGTGGTACAAATAGAACTTTGAGGCATTGAGCTGGTCATGATACTTGGTTATTCGTCGGGGCTTCAGCAACATGCCCCGGTCTTTTATTTGACTGTACACCATCTCAGGTGAGACGGCGAGCACACCTTGGAGTGCTTGTGCATCGGCTTCTTCGTCGAAAGGCTTGAAGGAGCCCGGGGCTTTGTACCCCCCCTTCATTGGTTAGTTTTTTGTTGGCGACCACTTTCCTGGTCGCCCCTTCCTGTCCAGCCCGAGATTTGGCGAGCACCTCCTGATGGTGATTATTTTTGTCGCCCGCTCGCGGAACTCGATATACGTGTTCGACCAATCTTAGTGCATGGTCTTCCATATGTCTGTATTAAGGGTGAGGTCCCCAACCACCATGTGGATCTTGGCATCCTCTTCCACGGGGGCCCCGTCATACAGACACTTATCGAACCTGTCCACGTATGCTCGGTCCGATTCGTCCTTCATCTGCAAAAAGTGTGTTAGCCGCTGCTTTGGGGCCTGGCGAGCACACATTGATGAGAAGTGAGATAAGAATTTTTGCCCCAGCTATGTGATGGACGCGATTGATGCGGCAGGCAGGGTCGAGAACAACCTGTGTGCCTGGTCGTCCAACGTCATGGGGAAAGACCTGCACTGAGTTGCATCGGTGACACCCATGGTGATCATAAAATTTGAATATTTGCTCAGATGGACATGTGGGTCGGATTCTGCGTCGAACATAGGGATGGGTGGACGCTTTTTCACCACCTCTTCCTGTATTTCAGCGGGCATGATCGCCAGGGATAATGGCGAGCAAAGCATAGTTCTTACTCGTGGCAACCCTTTAGTAGCGGCCAGGTCGGCCTGCAGGCTCTCGATCGCCTTTTGCATCTCTGCAAACTTCACGGAGTCGACGAACCCATGAGGACTCTGACGGTCATGCTCATGGTGGGGCAGTCCCCCCTTCTGTGTTTGCCCACGCTCACCTAGGCGATGGTGGATGGACAATTTCATCTCCACTGATTTCTCAGGCTCCGAGTTGCGCTGGTGTTCCTGGCGAGCACGCGAGGCCGATTGAGCATGCTTGCTCACCCGGGGCGCGTGCTGGCGAGCCTGTTTGGGCTGATCACCCAACCTATCCTTTGCTGGCATTTTGAGACGAACAAACGCCGACTTTTGGGACTCCTGTGGCTGGTTCCTGTTTGAAACCTCGTTATTGTCCTGTTCGGCCCGATCTCTTTCTGGTCGCTCTTTTTGAGCTCGCAACAGATAGGTGAGGACCCTTGTTGTGGTCGCAGAGTCGCCTGTTATATCCTCCAGATTTATGTTCTCCAGGGGTTTGTTTTCCCGAGGTTTGTTTTCCCGAGGTTGATGTTGAGCCTCGTCTTGGACGTGAATTCGACTTTGCCCGGATATCTGAGTTTGAGTGTTTCTTGACTGAGGCATTATATTACTTTTTTCTGCTTGATATTTTTTAGTAAGTGTTTAGATTGGTTTGTGCACCCTTCTTCTAGCGTCAATTGTTGTAAGTCGTGTTGCGTGGAAAATATGATGTGGCAATGTGTGTGACGATTTAACAAACAAAATGATGATGTGTTAAACACTGTGTGTGTGTGACGAGCATAGCAATATGTAAGATGACAATAAGGATTTGGTGACCCAGTTCGTCAATGTTGACTACGTCTGGGGGTGTACCAAGCCAGGATTATATTATTTATGGTTTGGGAGCGCGTCGAGCACAATGTGTTTGTGACGAGCACAGTTGATGTGTGGAATGGTGAGCAGGTACAAGACCTATCTTAGGAAAATTTCTGAACCCCTATTTCTGACCTTTTATGGTCTATTTATAGAGTTCTGGCAAGCATGAGCTGCCTTGGTTGTTGTAGCACTGATTATTCTGCTCTCCCCCATGCCCCAAGGATAGCAAATTTAGAGACAAGCATACCCAGATGACATCAACAAGAGAAGGTTGCTCGAAGATGGAGGGCACCCTAGTCGCAAAAAAAGGGAAGTTGCATAGCGACCTAAACAAAGCATTATAAGTCGCAACGCGGCCTGCGTGTCTACCATCCAGGTCGGAGCCCTACCTGCAGCAAATAATGGTCAATCGAGCCCACCTAAGAAAAGCATCCGGCAAGCCTCTCGATCCGCCCGATAGTTTCACCCCACAACTGGCGCACATTAAAGAGGCAATCTCAAGCCAATCAAAGGAAAAGGGTGACTTCCGAGATTGAAGCCATCTATGGAGCATATTCCCTTATGTAATCTCCCGTCCATGAGGCGGGATTAACAATATAAATAGACCAATAAGGTCACATTGGAAAAGGTTGGACATCTTAGACTCTAGGCACTAATAATATACAAATCTCCTTAGCTTGGTTGCCCACGGACGTAGTCTGATTCTAAGGACGAACCGGGTCATCAAATCGAGTGTTTTCCTTTTCACTTTGATTGATAATCATCTTATTTTTACTATAATTATTGTTAAACTGACTCAATTATTGCCAGTCACAACAATTGGCGCCCATCGTGGGGAATTTCTCTAAGAATTAATCTGATTCTTGTGAAAACCCATCAATCCACAACTAATCACACAACGACGATCAATCATGGAAATGTTGTGATCCTGAATGAGACTGGTGCTCGAGATGGTGTTGAGGCATCTCAAAGCTCCTGCCACACTCACCGGGCAGCCCCGACGGACTCACCTGATTGGTGGAATATGGTCCAAACACCTGAGGACGCCAAGGCAGTTATGGCGGTCCTCAACAAGAAACGTCCTTTCTTCGATGGCGAAGGAGATTTACCCATGGCCAAGAAGATCATGCACGATGCTGGAACCTCCAAAGGCAAGGGCCCCATGACCAAAAAGGGATGGTCCACAGGTCAATTGGCTTACAATGCGGCCAAGCATGCGATCATTCGAACTAATCAGGCCCTGGAAAGACCAGCGTTGTCGAACAATGTGTTCACCCGCCTAGGAAGCCAGGGTGCCCGGAAAGCTCCGCCAAGGGGCAAAGACGAAGCCCATTCGCAGCCACGCAGCGCGGAACAGGTGGAACAAGACCTAATCATGGCCTTAAACATGCATCATGGAGGTATTCCGGGTGACTCGACAATCAACCAGAGCCAGGGGCACGGCATCAACGCGACCAACAACCCGCGCGATACGCAGGTCGCTGTGCTGGCAAGAACTGTCCAACAACTGATGGAAAGGGTGGGGGAGCAGAATGGTTCTACGGGAGTAGATGATGGTCTCACCATCCCAGACTCTCCATTGGGAACGGTGGTTACTCTGGCCCCCACCCATAGAAAAATCAGCACAGCGGCTCTAGATCGCTACAACAGGAGCACGGATTCCAAGGTCCATGTGGTTAAATACAATTCATATATAGCCTCGATGGGGGCGTCGGACGCGACGAAGTGTAGGTTATTTTCCCTGACACTGAGCGACCAAGCTCATATGTGGTACACTTCCTTACCAGCCTTCTCGGTGGACACTTTTGAACAATTGGCTCGATTGTTCCTAAGTCACTACACTCCTTTGGCGCCCCGACCCGTGACCAGACAGCGGCTCATGAATACCCGACAAGGGGAAACCGAGTCAGATCGATCCTATGTCGAAAGGATCGACCGGCTTATCATCGAGGGCGACCCCATAGGGGATGAGGCTAAACTGCTGGGGGCCGTCTCCGATCTCAGAAAGGGGACCAAGCTTTGGCGATGTATGACTGCAGATTACCCTACCAGCTACGCCGACTTTCGAAAGCGCGCTAGCGATCTCATCCACACCATGGAATTATTAAAGTCCCGACTCTCGGAAACGAAGGAGATCGCGGAACCAAAGAAGGGTTCCAAGAAAACCGGGGGTCAATACATGGCACCTGACAACTTCAAGTCATTTGAAGAGTCCATCCTGGTAAAGCTGATGGAGGCTTTAGGCATGACGCCTGGTCATGTCTATGCTTAGATACAGGGACGAGATATGCTGCACGCACCTCGCCCCATCAAAGATAAGAGCAAGCAGAACCCCAACAAGTTTTGCCACTATCACGCTTAAAAGGGGCACTACACCAGTGAGTGTAGGGATCTTTTGAAACAGCTATGGAAACTCTATGAAGACGGTCGTCTGGATGAGTTCGTCAAGAATCCTTGGGCAAATAACCATGATCGACGAGGTCGACAACAAGATCATCAGCCCAGGCAGGGAGACCAGGCTCAAATGGAGCCCTCACATGGGACTGCACATAGCGAGCCGCCTGTACCACCTATGCCGGAGGGTGCAGGAGGTTGAGTCATTCATACCATCTCGCCACTCGCCACAATAGGGGGCCTCTCCCCGGCCTCCTCATCAAAACGAAGAATGAATGTGGAGGCCAGGGCAATGGAGAACGCCCATAAAATGGTCTTGCCTATCCTAGTCGTGACTGAGGAAACTCGCAAGATCGAGTTCTGGGAGGTCAACAAAGTCGGGATTGTTTATCCTAACATTGAACCGCTTATCATCAAGGCTAACATTATGGGGACAACTGTTTGCCGGCTGCTGGTCGATGGTGGGGCTTTCTGCAACATTCTTTTCAAAAAGACCTTGGACCAACTTGGTGACTACTAGGTATACATCACCCCGTGCGACCACACAGTGAAGGGTTTTGGGAACGCAACTGTCAAGACTCTGGGGATGATCCGCTTATCTGTGGAGCTTGTGTCCACCATAGATGAGAAGGTTAGGAACACTAGGCTCCTAGATTTCCTTGTAATCGACCTCCCGAGCACCTATAATAGTTTTCTCGGGAGGCCTTTGAGCATGAGTTTGAGGCTGCGTCCTCCACATATTACTTTTGTGTAAAATTTCCCACCAAGAGTGGGATTGTTGGCACTGTTAAAGGTGACCAAGTGGATGCTAGAGGATGCTTACTTTACCCTGTGTCTTATTTCAATTCGTTACATGCACCTGGCCATCAAGTAATGATGTTAAACAACGAAAAATGCAACACCAAATCAACTGATGAAAAGACAAATAAGAGGAAGCACGAGGACCTCGACCCCAGAATAGGTCCTGAACCCGAAGATTTTATGCTCAAAGCTGAGATAGATGACCCAAGAACTTGAGGACCTAGGGCGGTACCCGGGGAAGAGCTCGAAAAAGTCCGAGTGGATCCAACTCGGCCTGAATTGGAGGTCATCATTGGGTCCAAGATCCCCAGTGACCTAAAGATAGAAGTGATCGACTTCCTGAAGAAAAACTTGGATGTTTTTGCTTGGTCGCCCAAAGACATGGTCGGAATCAATCCTCAGGTCGCGTGTCATTACCTACATATCGATCCAACGAAAAGGCCGGTAGCTCAGAAAAGGAGGAAATTTGGCCCAGAAAAATATGCTGCCCTCGCAGAGTAGGTGAAAAAGCTGTTAGATAATGATTTAATCATGCAAGCCGACCAACCGAGATGGGTAGCCAACGCGGTACTCGTAAAGAAATCTAATGGGAGTTGGCGGCTTTGCATCGACTTCACCAATCTCAATGAGGCATGCCCAAAAGACTTCTTCCAAATGCCACATATCGACCATTTAATTGACAATGCGGTGGGACATGAAATGATGTCTTTCATGGATGCGTTCGCCAGATACCATCAAATAGCCATGCACGAGCCATACCGACAGCACACATCTTTCCTAACCGAAAAGAACATGTATTGCTGAAAAAGAATGCCCTTTGGCTTGAAAAATGCCGGAGCCACGTATCAGAGACTAATCAACCACATGTTCGCCGAGCAGATAGGCAAGTCGGTGGAGGTATACGTAGACGACATCATCGTCAAAAGTCTACAAAAGGAGGATCATCTGATGCACCTCACATAAACCTTCGAGGTCCTTAGAAGGTACAACATGAGGCTCAATCCGAAGAAATGTAACTTCGGGGTCGAGTCGGGCAAATTCTTGGGCCATCTAGTTAGCAAGCGGGGGATTGAGGCGAATCCAACCAAAATACAAACTATTCTGGACATGGGGGCACCAAGAACAGTGAAGGAGGTGCAAAAGTTAACCGGATGCTTAGCCGCTTTGAACAGGTTTATCTCTAGAATGGGGGATAAATGCAAACCCATGTTCGCCACGATCTGGAGGAAGTCAAAGTTCGAGTGGACGATGGAGAGCCAAGAAGCACTTGACAAGATCAAGGCCTACTTGGCCAATGTCGGAATACTAGCCAAGCCAATCCCCGGAGAGAAACTTTTTATGTATTTAACGGCATCAGAAACAGCTCTGAGCGAGGTACTCGTACGAGTAGAAGGTAAAGCTCACCTTCCCATTTACTTTGTAAGCCAGGATCTGAGCGAGACCGAGCAACGGTACCCAACATGGAAAAGTTAGCCTACGCTCTAGTCATGAGCATGTGAAAGTTAAGGCCATATTTCTTCGATCATCAGGTCAAAGTCCTCACCTCTTTACCCCTCCGCAACATTCTCCATCGACCTGATACATCAGTTCGGTGCCTCAAATGGGCTATTGAAGTCGGGCAATATGAGGTAACGTACGCGCCATGACCTGCAATTAAATCTCAAGCATTAGCTGATTTCCTTGTCGAGCTAACTTTCCCACAGGGGGGTAGCGGCACAACCAACCCGCCTTGGGAGTTATACGTGGATGGGTCCGTGATGGCTAATAAATCAGGGGCAGGCGTGGTACTGATTAGCCCGGATGGCACATCTTTTCAGAATGCCATCACTTTCGAATTTCCGGCTACCAACAACGAAGCAGAGTATGAGGCGCTCATTAGCGGCCTGGAAATGTCCATAGCCATGGGCATAAAAAAGCTTCAGGTATATACCGACTCTTAGCTTGTAGCATTCCAAGTATCGGGAGAGTACGAAGCCAGGGATGAAAGAATGTCGGCCTACCAGGAAGTCGTCAAAACATTATGCCTGAAGTTCGAACAAATTCACATCAAGTTGGTACAGAGAGACGCGAACTCGCGAGCCAATGCACTAGCACGGCTTGCGACCTCGGAGGGGCCATCATAGATGAAGGATGTCACCCTCACTAAGCTCTCCTACCTCTCCACTATGAGTACAGTGGTCGCTACCCTCGATGCCCCCCCTATGAGCAGGATGACCCCTATCATCGATTACTTGATGTCAGGGACATTACCAAAAGACAGAATTCAGGCAAAACAGCTACAACTTTGGGCAACCAGATATACTTTGATTAATGGTGAGCTATACAAGCGGGGCGTCAGCATACCCTTGCTCCGATGTGTTACGCAGGAACAAGGACAAATTATCCTACGTAATATACACGAAGGGGTGCGCGGAAACCATGCTGGGGGACAATCGCTCGCACACAAGGTGACTAGACAAGGATATTTTTGGCCTACCTTAAGAGCCGATGCGCTGATATTTGCAAGACGATGTCACAAGTGCCAAATCCATGCCCCTTCGTGTTGGGGTTATACTGAAAAGTATGCTTTTACTTTGTATAACCAAACTGAAGTTTCTTATTTATTTACTGAAATAAATTATTTAATCAATGTTGCATTAAATATGATTGAATGTTATATATGTTTATTGCAAACCCGTTCAATAAGACAGTACGTATTACGTTGCAGTTAATTTGGTGATACCCGATCACTGAAGATCAAATTAACATCCCTCGTAATTAAGTACAAATTCACAACCCAGATGGAAATGAACGAACCATCATGAACGGTTGAAGTGTAAGACCCAGATTGGTGATACCCGATCACTTATACGCATTTTTGCACTTCCAAGGGGGAAAATTTCACCAGCTCATTATCGGGAGGATGATGATGACAAAATCCGAAGGGAACTGTTCTGGGATGCTGACAAGGGACAAACATCTGGTTTCACCAAACAGATGTTAAAAAGAAAGTATAGATTGCTCTTTGACGTTCTGTCAAAGACAATTCTAGGAATCTCCTTCAGTCCGAACGGACTGACGTCTGTGAAGCTGCATTGCCTAGCTGCCATGGTTGACAGAGCGTCAAATATAAACTGGCATGGGGCACTCAAGGCTGTTCTGGTGCAAGAACACCAGAAATTTTGGGTGAATGAGCACAGGGAAGTATACCTGAAGAAGAGGATAGGGAACCTCAATAAAGTGGCAGTTATTCTGAGGGACAAGCTACCTCAGAAAGAATGGGACAGAGAAGGCATCAAGAGCTACAAGGCTCTCTTGAACGATTCTGCCAAGATTTTTGGTCCGTCTGATTCTGATCCTCAGATCACCATCAAGAGGAAAAGAAAAGGTGCTGAGGAAGAAGGGACTGAGCTACCTGCTGCCCCGAGCAAGAAAAAGAAGACCAAGGCTGGCACATCTGGTGTCAGCAGATCGAAGAAACACATGCGATCTCCAATGAACCTGTTCATAGAATCAGGAACAGAGGAGGAGGAAACTGATAGCAAGAAAAAGTCCTCCAAGAGCCGGACAGGCAGCAAGTCCACAGGCTCCCTAAAATAGGTTTCCATACCTGAGAAGCAGAAATCTCATGCTGAAAGCTCTCCTGATCAGCCACAGGAAGGAGATTTCGGGGTTGACCTGACACGATCTCCTTCTCCCCAATCTCGGGCTCCATCTCCTACTCTCATGCATACAAGAGATCCTGAACAGCTTGTACTTATGGAGGAAGAACAGATAGCAAAACCTGCTGCGGAACTGAAACTGCAGGAGGCTGAACAGGCGGTGACGGAGGTCATGCAACAGATGCCGGAAGCTGAACCTGAAAGACTCCCACCGCCAGCCAGGTTTATCTCCAGAGTGGACAAGACTGTTTCTGGCCACATGATCAGACTAAGGATAGCACGCGAACTGGAACAAACATATCCAGAACTGTCTGATCATCAATTCATATCGGATGAAGTTGTGGAAATCCTGGCCTGGAGAGATGTAAGGCTGAAAAACTTCACAGATCTGTTCATGATTGTAGAATAGTTGGGCGGGGGCTGATGAATTTGCTAATTTCGATTTCGATATGTGCAAGGCTGCAGACGGAGGAGGCAGTTGCCGATGAAGGTGATGTTGGTGTTTCGGCACTTGACCAACCACCGGAGGCGAAGGTGTCTGCGGAAACTGTTGGAACATCTCAAGGTCCAACAGGTCAGGCCATGCTGACAATTCCTGCGATGCACATCACATCTGATCAACTTAAAGAGATCAGAACATGCTTCAAGTATTTGTTGCAGCAAGAAGTTGATGATGTTCTCGCAAATTCCATCAGTTCAACAATTGTAGATCATCGCCAGGCATCTAAGAAAGTTATGGAGGAACAGAGACTGTATATGTCTTCCCAGGTCGCTGAGCTAAAAGAAAATTTTGCCAAGGAAATGAGGCTGATTACTGAAAATTTCTCTAAGACTGTGGAAGAGAATCTGGCAAAGATTTCAAACCTGGAGGTCTCTCTGTTAGTGGCGTTGGATAAACTGAAGCTGAATGAAGAAAAGCTTGATAAGCTGATTCTTACCTTTTCAACAGCCATAGAGTCTGCTAAAACTGAGCTGGTGAACAAAATCAGTGAACTATCTGTTCAAGCTCAAGGCCTATCTGCTGCAGATCTCAACAAAGCTCTAGCCGTCGGGCCGGATCCCCGACTTCCCATATCAATGCTCTTTTGATCAAACCAAAAAGGGAAAGGACAAAGTTGAGAAACCAATCGACCGATCGTAAACAACCAAGATCTTATTCGGACTATTGAGTCACATGATCGAGAGGCTTCAAAGTCTAGATGAGATGGCGCTTGAAGTCCGTGCCCGGGCGAAAGGGCCAAGATGAAGGGCAAAGGAACTGGAGCGTCGCATTCTGCACTTCTACCTCCTCAAGCGCTTTCTACTTAAGAATCACGAGGAGTGCATCCGCCGATGGTAGAAGCAGCATGCATTTAATCGGGTCGCTAGACTGACTAAATAAAAACTAGCTGAGGAGGCCCGAATGAATGAGGAAGAAAGAAGAAAAGAAAGGTTGGCTGAAGCTGAAGGGTTAAAAAGAAGGTATTCTGCAAGGCTGAGAAAGGGTCATATCGGCAAAGATTTTGTTGAGCCGTTGATCCCTGGCAAGGTAGAAGAAATTATCAGAAACGATAGCAGAAAAGAAGCCAGATTGAAGACCTGGCGTGGAATCAGGGCAGAATGGTTGATGGATGCCTTTGTGCTAGACATTGTGCCTTCAGAGGAGTCTCCAGATGAGGAATTCCTGAACTGGATGGAAAACAAACATCCTGACTTTCTGAAGGAGGTCCAGATAGATTCCGAGAGCATTAATGGTAAGATCAAACATCCTCCATATGATGTGTTGGACTATCAGAGAAAGGCAGATGGATCCTTCGACAGATTGGCCTTTGAAAGATTCTATTATAACCTGATTGGCAAAGCTGCCATCACTGATCCAAGCCAAGTTAACAGTGTCAAATGGAAGTTGTACCAAATTTTCAATGTGCCTCAGAACCTGAGGGAGATGCCAGAAGGGTACATTCCGAAGGATTGAAGATCAGAAGACATAGGGGTCAGTTTATGCCTTTGTTTTTCAAATGTACAATGTAATGCTTTATCTTAATGAAAAACAAGCTCCATTTCTGATCCTAAGACAATCTCTCACTGTCTTCTGATTATCTGTTCCTTACTGTTTTATACATATCAACTGATGGTTTGTTTCTCATATGTTTTGGTTTTATCAAAAAGGGGGAAATTGTTGGGAAATTTATTAAGTTTTGATAAAAGTTCCAAAACAGATGTTATAGGACCAGTCAGAAACTGTTAGCTGACTGATGTTTCATATTGAGAACTAGGTTTACCAGTTGTTAATTGATGTATAGAACAACTGATGTATGAATTAGATTAGACCACACATTGAGGGGGAACTCAATGTGTATAGCTCTTAGTCTTGAAGATCAGTTATGAAGATATACTATGAAGATCATAACAGAAGATCTAAAGATATCAAGACTGGAGACAGATAGAGTACATCAGATGAAGTCAGTAAGTTGAGCTAAGACAACTTACAACCAAAGACTTCAAATGGGGTAGATCAGTTCATCTGATCTGTTCAGTTCCAAGAAAGTGTTCTGGAAGTTCAGTATACTTTTAGAAAGGTCGATCAGACGACAAGCATAAAGCCTATCAAGACCAGATTCATGGTACTTGCTAGCCAATGAGAAATCGACACGACAGTACGAAACTGATAGGACTCTGGGTTGGAGGCTCAATGTTCAATGGCTAGAAAGGACAAAGTTGCATGCTTTTGGCCATACCGCCTCTGAGATGAATCATATCAACCCTGCAAACCTACCTAAAGACCGATATTCAAATTGCTCTCCAACGGCTAATTCTAATTCGGGCCTATAAATAAGGGATCAAACCTTCTGAGTAATGTCACGAAAATTATCTACAAGCAAAAGCTCTCAAGATTTTTGCACGAAGAACACAATCACAAGAGTTATTCTTAAGTGTTCATCCCTTAGTTCTTAGCAGAATACTTATCCTCTAGCTTTAGGCTAAACAGAAGATATGATAGTATTCCAGTTGGAACAAAACAAATCTTATACCAAAATTGTGTTAGGTTAAGTTTGTTATAGCAGGATTTCTATCTAGGGTTTCTAGATTAGATTTCTGGGATTGGTTGAGTGTGAACTCGTTAAATATTTGTCGGTTATACTCTGTTGGACTAACACATTAAACTCAGTCCAGTTAGTAAAGTTGGTGCCCCTGCTGACAGGGAAGAGTGGACGTAGGACAAGTTGTCTGAACCACTATAAATTTGTGTGCCTTTAATCTGCTTTACACATACTTGCACACTACTCTTGTTATCTGCATGCATATTCTGTACCAGGATTAGACTAACATCAAGCTACTGATCTGATCAGATTAACACTTTAGTTATTTGATTCAAACTAGATTGGTCAGAATCTT
Organism: Stenogyne calaminthoides; assembly: GCA_037126765.1. NCBI lineage: Eukaryota > Viridiplantae > Streptophyta > Magnoliopsida > Lamiales > Lamiaceae > Stenogyne > Stenogyne calaminthoides. The sequence continues at coordinate 23,472,010 of JBBCBC010000015.1, forward strand.
TAGTTGAGTAAAACTGGTTTTCACACGGGTTAACTAATCTTCCGCACCATCAGTTATACTGATAGACGCCAAACTGATCTGCCTGTCAGATCAGTAAGTCGGATATCAGTCCAAACTGATCCACTTCGCACTCTGATCAGATAAACGTGCAAATCACATCTGATCCACGAAAAGTTTTTGAAGTCTATTCACCCCTCCCCTCTAGACTTCAACCCTCACTGGAACCCGTTCAGGACCTACACTACCCATTCGTGGGTATTGGATACAGGATCCACTGATCATGTATGTTTCACATTGCAGGGTTTCAAGCAGACCCGGCGACTAAGTGAGAGTGAGATCCTCATCACGTTAGGCGATGCTACGAGAGTGGAAGCTGAAACAGTGGGAGAAGTGCATCTGTCCTTTGGCGACAAGACGTTAATTCTAAGAGATGTTCTTTATGTTCCTGTTTTTCGGAAAACCTTATTTCTATTTCTAAACTGTTTATCGATGGATATTTTGTTCGTTTTAATAAAGATGTTACTGTTTTTCGTAATGATGTGATTATCTGTCGTGGAACTTTGAGGAACAATCTCTATATTATTAACTGTGCACATCACTCACAAAATACATCCTATAACACATCTACTATTTCTTGTAAATAAAAGCGCTCGACTGACGTGAAAGAGACACTTCTTTGGCACCTAAGATTAGGTCATATTAACCCGAAAAGGATTCAAAGGTTGGTGAAATATGGTTCTTTGGGGTCTCTCCAAATTGAGCCATTTCCGACTTGCGAATCGTGCTTGGAAGGTAAAATGACCAAGAGGGCATTTGGAGCCAAGGGGCTTAGAGCTAAAGAAGTGTTAGAAATTGTTCACACCGATGTGTGTGGTCCAATGCAAATCAAAGTTAGAGTTGGCTACGAGTATTTCGTTACTTTTATCGATGATTACTCACGCTACGGATACATTTTCCTAATGAAGCATAAATCTGAGACCTTTGATAAATTCAAAGAATTTAAGGCTCAAGCAGAGAATCATAAGGGAAAAAGTATCAAGTTTTTACGATCTGATCGTGGAGGCGAATACCTCAGCGATGAATTTTTGAGCTACCTATCGGAAGTGGGGATTGCATCCCAGTTGACTGCACCCGGTACCCCTCAACAAAATGGGGTTGCAGAACCAAGGAATAGAACGCTTTTAGAAATGGTAAGGTCAATGATGAGTTATGCGGATTTACCAAAATCGTTCTGGGGTTACGCATTAGAAACAACGGCTTATATTCTGAACCTAGTGCCATCCAAATCGGTACCTAAAACCCCGAGAGAATTGTGGACGGGGCGCAAGCCTAGTTTCGGACACATCAGGATCTGAGGGTGTCCGGCATACGTGCTAGACAAGGAAGCCGGTAAATTGGATGCACGTTCGGAATTAAGGATGTTCATAGGGTACCCCGAAGGAACTAAAGGATGCATGTTCTATGGTCCCGAAGATCAAAAGGTGGTAATCAGTACTCACTTTAGATTTTTGGAAGAAGACTATATGAACAGTCGAAATCTAGAAGTGTAATTACCTTAGAAGAACTTAGGGGGCCGACTCTATTGCCAACTGTCAAAAATGACATACCAAATGTCACGCCTACACAACCGGAACCTCGTCGTAGTGGAGGGGTTATCAGACAGCCCGAGAGAATCTTGGAGATCGAAGAGTCTTCGGTAAAACCCATCGGATGCAAGTGGGTATACAAGAGAAAAAGGGGACCGGACGGAAGGGTTGAAACCTTTAAATCAAGACTTGTGGCGAAAGGGTACACTCAGAAAGAAGGGATCGATTATGAGGAAACCTTTTCGCCCGTAGCCATGCTCAAGTCCATCCGCATTCTCTTGTCGATTGCTGAGCATCTAGACTTTGAGATCTGGCAAATGGACGTCAAGACAGCTATCCTTAATGGAAATCTTGACGAAGTAATCTATATGAAACAACCCGAAGGCTTCATTTAAAAAGGCCAAGAGCATCTGGTTTGCAAGCTCAGGAAGTCCATTTATGGACTGAAGCAAACATCCCGAGCTTGGAATCAGTGTTTTGATCAAGTTATAAAATCCTACGGATTCGATCAAAATGAATTAGAAAGTTGTGTCTATAAAAAGTGCGACGGAACTGCATTGGTATTTTTGGTACTATACGTGGACGACATTCTGCTCATCGGAAACAATGTAAAGGTGTTATCAGACGTAAGGGCATGGCTGTCAAAACAGTTCGATATGAAGGACTTAGGGGAAGCCGGTCACATCCTAGGGATCAAGATCACTCGAGATCGCAGGGAAAGAATGATCGGGCTTTCGCAAGCCTCATACATAGAAACTATTTTGAAGCGCTTCAGCATGCAGGATTCTAAGAAAGGCTTTGTGCCCTACAGACACGGAATCCATCTATCCAAAGAGATGTGTCCCAAGACACAGAAAGAGATAGATGACATGAAGGGCATCCCTTATGCTTCGACTGTGGGAAGCCTCATGTATGCAATGCTGTGTACGAGACCGGATATCTGCTTTGTTGTAGGCATGGTGGCAAGATATCAAAGTAACCCTGGGAAAGAGCATTGGACTGCAGTAAAGAACATTCTGAAGTACCAGAAAAGGACACGGGACAGAATGTTGGTTTACAAGTAAGACAGTCTGATCCCCATTGGTTACACGGACTCGGATTTCCAATCAGACATTGACTCCAGAAAGTCTACCTCGGGTAGTGTGTTCTGCATGGGGGGAGAAGCCATGACATGGAGAAGCGTAAAGCAGAAATGCATCGTTGATTCTACCATGGAAGCCGAGTACGTCGCTCCTTGTGAAGCAGCGAAGGAAGCGGTTTGGCTCAAGAACTTCCTGGTGGACTTGGACGTGGTCCCGAATTTGCCCGGCAAAATCACGGTCTACTGTGATAACGCCGGAGCAGTTGAAAATTCAAGGGAACCGAGAGCCCACAAAGCCAGCAAACACATTGAAAGAAAATACCATCTCATACGAGAAATCGTTAAGAGAGGAGACATTGAGGTGGCTAAGATTGCATCGGAAGACAACCTATCAGATCCATTCACAAAGGGTCTGCCTCAGAGTACATTCGAGAGACATGTGGAAGGAATGGGTGTCAAGGACGTTGCCAATCTGCTTTGAGTATAAGTGGGAGAAATATTATTAGGTTCGTGTAGGGTGACATTAGATGTCACATAGAACATGAGACATGATGTAGTATACTTAAAAGCAGACTTTGAGTATAAGTGGGAGATTGTTGGGGTTATACTGAAAAATATGCTTTTACTTTGTATAACCAAACTGAAGTTTCTTATTTATTTACTAAAATAAATTATTTAATCACTGTTGCATTAAATATGATTGAATGTTATATATGTTTATTGCAAACCCGTTCAATAAGACAGTACGTATTACGTTGTAGTTAATTTGGTGATACCCGATCACTGAAGATCAAATTAACAGTCCTCGTAATTAAGTACAAATTCACAACCCAGATGGAAATGAATGAACCATCATGAACGGTTGAAGTGTAAGACCCAGATTGGCCTGTCTTGACCAAGGGATCACACTAACGCATTTAGGTGCGCTTAATGAGGACCTACAGGAGGACAAATTCTTCGGTACTGAATATACAAGAAAGACCTCAGTGGTGCGTTGTTTCTTAATCTTCGTCCCTTAAATAGGATCGTGTGAAATTAATAACTATTGCTTTGACTTATGATGGGAAGAGAGTCAATGCGATTTGATACCTTATATCTTGGGAAATATTATTAATTACATGACGATTGCTGACATTTAATACGGATAATCGCGTGCAAGTACGTCTTGCTTGATTTGTCCCCTTGGTGGGCTCATATCCTTTATCATGCCAAATCTTGCAAGTGAAAATTTATTTCCGGCATGGATAATAATGTTGAGATGTCTTTACTCCAAGGACAAAGATATTAATTAATATAAAGCTTGTTCAGTGGCATAATTAATTAATGGACTAAGATAATCTTAAACGCGGGAAATAATGATCGGGAACCATGTTACATGTGAAATCGTAATATGGATTAAGATGGATAGTTCAATATTAATTTTATAGTGGAGTAAATTAATATTAATGGACTTGAATAATATTTAGCCCAAAATATTATAGCTTCATAGTCCATTGGAGGTCCAATCTTAACTCTCCTAAAGGCCCCCCAAATATCCCAAAATAAAGTCCAATTAATGAGAGAGAGAAGAAAATATTTTGCTATATTTCCATGCTTATATTTTCGAAAAATATGTGGATAAGAGGAAGGAAAGATTGTCTTGATTTTCTTGTAGATATTTTATGGAAAGAGATAATTATTGTAGGAATACATAATTATCCCATAAATTCAAGAAGTCAAATCTTGACTCCTTTAATCTTGTTATTTTCGAAAATAATAGGATAAAAAAGGGAAAGAGATTTTTATGGAAAATTTAATTAAGGAGAAAAGAATATAGGAGATATATTCAAGATTTCTTGGAGACCAAGAAAAGATTTTCTTCCTTAATTTTCTTGACCTAATTTTCGCCCCCCTCACTCCTATTTATAGGGGATGAGCTCTTCATTCCCAAGTGCAATTACATGTGTTGGAAATATTAGAAAACCACAAAGGTGGTAGCAAAATATTTAATTTTTCTCCCATTAAATTCGTTCGTTGAAATCTTCCCACCGGATAGCGTTCATGGACTTTGGGGATATATTTGGGAAGGCTCTTGGGTTGATTCACCCGTTTGATTCTTCAAGAGGTTAGTAATTCTGTAACTCCTAGTTCCGCATGTTTAGGATTTACGTGAATTAAGTGTACGCATGTTGTTTATTATTATGTTGAATTGATTTAGGATTAATTCATGTTAGTAAGTAACTGTTTAATTTAAATATGTATTTAAATAATCACCTCGAATAGATCCGGGCACCCCGATTTTCCCAACACTTCGATCAAAGTCGCCCCTGAGGAACTTTCCAGCATTCTCAGTCCCTGGCCATTTGCGAAGTGGGGGATAGATATCATCGGGCCGCTTCCTACAGCCCCGGGCTCAATCAAGTACGCTTTAGTTGCAGTAGACTACTTCACAAAATGGGCTGAGGCTGAAGCTTTGGCAACCATAGATCAAGAGCATGTCATTAAGTTCATTTGGCGGAACATCATTTGCAGATTCGACATACCCCAAGCAATCATATCAGATAATGGGAAACAATTTGATGGCTTCAAGATCGAAAGTTTTTTCAGGAAATGGAAAATCACTAAGCTCTTCTCGACCCAATATCATCCCCAATCTAATGGACATGTAGAAGCAGTGAACAAAATTATCAAACATACTTTAAAAGCCAAGATCGAAGATAAGAAGGGAAAGTGGGCAAGCGAACTGCCAGATGTACTGTGGTCATACAGAACAACGTGCCGAAACTCAATAGGAGTGACCCCATACTCGATGGCTTTCGGCACAGAGGCGGTGATTCCCTCAGAAGTTGAGTTTCAGACACTACGTACCTCTCAGGTCGCAATCGATCACAATGAGGAGGTCTTAACCAGGAATTTGGATCTACTCGAAGAGAAAAGATTAGAGGCCAACGTAAGAAACGCTAGATATAAGCAGCAATCGGAAAAATATTACAATTCGAAAGTTCGGATTCGACAATTCAAGATCGGCGACCTGGTCCTGAAGAAGACAATGGGAGTAGCCAAAGGAGTCTTTGGTCCGAACTGGGAAGGACCATACAAGGTCACACGAGTATTAGCCAATGGGGCATACGAACTCGAGAACCCGGACGGTTCCCCAGCTCAATACCCGTGGAATGCTTCCCACTTGAAGAAATAATATCAATAAGTTGAAGTCGCCTCTTTGTAATAATTTTTGGCCTATATAATAATAATGTTTTCATTTTCATGCTGTATTAAACTAAGGGAAGTTGCATATGAACAATATCGGCTTCCCTAAGAACGACTTTCGACACACTTGCGGCGAGGTCGCCACCTTAAATGGTGCGACCCTCCCCTAACTTTATAAGATGACTAAGCATAGTTCACAACCACTTCGCAATGACAATAAGACGATAAGAACAGATGCAAAAAGAAAGTCGCATAAGAAAATCAAGTCGGCACAATAAAGTGAAGAGAACATTCATTAATAACAAAGGCCCGAAGGTCAATACACCAAGAAATACGAGAGTTGAATTACATCAGAAATCCCGAAGGTAAATTACACCAGGCGGCCAAAAACCAACAAAAAGTAAAAGTACATCTGGATACTAAAACGACTAGCAATTCACCAAGACTCAATTCCTAGACGACTCATTGGCGAAAATCGACTTCGGGAGATGCTGATCAAAAGTACTGTTGAGGATGGGCTTCGACTTCTCAATCTCCTTTTTCTTATCGGGATTCTTGATATTACTTCGGGAGATGCTGATCAAAAGTGTTGTTGGGGATGGGGTTCAACAACTTCTCAATTTCTTTTTTCTTATCGGGATTCTTGATGTTATCATTCTTAAGAACATCCAGAATCCCATCAGCACCACCACCGACTATGTTCAAAGGTTGTCCACCTAATTGTTGTTGAATAACACTGGCAGATGTGTGGGCAGCTCATCTCCCAAATCTTGGGCTGGTAGACACCTCCCCTAGAGACCGGTTGTGGCCTGTTCATCGGGGGGTCCGCACCTGAAGCCTCAGCAGCCTCCATCTGGCCTCCGACCTCGCCCGTCTGAGTTTTGAGGACCACCTCAGGATCTGTCGGCTGCATCTCGTCAGGGTCAGGAGCGGGGTCCACGATCCGGCTCTGATTAGGAAAGAAGGATAGGTCAATACCAAATCCTTCCAGATCCTTAATTTCCAGCACGATATCAGGATTAAGCGGATAAACCTCGACATAACTGGCCAGCTCAGAGACAAGGTCGGAGAGATCGACATCAGGGCTCTTCCGGCGGACCGCCCGGATGGCCCCTGCAACCGCCAAGACGTAAGCATAATTAGCATTCTGCTCTTCGACCTGTTTAAAATGCTCCCTCTCGGCGGCCAACTTAGCCTCGACCTCAGTGTCCTTGCTGACCAGATCTCCCTTCAGCCGGGCCACGACATCCCTCTCCGCCACCAGCATGCCCTCGGCTCCCCTCAGTTGCTCCTCGAGCTCCAGGACCCTTCTTACCAAATCGGCCTTTTCGAGCTCCAACTTCTTCTGCACCTCGTGTGCATTTAGCACGGTCTTTGCTTGCTCGGTGATCATCGTCTGGGCCTTCTCCAGATTGGAAAGCTCGAGCTCGGATTGGGCACAAGCTTTCTCCATGAAAAGGGCAGCCTTCAGGGAGTGGACGACTGTCGAGTACATGTTGCCCATGACCTTTTGACGACGAGCAGTGGAGTGGTCGTCCTTCGTCCACACTTGCGGAACGTTGCTCATCGTCCTTGTCATATAGCTGGGTCAGTCGGTAGGAACACCATCCAGGATGGGAAGCTTCGACCTCAGGAAGCTTAATACCTCCGGTGAGAACTTGTTAGGCGTCAGGTTCGAGCTACAAGATTAAAATAGGGTACATCAGATTGACGGCTCCATAATAATATTTCAAAATTGGAGGCAAAGCAGTTTACCTCTTCGCCGCCTCCTCATCCCAGTCGATCCAAGAGTTGTCATCCGGATGGCGACCCCCAGCAAAAACCAAAGCCGGTGGAGGAGCGGAAGTAGGGGTCCCCCTTCCGATGTCTCGATGAGACGCAGATCGGTGTGAGCCAATCTCCTCCTGCGCCCGCTTATGAGGACGCTCCCCTGTTGCTGAGGCAGATTTGGCAATCTTTTTCTTCTTGCCCTTGTCGGCAATAGGAGGCGGGGTCTGAACCGGGGCACCCGCTGAGACGCTCAAACTCGATTGACGCCTCATAGAGCCAAGTACCGATTTCGGTCTGGAGGCCATTTCAGCAGTAGAGGGCTCACGACGGTAGGTCGGAATGTCTGGATCTGTGAGGAAATCATGAAAATCTTTAGCACAGATTTACCAAATACCACAAAGGAAAAGCAATAGAGACTTTACAAGGAATCCGCAAGTGGCGGGGATAGGTGTACAGTCCGGCCGCCAAACGGTCAAGCTCGGAGTTCAGCAACTCGATGTCTCGCCAGCTCGGGGGTGTATCTCGTGCTACCTTGAATGCCTCGGTGAAGTCCCAGTAAAGATCAGAAGTCTGTGGCGTATACACTGCAAGACAAGAAAAGAATTAGATCAGTACAACTGAGTACGAAAACCATAAAAGACAATACCATTTTCAACTCAGATCACGTAATCCGTGGGAGCTCGGATTTATAGCGTGCTGGTCGGAGAGACAGACTCCCAGGCTCCTCCGACAAACCACCACTTCTGGTGCCACCCCTCAATCTTATTGGGGATCCCGCTAACAAGCTCTTTGGCCTTGCGGAGCCGCACAGCGTGATAGCCCCCGGCCTAAGCAATGGGCGACATCACGTAGCCGATCTCCCCAAGATTGGGTAATCTCCTCAAGTCGGCCTGCCCCAACACGACCATGGTAGAAATAATATAGCTCCACCCGTTTGGGGTAATCTGTGTGAGGCTCAGATTCCAAGCCGCCAACAAATGGGAGATGGCCGGATGCAAGGGGAATCGGATTCCGACAGCCATGGTTGTCTCATTCACAGCTATCATCCCCGGGGGAGGCTGATCGGCACTTTCATCAGAGGACGCTCCATAAAAATGAACGTCCCGCGGCACTTTGTACAGGCGGCGAAGTCCCCGCACATAGCGATCGGAAAGTACCGACTTGTGCCTCTTATCGGATGCCGCATACTGCGATGACACCGACTTGCGATATTGACGCTCAGGCCGCTTGTAGGGAGCAGCCCGGTGGTACAACTCGTAGTCGAAGACCCACTGATAAGCCTCATAGTCCAGAGCCGGGGCAGATGGACCCGTCGATGCCGACTGCGCCTGAGGAGCAGAACGGAGGAGATTAACGTCCAAGGGGGGAGATGAGTGATTTCGGCCAACTCCTCCAAAAACCGATCCTTCGCCGGTTCATCATTGGCATCATCTTCCCGTCTGTCGCCCATGGCCCGAGCCAAAGAACCCTCGCCAATAGGCATTGCGGCGGAACCAGAATCTCGACGGCGGTGCATGGCGAGAGGAACATCATCCTCTGAGGAGGAAGAAACCACCATGGGTCGTGAAGTGGAGATGGAGCTAGGGATCCTAGAATCCATAAAAAAAATTAGATCCAAAGGGAGATATTTACCTGTTTGAGTCCAACACCAGGAAGTATGGAGGATTCTTTTGGCGGAATCGTAAACTGGAAAAGGAAGAAACAATCAAAATTCTCGTGGGGGGATAAAGTTTTTGAAAACCTAATTCCCCAGCCTATTTATAGAAGAAGAAGAGGGGCCGAAATGCAATTACAAGAAAGCCAAGCCCCTCCAGCAAACGAATCGTGGGATTCGCGAGTGTAAATCACCGCGATGTCCCATTGGGCCCTCCTACGGCGCCTCACGCCATCAGCTTGGCAAGCTATCATTTCAAATCTCTGAAAATTGAGGAAAGTCTGGATGCGCCGATCCGCAATATCGAGGTGACTTTTCGCCTACTCGGGGTAAGAAGTCGCATTCCGAGCTATTTATGAGATCAAGTCGATATCCCGGTGCATAGCACGCGACCTCGACTTGAGGGGCAATTGTTGTAGCACGGATTATTCTGCTCTCCCCCATGCCCCAAGGATAGCAAATATAGAGACAAGCATACCCAGATGACATCAACAAGAGAAGGTTGCTCGAAGATGGAGAGCACCCTAGTCGCGGAAAAAGGGAAGTCGCATAGCGACCTAAACAAAGCATTGTAAGTCGCAACGCGACCTGCGTGTCTACCATCCAGGTCAGAGCCCGACCTACAGCAAATAACGATCAATCGAGCCCACCTAAGGAAAGCATCCGGCAAGCCTCTCGATCCGCCCGAGAGTTTCGCCCCACAACTGGCGCACATTAAAGAGGCAATCTCAAGCCAATCAAAGGAAACGGGCGACTTGGGAGATTGAAGCCATCTATGGAGCATATTCCCTTATGTAATCTCCCTTCCATGAGGCGGGATTAACAATATAAATAGACCAATAAGGTCACATTGGAAAAGGTTAGACATCTTAGACTCTAAGCACTAATAATATACAAATTTCCTGGCTTGGTTGCCCCCCCGACGTAGTCTGATTCTAAGGACGAACCGGGTCATCAGATCGAGTGTTTTCCTTTTCACTTTGATTGATAACCATCTTGTTCTTACTATAATTATTGTTAAACTGACTCAATTATTGTCAGTCACAACATTGGTAAGCTTGTGCTGGCCTGGTAAGCATGTGCTGCCACGGTAAGCTTGTGCTGGCCGTTTTGTGGCATGCAAGTGTGCCTGGGGTGTTGCCATGTTTTCTTTGGCTTCCCCCGGGTCGACATCTGTTTTTGCCTGTGTGCTAAGTCTTCGGCCCGTCACTTAGGTGGTAACGACTTAGCAGGTGATTGGACTCTCTTGGTCGCCCGGATGGGCGCGGCCGTAGGCCAAGCGCCCTACTTCTTGCTTTATGCTCGCCCTCCGGGGCGAGCGGGCCTCTCCTTCTCTGTTCGTCTTTGGGGGACAGGTGGGGTAGTCCTGTCGCGGTGTGCTCGCTCGGGGTGGCTGCTTTGTAGCACAAGAAGTTTGGCCATGCTCAAATTGACCTTGAAACTAGAAAATACAAATCATAATCAAATACTACACTTACCATGCTACAAACTATAATCAAATGCCACATCTAAAAATGAAAATACTCACATTATCATGCAAATAAGATTTTTTCCCAGTTGGTTCTTCCATCCAATTCCTTGCACTTAAATATTATTAATTATACAGGACTATCAACTTATAAAAATTATCAATTCATCCATCCAAATTTTTCGAGACAAGATCTAGACGATAAATTGAGAGGATTGTGGACTGTGTTAATTGAAGAAAAACAAATTCATACACAATTACATTGAACTTAAATTCATACATGCAAACCCATCCGAAAAAGGTTATACGAGAAATTAAATCAAAGCAAGGGGCGAGCAGAGGCGGCGTTGCCTTCAATTTCTTAGATTGCAAAAGTAAGAACTGAAGAACTCAGCAATACAACCATTGAAACTTGTTTGAGAAATTGTGCCGAAACAAAAATACTCATCACACATGGATGTATAGATAACTAAGATAAGTGATTTACATAAGCGAGGTCAGAGAAACATGTGTCCATAATTCAAAGTAACATTGCTCCTAAATGAAAGATGTGCAGTGCAGGTGCAAAGAAACACTCACCCAAAAGCTTCCGCTGTCGAAATTGAAGCCATAAAAAATGGAAAGAGCAAAAAGAAAAAATTGCCAGACTCAAAGCTCCGCCATTGAAAGCTGGAGAGCGCCGATCTAGCAAAACATGAAGGAAGGCTTGGCGGCAGAGGTTTCAACTGAAATAATTAGGGCTCGATTAATTTGTCCCATTAAAATGTTGATTAGGATAAAAATAAATTTAATTATATTTAAAAGTGTTTAACTTTAATAATAAGATGTTGATATTGTTATATATATAATTCTATCATTAAAAGGGTAATTTCGACATTTTATAATTATTAAATTAATTTATTTAAAGGGCGAAATATTGCGATTGCAGATTGCACAGTGCAAACGCACTAATACGGAGTGCAATCACTTAAAAATGATTTCAACAGTTGGATTGATGATACAATGGTATTAAATAGGTCCACTATTGTCAGGAAGGGCGAAACCTTTTTCTGACCATAGAAAGACCCGTGTAAGTTTGAATGAGAAATTTGGTTAAAAACAAACTTTTTATAATTAAATTTTCAGTTTTCAGTTTTTGTTTAAAAAATATTCACAAACATTAAATTCTAGATTTATCATTTGCATTGATAAATATGAAAAAGGAAAAGAAAAGTCACCAATGAATAAGTATAGATATGCATCTTCTAATCTCCATTATAAGCTAATGAGAATTGAAGACTTTTCAGAATAAAGAGTAGAGACGATTGATTTCAAATTTGTGACTTTTGGAATAATTGAACCTTCTATGTTGTATGGAATAACTTACAATATATTATGACCTGCATTGTCATATTCTTTGATGTGTATTTGAATCTTCATTAACTAAAAGGTCACACTTAATTACACAAGAGTTCAATAGTACAATACTGCAATATGTTTGCAATTTAGTACATTTAAATGTATAAGTTAATGAAGTATATACTTTATGTAGAGAGAGTGTGCATGTGTGTGTGAGAAAGTGAGTTTGGGCATTTAAGTTTAAAGAATGAAATGAAAGGAAAGGTAACTAATATGATTTACTAAAAACAGAAAAAGTTAAGATAAGAAAAGAAGAAAGATGAATCGTAAAAATAATGATTTTGAAAATTCCTGTTAAAAAAAATCGATCTTGAAATTTAGAGAACTTTAAAGTCTTGATAAATAATATTGGTTTTTTTTTTTTTTTGGTTTTTGAGTAGTGTGGTAGTACAGTATAACCTCTATAAATTAATACAGTTAGGACCGGAAAAAATATTAATTTTAGAGAGGTATTAATTAATCGATAAATTAATAATTTATTAATTTAAAGAGGTATTCTATATTCATTTAATTTAAATTAATTACATCAGAATTCATGAATTTAAATTCAATTATAGAGATATTAATGAGTATTAAATGTTAGGAACTTGAATCATCTTATTTAATATCAATCATCTATTGGATTATCCGGGTGGAAATGAAGGATTTTGACAGATCCAAAGCTTAGGAGAAATTGTTGATACTATTATTGAAAATCCAATTGAGGATGAAGCTCAAGATGATACGGTACCATTAGAGCCGGTTACGCGAAAAGAACAATAGCAGCGGCGAAAATCCTTCATAATTTCTTTCTGCAGTCAACGAACGTCACACCAGAGCTTTTTAGTGTCGTAAGAAAAGTGAGAGATGAGATTCATTTTGATTTGAATTTCAATAGAAAACAATCAACACTAGAGTCATATTTTACTAAGTTGTCTTAGTTATCTTTGTAATTTTATGAGATTATTAATTTATGATGTTGATGGGACCCTTGTATTATATAGGGGTCTTAAAAAAATTATTATCTTATTAATTTATCGAAATTATTAATTTACGCTTGGGGCCCAAGTTGGGACCGGAGAAAAATTTTATTTTAGAGAGGTTATTAATTTATCGAGTATTAATTTATAGAGGTTATACTGTAGATTTATAGGAATAGTTTTTTAAAATCATTTTTCAAAATTTCTAAACTAAAATCGATTTTAAATTTCAAAATTAGCATTCTAGTTTTTTAAATTCAAATTAAACATCACCTAAGGTATTCTTCCCGTCTTTCATATATCCATAATTAGTTTAATATTCATGCGATTTAGATTGTTTTAAAGAAAGTAAAAGAGTAACAAAATTTAAATTTGCATAAATGAATATTTATAACAGGCCGTGCAATGCTCGGGCAAAATCTAGTGAAAAAAAGAAGTACTAAGCTTTCGGATCGAAGAAAAAAAATTATAAACAATAACAAACGCTTAAAATAGTGGGAAGTTATTTTTTTATCCTTTCTTTTCTAAAGAAACAAACGGGCACTGAAGCTTGTTTTCTTGAAACATATAAATCTTCCACATTCTTTTTTACTTTGACATCTATAAAAGTTAAAAGAAGTTACAAAATATACAAATACAATAAGAAAACAAGAAACAATATAAAATTAATTGTTCCAATACATTCCTAATTGTAACTAAGCTCTTTGAGCAAAATTGAAATTTTGAGTGGTTAAATTTTGTGAGATAGTTGAAGTATGTTTTTTTCACTCCATAAAACATAAATATTTTCTATTTTTTATATTTTTGACATTCATAAATGTTAAAAAATCAAATAAATATACACTTACAATAAGAAAACTAATAAAAAAAAAACATTTCCCATTTTTCTACATTCTTGACATTCATAAAAGATTTTTAAAAAAAAACCCAAAAGATATACAATTACAATAAGAAAACCATTTTTTTCCCTATTTACTAGATTCTTGACATTCATAAAAGTTTTAAAAAATCCAAAAAAATATACAATTACAATAAGAAAGAAAAATATCTACATTCTTGACATTCATAAAATTTTATCTTTACTATGACATCCATAAAAGTTAAAAGAAGTTACAAAATATACAACTACAATAAGGAAAAAAAAAACAAAAAAAAATTAATTGTTCCAATTTATCCCTAATTGTAACTAAGCTCTTTGAGGAACATCGAAACTTTGAATAGGGATTATTTTAATGAGTTAATAACTATAAACAATTAATTAAAATGTAATTAGGCACGTGTAGAAAGAGTAACTGGAACAACGTGAGAGGTGAGGTCTTGTTTGGGGGGCCCACCCGTCTTGAACTCATTGCTGGCACTTAGTGATAAAAAACTTGTGAGATCGTTGAAGTATGTTTTTTTTCACTCCATAAAATATAAACATTTTCTATTTTCTACATTCTCGACATTCATAAATGTTAAAAAAATCAAATAAATATACCATTACAAAAAGAAAACTAAAAACAAAAAAACATTTTCCATTTTTCTACATTCTTGACATTCATAAAAGTTTTAAGAAATACAAAAAAATTATACAATTGCAATAAGAAGAAGAAAATCTACATACTTGCCATTCATAAAGTTTTAAGAAATCCAAAAAAAATGTATCAACTACAATATGTGATGTAAAAGTCCCGACTAGTCCCGCCTAGGGCGGCGCGTTCAGCGCTTAGGCGTTAAATCGGTCGAATTAATTTTCTTTTGGTAAATCACAAGACCGAAATGAGCTAGACGCCAAGTCGGGAGCTGTGGTGTCCAACACTAAAGTATTATTTAATAATGAGAAGACTTTGTTTGTTATAAATTGATGGTAAAATAAAGATTGATAATTTTTCACTACAATAAAATTCCAAAACACAAATTTGTTTAGTTTTTTATGTTAAATTAATTTTCTTGTACTCTATAATGGATAATAGATATAAGAAAAGGTGTTTCAATTGTTATCTAGATTTAGCCGATTGTATAATGAATTAATTAATTAATTTTAAAGGGTATTTTTACTATAGTATAATGATAAGTAGTAAATAAAACTCATTTAGATTGAAAAAAATAAAAGAAAACCGAACCGACTAAACCCGATTAGTCCCCGCCTAGACGGCCTAGGCGTTAGGCGGTCCATATCCGCCCGACTACCGATTTCCGACTTCTGCACCCCTGACTACAATAAGAAAGAAAAAAAATCAAATGTCAAGTGTGGGATTAGAACCCACGCTCTTTCGAACTAGTACCTGAAACTAGCGCCTTAAACCACTCGGCCAACTTGACTATTTTGCTCATACACTGCAAATATAATATATAAAAGATATATGGAAATATAAAAGAATGGCATTTGAACCCACACCCTTTCAAGTGTGGGATTTGAACCCACTCGGGCTTCTTGACTTAACATTTAATTTTTATTTATATTAAGTTAGCTAATTTATGGTTACTAACGTTAAATCCATATATCCACACTTTTATTTAAAAATAGGTTTAATTCCAAGTCAAATTATCATTTTTCATTTATTTGTAATATAATTTAAAATTTTGGATAACTTTAAATTAATTATAAAATTTAATTCCGTCGTTTAATTAAGGTGAGTGGCACGTTGGTAAGTCACGTCAAATTCGAGCACATCAAGAGTTGTTCAAATGATTAATTTACAATAATATTTAAAATTGATGATTTATTTAGAATTATTTAAATATGTATATTTTATTTTTTTGTCAGAAAAAAATATTTCATTAATGAAATATCAATCCAAGGCAATTTACCTCAGGTTGCAAAAGAATGAGTACAAGTGTGTATTTCCTAACCGTCTAGTAATTTTTTAGGATCTATAAGTCACTCCTCAAAAGAACAGCTAGCGATACTCCAAGAATGTACATAGAGTCAGCTTCAAAGTCTACTTTTAATCTCATCTACAATTTGTACAATATTGAACTCCACATTCTCAAAAATTAGTTGGTTTCTTCTCTTCCACACGACCCAAATGATGCAAGTCCATAAGCAAATAGCAAAGTTTCTCCCATTTTTCCCACTTAATATTCCAGTGTGGCACAAAAATTGATCCCTAATGTTGTGATGGATAACAGTAGGGATGAGCCAATTAAAACATGTGTACCACACTCTATACATACCGGGGCAATTGAGAAAAATGTGAGCAGTCGTCTCGGTTTC
Organism: Stenogyne calaminthoides; assembly: GCA_037126765.1. Lineage (NCBI taxonomy): Eukaryota > Viridiplantae > Streptophyta > Magnoliopsida > Lamiales > Lamiaceae > Stenogyne > Stenogyne calaminthoides. The sequence continues at coordinate 23,488,311 of JBBCBC010000015.1, forward strand.
AGCCTTGCAAATTGGGCATTTTGAATCCTTCAAGGAGAGTTGAATTCCACGTTTTAGAAGACTGTATATATTAAATTGTAAATAAGTGAAAAATGGTAATTTAATTTGAAATTAAGCCTTAAAAATAAAAGAACGAGAGAACTGAATATTTTTTCAAATGAAACCATGACATTAATTTGTTTAGGAACTCTAGAGCTATTTGAATTGGATCCCATGATATATGATGCGAGTATGAAAATGGTCACAATCGTGGTTATATTTTAGGAGCTCAATGATTGATAATTTTGTAAAGGTCATCTTATTTGAGAATTGGATCCCTCTATATTATCTTTTGATTTTTACTTAGTATTTCCTTTTTAGTGTTGACGACTTGGTACATGAGGCAAGCCTTAAAAGTGTCTAGCTCGTCAATGTTATTCAACGGCATTAATTCTAATGTTAATATTCTCACCATCTCGAATTAATTTGCATTATTTTTTGATGGACACATAAAATAAAATAAAAAAAACATTTTATTTAAAAATCAAATGGGATTGCAAGAGATACTTTTGTAAATATTAATTTATAAAGTAAACAAATGAGTTGGATTGTGTGTATGTGTGAGCGAAGAGTAATGTTATTTTGTGTAAAATTATATATATAAAAAGGGTGAAGCTTATGGAGAGTTTTCTATTTTTGAAGTGTGCAAATTATTTTGATATATTCGAATGAGAAAAGTGAGTTATATATTATGGAACAGAGGGAGTATTTACTAATTATTTTAGCCCCGAATTAATAAGTTAATAAGTGAGAATGTTAAGCTATCAGTTGGAGCCTCAAGTGACACCTGATGACGTGTAATAAGACATTGTTGAGTGTTCTTAATAGGTGTAGGGTACCTCAATTTTCTAGTTTCAGTTTCTGTGAGAGTTGTAAAACTTGGAAAGATGCATCAACTGCATTTCCCCTCTATTGAACATCAAACTGTTCCAAAGGGTCGGAAAAAGCAATTTAGTCCATGTAGGACAAAAAGTAATCAAAAAAAATATTAAAAAATTTATAATAGAATATAATTTCAAATGACCACGTTGGTTTGTTAAATTATCATTCATTCATTCATCACCTTATTTAACTTTTACACTACAAAAAAATAATAGTTATGAAATTTTCTAACATGGCTATAGAATTTTCCAACAAAATAATTTTGTCCTTAAATAGTGAGCATTGCCTACAGATTTTTAACATTCTAGTAGACAAACACATTCTCTACGAATTACTTACGGATTCTTAAAGACAAATTAACAAATTACCTATGAGCAAATTATCTACACATTTATAATTTCAGTAGGCAAACAAATTACCTATACAAATAATTTCTTAGCAATTACATTTGTAATTTAAAATTGCTTACAAATAAATTTATTTGTGAATTACATAGAGGATTGAAAAAGTCTATATGATTAGAAATATTTGTAGGCAAGTCTCTGACAATCCTCACTATTTAAGGATAAAATTATTTTCGTTGAAAATTTTGTTAACATATGGGAAGAATTCGTAGGCGATTCTATATTTTTTTATAATGTAAAAAATATTTATGAAATTTTAAAATTTTTAGGAGTATATATGGCACTTCACAATAAAAATTGAAGTGGGGCACCCCACCTTGCCTCAATGTGCGTCCGCCTATGGTTGCACCACTTGAGTTACTATATGCAGATATCTGGGGTCCCTCCTCTGTTGTTTTTTTGTGATGGTTTCAAGTATTATCTTATTATTGTTGATGATTTTACCAGATTCTCTTGGGTTTTTGCAAGCTAAATTTGAGGTGGCTAATATAGTGAAATAACATGTGGTGTTTCTTAAAAGACAATTTGGTTCTAAAATTAAAGTCTTTCTGTCGAATAATGGTGGTGAGTTTATTGCTTTACACTGTGATATGTCTGGCTTTCTTGGCTATGAGTACATCACCAATGATGTTTTGGTGGGAAGCTATTCACACAGCTACATTCTTGATCAATAGACTCCCCTCTTCTATTATTCATCAGCAGACTCCTTATGTTAAATTGTTCAATTGATCCTGATTACACTCAGCTAAAAGTCTTCTGTTGTGCATGCTATCCATTTTTAAGGCTATATAGCACTTCAAAGCTCTAGTTCAAGACTTTTAATGTGTACTTTTGGGCTATAGTGATATTCACAGGGGATACAAATGTTTACATCCTCTAGGGAGGTTATATATCTCTAAGACAATTGAGTTTGAAAGAGTAGAGTACTCTTATGCCTCTCTGTTCTCTCCTTCTTCATCTCACACTCCAACTCTTCCAGTTATTTCATCTTCTCGGATGGAAATTTGACCTGGCCCGCCCTGAACATTTTGGATCGCTCCGCCCCGTGACCTGCAGCAGGGCGGGCTTGGGTATCACTATTATCCTGACCCGCCCCGTTCTGGCCCATTTATATACTAAAATTTTAATATACATAATATTTATATATATAATTTTATTATTATTTATCAGTATGTATATCATAAATATGAATAATTTAATTTCATAAGAAGTTTTTAACCTAATATATACCGATAAAACATAATATAGAATATAATATGACATTTAAATTATAAATTTTTGTTGTATGAACATATTTTATGAGGTAAAAACAAAATGATAAAATATATTTTTAATATTATATATTTATTTTTTCAATTCAATTTTAATTTTATGTGAAATATTTAAAAATATATATTGTTTTTTATTACAGCAATAAAAATTAATTTAGAATGGATCGGTCTGCCCTCGCAATGAGTTGGCCTGAACCCCCCCCCCCCGCGCGCGTATATAGAGTGGGGGCGGGCTTAGGTCTCTGTCGAGCTCTGCTTCCTCTTCCACACACTGACCATCTACTTATTCTCCACTATATCCTCCAGACACCACCTCTACATCTCAAAATTTTGTTGATCCTTCTAAAATTTTATCTCAGCTAACTAATATTCTTCCTATTAGGGTGTCGGTACTGCCTCTATTGATGGGGGAGGCATGGCCCATTGTACTGGTCCATGTTCTTGTCACTATCTCCCATCTTGCGTTTATCCTTTGGCACGGGTGGGGGGGGGGGGGGGGGGGGGTCCTTAGGGTCCCTTTTGTTCGGGCGGGCTTAGCTAGGTTCAATCCCCATCTCCTATTGACGTTTTCATAGAAATACCATTGCCACCTTCAGATCTTCTGGAATCCTACTGTCCTCCAGATTATTGATTCACCCTCCTTTAGATGAGGACGATTCCTTGGGGGTACTTGTGGCTGCTTTCTTATTTTGCTCCATTGTAATTTGGGATTTTTTGTGAGATTTTGGATTAAGGTCCTAACAAAAATCAAGTAAAATCTATTAGAAGGTCCTTCTTTTAGCGTCAATTGTTGTTACCTAAATAAATACTCTAGCGCAACAAACATTAAATGAATAACGATGGATGAACAATGATCAAGAACATAAGGTATGTTTGTTTCGGGATTTAGATGTGCGGGGGAAGTCATGACTTCGAAATCCTATGGATTTGAAAGTCTTGGTGAATAGTAAAAAAATATGTGTTTGTTTTGAGATTTTGATAGAGTGAGATTTTATTTTATGTCAAATCAATGTTTAATAGTGATTTATGTAGTATTATTATATTGTATTGAGAGTGAGAAAAGTAGTAATGTGATTGTGTTAGGAAATTTATAGTTTTGATGAAAGTTCCAAATACACATGTAATAACCAATAACCGATGTTTACATTACTGCTATAGGAGACCAGTTGATAATGATTGTATAGAACAACTGATGTAATAGATAGGTCACATATTGAGGGGGAACTCAATATGTATAGGTCAGATCTGAAGAATCAGAAGAAAGCTGATATCCGATAGGCGTAATGCTAAACCGTAATTGATCGATTGATCTGATCTTGTCAGATAACTCAACAGAAGTCATGAAGCTCAAACTTAGAATACTCGAAGATCAGATGACTTCCAGAAGATCAGACCAAAAGGCCTACATCAGCCGAGTCACCCGGTTGAAGCTAAGTCAACAAGCCAAAGACTCTATCGATTAGATGATCGATTCGGTTCGACAAAAAAAGATGAAAACCGATGTTTCATCTTATCATACGTCTTATCAACCTTAGTTGGAGGAACAACACGCAAAGCAAGGCTTCCATCCAATAAGGAAGAGACACGTATGAACAGAGAATTATTCGATGTTGCTCTCTCAAACGGCTATAAAATACACATTCACGCTTTCAGCCATGCCGTTCCTGAAGCACGTCACATCAAGCCTGCAAGTCTACCTAAAATAGCCTGAGATTCAAATTGCTCTCCAACGGCTCTTTGATCTCAAGGTCTATAAATATGGGATCACACTTCAGAGTGAAACACGGAAATGCTTGGACAAACAAAATAATCAAGAAGCTCAAACTATAGTCGATTTCATACGAAGAACACAACAACAAGCTTATTTTATATTGTGTTCATCCCATAAGTTCTTAGCAAGAAATCTTTTCATCTAGCTATCAGACTGCTTGTACGCAAGGAAAGATTTCATAGTTGGAACCTCAACAATCTTACCCAAACCCCAAGTTAGGATAAGTTGTTTAGCAAGATTTCAGTCTAGGGTTTCTAGTAATCGATTTATGTTGAGTGAGAACTCTTAAAACATCTGTTGGTGTCTTTGGTTGGACTAACACACTAAACTAAGTCCAACGGTTAAGTTGGTTAAGTTGGTGCCCCTTGTGAAAGGGAAGAGTGGACGTAGGACTGGTTTGTCCGAACCACTATAAATCTTGTGTGCCTTTACTGCTTTGATTAATTGCTCTCACATCGCATTCTTAAAGCGCATACATTCTAAGTTAAGATCGAGATAGCACCAAGCTTCCGATCCGACGGACCGATATTTACATCATCCGATTAAAAGATAAAACTTGGAATCATTTATACAAACCGGTTTTCACACGGTAAAACTTAAGCTTCCGCACACATCGCTTAATCCGATAGTTACTTCTGTTTTCAGCGCTCATAAGTTGGTTATCGGACCAAACCGATTCACTCGCGACTTTCGATCAAAGCTATCTTTCTCACACCGATTTTTTCGAAGTCTATTCACCCCTCCTCTAGACTTAACTTAACCTGCTCGGGACCTACAAGTGGTATCAGAGCGGTTGGTTCTTCCGACCAAAGGTGGTCATTGTGGTCAACCGAATCGATCTTGAAAAACCGTTTTAAAAAACTCATTCATTTTCCAAAATCACTCAAAGATGGATAACACGTCCCAGATGTATCATGATCTGCCAAGTTCTCAATTGATGAGTATGCAGATTGGGCCATATATATGTCCAACCATCTAGGCTCGATCGAAAATGATGGAAGTCATCGAGAGGACCCATCATCATTTACTACGACAATCCTGCGCAATGGAGGAGATCCGGACTTTTCCCACCAAAGTCTTGTAAAAAAAGCCCATAATGGACACGTAAGAAAGAAAACCGCATACTCTGGACACCATTGCAAGACATATCATCATGAAGACAATGGATAAGGTCACCAAAGAAAAGATTAAGTATCTCAAATCATGAAAAGCAATGTAGGATACTCCGCCGAGATCTCGCGAGGGAAATGAACAGATAAAAGACAGTTGCCTTCTTCAAAGAAGTTCGAGAAACCGAAGATGTGCTTTAACGAAAAACCATCAACGAACTCGATGGAAGAATTACAATGTCTATAAACAAGCTTCGAGAACTTGGTAGAGAGATGTCCGATAAAGATATCAACTATAAGATCCTAAGGTCTCTCACCAAGAAGTGGGACATGAAGGTCAAAAAGATTGCCGTGACATTTCAAGAATGAAACCTAGTAGCTTGTTCTTGAGTCTTAAAGCTCACGAGTTCGACTGATTGAAAGAGGTCAAGGTTTAGATGAAGACGAGGTCCCCGCTTTGAAACCTCGACTTCAAAAATCGATTGCTTTCAAGGCAACCAAAAAGAACAAAGGCCAATGAACCCATTGGAAATATATTAAGTTAAAGGTAGCAGATCGCTTTGCTTACCGGGAAGCTTGAGAAGTCGATATACAACTTGGTAAGTATCGAAGATTTTATAAGGACTATCAACATAGCCGAGGACGAGATAGGAGATCGCATAACATAGATCTCCGTAAAAGAACCGTCCGATGATCGGAGGATCACAGAGATGAAAGGGGAAAGAGATAGTCGACGATTCAATCGAAAAGAGAAGTTCGCACCACTATCGAAAAGGAAAGTCACCGATAGGTCATACAGACGATCGGAGTGATTCACCGAAGAAAAAGTTCGGTGGATCAAGATCGTCCTTCAATGAGAAGCCGTGTCACTATAGCACAGATTTTCGCACTGACGCCGAGAGAGAGGGAAGAAAAGAGGAACAAAAGAGAGCAACGCTTAGAGACAGAAGAGCCATGGTTGCTGATACACGTCAGAATCGACGATTCCTATTTCCCTCCGGGACTCCGGATATTCAGAGAAGACTTCGACCTCAGCAGTTTTGATCTTTTTAAGATCCGATATTCTCGTCGACGATGATGAACTCACCGATGGCCAGTGGAGGACCAAATTCGAGGTAACCTCCAAACCTTTCGTTTCGCTTTACACCGTTATCATTAGCACAAGACCGGGAGATTGACCAGCAATTCTCTCCAATGCAAAGAGACACTTATTATTGTGGAAGCCGAGAATGATAAGTCGAGGACTTAAATAATCACTTTGTCAAGAAAATGATCTCGTAAAAGCCTCCTCGAACTTAGATCAAAACCGCCGTAAGGTAACCGAGGAATTTAAAATTCTCGGGTTAAAGCTTCGATCAAAAAGCAGATCAAAGATCGATGGAAATTAACAGACAAAAAAACGATGACTTCAAAATCTTGCAAGCAAAATTCGATGAGCTATTTCCAAAATGCATGAAAGTCCGAAATCCTCCCGAGGATAATCACAGAAGAAAATAGAGGTTTTTTCAAAATCATCTAAAACCGCTTCAAGACATGAACGCCTATTTTCGAATAAAGATTGATAAGGAGGGACTTGGCATGAAAAACCCTCCACATCCTCAAAAGCCCCGAAATTCATCTCGTAAAGGTGTAATCGAAAAAAGATACACCAAAAGCTAAACTTGTATCTAATAGGGTAAGAGACCATTGAGCGGGTTGCCTAACCGTAAAGGAACGTAAATGGACCCCAACCGGTAAAGCATCGGCGAGAATCAACGGAAGAACCCGGTTCTTGAAGAGACCTCAACTTTGATCAAAGATCGAAAAAGACAACCTACAAAAGGGAAGTCTAATCGAGACCCAATCAAGGTCACCGCCTAATAAGCATGCTTCGTAAATAAAAAACCATCTATCACGAAAAGGATATGAATCTTTTGATGGTAGCAATCGTATATAGTCGAAATTTAGGGTCAGCTGCACTAACCATTATTAAAAGAAGACAAACCAAAAGTTAAATCATAAGTCTTCTAAGTCATCCAAGTTCACACAAGTAATCATACAAATCGAAAAGCATATAAGGATAAGTATGATTATGTTGACGAGTATGGGAGACAAATCAGGCTTCGATCCGACCGATCACAATAAAGTGCTATCCCCAAATCAAACCCTTTTAATCCAAAAGGGGGTACCTAAAGCCCGATCCGATTGGAGGTTCGCGTGGGTCCGCCAACAAAGGAGGTGTGCAAGCAACTATCCGGTACATCGATAGTGGATGCTCAAGGCACATATTTGAAGCAAACATCTCCTCGCCCTAATAGAACGAAAAAGCCCAGCGTGTACTCTTTTTAATGATAACTTTGGTTATACCAAAGTTTCGAACCTTGAGAATGATGATGTACAAGAATGTCGAAGGTCCAAGCACAACCTATTATCGGTTTCACAATTACTGTTATTTCAAAGTTGAGTTCTCGACCGATCAATGCACTATCAAGAATCGAGTCACTCAACAGATTTTGCTAACTTTCAAGAAAAGGGACGATCTACCACAACCGATTGGAACAGTTGTCCAAGAAATGCGTGCTCGATTGTTAAGAGTTCCAAAAGTAGCGATTGGCTCGCACAAAAGAATGAGCCATCCAACTTTAAAACTCTTAATAAGATAGCTAGGATGTCTCTAGTGGAAGGACTTCCTAATGAAGTGTTCTCAAAGGATCGGACATGTCTTGCATGTCAAGGAAGGAAAACAATCAAAGCTTCATTCAAAGGAATTTTCGGGACCAAAGATCCAAAGAGTATCAAATGGATCTGTTTGGACCGATTACACCGGTCCTCAACGACGAAATACACTCTGTAATCGTGGATGACTATTCCAAGTTTACAGGGTTATATTCTTACATAAGAAGAATGAGGCGACAAACCAAGATACCCGAAATTGCTAAGAAGATTACAAAATGAGAAGGGTGTCGGTAGTAAAAAATCGGATCGGATAAAGGCACGAATTTACGAACTCTTTTATTACCGATTTTTGCTCTAAGTTTGGTATCTGACATGAAACATCAAATTTCATGCGAGGACGCCACAACAATGAAATGGAGTAAATTTGAGCGAGGAACTGTCTCAAAAAGAAGTTCTTTCGAACAATGTTAAAATACCAAACCGTTTAAAGTATAATCAACATTTAATACGCAGAGAACAAATGTCTCCCGACTAAGGCTCACTACAAAACACCCTATGAACTATGGAAGGGCGTGAAACCTCGTGTTTTTAAACATGTTTTTTTGGGTTGTTTCATACACAATAATGGGAAAAAGTCGGTTGAAGACTTTTGAGGCCAAGTCCGATGAGGGTATATTTCTAGGGTATTCCTCATCTAGCAAAGCTTTTCTACAACAAACGAACCCCAATTGTGGAAGAAACACCCCATGTAATGAAGCATCTTCTCGATCAAGAGAAATTTTCTACCGTAACCTCGATATTCGTAAAATGGATCAAATAACGATCAAGGAAAAAGGATCGAATCAGATCAATTTACATTCCGCATCTAGGTGATTCACCGGATCAATCGAGATCTAAGGTACGAACAACAATGCCGATGAAAAAAACAAATTTATCCGGCCTCGGGGAACTTCTTCTCACGAATGCACATCGAAGACATGATGAGTCCAACATCACCGAGACTTGTTCTTATCAAGTGGACCATAACCTCGCACCACTCCAATCGCTAGTAATAAGATTTTATCGAAACGACGATGTTCTCAAAACCGACGAAATTGGATAACGGTCATCCAACCGATCGATAATCGGAGACCCGTCGATAAAATTAAAACTAGACATCAGATTGGTGAAAAGTGCCATGTATTCTTTATTATCTCCTATGAAGGAACCAACTACAATAGAGGAAGCATTACAAGACGCAAATGTCTAGCCATGCGAGGAGCCGAACATTCGAGAGAAATGAAGTATGGGAACTAGTAGGCGATGACCCGGTCATCAAGACGTAATTGGCACGAAATGGATCTTCAAGAACAAGAGAGATGAGAAAAATGTTATCACCGTAAATAAGGCAAGACTTGTTGCTAAGGGGTATTCACAATCGAAGGAATTGATTACGATGAGACCTTTGCACCGATGCCGCCTTTTGAAGCCATTCGGTCAAGCTTAATATCTTCCCACGAGGGGGTTCAATCGTTGTCGGATGGACGTAAAGAGTGCTTTTCTTAAATGGGGTACTAGCAGAGGAAGTTTATGTCTCTAACAACCTCCGTGCTTTGAAAAGGGCAACCAAGTGTATCGTTTAAGAAAAAGCTCTTTATGGCACAAACAGTTCAAAGCACGGTATGATACACTCTCTCAGGTTCTTGATTGAAAGTGGGTTCACTAAAGGAATGGGGATTGAGAATAGAAGATGGAGAAGATATTACGATGGTTCGATTTGGGACGACATCATCTTTCTCCTAACAAGAGCCTATGTGAAAGATTCAAAGAACCGATGCAAGGAAATTCGAGATGTCCATGATGGGTCGGATGAATTACTTTCTAGGTCTCCAAGTTAAACAAAGTCGAAGGGATATTCATCTCGCCAAGCAAAAAGTACACTTAGGAATCTATTGGCTAAGTTTGGAGTTCAAAATAGTAAGGAAGCCAAAATTCCTATGATGATTCAAGATGGATCCGGATGAAAAAAAAACAAATCGGAAGGAATATAGGGCTCTCATTGGATCTCTATTATACTGACCGCCAAACCAGACCGGATATATCACTTTTTGCGAGAGTGTATGTGCGCATTTCAAGCAAATCCAATGATCGACCACCTAGAAAGCGTACTAAGCGGATTCTTAAGTATCTGAAGGAACAATAAACCTTGGTTTATTCTACCCATCGATGATAATCTAAACTTAGTGGGTATTCGATTACGATTATGGAGGTTGCAAGATCGATTCAACCTCGAGAACATGTCGATTCTTAGGAAGTAAAAGCCGATCTCGTGGTTTTCAAAAGAAGACATCGATTCTAAACATCTACAAATCGAAGCGAGAATATATGGTCATAGAAGTCGTTGTTCCCAATCGCTTCGCTGCCTCCAAGCGGCCCGAGGATTACAACATTGTAGCTAAAAACGCATTTCCTATATTCTCGCAGGATGTTTAGTGCTATTGCAATCACTCATACAAGATGCAAGCATGTGGATGTCGACACCACTTTATAAGAGATCACGTTGAAAAGAAGAATATCGTAATGGAAAAGATTCATACTTACTTTATTCTAACCAAGCCACTAGCCGAGATCGATTCGAGATTTATGCAATGAGCTTGAGATCTTGGAGAAAATGTCACCGAAAAATGTTTGATGGAATGTTCTCGAAACTAGTTTGTTAAGAGACTAACCGATCGAGAGAAATCAAATTGAGTTTGGTATCTTAATCGATCTCAAGAGATCGATAAGCAAAAAATCGATCGTACTTACACGCTACCTCCAAAAGGAACCGATCGATTTTAGTTTATCGATTAAAAAGTCTATCGATTTTAAAGGAACCGATCGATTCAAGGTTTATCGATTAAAGGAAAATGCTCGGTTTAAAGGATTATCTGAGATTAAATCAATTTGGTTATAGTATTTCTTTGTGAATCGATTTAAATGATATTCAACAAGCAAGATTCGAGATTAAGAGCTAACAATCGCATAAGAAAGGTGAATTTACACAACGATGAAATAACAGAACTTTTCATTGATAAAAACCCGAAGGTGAGGTTACATTACGAGTTACAAGTACAAGAAGACCCGGAGGTCAGTACATAAATGTTAACCAAAATCCTAAACCTATAACCCTAAACCTTCATCCAAACCCAAACCCAAACTCATTAGTTAAGTGTTAAAGAGGGGAAGAGAGAGAGATTTTATGAAATCTGACGCTCTCATTTTTCCCCACTTAACAGGGTGAGGGGGGCTTGAAAGGTAATCCCATGCCGCAAACTGATGGACTCTCCAAGTGAAGTGAGAGCGGCCTTGATAGGATTCTTAAGCCAGGAGCCCTAAAAGGGAGAGTAGTAGGGCTCTCCAGCTGTTAAATGGAGCACGTGTGCCAAAGAGTTGGTCGTCAGATCTCATGGGCACATGTGTTGCATATTTTATACCATTTCCAGATAGACACACAAGGTGCATACGGTTAGGAGAAGTGTCTTCTCGGTTGCAAGACTTGGTAGAAAGCTTTTGTGAATCGTATGTGAAATCGAAGATGATGAAGAAAACAAGAATAAGGGATGCAAAGGGTTGATTTGAGAAGGTGAAACCATATAAAAAGGTGTAAAAGTGTTTTGCCTAAGTCTCACGGAAACAAGGGTTCACCAAGATACATGATTCTTACAAAGAAGATAAGTATGGTGAATGGGTGATGTTGTGTAAAACATTGGTCCAATTTATAGAGGCCAAGCAAGGATGCAAATGCAATTTTCATTTCAAGAAGCCTATCCGAGAAATTTGCATCAAAAGGATGATGATGTAGAAATCACGCCGATCGATAATTGGATAAATTCACGGTTGATTGACATATCGAAAAGATTCGAACCCTAAGTTTTGGCGGTAACACTTATCCCAAGAATTGGCTTAATCCGAAAAAGAATCGGATGAGGTCAACCAAAATCGATTACTTACGAGCATGATCGGATGAGAGATCGGTGAGCTTGAAACTCCAACAAATCGGATATATCGATCTATATCGAAAATATCAAAACTTCAACCGATCAAGGAAATCAAAAAATTTTCAAGGAAAGATCATAAACAAGTTTCAACAAATCGATGCAATCGGAGAAGATCAGTTGAAAGGATCAGTTGGGAAATTTCTTAAGGCTTAGGCAGAATGATTAAGATCAACAAGTGGAATCAACATTGACAAGTAATATTGATCACTATATCGATCAACCAAATCTGACATCTCTTTTCTCTTGTTCTTTACTTATTTATCGGATCGTATCCATTATTTGCCTTCTTGTACCCACTATCCTTGTGAAAATTTAATATATACATGTATTAACCGCTATTTGATCGTGCTTTTTAAATCCAAAAAGTTTTTTATTATTTTTCGACCTACGATCAAAACCGCTAAATCTGAGCGTCTAATCTTTTCAAAAACGTTTGATCTTCCAAATCTTGTCTTATTGTTCCCTCCGCTTCTATATAAGATTCATCAAACCTTACGAGTTTTTCTGCTTTCCTGAAACTTGCATTACTTTCACTGAAAAACTTCAAATTTTCTCTATACGTTTCAAAACGATTTCTTAGAGTTCAAAATCATCTCTGAAAATTTGAATCTGGTAATACTTTCTTTTAAACTTAATGATGAATCTTTCTTTCCGATAAAAACGTTGATTTCAAAAGTTGTTTTTCGGAATTTATGCTTCATTGCCTCTTGTTTTCCGCAGTATGATATTGATATTGATTAATGCACAAAATTAATGAGTCTATCTCACCAGATGGCCACTCATGGACTAGGAAAGATCATGTGCAACTATACGAATCGCAACAAGATCTTTGAGGATAAGTTCGCTTCGGGTTTGGAACCACCGAGGATCTTGAATCCACGGAGGAACAAATTTCATAAAACCGGATTTATTGCTTTCTGCTCGCAATCCAAATGCAAGATGAGGCACTACAATTCCTGCAGAATTTGAGTGTGGATACAGAAAATCCAGGAGACGAACTGATATCGTCGATTTCAGATTAAAATGCGTATCACTTTTTTGCAATTCAAATTACAAAAAAATAATCTCACCGCACACTACAGGAGGAGAATGAGGACGAAGAAATCGTAGAGGAGCTCTTAAGAGAGGACAAACATCGAATTCATCGGGCCAATGCTCAAAAATAAGTATATCATGTTTGACATTCCCACAAGAACGATCATGGAATTTATTTAGCCCAGATGCTCTCACATCAAAAATGTACAAGATGGCAAAGAATAATTGATGGGGCTCGAGAACATCAATTGGCACGGCTTCGAAAAGCCATCTTGCTCCGGTGAACACGTTTGGAGTCAATGAATCCAGCGTGTCTTTTCTCGAAAAAGAGAATCAAGAATCTCAACAAGGTTGCGCTTATATTGAAGGACAAACCGCCAAGCTTGAATGGAATCGAATGGATCAAGTCCTACAATGCCTTCTCTCATCAACTTCGCTTATATATGGGCCACCAGACGATGACAAGGAGCCCACTCCAACAAAAACAAGAAAGGAAAAGAGCAAAGAAGCCAGCCTCATCCACACCCGGGCCTGTGAAGGCCCAGAGAAGAGGCCAAAGAAAGCAAAGCAAGCTACCATGACTCTAAAGACTGAAGATGAGTCGAAGAAGAAAAAGCGCCAGTATTGCGCTTTAAGAACCTTTCAACCCGAGGGCTCTCGCGCCAACGATCTGGTAGAAGCACAAACCGATAAATCTCATTTCCTCAACCTCAAAATCGATTCACCGCCGGATTTATTCTCCCCGCTAGTTCACCGCCAACTCAACCAGATATAATCGCCACTCTGAAGAGAACCATCGCAGTCGAACCAATCGCACAACTTCCGCCGACTCAAGCACAACCGTAAGCCCACATCTCATCCAAAATTTTGTTGATCCCGGAAAAATGGTCGACTAAGAATTGAACGAGATTGATGAGACGATTATCAAATTTCATAAGAAGAAGTCATGGAGATCCTCACCGAGAGATCTCGATTAAAAGCCTTCTCTTTATTTTACTTGTTGAACAGATGGGTGGTGCGGATGAGTTCGCAGATTTTGACTTCGATTGAGGAAGTCCGCCAAAGGGATCACCACTAATATCCCATTTTATCCACGCAGGGAATTGCTGAAGAAGAAAAGCCGAGATCGCCAAGAAGCTCCGAAATCGCCGAAATGGAGAATGCACGAGCCGCTTTGTCTGAAAGTGGAACGTGTGTCAGCTCACGATTCAACCACCGAGGCACAAACAATTTTGTGATGGATCCAATTCCTACATCTCAAATCACCACCGATCAACTTCAGGAGATCGATCTTGTCTCAAAGATCTCCCGAAAGAAGAGATTGAAAGAGTTAATCGACGAGACAAATTAGTCTCAAACAAATCAAGCAATCAGAGATCAGTTCTCCCAATCCATGACCACCATGTTGCGAGCTTACAAAATCGCTTGATGACAAGGTGGATCAAAATCAATCTTCTTTTTCGAAGAAAAGGCTCGAAGTTATCGTAAGAGAAATTTGACAAAATGATTTGGACACTCTACAATGAAATACCAGATTAACCGCTTTCTAATCTAACACTCAAATTGAGTTTATCCGCTAATGATCTAAATCGCATTATCGATTTGGCTCTCGACTTTCCACCTCAATGCGCTTTTTTGATCAAACCAAAAAAGCGGAAGATCTGAAAACCAACCGACACATCGAAGATTCGATTCATACGGATAAGGCCCATGGACAAAGATCAATCGCAAGAAAAGGATTCTTATCAAAATTTGAAAGTCACATTGGAGCTAGCTGTAAGATTGTCCAAAGAGCGTATGATTTGAAACAGAGGGCTAAGAAAGGATTGATTTGAAAATCCTAACCTCGGTTGCCAAAAAAAGTCGAAGTAAAACCTACACGCTTTTGAGGAATGGAATAAGATCGTTTTTTTGCCTTTGTCCTTGATCTTGTTCCAAAGAAGAATCACCAGATGATGAGTTCCTCAACCGGTTCTGAGAATAAATATCCGGACTTTCTCAAGTATCTCGAAAAATGAGGCCAAGCTTATAAATGTAAAGATATCTACAAGAGTATGATCCGTTAGTATACTCGAAGAAGGCGGATGGCTCGTTTGATGACGGCATTTGAGAGATTCTACTTTGACATCTTGAGTAAAACGCGATATAATCGATCAAGTCTAAATCGATGTCAAATGGAAACTCTATCGGTTTTTAACGTTCCACAAGACCAAAGAGAAATGCGAGAAGGATACAAGCCCGAGGAGTGAAGAATCGAGAAATATGTCTGGGGATCACCGTTTTTTAATTCAAAACTTTTACGATGTAACATGTAATCAACATATCTAATGAAAAGTTTATTTTTCGATCCCAAGACAAAATCTCTTTGTCTTACGATTACTTGCTCTTTAAGCATTCTATATTTATCAATCGTTTGGTTTTCTCGGTGTTTTGGTTTCATCAAAAAAGGGGAAATTGTTGGGAAATTTATAGTTTTGATGAAAGTTCCAAATACACATGTAATAGGACCACATCATACTGTTGGTATCGATGTTTACATTATTGCTATAGGAGACCGAGTTGATAATGATTGTATAGAACAACCGATGTAATAGATAGGTCACATATTGAGGGGAACTCAATATGTATAGGTTTTCGATATCCGATAAAGGCCGTAATGCTAAACCGAATCGGAAGATCGATTGATCCGATCTTGTCGATAGCTTCGTGGTCACGAAGCTCAAACTTAGAATACTTTGACTTCCGAAGATCGGACCCTAAAAGGCCTACATCGGCCTAGTCATCAAGAACAGGCCGAAGACTTCTATCGGTGGATCGATTCGGGATTTTATTGTTTCATCTTATCATACGCCTTAAACAAGAAGAATACCAACCTTAGTTGGAGGAACAACACCGCAAAAAAGGCTTCCATCCAAAAGGAAGAGACACGTATGAACAGAGTTGATATCATGGATTTGTTGCTCTCTCAAACGGCTATAAAATACATTCACGCTTTGCCATGCCGCTCTTGGCACGTCACATCAAGCCTGCAAGTCTACCTAAAATAACACGAGATTCAAATTGCTCTCCAACGGCTCTTTGATCTCAAGGTCTATAAATATGGGATCACACTTTTGTGAAACACGGAAATGCTTGGACAAACAAAATAATCAAGAAGCTCAAACTATAGTCGATTTCATTCAACACAACAACAAGCTTATTTTATATTGTGTTCATCCCATAAGTTCTTAGCAAGAAATCTTTTCATCTAGCTATCAGTTTTTTTCATAGTTGGAACCTCAACAATCTTACCCAAACCCCAAGTTAGGATAAGTTGTTTAGCAGATTTCGATCTAGGTTTTCTAATCTTGATTTACGGGATCGGTTGAGTGAGAACTCTTAAAACATCTGTTGGTGTCTTTGTGTTGGACTAACACACTAAACTAAGTCAAGTCGGTTAAGTTGGTTAAGTTGGTGCCCCTTGTGAAAGGGAAGAGTGGGCGTAGGACCTGGTTTGTCCGAAACCACTATAAATCTTTTTTATGTCTTTATTGCTTTGATTAATTCTCACATCGCACAATCTTAAAAGCAAGATACATTCTAAGTTAAGATCGAGATAGCACCAAGCTTCGATCCGACGGACTGATATTTTTCATCGATTAAAAAGATAAAACTTGGAATCTGATTTATACAAACCGGTTTTTCACACGGTAAAACTTAAGCTTCCATTTAGCTTAATCTGATAATTCTTACCGAATCTGTTTTTAATGCGTTTAAAGTTGGTTATCGGACCAAACCGATTCACTCGCACTGATCGGGCTATCTGTTTCTTTTTGTCTATTCACCCCTCCCCTCTGACTTTTCCCTCACTTAACTGTACTTTATAGGAGGAGATTTTGAAGTCTAATTTTAAATCTCAAACTATAATGGGACGTAATTTTCAAAGTTCCAAGTCTATCCGGGTGAGTCCCGAAACAAACATACACTAAGGGTATGTTTATTCGGGTGAGTCCTATTTTGTGCTAAAAATGTTGAATTTTTTTATTAAGGGTATATTTATAATCTTTTCAAGTCATTAATGTGGGCTTATTAAAGCCCTTAAAATCAGCCAACAGTAAATGCGTTAGGTCGTCGCGCTCCTAAATAGCCGCTGCGGACATTATGCTTTGATTCTCATTTCCTGATTTGTCTCTTTTTTCCATTTAGGCAACGTGACGTGGATTGTTCCTCAAGTCGCTAGTCGCTCAATTATTGTTCTCTTCAACCCGGCATCTGGGCAGCGATCTAGATTTCCCTCCAGTTGGCTCGCTCTCGTTCATCAGCTCGCCCTATAAACATGAGGTCGCCATGTCATTATTATGATTCCTAGTGAAAATATTCTTGAATGTGGCCACTTGTCGTGATTGTCGCACATTGGGTATAACAATTAGAAAGTCGGACCAAAAAATGGAGAAACAAGTTCTAAAATATCCAAAATGTCCCAAAATTTACAATCACAATTAGAAAACAAAAACCAAAAAAAATGAGGAAAAACAATCGGAAATGTCCAAAATTGTCGGGAGAAAAAAAATCAGAAACCAAACAAAAACCAAAAAATAAGGAAAAAAATTCGGAAATGTCCAAAATTGTCAAGAGAAAAAAAATCAAAAACCAAACCAAAAAATTAAGAAAAAATTTCGGAAATGTCCAAAATTGTCAAGAGAAAAAAATCAAAAACCAAACCAAAAAATAAAATTGTCAAGAGTGGGATTTGAACCCACGCCCTTTCGGACCAGTACCTGAAACTGGCGCCTTAGACCGCTCGGCCATCTTGACTGTCTGTTCAAAAAAAATTCAAATTCTAAACAAGTACATTGACAATAATATAATTAACATAAAATTTTACTATATTTTTGCTCGTTTCAATTCAAAACTTTTCCTGCTCCGGAAATCCAAATGAATGGCTCCATGGATTCACATAATCAAGCACCACATGCTCTTATCTTTCCGCCGGAAATACACCTCCTCCGCCGCACTTGTCGAGTTTCCGCCGCTTGTACATGGCGGAAATCGTTCTTCAATCGAGCCACGCCAATTCCTCAGCAATCCCAAAAATTTGACGGGCTTAACACTCGCACAAACCAAAGCAGCACACGCCCTTTTGCTCAAAACTCGCGCAATGCACTCTAACATCTACACCGCGAACAATTTGATCAATGCCTACTCAGAAAACAGTCGCATGGATTATGCACTCAAGCTGTTCGACGAAATTCCGATGTGGAATGTGGTGTCATGGAATTTAATAATTTCGGGTTCTAACAAGAATTCTCTGTATCAAGACTCATGGACAGTCTTTTGCAGAATGCACAATGTGGGGGTGGATGTGGATGAGTTTACTTACAGCAGCGTTTTTTCAGCTTGTGCTGCTTTGGAGCATGTATCACGTGCGGCGCAGGTGCAGGGGCACGTTGCGAAAAATCGGGTTCTTTCTGAACGAGTATGTGGTATCTGCGACGATAAATCTATTTGAAAAGTGTGGTAAGGTAGATGATGCTTTGATGGTATTGTATGATGTTGATTGTGATAATGTGGTATGTTGGAATGCTGTGGTATCTGGAGCTGTTAAGAATAAGGAGAATTGGGTGGCGTTGGATGTTTTCTTTCGAATGTGTTGTCACGTTTCTTTGATACCGAATGCGTCCACGCTTATGAGTGCTTTGAGTGCTTGTGCCGCAGAAGAGGAGCTTGAACTGGGGCAAAGTATCCATGGGCGTGTGATTAAAACGGGGGTTGAAAGGGATGATTTTTGGGGAATGCCGTTCTTAATTTATATGCCAAATGTGGGGTTATGTTTGATGCTATCGAGCAATTTAAACTAATGCCGATAATCAATGTTGTTTCTTGGACTACTGTCATCTCTGGTTTTTTTCAGAAGGGGGATTCAGCTTCTGCTTTTATGTACCTTAAAGAAATCCAAAGAATGGGGGAGGAAATAAACAGCTTTACTGTTTCCAGTGTGCTTTCAGCTTGTGCGATTCTTGATATGTTTGATGAAGCATTACAGATTCATTGCTGGGCTTTAAAGCTCGGGCTGTATCAAGATCCTGTAGTGAAAGCATCTCTGATAAATACGTACTCAAAAGTGGGATCAGTATGGTTTATACTAGTATGGTTTCTGCATTTGCTGAGAGTGGGAATTACGAAAAAACAATCATTTTGCTTAGGGAAATGGTACGAAAGGGCATTAGTCATGATAAGTACGGAATTTCTAGTTTCTTGAGCACAATGGAGAGTTTAACTTTAGGGAGACAGGTACATGGATATGCTCTAAAACTGGGTTTGGTGTCTGAAGTATCTGTTGGCTGCTCGATTTTAATAATGTATTCTAAATGTGGTAACTTAGAGGAGTCTCTGAAAGCTTTCGAGCTTCTTGAAATGAAAGACAGCGCTGCGTGGACCTCCATGATTTCTGGTTTTGTTGAAAATGGGTGTCCAAATAAGGCTATTAAGTTGTTTAAAAAGATGGGGTTAGAGTTAGACAAATCAATTCTTGATGAAAAGAGTTTAGCTGCTGTTCTAAATGCATGTTCGTCTCTTCCTTCTTTGAAGCAAGGTAGAGAAATTCATGGATTCTCTCTTCAATGTGGATTTGGTGAGGGGGCCTTCGTTAGTGAAGCATTAATGAATATGTACTCGAAATGTGGCGATTTGAGTTCAGCAAAGAGTATTTTTCTCACAATGCCTTTCAAAGACGAATTATCGTGGTCATCCTTAATTTCAGGGTTTTGCCAAACGGGGCACATCGGGGAGGCTCTTCGTCTTTTCCACCACTATCGTCTCAGTATTACAAGTGTCGATTCTTTCACAATCTCGTCAATTCTTGGAACTGTTGCAAATTCAAGTAACTCTAAAATAGGTACTCAGTTGCATACTTATACCATAAAAGTAGGTTCTGAATCAGATTCCTCAATAGAAAGCTCACTTATACTGATGTACTCAAAAAGTGGAAACATTAATGATTGTGATAAAGTATTTGAACAAATTAAATCCCCCGATTTAATTTGCTGGACGACTATGATTACGAGCTACGCTCATCACGGAAAAGGACACGAGGCTTTGCAGTTATTCGATCGTATGAAGAAAGCCAAGATAAAGCCCGATTCTGTTATGTTCTCCGGTGTTCTATCTGCTTGCAGCCACACCGGTTTGGTTGAAGAAGGATATTTTCATCTGAACTCGATGTTCAGAGAGTACGGAATTGAACCGGGCCCCACGCATTACGCGTGTATGGTGGGTCTTTTAGGTCTAGCAGGAAGACTCAAAGAGGCTGAGAGGTTTACTGCCAACATGCCTATAAAACCAGATATCTTTGTGTGGGAAACTCTGCTTGCTTGTTGTAAAACTCATGATGATTATGAGGTTGGAAAGATTGCTGCTAAGAAGATTATGGAATTGGGGCCATCGGATTCTGCAACTTATGTTTCGGTTTCGAATTTGTATGCTGGAGCACGTGAGTGGGACCGTGCACTGGAAATCAGAGGATCTGTGGATGGAAGTGGAGGGAGAAAGGATGCTGGTTGGAGTTTAAGTTTGTAATAGGTATCAATGGATGATTAATCATGCATGAGTTTTTGTTTGGTGAGCTTTTTCAGTTTATATTTCTGCAAATTTTAATGGCTTTTAGGACAAAAACTTGTGTACACAAAGTGCACCGTGTAACTTATTTGTATTTTAATATGGAACAGGCTACCTACCAAATATAACTTACTCCGGAGGAACATTATACCATCAACTGAAGCCAACTGAACCTTATGCAGGCTGCTACAGAATCAGCGGGCCATCTGTTTTTGAAATGCGAATCAAGCTATTTGATTTGGAAGGAGATAAATAAATGGCTCAATATCCCTCTGGCAATGCACAACCAGGTATCTGATCATTTCCACATTCATTCTGGCACTTTAAAAGGCAAAAACAACAGGAAATTTGCAATCACTTGTTGGGTGTGCATTGTGTGGATCATCTGGAATCGTCGTAACAATCTGATTATCAAAGGAGTGACGAGCAGTATCAAAAGTATCATGGAAGAGGCGAAAGGGAGATTATGGAACTGGATATCAGTGAAATTTCTAAATGTATGCTCTTTTTCTTTCAAAGATTGATTGTTAGATCCACTTAAAATTCTCGAAACTGTCCCGTAAATATGTTAATGGTTGGGTATAACTTATACCGACCACCTTATGTTGTTTTAATAAAATTCATTTTTCCGGTAAATTAAAAAAAAAAAAAAAAAACCTTATTTGTTAAGAAATAAATCATATATTGAATGTCCTATGGAGTTACAAGAAATCTTTAGGAGTTACAAGCAAGTCAATAGGAATTATATGCATGTTACAAGAAACTCTTCATTGTCCAATTAATTCATATTTATGTATTCATCCATGAGGTTCTTTATATATAGGTGCTATAACCACCTTCATTTGTACGCACAACCAAGAATTAGTAAAACTATCCTGGCTTGGTATCGCCTCCAGACGTAATCATTCTTGACGAACTGGGTAAACAAATTGTGTTCTTCATTTATTTTATAACACGTTATCAGCACGATTGTTCTACCAATTAGTTTCAGAGTTTCGAAGTCTCCCTTTCGAATTTCTTCGCTTAATCGGTAAGTTATTATAATCTCTACATTACATAACTTTTGTTCCTTATGAAATTCGTGAGTATAAATTTATGATGTTGATTGTTTAGAGAAATTTTATTTGGAGTTTGATATTCAAATGCTTCTTTGTTTAAATTGTGAAAGGTTTAACTGAATAAAAGAAGCATATGATTTTGTGTAATATGTGGCCTTAAAGAAAATTCATTGACACGGTTTTATAGATTCAAATAAAATGAATTTCTATATATTAATATGGAGTTCGATTAATTTGTTAAATATGTTTGTTACCTAGTTTCAATGATTCATAGATTATGGGCTTCAATGAAGATCCTTCTTAAATATGTTTTATTGGTGCTAAATTATTGATTTATTAGTCAGTCCCTAAAATCTGTATTTTATACATGTTTTGCATGTTTGGGCAATTTATGTTTTTATATGGATCTCAATAATGTAATCATTGTGATTACTTACTTATTTATGTGTATTTGTACTCATAATCTTTAAGTATTGAACTCCTTACATTTGAACAATTTTCATGTATTAATATTATACTTTATGCTTTATTGTTATACTAGTTCGGCTAAATTTTGAGACTTGATGATAATCTTTGGTTTTTCAAAATAGTATTTATGTGTTGTCAATTCTATTAAAATTGTGACAAACATTGGTACTTAACTATTTTTTGTTTTTGTTTTTATTAATGTTATGATAATTCTATGAGTTTGATTAATTTAGCGGATGATTATCAGTATTATTTTATGTTGCATTTCATTGGAAATATTGATTTTATATAAAGTCCATAAGTGTTGTTATAAATTCAAAATATGCATCTGAACACCAAATATATTGAGATGATTGTTTGAATTTACTCAAAGGACGTACAACACTGAATTTTTATTCTGATGTCTTGGGTGATTATTTCGGTCTTGCAACTGTTGAAAAAAGTTTTATATATATATTACTAAGAACAATTTATCAAGGTTGTCATTATTGATAATAACTTTTGATTTGGGCTTACGAAATTGAGATTCATCATGAAGCTATGGGTTATGGAAATACTATCGTTGATAATAATATATATCCAATCAAGACCGTATTAAAAGCAATTTCCTTTCTCAACATATGGATGAAAGATTAAAATTAAATATTTGAAAATGAAATATCCATTAAGTGTTGTAGATGGATTTAAAAGTAAGATACGACCACCTGAAGATGGTCGTCCTTCTAAAAGCCCGGTACAATTAGTTCCACCTACGTCTACAAGATTTTAAACTTTTTTAATAAAATATAATTAGACTGTGTTCATAATTACTTCTCAATTTTATGTGGTTAAAACTCAAATTATGATGATATGCTTGAGAAGACATTCTCTACTCAAATATGCTCCTGCAGTAGCAATATCGAAAAAAAGATTAGAAATATTATGAACTAATTGCTTGTTTAAGTTTTGGCCAAATAAAATAATAAATTATTATTGAATATTATGAGTCCCGACCACTAGCTCTAGTCCATTCTCTGAAGCGAATGTGACTCATCTCAAAATTATGAATGTGGTTGTGAGTGGATACGGTCATGATAGATATACTCCATATAATTATATAAACCAAAATCTTGATAAAAAAAAAAATTGTCTTCCAGAAGAGGGACAATGAAAAAAATAAAAGAAATGTGGATAAATGTTACTGTTGTGGCATTAAAGGTTGACTCATTATCTATCAAATAACAAATCATCCCGTGAAATAGTGTCAAACATCCTTGAAAAAAAAAGATGAAAATAGTGGGACATGTTGATGAGAAAAATGTTTATAATGGTGATGATAAAGTTTCATTCTTCCTGAAGAAGCAATGGACGTCAAATATTGTAATTAAATAATGATGGTGATGTATGTCTAAATGATAGTGCTTAATATAAAATATTTTTTAATTTGGAAGAGGTAAGACAAATGTTAATATTATAAATAATAGTACAAATTTGATTGAAGACTCTAAAAGAACTCGTTATAAAAGTACTAATGTCTTCCAATTCTCAAAAAATCTATTAAGTTTTAAGTATATCCACGTAAATGGGTATCATATCGGAATACTCTAATTTTTAGATAAATTGTATTCAATCTCCTTTCATCTATATTGTAATTGTAGAAAAATAAAGAGATAATTACTCTAAGGTTCAATTTTTCCAATTTAATTACTCATAGGTTCAATCAAAAATCCTTAATACTCATAGGTATAAAATCATACCATTAAAATCTCTTTTTTGCCCTTAACTCCATAAAGCAATATTTCATCTTTTAATTTATAAAATAAATTAATAAATTGGCTCCACCCACGTCTTTCCCTTCAGATAATAGCAGACGTCTCTCTCTCCTCTCTCTCTCTCTCCAAAACCCTAAAAATCTTCTCTTCACTATAAATCTACCCAATCTCTCTCTAAAAATCCGATCGCCGAATCCGTTCGTGATGGTGGTGGTTCCGTGCGCGCGAGGCCGATGGCAGCCGGATCCGTTCGCGATGAGGCCGGTGATTGAGGCGGCGACAAAGAGGTGGTGCGTGGTGGTTTTTCGCCGCCGTATGCCCCGATGGAGAAGAACACCGTCTCGAGCCCGGTCCCTTCTCTCCACCCCTCTTCCGTCGTATTCCTTCTCCTTTTGTTAACAGATCCGTCGCCGTTAACAGATCCATTGCCGTACCCACCTAAAAATATCTTCTGCAATTTTGATTTTATTTTGTTGGATTATTGGATGGGAGGGGAGGTTGCTTTGATGGTTGTCAATTTTTTTGGCCCATTAATGGAGATTTGCGCATTGAAGGTTGCAGCGTCGACAATGCTTTATACACAAGAAATTTTGTGCTCTTTTTTTTTTTTTTTTGCACATACGAAATTTTTTGTGTATAAAGTGAATTCATTTTTTGCATAGATGAAAATTATGTGTGTGTAAAATTTTTAGTATTGAGATTTTTGTGGAGATATTTTTTACTCAACTAAAAATATCTGATCAACTCAACTAAAAAACTGGTTCTAATTGTTTGGTTTGTATCGTTTATAAAAGTTTATGTTTAAGTTGGATTTTTTGTGATTTTTCTGTGTATTTTTTTATGTGAATACAAGCTTTTTAAAGTTCATCGAATCAAGAAATTAGTATGAATCATGAAATTAGTAGTGTATGTGGTTAATTCGAGTTTTTTTAACATGTTTGTTTGTTGCAGGTTCATTTTTACCAGATTTGGTGAAGGAGGAAGGATATGGCAGATTAGATGAATGAAGCCCTGTGCAATTTTTTTTTGCATTTGTAAACTTTTTTTTTTTTTTTTTTTGCAAATTTTTGCATTTATGTACAAATAAAGAAATAAGATAATGGAAGATTATCTGTAATTTTTATTAAAATTTGAGCTGTAATTTTTAAACTTTGAATCTGCAAATTATTGAATTTTTTTTTGCAAAATTTTTGTGTTATTTGTTCTTGTTTGAGGAAAAAAAAAAAAGAAAAATGAAAAACATAATTCAAAAATTTGAAAGATTGAAACCTTTAGCAGATGATGAAAATACTAAAAGAAAAAAAGCAAATGGAATGGGGTGGTTGTAAACCTTGCAGAATTAATTTAGTGTGGATTTTTTTAGTTAAAAGGGTTAGTAAGGGTAATATGGGTTTTTTACTAGTGATATTATATCTAAGAGTAAGGGTTTTAAGGGTTGGCACTATGAGTAATTATGTTCACATTTTTGCACCTTACAGTGAGCCTCCAAAAATAAATACAATTGATATATATCGTCTAGTAGACCGAAAGTCTACTATTGTCAATGATTTTAATGACTCCAGAAGAGTTAAATTACATATTCTAGTAGAATATATGTTTCGATTGAGATTGATGTCCCTGAAGGACATTCAATTTAAACAATTGACTCAATTAATTTCATGAATATACTTCCATTTACAACTAGTGAGTGGGAAATAACAAATCGTTTATTATCTGCGAATTTAAGTTGTACAATACATGTATCACCACCATAACGAGCCTAACATCCCAGATTGACTAACTGCACATTTAATGAAGATCATTTCCCGGCATTAGGGGGAGATAAGAATCCAAAACTAAATGAATGCCGAGAAATTTCATTGAAGGAAAAAGCTCCCACACACTAGAGAAACTGAACTATAAGTTCAAATGACAATTAACTTGCAATTAACAAGTTTCTGCCAGATGTATTTACTAAAGGAATGACTAAATCACAAGTTTTTGATATATATGATTTACAAAGTATAGAGGTCCCAACGAAATTGGATATATATATATATATATGTGTGTGTGTGTGTGTGTGTGTGTGTGTGTGTGTTAATACGCCTACATGCTAGAAGCGTGAAGGACCTCTTAACACAAAAATAAATCCGCAGTAATTAAACTAAAGCTAGCTAAAATATTCAGTCATCCACAAAATCTCCTGAAGAGATTCGTCCTGAAGACGAAAATCCTAGAAACTATGCACGTGCACAAAATAATCAAAATGCCAGGGTTGCGGAACAATTAGATCAAAATATTTTGAGAAATGATTAGGATCTGATTTATATGAATTTTACAAATACAAGAGAAGTATCAATATTGTCGACAACATATTCGCCTCCATAATTACTATTACAAATAAAAATCTGGATCCAGTACATAAGTCAATAATTGAGTGTCTGAAGCGCTCTAACTGGGTAAAATAAAAAGAAGTAATTGTGGTAGAGCTAGACTCGCTAAACAAAAGAAAAGTTTTATATATATACTCGGAAGTATATATTTGTAAAAAAGTGAAATAAGAATAATGAGGTGGTGAAATACAAAGCGAGATTACTAGTTCAAGGGTTTTCACAAAGACTCAATACCGATTTATTCTCTTATTATGTATGGAATAACGTTTCGCCACTTGATATCTCTGGCAACAAATATAAATTAAAAAATGCAGTTATTGGACGCTGTATCTTCATATGGGTCATTGGATGTCAACATTTATATAAAAGTCCTTGAAGGATTTGGCATGCCCGAAGCATGTAAATTAAATCCAAAAGAAATTTATTCTTTCAAATCGCTAATGTTCTTGTATAGACTTAAACGATTTGAACGTATATGACAGCCTAGTTAAAGAAGGCTATATCATTGACCCAAATAAAATTCATATATTTTTATAAAGAAAAATGAGTCAAAATTTGTGATCATTGCAGTATATGTTGATGATCTCAATTTTGATTGGACCCCCCGAAGAGATCCAAGATACATTTACAGAAAGAAAACAATTTGAGATCAAAGATTTTGCAATTATTAAGTTCTGTCTTAGTTTATAAATTGGACATCTAGAATACGAAATATTTGTCCATCAATCTGCGTATACCCAAAAGGTATTAAAATAACTTTAAATGAAGAAATGCACATCCATTGGTCTTCCGGATGTTTAATCCTAATACATATCCTTTTAGTCCGTGGAAGAAAAGTGAAGAGATACTCGGTTCCGAAATACCATATCTCAGTATAATTGGTGGATTAATATATCTTGCTAATTATATGATATTTGGTCATGAAGTACTATAATCAGTATAATTGGTGGATTAATATATCTTGCTAATTATATGATACTTGGTCATGAAGTATCATATTCAGTATAATTGGTGGATTAATATATCTTGTTAATTGAACAAAAGGAAATATATTTCATTGATATTTCACGGTGAAATTGATGTACAATAGATTTGATCAAGTGAAAAGTAAGCAAATTTACTTATTAAGGAATAATAGATTGCAACATTTGAGAATTTATAAAGCATACTAGAATATGTTGATTAAATTATTTCAAATGATGTTTAATTCAGGGGGAGAATTAATACACTAGGTAACATGTGCTCTTTTCCCTTCGCTAGGTTTTGTCCCACTAGATTTTTTCCAATAATTTTTTTTTTAACGAGGCATAATGACGGATATTCAAAGGGGGAGCTTTATGAAATAAATCATATATTGAATGTCCTATGGAGTTACAAGAAATCTTTAGGAGTTACAAGCAAGTCAATAGGAATTATATGCATGTTACAAGAAATCTCTTCATTGCCCAATTAATTCATATCACTACTACACATTTTAGCTTGGACAGCTCTACTTGGACAGTGCTTTTAGAAAGAGCTCTCCAAAAATGATCTTGGAGAGCGATTTTTAATTAGAAAATAAAATAATTAAAAAGCGGTTTGAAACCGCTCTCCAAGAGAGAGCGGTTCAGAACCGCTCTGCAAGACACTTGGAATGCGGTTAAAAACCGCTCTGCAAGAGAGGGAACTTGGAATGCGGTTCAGAACCGCTCTACAAGAGAGAGCAGTTCCGAACCGCTCTCTAAGGGCGTAGCCCTATATCCAGAGACGCGCCCCCATCGCTCATTTTCATTTCCTCGTCCAATATTCCCTTCTCCCCCATATCGCGTTATTCTCCATTTTTTCGTGAGCATTCGTTGCCACCACTTGTGCATTCCGCCATCCTCCCTCACTCCTCCTACCGCATCGTAGCCCTCCTCCTCCTCCTCTCCTCCCCTCATCCGTGCATCGCGCGCCTCCACCTCCTCCTTCCCTCCGTCGCCCTCTCCTCCTCCTCCTCCTCCCCCATGTTACTCCTCTCCTCTCCCTTCCCACTTACTCTATATATATAGGTAATTTATTTATTTTATTTAATGTTTTATATATTTATGTATGTGTATATATGTGTGTATATATATATATATTTATATATATATATATATATATATATATTAGGATATATATATTAGTGTTAGATTAATTAATTGGTTAATTGGCTTGGTTTTAATTGTTGTTTGTTTGAATATTAGATTGTTTAATTTAGTTTAATTGTTGTTATATGTTAGGATTATTAATTGTTGTTTGATTAGATTGTGGTTAATTGGTTGTCAATTTGTGTGTTGTTTCGCTCAAAAGTATTAGTTGTTTCATTTAAAGGTATTAATTATTTCATTTAAAAGTATTAGGTGTTTCATTAAAAGGTAATATTAGTTGTTTCATAAAAAAGTATTAGGTGTTTCATTCATAGGCATTAGTTATTTCATTCAAACGTATTAATTGTTTCATAATAAGGTATTAGGTGTTTATTCAAAAGTATTAGTTGTTTCATTAATAAAAAAGTATTAGGTGTTTCATTCAAAGGTATTAGTTATTTCATTAAAAGGTATTAGTTGTTTCATAATAAGATATTAGGTGTTCAATTCAAAGGTATTAGTTATTTTTTAAGAAGTATTAGATGTTTCATTCAAATGTATTAGTTGTTTCATTCAAAAGTATTTTTGTTAGTGTGTGATTAATGTTGGTTTAATTATATTGTTGTTAGTAGCTTGGATTAATTGTTGTTAGTACGTGGCTTGAATTAATTTTTGTGTGTTTCTTTAATTAGATGATTAATGATGGTACATTAGAATACATTAGAAAATTAAAATGAATGTAGATTAAGTATAGTTAGGTATACTTTTAGGTTTAATACTTTCAGATACATTGTCTTGAGAAACAGTCTTCATATTGTCTTTCCTATAGGCATCTGTAGGCATCTGTAGCTAGTTCTATATGGATCGAAAGTGGGTTAGAGCAGATCGATTATCAGATGAGTATAGGAATGGGGTGTAAGAGTTTTGTAATCATGCAATTAGACACTGCATCGACCATCGGTACATTCCATGTCCTTGTTGGAAATGTATGAATGGAAAAATTGTTAGTGGTCGAGAAAATTTGTTCGTCCATTTGATGATTCACGGTATTGATAAAACATATACCGTTTGGACATCTCATGGTGAGACAAGAGATAGATGTAGCTCAAGCAACCTAGGAACCCGACTTTAGGTTTGAAGATACAAAGTGGATCTGGATATTTTCGATGATGTCCCATTTGTTGATACATCGAGTGGGGATAGACGGTGATCTGCGAGATCACCCTTATATGTCAAAGAAGTTAAGGGATTCTGTTGGATTACCACTGTGGCCCGGGTGTGAGAAGGCAACAAAACCGCCCGTTGTTGATATTGTTCAACCTAAAAGCAACTCACCGGTTGTCCGTCGATTAACTTCACAAGTATCTTTGGAAGCGATTAGTGGTATATTACTAATGGAAATGTCTTTGCTCTCGAGCATATGATGCTAAACAAATGCTCAAGTCCATCGGATTAACACATCGAAAAAATTCATGCTTGTCCGGGTGATTGTATCTTATTTGGAAGGAGTATCGCGAAACTTCGATGAATGTCCCAAGTGTGGGGAGAAGCGATATAAGAAAAATAAATCTCCCGCCCGAAGGTGATGTGGTACTTTCCGATAATACCAAGATTCGGGAGAATGTATAGTAAATACAGTGGATACTAGAAATTTAACTTGGCATCATGATGATAGGATCGAAGATGGAATGCTAAGACACCCTGTTGATTCAACCCAGTAGAAGACATTCGATATCAGACATCCAGAATTTGGCAATGAGCCACTACACTTGCGTCTTGCACTCTCAACTGACGGAATGAATCCATTCGGTATCCAAAGTACCAACCACAAAGATACATGGCGGTGAATCTTTGTTAGTTTATAATATTTCACCCGAGTTGTGCATGAAGCGCACTTACATGACGTTATCTATGTTGATATCAGGACCCAAACAACCTGGTAACGAGATGTATATCTGGCTCCTTTGATAGAGGACTTGAAGCTCCTGTGGGATGAGGGTGTCGATGTGTACGATGCTTGTAGAAAGGAGAATTTCAAGTTGAAGGCCATGTTCTTTGGAAATATCAATGACTTTCCCGCTTATGGGAATCTATCTAGATATAGTGTGAAGGGGGCCGATGCATGTCCTTGTTGTACCAAGAAGACACATCACATTCACTTGAGTCATTGTAGGAAGACCGTTTATATGGGACATAGGAGGTGGTTGGACCCAACACATAAGTCGAAACAATGGCGATGCATTCGATGGGCACAATTGAGGCAATTGAAGCACCACGTTTATTGTCGGGTTCGGATGTATTGAATGAGATGAAGAATATCGATACACAAGATCTGGAAAAAAGCTTCAGAGAGTGTCCCCACTAGCTGTTGGAAGAAGGAATCAATTTTCTTTCAATTGCCCTATTGGAAAGAGTTGTATGTTAGACACTTCATTGATCTAATGCACGTTGAGAAGAACGTTTGTTCCAGCTTGCTCAGTACTCTCCTAGCTGATAAGAAGTCCAAGGATGGTTACAATGCAAGAATGGATATGATTGATATGGGAATAAGAGCATAATTAAAACTTGTGCCTGAGAAAGAAAGGGGTCAACCGTTCTTACCTCCTGCTTCTGACACACCTTGTCCAAGAATGATAGAAAATAGTTACTTGGACACATAAAGGATGTGAAAGTTCGGAGGGTTATTCGTCCAACCTACGAGAGACTTGTATCGGATGATGGCGTGAGACCGATGAATCAAATCGCATGACTATCATGTCATCATGGAGACTTTTTGCCCATTGCACACGTTCTATCTTGCACGAAAATGTCGCATAACCATAACAAATTTATGTTGGTTCTTCAAGGCAATGAGTGGCAAGGTCATAGATCTAGAAAATTGTTTGGTTTTCAAAGACAGTTATTGGGGACGCCTGTGAGCTTGAGATGTATTTCCTCTATCATTTTTTTGATATAATAGTTCACCTAACAGTTCATTTGGTACACGAGACAAGGATGTGTGGTCCTGCTCGTATGCGGTGGATGTATGGTGTGGAGAGATATATGAAAGTGCTCAAAGGATATGTGATGAATATGTCAAGGCCGGAGGGATGCATTGCAGAACATTATTTAGTAGAAGAAGCGATCAGTCTTGGTGCAAATTCATTCCGAATGTCGATGCAATTGGACTTCTAATTACTAGGTACACCAATAGGATGGATGGTGAAGGCATTACCGGTGGTCAATCTGTAAGTGTTAGTATGGATGAACTAACACGAATGCACTTGTGCGTACTTCACAACACGATCGACGTGCTTCCTTTTTTTGACCTGCACATGCAAGCACTTGTTGAGACATTTCCCACCAGAGATAGATCATGGATTGAAGTTGAGCACAATCGCACGTTTGTTGACTGGTTCAATGGTTATGTAGAAAATATGTTGTCACAGGATAAAGAATCAGTGAAAGAAAGAGTTAAGTGGTTATCCAGAATGCCTAATAGACATGTGTATTCGTATAAGTGTTATCTTATTAACGGATACACATTTTATACCAGAGATCATGATGTCACAAGTACAATGCAGAATAGTGGGGTGTTCATTACTGCAACTGCAGGGGATCAATCAAATACTACTTACTTTGGACAGATTGTCAACATTTGGAAACTCGACTATGTTGTTCACCGACAACCAATCTTCGAGTGCAGTTGGGTGAGGATCCCTAACGGAGTCCAAGTTGAAAGATCTAGGTTCGTACGCATTGATTTGAAGAATGTGGGATACAAAGATGACCCTTACATAATGGCTAGTCAAGCTCAACAAATTTTCTATGTCCCCAACCCAGTTAATAAGAAATGGTCCATCGTGGTTTTGTCAAATAAATTTAACAGTAGTTACCAGATTAACGATGAAGATGTTAACACAATCGATGATCCTTTTCAGAATTTCACTCATTTTGTACCCTCTTTCGATGATCTAGCAAATTCACGACCGTACCAGAGAATAATTATCGATGAGGATGAATATGATAATTCGGATCTTGTTAACATTTATGGTCATGAACGAGAAAAGTCAACCAAAAAACGAAAAAGAAAAACAAGTGTTAAAAAGAAATGTACGACTTTATTGAATGTTGTTTCTTTTGCTTTATTGAATGTTATTTCTTTTGTTTCCTTAAATATTGTTTGCTTTTTGTCTATTAAATGTTGTTTCTTCTGCTTTACAGGATCATGTCTTATCTGCCACATCCCGGAGATGATGGAGATGATGATATAGTACATTTAGGAGATCATGGTGGAGATTATGATGGAGATCATGGTGCTGATGATCGACATGATACTGATGACTTGAGACAGAGTGACACTTCTGCTCCCACCACTAGCAGCTCTGGGGATAAGCACAGTAGAGGTATAGTCACGATGGCTTCTATTAAGAGGGCTCGTAGTAAGGGGAAATAAGTGCAGGTAATTTTATTACAATTGAACAGTTGAAATTGTAATTATATTGATTGATCATTGAATCTAATTAAATAATATGCTATTGCAGTTATCATTCAATGAGTATGGGCAAGCAATCGGTAAACAAAGTGAGACGTTGTCTTTCTACCTTGGAGCTGCAGTCAGGCGTATAATCCCTATCGTGCTGCCATCCAAGGACTGGCGTAGCGACAAACTGACTTCTTTGAAGGAAAGATTATGGGATGAACTTTCTGTATGTTAATTATATATATGCTTATTGAAAGTTGTTGTATGATTACTAAATTTACTACACTGATATGTTATATGCTTACAGAGTACATTTCTCGGCCTTGATTATTCAAAGAAGAAACAAATACTGTCGCAAGCTGGAGGGGATTTAAATTGATTTGGTCCCATAACTTTGGACCTTTATTGAAATGGTCCCGTATGTATCTCATGTTTCAATTTAGTCCCATATGTTTTCAATTTGTGCCAATTTAGTCTCAAGACGCCGAAGACCGGTCAAACTGCACTAAAACGGCATCGTTTTAGGGGCGTGTATCACACGCGCCCCTAATTTGTTGCCGGAATTGCTGAGTTGCGTCGAATTGGACACGTGACACTACACATGTGTATTTACCCTATTCAAAAAAATGAAAAACGAAAAATAAAATGACGCATCATTTATATTACAAATAAAAATAAATAAAAACTAAATTAAAATAAAACAAAAACCCAATCCACTAAAATAAAATAAAAAACCTAATCGAATTCACTAAATTAAATCAATACACCCCCAAATCTGCCAAACTGAAGATTTCGCGACCCAAATCCCCCAAAATTGAAGAAACCTAATCGAAATCGAAATCGAAATCGCGACCAACCCAAATCATGAAGATGACTGATTCTTGTGGAAGCTAAGGTCCGGTCCATTGCCACTGTAATATGGATGCCATTGTCGTCACATGTTGGAAGGAAATGAACGTCGGGCGTCGATTTTTTGTCTGTCAAAAGTATCCCGTAAGTATCTCAAACCCAACATTGAGCTCGTGGTCGATTTTTCGTCTATTCTCGTGGTCGATTATTGAGCTCGATATTATCTCAGATTATTGTGCTTGAATTGATGGGGAATAAGTTGCACAGATCTATTCGGGGTGAATATATAAATACAAATTTAATTCATTAATTATTACTAGCATGAATTAATCCTATATTAATTCAAATAATAATTACAACAACATATCATGCATATAAAAAGCCACGTAAAACCTACGCATGCGGAATCTACGGGTTTACGTGAACGTACCTCTCGGGATGGCAGTGACTTCGGTCGGACGGACTAACCAAAAGGACTTCCCAAGTATTCCTTTAGCCCTTGCTCGATAATCCGGTGGAAGGATACTCGCGAACAATTAACAAAAGGAAAAAAATAAACTTTGTTGCACCACTTATGTGGATTTGCTAATATTTCCAGCACATGGAATTGTTCTTGAGAATGAACTAATCATCCCCTATTTATAAGAGGGAGGGTGGTCGAAATTTTAGTGATATTTCAATGTGGGAAAAGACTTTTCTTGGTCACCAAGAAATCTTGAATATATCCCTTATATTTTTTTTCCCATAATTAAAATATTCCACAAAAATCCACCTCCTCTATTTTATGGCATTATTTTCGAAAATTTGATGATGCAAGAATCCAAGATTTGGATCTTCTTGAATTTATGAGATATTCTTGTATTTCAAGAAATACATATCTTCCATAATATCTTTTCAAGAAAATCAAGAAAATCTTTCTTGCCCACTATATTTTCAAAAATTCAAAATTTACTATATAGATAACCAAGTGGGAGATTTCTTGAATTTAATGAGATAATCTTGTATTCCAAGAATACATATCTTCATTCCATAACAAAATTCAAAGAAAATCTTTCTCCCTCTTTTATCCATAATTTTCGAAAATTTTAGAGGAAATATAAGCAACAATATTTATTTTATTTTAATCACCTTTTCAGTTATTGAACTATATGTTGGGCTACTCAGGGGGCCTTTAGGAGAATTAGATTGAACCTTCTAATGGATCTTGAATATCTAATATTGAGCCACAATATAATTCAAGCCCATAAATATTAATTAATCCCACTACATAATTAATATTGCACTATCCATCTTAACCCATATTACAGTCAATATGGCTCCCGGTCATTATTTCCCGTGTTTAAGATTATCTAGCCCATTAATTAATTCAAGCCACTGAAATAGTTTTTCGTTAATTAATATCTTTTGTCCTTGGTCGGGGAATGGTTCAACATTATTATCCATACCGGAAACTAATTCCACTTGTAAGATTTGGTATGATAAAACTTATGAACCTCCCAAGGGGGGCAAATCAAGCAAGCGTTTCTTTGCACACGATTCTTAAGTATTAAATCTTAGCAATCACATGTGACCAATAATATTGCCCAAGATAAGAAGTATTGAATCTCTTTTGATTCGCTACCCATGATAAGTCAAAGCAATAGTTACCAATCCCACGTGATCCTATTTAAGGGATTAAGGTTAAGAAACAACGAACCATTTTGAGGTCTAATTCTTCCTTGTTCGATTCAAGAATTTATCCTCCCATGGGTCCTATTCAAATTGTCGATCATGCCTTTAGTAATCTCTTGGTCAAGACAAACCAATCCCCGACCTTACACCTCAACCTTTTCGCGATGGTTGTTCATTTCCATCTGGTGAATGAATTGCGTACTTTTTAGTTACAAGAGAGATCGTTAATTTAATCTTCTCGTGATCCGGTATCACTAAATTAACTACTGATTAACATTTATCTGAATTATTGAATAATTATCGCGAAGAAATATATATAACATTCAATCATATTTAAAGCATCGATGATAAACAATTTATTTCATAAATAAGTCCGGAAATTGATTTTATTATACAAAGTAAAAAGCATACTTTTCAAGATAATCCCAACAATCTCCCACTTATACTCAAAGTCCGCTTTTAAGTATACTACAACACGTCTCGAGTAGTCCGTGACATCTAATGTCACCTACACAAACCTAATAATTTCTCCCACTTATACTCAAAGCAGTTAGCAATCGGTCTTAACACCCATTCCACTCACATGTCTCTCGAATGTATTGAGAGGCGGACGCCAGGAATGGATCTGCTAGTCGTCCTCGAGATCTTATCTTTGCCACATCTATATCTCCTCTCTAACGATTTCTCGTATAAGATATCTTTCCTTTAATGTGTTTGTTTGACTCGTGGACTCTTGGTTCTCTTGAATTTGCAAATCGCTCTTAGCGATATTGCTAGAACAAATTGAACACCATCCAAGTCCACTAAGAAGATCTAGAGCCCAATCGGTTCTTTCAACGCTGCTTCCTGTTACATTTACTTACCCGAACTTCCATGGTTGAGTCGATTGATGCATTTACGCCTTCCCAAATGGAAACACACCGACCGAGGCGGATAATTTTACGAATCTAAATCTAATTGGAAATCGAGTCCGGTAGTGGCGGATGGGGATTAGATATCTGATCGATTTAGATCACGGTTCGGATTTAGTCCTTTAATTCTTAGATCTCTTCGTTCTCGATCCGGTTTCTGATTTATTTACAAAAATTAAATAAACCTAGATCTAGACTAGTCTATTACATTGATCAAATCAAACAAATCCTAGTCTACTTTCGTGGATTTTCTCACGAGGCAAAAAACAAATCGAAACGAATCGAATTAAAAAACCACAATTTATATGCATGCAAAAATAAAACATTAAAATCCATGACAAATGGATACCGCAAAAAGTATCTAATGGTTCTACTATCCATTTCAAATTTAATGTCCACAAATTAAATTACAATTTAAAAATTGAGCCCAAAACAAAGGCTCGATACGATTTGTTGGGGAATGAGTTGCACACAGATCTATTCGGGTGAATATTTAAATATAAATTTAATTCATTAATTATTACTAGCATGAATTAATCCTATATTAATTCAATTAATAATTACAACAACATATCATGCATATAAAAAGCCACGTAAAACCTACGACGCGAATCTACGGGTTTACGTGAACGTACCTTCGGGATAAGCAAAGACTTCGATTGGACGGACTAACCAAAAGGACTTCCCAAGTATTCCTTTAGCCCTTGCTCGACAATCCGATTGGAAGGATACTTTCAAACAATTAACAAAAAAAAAAAAATAAACTTTGTTGCACCACTTATGTGGATATGCTAATATTTCCAAAGACATGGAATTGTTCTTGGGAATGAACTAATCATCCCCTTATTTATAAGAGGGAGGTGGTCGAAATTTTAGTGATATTTCAATGTGGGAAAAAGACTTTTCTTGGTCACCAAGAAATCTTGAATATAACCCTTATATTCTTTTTCCCATAATTAAAATATTCCACAAAAATCCACCTCCTCTATTTTATGGCATTATTTTCGAAAATTTGATGATGCAAGAATCCAAGATTTGGATCTTCTTTAATTTATGAGATATTCTTGTATTTCAAGAAATACATATCTTCCATAATATATTTTCAAGAAAATCAAGAAAATCTTTCTTGCCCACTATATTTTCAAAAATTCGAAATTTACTATATAGATAACCAAGTGGGAGATTTCTTGAATTTAATGAGATAATCTTGTATTCCAAGAATACATATCTTCATTCCATAACAAAATTCAAAGAAAATCTTTCTCCCTCTTTTATCCATAATTTTCGAAAATTTTAGAGGAAATATAAGTAACAATATTTATTTTATTTTAATCACCTTTTTAGTTATTGGACTATATGTTGGGCTACTCAGGGGGCCTTTAGGAGAATTAAGATTGGACCTTCTAATGGATCTTGAATACCTAATATTGAGCCACAATATAATTCAAGTCCATAAATATTAATTAATCCCACTACATAATTAATATTGCACTATCCATCTTAACCCATATTACGATCGATATGGCTCCTTCATTATTTCCGTGTTTAAGATTATCTAGCCCGTTAATTAATTCAAGCCATTTGAAATAGCTTTCCGTTAATTAATATCTTTTGTCCTTGGTTGAGGAACGGTTCAACATTATTATCCATACCGAAACTAATTCCACTTTGCAAGATTTGGTATGATAAAACTTATGAACCTCCCGAGGGGGGAAATCAAGCAAGCGTGCTTTGCACACTATTCTTCGTATTAAATCTTAGCAACCACATGTGACCAATAATATTGCCCAAGATAAAAGTATTTAATCTCTCTTTGATTAAGCTACCCATGATAAGTCAAAGCAATAGTTACCAATCCCACGTGATCCTATTTAAGGACGAAGGTTAAGAAAACGACGAACCACCGAGGTCTAATTCTTCCTTGTTCGGGTTAAGAATTTATCCTCCTATAGGTCCTATTCAAATAAGATCGGTCATGCACTTAGTGTAATCTCTTGGTCAAGACAAACCAATCTGAGCCTTACACCTCAACCTTTTCGCGATGGTTGTTCATTTCCATTTAGGTCGTGAATGGCGTACTTTTTTAGTTACAAGGGATTTGTTAATTTAATCTTACGTGATCCGGTATCACTAAATTAACTACGATGTAACACGTCTTTAATTATTGAGCAGTTATCAATAAATATATATAACATTCAATCATATTTAAAGCATCAGTGATAAACAATTTATTTCAGTAAATAAGTCTTTAAATTCAGTTTCGATTATACAAAGTAAAAAGCATACTTTTCAGTATAATCCCAACATGAATGTGGTCGAATTGTTGACGATTGTGGTAGGAGAATATGTTGTTTTGTGCTTCAGTAATTTTGGAATTAATCATTTTGTTGATTATTTGTGAATCTTCTATTGTGTAATCTACTAATATGTGGACTAATATGTTGAGGATTGTAATGTGTTGAATCTGCTATTAGTGAATATGATATTGTGGACTAATATGTGGTTAATTTATCTTTGAAATTTAGA
This sequence comes from Stenogyne calaminthoides, assembly GCA_037126765.1. Taxonomy (NCBI): domain Eukaryota; kingdom Viridiplantae; phylum Streptophyta; class Magnoliopsida; order Lamiales; family Lamiaceae; genus Stenogyne; species Stenogyne calaminthoides. The sequence continues at coordinate 23,527,247 of JBBCBC010000015.1, forward strand.
GGCCGTGGTATTGCAAATTTTTCCAATGGATTGACACCTTTGTGTGAGAGAGCTAGAGAAATTATTCTGAATTTGTTGAGGAAGATGAATTATTAGAGATGAGCTAGAAAATGCTCAAAAAGATTATTGAAAGCTTGAGGAAATGGTTCTTTGTTTTGGAACGTGTGAATGGGAGATTGCGAAAAAAAAAGAAAGGTCCGAAGGTTGACAAAAAAAAAGTGGAGGGTTGAACATTGTGAAGTTGTGGCTAAAGATCTTTGTTGTGTTATGTCTCTGTTTTGCATTGGCAAAGGTTGGGTGCTTTCTATTTGGTGAAGGTGTGCAGAAGAACAATGGAACCATGATGTTCGAGTGAGTGAAGGTGATGTAGAACTCATAATGTATGGGAGTAATTAAAATCCCTAGTACTTATTCTCTATATTTTGTGTAGATTTTAGTATCATACTTTATGCAAATGTATGAGTATTTTTTGTATCGATGTTAGTATCAAATTTGACCAAAATTAATCCAAAAATGTTGTTGTATCCAGATGTTAGTATCGAATTGTAGTTATATTTTGCTTGCAAAAACAGTATCAAAATAGTTTGTGAACAGGGGCATTTTCAAAAAAAAAAAAGCGTGGTCAAAAAAGGGGCATTTTCTGCAAAAACAGTATCAAAACAAGGCATTTTCTGCAAAAGATTGGTACCAAATCAAGACAAATTATACCTGAATTTGATGAAACACATAACAAGGCAAAAATCAAGACAAATTATAAGAACTCAATGCATTAACTTTCATAATGATTTCATTGATCAAGACTACACATATGTGCCAAAATAACATTGTGCTCTGTTTCAACATACCAAAATAGGATAGTAAGGATGATGAGCTGAATACATTGTGCTCACAAAAAAGATGGACATAAGCATAAAAAACTAAAGCAGAGTCTGATGATGAGCTAAATATGACATTGTGCTCACAAAAACGCAAAAAGTTCCTCTATCTTTTGCACAGCCTTTATCTTGGCCTTATACACCTGGCTTCTACTTACATTACACCTGATATCATGAGAGGCATCAAGCAAAAACCCAGACATGGACCTTGCCTTATCAGAATAGAACCTCTGTATAAACTTCTCACTCGGCCATGTAGAAGTCACATTCTTTACCTTTTGAGTAGGGCCACACTTATGCTTATCAACCATTGTTCTGATTTGATAGGATTGCTCATCTGCCATCTTCAAGCAATGAATGTGCCACTGACATTTAGGAGAAACACATTTGGCATAAATTCTTCTAATATCATTCTTGGTGAATCGGATGTTTCTTCTAAAGAATGATAGCATGAGATCGAATTATGCAAACTTGAACTCCATTTTTGTTCCATAGACTTGTCCTATCACAAATGTTGGGTTGAAAGAGGTTTCTGGGTTATACATAGGGTAACTCTCTTCCTCATTCTCCTCATCAGATCCTCTAGTCTCATCAAAGTCACAATGATTATCCACATCATCTTCTTCACCATCACCGAGTCGGTTGAGTCGACCCACGATTCAGCAGTTCACGGATCGCCCACCGTCGTATATGCTTCATGGATTGGTTCACTAGACTCACCTCCCACAGAAATAGGAACAAATTTGGTGCTATTAATCAGATTGGATGGATCAAGTGCTTCCACATTCTCCTCAACATGTTTGTCCACATGTTTCTCATATAATCTATCATCATCACTAAAATATTCATTCCCTATCACAAAATCAGGATCCTCAAATGACTCATAACCCAGATCATCTTCACTACAATCAGAATCTATTTCACCATTGCTTTCTACTTCTATATGCTCAACATATATGTGCAACTGTCTGTAGGTCAGATACCTATATGCCCAACTTGTAATATCACCATCATCAATTATCAACTTAAAATTATTGTCATTCAGCCTCAAATAGAACCTTCTACCCCCTCACCAGAAACATTAGCCATCTTACAGTATTCACCTAACTCACTCATACTCAGACTATCAGCCTCAACCCAATCAAACACAAGAGACTCACCCCCAACATACTCATGGAAGGGCACATTATTGAGGTTTCCAGCCTTGAATTCGCCCCCAAAATATAAGGTCAAAGTGAGGTATTTGGTGTTTGGGCCTGAAAAATTACAAAAAGCAAAACACAATAAGATTTTTTTAACAATAAACATGAAGTATGACTAATACGTCCAAAAAAGTATACTATATTGCAAAATATGGACCACTATTGTTTCTAATCTCAAGACAATAACTATCTGCTTTTCACATCTCAAAACAGGGGCCACAAGTATTAAATATACCCACCAACAACAAAATATGTCCTCTTTACTCATCTCAAAACAGGAAACAGAAACACACCCACCAACTAAGCCTACCACAAGCATTAAAATACAAACCCAAGCATCCGGGAACAGAAACACACCCACCAACTAAGCCTACCACAAGCATTAAAATACACATACCCCGGTTATAGTTTCCAAACAAAAACCCGACACAAGTAAACACAAACCCGATACCCGAATTTTTTACGAATCTAAAACGAAACTTACCATAATCTGGGTCTGGCCACTTCATCGCCCCTTTGCGATGCACATACACCATGGTCGCGCGTCCACGGTGTAGGGTTTGATTTTGGAACGGCCGATAGTGTGGAGGACTAGGGTTCTTCAATTTGGGGGTGTGTTCTCGATCGATAAACCGATGGATTGGGTTTTTTTAATTTGGGGTATATTGATTTAATTAAATCTCTTCTTAATTCGATTGGGAAAACTTGAAAGATTTCATTTTTTTTTTTAGTGAATTCGATTAGGTTTTTGTTTTATTTTAGTGGATTGGGTTTTTGTTTTATTTTAATTTAGTTTTTATTTATTTTTATTTGTAATATAAATGATGTGTCATTTTATTTTTTGTTTTTCATTTTTTTTAATATGGTAAATACACATGTGTCGTGCTACGTGTCCAATTCGATGCAACTCAGCAATTCCGGCAACAAAGTAGGGGCGTGTGTGATACACGCCCCTAAAACGACGTCGTTTTAGTGCAATTTGACCGGTCTTCGGCATTTTGGGACTAAATTGGCACAAATTGAAAACATATGGGACTAAATTGAAACATTAGATACATACGGGACCATTTCAATAAAGGTCCAAAGTTATGGGACCAAATCGATTTAAATCCCCAAGCTGGAGTATTGGCAAAGAATTTTCGGGCTTGGCAGAGAAGTCAAGCACGAGATCCGGATACTGTTCTTTACTTGGTTAGTCCGCCTGAGGCGTATCAGAATTGCCCTGCGGTGGCCCCATACTGGGAGGAGTTTGTGCGACGATCTATGGATGATGAGTTCCAGGTAAAATTGATCAATATCATTTAATGCCCTATGTTTTTTCATGTTTTTATCGATTTTATTACATTGTAGTCACGAAGTGAGAAAAATCGCAAACAAGCCAAGTCGATGGAGGCGCGATATCGTGGATCGAACAAAGGTTATGCACGCATAAGAGAAAATCTGGTGAGATCAAAATCCTAATATTTAATTTTTTTTATATATTCACTTTTAATATATCTAATAAGGGGACACGTTAATGACTATCGTAGAAAGAAGAAAAAAAGAAAGCTGGAGAGAGTGAGCCTGTTGTTACCCATTTCGAGTTATTTCAAACTACTAGAAAGACTCGATTCGGAGATATTCCCGATTCCAGTGCACAGGGTATCATCGAAGAATGGGTAAGTTATCCATTAATTTGTCTTTGAATTACAAACTATTATTTCTAAACAAATGATTAAATAATAATCTTTTTGTAATTGAGAAACAGATGTCTCGAACCATGGCGCTTTAGACATCCGCTTTGTCGGTCCCGATGATCTACTTGGACGGGTTATAGGTCGTTAGGAGCATCCCGACCTCTTACGGAGTGTTAGATATGGTGTGACGAAGTCATCATTGGCCATGTTACCTGCTTTTCAAGCCATGAATCAGCATGTGGGTATACTTACGGAACAGGTTGCCCAGATGGCTAAAGAGTTGGAACAGATGAGGTCTGAGAGATGGTCGCATCACGGAATGTCCTCGAGTGGAGCAAGCTGTGAAAATAGTGTCGATGATGCTATGTTTTCGGCTAATGCTAGGGACGATTTTATTGAGGCACTTCGAAACGCCGTCCCGCAGGTATCAGATGTGTCTCACATTTATTTTAATTAAAATTTTCTAACTAAATATCTTATTCGAACAGTCATCGATCCCATGCTACCTTTATTTGGAGGATCCTACTCGGTTGGTGGCTACAGGAACGTTGCTCAATAACTCCGATGGAGTTATTCATGGTAGTCCCATCACTCCTGATTTCTTGAGGTTCACGCTCGATGTACCCATAATCGGACAAGAGGATTCACCGGTGCCTAAACCAATTGATGATGATGTCACAGTCGGAACAGCGGTCGGGCACTTCATCGAATGACCGACCAACTTGGTATCTCTCACCATGAAGGTAAATTTAATATATGTTATTAAAGTTCATTATCTTATTTGTCGTTCTAAATAATGTTACAAATTGATTGTAGAAATTGCCGACACCACAAAAAAAGCTAAACAAAATCAAAGGGTGTCGCAGACCCGATCGAGAGGAGATAACGAGGGACTCCACTATTGGTGATTGCAGACTACTTGGTTATCCCTTGCCTGGAGACTTAGATCAAGACTACACCGTACAGAATACGGTGCAAGTGATAGTGGAGTCCTCTGATTTCAATATGATCACAGTTCCTATGAATCATCGGAATTTTATTGACGAATACATCGCTCGGGGGCATGTGATTGAAGTCGTGAACGACCAGTGGTTGAGTGCAACGAGCATAGCCTTTTACCTCAGGTATGTGTTTACTAATTAATTCTCAGTATTTACTTTCTATATAGTTTAATTTTCAAATTAAATATTAATTAGCGTATATATGTTGGTTATTTGAGTGAGGTATATCTCTCCAGAGATCCTCGAGCATGTAGAATGTATTCCTTCGTCTCCCCCCAAGTGTCTTGCTTAATGGCTGATAGGGCACAGACCATGGAGTGGTTAGTTTCTCATATGCTGAGTTATACTGACAGAGATCATCTCATTTTTTGGCCAACAAATGTGGGGTGAGTACAATAAACATTTCTTTAAAATTTATATTCATAATATATATGATATTTGCACATATGTTAAATTTACAGTTAATTTTAATATTCTTAATATAATATAGGAATCATTGGGTGCTGGTCACCATAAATATGATCACATTAAGTGTGTATTTTATGGATCTAGCTGCGAATAGGTTGGCTTCAAATCGACCTGATCTCACTTCGTACATGGAAGCGTAAGTTCATTTTTAATATTATAATATAATAATTTGTTTTACTTATTAAAATTATGCATATTTAATCTAACTTTATTTTTTAATTCTAATAATAATAGTGTGATGACGATGAATCAGAGTCGCTCTTCCTAATCAAGGCTCAAAGAGCTAATTTCAATAAAGTGAAATTTGGAATAATGTTAAGGTAAATTTAATTTATTAAGTTATCAAATTAATATAAAATAATTATAATTGTAATACGTGATTATAATTGCTAATCAACAAAACCGAAAACGAGATAGTGATCATTGTGAACATTTTGTGTCTTTGTTATATTGAAGATATAATATGCGCTTCTCAAACGGGCGGTTCTATCAAAGTAAGTCAATTTATCGATTTATTTAAATTATTATTAATTGAATAAAAATTCATACTATATATCTAACTATATTGATTAATTGATCGTTGTTTTGCGGTTTGTCTATGATCTTCCTACAAGTCTTACTCCAAACAAAGAATGAACAAATGGAAATTAGATTGGACAGGGTACCTTTACAATCGATTCTTGTATAATTATAGATAGAGTGGGATAACTTTTGGTAGCATATTACTTATATATATATTTGTATTGATATACTTCATGCATGTTTTAATTTGTTGTATTGGACGGATATTTATTTCATGATGTGTATGCGTTTATTAATTTATTTGATGTTTTGGTATTAATTGGACGTATATATATTATCGTGTGGTATAAAATTTGGTTTTTAGTTTTGATTTTGGTTTTATATAAACAGAATTTTAAAAATATAAATTAAAATTAAAAAAATATATATATATATTGGACAGGAGTTTTTAACCGCTGTCCAAGTGTATTTATATATATAAAAATTAAAAAGAAAAGGGGTAAGAGAGCGGTTTGTAACCGTTGTCCAAGTGAATATTCTTGGACAGCGGTTGCAAACTGTTGTCTAAGGATTTAACTTGCAATGCGGTTTGTTGCGAGTCATTTCTTATCGAGAGTATTATGTGGCTAATTTGGTAACAACTCACAAACAAAATGATTAATCGAACAAGAACACTGCGGGAAGAACCGTAGTTCTTCCCTGAAATGTGGGTGTAGGTATATAAGTGGAATGAGGGAAACATTCGGTGTGTCCTTTTCTGATGAACTGTGAGGTCCTTTATATAAAGAGGACCCGGCCCGACAAATCATAAAAGCGCGAAAAATCGTTAAGCCGCGACAAATCAATAAACCGACAAGTCGTTAAGCACGACAAATCGATAAGCACGACAAGTCATGTGCATAAAGCATGATAAAACATATGCGTAAGCACGACAAATCACGTGGTCTCGGTGGAACCTGCTGATGTGTGATAAATCGTCATGCTGACGTGTGATCAATCTGGTGATGCTGACGTGTGATATATCGAGCACAACAATAGCCCCCAAGTCGAGAACGTGGCGTTGTTGAGCTTGATCTTGTTCCATGTCTCGACCCATTTCATGCTTTGTTGTATCTGTAGTCGCGTTTTTACCTCAAAGGCTTGCTCGTGCCGTATCGAGATCTTGATGGATTCGATTAATACGAGCCCCTCGGCGTAATACGAGCATCGAGCATCTTGACCCTCGGGTTTATCTGAGTCTTGAGGATGTCGATTTCTTCTTCCCCGATTTGATCGGTCGATCTGATCTGTGCTTTCGTGCTTGGCCGAACCCGTCGTCATCTGAGTCTTTTACTGTCTTTCGTACTTTGGGGGGCAGGTCGTCTGGAGTCTTTTCTATCTTTCAAATGCTTTGGGGGGGCCCGTTGTCTGAGTCTTTTTTTCTTTCGTACTTTTAGGAGAGCCGGTTTATCTGAGTCTTCTCTGATAACTTTCGTGCCGGGGAAACCCCGGTTATCTGAGTCTTTCGTGCTTTGCTTTGGGGGAGCGTTATGCGAAACCTTTTCTTTCTTTCGTGCTTTAGGGGCCCTGCGTCACAATCTTTTAAATGCTTTCGTGCCGGATGGAGCCGGTTAATACAGTCTTTTACATGCTAAATGCTGGGGGAACCGCTTTATGCAGAGTCTTCTCTGTGCTAAATGCTTGAGAGAGCCACATTATCTGATCTTTTACATGCTCGTGCCGGGATGAAACCAGATTGTACTAGTCTTTACTGTGCTCGTACTTTGGGGAACCATTTATCTGGAAATCTTCTCGTACCGTGCTTGAGAGCTCCCGTTGTCTGAGTCTTTCCCAATGCTTTCGTGCTTGAGAGCCAGTTATCTGAAGTCTTTTACATGCTTTCGTGCCAGGGGAGCAGATTGTCTGATCTTTTGTCTTTCGTACTTTGGGGAAACTTGGGTTGTATATGAGTCTTTTAAATGCTTCCGTGCTTGAAACCAGATGTCTCAATCTTTTAATGCTAGTGCTTTGGGGGGAGCCGGGTTGTCTGAGTCTTTTTCTGTCTTTCGTGCTTTGGGAGCCCCGCCGTCTGAGTCTTTTCTGTCTTTCGTGCTTTGGGGGAGCCCGTTGTCTGAGTCTTTTTATTTCGTTCGTGCCGGAGCCCGTTATCTGAAATCTTTTGTCTTTCGTGCTTTGGGGAGCCCGGTTATGCAAGTCTTTTCTGTCTTTCGTGCTTTGGGGAGAGCCCCGTTGTCTGATCTTTTTACGTACTCGTGCTTTGGGGGAACCCCGTTGTCACGAGTCTTTTAATAACTTTCGTGCTTTGGGGAGAGCCAGGTTATCGTGAGTCTTTTACATGCTTTCGTACTTTGGGGAAAACCCGTTATCTGAAGTCTTTTACTGTCTTTCAAATGCCGGGGAACCCGTTGTCTGAGTCTTTTCTCTTTCGTACTTTGGGGGCCGTTGTCTGAGTCTTTTTGTCTTTCGTGCTGGGGAGAGCCCCGTTATCTGAGTCTTTTTACGTGCTTTCGTACTTTGGGGAAAGCCCGTTATCTGAAGTCTTTTACGTGCTTTCGTACTTTGGGGAGCCCCGTTATCTGAAGTCTTTTTCTGTCTTTCGTACTTTGGGGAGAGCCCGTCTGAAAATCTTTACGTACTTTCGTACTTTGGGAAGAACCCCGTTGTATGAGTCTTTTACGTGCTTTCGTACTTTTGGGGAACCGCATCATGCAGTCTTTTTGCTTTCGTGCTTTGGGGGGCCCGTTATGCAATCTTTTCTATGCTTTCGTATTGAGGGGCCCCGTTATGCAATCTTTTTATCTTTCGTACTTTGGGGGCCCCATTGTCTGAGTCTTTTATCTTTCGTACTTTGGGAGAGCCCGTTATCTGAGTCTTTTTACGTGCTTTCGTGCTTTGGGGGAAACCTCGTTATGCGAGTTTTTTACGTGCTTTCGTACTTTGGGGAGAGCCCTTATCTGAGTCTTTTACGTACTTTCGTACTTTGGGGAACCCGTTGTTATCTGAATCTTTTACTTTCTCGTACTTTGGGGAGCCCGTTTCTGAAGTCTTTTGTCTTTCGTACTTTGGGGAGCCCGTTATCTGAAGTCTTTTACTGTGCTTTCGTACTTTGGGGGAAACCGTTATCTGAGTCTTTTCCTCTTTCATACTTTTGGGGGAGTCCATTAATGCGAGTCTTTTACATGCTTTCGTACTTTGAGGGGAGAGCCCAGACTGAAGTCTTTTTTTTGTCTTTCGTGCCAGGGGAAGAGCCCGTTATCGAAGTCTTTTACGTACTTTCGTACTTTTTTGGAGGCCCCCCACATGACGAAGGCTTTTCTTTTTCGTACTTTGGGAGAGCACCGTATCTGAGTCTTTTTGTGTGCTCGTACTTTGGGGAGAGCCATTGCAGTCTTTTCAGGCTCGTACTTTGGGGGAACCCTTGTATGAAATCTTTTGTGCTTTCGTACTTTGGGGAACCCCGTTGTCTGAGTCTTTTCTATGCAGGTGGGAAAATGGTTTTCAGGGGGCTCGTCCCGAGAAAATGGGATGGGATCCTACTCGAGATGAGCAGTGTTTCCAGATGGCTCAGAGAGAGCCAGGAATGCTCGGGAGGAGCTGTGAGGAGTTATTGCCGTCGAATCACTTACGGCCGAGCAAATATGACTTCTCTGTCCGCATCGCTCCGGCGACGAGTAGAGTAAATTTCCAAGGTTTTCAACTTACGCCGAGCAGCTTTAGACCTTTACCCCGCATAAAATCGCTCGACGGATCATATGTCTCACGAGCCAAAGTCACATTTAAGGCGTGGTGTTAACGCCGATAGAGTATGACCTACACAATCAATCGAGAGCTAACATCTCATCGCCGAGAAGGCGGAGAATACTTTCGCTAAACGGCGGATCGACATCGCCGAAGAAGCGAAAAAAGCCGACTCGGCGGAGGGGGCTAGTCATCACGCGAAAAGACGATCTCATCGCCGAAAGCGAGAATGCCGCTAAAACGGGCGACCGACATCTCCGGAAGGGCTGAAAAGTTCGGGACGCCGAGGAGGCGGGGCGGTCGCCGCCGCTAAAAGCCGACACTATTCGCCGGTGAAAAATGGTTTTCACGGTGGCCGACAGAGCCGGATGGGATCCTACACGAGATGAGAGCGGTTGCCGTTTCCGAGAAAGCCGAGAATCTCATCGCTGGTAGCGGTGAGAGCCGCTAAAACGCCGATCGACATCACTTAGCGAAAGCCGACGGCTTATGCCAGCGGCCGCTGTAAGCCGACGATCTATCGCCGAAGGCGGAGAATGGAGTAAAACGCTGACCGACATCGCCGTCGGCGAGCCTTACGGAAAGGCGGGCTGGTCGACGCTTTACTCGCATAAATCGCCGAGAAGGAGAGAATGTTTCGCTAAAAAGGGCGGCGAAGGCCAATTAGCGGAAAGCCGACGCGAGGCGGGCCGGTTGCGCCAATCAATGAAAGCCGAATATCTCATCGCCGGAAGGCTGGAGAATATTTCGCTAAAACGGCGATCGGGACACGCCAATTAGCGAAAGTCACGGTGAGGAGGCGGGCCGGTCGCCGCCGTAAGCGACGATCTCATCGCCGGTAGAAGCGCAGAGAATGCTTCGCTAAAAACGGTGGATCGACATCGCTGGCCTAGCGAAAGCCGACGCCGGCGAGGCGGCTGGTCGTCGCCGTAAGCTAACGATCTTCATCGCCGGTAGAAGGCGGAGAATGCTTTCTTAAAACGGATCGATATCGCCGGAATTAGGGAAAGCCGACGCCAGGAGGCGCTGGTCGCCGCCAGTAAGCGACGATTTCATCGCCGGTAGCGCGGAGAATGCCGGGCTAAAACGGCGGATCGACATCGCCGACTAGCGGAAAGCCGACGCCGAGAGGCGGGCGGCCGGTCACGCCGCGAAGCCGACGATCTCATCGCCGAGAAGGCGGAGAATGCTTCGCTAAATGGCGGATCGACATCACCGGCCTACGAAAAGCCGACGCCGCGGAGGCGCTGGTCGTCGCTGTGCTCGACGACGATCGCATCGCTGGAGAGAAATGCCGCTAAAATGGCGGATCGACACGCTGGCTAGCGGAAAGCCGACGCCGCAGGGAGGCGGGCCGGGTTGCCGCCGTGGTAAAACCGACGATCACACGCCGGAAGGCTGCGGAGAATGCCGCTAAAACGGGCGGATCGGACCGACTACGGAAAGCTCGACGAGGAGGCGGGCTGGTCGCTGCCGCGAAAGCCGACGCATCTCATCGCCGAAGGCGGAGAATGCTGCCAAAACGGCGACCGACCACGCCGAATTAGCGGAAAGTTCGACGCTGGCGAGGCGGCTGGTCGTCAATCGCTAAAAGCCGACGATCTCATCACCGGAAGCGCGGAGAATGCTGGCTAAAAATCCAAGCGAATCGACATCGCCGAATTAGCGGAAAGCCTAAGCCGAGGAGGCGGGCTATTATCGCTGCAGGCCGACGCATTCATCGCCGCCGAAGGCGAGAATGCTTCTGAACGGGCGGATCGACATACATCACCGGTCTAATGGAAAGCCGACAATCGGTGAGGGCGCGGCTGGTCGCCGCCAGGTAAGCCGACCATCTAATCGCAGAGAAGGCGGAGAATGCCGCTAAACGGCATGATCGACATCGCCACTAGCGAAAGCCGACACCGGCGAGGCGGGCCGGTCGCCGCCGGGGCGAAGCCGATTTATCTATCGCCGGAAGCCGCGGAGAATGCCGCTAAAAACGGGCGGATCGACATCGCCAATTAGCGGGAAATCCGACGCCGAGGAGGCGGCTGGTCGCCGCCGTAAGCCGATTTATCTCATCGCCGAGAAGGCGGAGAATGCTGCTTAAAACGGGCGGATCGACATCGCCGACCACCCGGAAAGTTTATGGGGCGGGCTGGGCTGTCGCTACGTAAGTCGACGATCTCATCGCCGAAGGCGGGAGAGAATCGTCACTAAAACGGCGGATCGACATCGCCGAATTAGCGAAAGCTAACGCCGAGGAGGCGGGCTGGTCGTCGCCGTAAGCGACGCATCTCATCGCCGGTAGAAGCGCAGAGAATGCTTTCGCTAAACGGGCGGATCGACATCGCCGACTAGCGGAAAGCTCGACGCCGGCGAGGCGGGCTGGTCGCCGCCGCGAAAAGCCGATGATCTCATCGCCGAGAAGGCGGAGAATGCTTTCTTAAAACGGCGGATCGACATCGCCAAATTAGCGAAAGCCGACGCCGGCGGATAAGGGGCTGGGTCGCCAGCTGTAAGCCGACGATTCATCGCCGGAAGGCAGAGAATGTTTTCGCTAAAACGGGCGACCGATATCGCCGACTAGCGGAAAGCCGACGCCGAGAGGGGGGCTGGTCGCCGTCATAAAGCGACGATTCATCGCCGGTGAAGGCGGAGAATGTTGCTTAAAACGGCGGATCGACATCGCCGACCTCACGGAAAGCCGACGCCGGCGGAGGCCGTCGTCGCTGCCGTAAGCGACGATCCTATCGCGCCGAAGCGCTGAGAATGTTTTCTAAAACGGGCGGATCGACATCGCCAATTAGCGAAAGCCGACGCTGAGAGGCGGGCGGTCGCCGCTGTAAGCCGCACGCATATCTTCATCAGCTGAGAATGCGCGGGATAAAAAACGGCGACGACATCGACGATTCATCGAAAGCCGACGCTGGCGAGAATGCTTACTAAAATGGCGACATCGACATCGCCGAGAAGGCGGAGAATGCTTTCACTAAATGGCGGATCGATATTGCCGGCGAAAGCCGCACCGCCGCGGAAGGTCGTCACGCCGACCATCACCGGAGAAAGCGCGGAAAGAACGCTTCGCTAAAACGGCCGACCGACATCGCCAATTAGCGGGAAAGCGACGCCGGTGGGAGGCGGGCTGGTCGCCGCTGTAAGCGACGATCTCATCGCCGAAGGCGGAGAATGCTTTTCGCTAAAACGGCGGATCGACATCGCCGAATTAACGAAAGCCTGTCGGTGAGGCGGGCTACTATCGCTGGCAGAAGCCGACGCATTTCATCTGGTGAAGGCGAGAATGCTTGCTAAAACGGGCGGATCGACATCGCCAATTAGCGAAAAGCCAACGCCGAGGCGGGCTGGTCGCCGCCGCGAAGCCGACGATTCATCGCCAGAAGGCGAGAATGCCGCTAAAAACGGATCGACATCATCAATTAGGCGGCAAAGCCGACGCCCGGCGATTCGGGCCGGTCGCCGAGAATGCTTCGCTAAAACAGCGGTTGGACATCACCGAATTAAGCGGAAGCGCAGGAGGCCGGGCTGGTCGTCGTAAGCGATCCTCGCCATCGGCGAATCTTAGCTAAAAGCAATGATTTGGACATCGCCGGGTCGTGAGCGCAAATAGGGGTAATTTGGTCGTCGGTATCGTAAGCCCGATCTACGTCGCCAGTAATCTTAGCTAAGCGGCGGACTGGACATCGCCCGAATTAAGCGGAATAGAAGCCTTGAGGGAGGCGAAGTCGTCGGCTAATAATAGTAGAAGCGATTTCATCGTAGGGAAACGGAGAATGTAATAAAACGGGCGATCGACATCGCCGAATTAGCGGAATGCCGGACGCCAGGAGGCGGGTAAAAATCGCCGCCGAAGGCGGTATTAAGCGCCGCCAGTAAAGGGCATAATCGCCGCCGAAGGCGGTATAGCTCAACATAAAGTGGCATAATCACGCCGGTATATGGCATTGCCAGCCAGTATACGGCATAATCGTCACCGAGAAGGCTGGTATAGTTCAACAGTAGCGGGCATAATCTTCGCCGAGAGTTTATATTCATACCGAATAAAAGCGGCATAATCGTCATTGGTGCGCCAGATACCGCGTCAATAAAGCGGCATAATCGCCGCCGGTGCGCGGTATTGCTCGCGCCGAGTAAAGTGGCATAATCGCTGCCGAGAAGCAAGCAGATACCTTCTTGTAAAATAAGCGCATAATCGTCGCCATAAGTGGCTTTCGCCAAAGGCGGTTTGTAATTTGGGCGGTAGTGCCCAATTTTCTTTTTCTGAATGATTTGAACATTGGGTTTACTTTATGTCCGCCTCCCACTTCTTCTTCGTTTTGATTGTCTTATTAGCGTTGCAATCGGTTGATCGTCTTATTTAGGTGCGACCCGATGGGTTACTTTATGAACCCCCCTTTCTTGGTTTCGCGATCGTCTTATTTAGTCGCGATCACTTCCGTCTTAGGGCCGTCTTATTTAGCTCAAACCCGCGACTCATCACCCGTTTGGCGCTCTGAATTCTCTGTAAATCTGGTCGTCTTTTTCATTGCGTACCCATTACTCACTTTTTGTGCGGGGAATCAGTCTGAACTTCGTTTTGTCGGTGAACATAGACTTGGGCTCGTTAAATGTCTTTGTTCGGTCGTCCCAACTTAGGTCGCGACCTCTTCGCAGGCCACCGGCCAAATTAAATGATAATAAATGAAAGAATGAAAAACCACGAGGACATAAATATAATAAACCTGGTGGGGTGGGTAAAAGGACTACCTGTAGAATCTTTGAGTAGCTCATGAGACTCCGGGTGCTCGTCTAATTTTCTTCTCCTGAACTGCTGGCGCTTTTTTTTTTTTTTTTTTTTTTTACTTGGGCCGAAAAACTGGGCCCAAAAATTAAACAATCCAACAGCCCAGGCCCATATACCCATCAGCCCACCTATTTGGGCCCCAATCCTGGCCAATAATTAAAAACAGAGAACTGGGCTCAAAATCTCTTAATACATTAATCCAGGCCAAAAAACTTGCTCAGCCCGAATTACTTGGCCCAAGCTCAGCCTGAATTACTCGGCCCAATCTCTGCCTGAATTATTCGGCCCAATATCTTGCTCAAGCCCAAATGGAGTATAAGATCAGATCAAAAACCCCTTTTGTTCTTATTCCTCAGAGGCGCACACGCGGCACCATGAGTCTTTCCACGCGGCGTGACGAAATCAAGTTTCGTGTGAAGCGGCGGTGGCAAGGTCGGTGCGGCGGCGGAGTTGAGGCGGCGTTGAGCGGCAGAATCGAAGCACCAGCGGCGGAGATGAGTGGCGTCAGCGATGCCGGTCGCAGTTGATTTTGGAATGACCGCCGTCGTAGCGGCGGCGTCGAAGCCGGAGGCGGCAGAGGCGGTGGCGGCTCGGCAGCCTTTTCGCCGAGGAGCGGCGACGGTGCTGGTGGCAGAGGCGGGCGGCGCCGAGTCGGCGGTGGCTCGCGGTTGCTCTACTTTATTCGACGAAGATGGTGATGGAGACGGTGGCCTTCGGTCAAGCTCGAAGCTATAGCGGCGGAGATGGGCACCAGCGACGGAGATGGGTGGTGTCGGCGGTGCCGGCGCGGTGGTGCTCGGTTGGCCGCAGAGGTGCAGCGGCGGAGGTGAGGCAGCTTGCGGCCCTGTTCTTCATCTCCCCCATTTCTTTTTTGCCCTTTTTCTTTTTTGTATGTATATGTGTATGTATATCTGGATGGATGTGTATGGGGGTTTTGATTTTGGATGTTGGGGGTTTTGGTTTTGGATGAAGGATTTACGGTGATACGGCCGCGGAGCCGAGGGCAACGACGGTGGGGTGGTGCCGCGGCGGCGCGTGCACCGGGGGAACCCCCTCCTTCTCCTCCTGTTCGTCTGTATCTCCATCTGTATTTTTTTTTTTTTGGATTTGTGTTCTTGTGATTTCTTGTATTTGGATTCGAAAATTCGACGTTGTTCTTGACGAATTTTTCAATTGCACCACCCTCCTTCTAAATACCAATCCGTTGTTTAAATCGTTTTTTATCGAGAGTATTATGTGCCATTAATTTGGTAACAACTCACAAACAAAATGATTAATCGAACAAAAAACAGCTGCGGGAAGAACCGTAGTTAACTTGCTGAAATGTGGAGTGTAGGTATATAAGTGGAATGAAACGTTGGGTGTGTCCTTTACAATGAATCGAGGTCGCTTTATATAAAGAGGACCAAAGACGACAAATCATAAAAGCGCGACAAATCGTTAAGACGACAAATCAATAAAGCCGACAAGTCGTTAAGCACGACAAATCGATAAGCACGACAAGTCATGTGCATAAAGCATGACAAAACATATGCGTAAGCACGACAAATCACGTGGTCTCGGTGGAACCTGCTGACGTGTGATCAATCTGGTGATGCTGACGTGTGATATATCTGAGCACAACACGGTTAAAAACCGTTGTCCAAGTGAATATCTTGGACAACGGTTTTTTATCACCGCCCGAGCTTGAATTTATTCTTGGAAAATTTATTATAACCGCTCTCCAAGGTCATTTTTAACAGCTCACCAAGCCCAAAATCTGTATTAGTTTATTTATGTATTCATCCATGAGGTTCCCTATATATAGGTGCTATGACCATTTTTATTTGTACACATAACCAAGTATTAGTAAAACTATCTTGGCTTGGTATCGCCCCCCCAAACGTAGTCATTCTTGACGAACTGGGTAAATAAATTATGTTCTTCATTTATTTTATAACATTATTTTTAATTTAAATGGTAATAGTTGTTTTACTAAAAAGTGTTAAATTGTTAATGAGTTATTTTTTTATTTTGAATCTTATTAGTCAGTTGTTTTTTGTGAGGATATCTATAGAGATCACTATGAACATGATAGCATTCGAGAACATAGATTTTATGTTATTAATATAATTGTTCTAATTTAAACTACTGAAGAATCAATAACTGCCTCCAGAACAACATACTGTAAACCTACTATAACACTACTCAAAAAACCATAAACACAAACACCCACTTTACATTATCAAGATTCCAAAGCCCCTGAATGTTAAAAACCGAATTTTAAAGTTCATTTAAATCATCAAACAAACATCTTAGGTTATGTTTGCTTTGGGATTCATACGGATGGATTTAGGATTTTGCGCTCCCCGTCTTATACGAGTTTGGGATTTAGAGTCTGGTTTTCAAATCTCACATTCAATCCACACCTACATATACCTTTAAAACTTATTATTACTCTTCCCAATACATCATATTTTATACACTATATTACTCTTCTCAATATAATATAATAATACAACATAATCACTATTACACATTGATTTGTCATAAAGTTAAATCTCACCCTACTCAAATTTCAAATTAAACATATACATTTACTATTCACCAAGAATTCTAAAATCCTGAATTCTAAAACCTTGACTTGTTCTTACACTTAAATTCCAAAACAAACGCAACCTTAAAGATTTATCTCAAAATGAATGATGAAGCTCCATATAAAGGAAAACACAATTCCAACGTAAATTTCTTGAAAATTTGAAGAGAAACACGTACACAAATGAGTTGAAGAAATTCACACCAATAGAAATGATCTATATCCAATTGGTGTAGCTTTAGCTATTCATATATTTTACTATGCAAAAAAACATCAGAGCACTGGTATAAATTCAACTCAAATTTCATCAAAATCTGACTCATTTACAAAAAAACTCTTAAATATATAATTAGAAAAACTTACTACTTTGTAAATAAACAATTTTTTAATGTAACACTAAAATAATTTACTATATAAATTAATATTTGTCTTCACATGAACTAGTAATACTTTAAGATGGCATTTTTCTGTATTTCGTAAAAGAAAATATATATAATATATATCAGAGTCGGTCCTGACATTTTATAGGCCGGGACGAATAGAAAAATGGGGCCCCTTTTGATAATATCAAATAATATAAACCACCTACATATGTAAATAATTTACATCTATGTTATCCATTCACTATTGATATTTCAAGCCCGAGGCGAATTTCAAGACTAATTAGTCCATTCAAATCATCTACATTTATGTTTTTTGGTTCTGGTTCACTATCAATATTTTCATTCAAGTCTTCTAAATTACTCGATTGTCCTAATTTTTTTGCAAAAAAATTATTAATGTTCTTTTCTGTGATGAGATTAGTTGTTCTGCTCTTTTTTTTTTTATCTTTTCTCACAATCAGATTCATGCCTTTTAGAAAACATACTTATTTTAAAAAATAACAATTAATAATTAAAGAATCACAAATCGATAAATGGAAAGAACTGAAAAGATGAAACCGTAATTTGAATTTTGGTAAAATTGGACGCCTAGCAGCTTGACAGTGGATTTTGAGTTGTTATTCTTCCAATAAAATATTACCGTTTACTCTTTTTATCCAATAAATATTTTTCAATATTTTAATATTTTTTATAAGAACTATATATATATATATAGTAGGCCCTCCTAATCTAGGGCCCACGAGGCGGTCGCCCCTCCTCAGGGCCACCCCTGATATATATATATATGATCGTAATCGATATATCAATAGTATCCTGTTGGATCTTTTACAAACGCAGATAGGGTTATTTACTGAGAAATTTCATAGTCCATGAGTTAACCTGAAAAAAATTTAACGCCCACAAACGCCTGCGCCTAATCATCGGCAAAACGATAAAAAAGGGCAAGCCCACACGGTTAACTCATAAATATCACTGAAAAGCTCAAACCTACTGATTAAACCAATCACTACCTTCGATATATCAAGTAACAACAAATTTTGCATTTCATAAATGCACATGATAGTAGAGTATTGTTAAGTTAGGTCATGATTCAATACAAGTAAATTAGCCGACCATTGAGACGGCGATCAACAAAAATAATAATTTAAATACAGAAATTTAAACACATAAATAATATACCTTATTGAGCCACAAGCATACAAGTATATTCACGAAATTAAAAAGGATTACAAGGTTATTAAACTGGAGAGGGATTCAAAGAGAGAAAGAGGGGCGAGTCTAAACTCCAGCTGTGCCTCCAAAATGAAAAACGAGACTATAAAAAGAGGAGAAAGAGTCGAACATTAACCCCGGATTTCAAACTCAAAAATAAAATAAAGGTCAATAGTAAAAATTTAATTTTGTCGAGAACTGTAGTCACATTTTGCAAAAATGTGCTAAGTCAAAATCTTCTTTTGATTGCCATCAAAGAAGCTTGCTTTTTTCAGGAACATAAGAGTCTCCTTAAAACCTGTCAATTGTTGACAATTATTAACCCATCCTTCATTTCTTCTATATGAAGCTTCAATCCATGGAATCCATTCTTCCAGAACTCTGATCTTCTTTTTAAGAATTTTAAGATAATTATTATTCTTAATAACATTGTTTTCATTATCTATGAAAATATCAGAAGGAGTTCTCTAGATATTATAATGTAGCCCTCCTGTATCACTCAAGAGGTAGAAAAACCTAGAACGGATTATTCCATGTTGAATGTCTCATCCTTCCGTTGAAATGGATGAAAAGAAACCATTTGGATATGATTCCATCAATACTTTCTTTCTTTTATTTTCCGTTTAAGAGAATTCTTCAAGAGATCAAAATTTTCTTGAATAGAAAATTCTTGATCATCTTCATTTGGATCCTGAGCATCTTGAAGGTCAAATCCAGAAATCATAGAAGCATCTGATTTTGAATCAGAAACATCAATATCCTTGAATAAAGATCCATAATTTTTTCCTTTGAAAAAATACACAAATACTTCTTAGAGTATTCAGATAATGATGGAAGAGAACTAGAAGTTTTGTCAACAAAATTCTTTTTGTATTCTTCCATTTTGGATTTAATCCTTATAATATTTTCTTGCAATGGTAACTCATTTAAGCCAGGAGTAATAACATTTAAGTTATTCCAAAATCTTGTTGTATGGATTCTCCATAAACAAGGTGTACCATATTTAGTATAACCGAACTCTGGTTTCCATTTCCCATGGGATTCCTGAATCAACAAAAAACATACAAGTAGTTTTACCACTTGTATTATGAGACTTTAAGTCTGAAGAAATAATAGAATATTCTTCTAAAAGATTTTTAACCTCTTCAGGCAAAATGTCTGCCAATGCTCCAAAATTTCCCCACCAGATAAAAAGTCAATTAGGAATTGATTCATGTTAATATTTTCACAAATTTTTATTAGTCAGGTATGAGAATGCTTAGCATTCTGATACAATAAAGTCTTATAAAAACTTTGTAAGTAATCCCAGTAATTGTACTGGTAAGTAGTGTGCGTGACCTCATTGGTCATACTTCTTTATGTAAAAGGTAAAGTTCTCCATTCTTGGATGGAAATGATATTTTTAATAATAAATTTAGAGTAATTAATAACTTTACTCTTTGGTGGAAAATGCTGAATTTCAACACTTCCGAGGCTAATGAGAATGTTCTCATAAAATCCTCTGGTTTTATAAGTCTCCACATTCCAATTTGAATTCGGAAAATATTTTTTCAATAAGAATCCATGGGAACTCTTTGAATTTTTCATCGTCATCTTCAATAATAAGAATTAATTCTTTCTTAGTAGAATCAAAGAATTTATATTCTTTTTGAGCAACTGACGAATATGATTCTTCATCATCAGGTTTTGAGGAATTGTCCTCAATTGGCATATTACTACGTTGTCTAAGGAACTCCTGGAATTCCTTTTGGACATTTTCTCCTTTTGAAGAAGAACCAATACCAGAAATGTTATGGTTGTAAAGGAATTTCTTCCCAATATGTATAATAGGAGTGTCTCTACCTCCTCTTTCTCTATAAGAGGAATAAGAGCTTCTTCCAGAATGACTCATAACTGTCATAAAGAAATAAATTCACAGGTTAAAAAATCTGGAAGATGATTATCTTTCCCCTGCTTATAGACAATATTAAAATCAAAATAAGCAAGATGAGATTGTCATCGAGCAAACATTTTCTTAGAAACATTATGTTCAAAGTCTTTAAAGAGCATAAAAATAGCAGATCTACAATCAGTTTTAATGGTAAATTTTTTATTGTATAAATCATCCTAAAATTTAAGTACACATTTAACAATAGCCAAAATTTCTTTAGCCTTAGTAGAATAATTCTTTTGAGAATTATTCCATTTACCAGAATAAAATCTAATAATATATTCAATATTATTATCAGGGTTAATTTGTTTCAAGATCCCATCATACCCTAATTCTGAGGCATCAGTTTCAACAGTTTTTTCCCATAGCAAGCATAAGACAAGGAATGTTCTTAACCTTTTCTTTAATATTAATAACGGCCTTAGTATGATTATCATTCCAATGAGAAGGATTTCTCTTAAGTCTATCATATAAGATAGCGGAATCTTCAGCAAGATTTTTAAAATAAGAAGACACATAAATAAAACTTCCTAAAAATCTTTGCAACTGAGTTTTATCAGTTATAACATCAGGAAATTTATTACCATATTCAATACTTCATTGAATAGGGATAATATTACCTTTATCAATCATATGACCAAGAAATTTAACTTTAGTTTGAAACAAAAACATTTTAGTTTTTGAAATAACCAAGCCATTTTTAATGACAAGATTCTTAAAAATATCAAGATGTTTAAAATGTATTTCAATATCTTTAGAAAATACAAGGATATCATCAATATAGACAATAATAAAATTATTATAAGGATTAAAAATGTCATTCATAATTTGTTGAAATTCTGAAGGAGCATTCTTAAGCCCAAAAGGCATAACAGTCCATTCATAATGACCAAATGGAACATTAAAGGCAGTTTTATATCTATCAGGTTGATTAATCTGAATTTGCCAAAAACCTGATTTTAAATCAAATTTAGAGAAAACAAGAGCATTGACTAATCTGTCAAGAAGATCTTTCTTATTAGGAATAGGATGTCTAATCCATTTTAAAACTTCATTAAGAAGTTTATAGTTAATAACTAATCTAGGAACTCCACGTTCCTGTTCAGAATGCTTATTAACATAGAAAGCAGTACAAGACCAAGGGGACTTAGAAGGAGTAATAAGCTACTTTTGTAATAAGAAAGATATTTCCTTTTTGCATAACTCTAAATATTCAGAGTTCATTTGACAAGGTCTAGACTTAGTCGGAATCTTGTTCTCTTTGAAGTCTTCCTCATAAGGAAGAGAAACTATATGTTTCTTTCTATCCCAAAAAGCATTAGGAAAATCATTACAAATATCAATAGAAAATTTATTATTCAAAAATTTGATTTTATCCTGAAGCTTAGGATTCTTTAATTTATCGTCAATAGTAATAGAATTAAGTTCATCTTTAAGAAAATTGATTTGACAATTTTTAAAATCAATTTTATCTTGAATCAAATTAAGAACCTTATGAATAGGTTTAATAATAAACTTAAAAGTAATATGTTTACCATTATAGGTACCTGTAATACCTCCTTCACTAACAAATCTTATTAAGAAAAGGAAGACCAATAATTATTTGACTAGTAATGTCTTCAGCAATAAGAAAGTCATTGGAAATGCAACAACCATCAACACAAACATAAGCATTTTTAAGTTTATAATTAATATTTAAAGAACCTCCACCTGCATGAGAAAGGGAGTGAGTAGTTTTTTCAAAAAACTTAGTAGGAATTATTCCTATCTGAATGACACTTAAGTAGCGACAAAATTTTTCTTATAATATTTTTTTATAAGAAGAGAAATCTCAGTATACCATTTTTGAGAAATAATCATGTTAATACTAGATAAATAATTTTTATTAATATTAACATTACCACTTGAATCAAAAAATTGAGAAATAGCAATAGAGCTAGTTTCAATATCATCATTTTTTGCTTTTTCTTTCTCAATAAGAGAGAGATTTATAGAAAAAATCAATTTTGATTCTAGAACACTCTTTTGAATATATTTGTAAGAATCTTAACATTAGACTTAAGATTATTAATCCCATGAACTAAATCATTAATAGTAACAAAATTATTATTAATATTCTTAAGGCGAATGTGTTTTTCTAATTCATCCATATTATAATGATTACTATCAATCTTATTAGAAAGACTAGTTTTTTTTTTTTATTATTATTATTATTATTATTATTATTATTATCCTCATTCTTATAAGAAGAATCATGCAATTGTTCAATAATTTTATCTCTTAAACTAGAATCTTTAATCTCATTTCTCGGGGTTTTGGGATCTAAAAAATTCTTTATTAAATTCGTTGTTATCGGTCCAAGACATCATAGCTAAAATTCTTATCTTTTTTAAATTGACTCATAACCTTATAATATTCATTATCAATATTATTAAAAAAATTGAAAATAGCAATATCACTTTTAATATCATCATTTTTTTGCTTTTCCTTTCTCAAGGCTTTTCAAGTTTGATACAATCATTGCATTTAGTCTTAATCCCATGACTTTTAATAAACATCATCATTAATATTCTTAAAAAAGTAGTTTTCTAATTCATCCATATTAAATGATTACTATCAATCTTATTAGAAAGACTAGTTTTATTTATAAGACTTTTTTTATTATTATTATTATTATTAATATTATTAATTAATAACAATTTTAAAAAGAGTTTTTTTTAGCTCATCATTAATATCGTTGTTATCGGTCACATTTTTAATCTTGTCTTTAAGCATATTCATTATCAATATTATTAGCATAATTAAGACAAGACTTTTCAAGTATACAATCATTGCATTTAGTCTTATCAGACTTTAGCCTAAAGACTACGTTAGAAGAAGCACTTTTTTAAAAAGAGTTTTTTTAGCTCACAAATAATTGTATTATAATTTTTAAAATGCTTTCTTTTATCATGTTTATAATCATGATCTTTATCATTATCTCTTTTCTGTTTATTATTAGAATAACGTTTTTCTTTTCCTATAAGTAGATTTATGTTTAAAATTTCTCTTATTAGTATAAACTACTTTTAGAATTAAAATTATCTAATCCAAATTGATCACAGAATTGACCCAATTGTTTTCTTTCCAAAAGATTATCTTTTTAAATTTGATTTTTTAATTTAAGTTCATTACAAATATTTAATCCTTCCTGAATACAAGTACTAATGATTTGACTAAAAGTATAAGACTCATAAGCAATATGGTCAGTGTCTTTTCTAAGGACTTTTTTAATCCTTTCAGCAAACAAATAAAAAAGATCGTTATATATATATATATATAGAGAGAGAGAAAACTTGATTCAATTTTCTTAGGAAAAATTATTAATATTTATAATTTTTTTATAATAAGTACAAACGAGATTGCATATGCAAGCACAAAAAAGTACAATTATATTTATATATATACAATCATTTTGTACCTATTAATAAATTATAATTCTGAAATATATCTATCAATAAATCTCCCCATTTTCTTATTCAAAATTGCATCAATTGCATGGTGCAACTGGAAAGCTGAAATATTACTCTTCCACTATATGATACTAACATCTATGGAAATTTACTATCAGGTAGCTTAATTTTCTCTACTATATATTTGCTTCCAGTCAAAACACTTTAATCTATCATTCTCTCTCCAGAACAGTTCATTCTTCTTTGCAGCTGCAACTTTGACAATAAAACATTACCAGTTTATTTTGATGGATCATTTGGAGAAGTATAGTTGGAAAAAAGTTTTGTCAATTCACTTCCTCAACCACTCTCACAACATTAAACAATTCCAATTCCTTCACAATACAGACATCCTCCATAATACTATTCATCTTTGACTCTAATCCAAGATCTTCAAACGCTCCACCTGCCAAGTTTTCATGGATCGCGAACCTGTCCTTCAACACAAACGCTAACAACATGTTAGAAATGACAAATGATTACTGTAGTATCTGATAAACAAGATTCATTGAAAAAGCAGGCAACACAACCGTTTAATGATTCCTAATATGAAGTCCTTGGTAATTAAGTGCCGAGCATGTGTCATAGGAGTGACAGAGAACTTAAAGAAAATAATTATTCCATATAACAGCAATCCATTAAGAAATTAAGCACTAATCAAATACAGATGTTTTTTTACAAATTTATAATGTCTCTGAGCAAGTCGATCAAAGTATAAACTCGTTTCTATTTTGTGGTTACTTCATTGAAACAAATCCTCTGTTATGCTGGTCACTGTCCTGTCTGGATATTACAACTCCTGCAGTATTATGAACTTCAGGTGCATAAATGATTTTAGTTCAGAAGGTTGAAGAAAATTGGTCACAAAATAGCATCAAATGGGCAATAAAATACAGGAGAAGAGATCAGAATTTCCAACACAGAAAATTCTCAACTAAAAAGTTTGTGTCCACGTGGCAGGACATGCGGCACAAGGAATTCATAATAAGAGAAACAATCTTGGGGAACATTAACAAGTGAGAACTATTTTGGAGTACAATTAAGAAAAACACAAAATTCTCACTTTCTTGGAAAAGTATTCTCTCTCTGCTTCTTTATTTTCAGTTATCTTCATGTCATCAATGCATGCTTACAGCATTTAGTTTCTAGTTATGTGTGTTCAGGTGATATTCAACATAAAAAGTGTGTAAAGTATGTAAATCAATATAAAATATTATTTGATGTGATCAGCTTGTTAAATTTCAAATTACTGCAGAATCGTGAAATTAACATTAGCTGTTCAAAATGAAACAAGAATAAGGTATTGAATCAAATAAGAAGGAATGAGTCTGGAAGAACAATGCTATCTCCTCTTGAGTTGATAAAATAACTAACCTTTAAGCTACTAAAATGAGCAGAGATTAACCAAAACTCCATTTTGACAATGAAGGAAAACTGAACTTGAGCTTTTTCTCAACTTAAACTCACATCAAAACAACTGCAAATACAAAAACAATGACGATGTGCAATCAGATTTCTTCCCATCACGAGATACTAATCAGAAGCTAAGTTTTCTTTTATGCTGGTGCTTAATTACCAGTTACAAAATCAAGCAGAAAAAAATACTAGTAATCCCGGGGGCCTTAAGTCATCAAAAGGCAGATGTCTAATCATTACTATTGTTTAAAAAAAGGGAGAAAAACATTCCACTACAAAGTCACCCAAAAACTTACAACCAGATACAAAGTGCAGAAAATTTCTGCACTTTAGTTCAAATTTCTGCACTTTGTATCTGGTTGTAATGGTTTACTCAATCTTGTACCTAACTGTAATTTTCTCTAAAAAAGAAAGAGGAAACATGGAAGCAGTATTACATGTTCTAAGATGCATACACCATAATTTCTGCAAAGCAAATAAGGTATTCCACGAACAAAACTGATCCTAGTTACACCTAAAGATTTCAGAAAACTCACAAACTGAAAGTGGGAAAAGAATTAGGCTCATAACTTTGGACATTATGTTTACGGGCCTGTAAACTAAGGACAAAATTTATGTAAGTATAGGCCAAATTGGGGTAATATGAGCCAATTTGGCCTACATTTACATAAATTAAAAATATTGTCCTTAATTTACAGGGATCAAAGCCCAATATTCAGTCCTTGCGTGAGACTCACGTGAGATTTTAACCTGATTTGGACTAATTCGGGCCAATTTGGCCTATATTTACATAAATTAAAAAGTATTGCCCTTAACTTACAAGCCTGAAAACATAATGTGCTCCTTGTGCAATACGGGACTAAAAAAACATTTTTCCCTACTGAAAGTATTCTAGCTAAGACATAACTATCCTTCTTCCTATGTATGTTTTATGTTGAGGACTTTATCCACCATCAAAATCTTTTCTTTATTAAACAAGCATATGAAAGATAGATATTTGTGACTTCTTCTAGCTCCAGATTTTCCAAATAACAATTCGAAAGACGTACTTCAGATGATTCACAATGCCTCTTCTACAGTACACGTGCAAAGACAGTCTTTGAAGCATCAACACCTTCAGATATGCCTTCATTTGGTTGTGCAACCAACTGAACATGGACACAACCAATTCCATGCACGCAAGATTTCTTAAATTTTAGTCTCAACAACTTCATATTTCCTCCACATTTCCTCATCCACAATATACTACAAGAATACCATTTACAACAATGAGGCTCGAAACCGGAAGCAAACAAATAAATAATGGCAAATATATATTGTAAACATTGAAAAGTCGAGTATCATTTGCTCTATGTCACATGGTAAACCGGTACTGCAGTAAAGATACTTAAAATTGAATCGGCATAGAGTTCATTTAGCTTAATTATTTTCTATGTAGATACATGAGTGACCAAACTAAACCTTTATTAATTTTGGTAGTGCAATGCCATTGGAAAGTGTCACTAAGAGTATGCTTGATTTGGGATTTTAAGGTTTTTGAAATCTGGATTTTAAAATCTTGATAAATAGTAATTGTATGTGTTTGTTTTGGGATTTAAAAAGGGGTAGGATTTAATTGGATGTCAAATCGATGTGTAAGAGTACGTGAATGTTGTATTATTATATTATGAGTATTGTTGATTGTAATTGTAATGAGTGAATCATTGTGTAATAATTAATGTGTATTATTGAAAGTTGCAACAGTGAGAATAAAAGGTGTGAAAACTGAAAAGTGAAAAAAATAGATTATATTTGCATTAATGAGTCATAGGAGATAGTGTGGTGGAGAAGAAAAGAGTATTTATAGGGTTTATAGGTATCTGTAGTGGTGGATGCATTGGGTGTTTAAATTCTAAAATCCCAAAGTAGAACCGAATTTAGATATAGGAGATAGTGTGGTGGAGAAGAAAAGAGTATTTATAGGGTTTATAGGTATCTGTAGTGGTGGATGCATTGGGTGTTTAAATTCTAAAATCCCAAAGTAGAACCGAATTTAGATTTTTTAAACCTCAAATTCAGTTTTCAAATCCCAAAATCAAACATACCCTAATTGGTACCACTCCTAATTTTTTGTTTAATTTTGCATGTCAACTCTGAATGCACATCTATTAGTATACAGTGTTGGAGAAACTTCGTATTCGTTTCCAAATTTCATCAAATATCAACGTCAATTATCCTTATTGCAGTGTTAAAGAATGAGGGATATTATGCAAGATGATGTAGTTCTATACCTGGCTTTCTTACTTTCCTCAGAACAACTATGAAGTGATTCCACCAGAATATAACAAACACATTTTCTCTTTCCAGAAACTAGACAGCATGTAAAAGCCCCTCAAACTTGGGTCACCCAGGGCACAAAAGCACTCCAACACTGAAAATGCAAGCACCCAAAACAGTAAATACAAGGAATCTGGATTCTTTTAGACCTAAAGAGAGATAAAGAGAGTGGAAATGTAAAACCAAGGTAGGGGTCAAGACTATTA
Source organism: Stenogyne calaminthoides (assembly GCA_037126765.1). Classification (NCBI taxonomy): domain Eukaryota; kingdom Viridiplantae; phylum Streptophyta; class Magnoliopsida; order Lamiales; family Lamiaceae; genus Stenogyne; species Stenogyne calaminthoides. The sequence goes on from JBBCBC010000015.1 coordinate 23,555,041, forward strand.
TCAAGTTTGATCTATACAAAGAAATCAAGGCAGAGCATGTGCCCTTTCCTTACAATCAAAAGATATTGCAGAAGATTATCCAAGACAAATTAGTTAATTAGCCACTGGGGATTCCTAAATGATTGCACATTTAAACTTCTCAAGCATAAAAATACAACTTTTCACATCTAAGTTCATCCAAATTTAAGATTACAGCAAGGGTATCACAATAAAAAGAACTCTTTTCTTTAATCTACCAACAGAACAGTCTAACCAAATGATGAATTTCAAAACCATCTAACGAAACTCTGGAACACCATAAGAATCTATTAAATCTCCTAATAACAACATAACAACCAACTAAAATAACAAGGTAAACTACCTGATATGAGCATTTACTCTCATGATTCAATCTGCAGAACAACGATTGCCACAAGTTTCCATGTGACCTACTCCAGAAGCTTTGGTGCTAAACCACTCTTCTTCCTCACAAAATAATCAAGAGTGGGCATTTGCTGAACCAAATAAAACTTTAGTTGGTATTTTTTTTTTCTTTATCAGCTTCTTATCTCTAACAGCATCGTGTAAGAGTTCATAAGCATAATAAGTTATATGCGTCTTCTTCAACAAATTCTCCACAACTATCTTGGGTGCTGCAATTTCTTTCTTATCTGCTTCGAAGATAGTGTTCACTTCTTCTGGAACAATACCCTTGTGCACCATAAGGTATACAATTTCAACTGCTTCATGTAATCTATGCTTCACGCATAGGCAATTCAACACTCGTCCAAATGTTGTCAAAGACGGAATCAACCCTTCCTTAATGTTGTTAAGAAGAAAGGTATACCCAGAATCGATATTTCCAGTCTTGCAGAAACCGTCTATCATACATCGAAAAGTGTAGTTGTCTGGTAAACATCCATTATCACCCATTTCTTGAAATAGTTTTGATGCTTTATCCATATCCAACCTCTCAGAAAATGCATCAATCAGAATGTTATATGTTGCTGAAGCAGGGGAAAGTCTGTGTTCCTTTTTCATTCTTACGAACAACTTATAGGCTTCATCCAAATCCCCTTTTTTGCAAAATCCATCCATCAATGTGCCAAAAGTTACTAAATCGGGACGCATACCATTTTGCTGAATTTCATTAAGAAACTCCGAAGCTCTCTCTGGCTTTCGAGCTCTGCAGAAGCTCTCTATCAGTATATTATATGTGATGATATTCGGTTTACAACCTTTCTCCACCATTTCTTTGAAAGTTTCCATTACATTATCAGAATTCGAAGTCTTGCAAAGCCCGTCTAATATACTGTTATACGTTATGAGATCTGGAGAAACGCCGTGCTCCCACATGATATTAACAATTCCAAGTGCTTCACCCATCTTCATCTGTTTGCAATAGCCATCAATCAAAGTGTTAAAGGTGAATATGTCAGGAAGGAGCCCTTTGACAATAGCATCATTCATAAGGATAGTTGCGTCATTTAAACAACGCATCTTGCACAAGCCATTTATAATCACATTATATGTCCATATATCAGGATTGCAACAAGTTTGCTGCATCTCATTCATCAGCTGTAATGCTTCCAAAATGAGACCCTGTCTACAGAGTCCTTTAATCAAAGTGTTGTATAGAATAACACTAGGCTTTATACCTTTCTCAGAAAGCTCCTTAAACATACTCATAGCCCTATCTATGTCACCATCTTCACACAAACCATACAAAAATGAGCAATATGTGAACTCATCGGGCTTAAACCCTCTGAATACTGCATCTTGAAGAATCTCATCTGCCTTTTGCACCATAATTAGTTTACAGTATCCATCAATGATCGTATTATAGGTGAACGCATCGGGCTTCAAACCACCATTAACCATCTTATTCATGTAGTTTACTGCTTCCGCCATTTTTGATTTCTTACACAAACCATATATAAGTGTATTATATGTCACAACATCAGGAGAAAGACCTTCTCCTGAAACACAATCCAACATCCTAACAGCCTCATCAAGTAAACCCTTCTTGCAAAGACCTTGAATGAAGATATTAATCGTAAACAAATTTGGAAAAACACCCCTTTTAAAAACCTTATTGAGTAGTATTTCACTCTCCTTGATAGCTCCCTTCTTGCAAAGTGTATGTATCAGCTTATTGAACGTAGCAACATCAGGGATGACATCAAGCCTAAGCATTTGATCGAACAACTCATAGGCTTCTTTCCGATAATCTCCATCATAAAATCCACTAACAACCGTACAGAATGCTACCGAGTTGAACTCACATCCCTGAGTAGGCATGTTATTCAGAAGCCTCAGAGCAGCATGTGGTCTACCTGTTCTACAAAACGATTTGATTCTAATTGTATACGTATATACATCTGGTGCAATCCCTTTCTCTTTCAGCCTCATATAAACTTTGTGAGCCTGGTTAAAATACCCATTCTCCACCAAAATATTCATAATCACATTATAAGAATAAATCTTGGGTTCACAATTGTAGAAATCCATCCTCTCAAACACATTTACAGCCTCTTGAATCTTCTTTTTCTTCCCATATATCCTCATGACACTAATATAAACTCCCTCCAACAAACTATTATCAACATTCTCCCTCATCTCCGCTACAACATTCTCCATTGCCTCAAACTCACCATGATTACCCAGCTTCTCAACCATGCATCTGTAAGTTGGAAGAGTGTGTTTATATCCATCTTCCTTCTTAACGGAATTGAAAATCTCCAGAGCCCTTAATGGGTCTCTGTGATGCCTTACGACGGCCGCTACATGTTTAGGAAGAACAGCAGAACTCATTCCACTTACAAATCAATAATCGATACTTCCACCAAAACCCATCAGACTATTCGAAACTAAACTTTCAATCAGTTTTCTACCATGGTAATTTTTGAAATTTTCTAATCTAAATACATTTGCCGCAGCAACAAGGAGAATCAAGTGTAAGATATGATTGATATAGAAGTACCTGTTAGAAAATCCCTCTTAATCTTTAGCTTAAAGAGGAGCTTTCTCTTGCGGTAGAATCCTGGAATTCTGCAGGATGAGAAAAAATTGGGGAGAACTAGGGTTCTAAATCAAGGGAATTGCTAGGAGCGGGCCGGATTATGGCAATTAATCGATTAGCGTATGTTAGGAGATTAGAAAATCATGATTGGGAGATTTATTAATGGTAAAAATGTGAGTTTGAGGTTTTGTGTTTGATTGTATTTCAATTACTTCGTGTCATTTTTTTGTGTTTCATGATTATTCCACCTTCTGAATCTTTAATAAATGGACTCAAGATTATGGTGGTCCATTATATATTTTTATTCATTTCACATATCATTAATCTAAGTTATAGAACACATAATAGAACATTATTTTTGGAACGGGTGATATCCTGCGGTTTGATTGAAGATATAACAAGGTACGATCAAGAAAAAGTGTGATAAAAATGAGATTATTATGAAAAATAATTATTGAAAGAAAAAAAATATATTAGAGAATATAAAAAAATATACATATTATAAATTAGAATATAGGTGAATTTTGAAATTTAATTTGCATAATCTTAAATAAATAAGCATACTTCCTCTTAAAACAGAACATATATATAAAATAAGCATACTTCCTCTTAAAACAGAACATATATGTGAGATGTGAGGAATTTAGTTGGATAGAGCAGAGATGTGTTTGCTAATTTTTTTTGCTTTGGTGGTGGTGAAAAATGAATGAATTTTTTAAACCAGAAATGAATGAATGTAAATCTCATTGTATATGTACAAAATTATAATTATATTATATTCATAATTACATAAATCAAAACAAAAAAAATAAAAGATATTTAGTGTAAATTAATGAATTTTTTCATCTACAGATTGTGAACCACCCTCTACCTCTCCTAAAATTAAGTAACACTCATGTGAACCGTATATACACATGAACGTTATTACTGTTATGCACAAATTATTGGTTTGTACAAAAAATATTACTGTTTAAACAATGTTTTATTTTTCAAACAAAGATACTCTCTTTGTCGAGTGGGTCTCATATGCACCCGTTTAAACCATATATCATAAATAAGATTTTGTAAGCGTCTTAACTATACTAAAAATTTATGTTTCCATATTAACAATTGCACTTTTCTGTGTAAATAAATTGCACTTTTCAACATAACAAATTGCACGCTTCTAAAATGCCCTATGAGTGCACCGGTGCACCCAAATGCATACAAGACTTAGCCCTCTTCGTCTCATACTTGTTTACCCCTTTGCTTCCGACACAAGATTTATAACTTCCTCAGTCCTAGAAATATTTTTTCCCAACTTTTGGGCACACAAATTAAGAAAAAGATGTAATGAGTAGTAGAGCCGGCAATTTGGGCCCAGTCCGATGGGCCAGCCCGGCCTTCCCGAGCCCAAGTATGGGCTAGGCTCAAAAATTAGAGGCCCAAAAAGAGTCGGGTCTATTTGGCCCGACGGGTCACAGGCCGCCAGGTTGGCCCGACCATTTTTTATTTTTAATTTTTTTACTACAATATTAACTATTGAATTACTATAATTATTTAATATTGACAATAAATATAAATGATAATGAGTCTTTATTTATAAAATAAACACACCCAAGCTCAACCCAATTTTTGTAAAATAAACACCAAGAAATACATAGAAATAACAATAAAATAAATAAAGTAATTAAAAAAAAAAAAAAAAAATCATGGGTCGGGTTGGCCCATGGGCCCGTGAGCCCATACTGAGTTGGGTTGGGCACCATTTATGTATGCTTGGACTTAAAAGAAGGGCGGCCCAACCAAAATTCTACTAACATGACTTGGCTTGGATAAATTTTGGTAGCTAGACTGGGCGGCCCGATTTGTCACCTCTAATGAGTAGAGTGTTGGTTTGGGGGGAATGTGGTAAATTTTTATATATAAAGTGAATAAAGTAATTGGATTTAGTGTGTGTTCGGGCCCAAAAATAATGACATTTTGTATAAATTTATGTGTGTACGGAGGGAGTAATATTTAAAGGGATAAAATAATTTTTGGTTGACGGTATTGTTGTTATTTCTACTTTATTATTAAACTAGATAACTTTTTGTGAGTATAAGTAATGACTTGAGATGTAATTTTTAAAATATTGGGAGGGGATAGTTGAAAATGATATAATTAATTTATTGCCTTTTATGGAAAGTGGTAAATAAGTATGAGACGGACCGTTTGAGAAAAATGATAAACAAGTATGTGACGATATGAATATTTTTATACATAACAATAATTGCTTTAATACATAACATTAATATTTAAAAAATTGAATTCACCGTGAAATTGGGCTCACACAAGTTTTTGTCCTTAATACCTCTATTTCGAATTCTAAGAATTATATTGACGTATTAACGGTTATTTGATAAAGTATAATGTGAAAAAATTTCACGGTGAAATTGGTTAAGAAGTGTGATTTATATTACTAAAGAATGTGATTTTTTACTATAAAGGGTATTACTCACAAAAATGAATGGTGTGACTTATATTATATCAGAGAGTGTCGTAATGATAACTAAATGGTGTGACTTATATTATTAAAGGATGTGACTTATATTACTAAAGGGTGTGATTGAAAAAAAAATCAATTTCACAATAAACAAGTTTCACAGCATACCAACTCCGATTATTTATTTTATGGTGTCGTAATCTACAAATTTTAACCATTCATTTTTCCTTTTTAAAAATGAGACCCATTACCCATGTATCCGGATACACAAAGTGTCAAGAGATCCAGCCCATTAACAACATCCGGTGCAGTCAAGTAGGGGATACCCAATTACTCAGAACTCAGAAGGCGTGAGAAAAAAGCTGCTGGTGATTTGCAGAGAGATGGGGATTGAATCGTCGGGAGAATGGTTAGAGAAGGCGCTAATGGAGCTCTCCAAGAAGATGCAAACCGGTATTGAATTAGATGCCGAAATCATATCAGGCCTCGTCTCCTACTGTGAGATCGCCCCTCCACTCGATGCAAAAGAATATCTCGATGTATGCTAAATTTTCCCTTATACTTTGCTCTTAATTTCATCGTTTTTCTAATTTTCTTAATGGCTGTCTCTAATTTTATGCGTTGATGCAGATTTTTCTTCCGTGTTGATCATGTTCTGTTCTTTTTGTCTAATTTTGTGGCGTGCAACCGTGTTTTGGATCTGTTAGGGCTTTATATGCTCAAGAATTTTTTCATGTAAAGCCTCATAGTTACATTTGTACTATTCTAATTTCTACCTAAAATGGTTCACTGTCGGATTGAAATGTTACGGATAATGAGCTCTATTGCCATAGATTTAAGGAGGAATTCTTATATATTACTTCTTTTAATGTTTATATATGGATTATTAAATTAATCATGTTATGTTTTGTATCTTAAGTGAAGCCTACAGCATTCAATTGTTAACTGGAGTATTTGTTTGATCCTGTTGAATTGAGGACATCTACCAGATGTAAAGACAATTGAAATCAGTACGCCTATAGCTTGCTGTGTTTTTTAACTTTTTAAGCATGATAGTTAAGGTTAAATTGTAGAAAATGTGTAGGTTCTTCCATTTGACTTTTGCAATGCTGCAATATGGATGTAAGTATAATGACTTGATTCTACTTGCGTTACGGGCCACAGATTCTAGAGGGACAAAAACTTGTATAGACCTGATTCATGCTATAAACCTTGTTTTTAATTCAATGTGCATTTGAACCTATCCAGGGTATGATACGGGTCAAATTTAGTGGGTTAGAAAAATGTGTTGGAATGGGTGAAATTGGTCAAATAATTCAAGTTCATAGCAAAGTCCTAGTTCATGGGAGACCAACTCATCTAGAGGTTATAAGCAACATCTCATTACTATTTTCATACGGTTAAACATTAAAGGGTGGAGATTCGAATCATATCATCCAGTATACCCTGCTCCTGCTGCTGTATTTGTTATATCAAACGAGTAATGGTAATTTGTCTTGCTGGAGCATATGCTTTTGTATTGTTCTCCCGCATCCTTCCTCACAATATAGCCTTCATAAGTGACATCTTCTCTCTTAAGTTACTGCATTCTCATGACACCTTGGTTATAACAATCTTTAAGATTGTTGATGCTGGTCTTATATTTGTCAACATCAATGTCTACAGTCATCATCCATTAATAACATATTGGAATGAGTCGAATGACAATGTGATGATCTTAAGGGGCGCTTGGTTCAAATTCTTCAATGCCAATGACTGAATAGTGAAATATAGTGAGAATGATGATTTCATTGTTAGTGTATTCAGTTGTCCTCTAATCTTGGAATAAGTTGGGACAAGAAATGATTTTTGGTTGAGGAATAGTGAAATGATTGTAGGGGTGGAGATAGTTAATAAAAGTGGGGTAATGATTAACTAATTTTGTTTCACTACTCATACAAAGTATGACAAATGTGAATTGATCATCTTTATTCTCATTATCACAACAATTACCCAATATTTATTTTCATTAGCATTGCCATTGAAGAATTACGAAACAAGTGCCTCTTTATTTTGAAATTTGAGCAAGTAAATGGAATGAAAAATGTGAAAATATGCAAATCATTGCTATGTCTTTTATTGTTCTACCTTCAATGTTTTTTTGCTGTAGAATATCATTGGAGAGGAAACTGGGAAGAGTGTAATCGAAGAGTACTTACAACGGAGAGGCCACGTCTACAGCACCACCAGCAAAGATGCTTCAACTTCCAATTTACATACCTACATTAAACCACGCCCTGATGAGGGTCCATCCATCACATCTAAGAAAGCGCAAAGACCGCCAAAAGAGGCTACAAGTCAGGATAATCGAACAAAAAGCGAGCCCAAAAATGTACACCCCACGAATCAAGCTAATCCTAAAAAGAAAAAATCAGGAAAAGTTATTTCTCTAGCTGAGGCTGCAAAGGGATCGATTGTATATCAGAAGGGAAAGCCATGCGCATGCCAAGCTAGAAGACACAGGTTGGTGAGCAATTGTTTATCTTGTGGGAAGATAGTCTGTGAGCAGGAGGGGGAGGGCCCCTGCAACTTTTGTGGGGCCCTCGTGCTGAAAGAAAGGAGTGCTTATGCTGGGTTGGATGAAGGTGTTACGTTTCTAACAGATGCTGAGGTAACTGCTGAAGCATATGCAAAGAGGCTGGTAGAATATGATCGTAATTCAGCAGCTCGTACAACGGTTATAGATGACCAAAGTGACTATTATGAGATGGAAGGGAATAGCTGGCTTTCGAAAGAGGTCTGTAATCTAAAAAATTATGACAAATACTTTTATGCATCAGTTGCACCATGCAATTCAAGTAAAAATAATTTAAATGGTATTAATTGTTTTACTAAAAGGTATTAGTTGGTCAGTATTAACTGTTTTCACTGAACATTAGTTTGTTACTTATTGGTTGTTGTATATCTATCTCCATCTAGAAGGGAAATGAAACCCGTGAGCACTAATTACTCGGTCATTTGATTTGATTAATATTTTTTAACGTTTTGTACTATCATTTTGCTTTCAGGAAAAAGCACTTTTGAAGAAGAAAATGGAGGAGCAAGAAGAAGCTGAACAAGCAAAGCGAAATAAAGTAGTTATGACATTTGATCTTCTTGGTCGCAAGGTTAAGACTTGTTTACATAACCTCTTCTATGATGCTTTGATTTCATTACATTTTGACGACACATTAAATCAATGAACTCTCAAGGGGTGTTTGTTTATATAATTGAAATCTATTAGGTGGATTTTATGAATAATAAAATGTGTTTACAACTTTACATGTTTGGGCGTGTAGATTTTGTAGGATTTGATAGAGTGGGACTTTGAGTAACTAGGTGATACTAGAATTATCATATTGTAGAAATCATTGAGTGGTTGTGTAATGATTGATGTGTTGTAAAACATATGAAAAAGGAGGAGAGAGAGTGTTGACTTGGGGGTAAATAATAATAATTAAAAAGTGGAAGGTAAACGATTGATTGTGTATTGGAAATTGTGTTTGGAAAGAGTACAATAGGCGTATTTTAGGTGTTAATAGAGTAGAATTTTATAGGATTTGAAATCCTACACAAAAATTCGGGTTGACAAACAATGATTTGGATTTTAAATAAAAATGTGGGGCGGGGGGTCACGAACAAATAAACCATTAAGATCATATACCTAAAAAAACAGAAATAGAAGTAAGAGAAACCAAAAGGGTCATTCTTCTTTTCCATCCTTAAAATGCAACTTTGTTAAATGCAGGTGCTTTTGAATCAAGATGAGGCTTCTGCAGAAATGGAGAACAGGATATTGCTCAGGCCACTTGAAGTAAGAGAAGAAGTTCGTATAAAACCAAACCCAAATCTTAAAGTTCAACCAATATTCATCGATCCAGGTCCTAGAAAAACTCCCAAGGACAAAAACATGAAGAAAGGGGTAAACAGCGGTTTGTGCTTGGAGATAAGTGGGAGGGTACAATATGGCACTAATGAACTCGATGTTTTGTGATGACACACTGGAGGGAATTGGATGGATACTACAATAGGTGATGGTGGAATTTGGCAAGCTGAATTATAAGGGATAATTGCTATACGAAAAGCATGAGGTACAAGGAATTTTAGCTTTCATTACATACAATTAATGTCGTGTCGTTATTTATATACGTAAAGGGTGAGGTTTATTAGTAGGCTGTAGCTTGTTGGTACAGTAAAAACTACTCGTTAGTGTGATGAAGATTCAGGCACATAATCAACTGATGATAAGTTTGCAATATATGATGTTTGCTGTTTTTCTCCATCAGATTATTTTCCATATATCTTGAATTTGTTTCACTTTTTAAGATGTTTACATTTAAAATAAAAAAAAAAATCTTAAAAAATGATACTAATTCACGAGACTTGCTGAAACTTTATTAGGTTCACATTAGGATCTAAAAGACTAGATGTAGATTTTGTTTTTAAAGTCCTCATTTTTCTAGCTAAATAATATTTCCAGAAATACTTTTTTCCAATTTTTACAACGTTTAATTTGCAATGACTTTTTCATTTTAAGTCCCTTTTTAACTCATGATAAATCATAATAAAAAGTTACAAATTTTAATTTGACATTCAAAATTTCAGATTTAAAACTTGAATTTATTGTGATTTTAAGTGTTACTTATTAAATTTGAATGAATCTCACAATTCAGCGAATGTATCAAATGTAGTTTTATGACTTGGAATTTCATTTTTGGTCCTTTAATTTTTCATATTTTCAATTTTTTCATTGCGCTTGGAAATTTTAAATTTTCATCAGAACCAACACGTGAGGTGCCCATGGTCCTTTAAATTTTGAAAATTTTCATTTATCGGTCAATTCACACCCGTGAAGTTTCACCTAGCACAAAAGAGATCCATGTCACCACTTGCTGACCCACTCAAAATTGATCTGCCCTTTCTCGGATTGGGTGGCGGCGAATTGGCTGGAAATTTGAAAATTCTCAATTTAAAGGGAACACATTTGCCTCACATGTTGATTCCGGAGAAATTTTGAATTTTCCGAGTAAAAAAGACTAATTAAATCATAGACAAAGTCTCATGTGCAATTGGTGCATGGATTTAAGATCCGTGCACTCACCCCAACCCTACCCATGTATGCACATAACATGTTCAATATATTTAATGGGTCAAGTATTTCTTTTAAATGGGTCATTTGTTGAATGAACATGTTCAATATTTAAATCATATTATCGGGATTAAAATCAAGTAAAACTAAAAGTAGAATTACCCTATGAAGTATGGAGTCTTGGCTTTTAAATTGACACCAGTTCATTCTAAGTATCCAAACTCTCAATTTATTTATTATAAAGCCTCGCAATTCCTAAAAAATGTTGTGCTAGGGTAACTTCATTGGCCACGGTTATTAGCAACGCCCGTTTTAATAAGTACACCTCTCATTGATTTTTTGAAAAAAAACAACCAAATGAAAATACAAAAATACCATTTTCACTATTACAAACCTTATATTGAATTTATAAGTTGTTGGGATATTTTAGTTTTGATTAATTATCTTAAAACATTAAAAGCTAATTACAAAAACTAAAAGAAGAATTACCTCTATGAAATCGAGTATGGAGTCGGACGAGGTTTATCGAATGATCGATCGAAGAAGACCCATTCATTAAGCTTAGACACCAGAAAAGCTTCATTCTAAGTATCCAAACTCTCAATTTATTTATTATAAAGCCTCGCAATTCCTAAAAAATGTTGTGCTAGGGTAACTTCATTGGTGCCACGATGAACAAGAAATGCGCCCGCGGAAAATTATTAGCAATGAGCAATAAAAATCGATTCGATGAACGTTTTAATAAGTACACCTCCCATTGATTTTTTGAAAAAAAACAACCAAATGAAAATACAAAAATACCATTTTACTATTACAACCTTATATTGAATTTATAAGTACACCTCTCTTTCCAAACACAAAATATAAGAAGATAAAAAAATATATGGATGTGTCATTGATCGGACAAAAAAAAAAAAAAGAATTTATAAATACATTGAGTATGGTGCGGATTAAAAGCCAAATATTCAAGCAACTCCATTCTAAGAACACGAGCAAGAAATCTATATGTGTATTTAATATATATTGCAAGTATTGTGCGGATTCGTGGTTCAAAATATACAAATGTAAATTTTTTTTACTTTCCTAAAACCTAGGTTAAATTAAAAAAATGTTTTGTATGATTTTTGTTGTTTGTAACAATTTTTCGAAATTATTGTTGTAGTTTGAATGAATAAAAGTGTATGAGTAGGATAATGTTTAGTTGGTAGCATAAGGGAAGAGTGGATGTAGGACGAGTTTCCGAACCACTATAAAATTTGTGTTTCTTTTTCTTCTATATTTTATTACTTGCCTTATGCATTCGTTTATAAGCATAACAATCTCAAAAAAATTGAAATCACTCTCGCCCTCACCCTTTTTTTATATGCACCTAATTTTTGCTTCATTGCAAATTTTTTAAAGGGACCATTTTCTCTTTCCAAAAAAAAATATACTAAAAATTTTGTAAAAAAAAGAGTTTCGAGAAAAAAAAAAATCTAGTGTGTCTATATTGCAAGAATTATTTTTCAAAATATATTTTAAAATTGGGTAAAAATTAAATTAAAAAAATTTTTGTATGAAAATTGATCAAAATTATTGTTGTAGTTTGAATGAATAAAAAAGGATAATGTGATAGCATAAACGTTTAACTTCTATTTTTCAAAATCTCAAAAATTGAATCTGGTTATTCAAAATCTTTTGTTCATCCTCACAAAAAAAAATTCGAATCTTGAATTATTATCGATTTTTAAAATTGGGAAAAATTTGAAAATTTTTTTAAAATTGATAAAATTTGGAAAAAAAATACCTATTTTAACTCGATTTGACACCATTCAAAATCTCTTGTTCATCCTCACAAAAACTTCGAGTTGTTTGGGATGAGCGGTGTAAAATCGAAAAAATTACCTATGACCATGGCGGTGACGACGAGTTGTGGAGGCGAAAGTGACAGTGAGCAGTGGTGGCGTGAGCGGTGGCGATGGAGCGCCTAAGGCAAACCCAATTAGGTTTCGTGGTTTTTTTTTTATTTTTATGGGGGGTGCGTATTTTTGAAAACTGAGTGATGAAAGAGTGGGGTATTATTGGAAATTTCAAGGGGGTGTACTAATCCAAAATATAGTATACTAATATGAGAGGTGTACTTACTAAAAGGGGCGGTGCTAATAACCGAGGCCAACTTCATTTATGCAGCCACAAATTAGTGATTGTTCGAGTAATAACGCATCTGTGTCAGTGTGGGATGTCTATATGAACAGCCCAATGGGCCTATCTCAAATTTAGGCCTTCTTAAACAAACTAAGCAGAATCCAATGAGCCTGTCCCAATGCTTGCCTATCTATCTTAAAATAAGAGAGACCCTTGTGGGTAGGGGCAGAGCCAGGATTGAATCGGAGGCCAAAAATTAAGTAGTTACTAATTTTATAAAGATATTATAAAATTTATTCGCTCAACTAATATTATAGTATCAAGACACATTTGTGTGATTTAGTCGGACGATGAGATAAAATATAATTTGAGCACGACACTTTAATATTTTGAAGAGGTGTGTGTTAATTTATGTTGATTTGTACTTCATCTTGAGATCGTTTCATACAAGTTTTTGTCCTTTATCAAAACTTAGTAATAAAATCATCAAAATATGCATCATTAATACATTCATGTATTGAACCTCAAAATGTTTCTCTTATATCTAAAATTATATACACGTGAATTATATTTACTTCCTTTAACAATTCAATTTCTATTATATATTTGCAATAAATAAATAAAAAGATAACATGGAAAAAAAATGTAGCATGACACTTAAATAAATTAAAATAACAAACAAATTAATAACTGAAACTAATTATAAATGAAAACAATAACTAGTAATTTCTCATTTGCAAACATGCATCTTTTATATACATATATAATAGAAGGAAAATTTGAAAATGTTGAGGGGGGCATGGCCCCTCCCACAATACATGTGGCTCCGCCATTGCTTGTGTGAGATGGTTTCGTATATAACTTGGAGCTCAATTTTGATATATACATTTCACGTCTCATATAAATTGTTGTCCTTAATAAACTATGCTTAGTCCAAACCCAATAATGTACTAAACGAAATCCCATAACTAGACATATATATGGTTCGTTACTTTTTTATTTTCGAAACCAGGGTTCCTTACATTTTTTTTAGAGAGTGGAGGGTTCCTTACTTTAAAACCAACGAAATTGTACAATAGTTTCCACTTTACACGCTAGCATACGGGGCTCAAATTCAATGAGTCATACAATGAAACGCCTCAAATAGTGTCAATTTCGAACTTAATTCATTAAAAAAACTTCTTGTTTGTTAGAACCTGAAAAATTGTCCAAGAATTTGCAAATGATGTTTGCATTGAGACATAAAGATGATGAACTTGTGCATAATCAACTGAAAACACGTCCAAATCCCGGATTTTAGATTGAATTATGAGTACTGCATCATGCATGATCCACAAGTTTTTAGCTAATACCTTTTAGTCAAACAACTAATACTTTTTAAAAATCTACATTTATTGCACGGTGCAAGACTAGGCAAGTCTTTCGATAGCAATGCAACTTATAGAATATCTCAATGAGTTGGTCTTATGTGAAACAACTATTACTTTAGAGTAGTACAACTAACATTTTTTAATGAAACAACTAATTAATATCATCAAACTAATACAGCAATACGTTTAAATGACATAATGAATACTGCTAAAAAAATATACACACAAAATGCAAACCAGTCGAATAGGAAGATCCGTTTACATAAGACTCCATCTATTTTAATAGTTTTTTCTTAGGGATCTTATGACATGCATGATCAAGAATATATACATCTAAAGTGCAACATCCTCATTGCTAATACAGAATGGCAGGATCAATGTCATGAGCTACTAAGAGCATGTTTTGAATCACAAGAGAATAGTGCAGAAGCACTTTTTCTGAAAGTGGGTGTGACCGAGCTTCACCAAAAAAAAAAAGTGCTTCAAAACACAAGAGTTGAAACAAAATCGAGCCTTACCTGAACGATGTCGCCTACGTTGACGACAAGAGTGCCCTGAGAAGGAAAAACAGGAATCCAATGTCTGTCCCTCAGAACCTCGAGGCCTCCAACTTCATCTTGAAACACAAAAGTGATGATATTTTCATCCTCATGTTTTGAAATTCCAACATTTTCAGATTCTGTTGCAGGGAAGTAATGTTTGGTAGTCATTAAATCCCACCTCCTGTCTTGATTATATTGGTTCAGAAAATTGGGAGGCAGACCCAAACAATCATTTAGTATGCTCACAATCATGTCACCTGTTTTGCTTAAACTCATAAACAATTCTTCCTGCACATCCCTGGAAAATTAACACCAGATTAAGGAATGATTGATGCTTTTGTTTAATTTATTTTCAATGAAATTATAACTGATTACTCAATCAGTAAATGCAATCTGGAAGAGTGGAGTTTTTAATTTCATTATATAAAAAAGGATTAATTGCAAATAATGTTGGATAATTAACAAATAAATCAACATCTTTAGATATTGTTGTAAATTAGGCATACGAACAGCCCCTTTGTGACATTTTTTCTTATATGACAATCATAGTTAGCTTTCCATTATGCTAGATATGTCATTTATATAAGCCATATTGATTGGCCATGTCAAATTCAGACACAAAAAGGCTACTCTTATTCATATGCCTAATTTATAGCAAGATTTAAAGATGGTGATTTATTTGCAATAATATTATTCAAAGTTCTAAGATTAAAATAATAACTTATATTGTTCAATAAAAACAATTAATATCGTTTAAAATATACTTTGAATTTCATTGTATAATTGGTGCACAAAAATTTTACGTTTAAAATTTTCCCCTTTTCTTAAATTTCAAAAACTAATAAATTCTTAAAATCTGAATGCAGTCTAATTAAAAGAACAAAAGTGTCCGGTTACATACACAATAAAGACATCATCACCAGACAAAATCACCATGAATCCAACGTGTAACACTTCTATAAATTAAGTCTTAAAAAAAAAATACTTCTATAAATTAGGTCTATACATGAATTTTATTACTATTATGTATAAAAATTATCACTGTCATGAACAAAAATTTTCATTTAAAAATGTTGGTCCCGGTTTGAAAACCCATGAGTGAGTTAAATACCAATTGTAATGCATATAAAACAGGGGTGAGGACAGAGTGATTCCAATTCCTTTTTAAACCATGTGTGTTTTGCTTATAATCAAATGCATATGGCAAGTAAGAACATAAGAACACACGATTTTATAGTGGTTCGGAGTCCAACTCCTACATCCACTCTTCCCTATCACAAGGGGCACCAACTTAACCAACTGGACTTAGTTTAACGTGTTAGTCTAACACCCAACAGATGTTTACCGAGTTCTCACTCAAACGGGACTTATCTCCCTCACGGGATTGCCTATAGATGTTTACCGAGTTCACACTCAAACGGGACTTATCTCCCTCACGGGATCGCTTACCCTCCCTTTCGGGATTGCTTCGATATTTACCGAGTTCTCACTCACCTACAAACTTAACCTATCAAACTGATTTTGGTAAGGTTTGTTTGGTTTCCAACTAGGGTGAGATTTTCCCTTACATTCGTTTAGCCTCACTGCTAAGAATGGGAAAATCTCTCTAAGCTTAGGATATTACATTTGTGCTTAAATTTAGAATAGAACACTCTTGAATATATGCGTGTATTTCTTGCTCAGTGTTCTATGGTGGAGATGCTAGATGATTTGGCTCTGTAGCTTGATGGATCACGCATTTCTCACACTTCCACCACGAATAATGAAGGAAGAACTTGTATTTATAGTGTGGATGTGAATGTTACCGTTGGATGAAGTCACATTAAATTCATACTATTCTGTAGCTTTTGCAGCCTTTTTGGGCTGGTTGTCTTCCTCTCATTGGTCCACGTCAGCTGAATCTAACGGCTATAATCTTCAGGATCTTCTTAGTCTTCAAGATTTTTCTAAGTCTTCAGAATTCTTCCGAGTCTCAGGATTCTTGATTCAGCAGACTTCTCTTCTGCGGACCTTGTTTGATCGGGGTATCTTGACACTTTCGAGACTAAGCGGGTTCAACTCTTGACTTGGACCATCGACCTCGAGTCACTTTTACTCCTTGACCCTCGTATCACTTTCTTTTCGAAATAGCCCGATCATTAGTAGCGTTATGATTCTCAGTGAACATGACTTCAGATGACCTCTCTTCTGATTTCTTCTCGCTTTGATCTGGTATCGCATTTACGGTTTACGATGTCGATTTCTTCTCGCTTTGATCTGATCGGCTCACATGATCGGATCGATATTTTATCAGTCGGCATATCGGTTTATCTGCGTCAGTTAGTACATCGGGTTAGCATATCGGTTAAACTCGATCTCGATCACGTCGATCTAATCTTGATCGATCTCCTCTTATCTGCAAACCTCCTCTTCGATCTGGTCATCGATCTTCGATCACCGGCTTAGCTTTTCTTCTCTTCCGATTTTGCCCAAATTTTCGGTTAACTTCGAACTCATCTTATTCATCATCTCGATCTCGATCGGTCTCGTCCTCGATCTCGATCGATCATCTACCGATTTTCGTGAGTTTGTTCTCAACTTGTTCTCTCGTTCCCCCTCAACTTGTTATCTGTAAGTTAGCTTGAATAACACAAGTTGATAATGTTTTGGCATAATTCATCAAAACTAAAATATCCCAACAAAAAATATAAAACATTTTTTAACATTTAAAGTTTTTGTTCATAACATTAATATATTTTATACATAACAGTGATAATTATATATAAGTTATTCTACTTCACACAAGTTTTTTTCTAATCCAACAGCAAAATAGACGAAAATAAACATAGCCTTTGTGTGTGTATGTAAAAAAAAAGCCCAGGTTCTTTAAATCCGGTTAAATTCTGTTTGGATCACATTTCCATTAAACTTGTAGTACAAAATAAGGTACCTAAATTGAGGAGGATAAAGCGGCTGAAAATTGAATCCATTGTTGGGAGGAAGCATCATAAAGAACTCATTCTTGTCAGTACCTGTCAACGGCTGCTTCCCATAGCCAGCCGGTACAGGGGCTTCGGGCCGGGCCCTGTATTTGAATTTCACTTCATCGGGCTGAGCGAAGAAAGCCTTGGAAAGCTCCACGGCTCGGCTCATTAAATCAGGCGCCACGTCGTGGTTCACGGCTTGAAAGAAGCCGTACTCGGCGCAGGCTCGGCTTATCACTTCTTTAGCCGCCGCCTTGCCTTCCTCCTCCCCATCTCTAAAGAAAACCGACAGATCAACCGTAGGAATTTTGGAATTATTTCCCATTTACTTCATTTCTACTTAATTACTAAACTTCAGTGTTCTGTTATTCACAGGTAATATTAATTTTATATGCGCAAGTATTAATTAAAGAAAAGATTGTTTTACTTATTTAAGTTTTGAAACCAGGGATTTTTTATTCACGTTGTTTTGTATATTATTCCGGTTTCTTTTATTTTTGTGAGGCCATATCACTTTTAAAATAGATTTATGTTATAACCGCTTTCCAAGAATAACAAGCGCCAAGTTTGTTAAAAAAATTTTCAGAAATCACTTTTTTTAAAACATATACTACTGGAGAGAAACCGACAACGGTTTTAAAAAACCGTTGTCCAAGAAATCGCGCTTGGACAACCGTTTTAACCGCATTGTAAACAGCGGTTTTCAATCTTTTTTTTTAAAAAAATTAATTTTAAATCTATGTCCAAGCATATACATCCGACAACACTTATTTTTAAAAAAAATATTTTTTATAACCAAGATCTCATATAAAGCCACCAAGTCTCCGAATTAATTGAGAAGACAATTATTAACCCGCTCCCATGGGGAGACCGAACCGACGAGGTTTTTAACCTTATTTTTTTAAAAAATTGATTTTTAAAGATGAACCCACGACTATATATGCCCACCAAGTCTCCCAATTAATTGAGGCAATTATTATTCCTCCCATGGGGACCCACACGAACCTTTTCAATTCCACGTTCTTAATGAAATTAATTCTATATGTCCTAAAATTCATTTTTTTTTTTTTTTTTTTTTAAATTCTTTATTTAAATTATCTTTTTTATTAATTCAATCACATTTTTTTATATAATAATAATTTTTTATATAAATTTAAATTAAATTATATTAAAATTATATTTTTTTTTTTTTTTTTTTTTTAAAAGTACACTACGTACCTTTCTTTTAAACTTGTAATATTTTTCCTTCTAAACAAGTAATATACTTTTTTTTTATCTTAATAAGTAATATTTTTCTTTAAACAAGTAATATTTTTTCTTCTAAATAAGTAATATATATATTTCTTTAAATAAGTTATATCTTTCTATTTAAACAAGCTAGTAATACTTTTCTATTTAAACAAGTAATTCTTTTCTTTAAACAAGTAATACTTTTTCATCTAAACAAGTAATACTTTTCTTGCGTTTATTTAATGAAATTAATTCTATATGTTCTAAAAATCGTTTTTTCTTACAATTTTTTTTAAAATTCTTTATTTCAATTATCTTATTTATTAATTCAATCACATTTTTATATAATAATTTTTTTATATAAATTTAAATTAAATTAAATTATATTATATTAAAATTATATTTTTTACTTGTATTTTTTTTTAAAAAAGTACCACATTTTCTTTTAAACTTGTAATAATTTTTCTTCTAAACAAGTAATAATTTTCTATCTAAATAAGTAATATTTTCCTTTAAACAAGTAATATTTTTTCATCAAACAAGTAATACTTTTCTTTAAACAAGTTATACATTTCTATCTAAAAAAGTAATACTTTTCTATTTAAACAAGTAATATTATGAACAAATTTAACATAAGAGTTTGTGTTAATCTCATTATATACGACGAATATTAAAAAGAAATAACACGAGAATTTAAAGAATAAAATATTTGAAAGGTACCTAAAAAGAATTTACAAATTAAAATAAAAAAATAAAACAAAAAATAAAAGCTTTACAAAAAAATAAAATTAATTCACTTAACCGCTCTCCATTACTACTGACAATGGTTATGAACCCATTGTCTAAGCTTTGATCTTGGACAACGATTTTTAACCGCTGTCTTTTTTTTTTTTTTAATAGAACCACTCTCCAAGGAACCACTTGGAGAGCTGTTCAAAAAAAGGGCTGTCCAATTGGAGCTCTCCAAACTCAAATGTGTAGTAGTGTTATATGTTTGAATTGGTCATGAGTTTCCAACTTTGATCATATTCTATGATTTCTCCGATTATTAAAATATTGAAGACGGCTCTTTTTCCTAAAAGGAATTAAAATACTCCATCTGTCCCAATTATATAGGTTTGTTTTTTCTTTATGGATATCCCAAATATATAGGCATATTTCTACATAAAGTAACTTTTTCTAATAAATTTACTAATATAACCTTATGCATTAATTATGTTGAAAACTATAACAATCATTAAATAGGAATATAATGAAAATTTTACTTGTTTAATTTACTTTTTTAATAAAAATTTTTAATCATGTGAAAAGTCAAATAAACCTATATATTTGGGACGGAGGGAGTAAAACACAATAACGACATGCCAACTCCTCCAAAAACAAATACACACTATTTAATTGACGGCTCTTGTTCCTATAAGAATAAAATAAACACAATAACGACATATCAACTCCTCCAAAAACAAATACACACTATTTAATTAAGGGACCATCGATCTACAACACAAAAATTGAGAGATTCATTATTTTAAGTTATAATATTTTTTTTTTTACATTTATATGTATATAGTAAAATTTGCATATTATGTATTTACAGGTGCATTATGTCTTAGATCAATGTTAAAAAAAAGCTTATATCTTAAAGTAATGTAATTATTCAGCTTCAATTATTTTCTGGCATGCGTATGCATTAGCTAAATAATAAAAGCTTATATGAGATGATCTAATGCATGAGACGGCCTACAACTTAACATACAAATTAACACCCTTTTCTACAAAAATATTAAAACATCAATGTCCAAATTATACTCCGTATTACACGAATTTTTGTCTTTTTTAAGAGAACATAAAGGGTAGTTCATTAAAAATTTATCTACTAACATCTAAAAAAAAACGGATGGGTGAATTAATTTGAGGGTATATCTACTAATGTTTTTTTTTGACAGGGTTATATCTACTAATGTTGGGAGAGTATATAATAAGACCCTAAATTAATGGACCAAAATAAAATTAAGTGTCAAACGGGCTTCTTCATACCCAAGTGATCCAAGAAGGCGAGAGGCCATGCGATGTACATATTCGTTGCAATATGTTATTATCTTGCTTGTAGAATAACAATCTGATCACATATTGAAAAAAATATTTATTAATTTATGGCCAAACACAAACACAAACACAAACACAAACACACATTGCAGTTGATCATGCTCGATTGGGGGTGACAAGATAATGTATTGATTTTGACAACATTTGATTGAAGCATATATAGAGATTAGAAAGTTCAAAATTCCTCACATAATGTTCCTGTGTACACAGGACAAAATCCTCAATAATTATATCATCAAATTTCATTTTGTATTTTAATTTCATCAAATATATATATAAGTAATCATTTCACTAGATAAGTTGTGTGCATATTCCAAAAACTAAAATGGTGAGATATATACGGACAAAAGGACATCATTTTGTGAATGTCAAATTTTGAATCAGGAAGTTGCGAACTTATATTATAAATAAGAGTGATTCAACTTTTTTTGAAAAAAAATGCATCTTGCCAGAGGCGTTTCCTTATATTGCTCTAGAGGCATGCAAACCCTGCTTTTTGTATTCCACCATGGTTAAAAAAAAAGCATTGATTTACAAAATTATAGATGGATAATAGATTTGTGTTACACTTGTATCGTCTCGTACTTAATTGGACATTTTTCATTTTAATCAATTTCATACTTATTTTTCCGTAAATAGAATAAAGTTATCACACTCATTTTAACTCACACTCTACAAACATCTTTTACTTACCACACGGTCCACACATATGACACTGCATATTCCCCTATAAAAAAGAATCTGTTTTAACAATAAAGTAGAACTGTCTGAAACACCCTTAATAAAAAAATCACCTTATTACTTCAAATACTAATAAACAACTCTTAGATTAAATACCGTGTAAACAGTAAATGTTGAATTGAATATGAGAGTAATTCTTTTAAAACATTTTGCATTATTCTTTCAAAAACTAAAATGGTGGGACACACTTGACTACAAGTAGCAATGAATGAAGGGGCATATGAGGAAGTTATTCGGTAGGAATTTCATAATGAGAAATGGTGATAACATCTTGTGGCCTTGAAGGTGGATGGCTCTTGTTTAAAAAAATGGACATATACAATTTTAAAAGAATATAATCATTTATTTATAATTTATAAAGTAAAAAATATATAATTATTATTTTAAAGATTATTATATAGTTGAATTAAACAAATGAAATAAAAAAAAGTGTAAAAAAATTGAATAAAAAATAAATAAAAAATATAATTTTAATATAATACAATTTAATTTTAATTTATAAATAAATAAAAATTATAATTATTATATTAAAATGTGGTTAAATCATTAAATTAGATAATTGAAATAAAGGATTTTTAAAAAAATTAAGAAAAAAAATTTTTTTAGGACATATAAAATTAATTTCATTAAGTAAACGCAAGAAAGCAAGTGCCCGAGCGGTTAGATCCCCGCTCAGGCGCCCATAGGTCCCGTGTTAGGTTCCACTTGGGAGCGAAAATTTGCACTACTACACATTTGAGCTTGGAGAGCTCCACTTGGACAGCTCTTTTTTCGAACAGCTCTCCAAGTGGTTCCTTGGAGAGCGGTTCTATTTAAAAAAAAAAAAAAAAATGGTTAAAAACCGTTTGTCCAAGATCAAAAGTTTAGACAACGGTTCATAATCACCGTGCAAGGAAGGGTGGAGAGCGGTTTTGAACCGTCCAAAAAAAAGCTTGGACAACGGTTCATAACCGCTCTCCAAGTGAATTGATTTTTTTTTTGTAAAGCTTTTATTTTCTGTTTTATTTTTTTGTTTTAATTTGTAAATTCTTTTTAGGTACAATTCAAATATTTTATTCATTAAATTCTCGTGTTATTTCTTTTTAATATTCGTCGTATATAATGAGATTAACACAAACTCTTATTTAAAATTTGTTCATAGTATTACTTGTTTAAATAGAAAAGTATTACTTGTTTAGATAGAAAAGATATAACTTGTTTAAAGAAAAGTATTACTTGTTTAGATGAAAAAGTATTACTTGTTTAAAGGAAAATATTACTTATTTAGATAGAAAAATATTACTTGTTTAGAAGGAAAATTATTACAAGTTTAAAAGAAAGGTAGTACTTTTTTTAAAAAAAGTACAAGTAAAAAATATAATTTTAATATAATATAATTTAAATTTATATTAAAAAAATTATTATATAAAAATGTGATTGAATTAATAAATAAGATAATTGAAATAAAGAATTTTAAAAAAAACTGTAAGAAAAAACGATTTTTAGAACATATAGAATTAATTTCATTAAATAAACGCAAGAAAAGTATTACTTGTTTAGATGAAAAAGTATTACTTGTTTAAAGAAAAGAATTACTTGTTTAAATAGAAAATTATTACTAGCTTGTTTAAATAGAAAGATATTGTTTAAAGAAATATATATATTACTTGTTTAGAAGAAAAATTATTACTTGTTTAAAGAAAAATATTACTTATTAAGATAAAAAAAAGTATATTACTTGTTTAGTAGGAAAAATATTACAAGTTTAAAAGAAAGGTACGTAGTGTACTTTAAAAAAAAAATAAGTAAAAAATATAATTTTAATATAATTTAATTTAAATTTATATAAAAAAATTATTATTATATAAAAAAGTGTGATTGAATTAATAAATAAGATAATTGAAATAAAGAATTTTAAAAAAAAATTTGTAAAAAAATGAATTCTAGGACATATAGAATTAATTTCAAGTAAACGCAAGAAAGCTAGTGCCCGAGCGGAATTGATCCCCGCTCAGGCGCCCAAGGTCCTGTGTTCGGTCCCCCATGGGAGCGAATAATTTCCTCAATTAATTGGGAGACTTGGTGGCTTATATATGAGATGCTTGGTGGGTCCGTGCCTAAAAATCGATTTTTTTTTAAAAAAAAAGTGTTGGAGAGCGGTTAAAAACCGCTGTCCAAGTGTATATGCATGGACATCGGTTGAAAACTGCTCTCCAAGTGACCCCTTGCAATGCGGTTAAAAACCGCTGTCCAAGTGCGATTTCTTGGACAACGGTTTTTTATCGGTATCAAGCTTGGACAAGCTCATATTTGGAGAGCGGTTATAACCGCTCTCCAAGGTCATTTTTCACAGCTGTCCAAGCCTAAATGTGTATTAGTGTTGCCTCATTTAATTGGGAGGCTTGGTGACTTATATATGAGATGCTTGGTGGTTGGGTTCGAGATGGTCAGTGGTTCGGGGTGGTTCGGTGCCCCACTCGGCCCCCCGAAGTGCCCAAACGGTTCACTAATACACATTTGGGATTGGACAGCTGTGAAAAATGACCTTGTAAAGCGGTTATAACCGCTCTCCAAAATAACAAATGTCAAGCAAGGGATACCGATAAAAAAACCGTTGTCCAAGAACAAGATTTCGACAACGGTTTTTAACCGTCGTTAAAATCCGTCTTTTTTGTAGTGAAGAAAGCCGAATAAAATGGAACTGATCCAATATTAAAATTTAAAAGCATGTTAATTAGAACAAGTAAATTAGAATGTGAGAATTTCTCTATTTAAATAAAATAGAAAAATCTAACTCAAACTAAATAGACACCCAAGTTTTTCACCTCAAAGTAAGGAGTTCGTTAGGGTTTCTCTCTGGGTTAGGGTTTCCCTCTTTCGTCGCCGTTTTCGTTCGGATCTTTGTCTTTTCTGGTGTTTTCACTTCTGTTTCATCGTGTTTTTTGTGTTGACGCTTCTGGTTCAGCGTGTTTTCTTCTTCGTCTCGTGTGTGTTTTGTGTGTGTCTTTGCCTCCTTCGTACTCCATCCTCGTGGGTGACGTCGGGGAGGCCCTAGTACTATCTTTTGGTTTCTTGTTGTGACTGCAGTTTTCACAGGTTTCCTCCTGATCATAATGGGTAGTAGGGAGGAGGAGGAGGAAGAGGTAGTGTACGTTCTGAGGGGGGATGTGCGAGTCAGGGGAAGGCGGTGATGGTGGGAAAACTGTTGGGGGAGAGGACTTACAACATGTTTGCGCTCATAGATGTGATGGTGAAAGCCTTCAGGCCAAAGCAAAAACTCATTGCACGTGAATGGGGGAATAGGATGGTAATGTTTTCATTCCATGATAGGGGAGATATGGAATGGGTGCTAAAGAATCAGCCTTGGCATTTTGACCGGGCTTTATTTGCGATCAAGCCATTGACGGGAAACGAGCAACCGTCAACGACTATACTTACGGCGGCGTCCCTATGGGTGAGGGCTTACGATCTTCCTGTGGATTGTCAAACGGAAGGGACGTTAAGCGCTATTGCTGCACGAATCGGTAACCTTGAATTCGCCGAACCGGTTGATGAGCAGAATTACGGGGATTTTATCAGGTTCAAGGTGAGCATAGATTTATCAAAGCCTCTTGTTCCCACGATTTCGATCAGATTTAATAATGAGCTTATGCGAATCCCGATTAAGTATGAATCGCTCACTTTTTATTGCTACTGCTGTGGGAGGATAGGTCATTATTATAAATCTTGCGCTGAGTATGATAGAGTATGAATCGTTGGGGCTGGATGATTTGAAATTCGGGCCAGAGTTGAAGGCCAGCTCAGTGAAGAATAAGCGAGTGTTAGTGCAGGAAGGGGCGCGTGTGTCCAAAACTGGTGACCTGGAAACCAAAACACTACCAAATTCCCGAGCCATACCCAATAAACCCAGAATCGAGTCAAACCACGAGACTTTCCATACTAACATCGTACACCATAAATCAACTGAACCTTTTCCAGCCCATACTCATACAGCCCCTATGGCCTCTCAACCCGATACGCCGGAGCCATTTCAGTTTCGTGCAAACCTGACCTTACAAATACCCCAGAACTCCCTTCAATCCAATCAACTCATGAACCCCACACACAATCTACCTATACACACAACCATACCCATAAGCCATATCCTTCAATCATTACACTTATCGCTGGATGCACCCCCAATCTCACTGAATGCCACTGTGCATCTAACCCTTACAATAACCGAGTTGCCCGATACGCACTCCGCTCTACTTCAACCCTTTGGCAGTTGTTCGGTCGCTGATTCTGCCACCCGGGTGGATACTAGTTCCAAGCCAGTGAAGAAGGCATGGAAAAGGTTGGCGAGGGGAAAGGGGAAGGAGGCTGGAGTGGAGGCCAGTGATGGGGGTGGGGGGAAAAGAAAGGTTAGGGAAGAGGGGGCAGAAGAGGAAGTGGGTGGGAAGAGGGTATGTGGAGAAACGGTGGAGATGATGGGTGTGTCTTTCCTTTCAACGGCGGGGGGTGCGAGTACGCAGCCCCGCCGAGAGAAATGAGTTGTGTTGGATGGAACTGTCAGGGGCTTGGGAATCCCCGGCGAGTTCCGGTGTTGAGGAGAGTTATTAACTCTCAAGTTCCCATGTTTGTGTTTTTGTGTGAAACTAAATTGTTGTCCCGAAAGTTTCAGATGTTTGCTAGGAAGTTGGGGTTTAGTTGTAGTTTTGGGGTGAGCTGTTCAACGGGTGGGGGTGGGCGAAGTGGGGGTTTGGGTCTTTGTTGGAAGGAGGAGGCAGGTATTCGAATTTTATCCTACCCTCAACATCATATTGATGCGATAGTAGGGGATGAATCGAGGGATGGGGGGTGGAGGTTTACTGGGGTATATGGGTGGTCGGAGGAGAATCAAAAGTGGAAGACGTGGAGGATGTTGGAGAGACTGAGAGAGCACTGTGATAAACCTTGGCTTTGTCTTGGTGACTTCAATGAGATAATGTTTGGGTATGAGAAGAAAGGGGGTAGACCAAAGGCAGTGGGTCGGATGCAAGAGTTTAGGGAGGTGGTTGAGCGGTGTGGTTTGGCGGATTTGGGATTCGACGGGGAATATATTTACATGGACGAATAAGCGGAAGGGGAGGGGAAACATTCAGGAGAGGCTTGACCGGGCATTGGCTACTGAGTCCTGGGTTTCTAAGTTCCCTGACTTCCAAGTCAAGTGTTGGGATATTTTAGTTTTGATGAATTATGCCAAAACAATATCAACTTGTGTTATTGAAGCTAATTTATAGATAACAAGTTGATGGGGAACGAAAGAACAAGTTGAGGGGGAACTCACGAAATCAGAAGTAGATGATCGAGATCAGACGAGGCTATGAGACGAGACTAATCTAATCAAGATGATGAGTAGGATGAGTTCGAGTTAAACTAATGAGCCGCAAAATCGTAAGAGAAGAAAAGCTAAGCGGTGACCGATCGAAGATCGACATGACCCAACATACCGGATCGATGATCGGAAGAACAATCGAGCTGATATGGTGATCGAAGAGCGCATAAGCCGATCGAAAGAAACCGGAAGATCGTAAGAGAAGGTTGCGATCGGAAGAGGAGAGGATGAGACCGATCTAGATCGGACGCGGATCGAGATCGATATGAAGATGAGCGATGATCAAGATCGACGTGATTGAGATCGGATGCTAAAACGGATATGCTAAACCCTAATGTCTTGACTGATGCTATCCGGAGATATTGATCTCGAAGAAGTGTTGATCGGATCACGAAGCCGATCGATCGAGCAAAGAAGAAATCGATAGCTGAGTCAAAGTGACTGAAGGTCGATGTCTCGAATTGAATCGAACTTCGGTCGACTGAGGTCGGTATGCCTGACGAATTAGGTCCGTGAAGAGAAGTCTCTGAATCAAGTATCCCGAGGCTCGGATAAACCCGAGGCTCGAGATAAACTGAGGCTCGGATGAGAAATCGAGACTTAGATAAACCTCAAGACTCAGATAGAATCCTCGAGACTCGAGATGTCTCTGAAGACACCGAGACTCGGAGGATCTGAATGATTCCAAGGCGAGGAATCGAGAAATATATAAATAAGTAGAATCACCGACGTGGACCAATGAGAGGAAGACAACTAGCCCGGAAAAGTCAAAAACATACAAAAGAATAGTATGGATTTGAATGTGATTCTCTCCAACGGTAACATTCAAATCCACACTATAAATACAAGATCTTCCATCAAATTAAGTGTGGAGAATATGGAAAAGATGCTACAGAGCCAAGAGCCTTATAGTCAAGCATTTCCACCATAGAACACAAGTCTATAGATATACAAATATATTCAAAGAAATGTTCTAGAACTCAATCTAAGCAACCCACGATGTATCCTAAGCTTAGAGAGATTTTCCCAACCTTAGCATTGAGGCTAAACAAATGTAAGGGAAAATCTCAACCTAGTTGGAAACCAAACAAACCTTACCCAAATCAGTCGGTTAAGTTTGTAGGTGAGTGTGAACTCGGTAAACATCTAGCAATCCCGAAAGGGAGGGTAGGCAATCCCGAGTGAGGGTGATAAGTCTCGATTGGAGTGTGAACTCGTTAAACATCTAAGAGGCGAGCCCGAGAGGGTGATAAGTCCAGTTGGAAGGAATTTCCCTAGGAACAGGGAGAGTGGATGTAGGAGCTTGAGCCTCCGAACCACTATACTTTGTTGTGTTCTTTACTGCTTTACGTTCTTATCTTGTCATACGCATTCGATTATAAGCAAAACACAACACATGAGCTTAAAACGCAAAAATCTGAAATCACCATTCCTTTACCCCTGTTTTATATGCATCGCTTTTCATGTTTTGCTTCCGCACGCGCAAAATGGGTTTTTCCACCGGGACCAACAATTGGTATCAGAGCAGGAGTTCAAAAGATCACTTTTAATGTGATCACCTGAACTGATCTTTTTAAACGAAAACCCATTTCTTTAAAAATGCATATATTCTAATGTTTTGGCTTCATTATCAAAAAGGAGGAATTGTTGGGATATTTTAGTTTTGATGAATTATGCCAAAACATTATCAACTTGTGTTATTGAAGCTAATTTACAGATAACAAGTTGAGGGGGAACGAAAGAACAAGTTGAGGGGGAACTCACGAAACTAGAAGTAGATGATCGAGATCGACGAGGTCACGAGACGAGACCGATCGAGATCGAATGAGAGATAGATGAGTTCGAGTTAAACTAATGAGTCAGGCAAAATCGTAAGAGAAGAAAAGCTAAGCCACCGATCGTAAGATCGATGACCGTAATGAACTGATCGGATGATCGGAAGAACAATCAGCCGATATGGTGATCGGAAGAGCGCATAAAGCCGATCGAAAGAAAAAGTGACGGAAGATCGGAAGAGAAGGTTGCGGTCGAAGAGGAGGCGGATGAGACCCGATCTAGATCGACGCGTGATCGAGATCGATATGAAGATGAGCGGATGATGAAGATCGACGTGATTGAGATCGGGGTGCTAAACCGATATGCTAAACCTAATGTCTTGACTGATGCTATCCGGAGATATTGATCTCAAGAAGTGTTGATCGGATCGGTCAAAGAAGAAATCGATCGAGCAAAGAAGAAATCGATATAGGTCGAGTCAAAGTGACACTCGAAGGTCGATGTCGATTCAGAGAACTCGGTCGCGCCCCGAGAAGTCGGTATGCTCAAGTATCAAGGTCCGATGAGAAATGAGTCTCGAGATAAATCAAGACTCCCGAGGCTCGAGATAAACTTGAGGCTCGGATGATCTGAATGATTCCAAGAGACTCGAGATAAACCCAAGACTCACCAATGAGAGGAAGACAACCAGCCTGGAAAAGCTGCAGAACATACAAAGAATAGTATGGATTTGAAGGTGATTCTTTCCAACGGTAACATTCAAATCCACACTATAAATACAAGATCTTCCATCAAATTAAGTGTGGAGAATATGCAAAAGATGCTACAGAGCCAAGAGCCTTATAGTCAAGCATTCCCACCATAGAACACAAGTCTATAGATATACAAATATATTCAAAGAAGTGTTCTAGAACTCAATCTAAGCAACCCACGATGTATCCTAAGCTTAGAGAGATTTTCCCAACCTTAGCATTGAGGCTAAACAAATGTAAGGGAAAATCTCAACCTAGTTGGAAACCAAACAAACCTTACCCAAATCAGTCGGTTAAGTTTGTAGGTGAGTGTGAACTCGGTAAACATCTAGCAATCCCGAAAGGGAGGGTAGGCAATCCCGAGTGAGGGTGATAAGTCCTGATTGGAGTGTGAACTCGTTAAACATCTAAGAGACGAGCCCGAGAGGGTGATAAGTCCAGTTGAAAGGATTTTCCCTAGGAACAGAGAGAGTGGATGTAGGAGCTTGAGCCTCCGAACCACTATACTTTGTTGTGTTCTTTACTGCTTTACGTTCTTATCTTGTCATACGCATTCGATTATAAGCAAAACACAACACATGAGCTTAAAACGCAAAAATCTGAAATCACCGTTCTTTTACCCCTGTTTTATATGCATCGCTTTTCATGTTTTGCTTCCGCACGCGCAAAATGGGTTTTTCCACCGGAACCAACATCATGCATCTTGCCAGGGTGTTGTCTGATCATTGCCCTGTCGCGGTGGGGTGTACTAGGCCAAGGGTGAGGAGAGGGGATGGAAGGAGAGTTAAGTTATTTAGGTTTGAACCGATGTGGTTGCAGGAGGAGGAGTGTCGTACGGTGGTTGATGGGGCTTGGAGTAATGTTGGGGGTGATGCAATAACAAGGGTGGTAGAAAATATTTCCTCGTGTGGAGTGTCACTGGCTAGCTGGGATAAGAGGGTGTTTGGGGATCTTCCAAAGGAAATTACACGCACTGAAAAACTTCTTGATCGGCTTCAGAGAGAGGAGCCGTCGGAGGAGAATTTTGAAGTTTTAAGAATGAATGAGAACAAGTTGGCGGCCCTGTTGAGGAAACAGGAAACCTATTGGCATCAGCGATCGAGGGTGAATTGGTTGAAGGAGGGGGACAAGAATACAGGGTTTTTTCATATGATAGAGAGTGGGAGAAGGAGGAGAAATACAATCACTCATATTATTGATAGGGATGGTAGGAGGTGTGAGGATGAGGAGGAGATTACTAGGATTTTCTGTGACTACTACTCCAGTCTGTTCAAAGCGCAAGATAGCTTAGAGATGGAGGAGGCTGTGGAAGTTGTTGATCAACGGGTCACAAAGGATATGCTGGACACTCTTTCTCGGCCTTTCACTGACGAGGAGGTGATTGCTGCAATTTCTCAGATGCACCCTACAAAAGCGCCTGGTCCTGATGGTATGTCTGTTATTTTCTATCAAAAGTTCTGGCATATTATTGGTTCTGATGTGGTGTGTTCTGCTCTTGATGTATTGAATAATGGTTGTCTCCTGCTTTATTTAATAATACCCATATTGTTCTGTAAGTTCAGCTGGAAAGTTTAAGTTTAGTTTTGTCAACTAATACTGTTCAGTTGGAGAACTAATACTTTATGCTGGAAGAACTGATATTGTTAGGCTTTCAGAGGAATTTTGGATGCCACTTGCAGGGGAAAGTTCTTGCTATATGATTGGATCGTTCTTGAGTCATTTTGGAGTGGTAATTAGCGTGCATGCTTCATAAGTCACATGCATATGCTCACATGCTGTGCACATGCATAACAAGTGGAGAATGTAACCGAATTCAGTTGATAACAGCTTCATGACTCAAGTTGGACGTGCAATTCATTGGGTAGTTAGCTGAGTTACTTGTTTTGAGAGTTAGTTGAGAGATTCTCATTGTTATCTTCTTCCTAGAGAGAATTAGGGTTCATAATCGCCATTGATAGAGCTCGGATAGATTCAATCTTGAGAGAGATCGGTGTAATCTGTAAATTGCTTCGTTGTGCTTAGTGGAGTGAGTGTCCTGATCCCGTGGATGTAGGTTTTCATAACCGAACCACGTAAAATCCCGTGTTCTTCATTTTTCTGCAATTTTCTGTTGGTTCGTTTTGTGTGTGGGTTTGAGCGTGGTTTAATTGTGTGTTATTCGATCTGTCTTGTTTGAACTAACATGTTCTTATTCCTAAAGTCAAAACACCTTCGTTGCCTTCCGAGTTTAGGCCAATTAGTCTTTGTAATGTGATTTTGAAAATTATCACTAAAACAATAGCTAATAGGGTTAAACTGGTTCTTCCCTCTATTATTTATCCTGCCCAGTCTGCCTTTGTCCCAGGGAGATTAATTACGGATAATGCGCTCCTTGCTTTTGAGATTTTCCACTATATGATTCATAATAAAGCTTTTTCTAAGGGGTCGTATGCTTTCAAACTTGATATGAGTAAGGCGTATGATAGGGTGGAGTGGCCTTTCTTGGAGTGCATGTTGACTAAGTTGGGATTTGGTGGTGGGTTAGTTGGTACTATCATGAGGTGTGTGACTTCGGTTTCTTTCTCGGTGTTGATTAATGGACAACCTTCGGAGTCCTTTAATCCTTCGAGAGGTTTGCGTCAGGGAGACCCCCTATCTCCATACCTTTTTCTTATTTGTGCAGAGGCCCTGTCTGCACTGATACGAAATAGGTTGGAGTCGGGGTCGCTGCATGGGGTTCGTATTTGTCGGAATGCTCCTGTGGTCTCTCACTTATTTTTTGCAGATGATAGCTTGATCTTTGGGAGAGCCAATTCGGATGAGCTTGTAAGGGTGAAGGAAATTTTGCAGGTATATGAAAGGGCGTCGGGGCAAATGATTAACCTGGCTAAGTCGGATATTATGTTTAGTGCTGGAGTTCCGACAAGGAGGGCTCTTCAACTTGCAGGTTCTCTTGGGGTACACAGGGTACAGTCTCATTCACTGTACTTGAGTATTCCTATTGGGGGGGAAGGTCGAAGACGCCTATGTTCAGGAGTATTGTGGATAGAGTGGACAAAAAACTAAAGGACTGGAAGAGCAAGTGTTTATCTCAAGCGGGCAAGATTGTGTTGATTAAGTCAGTGGCTCAAGCAATCCCAAACTACGATATGAGCTGCTTCAGGTTGCCGAAAGGGGTGGTGGAGAAAATCGAGTCGAGCATTGCTAGGTTCTGGTGGGGTCAGAAGGGATCGGAGAAGAAGGTCCATTGGGTGGCGTGGAAACGGCTGTGTATACCGAAGTCAGAAGGGGGGCTCGGGTTCAGGGACAATGTTGCTTTTAATAGAGCGATGTTGGCAAAGCATGGGTGGAGATTAATTCAAGACGGTGATTCTCTTTTGGCTCGCACGCTCAAAGCTTGTTATTTTCCGAACTCGGGGTTTATTGATGCTGCAGTTGGTCATAATCCCAGTTATACTTGGAGGAGTATTGTGTGGGGAAGTGAGGTGATACGGACGGAGATGAGGTGGATGGTGGGAGATGGGGAGACGATAAATGTGTGGGGAGATAGGTGGCTATCGGATTCGACAAACCCTTGTGTTAATACGGAGAGGGGTGATTTGCCAGAGGATTGGAAGGTCTGTGAGCTTCTATTACCAGACCGGTCAGGATGGGATGTACCACGGGTGAAGGAGGTGTTCTCGGTGGAGGATGCTAGTCGTATCTTGTCTATTCCAATTACCAGAACGTCTATTCAAGACTATATCAGTTGGAATGGGACAAGAAATGAAATTTATGCGGTCAAGTCCGGGTACAAGGTTATGATGGAGGAGGTGTGGAGTTGTCATGAGGTTGAGGTTGTGGAGAGGAAGAGGTGGAGCAGGTTATGGGCAATTGATGTGGCGCCAAAAATTGGGGTATTTCTTTGGAGGTGCGTCAATGGTGCACTTCCAGTGTGCTTGAATCTGGTGTGCAGGGGGGTGGATGTTGACCCAATTTGTCGGGGAGTGGAAACAGAACTCCATGTGTTTCGTGAGTGTGAGTATGCAGGTCATTTCTGGGACGGTGCTCCGGTGCGTATGGGCGAAGGTGTGGGGATGGTGGTGGGAGGTGAGTCAGTTGCGAGCTGGTTGGTGGCTTTGACAGAGTCTCTGCCGGCGAACGAGGTGGCGTTATGTGCTGCTCTTGTATGGGCTATGTGGTTCGGGGGACAATCAGCTTTACTTCGAGGGGAAACACCTTACGGTGGAGTCTCTGTATGCAATGGCTTTTGCTCAGGCTCATGATTACAGCAAGGCAAATAGGAGTCTGGTGCGGCCTTTGATGACCGTTGTGGGCAGCCTTGTGCTGCGGGGGCTTTCAAGTTGAATATCGGTCACGATGGGGGATGGTATAGGGCTGGGTGG
Source organism: Stenogyne calaminthoides (assembly GCA_037126765.1). Lineage (NCBI taxonomy): Eukaryota > Viridiplantae > Streptophyta > Magnoliopsida > Lamiales > Lamiaceae > Stenogyne > Stenogyne calaminthoides. The sequence continues at coordinate 23,588,916 of JBBCBC010000015.1, forward strand.
AGTAGTATGGGATGACAATGGAAAGGAGGTGTGGAGGCGTTGGCAATGACAAGGGGTGTCGAGTCAACGATGATATCAGGCACTTGGTGATCGAAACTGATTCGCAATTGTTGTCAAATGCATTGAAAACAGGTGGTACCCATCTGTCTTACTTCGGGTCGGTGGTGCTTCACATTAGACAGTTGTTGCAGAAATTAGAGAGTGCGACGGTGAGGTGGGTTACAACTTACAAGAGATGATAATATTTTAGCGCATATGTTGCCGCACAGTTCATTTTCTATTGATGGTTTACAATTTTTTCGCCAACCACGGCGTCTGTGCTGCTGCTGACTTTGGCATATTTGATTAAATACATGCTGGTTTTTGCTTTTAAAAAAATAGACACCCAAGATTTAGAAAAAGAAAAATGAGCTAATTGAATGCCCCATATAGATTATTTTTATTAAATAAAATGGACTGCGATAATAAAAATAATAATAGATGATAATAAATAAGATTATGGTTAATAAGTACAAATATATAACCTACTATATTTAATATTTGATAAAAATTCAGATGTGACGGTGTCATACATGAGACGGAGTACAACTTAGCCCAAATCACACTCATCACTGTTAAAGTGTTAAAGTGTCAATGCCCAACTTATACCTCGTCTCACCGTGAGACGGTCTCATGCAAAGGTGTCTTTTAATATTTAATAGGAAAATTGTCAATTCATGGCCTGAAAGATGACAAAATTATCAATTTAAGGCCTTAAAGATTTTTCCTATCGATTCAAGGCCTGGAAGATTAAAAACTATCGATCCAGGGCCTGAAAGATAAAAACTATCAATTTGAGGCTCACACATTTGAATGTCATGTTTGACACTTATATTTTATATCTTTATTTCATGTTCTTATTTTTTTATTTTTAGAGTTTACGATTCAAGGTTTACGGTTCAGGTGGTTTTTAGGGTTCATGGTTCAAGGTTTAGGGTTCATCGTTTAGGGTTTAGTGTTCAGGGTTTAGGGTTTTAGTGCCAAACATAGCCTTAAATTTTATAAGCCTTGAATTGATAGTTTCTATCTTTCAGGCCCAGGATTGATAATTTCCTATCTTTCGGGCCTTGAATCGATAGAAAAATCTTTCGAATAATTTACCATCTTTCAGGCCCTGAATTGATAAAACTCCTTAATACTACAATATTGTATTATGAATAAGTTATTAATTTGGTGGACATAATAGACGAATAATTTAACTTTAATGCATATATGCTTTCAAAAAAGAAAACTTTGATACACATATAATTTCAATTATTCTGTTCAGTATGGTTGAATATGATTTCGTTACAATTAATTGAACAATGTTCAAATTGGTTTCAATTTTTTTTTAGTTTAATAGTTTGGAAAATGTAAAAAGTCAACATATATATGTTTACTTGTTTTGTTCTCTTTTGGTACACGTTCGGTGCTCTCCATGTTTTGCGCACAACCTAAATCCTACCGTAGGGAACTAATAACCGCAAAGGTGATGAATCGAAGAACTATGGAGAAAATGAGAATACAAATCTAATATAAAATTGAAAATTATGGTTTAGATTGAAAGATATGTAAGAAAACCCATACTGATTTTGAACCTTTAATTCTTATGATGTATAAATTGTATATGGATCCTACATGAGAATTAAATCATAAATTCAAAAGAAAAAAAAAATCAAATCTTATGGATCAGACATAACATGGTTTGTGCCATTACAAAAAATGGTGCTGCCTATTTTTTTCAGTGGCTTCATTATCACTGAAGACTGTTTACCTTTTGGCAATTTCTACGAGGACCAAACAACTCAAATTACGGATTAGTCACCACATCGACAACGCCATTATAGAAGATGACGCGCCACTAAATATTTTTGGCTTCGTTGCCATTTAGGGTGGTTACTATTTGAAAATTTTCACGAGGATAAATCGGTCAAACATGTGGATCGGTCAGCCACCGCATCAACGACGCCGTTACAAAAAATGACATCGTCATCATTTTTAATATATTTTTTCCGTTGTCGCACAGGGTGATTCTTTTTAGCAGTTTTCACTAATTTTTTCTTTCTTTTTAGGTTTGTTAAGATATTTACTTTAGTCATAATTATAAATAGCATACTATAAATGGTATATGGATCCTACATGCGAATCAAATCTAAGAACAACAAAAAAAAATTAAATCTTATGTATCAAACATAGCATCACTTGAGCCGTTACAAAAAATGGTGCCGCCTTTTTTGAGTGGCTTCATTATCACTAAAGATAGTTACCTTTTGCCAGTTTCTACAGGGACAAAACAACCCAAACTGTGGATTAGCCATTACAGAAGATGACACCGCTAGTTATTTCTGGCTTCATTGTCATTTAGAGTGGTTACTATTTGAAATTTTCACGAGAATAAATCGGTCCAACATGTCGCTCGGTCAGCCACCGCATCAATGACGCCGTTGCAAAAAATATAACCGTCATCATTTTTAATATATTTTTTCCATTGTCGCACAGGGTGGTTCTTTTAAGCAGTCTTCACTAATTTTTTCTTTCCTTATAGGTTTGTTAAGATATTCACTTTAATCATATTTTATACTTATAAATAGCATGATATAAATTGTATATGGATCCTATACGAGAATCAAATTGCAGGCCCGAAAAAAAAATTCAAATATTATGTATCAGACATAGCATTGATTGCGCCGTTACAAAAGATGACGCCGTCTATTCTATCTGTGGCTTCATTATCACTGAAGATGGTTACTTTTTTGGCAGTTTCTACAGTGACCAAATAACCCAAATTGCGGATTAGCCATCACATCGACAACGCCATCACAGAAGATGACGCGCTGCTAATTATTTCTGGCTTCATTGCCATTTAGGGTGGTTACTATTTGACAATTATCACGAGGATAAATAGGTCCAACACGTGATTCGGTCAGCCACCGCATCGACGCCGCTACAAAAAATGACACCGTCATCATTTTTAATATATTTTTCCATTGTAGGTAGTTCATTTTTAGCAGTTTTCACTAATTTTTTTTTTTTTTTTATGTTTATTAAGATATTCACTTTAGTCATAAATTCATAATTATAAATAGCACGATTTCCTTCTCCAGATAATTCTCTAATTCCTATAGTCCCATCCTCACCACCTCACTATTCCACTCCTCTCTCACCTCGAATAAACCCGTTCGCCGGCGATTACAGATTCCCGCCGCCAAATCTCCTACTATTTTATTCTGTTGTGAGTTTTCCTCTTCGTTTATTTTTTCAATTTTTTTTTTTCTCAATCATCAGTTTGAATTGAAGTTAATCGTGCAATTATTGCGCTCCTGTTGCCATTACACCATATGTTTGGAAATTTTGAATTCCAATTCATAATTGCATTTCCTATTTTGTTGTGTTTCGCCAGTAGGTTATAAATCTTAAAACAAATCATTTATAATTTATAATTTATAATTTGAATAATCAATTAATTTTCTAACCACACCAAAACTTACACTCCTACTATAAGTTTCCCCATTTCCTTTTTTCATCTGTCCCACAATAAATTTTTTATTTCTATAAATTTACTATTTCTATAAATGAAAAAAAAAACTCAACTATCCATAATTTTTATTCTTACTTTTCACATAATATAATAAAGAATGTCACTCACTACTCCACTTATTACTCCACATACATTTTTCCTCCCCAATACCCACAACTACCCTTCATTTTTATTATTTCACTATTATTTTTTAAACCAAAAAAAAAAAAAAAAAAACTTATACCGAACAAAGGGAGTAATATAATTATAATTATATACAAAATATTAAAAAATATTTATTTTATAAGCATTTAAAACAATTTATAAAATATTAGATTTCATAAAATATTTAAAATAAATTTAGTCAAACAAAAGTAGTTGACAATGCAGTCGACAAAATACAAAAGTAAGCAGAGTCGATATTATCTTCTTCAACCTTTATTAGATAACACTATAAGCCTATGATAAACCACTTAAATAAGTGATAAACCTATGATCTTCTTGTAAGAGCAATTCAATTGCATCATTCATCACCTTCGTCGTCTTCCTCTTCATCTTCAGAAACATCACTGCCTTTTTCCTGCAAAAAACATGCATTTATAATTTGTTTCAGGAATTAAAAACACGAGACTGCAACTCCTTTGAAGAAAAATGGTAAATAACTTTTGGGACGGAGGCAGTAATATTTCTGATTAACTCAAATAAATACTTGCAATCCATTCATATCAAATCTATAAACTCAGCAACAGTAAAATAAATTCTTAAAAAATAAAAAAGATCATGCTGTGAGCACATAAAGCTTAAAAACTTTAGAGAGAATAAGTTGCAAAATCAATTATCATACATGTCAAAGCAACTATTCATTAAAAGTAATACTGTACAATATACTGCAAAAAAGCGGGAGACAAGCACACAATTTTTCGCATTTACCTCATCATCATCTTCGTCATCATCTATTTCAAAGTCCTCTTCACCCTCCTACAAAAAAAGTTAAATAAATAAACAGATATAAGCTATATATAAATCCAGCAGATATATATATATATAAAAGTTAATCTCAACTTGAACTTCCACAAATATCAAAAATAAAAAACAAGAAAAAAAGACAGAAGAAAAATGTACATTGTTGAAATATGTAAGAGGGTTTGGCCACAAATCATCCTTGATTATATCAGCCACCTGTTATAAACGAAACAATAGGACATATATCAATTTTAGGAAGCACACTAAATTGGAGCAATAATTTTTTGAAAATGGGAAACTCAAATTCATCCAACAGCTTGAGGCAGAATGTACCTCATCATGAATCTCATATATATCACCTTTATGCTCTGACGAGGTAAACCAAGAAAAGAAGCTGCATTTTATCAAAACTGAAGTAAGAAACCAAATTGAACAATATCCCATTATTGGGTATGTATAAAAAAAATTAAAAAAGAAAAAAGGAAGCAGCAGAAGTACAGTTTATTAACTGAAAAGACACATATCATTATTTTGCACAAGACAAAGAAAGCAAAATCCACAAATTTCAAGACATGAGCAACACTTTCATTTGGATAATATTTGTGTCAAAAGCATTAAGAAATAAATTTCCTGTGCAATGAAGAAAAACACAAAGAAATATCAGTCCTCGCCCCACAAACTATATACATCTCATTTCTTCCCATTATAGTCAATAATATTAAAAGGACTCAGCCCGGTATTTATTCTGTTGGAAAAGATATGGATATGGAATTTTATGTATTTTTAGTGCTAATAATATCATTTTCACTATCCTTCACCTGAATCTAGTAGAGCATGCATGAACAAACTCATGGGAATATATAGAAGACACTGTGAGAAGCTAGGGCCTGTTTGGTTGTGGGTAATGGGAACGAATGAGGAGTCATTCCCATTAATATTGCTTGGTAATTTTTTAACCAAGTACTAACAATGCAATCACCAACCCTATCGTAACTTGACCCCTTAATGATACCCATTACTATTCCCATTCCACACTCACACCAAGCGGGCCCCTAATCAAATAAAAATGAATAAGCTAACATTTGCGTTTTTTTTTTTTTGGGGGGGGGGGACGAAAGAACAAACCTTTCCTCAGCATGAGTTCGTTTTTTCTTTCTTCTCTTCAGAAACACCATTAGGAATGCCCTTCAAAAGCCAAACCATGCAAAATTAGTTTTAAACACTATGGAGAAAACTAATGTCCTCAAATTACGAACCCATGTGAAAAACTTACCATGCCTTCTTTCCATTTTATTTGTGTTGCATCGATTTTTGTTACTCCGTCATCAGAGAAAGTGAAGGTCTTTGCGAGGGTAGTATCTTCAAAGTACGGATTAGCGTTGAATTTCTGACAAGACATTTTTAAAGTCAGCAATTTTCCAAAGTAAAATCCTATAGGTGAAAAGAAAAGGAGATCAGCTCACAAATGTGATTGAGTAACCAGATCGCACGTCTTTGAAATCTTCAACTTCAAGATTATTCAGGTACTTGAACATCTAACACAAGAAAAAGGGAGCCACTATATCATGTAAAATTTCCATATCAAAAAATTTGAAAGTTACATGATAATCTACGCTTAGAAGAATCTTATGCTTTGAAAATTTTACAATAAAGATTTTGAAAAAGGAAACCATTAGTCCCTCACACCGACAATGAGCATAAAAAATGGAGTAAGTCTCGTACAGCAGTTGTACGGTGCAATTGTACACAACTAATACTTTTCAATGAAAACAACTAAAACTATTCAGTGAAAACAACTAATACTAATAAGTGAAAACAACTTATACTGACCAACTAATACTATTCAGTGAAAACAACTAATACTGAATGAAAATACACCCTGGTGCATACAAGACTTTGTCTTCCAAATGATGAGCTTGTGCTGTCATGTTAAAGAGTTAATAGTGAAAGAAAGAAGGTTTAAATTTTAGAAAATACAAGACTATCATAATACATCTCAAAATGTAAATAGGACGGGTATTTATTTTCTTATTCTTAGACAAAGCAAAGGAAGAAATATGAAACCTTTTGGTCTTCTTCGGTTAAAAGTTCACTGAGGGCAGGATGACTCATAAACTGCAGGAGAACACTTATCAATCAGAAGGAAAGAGATGTGAGCTCTCTAAAGATAATTAGTCGTGGTAAGCACTAACCGCTGTCAACCAGAAGTCAGGAATGCATTTAATGATGTCATTTCGCTTATCATATATAGGCTTGCGTATCACATTGTACTTCTGTTCCAGTTCCACAACTTTATCACTCGCTTCTTCATTGATCTGAAACCACAGGGGAAACATAACTTCATTAGCTAGCTTCAATTGCAGTATTAATTTGAATTTATGTAAGACATTTATAACTTCTTCAATTCAAATCCCATCTACCGTACAATTTTTCCTTGCTCAATCTAACTCTGTTTCTCTATTTAATGATCATCAATTACACAAATTTGTGTCCTAGTTATACACAATTAAAAGGGATGCAGTGAAAATTCATGGACAATTTTATTCAAGCAATATTTCAACCCACCCATGATTCATCTGATTATATCTAAAGTTTTTTCCAATGATTATACCAACTGTTTTTCATAATTGTAACCGCACAATAAAATGCATTATCTTAGGTGCTCAACATAAAAGGAGAAAAAAAAATTGAAACAGAAAGCATATAAATTCTGGGCCCATAACAGAACCATAAAGATTGCAACTTTTTCAGAGAAACTGCAAAATTTGCACAGCAATTTCAAGAAACAGGAAAAAGAAAGAAGAATTACTTTTTCAAGATCATCTTGAATCCCCTGAAGCTTTTCGATGGAAACAAGGAGCTCCCCATCAATTACGAGCTCAGCCCCATTCTGTTCTTCCTCAATTTCTTCCGATCTCTGTTTCTTTCCTTTGTCTGCTCCCATTTTTATGGATTTCCAACTAGCCTCTCTGGGGGCTTTGTTAAAACCCTAGATAAACCCTTTGCCGACACAGCAATAAGGAAAAAGTGTGTGCGTGTGGGAGCACCTCAACTGTGTGTTTTAAGACAAGAGAATTACAAGGGGGTTTAGGGTTTGGGGGGGTTGGAACCGCATTACCTCAGTTATGGAAATAATTTTTTTGTGCTTTCAATTTTTTTTTTTTTGTCTGAAACTTTTGCCTTGATTAATTTTTTTCCTTTATTTGTGAAGTTAATTTCTTGCTATGTAGTATGATATACTAGAGAATAAAAAACTTTTAAAAATGAAATTTTAATTATTTTTACACAAAGTTCGTATTTTTAAATTAAATAGTAATTATTTTTAAAAAACACAATAAATATTTGAATACATTTAATAATTTTTAAATAATTTATACGAAATTTCTTTTGTGAATGGATAAAATTTAATTAATTAATTTGAAAAAAAAAAGGAACAGTGGTTAGTCAAGATATTTTTTATTTAAATTGTTCACTGTCCGTCTGTCCCTCTAATATTACAGTGTTTCATACATGAATTAAATTATTTTTTAATACTTCAGATTTGCTTGATTAAATTTATTGGTGTCAGAATGAGGAAAGAAATCTACATGTATTAAATAATTAGGCAGAGTAAATTTATGATGGCTTTTCTCCTAAATTCCACTTAAGTCAAATTAAATCTGGTCACAATTTTGTAACATATGGTAAGTCGTCTACAAAAATATCCAAGCATTTTCGACAATTGGTAGGTGAACAACATTTTCTTTTGATTCACAAAATTCTTCAATGAATTAAATTCACGTTAATTTTCTTTTCTAAGATACTAAAATTAAACCCCGCATATTATGCGAGTTGAAAAAAAATTATGTTACTAAATTAAATATTTTAATTTTTTATTAAATTTGATTAGTTCAGTTCAATAATTATAAAATATTTAATATTATAACGTATTATGTTTTTATAGCGTATTAATTAAAATATTGTATCGTTAAAAGTAATCATACCTGCTCATTTTCTTAAAATAATCGGCATAAGCCGTTGGGACATGATTCTAATAATTCCCGAAAATGAAGATGACAAAGGTTCATTAGAATTTCAAGTTAACCCAGTTACTACACTATCATGTCATTTTTTATTTTCATTTGGTTCACTTCTCTATCCAATTTATAGAAAGCAAATATTGTATCTACAATTGTAAGTCTTCGCGTAATTACTTTACAACTTTTGCATTAGTTCCAATATAAAGAAACTGTTCTCTACCAATTATTGGTGGTGCATGAATTGAATGGTTTGAAGTGGATTTGAGCATTGAAGTTTTAACACTATGAAAAATGTGGATGTTAATTTGTATTAGTTTGTACCTTATGTCATATATGAGACCGTCACATACGAGTTTTTTTTTATAAGAAAACATTGGTCATTACATAAACAATATACCTATTCTAGTTGACTCTTAAGGATTGACTTAATGGTGTAGCATTGTGACTTATGAATATGGTCATGTTTAAGTCACATGTTCAAAATTTCTAAGGTGCGATAAATTTTTGAGATGGGTCAGTACTCTACTAGTGATCAACAATGAATTCTAGCCTCAATGAATTAATCAATTCTTGAGCCGAATACTGAATTATCAAAATTATACCTAAACCCTTTGTGCTTATAAAAGTAAACAAGAAAACCTTTTAGGTCCCTTCAACATATTTGAGTACATAAAAGTTGTTGGCCCATTTTCCAAATGAATTTTTCACATAAAAGCATTTGGGCTTCAAACCTAAATTGTTTGGGCCACACATACTTTTAAATGGCTAAAAATATATTTGTGTTGAAGGAAAAATACATTATGTATCTTCATCAAATGTAGCTATTTGAGAGATAAATTAGGTCTTCATCATTAGCAATAAATTGAGGAATAAATTAGGCATTTATTATATTTATTGTAAACCATTTATAAAGGGACTCTTGTATAGAATAAATGGATGATGATATAGTGAAATCTTCTGGTTTGGTACGCCCCAGAAGTAGTCGTTCTCGACGAACTGAGTTAACAAACAATAGTCTCTATTATTCTACAACACTTTATCAACACGAGTACTCTACTAAATATTACTTCCGCCCTTGCCCCAAGCCTCGAACAGTACAACTTTTTTCCAGGTATGTTATTGACGCAGTAGGTATGTCTACGAGAGCAGATTTTTTCAATTGAAAAAGAAAAATGAGATTTATACTGTCTACTGGTCATCGAATTTTTTTTCATGTGATTGTTCTGATGGCATTGGAGCACATCAACATAATTTATTTATTTGAATGTTTGCTTAGATTAGTATTTATTTTGCTACACTTTATTAGCATCATAATCGAATTAGAGTTGATCATCGTGTTGGGATATTTTAGTTTTGATTATTTATGCCAAAACGTTATGTAATTATCAACTTTATTATTTAAGTTCATTTCTATAGGTAACAAGTTGAGGGGGAAGTGAACAACTTGAGGGGGAACTGATTTGAAGTCTCTCGAGAAAATATGCCTGAAGAAATGAATGGAAGAAGACTGAGTCCAAGATCCCTGAACGTTAGATGACCTGAATGCTGAATGCTGATTTCATAAGGCCTGATGCTGACGTGGACCAATCAGATGAGATCAAAAAGCCTGCCAAAAAGCAGCAGAAATTACAGAATAGTATGGATTTGAATGTGACTTTCTCCTACGGTAACATTCAAATCCAAACTATAAATCTATGTTTTAAAATCCGGGTCCGACCGGCCGGTCGGACCGGAGAATCGGTGCTCGGAGGCTCAATAGGGGTGCTTAAAACCGCTATTGAGCCGCCCCCCAAAAACTGGAAAAACCGGGTGAAAACCGAAACCGGTAAACCGGTGAACTGACGATTTTCACCGATTTTCACCAAAAAAACCAAAAAAAAAAAAGAGGGAGAGAAATCGGCGAAGTCGTCGGAGCCGTAGGAGCTCGACTGCGGGCTTTCGGAGGTGGAGGTGGAGGCGTCGCCGGCGGAGGAGGAGGAGCCGTGCCTTTTCATTTTGGCTAGGGCACGACCGGCTTTTGAGACGGGGGAGGAGAGGTTTCTGGCGAGACTTTCAAATATTTGAGCCTTAACGCGGCCCCTCAGCGACGGGAGGGCAGAGTATTGCCTTCTCGGAGGAGCAATTTCCATAAATGGAGCAGTGATTTGCAGATGAGAGGTGAAACAAAGGGGAAAAAAATGGGATTATTGAAAAATTAGAATTAAAAATGATCAACGAACCAAATCAAGGAAAGAAATCAGGAAATAAAGGAAAGAAATAATGTTTTCTTGAATTAATTAAACGAGAGAAAGAAGAGGGAAAGAACCAGAATTAAATTAGGAAAGAAGATCTGTGTTGGACCTAATTTTTATTCATCCTTCTTATAAAAGGAAGATTTGTAAACCACATCACAAGAAAATCAATCACGTTTCTTCCTTTTTGATTAATGGAGGCGGCAAATACTAGTAGTTGGGTAATACCAGAAAGTTCTTTGGATTTCGCATTCGGATTCGACGACCAGAGGAAAAAGATGAGTGAGAAATTGTGAATGAGATTATAGTGAGAGAAAACCCCCTCTGGGCGTATCATGTATGTATATATATATATATAATATGTGTATATAGTATTTGATTGATTTTTGTTTCATTTTTGAATTCTCTAATTATTAGCTAGTATAAATATTAAAAACTAAAATTTAAAAAAAATCATGCATATTTATATATATATATATATATATATATATATATAATATTTATTATGACGTCACACCGGTTCTATCCGGCTCAATCCGATCCAACCGATCCGACCCCGGTCCATCCCTTTTTTTGGGGGTCGTCCGACTCAACTTCCGGTTCCGGTTTTTAAAACATAGCTATAAATACAAGCTCTTCCATCATTTTAAGTGTGGAAAAATGCTATCAATCCAAGAGCCATATCTTCAAGCATTCTCACCATAGAACACAAATCTTTAGATATCCAAATACATCCATGAGTGTTCTAAACCCAATCTAAGCAACAAATGTTATATCCTAAGCTTATAGAGATTTTTCCAACCTTAGTATAAAGGCTAAACCATTGTAAGGGAAAATCTCAACCTAGTTGGAGGCAACACCAAACTCAAACCCCATTCTTGAGAGAGAAGTAGTGGTTAAATGAGGTAGTTGAAGAGGCAATCCCGTGGAGGGTGATAAATCCAGAGGCGAACCCGTGAGGGTGATAAGTCCAGTTGGTAGGCAATCCCATGGAAGGAGATAAGTCTCGTTGAGTGAGAGTTCTATAAATATCTGATTGTACTGTGTTGACTAACACAATAAACTAGTCGAGTGAGTTGAAGGAATTTCCCTGCGGATCAGGGAGAGTGGACGTAGGAGTTTGAGTCTCCGAACCACTATACTTTGTTGTGTTCATTGCTTTATGTTCTTGTAATGTGAAAATATTTAATAACAAGCAAATCAATTCTTTGAGAAAAAGAAATTTTTTTAATCACCATTCCCGCATCCCCTTTTTCGTGGAATTAAATTATTTTTCGGGACCAACAACTGGTATCAGAGTAGGTGTTCAAAAGACCAATAATTTTGTTGATTATTGATTTCTTTTAAGAAAAATTATTTTTGGTCACCTGAACAGATTCTTTTTTAAAAAGGGGGAAGATAATTTTTTTGAATGCATTGTTCAAAAAGGGAGAAATTGTTGGGATATTTTAGTTTTGATTATTTATACCAAAACATTATGTAATTGTCAACTTGTATTATTTAAGTTCATTTCTACAGGTAATAAGTTGAGGGGGAAGTGAACAACTTGAGGGGGAACTGATTTGAAGTCTCCTGAGAAAATATGCATGAAGAAAAGTGGCCTGAATGGAAGAAGGCTGAGTCCAAGATCGCTGAACGTCGATGGCTCGAATGCCGATTTCGTAAGGCTCAGAGATGCCGACGTGGACCAATCGAAGGAGGTCAAAAAGCTCGCCAAAAAAGTCAGAGAAATTACAGAATAGTATGGATTTGAATGTGACTTTCTCCAACGGTAACATTCAAATCCACACTATAAATACAAGCTCTTCCATCATTTTAAGTGTGGAAAAATGCTATCAAGCCAAGAGCCATATCTTCAAGCATTCTCACCATAGAACACAAATCTGTAGATATCCAAATACATCCATGAGTGTTCTAAACCCAATCTAAGCAACAAATGTTATATCCTAAGCTTAGAGAGATTTTCCCAACCTTAGCATAAAGACTAAACCATTGTAAGGGAAAATCTCAACCTAGTTGGAGACAACACCAAACCCAACCCCATTCTTGAGAGAGAAGTTGTGTTTTAGTGAGGTAGTTGAAGAGGCAATCTAATGGAGGGTGATAAGTCCAGAGGAGAACCCATGAGGGTGATAAGTCTAGTTGAGAGGCGAACCCGTGAGGGTGATAAGTCCAGTTGGTAGGCAATCCCATGGAGGGAGATAAGTCCCGTTGAGTGAGAGCTCTATAAATATCTGATTGTACTGTGTTGACTAACACAATAAACTAGTCGAGTAAGTTGAAGGAATTTTCCTGCGGATTAGGGAGAGTGGACGTAGGAGCTTGAGTCTCCGAACCACTATACTTTGTTGTGTTCTTTATTGCTTTATGTTCTTGTCATGTGAAAATATTTAATAACAAGCAAAACAATTCTTTGAGAAAAATAATTTTTTTTAATCACCATTCCCGCATCCCCTTTTTCGTGGAATTAAATTATTTTTCGGGACCAACACATCCATATTAAATTTTTTAATACCCATGTTCAATGGGAAATTTTTAGTAACTTTAAGCATTAGAGGAGTTGTTTGTAATTGACTTTATTAATTTATGATGAAAATATATTAATTATGACTAATCAATTTGTGTTGAGTTTTCTTTTGAATTTGATATTGGTCATTTATACCTGTTGATTACTTTACTCGTTTGAGATGAGTTTAAGACTGAAAGAATTGCCCCTGTATATGAGACGATGAAGTTGATACTTGTACCTCCTGTTGAGTCTGCGCTTGACACGAGTCAAATATCTCATTAGACGATTAGGAACCCTTACTGTATGGTTCTGCTCTGGTAAAGAAGCTTATTCCTTTTTAAATTTCAGCAATTAGAACTGTTTGCCGCAGTATAGACTTGAGAATTATTTGCTGTAGAAATTAGGATTTCTGTGAAAATCCTTGCTTGCCTGTTATTACTTATTTTTATGGCTGATTTGTTTAATTAAAATTTGTTGAACCTGCTAACATCTAATGAAATGGATGACATAATATATATTTTTGCAAGTAAAGCCACACAAATATATTATTTTGATGACACTGTTTTCTGATAATTGAAACTCTCATGATGTATTTTGGGCATGTCATGATTTTATGTTTAATTGTTGTGAGATGAAAATCTTTTTTCATTTAAATTGACATAAAATTTGTCACATGGACTCACACCCTATTTGTATATATACATGTTCGTTATTGTACACCTCAGTGTGATACATATGAGTATAAATCAATGTGATAAAGCATTTTCATAAAGCATCGAAAAATATGTGACTCATGGTTTCAAAAATCTAATCCGTATATACATTCTTGAAAAGTAAACATCTTATGTTTCTATGTTTGTGTATTTAATATATTTTATCATTTACTTGAAATAAATGGTTGAACCAACTTGATCTGAATTTAAAATATTGGGCTCAAAAGAAATTGAGTATCATTGTTGGGTTTTCGATGTGGAATCAACCTTCCAAGGGAAGGATCATCTTTTCACAATCGAACAATCCACTAACCCCAAGGACGAAGAACCGTCTGATAAGGTCAAAATCAATGTCCTAATGTTTCTAAGTCAACATATCAATCCTAGTTTACGTTGGGATTACCATCAAGTGAAAACACCCGAAGAACAGTGGGAGACCTGGACGTTTTGAAAACATATGTAATGCTCTGCTTCCAAAACTAATTGTCTAGCGGAATGAAATCCGCTTGTTAGAGGGTCAATTTTTTTAATAATGATATGTTGTGTTTTAAAACACGTTTTACTTTCTGTGAAAAGCAAATCACAAAAGATTATCATACTTTCCTTTTACTATTCACGCATAGCGCTTTTTAAGTTTATTGATAGGCTTTAGCTTCTTAACTGCTTCATATTTTCAAATCTCTGGTGCTATGCATACTTCTTTAACCATTTTTTTAAAGGATGATTTTGTTGATTAAGATCTTATTTTTATGAACTATCACCTTTTATAAATTCAATAAAAAAAAAAAGGGAAGTGTTTTTTCTGTCCCATGTGTGGCCATTATTATGCTATCCGTCCTGGTGAATTGCCCAAATTTGTATTAGGCTTGTACATTTTTATAATTACTTTTGTCCTGATACAAGTTATGTAAGGCAGCCAACAAGTTCCTTGATGATGTGGGCCATCTTATAAGCAATTGAAAAGTATGACCAAATTCTTTTAAATAATAATGTCAAACCTGATGGGACAAAGAAAATCCCAACACTAATTTTATTAAGGGAACTATGGAAAGAGTCCCAAATGAAAGTGGACATGACGTGTTAATCTCTACCAACGTGAAAATAATGAATGTACCACGTGGTACAGTCTGTGAGACCCATGGTGAGGGTCACCATTGCCATGCAAGCACAAAATAACAATTAACTATAAAAGGCATGGGAAACCTAAAGAACACGAAACCCGCTATATGAAAGACGAGAACCATCGTAAAGATGTTAACCTCACGATTGTAAATTTCAATGGCAACAAGGACTTTGCCCAATCAATTGGTATTCGTAATTTTGACTGCTTTACTTTATCAATTTCTCATTTTTCAAGAATGTTGTTAAGGCATAGTGCCTCCTTTTATTTGAACAATTACTTTGGGTCTTAAAGTTATTTAGACCAATGATTTATTAGTTTGATTTTTGGATTAAAATCTTTTAGTGACGTTGACTTATTAATTTGAACTTTATTCTAAAAGTAATAAATCTATTTCAATAGATTGTGCAACAATATTCCCTTCAAAATTTTAATGATATTTGTGCGAACATTATAATTTGAAAGATCATAATGAGAATGAAATTTAATTACCTCTAGTGAACGTGGAAGAAAACACATCTTAGATAAATTAATGAGTTAATCTAGTGAATTGTATCTCACTATTATTTAGATTCACGAATCAGTTATTGTCGCCAATGATGAACTATGGGACACTGATTATAGGCTTTGTCATGACAAACTTGGACATCTAAGTTGTGACATGATGATCCATATTTTGAAGAACTAATAAGGACATTTTTTTTCTAAGTGAAACATAAAATAAGATAAAAATTAGATATAATGCACAATATCGGTCATGTTGTTGCTTTCCTGCCACCTCTGTTTTCTGAAGTACCATAAACACTATTTACATTGTACTCTACCTCATTATAAATCTCAAAGGCACATAACTCATTTTACAAAGTCCGCTCTTTAGCAAAACTAACAATGAGACCTACTTATGTTAAAGATTCAAAACAAAACATTTCATTCTCACAAAGAATACAAGATGATATTTGTGTTAGTGTTAGTGTCCTAGAGACAATCTATTGTAAGAACATAATACTCGATGATATTCAGTTTGACTTAATATTATAGTTCATTTAATATTAATGTATGTCAATACACTTGTTTGAATATTATGTTTGATTGTTTGCATTTATTAGTACAAATGTTCCCTTGAGTCATTGCAGTCATTGAGTGAGTGAGAACTCAGATGACTTAAGCGTGATTCTCAAATAACCCCGATCAAGGATCATCAAGAATGGGATATTCATAATGCAATGGAGATTGGTGTGCGATCTACATCATACTCTTAGAGAGTGTAGTAAGATCTCACTTACTACGAGATACTAGGTATCTCATGATGGATGCACAAATACCTTAGAGGGTATTGATATACCCATCCGAGCAACCGTTTGATGTAGTTCCACTATATGTGTGTACGGGTGTCTCGGTTAGTGGGAGGGATGCGATACTCCTTTGAATTGAGGTCAATACGCACAACATGTGTGGAATGATGAACTTTGACTATAACCGACGCTTGCACCCGTCTATGGGTAGATATGGCTTGGATTGGGTTCATCACGAAGTGCATGTGCGTGGTAGTTGAGCCAAGAAAAGGATTCATTCCTCAAAGTGGATTTAGAGAGAATACTCATCTTCTCATCATAATAGGATCAAAGTCATTGGCCAATGCACGTCAGCTTGGACTTTGTGGCCAAGTGTGACATAAGTGATCAATTAGTGATTGGAGATAAATTGATTAAGTTATTTGAATAGACATTTCATCATGTTCAAGACTAATCGAATATTCGTTAATGAAGGGAGAAAATCGTAACAGCCCATGTTACAGTTACAGGTAGTTGCATGTTTCTCGCAACATACCTCATATATTGAGAATTTCTTATTTATTGTTTAGGGTTTAATTAAGACCGTTAGTTTGACTAATCGCTCGATATATGAGGGCCTATGGGTCACACAACAAGTAACCCCCGTGTACGGATTATGGTTGGTTGATTAAGTATTAAATTGGATTTAATATTTAATTTATGGAGAATTAATAATATATTAATTTAGAATTAATTATTATTACTATTTAATTAAATTAGATTTAATTAAATAGGAATCCCAAAATAATATTATGGAGGATAATATTCCGTAGGGAAAAACATATCTTTGAGATTTGTTTTGCAAGATTAGGGATTATATTCCTAATAAAGATTGCTTAAGATTTTAAGTCAATCTCTCCCTATATATATGATATCCCGGGATTCATTATTTAACGTTGTTTTAAGAAAAACCTAGTTTCTCCATAAAATCTAGATTAGGAATTTTCCTAGCAAATTCCGTCTCAGATTCAACGCTGGCAGATCTGTGCAAGTCTGTCCACGGGGATTACGTGGATACCATAGTTGAGAAATCTGCTATCGAATCACTGTAAGGTTTCTCGTTATGATTATTGTAATCGTTTATGAAATTATATGTTCGTTGTTGGTGAACTGTTTATTTCCGCTGCGCATGTATTACGTGTTTACGTGCCTCTAAATTCCAACAGTGGTATCAGAGCTTCAGGCTCTTGTTTTTAATTGGATTAAAATCTGATTTTTAAAATTAATTTTTTTAATAATCAGTGGGGCACGATTATTAGAAACCGCACCCCTTTTTGCGTTATTTGGTCCCGGTCGCTTCGTCCCCTTCATCTCGCCCAAACCCAGGAACTAGGGTTTCTTCCCTGGTTCGCCGCGGCACTGCATCTTGCGATCTCTTCGGCCGGCGGTGCTACGCCGCGTCGCTGAAGGCCGGTGCTGGCACCGCGCCTCGCGATGGGTGTGGGAGCCCGCAGCACAATTCCCGTTGCATCCCGATCTCGTCTTAGAGACGCTCGATCATTTTCGCCTCGATTCACGGCGGTTCACCGCCAATTCTCTCCGATTTCGACTCTAGTCGGTTGAACGCACTCAAGGCTTGGCTGGCGTGCCCGTCTCGATGCATTTCAAGGTGGCACGTCACTGGATTCGGAAAGAGTCAGTGGCGATGCGCCGCCGACTCGTTCGCTTTCTTGGTTTTTTTCGATCTGGTTTCGAACCAGAGATCGTTCAAGGGGGTGCAGCACCGCGCAACCCCCCTTCCATTTCGTCTGCAAAGACGATGGGTCGCCTGCACGCTAGGCATGGCATCGGCGACCCATGTTGGTTCGCTGGTCGAATCTCGTCGCGTCGCCTTGTCGTTTCTGTTCTTCTTCGACATGAACCTGGACTGTTTTGATTTTCTTGGTTCTTGGTTCGATTGAATAGATGAATTAATTTGATTAATTGTGATGCGATTTTGATTCTGAATCTTTTGGAAAATTGGGTGTTTGGATTTTCGGATTGGATTCGATTTGGAAGGGTGATGATGTAGGAGGACTGTTTTGCAAATTTGATTTGAGACATGCCTTCCCATGCAAATTTTAGAAATTGCACCTGAGCCCCCAGGATTAAAATAAACAAAACTGAATTTTAGAATTTTATTAGATTTAATTCTGAAATTAAAATTTGGTTGGACCAAAACAATTAATTGGATTAATCAACTTTAATAATCTTAAAATTGAATCTTTAATTGAACTTAAAATTTATTTTAAAGGATTTGTTAAAACCCACTGCTAACTTGTTTACTCGCTTAAATTAGTTAACATTTTAAGTCCGCATTATAACTGTTTGGGTAGGCGGCACCCAATAATTGTTGGACCATATTAAATGCTTGGGTAGACGGCGCGTGTCATGTTTGGGTAGGCGGCGCCCATAATTGCTCAAATATGACTTAGACATCATGATGGATCTCGATTAAGCAATTAATAATCCGCTTTTAAAAAAGTTCCTCACTAAAATATGGTTTTCTCATTAATTTGATAAGATGTCTTCCATCAAAATTAAAAGTAAACTGGAGATTTCGATCCAATGAGTACTTAAAGACCCTCGTCTTTTGCTTGGATCTACATCTAACGGGACTTTTATAGGGACATGTAATGTCGCCGCTTGATGGTTGTAAACCAACTTAACTTTGTTTCGCTAGCCCTAGTGGGGAACAAAGTGTAAGGGACATCAGTCGAACTAGGTTCGACAAACTAGGAATTGGAGTTTTGCAATAGGTTTGAGGACCTACCAGTTATGCTATTGTAATGATCAGCCCTCGTTGGGATTATGATAGTAATAATGTGGATCCTAGTTCATTATAATTTATATTTGATATAAATTTGTACTTTTCTTATGAGGTCGTTAAGTATGTGAAAATAATGGAGACAAAATAAACACAAAAGAAATGCCATGTTTATTTTGATTGTTGAATATTGATCATAGGAATTATGTGTTTAATTCCCATTTTATTTTTTTTTTTGGTTAGTTGAAATGTATAACTGTTATTGAGATGTGGTTTGGAAACAAACAAAATTAGTTAGGCCAAATTTTCTGGACTGTCATCGAAACATGTGTTTGGTGCTAAGGCAAGAAAAGATTGAATGGACAAGTATATCCCGGTTACCCTTAAAGCTGGTACTCTGAGGCAGCCACGTTTGACGTAGCAGCTGAGAAGAAGCATCAAGAGGATGCTTCCCAGGCTCAGTGTGTGATGTTGCTTGGCATGACTCCCGATACATATAGGCAACATGAGAAAATGGGTCCCTTCTAAATGCTCAAAGCATCCGAAGGATCTCTTTGATTCTGAATCTCGTTATGAGATTTATGAAGTGATGAGAGATCTGTTCAAATGACGGTTAGCTAAAGGAGAGAAGATTTCACCTCATGTGCTTATGATGATAGGCTTAATTGAGAAACTTGGTAATTTAGGCATTGAGCTAAAGACCAACGTTTTCATTAATGCTGTCCTCCTGTCGCTTCCGGATTTATATTTTAGCTTCATTATGAACTGCAATATGAATAAGACGGATGCGACCATGCCTGAACTTCACAACGTGGTCAAAACTTTTGAGTTCACTATCACTAAGATGGTGTTCAAAAGAAGGAGCCGGTAGACAAGGATGTGTGCCTCTACTGTAAGTAGAAGAGGACATCGGAAGAAGGACTGTAAGGTTTTGGTTGCTAAAAGGAAGGCACTGGGTGCTTCTCGCACTAGAACGTGTATGTTTATTATTAAGATAAGCATGTCCACTAATAGCGCTAACTGCTTGGTATTGGATACCAGATTTGGCTCTCACATTTGCACTAATGTGAAGGGGCTTATGTGTCTTAGGATAGTTAGGGCGGGTGAAGTCGTCTTACACGTGGAAATGAAGCAAGAGTTGCTAACTGAACGTGTGGGGACTTATGTGTTAGACTTACCATTTGGTTTTAGATTAGAACTTAATGATTGTCATCTAGTTCTTTCTATTACTCGCAACATGTATTTATGATGTTCTTAACATACAAAATAAAAGACTCAAACTTAGTAATCATGAAAACCCGACTTACTTATGGAATTGTACACTTGGTCATGCAAATGAGAAGAGGATTGCAAGGTTAAGAAAGTCAAAAGAAGCCAAATTTCTCTCACATTAGAATGTGGGGTTGCCCGGGTGGAGAAAATGCTCACCGATAAGTTGGAATCAAAAGGTGAAAAGGGTTATTTTGTGGGATATCCTAAGGAAACTAGATGATATTATTTCTATCTACCTCAGAAACAAAGAGTGATTGTTTCTAGGCAGGCCAAATTCCTTGAAGAAGACTATATCTTCAAGGAACAAAGTCGTAAGACGATAGAACTTGAAGAAATTCAAGAACCTAACTTAACAAAGAGACTGATGTCTTGTCAAAGCAACATGACAAAGAATCAGTGGGAGCATTCAGTAGCTCACATGGTGGAAGTTTATCACATAGTGATCCTCTTTTAGCCAGTGGGAGCTTAATTGGAGTTGCATTGCCCGAGCAACGAACTCCAAGTAAGCTGAATGAGAATAACATAGTTCAAACTCCCGCTCAAGAGGCATCCGGAAGTGCTCAAGGAGCATCCGGAAGTGTCGCTTTGAAGTCTCCCCGGTCAACGATGAAATTGCTGCACCACAAAATTTTCACGATCAGAATGTGCAGCTGAACAACCACAACTCCGTAAGTCTACTAGAGTTCGTAATCCGATCACCATATATTATGGTTTCCTCGTAGAGGAACATGATAACGTGGAGATCCCGGATAAAGATGAACCTATAACTTACACTGAGGTAACATTAGATGTTGACTCAAAGAAGTGGCATTAAGCCATGAAATCCGAGATGGACTCGATGTACGTCAATCAAGTTTGGGACTTGGTTGAATTGCCGAAAGGGGTTAGACCCATAGGTTGCAAATGGGTCTTCAAGCGTAAGACTGATGCAAACGACAAAGTACAAACGTACAAGGCTAGGTTGGTGGCGAAAGGTTATAGTCAGCGCGAAGGCATTGACTATGACGAGACTTTCTCACCAGTTGCAAAGATCAAATCCATCCGAATTTTACTTGTGGTAGCAGCACATCTAGATTATGAAATTTGGCAATGGACGTCAAAACAACTTTCCTCAATGGCAACATTGATAAGGAAGTGCTTATGACTCAACCTGAAGTTTTTATATCAAGGCCAAAATCTAATCTTGTGTGCAAGCTTAAACGATCCATTTATGGATTGAAGCAAACTTCTAGGAGTTGAAATATCCATTTTGATGAGGTTGTCAAATCATTTGACTTCATCAGAAATTCGGAAGATCCGTGCGTTTATCAAAAATGCTGTGGGAAGAATATTGTTTTCATAGTTGTGTATGTCGATTACATACTCATTATGGGAAACAATAACGCACTCATGCGGTCTATGAAAGAATGGTTGTCAAAGATCTTCATGATGAAGGATCTTTGTGAAGCCTGCTACATCTTAGGGATAAAGATCCATAGGGATAGATCCAAGAGAATGTTGAGGCTGTCACAGTCCACCTATGTAGAAAAGGTGTTGAAGCGTTTTGCGATAGAGTACTCTAAGAGAGGGTCTCTTCCGGCAAATCATAGGATAATGTTGTCAAAGAAGGATTGTCCTTCTGTTGAAGCTGATATTAAGCACATGAAGGATGTCCCATATTCATATGCAACTGGGTCAATCATGTACGCCATGACTTTCACTAGGCCAAACGTGGCCTACGCTATCAACATCACTGATAGATACCAACAGAATCCGGGTGAGTCTCACTGGATTGCTGTCAAGACCATTCTAAAGTATCTTAGACGAACTAAAGAATGTTTCCTTGTCTACGGTGGACAGTCAGAACTAGTAGTCACTGGTTATGCTGACACAAGTTTCCAATCCGACTATGATGATCACAAATCACAGTCAGGTTACGTTTCACTCTCAATAATGAGGCGGTCAGTTGGAATAGTTCCAAGAAAAAGGACCGCAGATTCAACAACCGAAGTTTAGTACATTGCTGTATTAGAAGACTCAAGGAGGTTGTCAGGATTTTATAGTTCTTAAGAGAACTAGGAGTAGTTCCGAGTGTCAGTTGTCTAATAAAGTTTTATTGAGACAACGCTGGTGCGATTGCGCAAGCAAAGGAACCGAGATCAACATGCGTAAACGAGCATGTACCTAGACTTATCATTTGATCCGGGAGATTATAATGATAGGAGAAATAGAATTAAAATGTATTCCCACATATTTAATTTGGCAGATCATTTCACCAAAACACTGAGTGTTCATGTACACACTAGACATTTGATGGTCTAGGGGTTAGACGTGTAGGTGATTGACTCTAGTCCAAGTGGGAGATTGTTAGTGTTAGTGTCCTAGAGACAATCTATTGTAAAGACATAATACTCGATGATATTCAGTTTGACTTAATATTATAGTTCATTTAATATTAATGTATGGCAATACACTTGTTTGAATATTATGTTTGATTGTTTGCATTTATTCGTACAAATGTTCCCTTGAGTCATTGCTGTCATTGAGTGAGTGAGAACTCAGATGACTTAAGCGTGATTCTCAAATAGCCCCGATCAAGGATCATCAAGAATGAGATATTGATGATGCAATGGAGATTGGTGTGCGATCTACATCATACTCTTAGAGAGTGTAGTAAGATCTCACTTACTACGAGATACTAGGTATCTCATGATGGATGCACAAATACCTTACAGGGTATTGGTATACCCATCTGAACAACCGTTTGATGTAGTTCCACTATATGTGTCTACGGGGGTCTCGGTTAGTGGGAGCGATGCGATACTCCTTTAACTTAAGGTCAATACGCACGACATGTGTGGAATGATGAACTTTGACCATGACCGACGGTTGCACCCGTCTATGGGTAGATATGACTTGGATTGGGTTCATCACGAAGTGCATGTGCTTGGTAGTTGAGCCAAGAAAAGGATTCATTCCTCAAAGTGGATTTAGAGAGAATACTCATCTTCTCATCATAATAGGATCAAAGTCATTGGCCAATGCACGTCAACTTGAACTTTGTGGCCAAGTGTGACATAAGTGATCAATTAGTGATTGAAGATAAATTGATTAAGTTATTTGAATAGACACTTCATCATGTTCAAGACTAATCAGTATTCGTGAATGAAGGGAGAAAATCGTAATAGCCCATGTTATAGTTACCGGTAGTTACACGTTTCTCTCAACGTACCTCATATATTGAGAATGTCTGATTTATTGTCTAAAGTTCAATTAAGACCGTTAGTTTGACTAATCGCTCGATATATGAGGGCCTATGGGTCACACAACAAGTAACTCCCGTGTATGGATTATGGTTTGGTTGATTAAGTATTAAATTGGATTTAATATTTAATTTATGGAGAATTAATAATATATTAATTTAGAATTAATTATTATTACTATTTAATTAAATTAGATTTAATTAAATAGGAATCCCAAAATAATATTATGAAATATTATTGTAGGAAAATATCCATAGGGAAAAACATATCTTTGAGATTTGTTTTGCAAGATTAGGGATTATCTTCCTAATAAAGATTTCTTAAGATTTAAGTCAATCTCTCCCTATATATATGACATCCCGGGATTCATTATTTAACGTTGTTTTAAGAAAAACCTAGTTTCTCCATAAAATCTAGATTATGAATTTTCCTAGCAAATTCCGTCTTAGATTCAACGCTGGCAGATCTGTGCAAATCTGTCCACGGGGATTACGTGGATACCATTGTTGAGAAATCTGCTATCGAATCATTGTAAGGTTTCTCGTTATGATTATTGTAATCGTTTATGCAATTATATGTTCGTTGTTGGTGAACTGTTTATTTCCGCTGCGCATGTATTACATGTTTACGTGCCTCTAAATTCCAACAATTTGTGGAACAATTCATCCAGAATGCGGACCCTTCAAGTATTTTATGGTTCTGGTTGATTTTTCGACATATGGTTACATGTCGTTCTACTGTCCACAATTAATTCTACATTGCAAACTCTTAGGGCTCACCAATCTTATCATCATCAAAAGCAGTTGCTGATTATTGCATATCTATTGGGATCAATGTGAAGCATCCTGCACCCCTTGTGCTACACAAATGGTCTCGCAGAGGCCACCATCAAAAGTGTTGGGAAATTTAGAGTTTTGATGAAAGTTCTAAAACACATGTAATAGGACCAGTCAGACCTGTTAGCTGACTGATGTTTTTAATACCAGTTATAAGATGACCAGTTTATAATTATTATATAGAACAACTGATGTATAAGATAGGTCACATATTGAGGGGGAACCTCAATATGTATAGGTCAAATCTAAAGATCAGAAGAACAAAAGATCAGCTGAAGTCCGACATGCCAGATGGCAAGGGAAGGACAGAAGATCAGACGATCTTATAAAGTCAGATAATCAGGTGAAGTCATGAAACACAAATTCAGAAGACCTAAAGATCAGATGACTACCAGAAAATCAGACCAGAAGACCTACATCAGCCGAGTCTGCTAGTTGAGCTAAGACAACTGGCACCAGAAGACTCTATCAGGTAGACTGATCAGTTGTAACTGATCAGGTCAGCTCACACCAGGTGGTAACTGATGTTTCACCAAGTCATATGTTGTTGATCTGAACAAGAAGAATGTCAACTTTAGTTGGTAGAACAAACACTGAAAAGTGTTTTTGTTAACCAATAAGAACAAGACACGTATGAACGGAGCCGACAATACGGGATTTGGTGCAGCTTGGTCAAACGGCTATAAAAGACAACTATTCATGCTTTCGGCCATGCCGTCCTTGAAGCACGTCACATCAAATCCTACATATCTACCAAATATAGCCGAAAATTCAAATTGCTCTCCAACGACTCTTTGATTTCGAGGTCTATAAATATGGGATTACTCTTCAGAGTGAAGACACATAAATTATCAAGAAGCTCATACTATAGTCAAATTTCCGCACGAAGAACACAACCTTGAAGATTAGTTTTCTAAGTGTTCATCCCATAGTTCTTAGCACATAAATCTTATCCTCTAGCTGTTAGGCTACTTAAATACTAGGAAAGATTTTAAAGTTGGAACAAACAACAAATCTTACCCAAAACCCAAAGTTAGGTTAAGTTTGTTTAGCAAGAAGATTTTAGATCAGGGTTTCTAGTTAGATTTACGGATCGGTTGAGTGAGAGCTCCATAAATATCTGTTGGTGTAATGTGTTGACTAACACAATAATCTAAGTCCATTGGTTAAGTCGGTTAAGTTGGTGCCCCTTGTGATAGGGAAGAGTGGGCGTAGGGATCGGTTGTCCAAACCACTATAAATCATTTACTGCTTGATTAACCGCTTCACACTATTGCACACAACTTGATTAAATCTGCATACATATTCTGAGTTAGGATCAACTAGCACCAAGCTATTGATCTGATCAGATTGACTCCATAGTCATCTGATTGAAAACAACTTCGGAATCTGATTTGTTATAAACTAGTTTTTCACACGGGTATAAACTAGCTTCCGCACAATTAGTTAAACTGATAGATACCGAACTGATCTTCCCTCAGGCGATTAATAAGTTGGATATCGATCAAACCGATTCACTTGCACTGATCGAAAAAAAGCGCCATCACACCGACCAAGATGAAAAAAGTTTTCAGAAGTCTATTCACCCCTCCCCTCTAGACTTCTGCCCTCACGAAACCCGTTCGGGACCTACAAGTGGTATCAGAGCCAGGTTCTACAGACCACTGGCTTTGAATATCATCGGTTCTTAAGGAAGAACCTTTGTGGGCACTTGAACTGGTCTTGAAAAACCTTTTTCAAATCTCATTTGTTTTCAAACTCACGATCAACATGGATAATACTTCGGGTATGTATCATGATTTGCCTAAATTTTCCATTGATGAGTATGCAGATTGGACGATATACATGAGCAACCATCTGGGATCAATAAGCAGCAGGATGATGGAAGTTCTTGAGCGAGGACCCATCATCATCTATCATGACAACCCAGCTGTTGGAGGTGATCCAGATTTTACAGTTGGAAGTCTTGTCAGAAAGAGTCCTGCCCTGATGGATGCTGAAGAGAGACACTCTGGATACGATAGCCAGGCACATAATCATGAAGACCATGGACAAGATAACCAGAGAAAAGATAAAGTATCTCAAGACAGACAAACAGATGTGGGATAAGCATTCTGAAATGTGTGTAGGAAATGATATGATTAAAGATAGCAGACTGCAAGCTGAACTGGTGAAATTCGAGAAACTTAAGATGCTACCAAATGAAACCATCAATGAGCTTGATGGAAGAATCACCATGTCAGTTAACAAGTTACGGGAACTTGGATGAGAAATGTCAGATAAAGACATCAATTACAAGATCTTGAGATCTCTGACTAAGAAGTGGGATATGAAAGTCACTATAATAAAGGATTATCAAGATATTGCTAAGATGAAGCTAAGTAACCTATTCTTGAGTCTTAAAGCTCATGATCTGATCGAAAGAGGGCAAGAAGAAGAAGACGAGTCGCCTGCTGAAGCCACACCTGCCACATCAAAATTAGTTGCATTCAAAGCGACCAAAGAAAGAACTCAAAGTCTACTAAACTCATTGGAAATATTATAAGCCAAATCAATGCAGATTGCTTTTGCTAACGAAAACTTGAAAAATCTAACATTCAACTTGGCAAGTATCATAGATTTTACAGGGATTATCAAAACAGCAGAGGAAGAGATAGGAGGCCAGCTGACAGATCTCCAGAAAGGACCAGATCTGATGACCGAAGAGATGATCACAGAAAGGATTGCAGAGAAGATAAGAAAAGAGATGATCGGTCTGATGAAAGAAGAGACAACATACCTGAGAGAAGAAATTTCGACATAATTGTACGTAAGTCACCCGAAAAATTCTCTGACGTTAATGACTCACTTGGCGTAAGTTCCGTGGATCGTGGAGCGTGTTTCAACTGTGACAAACCAG
Source organism: Stenogyne calaminthoides (assembly GCA_037126765.1). NCBI lineage: Eukaryota > Viridiplantae > Streptophyta > Magnoliopsida > Lamiales > Lamiaceae > Stenogyne > Stenogyne calaminthoides. The sequence goes on from JBBCBC010000015.1 coordinate 23,616,332, forward strand.
GTCATTACAGCGCAGATTGCCCAGACCTGACACCAAAAGAAAGAGAAGAGAAGCGGAACAGAAGAGAGCAACGCTATAGAGACAAGAAAGCCATGGTTGCTGATACATCAGAAATTGATGATTCTTATCTGCCTTCAGAGGATTCAGGCTACTCATCAGTAGATGACTTTTGTCTGATAAGCAACGCTGATGATTTCTACCACTACAATGATCTGATATTCTCTTATGATGATGAAATATGTCTGATGGCTAAGGAGGAAGACCAATCTGAGGTAACCTCTAAACCTTCTGCTCGTTCAGTTTCCACATCAGCTATGATTAGCACACCTGCTGGAGAGATTGACTTGCAAATTCTATTCGAAAGCAATTGCTTGATGATCTCTAACTAACAGAGAGACACTTATACGATAGTGGAAGCCGAAAACGATAAGCTAAGGATTGAAAATACTCATCTTGTTAAGGAAAATGTCGCCAAGAAAGCAAATGAACTAAAATCACCAAGCCGCCAAAGATAAATCAAGAACTGAAAGTTCTGAAAGTTAACTCTTCTGATCAAGAGAAGCAGATTAAGGAACAACTAGCTATCAATAAACAGCAAGATGATGATTTTAAAATCCTACAAGCCAAGTTTGATGATCTCTTCCGACTACATGAGAGTCTGAAATTAACTGAGGATAGTTTACGTAAGAAAATACAGGTTTTCACGAAATCTTCAAAAATCGTTCAGGATATGAACAACTATTTTCGAATGACAACTAATAAGAAGGTAATTGGGTATGAAAACCCTTCTACATCCTCAAAAGCCCCATCTGGTTCACTTCAAAAAGGTGTAATCGGATGAGTTTCTGATATAGATACACAAAATGCAAAATATGTATCTGATAAGGGAAAGAGACCTGCTGAACAAGTAAGGCAAGTGCCCAATCGAAAAGGGAAATGTAAATGGACCCCAAACCGATTAAACATCAATCGAGGAATCAACGTAAGAACCCGGTTCTTACAAGAGACCTCAACTCGATCAGCAGATTAGGTATCGAAAAAGACAACCTCAAAGGAAATCTAATCAAACCTAATCGTGGTCACCGCCTAACAAGCAAGCTAAAAGGTAAACCGCTAAGACCATTTATGCCAAAAAGATATGAATCTTTTAAAGGTAGCAGTCGTACCTACCCTTACAATCAGAAACCTAGGGCTGCTGCACCTGAGCCCCACTAGGTTAAAAGAAGACAAACTGCAAGGAAAAATCCCAAGTCTTCTTATTCACTCAAGGCACTCACAAATAATCGTACTGATCAGAATGCATATGAAGAGATGTATGATTATGTAGATGTTTATGGGAGACAAATCAGGCCTTCTAATCTATCCGATTACAATAGAAGTGCCCTGTTTGTATGGATCCCTAAAACCAACTCTAACCCCTCAGGACCCAATCCAAAAGGGGTACCTAAAGCCTGATTTGATTGCAGGTTCACGTGGGTTTGGCCAACAAAGGAGGTGTACAAGCAACTATCTGGTACATCGATAGTGGATGCTCAAGGCATATGACTGGAAGCAAACATCTTCTTAGCTCTTATACAGAACAAGAAGGCCCACGTGTACTCTTTGGTGATGATAACTTTGGTTTTACCAGAGGATTCGGAACCTTAGAGAATGATGATGTACAAAGTTATTTGGAGTCTCGTATGTCGAAGGTTTAAAGCATAACCTGTTATCAGTTTCACAATTCTGCGATAACAGATTTAGTGTTGAGTTCTCGACTGATCAGTGTACTATCAAGAATCGAGCTACTCAAAAGATCTTGTTAACTGGTTCAAGGAAATGTACGATTTATACAGCAGATTGGAATAATTGTCCAAGAAATGCATGCCTGATTGTTAAGAGTTCCAAAAGTAGCAGTTGGCTCTGGCACAAAAGAATGAGTCATCTGAACTTTAAAACTCTTAACAAGATAGCTACGATATCTTTGGTTGAGGGACTTCCAAATGAGGTATTCTCTAAGGATCAGACATGTGTCGCATGTCAGAAGTGAAAACAGGTTAAAGCCTCATTCAAGGAATCCTCGACCAAAGATCCAATGTATTATTGCAAATCGCTCCATATGGACTTATTTGGACCGATTACACCCGGTCGATCTCGGATGACGAAATATACTCTGGTAATCGTGGATTATTATTCCAAGTTTACCTGAGTTGTATTCTTGTATAAGAAGAATGAGACAACAACAAAGATACCTGAGCTGCTCAAGAAACTACAAAACGAAAAGGGTGTCAGTATAGTGAAAATCGATCGATAAAAAGTACGCAATTTATGAACTCTTTTATTCTTGATTTTTGAACTAAGTTTGGTATACAACATGAGACATCACCGCAAAAAACGCCACAAATGTAATGGTGTAGCGAACGGAGAAAACAGAACACTCAAAGAAGTTCGATCGCACTATGTTAGCTAAATATGCAACACCAAGCCATTTCTGGGCAGAAGCCATCAATACTGCATGCCACACTCAGAACAGATGCTCTCTGACTAAGGCTCACTAAAAAACACCCTATGAACCATGGAAGGGCAGAAAACCTCGTGTTTCTTACTTCCATGTTTTTTTGGGTGCAAAGTGTTTCATACACAACAATGGGAAGAGTCGGGTTGAAGACTTTTGAGGCCAAGTCGATGAGGGTATATTCTTAGGATATTCCTCATCCAGCAAGGCTCTCAGGGTTTATAACAGGCGAACCCTAGTTGTGGAAGAAACACCTCATGTGGTCTTTGATGAGACATCTTCTGAACAAGAGAAATCTCAGAACAAGATGTACCAGATCAACCTAAGACTTTTGATGCACATAAAATGGATCAGCTAAGTATCAAGAAAAAAGGATCGAAACATGTAAAGTTGTATATTCTAGATCCTGCCGATTCACCAGTCAATCGGACCCTAAAGGTACGCATAACCACAATAAAGAAGTTCGGGTACAAACAGAGAGGCGATATCAATCGAACCATCCGGTTCGTGGGAACACTGAAGTTCCTACGGACGGACATCAGCACATGATGAGTCCAACATCAGCTGAGACTTGTCCAAGTCAAGTGGATCATAAGTCTGCACCACTCCCAATCACTAGTAATGAACTACTGTCAGAAGAGGATGGTGTTCTCCAAATAGATGCAAATCAAAAAAGAAGGACTCAGGTAACCACCATCCAACCGATCTCGATCATCGGAGACCCATCCGATATAGTTAAAACTAGACATCGACAGGTGAAAGTGCCATGTATTGTTGTTATCTCTCTTTGAAGGAACCAAATCAAGTAGAGGAAGCTCTACAAGATGCAAACCGGATTCTAGCCATGCAAGAAGAAACCGAAAGCAGTTTGAGAGAAATCGTTTTGAAATCGGTGGACGTACCAACCCATCAAGATGTGATTGGCACAAAGTGGGTATTCAAGAACAAGAGATATGAGAATAATGTCATAACCAGAAAAAAGGCAAGACTTGTTGCTAAGGGGTATTCACAATCAGAAGGAATTGATTATGATGAGACCTTTGCACCGCCGCTCGTCTGAAGCCATTCAAATTGTTTTTGGCATATCTTTGCCCACGAGGGGTTTGTTGTGTATCAGATGGATGTAAAGAGTGCATTCTTAAATGGGGTACTAGCTGAGGAAGTTTATGTTGAACAACCTCCAGGCTTTGAAAAAGGCGACCAGGTGTACCGTTTAAGAAAAGCTCTTTATGGCTTGAAACAAGCTCCTCGAGCTTGGTATGATACACTCTCTCAGTTCTTGATAGACAATGGTTTCACTAAAGGAATAGTGGACAGAACCTTATTCAGAATAGAAGATGGAGAAGATATTCTGATGGTTCAGATTTATGTGGACGACATCATCTTCGGATCTTCCAACAAGAGTTTATGTGAAAAAATTCACAAGTTCGATGCAAGGGAAGTTTGAGATGTCCATGATGGGTCGATGAGTTACTTTACGGGTTTACAAGTTAAGCAAAGTACGAAGGGATATTCATCTCGCCAAAGCGGCAGTACACTAGAGTTTATTGGATAAGTTTGGAGTTCAAAACTGTAAGGAAGCCAGAATTCCTATGATGACTGGATTCAAAATGGATCCAGATGAGGATGGTCAGAAAACTAATCAGAAAGAATATAGGGCTCTCATTGGATCTTTACTATACCGATCGCCAAACAGACCGTATATCACTTTTTTGGTAAAGAGGTGTATGTGCGGTTTTCGTGCAAATCCAATGCAAAGACACCGGAAGCGCCTAAGGTTCTTAAGTATTTGAAGGGACAATAAACCTTGGTTTATTTTACCCATCAGATGATAATATAGAGCTTAGTGGGTATTCTGATTCTGATTATGGAGGTTGCAGAATTGACAGGAAGTCAACCTCAGGTACATGTCAGTTTTTAGGTAGTAAACTGATCTTGTGGTTTTCAAAGAAGCAGACATCAGTTGCGACATATACTACTGAAGCATAATATATGGTCAGAGGAAGTTGTTGCTCCCCAACCGCTTTCTCGCTTAGTCGGCGGAAATGAGGATTATAACATTGTAGCTAAGAACGTACATATATTCTACGTGATGAATAGTCTTTATTGCAATCACTCGTAATCCTCGTCTCTACATACAAGATGTAAGCATGTGGATGTCAGACACCATTTTATAAGAGATCATGTTGAAAAGAAGAATATCAGAATGGAAAAGATCCATACTGATTAACAGAAAGCTGATATTTTAACCAAGCCACTAGCTGAGATCAGATTCAGAGAATTATGCAATGAGCTAGGGCTTCTGGATCTTGGAGAAAAAACACCAGAAATGTTTGGTGGACTGATCTCCAGAACCAGCTGGTTAAGAGACTAACCAGGTTAAGAGGAATCAGTTGAGTTAGGTATCTCAATCGATCGTAAGATCACCAATCAAACCGATATGAGAAGGCTTTATCGATTAAAAAGGAACTGATCAGATTAAAGAATTATCAGATTTAAGGAACTTATCAGTTTGGTTGTTTCATACTTTGTAAGTCGATTAAGCTAATGTTCAACAAGCAAGTTACATAAGATTAAAGCTTCAATCGCATAAGGAAACAAAAAAATACACAACAATGGAATAATAGAAATTTTCATTGATAAAGACCCGGAGGTCAGATTTACATTACAAGTTACAAGTACAAAAGGACCCGGAGGTCAGTACATAAGCCAAAAACCGAAAACCCTAAGCCTAACCCTAGAAGGGGGGAGAGAGGCTTTAAAGATTTTAAAGCCTGATGCTCCCATTTTCCCCCACTTAACCCTAAAAGGGGTGTGAGAGGCTTTGAAATAATCCTAAAGCCACCCTCAGAGCTTCGGAGTGAGGAGCGAGAGCGGCATTGAAGGATTTCTAAGCCAGGAGCCCCTAGTCCTAAAATAAATGGGCTCTCCAGCTGTTAAATGGGACACAAGTGCCAAAGAAGTGGTCCAAAGACCATATGGCCACAAGTGTCACATGCAAATATTGAGTTTGATATACGATGATCAGCTGTTGTCTGATCAAGATCGAATACCAAACTCATGTTTTGTATCAGACTGAGTCTGTTGATGCTAATTCCGTCATCTCGATAGGCACACAAGGTGCATACGGTTAGGAGAAGTGTTTTCTCATTTGCTACAGCAGATCCACCACCTCGGTGGTAGAGAAGCTTGGCAATAATTGTATGTGAAATCTTCGATGACGATGAAAGCAGTAATAAGGGACACACAGGGTTGATTTGAGAAGCTGAAATCATCTGAAAAGGGTTAAAGGTTTTTGTTGGGAAGTTTCAATTTAAATAAGGGTTCACCGGAATACATGGTTTACAACACTTAAAGAAGATAAGTATGGTGAATGGGTTATGTTGTGTAAATCATTGGTCCAATTTATAGAGGCCAAGCAGGGGTGCAAATGCAAATTTGATTTGTCAAAGCCTTTTAGAGAAATTGACACCTCAAGGACAGCGCGTAGGAAACACGCGACTGATGATTGGATAAGCTTACGACGATTGATATCCCAAAGTATCCAGACTATTATTATGAATTTCAAATCGTGCCGACTTAGGGAATCGAGACGACTATCCGATTTTCAAGACTAAGTTTTGGCGGTAACACTTATCCCAAGAATCGACTTGGTCTGAGTAGAATCAGATTAGGTCAACTGAAATCTGATTAGATAAGAGACTGATCAGATGAGGAAGATAAGTTGAGTATGATACCTCAACAAATCGGATAAATCACTCAATAAGCAATCGAAATAACAGGTTGAAGGGAACTTCAACCGATCGCGAGGATCGAAAAAGGAATATCGATTTAAAGTGGAGCGGATCGGTTGAAAGGGATGAGATATTGGGAAATTATAAGGATTAAAGGCGTAAAACTAAGATCAACAAGTGGTACATGGACTTCAAGTGGTATTGATCGACATAATATCGACCAACCAGATTTTGATTTCTTTTGTTTATCGCTTACATATCTGAAATTATCCGATAATATTTGCTTTTTATCGCACACATACTTTTGTGACGATACCCCGCAAAGTATTTAATGCGGACGTAGGGTATATGTATTAAATGCCAATAAATGTGTTTTTAAATCCAAAAGGCAATAGCGCGTGGATATCCTGACCACACGATCAAAACTGCTCAATCTGGATCGTTTATCCTTTTCAAACGTTTGATCTTCTAGTCTCGATTTTTCCTCATTCCTTTTATAAGCTTCATCAAAACCCTACCAGAGTATTTTTCTCAAAATTCTTGCGATTTATTCTCTGCAAACTCACAATTACCTTTCTGCGATTCAAAGTGTTTCTTGCGATTCAACCTATTTCAAAATCGAAAAGAAGAATCTGGTAATTTCTGGTTATTTGATGAATTACTTTCCTAAAATCCATTGAACATATAGATTACGTCTATTTATGTTATCCTGTGTTATGCCTTATCATTTCTTGATATCCATATGTATTCATCGATTACTAGGTCTGAGAATAGGTCTGATAATCAATATATGATATCTTTATGGTTATGCACAAATTTTAATCGAGTCTATCTTATTGTAGATGGCCACTCATGGAATGAGCAAAATTATGTGTAACTATGCGGATTTGGCAACCAAAATTGTTGAAGACAAATTTGTAAGGTTTGGTGTTACATGGGATCCGGAATCAATGGAGGTGGAACAAATTCTGAGGAAGGGTGGTCTCGAAAAATACTGTGTTGCTCACTGCAATCCAGTAATGCAATATGAGGCACTAGAATTCTTGAGGAATTTGAAGGTGGACACGGAAAATCCTGGAGACGAACTGATTTCTTCAGTAAATGGAGAGGATATCAGACTTACAAATGCTGATATAACTCGATTGCTCAACCCCGCCTAAAAAAAAATCTCTCCCGCTCACTTACAAATGAAGATATAACGATCAGAATGAACTCTTGAGAGGCCGATAAACACCGCACCGTAGGCTTTGTCGGGCCTATGTTGAAAAGGAAATACTGGTTTGTTGTTTGACATTCTGTCAAAAAAAAAATCATGGGTATCTTTCATTCAAATTTTATGGATTAACAAATTGAAAAATGTATAGTATGGCTGCTATTATCGATGAAGCCAAAAATATTAATTGGCATGGTTTCCTGAAGGCTATTCTGCTCCAAGAACATGACAAGTTTGGAGTTAGTGAACAGAGACAAGTCTATCTGAAGAAGAGAATCAACAATCTCAACAAGGTTGCAGTCATTCTGAAGGACAAGATGCCCAATGTTGAATGGGATCAGAACGGACTAAAGTCCTACAAGGCCTTTCTCTCAACCACAACTGCCATCTATGGGCCATCAGATGATGATATGCGGCCCACCCCCCCTAAGGTTAAGAAAGGGAAAAACAAGGAGGCAAATTTACGCGTCAACCGAATCGATGCTCCTCAAAAGAAGAAGAGAAAACTGGTAAAGGCTCAGGAGAAGAGGTCAAAGAAGGTAAAATAGGCCACCATGACTCTTTTTATGGAAGACGAGTCAGACGAAGAAGGAGTGCCAGATCAACCTGATGCGCATCAGAGATCTGCTGAAACATCAGATAGGCAGGCCTCTCAAGTTGAAAGCTCGCCAGAACAATTTGAGGGAAGAGCAAGGGACAAACGATCTCCTTCACCTAAATCTAGCACTGATTCACCACTCAGACTTCTAGATGCTGAGCATATCTCTCCTTCTCCTTCACATGCTCGCGAACCTGAAAGTTTACCAGTTAGCGAACCAGTAAGATCACCTGCTGCAGAACCAGACGCACTTGATACTACAAAGAAAACATCTCGCAGATTTAGCCAATCACCAACATCCAAATACTCGCATACACCACCGTAACCCTCTACATCTCATCAACCTAACCCGGTCGATCCGAACAGATGATTCCTGAGTCCAGATCATCCAAGACCATCACCGAGAAAATGGTCAGAATGAGAATTGAACGCGAAATTGATGAGTTGTATCCAGAGTTGGTAGCCCATCCTGTTATTCGAGAGGAAGTAATGGAGATCCTCACCTGGAAAGATCTTCGTTTGAAGAACTTCTCAAATTTCATGATCATTATTGAATAGATGGGAGGTGCTGATGCATTCACAGATTTTGATTTCGACATGAAGAAATCGCCGGTAGGATCACCAAATTGAATCGATAACTCGCCGGGCGATCAAAGCTCGATCCACGTAAAAGTCGGGAATAATTGAACAAGTTGAACCGAGGTCGCTGCGTAAACTCCTAAGGAAGATGATCCTAAGGATGATGATCCTATGAAGGATGTGGGAGTTGCCGATGATAGTGGAACTGGTGCTACAGTTCATGACCAGCCACTGGAGGCGTAAACAACTTGAAATGATCAGGTGATGCAAAATATTACTGCAACACACATCACTACTGATCAACTTCAGGAGATCAGATCGTGTTTTAAAGATCTTCCGAAAGAAGAAGTTTAGGAGTGTTGACTAATGAACTTAGCAACACAATAGGCGATCGAGGCGATTGGCCTCAAAGAAATAACGGATCAACGGAATTGGCTATTTCCCAGATTGAAGCAATCAAAGATCAGTTCTCTCAAACCGTGACCAACCTGACTGCTGAATTTAAGAAGACAGTTGACGACAAGTTAGTTCATCAACAACAAGTTTCTCTTCTAATGGTCACAGAAAAAGCTTGAAATGATCAAGAAAAACTTGATAAACTCATTCTTACCCTCTCTCGCCGTTGAATGAATGGCCAAGACCGAAATGATCTCAAAGATTCAAAATCTATCTACTCAAGCTCAAGGTTTATCTGTTGAAGATCTTAACAAGACCATATCGGGCCACTTTTGATCTCGACTTCCCACCTCAATGCTCTTTTGATCAAACCAAAAAGGGGAAGGACAGATTGAGAAACCAATCGACTTTTATCGTAACAACGTAATAACCGATTCGATAAATTGAATCCTATGGCCGAGACTAGACCATCCGGATCTGCTTTTGCTAATGAAATTTCGAGAAGATGGAGAAGTCAAAGGCAAGAAAGTTAGCGGGTGTGGGACATCGAAACTGTATGCCACACAGAAAACACAACTAGCCGATACAGGCCGATAAGAACTGGGCCGAGAAACTATCTAAGGAGCAGACATCAAGAAGCTCGAATTAGTGAAAAAAAGAAAGAAGAGCATAAAATTGGCAGAGGCGAAGATCTCAAAAAAAATGACGAGGGCGAAGAAAGGCAAAGCCGGAAAAATCTGGGCGAACCTCGGTTTGCCAAGAAGAGTTGATGAAATCATTCCGAAATCTACTGCACATGCTGATAGGTTCAAGGAATGGAATAAGATCAGAAGTGAATGTCTTCTGGATGCTTTTGTTCTGGTTCTAGTGCCACAAGAAGAATCACCAGATGCAGAATTTCTCAACTGGTTGGAGAACAAGCACCAGTTTTTTTTCAAAATATCCGGAAAATGAGGCCGAGAGTAATCAATGTGAGAATATCTCGTCAAGAGTATGACGTGATGGATTACTCGAAGAAGGCAGATGGCTCATTTCACAGACTGGCATTTCAAAGGTTCTATTTTGACTTCCTGAACAAAGCTCGCATAACTGATCCTCAACAAATCAATGATGTCAAATGGAAGCTATACCGGATATTCAACATTCCTCAGGATCAACGAGAAATGCCAGAGGGATATAAGCCAAGAGATTGAAGATCAGAAGACTGTTTAGGATCAGCTGAATTTAAACCCAAACTTTTCTGATGTAATATGTAATCGATAAATCTGATGAATGAAAAGTTTATTCTTTTTCTGATCCTAAGACAAAATCTCATTGTCTTCTGATTATGTGTTCTTTATTGTTTTAATATTTATCAACTGTGTTGGTTTATCAAGTGTTTTGGTTTCATCAAAAAATCTAAATTGTTGGGAAATTTAGAGTTTTGATGAAAGTTCTAAAACACATAATAGACCAATCGGACTTATTAGTGATGATGTTTTTAATACCGCTTATAAGATGACCAGTTTGATAATTATTATATAGAACAACTGATGTATAAGATAGGTCACATATTGAGGGGGAACCTCAATATGTATAGGTCAGATCTAAAGATTAGAAGAACAAAAGATCACCAAGTCCGGCAGGGCCGTAAGGCAAGGAAGGACGAAGATCGATGATCTTATAAAGTCGATAATCGGTGAAGTCATGAAACACAAATTCGTAAGACCAAGATCGATGACTACCGAAGATCGCACCCGGAAGACCTATATCACCGAAGTCTTCTAGTTGAGCTAAGACAACTAGCACCGAAGACTCTATCGTAGACTAATCAAAATATGTAATCGATCGTCACCACACCGGTGGTAAACCTCGATGTTTCACCAAGTCATACTTTGTTGATCTGAACAAGAAGAATGTCAACTTTAGTTGGTAGAACAAACACTGAAAAGTGTTTTTGTTAACCAATAAGAACAAGACACGTATGAACAGAGCCGACAATACGAGATTTGGTGCTGCTTGGTCAAACGGCTATAAAAGATAACTATTCATACTTTCGGCCATGCTGTCCCTGAAGCACGTCACATCAAATCCTACATATCTACCAAATATAGCCGAAAATTCAAATTGCTCTCCAACGGCTCTTTGATTTCGAGGTCTATAAATATGGGATTACTCTTCAGAGTGAAGACACTTAAATTATCAAGAAGCTCATACTATAGTCAAATTTCCACACGAAGAACACAACCTTGAAGATTATTTTTCTAAGTGTTCATCCCATAGTTCTTAGCACAAAAATCTTATCCTCTAGCTGTTAGGCTACTTAAATACTAGGAAAGATTTCAAAGTTGGAACAAACAACAAATCTTACCCAAAACCCAAAGTTAGGTTAAGTTTGTTTAGAAAGATTTCAGACTAAGGTTTCTAGTTCTAATTTCTGGGATCGGTTGAGTGAGAGCTCCATAAATATCTGTTGGTGTAATGTGTTGGACTAACATAATAATCTAAGTCCAGTTGATTAAGTCGATTAAGTTGGTGCCCCTTGTGATAGGGAAGAGTGGACGTAGGACTGGTTGTCCGAACCACTATAAATCTTGTGTGCATTTACCTATTTGATTAACTGCTTCACACTATTGCACACAACTTGATTAAATTTGCATACATATTTTGAGTTAGGATCAGCTAGCACCAAGCTACTGATCTGATCAGATTGACTCCATAGTCATCTGATTGAAAACAACTTCGGAATCTGATTTGTTATAAACTGGTTTTTCACACGGGTATAAACTAACTTCCGCACAATCAGTTAAACTGATAGATACCGAACTGATCTGCTCTCAGGCGATCAGTAAGTTGGATATCAGTCCAAACTGATTCACTTGCACTCTGATCAGGCAAACTTCCATCACACCTGATCTGCACGAAAAAGTTTTCAGAAGTCTATTCACCCCTCCCCTCTAGACTTCTGCCCTCACGAAACCCGTTCGGGACCTACAAAAAGAAAATAAATGGTGGCTAGGACACTGTTTATGCGCATCAACATGTCTATCTCTGCATGGGGTTATGTAATATTGCATGCAACTTTACTTATTTGTTTCAAACCCACTATTGACCAATCATTGTGCGTACCAGTTGGTAACTGGATATCAGCCTGATATTTCACATTAACGCATATTTGATTGTGCAATATACGTGCCTATTGCGCCCCAACAACATATTAAGATGGGTTCTCAGAGACTATTAAGTATATATGTTGGATATGAATCCCCAACAATTATTCGCTATTTAGACACCTTGACAGACGACCTATTTACCGCTAGATTTGCGGATTGTCACTTAAATGAGACAGTCTTCCCGTCGTTAGGAGGAGATGAGAAAAAGAATTTTCTAAGGGAACGACTGAAAGTATTATGGTCTATCCTCACTTTGTCTCATTTAGATCCCCAAACTTCATAATGTGAAAGTGAAGTAAAAAAAAATAAATTGATATTCAGAACATAGCATATTCGATGCCTGATATGTTTATTGACATCGCTATAGTGATTAGGTCTCATATACCAGCTGTAAATATCTGCAAGGTTAGAAGTCCCTAAAAAGGGACACAATATCGTAGAAAAGGTGTTGCAACCACACTTGGTGGAAGTTTGGTTGAGGCCGTGACTCTCAAAAGGAAACGGGGGAAGCCACCTGATTTGATTAACACCACCTAAAGGAAGAAAAATGAGGTGTGACACAATTCAATTTATTGATCATCAATGTCGAGAATACATCTCGTGGGGTTATCTCTAATTATAGTTATGTCCATGAATCATTACTGGAGGATGTACCTAAGTTTTATATGATTCCATAGATAAAAAAAATCTCAATGTATTAGAGTGCATACGATTGACAGATATTGCACATAGATTGATGACATATTTTCTTATACTGTTGCTCAAGGAATTATAGATTACGATGATATCAAACCATGCTCAATTGTATAATTTCAACAAAGAGCATATTGGCCTAAACTGAAATAAGCAATCCAGGAAGAACTTGATTATATAACAAAGACACGGGTATCTGGTTTGGTAGTGCTAGCCTGACCAAGTGTAAAGCCTGTATGACATAAAGCGTGATGAGAAATATAAAGTCCCGATATATTTCTCACTACACCCTGGATTGATGTAATTGACATTATAACGTTTCGTACTTAGCCTAATAGTTTCCAAAGAAACGGAAATGCAGCAAATGAAAGTGGTTACTGCATATCTCTATGGGGATCTTAATTTAGAAATATATATGGAAGTGTCTGATGGTCTTTCCATTACCCAAGTAAAGTGACTCTAATCCACGGAGTGTGTTTGCAATAAACTTGAAATACTCACTTTAGATTGAAGCAATCTGGATGTATGTGGTATACCCGATTAAGTTACTACTTGATTGGGAAATGTTATAGAATGATGTAAAGTGCCCTTGCGTTTTATAAAGAAACAAGTTTCGAATTTACAGTTTATGTTGATGGATGAACATACTAGGTACTCTTAATGAAATAAGAGAAACCACAAAAAATAGGTACTCTTAACGAAATAAGAGAACCATGAGCTGCTTGCAATCCGAAATTGAGATAAAGAATCTTGGAAAAATTCAGTATCTCTAGGCGTTGTACTAGAAAATTGAGCTTGTGGGGTACTTATCCACCAATCTGCATATTTCCATAATATGTTCAGGCGACTTAACATGAACAAGATGCATATGGTTAGCACTCCCATGATCGATCGAAGTATGAATTTAAAGAAAGATCCATTTCGTCCAAAGAAAAATGACGAAGAGCTATTGGGATCTGAATTCCCTATATAAATTCAGTATGTCTATTATTGTGCTTAGCTCAATGCACTCAATTGATTATTACTTTCTCAATGAGCTTGTAAGTTAGATTTAGTTCAGGACCAAACGCAGTATCATTGGGATGGTGTCATTGATACACTCTAATACCTAAAAAGGAACCTTTGGATGCACTTGCTATGTCATTACAGAAAATGCTAAAGGGACCATTGATGGAATTGTGACCCTAAAGAAATCTTGAAAGGGACAACATATAAAATTGTAACCTATGTTTTAAAAATCGCCGGAACCAAAAGTTGAGCCAGACGACCCCCAAAAAAGGATGGACCGGGGTCGGATTGGTTGGATCGGATTGAGCCGGATTGAACCAAAGGTGACGTCATAATAAATATTATATATATATAAAAATCAATATCATTGACCAGATATTTTTTAATATGGTCCATATAAAGATCCATAATTTTTTTCCTTTGGAAATATACCAAATACTTCTTGGTAAGCCCATTACTTTCAGGTTTATAACTAAACCTATCCATAAGGTTCTTAATTTGATTCAAGACTAAATTGATTATAAAAATTGTCAGATTAATTTCCTTAAAGAGATAGATTAAAAAATTCTAAGCTTCAAGATAAGATAAAACTTTTGTATAATAAGTTTTCTCTGGATATTTGCAATGAATTTTCTAATGCTTTTTGGGGTAGAAAGAAACATATTGTTTCTCTTCCTTATGAGGAAGATTTTAAAGACAATAAAATCCCTACTAAGTCTAGACCTTGTCAGATGAATTCTGAGTATCTAGAGTTATGTAAGAAGGAAATATCTTCTCTATTACATAAGAAACTTATTACTCCTTCCAAGTCCCCATGGTCTCGTACTGCCTTTTATGTTAATAAACATTCTGAACAGGAGCGCGGAGTTCCTAGATTGGTTATTAACTATAAACCTCTCAATAAAGTTTTAAAATGGATTAGGCACCCTATTCCTAATAAAAAGGATCTTATAGACAGATTAGTCAATGCTCTTATTTTTTCAAAATTTGATTTAAAGTCAGGATTCTGCAAATACAGATTCAATCAAGCAGACAGATATAAAACTGCTTTTAATGTTCCTTTCGGCCATTACGAATGGACTGTTATGCCTTTTGGCTTAAAAAATTCTCCTTCAGAATTTCAACAAATTATGAATGACATTTTTTATCCTTATAGTGATTTTATCATTGTTTATATTGATGATATTCTTGTGTTTTCTAAAGATTTAGAAATACATTTTAAACATCTTGATATGTTTAAAAATTTAATAATTAAAAATGGTTTGGTTATCTCAAAACTTAAAATGGTTTTATTCCAAACCAAAGTAAAATTCTTAGGTCATACAATTGAAAAAGGAAATATTATTCCTAGTCAAAGAAGCATTGAGTTCGGTAATAAATTTCCCTGATAAAACTCAGTTACAAAGATTTTTAGGAAGTTTTAATTATGTATCTTCTTATATTAAAAATCTTGCTGAAGATTCTGCTATCTTATATGATAGACTTAAAAAGAATCTTTCTCCTTGGAAGGATAATCATACTAAGTCCGTTATTAATATTAAAGAAAAGGTTAAAAATATTCCTTGTCTTATGCTTGCTAATCCCTTATGGGAAAAACTGTTGAGACTGATGCTTCAGATAGTATAGTTAAGTCAGGTCATGATTCAATACAAGTAATTTAGCCGACCATTAAGGCGGAGATCAACATAAATAAAATTTTTCAATACAGAAATTAAAACACATAAATAATATACCTTATTGAGCCACAAACATATAAGTATATTCACAGAAGTAAAAGGATTACAAGGTTATTACACAAGAGAGGGATTTAGAGAGAGAAAGAGGGGGCGAGTCTAAACTCGAGCGTGCCTCTAAAATGAAAAACCAAAACTATATAAAGAGGAGAAAGAGCCGGACATTAACCCCGAACAAAACAATTTCTTCCCACTTAATGGATCTTCCGGTAGTAATATTTGATGTACCAAAATTAGTTTCAATAAGAATAGTCTCATTATTATCTTTTTCAATTCTTTTACACATAGGATTAAGCGTAAATAAACGCTTATAATAAATACGATAACATATACACATAACTTCAGTACCTGGTATGTAATTATAACCATGATTTTTAACATTTAATGTTAATGCTTCAAGAATATTACTATCAGATAAAGATAGAGATAAATTAGGATAGACGTCAAAATAGACAAGTCCTAAAGCCAAACTAGACTCTATAATTCCCATTATAGATTGTGTCCAGTTAAGGTTTCTGCCATCTCTAAGAGAAGCTAGAAAGCTTTCTGGTAAGCCATTTAATGTAAGTGGTCTAAAAGCGACCTAAACGCATCCAATATGTAAGAACTTATGAGTTCTTTTGTAAGGTAAAATATCATTTTTACTGAGTAATTTAATAACCATTTCTTCTTCATGGAGAGGTATAGAAGATTCAGTGGTTTTAATAATTTGTTTAAAACCTAGCTTTTCAAAAGCTCCTAATTTATAAACCATTTTAGGTTCAATTATAGGAATAGTCTATTTATTTAATAAATCAAGATTTTCAGGAATATCGATTCTCGAAATCATACTATTCTTGACACAAGATCCTTTAAACTTAATTCATGAGAATCAAAGATGTATTGAACCATTAACCATATAACAAAACATACTCTAGACTGATGCTTCAGATTTGGGGTACTGATGCTTCAGATTTGGGGTATGGTGGTATCTTAAAACAGATTAACCCTGATAATAAAATTGAATACATTATTAGATTTTATTCTGGTAAATGGAATAATGCTCAAAAGAACTATTCTACTACTGCTAAAGAAATTATTGCTATTGTAAAATGTGTCCTATACAATCTGAAATTTACTATTAAAACTGATTGCAGGGCTGCTACTTTTATGCTCTTCAAAGATTTTGAACATAATGTTTCTAAACAAATGTTTGCCCGATGACAATCTCATCTTGCTTATTTTGATTTCGATATTGTCTATAAGCAGGGGAAAGATAATCATCTTCCAGATTTTTTAACTCGTGAATTTATTTATTCATGATAGAAATGAGTCACTCTGGAAGAAGTCCATATTCCTCTTATAGAGGAAGAGGATGCAGAGGTCATCCTCCTATTATACAGCATGGGAATAAATCCCTTTTCAACCAGAATATTTCTGGTAGTGGCTCTTCTTCAAAAGAAGATAATATTCAAAAGGAATTTCAAGAATTCCTCAGACGACGTAGTAAAAACATGCCAGTAGAGGATAATTCCTCAAAACCAGATGATGAAGAATCATATTCTTCAGTTGCTCAGAAAGAATATAAATTTTTTGATTCTCCTAAGAGAGAATTAATTCTTGTTGTCGAGAATGACGATGAAAAATTCAAAGAGTCCCCATGGATTCTTATGAATAAGTATCTTCCAGCTAATAGTTGGAACGTTGAAACTTATAAGACTAGAGGGTTCTATGAGAACATTCTCATCAGTCTTGAAAGTGTTGATATTCAGCATTTGCCCCCTAAGAGTAAAGTTATAAACTACTCTAAATTCATAATTAAAAATATTATCTCCATCCAAGAATGGGGTATTTCTCCTTTTGCTGAGAGAAGCATGACTAACGAGGTTACCAAAACGGTTTATCAATACAATTATTGGGATTATTTACAAAGTTTTTATAAAACTTTATTATATCAGAATACTAAGCATTCTCACACTTGGTTGATTAAAATATGTGATAATATCCACAGGAATCAAATTCCTAACTGGCTTATTTCTTGGTGGGAAAATTTTGGTGCAATGGCAAACATTTTGCTTGATGAGATTAAATCTCTATTGGAAGAATATTCTATTAGTTTTTCTTCATTAAAGACTCATAATACAAGTAGTAAAGCTATTTGTATGTTTTTTGTTGATTCCGGAATCCCATGGGTCTGGAAATGGAAACCAGAATTCGGTTATACTGAATATGGTACACCATGTATATGGAGAATCCATACTACGAGATTTTGGAACAATTTAAATGTTATTACTCCTGGCTCCAATGAGTCAACATTACAAGAAAACATTAATAGGATTAAATCCAAAATAGAAGAATACAAAAACTCTTCTGATGAAAAGATTTCAAATAATCTTCCTTCATTCTCTGAATACTCTAAGAAGTATTTTGGTATATTTCCAAAGGAAAAAAATATGGATCTTTATATGGACCATATTAAAAAAGATTTGTTCAATGATATTAATTTTTCTGATTCAAAATCAGACACTTCTATGATTTCTAGTTCTGTTCTTCAAGATGCTCAGGATCCGAATGAAGATTATCAAGATTTTTCTCTCCAAGAGAGTTTTGATCTACTGAAGAATTCTCTTAAAGAGAAACTCAAAGAAAGAAAGTGTTAATGGAAGATTGGAGATTCAATATTGTTCGCTTCCAATCAACGTCAAATTTTAGTATTTGGCAGGTTCCCTTTCATGTTCTTTTTGATGAAAATGATCATGAAATCCTAGATAAGAATTATCTCAAGGTTCTTAAAAAGAAAATTAAAATCCTTGAAATATGTATTCTTGTTCTGGAAAAGATAGGTTACAAACATGAAGAAGAAGAAAGGAGACATTATCCTCATTCCTTGAAAGGTTTTAAGAAGACTCTAAGACTTCTGAATAAACAAGCTTCTTTGATGGCAATCTGAAGACAAAATTAACTTAGCGCATTTTTGCAAGATGCGACTATAGTATTCGACAAAATTAAATTTCATCATTGCTTACATCAGCAGACCAAGTACTATTCATGAATAGTAAAAACACTATTCAAACTTTTTACTATTCATCTTAATTTATTTTGAGTTTGAAGTCCGGGGTTAATGTCCGGCTGGAAGAAATTGTTTTTCCCGAAAATTGGATTATTGAACAATCTGTTCCTAAAATTCCTATTGTTAATAGTGATTTTAAACATATTACTCAAAGAATGATGGTATTATTAGTATTGATTTTCAAAATGATCAAAGAAGACATTCAACTTCTCATTTTAGATCTATGTCTAGTCATTCTTTTATCTCTCCTTTAGATTATGAGGTAGAATTACCTTATAATTCAAGAGCTTCTACTTCCTCTTATAGAGAAGACACATATTGTAAAAATTATAATAACGAAAGAATAATTATTAATGAAAACAATATCATCCACAAAGATTGAATTGATCCCGAAACAATTTCGGATTGTAATTTTAAAATGTAATTTTATGGATAACCTGAAGACTCAGATGAACCTGAAGACTCAGATAAACCTGAAGACTCAAGAATAAAAAACACAAGACTAATGATTCAAGAAGACACCGAGGCTCGAGTCACCAAGATTAGAAGACTTAAAACACAAGACCTATATCAGATCTCAAAACACGGACAAAAAAACGACGCTTAATCATGCCTACGATAAGCCGATAATCGGAGCACGTCACAATCATATCCTACAACCTACTTAATATAGCCCGAAATTCAAATTGCTCTCCAACGGCTCTTTGATTTCGAGGTCTATAAAATGGGATTGCTCGAAGGAATGAAAAGAGACCAACTACCATATACATGAACTATTGAGCAAGCGGAACAACAACATTCACGCAAGAAATTTCAAGAAGAATTTCCGCTCGAAGAACACCATATTTGAAGATTATTCTTAGAGTGTTCATCCCATAGTTCTTAGCAAGAAATCCTATCCACTAAAAGATTTTGGCTACCTAAAACACCAGGATAGATTTCCGACTGGAACCCTCAAACATTCTTCACCCAAACCCAAAGTTAGGTTAAGTTTGTAGAGTGAGAACTCGATAAACATCTCAAAAATTTAATATCCTTTGAAAAGGATATAAGTCCCGCAAAGTAAAATTTTACATTTGTAGAAAGTGAGAACTCGATAAACATCTCGCCATCCCAGAAAAGGATAAAAGTCCCGTGAGGTTACGTTTGTAAAAGTGAGAACTTAATAAACATCTCGCCATCCTTTTGAAGGATATAAGTCCCGCAGTTAAGTTTGTAGAGTGAGAACTCGGTAAACATCTCGGCCATCCCAACGAGGGGTATATGTCCCGATTAAAGTCGAAGGTTCCCCCGTTAAAAGAGGGATTGGGACTTTTCGGCCTCAAAAACCAATAAAAAGAGACCAACTTTACATATACTTATTGAACACTATTCACATGTACCAAAATTTAAAACAACATATTCTAAGTTAAGCTCGACTTATAACCAAGAAAATTCAAGAAGACACTTTAGTCGGTGATTCAAAAAAGATCATATTTGAAAGAATAATTGATAAAACCGTTTTTCCCATGGGTAAAAAACAAGAAATCCGACCACTAATTTCATTTAAACTACCTATCAAACTAATAACCATTTCTTCTTAGGCACTTTCTAAGATTGAACCCTCTAAACATTTACACTATCACCCAAATTTATTTAATCTAGATTTTCACCGATTCATTCCCGAAAAGTTTTGAAGTCTATTCACCCTCCCCTTCTAGACTTTCACCCAAGATAACACAAAACCATTAACCAAATAACAAAAACATTCGGGACCTACAAGTGATATAAGTTCTAAAAAGATTAACAATCGGATTTTGAGTATCATCGATTTTGAGGAAGAATCTTTGTGGTCATTTGAACAGATCTTGAAAAACCATTTTCAAAACTCATTCCTTTTCAAAATCACTCAAAGATGAATAATACCTCGGTATGTATCATGATTTGCCTAAGTTTTCAATTGATGAACTATGATTGGGCCATATATATATGTGCAACCATCTAGATCGATAAGAATGATGGAAGTCATTGAAAGGACCCATCATCATATATCACGAGAACCCAAAAAGAATATGGAAGATCCAGCCATCCCGTCTTATGGGTTAAAAAGCCCGCCAGATGGATGCAAAGGAAAGAAAGTTGTATACTCTAGATACAATCGCCAAAGATTGGCATATAATCATGAAGATGATGGACAAGGTCACTAAGGAGAAGATAAAGTATCTCAAAACAAATTTAAAAATACAATGTGGGATACTTTTCTTTGAGATATCACAAGGAAATGATCGTTCAAAGACAAACATACATATTCTAAAAATATGATCTAATATCCAGTTCAAAAAGCTAAAGATGTTGCTTCAACGAGACCATCAACGAAATTCTCGATGGGAGGATCACCATGTCGATGAATTTTGTTGAAAATCCCAGAACTTGGAAGAGATGTCGACAAAGATATCAACTACAAGATCCTAAGATCTTCACCAAGAAATGGGACATGAAAGTCACGATTAATCAAGGATTGCCAAGACATTTCAAAGATGAAGCAGAGTAGCTTGTTCTTAAGCCTCAAAATACGGCTCACGAGTTCGATTTAATCGAAAGAGGACAAGAAGATGAAGATGAGACGCCTGGTTGAAGCCTCTGCCTAAATCATCAATGAAGATTATCAAGATTTAAAGCAACCAAAGAAAAGATCGAAGGCCAAGATTGAACTATTGAAATATAATGAACGAGTCAAGCGGTCCTTCGCTTACCGAGAAAACTTGAAAGAACAAATACCCAAATTTGGTAAAATGTATCGAAGATTCTACAAAGTGACTATCAAGACAATCCTCATTCCTTGAAATAGGAGGCCAACCGACGGATCACTAGAAAGAACTTTCGAGATGATCAAGAGATTTTTGCAAGAGAAGAAAAAAAAGAGATGATCCGGCATTTGAGAGAAAAGATAAATGAAAAACCATTTTCAAAAGTCATTCCTTTTTCAAAATGACTCAAGGCGGATAATTCCGTTCCAAAGATCGAGGATCATGATTTCAAAATAATCAAAGAGAAACCAATCACTACAAAGACCGCGCCTTATAATTCAAGAGCTTGGGCCATATATAAAGTGTTAACGAAATTCTAGAAAAAAGAATTTGATGAAAGTTCTAAAAACACATGTAATAGACCCGGAAGACACATCACCAAAATCGATGTTTATAAGTTACATCATATAGAATACCAGACTTGATAATTACTTAGTATAGAACAACCGATGTAATAGATAGGTCACATATTGAGGGGGGAAAAATATGTATAGGTCGAAGTCTTGTAAGATCCAAAGAATAAGAACAAATCAAGAAAGAAGTCAAGCCGTAATGCAAGAGAAGAATGAAAGATCGATCATGAAGACGATGGACAAAAGTCATAAAGCTCAAAAGAATAAAGATCGATGACTCAAAGACGTACTACCGTAAGACCCTACATCGCCGATACGACGCTTAATCATGCCTTAGTTGAAGCTAAGTCAACCCTACACCTTATTAGGAAATCGAGATTGCTCGATCAACTTTGATGAACTATTGAGTCACCACCAAGTGAAAACGAAGTTTCACCAAATCATACATCGAAGATCCGAACCCAAGAAGAATGTCAACCATAGTTGGAAGAATAAAAAACATCAAAAGGCTCAAAACATTCTTAACCAATAAGAACGGACATGTATGATCACCAATTATGGGATTTGAATAAACTCTAACATCTGGCTATAAAAGACACTATTCATGATATTTGGCCATGCTGCTTTCTCAAGACGCCACATCAATCCTCAAAACCTACCAAATATAACTTTGAAATTCAAATTGTTCTCCAACGGCTCTTTGATTTCAGGTCTATAAATATGGGATCACACTTGAGTGAATATCACGGAAACTCAAACGATCAAGAAGCTCAAGATAATCGATTTTCGCAAAGAACACGAACTAGAAGATTATTTTTATTAAGTGTTCATTCCATAAGTTCTTAAGCATAGAAATTTTTTCATCTAAAATGGATGAGGCTACCTTAAACACTAGAAAAGATTTCATAGTTGGAACCAAAACAATCTTATCCAAACCCAAAGTTAGGTTAAGTTGTTTAGCAAGATTCGGACTAGGGTTTCTAGTTCGATTTCATTTGAATATATCGATTGAGTGAAACTCTTTTAAATATCATATGTGTCTTTGTGTTGGACTAACACAAAAATCTAAGTCCAAATGGTTTAGTTGGTGCCCATCATATATGATAGGGAAGAGTGGACGAGGACCGAAGTTTTTTTGGTAAGATCCAACCACTATAAATCTTGTGTGCCTTTTACTTTTGATTAAATCTACGATCAATTTACACAATCGCACAAAACTATTAAAGATAAAGATATTCTAAGTTAAGATCAATTAGACCAATCGATCCGATCAAGTTTGACACTTTAGATAACAACCACAAGATTAAAAGATGACTTTGGAATTTTTTCGATTTATCAAACCGGTTTTTCACACGGTAAAACTTAAGCCTCAACGCCTAAATCAAGCGACAAATCGATTAAAACCGAAATAGATGATCGAGTGAAACTTGAAAGAACAAATACCCAACTTGGTAAGTATTCAGATTCTTGGCGATTAGTAAGTTAGATATCGATCCAAAACCAGATCGATCACTTGAAAAGAAAAGAGATTCCGGATCGGACTAACCGCTTTCACAAACCAGTCAAAAGTTTTCAAGTCTATTCACCCTCCCTCTAGACTTCAACGCCTCACAAAACCCGTTACGATTTCGGACCTAAGAGAAGATAAACGGAACAAAAGAAAGCAACGCCTCGAGATATAGAAAGCCCCGTCACGCCGACATATCCGGAATTGATGATTCCTATCCGCATTTCCGAGGACTCGCTACTCATCCGTAGAAAGACTTCGTCGATAAGCGTTGTTGTTGACTTCCACGAGCATGAAGATCTGATATTCTCTTCAGATGAAGATGAAGTCTGCCTGATGGCCAAGGAGGACCAATCTGAGGTAACCTCCAAACCTTCTCTTTTTTTCAATTTCCACATCCGCTATTATTAGCACACCCGCTTTGAGAGATTGACTTGCGGCTCTACCGAGCAATTACTTGATGATCTCTCGATGATCAAAGAGACACTTATACAATAGTGGAAGCTAAAAATGACAAGCTAAGGATCATAAATAATCAGCTTGTTAAAGAGAATGCTCTCAGTAAAGCTACTGAACTAAAATCCGCTGAAACTGCTCAGAAGGTAACCGAGGAACTTAACATTCTGAAAGTTAAATCTTCTGATCAGGAGAAGCAGATCAAAGATCAGCTAGCAATCAACAAACAACAAGCTGATGATTTCAAAATCCTTCAAGCTAAATTTGATGAGCTATTCCGACTACATGAGAGTCTAAAATCTATTGAGGACAGTTTGCGCAATAAAATAGAGGTTTTCACGAAGTCATCAAAAACCGTTCAAGATATGAACACCTATTTTGGAACGCCGACTAACAAGAAGGGAATTGGGTATGAGAACCCTTCTACATCCTCAAAAGCCCCGTTTGATTCACTTCAGAAGGGTGTAATCAAACGAGTCTCTGACAAAGATACACTAAAAGTTAAACTTGTATCTGATAAGGGAAAAGACCTCATTGAAAGCAAGTAAGTAAAGGCGCCTAATCAGAAAGAGAACAGAAATGGACCCCAACTAATAAAGCATCAGCCGAGGAATCAACAGAAGAACCCAGTTCTTCTGAAGAAACCTCAACCTGATCAGCAAATTAGGTATCAGAAGAGATAACCTGTAAGAAGGAAATCTAATCTGAGACCCAATCAAGGTCAGCTGTCTAATAAGCAAGCTATAGGTAAACTGCAAAGACCACCTATGCCAAAAAGATATGAATCTTTTGATGGTAACAGTCGTACCTACCCTTATAACCAGATATCTAGGGCTACTGCATCTGAGTCACACTGGATTAAAAGAAGACAAAATATAAAGAAAAATCCCAAGTCTTCTAAGTCAACCAAGGCTCAAACGAATAATCATACTAATCAGAAAGCATATAAAGAGACGTATGATTATGTTGATATGTATGGGAGACAAATCAGACCTTCTAATCTATCTGATTACCATAGAAGTGCTTTCTGCTTGTGTGGATCCCAAATCCACCACTAACCCCCCAGACCCAACTCTAAAGGGGTACCTAAAGCCCCGATTCGATTGCAGTTTCAAGTGGGATCGCCAACAAAGGAGGTGCACAAGCAACTATCTGGTACATCGATAGTGGATGCTCAAGGCACATGACTGGAAGCAAACATCTCCTTAGCTCTTACAAAGAACAAGAAGGCCCACGTGTACTCTTCGGTGATGATAACTTTGGTTTTACCAAAGGATTCGGAACCTAAGAGAATGATGATGTACAAGTAACTGGAGTCTCGTATGTCAAAGGATTAAAGCACAATCTTCTATCAGTATCACAATTCTGTGACAACGGATTCAGCGTTGAGTTCTCGAGCGACAAGTGTACGATAAGGAATCGAGCCACTCAACAAACCTTGCTAACTGGTTCAAGGAAAAGCACAATCTACACAACAGATTGGAACAGTTGCCCAAAGAATACATGCTTAATTGTTAAGAGATCCAAAAGTAGCAGTTGGCTCTGGCACAAAAGATTGAGTCATCTGAACTTCAAGACTCTTAACAAGATAGCTAGGATGTCTTTGGTTGAGGGACTTCCGAATGAGATATTCTCTAAAGATCAGACTTGTGCCGCATGTTAGAAGGGAAAACAAGTTAAAGCCTCATTCAAGGGAATACGACCAAAGATCCAAGAGAGTATCAAGAATCGCTCCATATGGATCTATTCGCACCCGCGATTACACCAAATACCGGTCTCGACGAATATACTCTAGTAATCGTGGATGATTATTCCAAGTTTACTTGGGTTGTATTCTTATACAAGAAGAACGAGACAACGACAAAGATACCCGAGCTGCTCAAGAAGCTACAAAACGAGAAGGGTGTCAGCATAGTAAAAATCGATCGATAAAGGTACGTAGTTCCCTAATTCTTTATTATATGATTTTTTTTTTCGTGGTTTGGTAGTATGTATTTAACAAAGTAATTAAAATTATTTAAATTGTTAATATTGCTTGGTAGTTTTAATACATCTCGGCTAATGCTTGGAGGATTTTACGGAATCGCCTTCCAACTAAAGACAATTTGGCTAGGAGAAAGATTCTCAACAATGATGAGAAGCTTTGTGTGTTTTGCATCAACTGTCCTGAAACGGCTAGTCACGTGTTTCTAGCTTGTCCCTTGGTGCATAGAGTTTGGACGAGCTGTTAACATTGGCTTGGAGTACACTCCCTATACATAACCAACCATTGGATCACCTTTTTAAGCCACGACGGTCTTCTCCTGGGTAAGAAATGTTGCTCCATATTGCTTTTGCTCTTTGGCTATGTGTTGTGTTGATTATTTGGAAATGGAGAAATGCTACTTATCTTTGAGGCGAGGATATTATTCTGGAAAAGATTGTTGAGGAGATTAAATCGAGACTTTAAAATTGGATTTATGTAAGATGTAGTGATACGTGTAAATTTCTTCATGTTGATTGGCTTGTAAGCCCCAGATTTGTGATAATATGTTGACGCTCTTGTTGTTTAAGTCAACATTCTCTATTTTTTGATTCTTTTTACTCTCTTGGAGTTCTCTTACCTCTCATTAATATTTTTTTCTTTACTGATAAAAAAAAAACACATGTAATAGGAATAGAAGAAAGTAATTGATTATCCTACTTTCATTACCTAATTCCACCCTCACTCAACCCTACTTAAGTGATAGTGTGATATTCATTGTTGATGTTCTATCCAAGCAATGACAATGCAATCAATAACCCTACAGTAATTGACCCCTCAATAATATTCATTACTGTTACCATTCTCAAGTCGTACCAAATTGACCCTTAATTTAACAATGGGAGCAGAAGAAGAAGTGGCTGGAAAACAAGGTGTAATAGCCTCCATTCATTGAGCCGTCAACTGAACATGACGCGACACGAAAGATCGTGTTATCATCATTACCATCCAGCTCCATTAGGAATTTCTTTGAAAGATTTCTTGAAACAAACTGAAGAGAATTAGTTGCAGATCAAGTGGAAGTTTGATGGAACAATGTCTTGATGCATGTTTGGCTTTTTTCTTTTCACTTTTCCTTTTCTGCCTTAAATAGACATGGAGACGTACTTGCGTATTTTGGATAACTAACATGGACAGATGAGATGACGAAGTGGAATAGCTCAGCCTCAAGTGTTAGAGCACCACTACCTATATCGTGATATCATGGGTTCGTGTCACCATTAGCCTGATAATAGGAACATATTCAGGATTTCGTTTCGGGGGGAGGGATTTTTCATTGAATAAGGGCGGCAAAATTTTAAAATTTTAATATCACAAGGAGACGAAATGACAAAATTTTACAATTTCAAATTATAAATATAAAAAATTTTATAGAATAAAATTTATAAATCTTCCCGTAGATCCATCCATGTCTTTGTTCGTTTACATTATTATAGATACACGTTAAGTGGATAACAAATTTTTATATACAACGATTGCATGGGTGTAAATTTTTTTTTACAATATTACTTGTTCTTACTAGCAGTGTTAGTTATTATTTTACAATGCATCCCTTATTTTTATTGAACAATATTACTACTTGGTTGATAGTAGTAATTTTATTGAACAATTTTATATATATTATGTATTTTGGGTTGTATTTGACATTTATAATTCAATTTAATTAGATTGTTCAATTAATTAATGAATTTTAATATTTTATTGAGAGCTATAGTTTACTTTTCATCAAAATTGGAAATTTATTCTAAAACTTTGCCATTTTAAATCTAGCTATGATTTTTTTTTTTTTTTTTTTTTTTGGCACAAATTGCATCGTGCAATTATTACAAGTTTCTCCAAAATTTGACTTGTTTTAATAAGTCCAAGAACCAAAAGAATGAAATGAAAAATATTAGGTTTCATTTGGATGAATGGATTTCAATTTCGTGGATTTCACACATAAATCACCATTCCCCCCGTTTGAGTTAAATAAATTTACAAATATTTAGATTTGTATCTAGTTTAAAATGAAGGGATCTCAAATCTTCAAAATCATGTCATTTGAAATCTCCTCCTCTCTACCATTTCCCTCTCTCTCCCCCCTTCACTCTCCATTTCTCTCTCATCTCATGACAATTTATGATTTGAAATATATGCATTCTTACATTTATTATTTTTCAAATCCTCACTATCCAAATGAATCCTTAGAGATTTATATAAAAATTACTAGTTCATATAAATAGAAGTGTTAATTTATATGCCGAATAATATATTTTTTAATACGCGTACAAATTGTTTTTGCAAGAAAAAATGGCTTAAAATGCAACTGGTGCAATAAAATGTAACTCTTTTGTCTAAGCATAAACACTACAAAGAAGTGTTGATTTAACGGGGGAGATCAAAGAGGGAATTAGAACTCTCGTTAATTATCGAGGGTTTTAACAAGCGTAAGTTTTTAACGAGGGATTCAGCGAGGGAAAAAGTCCACGTAAAAAGCCGAGGGAATCACCCTCGTCAAACTTTTTCCCGAGGGCGGTCCCCTCGCCAAGTTTCACTGCCAGGTCACGAGGGCTCAAAATTCCCTCGGCAAATGCGATCGATACGTCGCGAGGGCGAAGGGCCCTCGAGAAAGTCTGCATGCACCTTTACAAGGGCCCACTCCCCTCGCCAAATTTGAATATGCAGGCTCTTACTACACCATTTAAGAACATTGGGAAGGAGGAAGAATCTTGTGTTTGTCGAGGGCCATTCCCTTTGTTAAATCCCTCGACAAACAACAAATATATCACCAAACGCAACCTCAATTTTCAGTTCAAAAATGAAGAGGCTCATAGCTGGTTGTCCCTCCTCTGCGTGAAAACACTGAAATGTTATATTTCTCCATCTATGTAGCGTTGACACGTGATTTCTCACACTAACCTCTCAAGTATAAGAGGGTCGTTGAAGTGCCCGGTTTAATATCAATCCACGGGACTAGGTGTGGAATATAGTCCAATTGCTATGTGTCTGACGCGTGATTATAGTGTGAAACATGATTGAAACCTAAAAAAGCAATTATCAACTAAGCAAGACAAATAACAAAACTATAAACTAGAGAGCAAATAAGTAAAACAACTAAATGAGAATGTTTTGTGTTTTGTGTGTGAGAGGTGTTCGGGTGTTGATCCCCGGATGATGTTCGATTAACGATTGCCTAGGTGGTTGTCTCTACGTCCAATTAATTCCTAAGAACGATCACTCTTCATTAACCATCCCCGTACTTGGTAAGTCTAGGTTCCGGTTTCATTAAACACCTAAGATCGGGATGTGAGTTCACTCTTTCTCACCCGGGTAATTGCAAAGGAAGAATCCTCTAACTAACTAACTACTCCCTACCCTTGTGTTCCCACTTGTAGCATAGAGATCACTCTCATAAATATCTTCATCTTCAACACTAGTTATTAGCTAGTGAATCAATGTGAACTTTGGGGATTCTAACGATCCTACCCAACTCTCGTTGCTATAGGATGTGAATTTACTCAAATCCGGCAAATCAAACCAATACCTATCCTTCTACCCACATTTACCCAACTCTCGTTGTGATAAAATAGACAACCGAACAAGCTAATAGCTAAACCCACCTAAATTGAACACTAAACAACCCCAAAATTCAAAAGACAACCATCAATAAAGACAATCCACCATTAACAAGCAATTAATCAATCATCAACACAATTCACAACACCCAAACACAAAGGAACCTTAGCCCATGGTGCTACAAGCAAAACACATGGCTAATTTGCAATCTAACAAGAAACCCATAACAAAATTAACAAGAAATTTACAATAAAAATAAATAATCACCTTTTGAATGAAAATGTAGCACAACAGCATAACAAAACTAACAAATCCTCCTTGAATCTTGTCTTAACTCTTGAAATCCAAAGAAATCTACATTAGAAAGCAATAAATTTATCTAATGGAGTGTTGGTGTGTGTCACTGCTACACATTTGAGCTTGCACAGCTGCACTTGGACAACCCTTTTTTCAAACAGCTCTCCAAGCTATAGCTTGGAGAGCGGTTTTAATTAAAACAAAATAAAAATAAATAGACAGTGGTTCAAAACCATTGTTCATGTTTAACACTTAGAAAGCGGTTGAGAACCGCTGTGCAAATGTTTTAGACAGCGGTTTTGAACCGCTGTCCAAGGGCATAGTTTGAATGAGATTCAACCGCTGTCCAAGTGTTCGGATAATTAAATAACCCAAATTGCGAACCAGACTTATATTTTTTCCCAAATTAAATCGCGAACTTGCAGTAGGGCCTCCTCCTTCCTCTACCCTAAATCAAACTCCATCGCGGGTCCTCCCATTCCGTCGTCGCCTTCGTCTTTCCATTAGCTCTTATTTCCCCAAATCGTGAACCAGAAGCCCTAGCCTCCTCCCCCCTCTCCCCTAAATCGAGCCATCCACCGCGCGTCCTCTCCTACCACAGCCGCTGTCACCTTGCCGCCAACCTCCCCTACCGCTGCCGCCTTCGTCGCCTTCTCCTTCCATAGGTAATTATTCTTTTATATATATATATATTGAATTAATGTGTATATGTATATATATGTTAGTATATATATATGTTAGGATTAATTGTTTATATAATTTGTTAGGATTAATTGTTGTTAGTGTTAGAGATGAACGATTGATGCTTGGTTTATATATTGTTAATTGTTTATATATATATATATATATATATATATATATATATATATATATATATATATTGTGGCTTTCTTTAATTGTAGTTAGTGGCTTTGTTTAATTGTATGTATGGTGTATGTATATTGTGTTGGGATTATATATATATATATATATATATATATATATTTTGTGGCTTTCTTTAATTGTTGTTAGTGGCTTTGTTTAATTGTATGTATGGTGTATGTATATTGTGTTGGGATTATACTGGAAAGTATGCTTTTACTTTGTATAATCAAAAACTGAATTTCGGACTTATTTACTGAAATAAATTGTTTATCACTGATGCTTTAAATATCATAGAATGTTACATATATTTACTGCATAACTGTTCAATAAATCGTACGTGTTACATTGTAGTTAATTTAGTGATACCAGATCATAGAAGATTAAATTAACAGTCCCTTGTAACTAAAAGTATGCCATTCACGACCTAGATGGAAATGAACAATCCATCGTGAAAGGTTGAAGTGTAAGGCACAGATTGGCTTGTCTTGACCAAGAGATTACACTAGTGCATGACTGATGCACTGAATATGACCTACAGGAGGATAAATTCTTCAGAACTGAACAAGGAAGAATTAGACCTCAGTGGTTCGACTTTTCTTAATCTTCGTTCCTTAAATAGGATCACGTGGGATTGGTAACTATTGCTTTGACTTATCATGGGTAGAGAATCAACGAGATTCAATACTTTTTATCTTGGGCAATATTATTGATCACATGTGATTGCTAAGATTTAATACGGAGAATCGTGTGCAAGTACGCTTGTTCGATTTGCCCCCTTGGGAGGTTCATAAGCTTTATCATACCAAATCTTGCAAGTGGAATTATTTTCTGGTATGGATAATAATGTTGAACCGTTCCTTGACCAAGGACAAAAAATATTAATTAACGGAAAGTTATTTCAGTGGCTTCAATTAATTAATGGGCTAGATAATCTTAAACACGGGAAATAATAACCGGGAGTCATATTGACAGTAATATGGGTTAAGATGGATAGTGCAATATTAATTATGTAGTGGGATTAATTAATATTTATGGGCTTGAATAATATTGTGGCTCAATATTGATAATTCAAGATCCATTGGAATGTCCAATCTTAATTGTCCTAAAGGCCCCCTGAGTAGCCCAACATATAGTTCAATAACTGAAAAAAGGTGTTTAAAATAAAATAAATATTGTTGCTTATTTTTCCTAATTATTTTCGAAATTTATAGATAAGAGGGGAGAAAGATTTTCTTTGAATTTTGTTATGGAATGAAGATATGTATTCTTGGAATACAAGATTATCTCATTAAATTCAAGAAATCTCCCACTTGGTTATTTATAAGGAAATTTCGAAATTTTTGAAAGATAAAGGGCAAGAAAGATTTTCTTGATTTTCTTGAAAAGATATTATTGAAGATATGTATTTCTTGAAATACAAGAATATCTCATAAATTCAAGAAGATCCAAATCTTGGAATCTTGCCCAATATTTTCGAAAATATCCCATAACAAAGAGTAAGTGGGATTTTGTGGAATATTATAATTATGGGAGAAAGAATATAGGAGATATATTCAAGATTTCTTGGAAATCAAGAAAAGATTTTCCCACATTATTTTTTACCCAAAATTTCGTCCACCACCCTCTATAAATAGGGGATGAATGTTTCATTCCCAAAGAACAACACCTAAAATTGGTTTTTTGGAAAAATATCAGGGTAGATAAAATATCAAATATTTTGTAACGTCGACAATTGTTTTTTTTTTTTTTGAAAAACGTCAATTGTGAGTAGTGTACAATTCCATGTGCTGGAAAAATTAGTAAATCCACAAAGGTGGTGCAACATATTTATTTTCCTTTTGTTAAATCGTTCACAAGAATCTTCCACTGGATAGTCGAATGAGGGCTAAGGGAATACTTGGGAAGTCCTTACGGTTAGTCTATTCAGCCACACCGTTGCCATCCCAAGAGGTACGTTCACGTAAACTCGTAGAATTCCGCATGCGTAGGTTTTACGTGAATTATTATATGCATGATATTTTGTTGGATTATTATTTGAATTAATATAGGATTAATTCATGCTAGTAATAATTAAAGAATTAAATTTGTATTTAAATATTCACCCCGAATAGATCTGTGCAACTTTTTCCCCAACAACTGGTATCAGAGCCACGATTTCGGGCTCTGAATTTTTTAAATTGTAATTTAATTCGTTGGCATTAAATTTGAAATTGGATAGTAGAATTGCTAGATATATTTTGCAGGTATCCAATTGTCATGGAATTTAATGTGTTTATGCATGCATATAAACTGTGTTTTTTAATTCGATTCGTTCGGATTCGTTTTACCTCGTGAGAAAATCCACGAGTAGATTAGAATTTGTTTGATTTGATCAATGTAATAGACTAGTCTAGATCTAGGTTTATTTATTTTTTGTAAATAAATTGAAACGGATCAAAAATGAGGATGGAAGCGAAGAATTAAAGAGACAAAATCGAAGCCCAAGCTTGGGCGTTAGCTAGCAGAATGGGCGCAGGGGCGAGGCCGAGGCAGCCGATCTTCGTGCGAGAACAGGCCGCGCACAGGCGGGCGCAAGGCGCATGGCCTTCACCGTGCGCGCATCAGGCCGGAGCGGACGGACGCGGCTGCACTCTTTCCGCGCGCGGGACGCGGGGGCACTTGCCGAGGTCGCGGGCGAGGGCGGAGATGAGCGGGCAAGCGCGAGCGCGCGGATGAGCGCGTCGCCTGCAGAGACTACTGTTGCCTGCCGAGGATGTGCCGAGGCGTGCCGAGGCACTGGCGAAAAGGCCCGCCGGGTGGTGCCAATTTTGCCGAGGGCTGGTCTGAGCCAAGCGGCCGGCCGGATGCGGCGTGCATCCGCTATTCGGTTGCTTGGCGTGGCATTTCGAGGATGAAGTATTTTTCTAAATGAGATTCCCGTGATCGAGTGGGAGAAATTCGAGACGGTGTTTCTTCAAGATCAAGCCAAGAAAAATCAAACCATGACAATTGGATAATTTGTGCCCAATATGTTTATTTTTCTTGTTATGCTTGATTTATTTGTGCTATCTTATGCTTTATTTAATTTGTTTAAATGTGTTTGCATGAGAGTTGCCCAAATGGAAAAATCTCACCTTCAAAATTACTAAGTATGTTTAAATAATTAATTGACAATTTTATTCCGGATAATAAAATTGAATTAATTTTGACCTCCATGATTTATTTATTTGTGAATTTTTTTGGAGAAATTCCCCCACGAAGAAGGTCAAAAGATAGCTTTCACATGAATGAATTTCAAACGGATGATTGTGGGTTATTACTAGTGGCGGCGATGACCCTCCCATGAGGGTGCTTGTTCAAAGCGAAATAATAATCCTTTATTTAATCATAGTTATTACTTAGGTATAAAATTGATATGCATATATACTTCCTCAAGTCCCCGTCAATTTTATATTGGTCAAGGGGAGCCAACTATTAATCTGGATATTAAAGGTTTTAAATCGTTTTGTTTGTAACTTTCTTGAATATGTTTAAATAATGACCCACCCCACGTGGCTTATTTAAACTGCTTTGAGATGTTGGCTGATGCATGTTCATATTTTTTTTTGAGATTTTAAATATGATGCATGTGATCGAACCTTTTTGATATATTTGTGCTTATGCATGTTATTATTTATTTCATTCATCATGTCGCGCATCCTTTTAATCCACTATTCAATATACTAAAAAGAGAATTTGCTCACCGGAGAAAATTTTTGTTGATTGAATCGAAAACTCACTATTGTCCTCCTTTGCACAAAGCCATAATCGGGTTCTCGACCCACCCTAAACCGGATAAACCATCGATGAGTCCACCAAAAACGGTTAAGAAAGAGTATCTTGACCGGGAGCGGTCTAACGAAATGGCAAAGTGTACCATCTTGGCTTTATGTCGATGTGTTGCAACACCAACACCGAACGTTGAGACCGGGCCGCGGAAATCATGACTAGTCTTAAAGCGATGTTTCAACATCGTAAACCTTGTGTCTCGTCAGATCACCATGAGGGACTTGCTCTCTATGAAAATGGTGGAGGGAACGCCCCGTAAGGGAGCACGTTCTCCAGATGATGGCTCACCTTAATAAACTTGAGGTACTTGGCGCTGAATCGATATCGAGACCCAAATCGATTTCGTGCTCCATTCTCTGCCGAAAAGCTTTGAAGCGATTCGGGTTGAACTACCGGATGAATAATCGAAGTTCTTCTCGATGCGATCAAGGCAAGCTTTAGTCTCGGCAGAGGCGATATTGGGGCAGAAGAGCCAAGCCTTGGTGGCAAACGGACCTTCATCTTCTTCTAGACCAAGGGGTGGTAAGAACAAGAAAAGGAACAAAGGCCACAAGCAAGTGAACTCAAGTGTTGCCAATGGCAAAGATAAGGTGAAGAAGGATGGTGGAGTGAACAAGCCAGCTAAGGGGAAGTGCTTCAATTGCGGTGAGAAAGGACATTGGAGGTCAGCCTGTTCCAGACCCAAAAGGGATGGAAAGAATGGTAATTCTCACGCACTAGTTGTTGAAACTTGTTTAGCGGCGTATGCCTCCCATTTGTGGGTGGTGGATACGGGATCCACTAATCATGTTTGTTTCACATTACAGGGGTTCAAGCGGACCCGGCAACTTAGTGAGAGTGAGGTCCTCATCACACTGGGCGATACTACGAGAGTGGCAGCTGAAGCAGTGCGAGAAGTGCATCTGTCTTTTGAAGACAGAGTTTTAAATTTTGAGTTGTTCTTTACGTTCCGGATTTTAGAAATAATTTGTTTTCAGTTTCTAAACTTTTATGATGGATATTCGGTTACTTTTTAATAAAGTTGTTACCATTTTTCTTTTTGATAAATTTATCTGTCATGGAACGTTGTTGAATGATCTCTATACAATTAAACTATGCACACCACTCACGAAATGTATCCTATAACACATCAACTGTTTCCGAGAAAAGAAAACGTTCATCAGACGTGAACGAGACACTTCTTTGGCATCTAAGATTGGGTCATATAAATCCAAAGAGGATCCAAAGGTTGGTGAGAGACGGTTCACTAGAGCTTCTACAAGTTGAACCGATTCCAACATGCGAATCATGTTTGGAAGGTAATATGACCAAGAGGGCATTTGGAGCCAAGGGGAATAGGGCCAAAGAAGTGTTAGAGATCGTTCACACAGATATATGTGGTCCAATGTCTACCAAAGCAAGAGGAGGTTATGAGTAATTTTATTGATGATTACTCAAGGTACGGTTACATTTTCCTTATGAAGCATAAATCTGAGACCTTTGAGAAATTCAAAGAATTTAAGGCTCAAACAGAGAATCATAGGAAAAAACGTATCAAGTCTCTACGATCTGATCGTGGAGGCGAATACCTCAGTGGTGAGTTTTTGAACTACTTATCTGATGAAGGGATTGTATCCCATCTCAATGCACCCGGAACCCCTCAACAAAACGGGGTTGCAGAGCGAAGAAATAGAATTCTTTTGGAAATGGTTAGATCTATGATGAGTTATGCGGATCTTCCCAAGTCGTTCTGGGGTAATGCCTTGGAAACAACAGCTTACATTCTGAACTTGGTGCCATCCAAATCGGTTCCCAAAACTCCCAAAGAATTGTGGACCGGGAGCAAGCCTAGTATGAGACACATGAGAATTTGGGGGTGTCAGGCCTACGTGTTGGACAAGGAAGCCGGAAAATTGGATCCTCGATCAGAATTAAGGTTGTTTGTAGGATACCCCGAGGGAACAAAAGGGTGTATGTTCTATGGTCCCGAAGATGAAAAGGTGGTCATCAGCACTCACTTTAGATTTTTGGAAGAAGACTATATGAACGATAGAAAACCCAGAAGTGAGATTACCTTAAATGAGCTAAGAGGGCAAACCTCAATGCCAACTGTACTAGACGATATACCAAACGACACGCTTTCACAACCGGAACCTCATCGTAGTGGGAGGGTTGTTAGACAACCCGAGAAATTCATGGGAATAGGAGAGTCCTCGGACTTGATTCCCTAACAAGACGAATCAGACCCATGGACATATGACGAGGCACTCCAAGACAAGGATGCAGATTCTTGGCAAATAGCAATGAAAGCCGAAATGGGTTCTATGTTTCATAACAGAGTGTGGGAGCTAGTCGAACCACTTAATGGGGTCAAACGCATTGGTTGCAAGTGGGTGTACAAGAGAAAAAAGGACCGGAAGGGAAGGTTGAAACCTTCAAAGCAAGACTAGTGGCGAAAGTTTATACTCAGAAAGAAGGGATCGATTATGAGGAAACTTTTTCGCCCGTAGCCATGCTTAAGTCCATCCGTATTCTCTTATCGATTGCTGCGCATTTTGACTTTGAAATCTGGCAAATGGATGTCAAGACAACTTTCCTTAACGGAAGTCTTGATGAAGAGATCTATATGCAACAACCCCAAGGCTTCATTGAAAAAGGCCAAGA
This sequence comes from Stenogyne calaminthoides, assembly GCA_037126765.1. Lineage (NCBI taxonomy): Eukaryota > Viridiplantae > Streptophyta > Magnoliopsida > Lamiales > Lamiaceae > Stenogyne > Stenogyne calaminthoides. The sequence goes on from JBBCBC010000015.1 coordinate 23,653,272, forward strand.
ACACCTAGTTTGTAAGCTCATGAAGTCAATTTACGGACTCAAACTGGCATTCAGAGCTTGGAACCAATGTTTTGATCACGTTATAAAGTCTTATGGGTTCGATCAAAACGAGTTCGAAAGTTGTGTGTACAAAAGGCGTGTCGGAACTGCATTGGTATTCTCGATACTATCGTGACGCGACATCGATCATCGGGAATGATGTGAAGGTGTTATCGACGTAAGGGCATGGCTTTCAAAAAAACAGTTTGATATGAAGGACTTAGGGGAAGCCGCATTTTATCCTTGGGATCAAGATCACTCGAGATCGCAAGAAAAGGATGATAGGCTTATCGCAAACTTCATATATAGACCTTTGTCTTGAAACGATTCAAAGATGCAAGATTCCAAGAAAGGCTTCAGATTTTCGGACATGGAATCCATCTATCCAAGAAAATGTGCCCTAAGACTCAAAAGGAGATAGATGACATGAAAGGCATTCCTTATGCTTGGTTTACCGTCGGAAGCCTTAGGTATGTAATCTTTGTGTCTGAGACCGGATATTTGCTTTGTCGTTGGCATGGTGGCAAGATTTCAAAGTAACCCACATGAAAGAACATTGGGCGGCGATTAAAAACATTACAAGTATCTGAAAAGAACTCGGGATAGAATGTTGGTTTATCGATCGATAGTCCAATCCCCGCCGCCTACGGACTCGAATTTCCAATCGGACATAGACTCGGAAAATCTACCTCCCAGTGTGTGTTTTGCATGGGGGAGGAGCCGTGACATGGAGAAGCGTCAAGCGTAAATCGTCGCAGATTCTACCATGGAAGCCGAATATGTAGGCTAACTGCGAACAGGCAAATGAAAAAGCGGTTTGGCTCAAGAACTTCCTAGTGGACTTGGATGTGGTTCGAATTTGCCCGGAAGAATCATCTTTGTTTATTGTGACAATGCTTGGGCAGCGATTGCAAATTCAAGGGAACCACGAGCCCACAAAGCCAGCAAACACATTGAAAGGAAATACCATCTTATACGAGATATCGTTAAGAGAGGAGATATAGATGTGGCAAAGATAGCGTCTGAGGACAACCTAGCAGATCCATTCACAAAGGGTCTGCCTCTGAATACATTCGAGAGACATGTGAAAGGAATGGGTGTCAAGACCGTTGCCAATTTACTTTGAGTATAAGTGGGAGAAATTATTAGGTTCGTGTAGGTGACATTAGATGTCACGGACTACACGAGACATGTTGTAGTATACTTAAAAGCAGACTTTGAGTATAAGTGGGAGATTGTTGGGATTATACTGGAAAGTATGCTTTTACTTTGTATAATCAAAAACTGAATTTCGGACTTATTTACTGAAATAAAATTGTTTATATCCGATGCTTTAAATATCATCGAATGTTACATATATTTATTTATAACCTGCTCAATAAATCGTCGTGTTACATTGTAGTTAATTTAGTGATACCGATCACGAAGATTAAATTAACGATCTCTTGTAACTAAAAGTATGCCATTCACGACCTAAATGGAAATGAACAATCCATCGTGAAAGGTTGAAGTGTAAGACTCAGATTGGCTTGTCTTGACCAAGAGATTACACTAGTGCATGACTGATGCACTGAATAGGACCTACAGGAGGATAAATTCTTTAGAACTAAACAAGGAAGAATTAGACCTCAGTGGTTCGTTAGTTCTTAATCTTCGTTCCTTAAATAGGATCATGTGGGATTGGTAACTATTGCTTTGACTTATCATGGGTAGAGAATCAACGAGATTCAATACTTTTTATCTTGGGAAATATTATTGGTCACATGTGATTGCTAAGATTTAATCTTTGAGAATCGTGTGCAAGCACGCATTTCGATTTGCCCCCTTGGGAGGTTCATAAGCTTTATCATACCAAATCTTGCAAGTGGAATTAGTTTTCGGTATGGATAATAATGTTGAACCGTTCCTTGACAAAGGACAAAAGATATTAATTAACGGAAAACTATTTCAGTGGCTTCAATTAATTAATGGGCTAGATAATCTTAAACACGGGAAATAATAACCGGGAGCCATATTGACTGTAATATGGGTTAAGATGGATAGTGCAATATTAATTATGTAGTGGGATTAATTAATATTTATGGGCTTGAATAATATTGTGGCTCAATATTGATAATTCAAGATCCATTGGAAGGTCCAATCTTAATTCTCCTAAATGCCCCCCTAGCCCAAACATATAGTCCAATAACTGAAAAAAAAGGTGTTTAAAATAAAATAAATATTGTTGCTTATTTTTCCTAATTATTTTCGAAATTTATAGATAAGAGGGGAGAAAGATTTTCTTTGAATTTTGTTATGGAATGAAGATATGTATTCTTGGAATACAAGATTATCTCATTAAATTCAAGAAATCTCCCACTTGGTTATTTATAAGGAAATTTCGAAATTTTTGAAAGATAAAGGGCAAGAAAGATTTTCTTGATTTTCTTGAAAAGATATTATGGAAGATATTTATTTCTTGAAATACAAGAATATCTCATAAATTCAAGAAGATCCAAATCTTGGAATCTTGCCCAATATTTTCGAAAATATCCCATAACAAAGAGTAGGTGGGATTTTGTGGAATATTATAATTATGGGAGAAAGAATATAGGAGATATATTCAAGATTTCTTGGAGATCAAGAAAAGATTTTCCCACATTATTTTTTACCCAAAATTTCGTCCTCCACCCTCTATAAATAGGGGATGAATGTTTCATTCCCAACAACACATGAAAATTGGTTTTTCGGAAAAATATCAGCGTCGATAAAATATTAAATATTTTGTAACGTCGACAGATTGTATTTTTTTTTTAAAACGTCAATTGTGAGTAGTGTACAATTCCATGTGCTGGAAAAATTAGTAAATCCACAAAGGTGGTGCAACATATTTATTTTCCTTTTGTTAAATCGTTCACAAGAATCCTTCCACCGGATAGTCGAATGAGGGCTAAGGAATACTTGGGAAGTCCTTTTAGTCTATTCAAAAACCGTTGCCATCCCAAGAGGTAATGCGTTCACGTAAACTTTTTTAGAAAATTCGCATGTAGGTTTTACGTGAATTATTATATGCATGATATGTTGTTGGATTATTATTTGAATTAATATAGGATTAATTCATGCTAGTAATAATTAAATAATTAAATTTGTATTTAAATATTCACCCCGAATAGATCTGTGTAACTTTTTTCCCAACATATTGGTGTATGTATATCATGTATATTGGTGTATATATATATGTATATTGGTGTATATATATCATGTTGTATGTATTGGTGTATGTATATTGGTGTATGTATATTGATGTATATATATTGGTGTTTGATGCACTCAAGGTGTTTGATAATATGCTTGTGTGAGGATTTAAGCATAAATTAGTGTTAATTTATTAGGATTAATGTTGTTAGTGTTAGAGATGAACAACTTGTTAGAGATGAATATATATTGTGGGCTTGGCTTGATTTTTTATGCTAACTTAGATATGAACAATTGATGCACTCAAGGTGTTTGATAATATGCTTGTGTGAGGATTTAAGCATAAATTAGGATTAATACATTAGGATATATTTTGGTTATATTAATTTGATGATTTGGTGAATGGATAGTAGTGTGTTGCTTTAGATGATTAATGATGGTACATTAGGTTATATACATTGTTTTGAGATGCAACAAATCCTTAGATACATGCAATATACAAACCTTAGGTACTACCACATTCTATATGCAAGTTTTATACATTAGGATTGTAATACTTTTAGGTTTAATACATTAGGATACATTATCTTGAGAAACACTTCATATTGCCTTTTATATAGGCATCTCTAGTTCTATATGGATCGAAAGTGGGTTCGAAAGGATGATTATCGATGAGTATAGTAATGGGGTGAAAGAATTTTGTAATCATGCAATTAGACATTTTGACCGACCCTCGGTACATTCCATGTCCGTGTTGGAAATGTATGAATGGAAAAACCGTTAGTGGTCGAGAAAGTCTGTTTGACCACTTGATGATTCATGGTATTGATAAAACATATACTGTTTGGACATATCATGGTGAGAGAAGAGATGGATGTAGCTCAAGCAACCTCGAAACCCGACTTTAGGTTTTTGAAGATACAATGGATCGCGGATATTTTCGATGATGTCTTGACCGTTGATACATCGAGTGGGGATGACGATGATCTGCGAGATCACCCTTATATGTCGAGAAGTTAAGTGATTCTCGCTTGGATTACCACTTTGTGGTCCCGGTGTAAGAAGGCAACAAAACTGTCACCGTGTTGATATTGTTCAACCTAAAAGCGACTCACCGCAACAAAACTTATCCGATATTGTTCACAAGTATCTTTGAAAAAGTTATTAGTGGTCTATTACCCGATGAAATGTATCTTGCCTAAGAGAGCATATGATGCTAAACAAATGCTCAAGTCCATCGGGTTAACACATCGTAAAATTCATGCTTGTCCCGGTGATTATATCTTATTTCTAAGGAGTATGCAAACCTCGATGAATGTCCCAAGTGTGGGAGAAAGCGATATAAGAAAAATAAATCTCCCGTGAAGGTGTTGTGGTACTTTCCAATAATACCAAGATTCGTGGAGAATGTATAGTAAATAACCAGTGGATGCTAGAAATTTAACTTGGCATCATGATGATAGGATCAAAGATGGAATGCTAAGACACCTGGCCGATTCACCCCAGTGGAAGACATTCGATGTCAGGCATCCAAAATTTGGCAACGAGCCACGACACTTGCGTCTTGCACTCTCAACTGACGGAATGAATCCATTCGGTATCCAAAGTACCAACCATAGTACATGGCCAGTGATTCTGTTAGTTTATAACCTTTCACCCGAGTTGTGCATGAAGCGCACTTACATGATGTTGTCTATGTTGATATCAGGACCCAAACAACCTGGTAACGACATAGATGTATATCTGACTCCTTTGATAGAGGACTTGAAGCTCATGTGGGATGAGAGTGTCGATATATATGATGCTTGTAGAAAGGAGAATTTCAAGTTGAAGGTCATGTTGTTTGGAACTATCAATGACTTTCCAGCTTACGTGAATCTATCTGGATATAGTGTGAAGGGGGCCGATGCATGTCCTTGTTGTACCAAGAAGACACATCACATTCGCTTGAGTCATTGTAGGAAGACGTTTATATGGGATATAGGAAGTGGTTGGACCCAACGCATAAGTACAGAACAATGGCCGATGCATTCGATGGCACAATCGAGACAGGGGAAGCACCACGTTTATTTTTAGGTTCGGATGTATTGAATGAGATGAAGAATATCGACACACAGTACATAAAGATCTTCGCAAAGAGTGTCCCCACTAGAGGTTGGAAGAAGGAATCAATTTTCTTTCAATTGCCTTATTGGAATGAGTTGTATGTTAGACACTTCATTGATCTAATGCACGTTGAGAAGAACGTTTGTGCCAGCTTGCTCAACACTCTCCTAGCTGATAAGAAGTCCAAGGATGGTTACAATGCAAGAATGGATATGATTGATATGGGAATAATAACAGAATTAAAAACTGTGCCTAGAGAAAGGGGTCAACCGTTCTTACCTCCTGCTGCACACACCTTGTCCAAGAATGAGAGAAAAGAGTTACTTCAGCTGCTAAAGGATGTGAAAGTACCAGAGGGTTATTCCTCCAACATATAGAGACTTGTATCAGATGATGGCGTGAGACTGATGAATCTGAAATCGCATGACTATCATGTCATCATTGAGACTTTCTTGCCCATTGCAATACATTCTATCTTGCCTGAAAATGTGCGCATAACCATAACAAAGTTTTGTTGGTTCTTCAAGGCAATGAGTAGCAAGGTCATAGATCCTAGAAAATTGCTTGGTTTTCAGAGGCAGATTGTGGGGACTCTCTGTGAGCTTGAGATGTATTTCCCTCCATCATTTTTTGATATAATGGTTCACCTAACAGTTCATTTGGTACACGAGACAAGGATGTGTGGTCCTACTCGTATGCGATGGATGTATGGTGTAGAGAGATATATGAAAGTGCTCAAAGGATATGTGATGAATAAGTCCAGGCCGGAGGGATGCTTTGCAGAACGCTATTTAGTAGAAGAAGTAGTCGAGTACTGGTCTGAATTATTCCGAATGTCGATGCAATTGGACTTCCAGTTACCCGGTACACCAATAGGATGGATGGTGAAGGCATTACCGGTGGTCAACCTGTAAGTGTTAGCATGGAGGAACTAACACGGATGCACTTGTGCGCGTTTCACAACACGGCCGACGTGCTTCATTTTATTGATTCAAGACATGCGATCACTTGCTGAGAGAAATCCCACCAGAGATAGATCATGGATTGAAGTTAAGCACAATCGTACGTTTGTTGACTGGTTCAATGGTTATGTAGCAAATATGTTGTCACGTGAAACTGAATCAGTGAATGAAAGAGTTAAGTGGTTATCCAGAATGCCTGATAGACATGTGTATTCATACAAGTGTTATCTTAGCAACGGATACACATTTTATACCAGAGATCATGATGCCACAAGTATTATGCGAGAATAGTGGAGTGTCCATTATCGCAAATCGATTGGATCAATCAAATACTACTTACTTTGGACGGTTGTCAACATTTGGGAGATGACCCTTTGTTAATGGCCAACCAAGCTCAACAAATTTTCTATGTCCCCAAGTTGAAAGTTTAAATTCAGACGCTTGATAATAAGAAATGGTCCATTGTGGTTAATGGCACAAATAAATTTAACAATAGTTTCGGAATAAGAAATGGTCCATTGTGGTTACGTCGATGAAGATGTTTCATTAATGACATGATTGATGATTATTTTGACACAATTTCACTTATTTTGTACCATCTTTCGATGATCCCGAAATCCACGCTCATACCGATACCGAATAATTAGAGATGAGGATGAATATGGCAATCCGGATCTTGTTAACATTTATGGTCATGAACGAGAAAGGTCAACCAAAAATGAAAAAAAGAAAAACAAGTGCTAAAAAAAAAAATGTGTACGACTTTATTGAATGTTGTTTCTTCCGCTTTATTAAATGTTGTTTCTTTTTTTTTATTAAATAAAGTGAACTGGATTAACATTAAGGTAAATTTAATTTAGTAAATTATCAAATTAATAGAAAAAAATCATGATTGTAATACGTGATTATAATTGTTAATCAATGTGTTCTTAGGCAACGAGATAATGAACATTGTGGACATTTTGTGTGTTGCTTTATTGAAGATATAATCTGTGCTTCTCTAACGAACATTCCTCTCAATGTAAGTCAATTTATCGATTTATTTAAATTATTATTGATTGAATAAAAATTCATACTATATTGATTGATTCGTTGTTTGCAGTTTGTCTATGAACGTGAGCTCAATTCTTACTCTAAGAAAAGATCGGAGAAATGGAAAAAGCGATTGATTCGGGGGTACCTTTACAATCGATTCTTATATTCATACGATATTGAGTGATCGTTGTTTGAAATTTTGGTAGCATGTAATTAAATTATATATTTGTGATGATATATATATTTCATGTTTTTGGTGTATTGGATGTATGTCTATGATTGTATGTTTATTTGTTTCATGATGTGTATGTTTATTTATTTGATGTTTTGGTATATATATATATATATATATGTGGTATAAGTTTTGGTTTATGGTTTTATTATAGGATTTTTGGTTTATGGTTTATGGTATTGGACGTATATATAAGTTTTGGTTTATAGTTTTATTATAGGATTTTTAAAATATAAATTAATAATTTAAAAAAATATATATTGGACAGCGGTTAATAACCGCTATCTATCTAACATAATAAATGAAATTATAAAAAAAATAAGTTAGACAGCGGTTATTAACCGCTGTCTAAGCCCCCTCTTGCAATGTGGTTGAAAACCGCTGTCCAAGCCCAACTTTTGGACAACGGTTTTTTAATAGCTATCCAAGTTTGGACAGCTGTTACTTGGACAACTATTATAACCGCTATCTAAGGACTTTTTTAACAGTTGTCCAAGCCCAAATGTGTATTAGTGTGTGGAGGAGGAGAGATTCTAAAACCCTATCTAAAACCCCTTTTCTATCTCCCACTCCTACTGGTGCAATTCTCTCATTTTTTACTGGTGAAAAATTGCTGCCTTTTTAATTGGGGTTCTTCGTATTACTAATATTGAAGTGCGACTCTGCTTGAGCGCTGAAAGCTAAAGCAATTTTGTTGAGTTAGGCATGGGGTCCATGTTCGGATTAATTTGCTGCTCAAATGTGTGTGAGATGAGCTAGCCGCTGCTTTCTCTCTCTTCGATTGATGCGGCATTGAAGGAAACAATGCTAGTAGGATCATGGCTTGGCTAGGGATGGCAAAACGCCCCGCCCCGAGGTCGATCCGTCCTGCCCCACCCCGGTTGGGCCAGGTTAGGCCCGACCCATTCTGAAAATGGGCTAGGTCAGGCCCGGCCCGCGCATGGGCAGGCCGGGCTTGGGTACCAATATTATAATTACTCGGCCCGTCCCGGCCCGACCCGCCCCACACTCTTTATATAAATAAATATTTGTATGTATAATATAATAGTAATAATAATAAAAATATATATAATATTTCATCAGTTATCGCACGATTTTTTTTTTTTCCTTTTAATCCTAATTCCCAATTTCATTAGTTATCACACGGTTTTCTTTTGGCTCGTGAAAGTCTTTTTTGTTAATTTTGGACATGAAAGTACGGTGAATTTGATGATTTGGTGGATTTGTAATTTCTGATTTCATTGTGGATTTTTAATTTGTGGACCTCTCGTTAAATTATGGTGAATTTAGTAATTTAATTTATATCCATTTTAGCTTGAATTATGTTATTGTATTGTATTAAATGTGATAACATTTTTATAGATAAAAATTGAATTTCAGTTTTATTTATAAAAAAAAAATAGCAGAATGAGTCGAAAATGGGGTAGGGCGGGCTATTTATTTATGGGGGCGATTAAATTTATATCTTGTGGGCTTGGGTAGTTAAACCCATCTTGCCTTTATTTTACCATTGCCATCCCTAGGCTTGACATGGTTACCATATTTCCAAGTTGAATTGGAGTGGGCCCCATCTGATTTGTTTTAATTTCAGCAACTTGCTTCACTTATTTAAATGGACTTTTGGGCCTGTGACTATGGGCTTCCTTTTCTGCATTTTCCAGGCTCGAATGGATTTTTTTCCAACTGAGCGTCATTTTTGTTTCACTCATAACTCGAGCTCTCGACCTCCGATTGAGTTGATTTTTTATTTTTTTTGCGTTCGTCTCTTCGAGAAGTTTCACCTGGTTTAACCCTCTTCTCCTATTTTCTTATGGATCAGAACCGTTTTTTCATTGTTTCTTGCTCGTTTTTCACCAATTTCCTACACAACAATCAAAACACGACCTTTCTCGACATTAAGGCCCAATTAAGTAAAATTAGTGCAATACAAGCATGAATTCCTATCAAATTGAGCATGAAAATTCCTATCAAGCGTCGCTCCAATTGAGGCCACTAGGCTTAGATGGGCTCCTACCCTTCATCTCCATTTTTAGTTTTAATTATGCCAAAACATTACAACTTGTGTTTTTTTTGAAGCTAATTTATTTAACAAGTTGAAATGAACAAATTAAGGCCTCATGAAATATGGGCTTGATCGAGATCGATTTATAGAGGTTTCTGTCGAGATTTCCAAAGGATGAGTTTCGAATGGATTTTTTTTCCAATTCTTATCAGAGTCGATCATTTTTTTTCTTTATGTGATAATTCTTGTAGTAATTCTTTGTACTGGTGATTTCTATAAACGATTTTAATCGATCCAGATCTTCTGGGACTGAATTTTTTTTTTTTTTTCGGCGATGAACGATATCCGGATGGATCTCCGTTAGACACACAAAAGCAATCGATCAATAAGAAGATAACAACATATATGGATGTGACATAAAGGCTAACAACCTCTTCTCTATTTATTACTCTCCAGCGGTAATATTCAAATCCACACTATAAATACATTGCACTATCTTCAAAAAAAGAAGATGATGGAGGATCTTCAAAAGTGAAATTAAAAGCCAAATATTCAAGCAACTCCATTCAAGAACACCGCAGAAGCATTACATATCCAAATTTACCCAAGAGTGTTCTTCATTGTATCTAAGCAAAAATGTCATATCATAAGCTTAGAGAGATTTTCCCATCCTTAGCATTGAGGCTAAACAAATGTAAGGGAAAATATCAACCTAGTTGGAAACCAAACAAACCTTACCCAAATCAGTTTGATAGGTTAAGTTTGTAGGTGAGTGAGAACTTCATGATCTATAAAAGCGATCCCGTGAGGGGTGATAAGTCCCGTTTGAAAATTAAACATCTATATCCCGTGAGGGTGATAAGTCCCGTTTGAGTGTGAACACGGTAAACATCTGTTGGGTGTTGGACTAACACGTTAAACTAAGTCCAGTTGGTTAAGTAGGTGCCCCTGATGATAGGGAAGAGTGGATGTAGGAGTTGGACTCCGAACCACTATAAAAATCGTGTGTTCTTTACTGCTTTATGTTATTACTTGTCATACGCATTTGATTAAGCAAAACACAACACATGGTCTTAAAAAAAAAAAAATTGGAATCACTCTGCCCTCACCCCTGTTTTATATGCATCGAATATCATGTTTTGCTTCCGCACGCGCAAAATGGGTTTTTCACCGGGACCATCAAGCGCCGTCCACCATCGTGTCTCCTATCAACGCCACCCACCTCGCACCGGCACTGCACAACCTCCGCATATTGCCCGGGCGCCTCCCACCCATCTTTTCTTTATTTTCCTTCTCCCTCTCACTTATATCTAATGATAGCCAAAAAAGGGGGGAAAACCCCATTAAAATTCAGCTAATGATTAATACTTCTTCTTGCTTCGATCCTTCCCACGGAAAAGATGGAGGCAAGGCCAAATTATTCGCTAAAGAGAACATTCACTGCTGGATTAAATTTAATACCACAGGAAAAAAAATATTATTCTTCTTCAACGACAATCGTCCAGCTAGCGAGGGCATGCCACCCTCGGGAAATCCGTCTTTGACTTTGGCGAGGGTCTGCTGCCCACAAAAAATTTAACACATGTCAGCGCTCAATAAAACTCTCGCTCTTTGCCGATGGTTTTATTTTGCCCTCGTTAATTTGTTCCCTACCACTTTAAAGAGAGATCATTTCCCTCGTTAAAACCCTCTCTAGATAGGATTCCCTCTTTAAATCCCTCGTTAAATGACCATCATCTTGTAGTGAAGTCAGATCAAACAGTCAGGATCTCCTGTTCCATTTTCCTATTCTATCTCCTATTCCACATGATTTTAGATTAATGATAAGTGTACATATCTCAACAATATCTACAAATATAAAAATAATACCCTAACATAACTAGATAGTCAATTCAAGAAATTATATTTATTTAACCAAAACTAATTAATTTCTTACTAGATCTCATTCCAAAAAATCTTATAAAAATATTTAAATATATTAATTTAAGCCTATATATTTTCAATAATTAAGTTTGTTAATTATAAATAGGAGTATGTATATTATAATTAACAAAGTAATTAAAATTATTTAAATTGTTAATACTGTTTGGTAGTTTTAATACATCTCGGCTAATGCTTGGAGGATTTTGTGGAATCGCGTTCCAACTAAAGACAATTTGGCTAGGAGAAAGATTCTCAACGATGATGAGAAGCTTTGTGTGTTTTGCATCAACTGCCCTGAAACGGCTAGTCACGTGTTTCTAGCTTGTCCCTTGGCGCATAGAGTTTGGACGAGCTGTTAACATTGGCTTGGAGTACACTCCCTATACACAACCAACCATTGGATCACCTTTTTAAGCCACGACGGTCTTCTCCTGGGTAAGAAATGTTGCTCCATATTGCTTTTGCTCTTTGGCTATGTGTTGTGTTGGTTATTTGGAAATGGAGAAATGCTACTTATCTTTGAGGCGAGGATATTATTCTGGAAAAGATTGTTGAGGAGATTAAATCGAGACTTTAAAATTGGATTTATGTAAGATGTAGTGATACGTGTAAATTTCTTCATGCTGATTGGCTTGTACGCCCCAGATTTGTGATAAAATGTTGACGCTCTTGTTGTTTAAGTCAACATTCTCTATTTTTTGATTCTTTTTACTCTCTTGGAGTTCTCTTACCTCATTAATATTTTTTTCTTTACTGATAAAAAAAAAAACACATGTAATAGGAATAGAAGAAAGTAATTGATTATCCTACTTTCATTACCTAATTCCACCCTCACTTAACCCTACTTAAGTGATAGTGTGATATTCATTGTTGATGTTCTATCCAAGCAATGACAATGCAATCAATAACCCTACAGTAATTGACCCCTCAATAATATTCATTACTGTTACCATTCTCAAGTCGTACCAAATTGACCCTTAATTTAACAATGGGAGCAGAAGAAGAAGTGGCTGGAAAACAAGGTGTAATAGCCTCCATTCATTGAGCCATCAACTGAACATGACGCGACACGAAAGATCGTGTTATCATCATTACCATCCAGCTCCATTAGGAATTTCTTTGAAAGATTTCTTGAAACAAACTGAAGAGAATTAGTTGCAGATCAAGTGGAAGTTTGATGGAACAATGTCTTGATGCATGTTTGGCTTTTTTCTTTTCACTTTTCCTTTTCTGCCTTAAATAGACATGGAGACGTACTTGCGTATTTTGGATAACTAACATGGACAGATGAGATGACGAAGTGGAATAGTTCAACCTCAAGTAGTTAGAACACCACTATCTATATCGTGATATCATGGGTTCGAGTCACCATTAGCCTGATAATAGGAACATATTCAGGATTTCGTTTCGGGGGGGGGGGATTTTTCATTGAATAAGGGCGGCAAAATTTTAAAATTTTAATATCACAAGGAGACGAAATGACAAAATTTTACAATTTCAAAATATAAATATAAAAAAATTTATAGAATAAAATTTATAAATCTTCCCGTAGATCCATCCATGTCTTTGTTCTTTTACATTATTATAGATACACGTTACGTGGATAACAAATTTTTATATACAACGATTGCATGGGTGTAATTTTTTTTTACAATATTACTTGTTCTTACTAGCAGTGTTAGTTATTATTTTACGATGCATCCCTTATTTTTATTGAACAATATTACTACTTGGTTGATAGTAGTAATTTTATTGAACAATTTTATATATATTATGTATTTTGGGTTGTATTTGACATTTATAATTCAATTTAATTAGATTGTTCGATTAATTAATGAATTTTAATATTTTATTGAGAGCTATAGTTTACTTTTCATCAAAATTGGAAATTTATTCTAAAACTTTGCCATTTGAAATCTAGCTATGATTTTTTTATTTTTTTGGCACAAATTGCATCGTGCAATTGTTACAAGTTTCTCCAAATTTTGACTTGTTGTAATAAGTCGAAGAACCAAAAGAATGAAATGAAAAATATTAGGCTTCGTTTGGATGAATGGATTTCAATTTCGTGGATTTCACATATAAATCACCATTCCCTCCGTTTGAGTTAAATGAATTTACAAATACTTAGATTTGTATCTAGTTTAAAATGAAGGGATTTCAAATCCTCATCAATATCATGTCATTTGAAATCTCCTCCTCTCTACCATTTCCCTCTCTCTCCCCCCTTCACTCTCTTCATTTCTCTCTCATCTCTTGACAATTCATGATTTGAAATATATGCATTCTTACATTTATTATTTTTCAAATCCTCCCTATACAAATGAATCCTTAGTGATTTATATAAAAATTACTACTTCATATAAATAGAAGTGTTAATTTATATGCCGAATAATATATTTTTTAATACACGTACAAATTGTTTTTGCAAGAAAAAATGGCTTAAAATGCAACTTGTGCAATAAAATGTAACTCTTTTGTCTAAGCATAAGCACTACAAAGAAGTGTTGATTTAACGGAGGAGGTCAAAGAGGGAATTAGAACTCTCGTTAATTATCGAGGGTTTTAACAAGCGTAAGTTTTTAACGAGGGATTCAGCGAGGGAAAAAGTCCGCGTAAAAAGCCGAGGGAATCACCCTCGTCAAACTTTTTTTTTTAAACAAGGGCCCTCGCCAAGTTTCCTTTAGTCAAAATTCCCTCGGCAAATTTTGACGTAGTTGTAATAGGGCCCTCGAGAAAATCTGATGCACCTTTACAAGGCCCATCCCTCGCCAAATTTGAATATCAGAAAAACTACACCATTTAGAACATTGGGAAGGAGGAAGAATCTTGTGTTTGTCGAGGGCCATTCCTTTTGTTAAATGGACAAACAACAAATATATCACCAAAACAACCTCAATTTTTATATTCAAAATTGAAGAGGCTCATAAATGGTTGTCCCTCCTCTGCGTGAAAACACCTCTTGAAATGTTATATTTCTCCATCTTTGTAGCGTTGACACGTGATTTCTCACACTAACCTCTCTGTTGGGATTATCTTTAAAAGTATGCTTTTTACTTTGTATAATCAAATTTTTCGAACTTATTCTTTGAAATAAATTATTTATCACCGATGCTTTAAATATGATTGAATGTTACATATATTTACTGATAATTGTTCAATAATTCATCGTGTTACATTGTAGTTAATTTAGTGATACGGATCACGATGATCCGTTGTAACTAAAAAATCGCCATTCACGACCTAGATGGAAATGAACAACCCATTGCTAAAGGTTGAGGTGTAAGGCTCATTTTTGTTTGTCTTGACCAAGAGATTACACTAGTGCATGATCGATGCAATTGAATAGGACCTCTGAGGAGGATAAATTCTTGAGGTCGAACAAGGAAGAATTAGACCTCGATGGTTCGTTGTTTCTTAATCTTCGTTCCTTAAATAGGATCACGTGGGATTGGTAACTATTGCTTTGACTTATCATGGGTAGCGAATCAAAGAGATTCAATACTTTTTATCTTGAAAATATTATTAGTCACATGTGATTGCTAAGATTTAATACGAAGAATGGATTATCAAGCACGCTTTTCGATTTGCCCTCTTGGGAGGTTCATAAGTTTTATCATACCAAATCTTGCAAGTGGAATTAGTTTCCGGTAGGGATAATAATGTTGTACCGTTCCTTGACCAAGGATAAAATATATTAATTAATGGAAAGCTATTTTAGTGGCTTGAATTAATTAATGGGCTAGATAATCTTAAACACGGGAAATAATGACCGGGAGCCATATTGACTGTAATATGGGTTAAAAGCAGATTGGCAACGGTCTTGACACCCATTCCACCCACATGTCTCTCGAATGTATTGAGAGATGACTCTTTAATGAATGGATCTCGCTAGGTTGTCCTCGGGCGCTATCTTTTTACCACATCTATATCTCCTCTCTTAACGATTTCTATATAAGATGTCTTTTCCTTTAGTGTGCTTGTTTGACTCGTGGACTCTTGGTTCTCTTGAATTTGCAAAACCTTAGCATATATTGCTAGACAAATTGAACACCATCCAAGTCCACTAAGAAGATTTAGAGCCCAATCGGTTCTTTCATCGCTTCACAAAGCAGATACTTACCCGACTTCCATGGTTGAGTCGGTGATGCATTTACTTTTCACACTCGTCCATTTCATGGCTACAAAATGGAAACACACTAACCGATTTATATCTAAATCGATTGGAAATCCGAGTCCCAGCGGCGATGGGGATTGAGTATTCGATTTGATAAATCAACATTCTATCCCGAAGTTCTTTCCCAAATACTTGGAATGTTTTTTTAACTATCGCCCAATGCGCTTTCCTGGGTTACTTTGATATCTTGCTACCATGCCTATGGCAAAAGGATATCCTTAAATCTACGACATTGCATACATAAGGTTTCCGACAAGCGGTAGAATAAGGAATGCCTTTCATGTCATCTATCTCCTTTTTTAGTCTTAGGGGACATTTTCTTGGATAGATGGATTCCAAGTCGGAAGGTAATTTAATCCTTTCTTGGAATCTTGCATGTTGAAGTGTTTCAAGAAAAGTGTCTATGTATGAAACTTAATCATCCTTTTCTTGCGATCTCGAAAAGTGATCTTGATCCCAAGGATGTGTCCGACTTTCCCTAAGTCTTTCATATCAACTGTTTTGAAAAACCATGCCCTTACGTCGATCACACCTTCACATCGTTCCCGATGATCACAATGTCATCTACGATAGTACTAAGAATACCAATGCGATTCCGACCGCAGCTTTTTATACACAACTTTCAAACTTGTTTTTGATCAAACCCATAAGACTTTATTACATGATCAAAACTTTGGTTCCAAGCTCTGGATGCTGTTTGAGTCCCGTAAATGGACCTCTTGAGCTTACAAACTTGGTGTTCTTGGCCTGTTTTAATGAAGCATTGGGGTTGTTGCATATGGATCTCTTCATCAAGACTTCCATAAGGAAAGGCATCTTGACATCCATTTGCCAGATTTCAAAGTCGAAATCTTGACAATCGATAAGAGAATCTGGATGGACTTAAGCATGGCTATATGTGCGAAAAAGTTTCCTCATAATCGATCCTTCTTTCACGAGTGTAACCTTTCGCCACTAGTCTTGCTTTAAAGGTTTCAACCTTCCCGTCCCGTCCTCTTTTCCTCTTATATACCCACTTGCATCTAATAGGTTTGACCCGTTAAGTGGTTCGACTAGCTCCCACACTCTATTATGAAACATAGAACCCATTTCGAAATTCTTTGTTTGTCAAGAATCTGATCCTTATCTTGGAGTGCCTCGTCATATGTCCATTAGTCTGATTAAATTTGTCCGGAATCAAGTCCGGGGACTCTCCTATTCCCATGAATCTCTCGGTCGTCTAACAACCCTCCCACTCTGAAGGCTCCGGTTGTGGCGTATTGTTTGGTATATCATCTAAAGAAACATTGTATTGAGGTTTGCCCTCTAAGCTCATTTAAGGTAATCTCCATAAATATATAGTCTTCTTCCAAAAATCTAAAATGGGTCTTGATGACCACCTTTTGATCTTCGGGACTATAGAACATACACCCTTTTGTTCCCTCGGGGTATCCTACAAACAACCTTAATTACGATCGAGGATCCAATTTATTGCTTCCTTTGTCCAACACGTGGGCCTGACACCCCCAAATTCTTATGTGTCTCATACTAGGCTTGCCTTACGGTCCACAATTCTTTAGGAGTTTTGGGAACCGATTTGGATAGCACCAAGTTCGGAATGTAAGTCGTTGTTTCCAAGGCATGACCCCGAATCGACTCGGGAAGATCCGCATAACTCATCATTGATCTAACCATTTCCAAAAAATTTCGTTCTTCCATCTATCCCGTTTTGTTGAGGGGTTCCGATTGCAATGAGTCGATAAAATCCTTCATCGGATAAGATTTCAAAAACTCATCAAAAAGAGGTATTTCCACGATCGGATCGTAGAGACTTGATCGTTTTTTCCTATGATTCTCTGTTTGAGCCTTAAATTCTTAGAATTTTTCAAAGGTCTCATATTCATGCTTCATAAGGAAAATGTACCTTGAGTAATCATCAATAAAATTACTCATAACCTCCTCTTGCTTTGGTTGACATTGGACCACATACATACATCTGTGAACGATCTCTAACACTTCTTTGGCTCTATTCCCTTGGCTCCAAATGCCCTCTTGGTCATATTACCCTCCAAACATGATTCGCAGGTTGGGATTTGTTCAACTTGAGACGCCTCCAATTGAACCATCTTTTACCAACCTTTGGATCCTCTTTGGATTTATATGACCTAATCTTAGATGCCAAAGAAGTATTTAATTCACTTTTTTCTTTTATTTTGGTAAATAATTGATGTGTTATAGGATGCATTTCATGAGTGGTGTGCATTTTTAATTGTATAGATATTTTCCATCGCTGTCCCGTGAATGATACACTCATCATTTCAAAAAAAATGTCATTCTTATTAGAAGAAACTTAGTGTCCTTTAATCGAATTTTAGAAACCGGAAGTGAATTTTTCTAAAAATTTTAAAAATAATCTCAAAAAACTTTATCTTCAAAAGATAGGTGCACTTTCTCAACCGCTTTAATCGCTACTCATGTAGCATTGCAATGTCTGCTTTCTTGTGTAGTATTGCAATAATCGTTATTATCGTAAGCATTGCTATATCCGCCACTTTACGTAGCATTGCAATGTCTTCTACTTTAAATAACGTTGCCCGTTGATGAGGATCTCATCCCACTCCTCATTTAGAACCCGCTCCAACATGATTAGTGGATCTCGTATCAACCACCCACCTGAGAAGTATACCCTAGTTAAACAAGTTTCAACAACTAGTGCGTGAGAATTACCTTTCTTTCCGTCCCCGCAACATGCAAAACCTCCATTGTCCTCTCTTACCACATCTTAAGCACTTCCTCTTTGGATTTTCCTTGACCATTTTTGCCATTGGCAACAATTGAGTTTTATTGCTTATGGCCTTTTGGTCCTCTTCTTTATCTTGCCTTCCTTTGGCCTAGAAGATGAAATTCTCTTTTTTTGCCGTCAAAACTTGAGTTTGGTGCCTTATCAACATTTCTCAAGAGACCAAAAAGCTTGCAACAAATTAGCTAGCGAGGGCCAAAATGCTCAAAAAACTTTTTAAATGAAGTACCAAATTCATCCGAGTCTCGGATCATAATGGAAAAAATCTCAAGTTTGTTCGGATGAGCCATCTATTTTGAGGACGTAATCCCTTACAAGTTTGCCCTCCACCATTTTTTAAATGATCATCTCTCAAGGTGATCCGACGAGTCCCGCATGTTTTGAATCGTCATGGTTGGCTCATCCGATTTTGGTGTGTCACCACTTGTGCTTTTTTTGCGATTTAGGATAATTACAATTTTTCGTTTCCAATCAATATAGTTTCCATACATATTGTATTAACTTTAAGTATAATAACAAACATTAAAAGGTAACGACATCTTTGTGAAATAAACAACTATATCTAATAGCACAAGTATATCACAAGATTCGATCACATGCATCATATTTAAAATCTCAAAAAAAATATGAACATGCATCACCAACATCTCAAAAAAGTTTAAATAAGTCACATTGGGTGGGTCATTATTTAAACACATTCAACGATTACAAACAAAAACATTTGCAAACCTTTAATATCCAGATTAATAGTTGGCTCCCCTGCTTGACCAATATAAAATTGACGGGGACTTGAATATATGATATCAATTTTATACCTAAGTAATAACCATGATTAAATACAGATTATTATTTACGCTTTGATCGAGCCTCGTTGGGAGGGTCATCGACTAGTAATAACCCACAATCATCCGTTTGGAATTCATTCATGTGAAAGCTATCTTTTGACCGTCCTGGTTTGGGGAATTTCTCCAAAAGAATTCACAAACAAATAAATCATGGAGGTCAAAATTAATTCAATTTTATTATCCTTAAAATTGTGAATTAATTATTTAAACATACTTAGTAATTTTGTAGGTGAGATTTTTCCATTTGGCAACCCTCATGCAAACACATTTAAACAAATTAAATAAGGCATAAGATAAAGACAAATAAATCAAGCAAAAAGAAAAAATAAACATATTGGGCACAAATTATCAATTGTCATGGTTTGATTTTTCTTAATTGATCTTCAACGACAATCGTCCATCTCTCGCAATAAATGCAATTTAAAAAGATTTTGCCATCCGGGAAATCCGCAAAAGTTTGAGGGTCTGCTGCCCCCAAAAAATTTAATATAAAATTCATTAATTTAACCTCGCCTTCCCAAAAAAAGATTGCAAGAGGGTTTTATTTATTTATAAAAAATAAATAAAAAATCTAGACTAATTAATTGATCAAATCAAACAAATCTGACTTTTGGGATTTTTTCATTCCCACAATTTATATGCATTTAAAAATAAACACATTAAAATCCATGACAATTGGATACCGAAAAATGAAGTCTAACAATTTCTACTATCCAATTTCAAATTTAATGTCCATTAATTAAATTACAATTTAAAAATTCTTTAATATTCCTGACCATCTATTCGGGGTGAATATTTAAATACAAATTTAATTCTTTAATTATTACTAGCATGAATTAATCCTATATTAATTCAAATAATAATTTAAAACAACATATCATGCATATAAAAAAAATATTACTAAAACCTTAAGTTAAATCTACGGGTTTATGTGAACGCATATCTGGGATAAAGGTGACTTGGTTTGACCAAACCAAAAAATATTCCCAAGTATTCCCTTAGCCCTTGCTCAACTATCCCTTGGGAAGGACACTTGTCGAACAATTAAGAAAAAAAAAAAATAAACTTTGTTGCACCAACATGTGGATTTGCTAATTTTTCCAAAGACATGAAATTGTACTTGGGAATGAAACAATCATCCCTATTTATAGGAGGGAGGTGGTCGAATTTTTCAAGAGAAAATCAATGTGGAAAAAGACTTTTCTTGATCACCAAGAAATCTTGAATATATCTCCTATATTCTTTTTCCCGTAATTAAAATATTCCACAAAAATCCCACCTCCTCTATAATATGGTATTTTCGAAAATTTAGTGTTCAAGAATCCAAGATTTGGATCTTCTTGAATTTATGAGATATTCTTGTATTTCAAGAAATACATATCTTCCACAATATCTTTTCAAGAAAATCAAGAAAATCTTTCTTGCCCACTATATTTTCAAATATTTCAAAATTCTATCATGAAATAACCAAGTGGGAGATTTCTTGAATTTAATGAGATAATCTTGTATTCCAAGAATACATATCTTCATTCCATAACAAAATTCAAAGAAAATCTTTCTCCCAACATATTCATAATTTACGAAAAAAATTAGAGGAAAAATAAGCAACAATATTTATTTTATTTTAATCACCTTTTCAGTTATTGGACTATTTGTTGGGCTACTCAGGGGGCCTTTAGGAGAATTAAGATTGGACCTTCTAATGGACCTTGAATATCTAATATTGAGCCACAATATAATTCAAGCCCATAAATATTAATTAATCCCACTACATAATTAATATTGCACTATCCATCTTGAGTATAAGTGGGAGAAATTATTAGGTTCGTGTAGGTGACATTAGATGTCACGGACTACGCGAGACGTGTTGTAGTATACTTAAAAACAGACTTTGAGTATAAGTGGGAGATTGTTGGGATTATCTTGAAAAAGTATGCTTTTTACTTTGTATAATCGGCGAATTTTCGACTTATTCTTGAAATAAATTATTTATCAAATTTAAATATGATTGAATGTTACATATATTTCTTTGCATAATTGTTCAATAATTAGTACATGTTACATTGTAGTTAATTTAGTGATACGAGATCACGAAGATTAAATTAAATTAACAGTCCTTGTAACTAAAAATACGCCATTCACGACCTAGATGGAATTGAACAACCCATCGAAAAGGTTGAGGTGTAAGGCTTTACCTTTTATCTTGACCAAGAGATTACACTAGTGCATGGTGATGCTTGAATAGGACCTCTAATTCTTGAATTAACAAGGAAAATTAGACCTCGATGGTTCGTTGTTTCTTAATCTTCGCTCTTAAATAGGATCACGTGGGATTGGTAACTATTGCTTTGACTTATCATGGGTAGCGAATCAAAGAGATTCAATACTTTTTATCTTGGACAATATTATTAGTCACATGTGATTGCTAAGATTTATCTAAATTTTTTGAAAAATTGATTTGCCCTCTTGGGAGGTTCATAAGTTTTATCATACCAAATCTTGCAAGTGGAATTAGTTTTTTTTAGGGATAATAATGTTGAACCGTTCCTTGACCAAGGATAAAAGATATTAATTAATGGAAAGCTATTTGAAATGGCTTGAATTAATTAATGGGCTAGATAATCTTAAACACGGAAATAATGACCGGAGCCATATTAGTGTAATATGGGTTAAGATGGATAGTCTGATATTAATTATGTAGTGGGATTAATTAATGTTTATGGGCTTGAATTATATTGTGACTCAATATTAGATATTCAAGGTCCATTAGAAGAATCCAATCTTAATTCTCCTAAAATTTCCCAAAGTAGCCCAACAAATAGTCCAATAACCGAAAAAGGTGATTAAAATAAAATAAAT
The DNA here is from genome assembly GCA_037126765.1 of Stenogyne calaminthoides. Taxonomy (NCBI): domain Eukaryota; kingdom Viridiplantae; phylum Streptophyta; class Magnoliopsida; order Lamiales; family Lamiaceae; genus Stenogyne; species Stenogyne calaminthoides. The sequence continues at coordinate 23,675,405 of JBBCBC010000015.1, forward strand.
ATTGTTGCTTATTTTTTTCTCTAATTTTTTCGAAAATTATGAATAAGTTGGGAGAAAGATTTTCTTTGAATTTTGTTATGGAATGAAGATATGTATTCTTGGAATACAAGATTATCTCATTAAATTCAAAAAATCTCCCACTTGGTTATTTCATAATAGAATTTGAAATATTTGAAAATATAGTGGGCAAGAAAGATTTTCTTGATTTTCTTGAAAAGATATTATGGAAGATATGTATTTCTTGAAATACAAGAATATCTCATAAATTCAAGAAAATCCAAATCTTGGATTCTTGAACACTAAATTTTTAATAAAATACCATATTATAAGGAAATGGGATTTTTTGGAATATTTTAATTATGGGAAAAAGAATATAGGAGTTATATTCAAGATTTCTTGGTGATCAAAAAAGTCTTTTTCCACATTGATTTTCTCTTGAAAAATTTTTAAATATTCAATCCTCCTTAAATAGGGGATGATTGTTTCATTCCCAAACTTTTTTCCATGTCTTTGGAAAAATTAGCAAATCCAAATTTAAATTTATTTTTTTTCCTTATGTTAATTGTTCGACAAGTGTCCTTCCACCGGATAGTTGAATAAGGGCTAAGGGAATACTTTGGAAATCCTTTTGGTTAGTCCGAGGAAAAGTCCATTCATCCCGAAGGCGTTCCTTTTGTAAAACCTCGTAGATTCAACAAAGGTTTTACATGATATGTTGTTGCAATTATTATTTGAATTAATATAGGATTAATTCATGCTAGTAATAATTAAAGAATTAAATTTGTATTTAAATATTCACAAATGTTAGATTCACATGCAAACACTCTCAAGTATAAGAGGGTCGTTGAAGTGCTCGATTTAATATCAATTCACGGGACTAGGTGTGGAATATAGTCCAATTGCTATGTGTAGGCGCGTGATTATAGTGTGAAACATGATTGAAACCTAAAAAAGTAATTATCAACTAAGCAAGACCAAAACTATAAACTAGAGAGCAAATAAGTAGGATCATGGCTTGACATGGTTACCATATTTCCAAGTTGAATTGGAGTGGGCCCCATCTGATTTGTTTTAATTTCAGCAACTTGCTTCACTTATTTAAATGGACTTTTGGGCCTGTGACTATGGGCTTCCTTTTCTGCATTTTCCGGGCTAGAATGGATTTTTTTTCAACTGCGCGTCATTTTTGTTTCACTCATAACTCAAGCTCTCGACCTCCGATTGAGTTGATTTTTTATTTTTTTTGCGTTCGTCTCTTCGAGAAGCTTCACCTGGTTTAACCCTCTTCTCCTATTTCCTTCTGGATCAGAACAATTTTTTCATTGTTTCTTACTCGTTTTTCACCAATTTCCTACACAACAATCAAAACACGACTTTTCTCGACATTAAGGCCCAATTAAGTAAAATTAGTGCAATACAAGCAAGAATTCCTATCAAATTGAGCATGAAATTAAATTACATAAATATGAACAATTACGACACCCAATCCAGCGTCGCTCCAATTAAGGCCACTACCTTCCGACGGGCGACTCCTACCACTTCGTCTCCAATAAGTGTCATCCACCATCGTGTCTCCAATCAGTGCCACCCACCTCGCACCGGCACTGCACAACCTCCGCATATTGCCCGGGCGCCGCCCACCCATCTTTTCTTTATTTTCCTTCTCCCTCTCACTTATATCTAATGATAGTTAAAAAAGGGGGAAAAAACCCCATTAAAATTCAGCTAATGATTAATACTTCTTCTTGCTTCGATCCTTCCCACAGAAAAGATGGAGGCAAGGCCAAATTATTCGTTGAAGGAACATTCAGCGCCGGATTAAATTTAATACCACCAGAAAAAAAAAAAATCTTCTTCAACGACAATCGTCCAGCTAGCGAGGACATGCCGCCCTCGGGAAATCCATCTTTGACTTTGGAGAGGGTCTGCTGCCCTCAAAGAATTTAATACATGTCAGCGCTCATTAAAACCCTCGCTCTTTGACGAGGGTTTTATTTTGCCCTCGTTAATTTGTTCCCGACCACTTTAAAGAGAGATCATTTTCCTCGTTAAAACCCTCTCTAAATAGGATTCCCTCTTTAAATTCCTCGTTAAATGGCCATCATCTTGTAGTGAAGTCAGATCAAACAGTCAGGATCTCCTGTTTCATTTTCCTATTCTATCTCCTATTCCACATGATTTTAGATTAATGATAAGTGTACATCTCAACAATATCTACATATATAAAAATAATACCCTAACATAACTAGATAGTCAATTCAAGAAATTATATTTATTTAACCAAAACTAATTAATTCTTACTAGATCTCATTCCAAAAAATCTTATAAAAATATTTAAATAAATTAATTTATGCCATATATATTATCAATAATTAAGTTCGTTAATTATAAATAGGAGTATGTATATTATAATTAACAAAGTAATTAAAATTATTAAAATTGTTAATAATTCTTGGTAGTTTTAATACATCTCGGCTAACGCTTGGAGGATTTTGTGGAATCGCCTTCCAACTAAAGACAATTTGGCTAGGAGAAAGATTTTCAACGATGATGAGAAGTTTTGTGTGTTTTGCATCAACTGTCCTGAAACGGCTAGTCACGTGTTTCTAGCTTGTCCCTTGGCGCATAGAGTTTGGATGAGCTGTTAACATTGGCTTGGAGTACCCTCACTATACATAACCAACCATTGGATCACCTTTTAAGCCACGACGGTCTTCTCCTAGGTAAGATATGTTGCTCCATATTGCTTTTGCTCTTTGGATATGTGTTGTGTTGATTATTTGGAAATGGAACGCTCTTATCTTTAGAGGCGAGGATATTATTCTTGAAAAGATTGTTGAGGAGATTAAATCGAGACTTTAAAATTGGATTTCTGTAAATTGTAGTGATACGTGTAAATTTCTTCATGCTTATTGGCTTGTACGCCCCAGATTGTGATAAGATGTTGACGCTCTTGTTGTTTAAGTCAACATTCTCTATTCTTTGATTCTTTTTACTCTCTTGGAGTTCTCTTACCCCTCATTAATATATTTTTTTTATTGATAAAAAAAAACACATTTAATAGGAATAGAATAAAGTAATTGATTATCCTACTTTCATTATCTAATTCCACCCTCACTCAACCCTACTTAAGTGATAGTGTGATACTCATTCCAAGCAATGACAATGCAATCAATAACCCTACAGTAATTGACCTCTCAATATTATTCATTATCGTTACCATTCTCAAATCGTACCAAATTGACCCTTAATTTAACAACGGGAGCAGAAGAAGAAGTGGCTGGAAAACAAGGTGTAATAGCCTCCATTCATTGAGCCATCAACTGAACACACTGTGGGGACAAATTAAATTAATTATGTCACAGCAAATTAAATGAGAGACTAGTGCATTCATTATTGAAAGCTCCAAATATTTAAAATGAGTTTGGTAGGTCTCCATAATTGCCAAGAATATCATTCTGTTGAACATGTCTACAAAGCCGGCAGCTGCTTCATAATATCCTCCTTTACTAATTCTCTGCAACTGTTTTTGTTTCTCGCAATATATATTGCATTTTAATGGGAAGTATGATGGCCACAAATGCATAGAATCTATGAGGCGTGCATGACAATCATCTCATAAGGTAATATATATTGAGTTGAGTCGGCTCGCTAACTACTCAAAACCGATTGAATTTAATCTAGTCGAGCTATGTATTCAAATTATTCTCGAGCTTAATAATATTTGATTCGACAGACTCGTGTGCAACTCACAGAGTAGTAAGAAAAGGGCAAAGCCGTTTCTCATACTTGTTTTTTTATAGCTTGGAGGGAGACAAGTGGGTTGAGCCTTTACCACATTTTACTACACAAATAGGGGAAGCACCAAAATACAGAGGATTTTTGTACAAGGATTATCTGACTTTGAGGATAAGAAACAAGACACATCCACCTTTAAGCCCTGACGATGAGATCAACATTACCCATTACGAAATTTCCACTAAATCAAACTCTACTATTTAATTAGTTTTCTCAACTCTCTTGTTGATCCATTCTAATTGCCACTAGTATTGGTTGTTACACTTGATACAATGAATTTTTTGTTTCTCTTTCAACTTATGTATTGTACGGATTTTATTTGTTGGATACTTTGGGAGTGGCATGAATAAGATCTCGGTTTTTTTTCTTTTTAATGATGAAAACTTCCCCTTTCATCATTGGGATTAAGTTTTTTTTAGTTCAGTAATTTTGCAACGTTTGAAATTTGATCCGATTGTGTTTGACTTTTTTATTTTGATCATGTAAGTTTTCAATTTTTTTTTAAAAACTGGTTCTTTAACCTCTTCGACACAAACACCAAGGTATGAATCCTTTAAATTATTTTATTTTTCCCTTTAATTTTGAAGTGCTACTTGAACTTTTTAAATCTTAATTATTTTGGTCGGATTTTGGGTGGCTTTTAAAAAAAATTATATTTTACATAAGGAAGCGGGTCAGTTTACTAAATCCAAACTGATTGAAAAATAAAAAAATAAATCAAAATAGGCAGAAAACCAATATTTCTCCCTAAAAAAATATGCAGAAAAATTCTGATCCAAAATAATTAAGTAGGATAAAAAAAGTTTAGGTGATATTTCAAAATTAAAGAAAAAACAAAATAATTACATATGCGGTGGTAACCTGTTTGATGAACTGCTACCCGTTCGATTCCCCTGTTCCACTTTTCGTATTCTTTTGATTTTCTTAATTTTTAACATATGGACCCATGGTATGGTGGTTTGTTGGATATTTTTTATTATTCCACATGTTCATCTATATTATGGAGTACAAAATGGAACATCAATTATGAAATAGGTGATCTCATTCCACCTGCTACAACAGATTAAATAATTAATTTTAAAAAATTTAATAACTTATACAACTAAAATAAAAAAATTCAAAACAATCGGAATCAATTTCAAAATGAAAAGAAATACAGAACTAAAAAAAAATCCTTAATCCAAAAAAAAAAAAATCTATTTCCAATTACCACACCACCTAATCCAGAACAAAATACAAGAGTAAAAAATGGCACAACCTACCAAATTATACACATCTTGTGTACAAAAAAAAAAAAAAAATGAGGGCATATATAAAACCTCAAAGTAGTATTCGATGAAATAAAACTGTCCCTTTTCGAACAGCTAGCAAGCGTACACATCTTTAACCATCTCTACGATCTTTGGTTCTTAGAAAAGAAACGCAAGACGATATAAAAAAGAATCCTATACAAAACAGCCCACCCTATCATCACATACACCTTCTCCCACTTCAAATCCCTCTCCGTCTTAATCCCAAGCGACTCAAGTATTTCATTCCCCGATATGCCCCCGAAAGTCTGGTTCCTCTGGTACTCATTCATCAAAAAACCCTCGTACGGATAAGTCATGGTGGAAATGTAGTGCATCCACTTCCAGTACGGCGGGATGTCGTGGCTGTCAAGGAAGTAGCCGCAGAATAGGAAAAACAGAGCCGTGAAAGCGATAACGGCCGCGTACCCTAAAATATAGTTGGGGACGACGGAGCTGACAAATACGACGAAGGAGTTTGTTGAGAGGAGGGAGAGGTAGAGGACTAGTAGGAAGTAGGTGAAGGGGCCCTGGAGGTGGAGCGGGTACCAGACGATGGTGGCGTAGACGGCGGCCTGGAGGAGGAGGAAGGGGAGGTAGGTGACTAGGCCGGCGATGGTGTAGGAGGAGGAGCGGTAGGCGTGGTGGGAGGTTTCGCGGATGAAGATGAAGCGCTCCTGGATGAAGGCGGGGACGGCGTCGTTTGAGGAGAAGAAGAAGAGGCAGACTGTGAAGATGAAGAAGGAGAGGCGGTCGGTGATGCCTTGGAGGTTGTCCTTTGGGTGCCAGAACATTGTGGCCATCATTATGCCCATGATTGTGAGGACGAAAAGACGGGAGAGGAAGAGCTCGGGGGTGCGGCGGATGTTGATGAAGTTGCGGCGGATGAGGGTCCAGGTTTCCGGGAGGAAGGAGTTGGCGAATTTGGGGCCGAGGTGGGGGGGTGGTGGTGGTGGTTGTGGGAGACGGATTGGATGGCGCTGTGGGTGATGTAGTCGTCTTCGTTTACGGTGCATTCGCTCATTGGGGTTTGAGTGCCTTGGACGATGTCGCTTGAGCTTGTGTAGTATCCTGGAGATGGGCTGCGGATCGATCATGTAGAAGCAAAGTCCTTATGTATGCATGTTTCAATAAAGACAAAGTCTAGTATGAAAATTTTCATATATAAAAAACTTTAATCTAAAGTCAAATTTTGTAATTGGTGAAGGTAAGACAAAATTGTGTGGTTCATGGTTCACTCGGCCAAATAGTTCATGGTTCACCCGGCCCGAATACGTTAAAATTTAGGGTTCATTATTTAGTATTTAGGATGTAGATGGTTGATTTAGGACAATTTTATAGATTTTCATACATGAAAATTTTCACACTAGACCTACTCTTCAATAAAATGTAAATAATGTTAATTTCATCTTCTGTTTAGACACTATAATTAAGTAAGGGTGCAACTATTGACATTTGAATTTTCGAGGAATATTTGGCCATATGCGCAGTATATTTTAGCATCAGGTATCACTAGATACAATTGTAAAATAAGTGTCATAGTAAAAATTGAATTTCAATAGTCGAACCTTGGTATGTATGTAATAATGTTGGGATAAGAATACAACACCAGGGTGCGAAAGATCATATGTAATTTTGCACAATTTGAGGCAGCATAGATTCTCTATTTATTTATGTTTGAGTTTTATTTCGTGTTTCACTGTTTTTAATACATGATATGGGTAATTAATGACATCACATATCATAATTAGTGATATATAACATACATTAAAAATAATGAAATACAAAATAAAGTGTATGTGATCTTAATTAATTAATTCTGAGGACACACTACTGATCGAAATTTCACATGAAATTCCAGCAAAAGTATCCTCAAATTAATTGTGCTAAATTAGAACTTAGTGATACTGACTTCCACCGTTCCATTTCTTCTATTACCTACTTTTTTTTTTTAGGGATTAAGTTTTTTTGTATTCAGTAACTTTTCATCGTTTTGAAATTGGTCTAGATTGTTTCGACTTTTTGACTTTGGTCCTGTAAGTTTTAATTTTTTTTTAAATTGATCATTTTCACCTATTGTAGCAGGTCACTAAGCAGGTCACCGATGTCTATATAATTATTTAATTCTTCCTTTTAATTTTGAATCAACACTTGAACTTTTTTTATCCTAATAATTTTGGTCATGTTTAAAAACAATTTGTATATTAAAAGAAAATAAATCAGGTTGGTTTACTGGGCCTAAACTGACCGAAAAATTAAAAAATAAACCAAAAGACGCAGAAAATCATTTTTCCTCTCTAAAAATATACGCCGAAAAATCCCGATACAAAAAATATTAGAATTTAAAATATTTAGGTGACATTTCAAAATTAAAAGAAAAAACAAAAAATTATATAGATGACGATTATTTGTTTGGTGGCTGTTATTTGTTTAAAGGCCAATTTCAAAATTTTTAATAAAACGGCCCAATTTCAAAAAAATTTAATAACTTTAAAACACTTAAAACAAAAATTAAATTAATTTCAAAAAATTATTTTTTTTTTAAATGATGACATTTCAAAATCATCAAACAAAATTGTAAATTTTATACTCGTTTCTTACCATGTGAAAGAAAATAGTCGTTTGAAAGATAATTTTTGTTCCAAAATAACGGTCACTTATCAAATTGAATCCATTTTTGATCAAATTAAACTGCAAATTAACCAATTGCGGTGAAATTAATAAATAAAGGAGACTAAATTTAATTACTTACCTAGTTAAGGCGATAGATTTGTGATCCGCATACTTCCTGGTGGGCGTAAATATCATAGGCTGGCTAGTACTCCAAGAATTAGACGAATTCCATGAACTCCTGACACTATGATCAAACCCGTCCTTCAACGACTCCAAACGCATCCGTGTACTCCTCTTCCGCGCCCCTCCACCCGGCGGCACCATCTTAACATCCGAAGCCGACAACTCCGCCAGCAGGGGCGGCCTGACCCCAGTAATCGCGAACTCCGCCAGCGCCTCAACCCCGTAGGCCGACTGATCATACTCCTGCACCACATCTATTAAACACTCTATCGCGTTCTCCCCTTTGGGGAGCTTGCGGCTCATGCGGTCGAGGTGTAGGGCGACGTCCTTGGGTGGGCCCTGGTACATGAGCTGGCCACGTGCCAGGATGATCAGGTGGTCCAGCAGGAGCTGGATCCGGGACGACGGCTGGTGGATCGTCAGGATCACGGTCGACCCCGACCGGGCGATGTCGTGCACCTTTTCCATCACGCTGTGGGCGCTCGTCGAATCCAGGCCCGATGTCGGCTCGTCCAGGAACAGGAGGGACGGGCCGTGGATGATGTCCACTCCGATTGAGACGCGCCGACGCTCCCCGCCCGAGACTCCCCGGCTGTCTTCGTCGCCTATGTAGGTGTTCTTGCATGACTGCACTTCAAATTGCACATTTCGTTAAACTAGCCATTTTCATTTAAACGACACATTTTGTACTCAAAACAATTTCCCACATATCTAACTTTATATATTTACGTCTAAAGGTATATTAACGAGTTTGAATAGATGGTCAATCTCATAATTATGGCTTCAAATAGATTTAGTCTCATAATTTTTTTGTCGTTGATGTAATCCCAATAACTTAATTTGACAATGTTCAATTTTAGTTTCAAATCGGTTGGAACAACGTCGTTTTGCTGTTTCGATTTGGGACTTTCCGGCAGATGTTGTGACTGAACTGCCACGTGCATTGTCATGTGTATTTTTAAGTGTGTTTGACTAATTCTTGCCGTCAATTTTTTTTTTTTAATTTTAAAAGTTCCAGCTGTTAAAAAAAATGTGGTAGCTCAATCAAAACATCGGTCGGAAAACTCCAAACTGAAACGGCAAAACGACGTTGTTCTGATCGATTTATGATTAAAATTGGACATTGTCAAAGTTATTGAAATTAAATTAATGATAAAAAAAATGTATGAGACTAAATCTATTTGAAGTCAAAACTATAAGATGATCAGTGATTCAAATTATTCATCGATCTTTCATTCATTTCATGATATCCCAAAATATATTTACGGTTGGACTATGACGATGGTGGGTTTGGTTGGAGAATAAATTAAGGAAAAAATTGTTTTTATTGATTTTAAATATCTCGCTGGTTATGACCATGCATAGTCTTCGATGTATTTTGTACGGTGCAATTTAAATATATTTTAAAATAGTACTAAATTGTTTACATTGAGCAATTATTAGTTGTGCACTAATTATATATATTGTTTAATTATGAAAACAATAAATATTAAAAAGAATCGATTGGTTATGTTCTGATTTCATCTTTTGAGAACTCTATATTAATTTTCAAAGATAAAAACTCATACGACAATCTCATGAATGAGATGGAGTACAACAATTAACATTCATCCTTTCCAAAATATTAAAGTTTTAATGCCCAAATTAAACTCCGTCTCACCTTGAGATGGTATCATGCAAATGTGTCTCTTTTTTAAAAAAAAAAAAAAAACTATTTTTTTAAACTATAAAGTAGAGTTAGGCATACACATTTAAAAAGTTGGGGGAGGACAAAACACTCTTAAAAAACTAAAAAAGTTGTGGGGTTCGATGATTCCAACATACACATTTATAATTCCCAAATTTTAATTTGATCCATCTAAATTACTAAAAAGAAGACATCGCTTAAACTCCAAACACAATTAGCACTATTAAATTGAGAGGGAGTAATTAAGTAATTACCGATAAACCCAGGTGGTCAATCAGGTTATCAACCCGCTGCATCTTCTCTTTCTTTGAAACCTTCCGCAGCCTAAAATCTGCGGCAAACATGAGCGTCTCATAAACAGTAAGCATCGGGAAAAGCCGATCCTCCTGCATTATATAAGCCGACGTTCTCTTAATCAAGCTAGGGCTTACGTCCACCCCGTCCACCGCCACCCGCCCCATCAAGCTCCCGCTCGCGATCCTCCCCGCCAGCGCGTCCAGAAACGTCGACTTCCCGGCCCCACTGGGGCCCATCACCGCGGTGATGCACCCCTTCGGGGCGTACCCGGTTATGTCGTGCAACAGGTCTGCTTCCTGCTTCACCCACGCGCCCTCCACGTCCTTCATTTTCTTGATTACGGTGTATGTTAGGGTTGAGAATTCGAGGCCGCCGGTTAGGTTTACTGGCTTCCCGATGTCTATCACCATGTCCGGGCGGCGGCTGTCTCCGGTCTTCATTGAGTGGTGGAAATGTAATTTTGGGTTTTTAGTGTTTCAGATAGGGAGACAATGGAGGATTCGAGAGGGGAGAGTTTTAAAGGGGAGAGAGAAAATGGGACGGAGGTAATTTCTAAGCTTAGAACTAACTTATTTCTGCATTGGATTATCCGTTTTTGGAAGATGGTTTCTTGGAAATAATATTGGTTGTTTCTTTGTTTGTTTGTTTAGTTTTTTTGAGGGGGTTTCTGCATTGGATTATCCGTTTTTGGAAGATGGTTTCTTGGAAGAAATAATATTGGTTGTTTCTTTGTTTGTTTGTTTAGTTTTTTTGGAAGATGGTTTTGTTTGTCGTTGAATAGGTTGCATGTTATGTTTGTACGTGGCCCCTGATTCGTGAGACGCGGCACAGTACCACAGAATAGTTGGTTATGTGTTCCGGGCGCTTTTATTTATTTTTATTGTTTTAGTGGAGTGGCAGGCCTGGTACGTTGGGAGTTGTAACAAAACTGAGTTAATTTGGATCGATGATCTTATTCCGATACTGCAAAATTATTTAATTGCTCTCTCTCGCAACAACTATTCTGCAAAATTACAGAAGAGAGAATATAAAAATAATTAAAAGAGTGTAAAGAGAGAGGGACAACCCTGCTCACTTCAATTGAAAGTAACCCGCACCTTCTCACACACGCACAACCCTTTTCATAAAGAATCGGTGATTTCTGTCGAACCAAGTTTCTTTGACAAGGAATTTTGATCTGTGTTAGAATATGGGTGGATCTGGAGCCGGAAGTTTCCTAAAATTGGTAGCCACGAATTTCGACCTTCTTGCTGGGTACAATTTCTCTCTATTTTTGTCCAACATTTCTGGATTTTGGAATTTGGTTTATCAATTTGAGGGTTTTTAGTTGTGGGTCCGATTTTTTGGTGGTTGATTGGTTCTTGATTTGATTTTGTGGAGGTTTTTGTAACATATGGGGGGAGTTTTAGCCAATGGGGTTCCGATAATTAATGAAGAAAGTTTTTTTCTTTAGAAAACAGAGGAATTTGTATGTATTTAATTAAATTTTGATATTTTGCCGGCCTGTGGTCAGTCTGCTTTATCCTCTGTAAGTTGGGTTATCCTCTTTTTTTCTCTGTTAATTTTTTTCATATATTTTGAAAAGTTCTCAAGTAATGATTTTTGCATTTTATGAGTTAATGATGGACTCTTGAGCTGTTTGGCAGATACGCATCTATTAGGGCGATTGAGTCAAAGTCACCCATTGATGATCAGCAATGGCTTACTTATTGGGTTCTTTACTCTATGATTTTTTTGTTCAGAAAAAGAAATTTTATTAACGGGGTATAAGTTATACCCAACAGTAGATACAAACAGTGATACACTCCTCTTTCAAAATTTTAACAGTGCACAGTTTTGAGCTCTATGATTACTCTTTTTGAGCTCACTTTTGCAAAACTAATTGAATGGTAAGTGTTTTCTTGCTTTTCTTTCAGAAACCATGGCTTATAGCTCCACTTAATTGAGTTATTATGGTGTGGGTGTGCTTATGCTTCACTTAGCTTGACCTTCTTTTCTTTTTGCATAATTTTTTACACATAGGAAATCCTGATTACACTCTTTAGGAACTTGAGTAAGTTTTGCATTTGATGTCTTATGGTTTCCGAAATGTTGTGCAACTGAGTTTGGAGATTGAATTTTGAACTTTTTAATTCTTTGAAGCTAGTTTTGGATTTAACAAGGGATGCTTTCTTGATTCTTAAAATGTGAGCTCTAAGTGGGTCAAAGAAGATTTCCCACTGAATGTGGTTTCGTTAGTATCTTTTGAAAGGTCGGGCGACACATGTGCTGTACTCATTAGTGAAAAAAGAAGAAGCGTATAGTAAGAATGAGGGAGTGCTTGGTTCAAAATTCTTAAATAAGAATGGTAATGAAAAATGAATTGTGGTTAATAAAAACAAATGATGAACGTTTCACCTTCTTCATACTTTATACGAGCTAATGAGACACAAAATTAGTTAATCATTACCCATTTTGATTAACTATCTTTCCTCCTATAATCATTTCTCCTCAATTATTCAACTATTTTCCAACCAAGAATCATTTTTATCCCCACTTATTTTAAAATTAGTGCAAAACACTAGCAATGTAACCATTATTCTCATTACAATTCTCTATTCATGATTGCCACTGAAGAATTCGAATCAGCGCCCCCTGTATTTGTTAACATAAAAAAGATAGTGTTAAGAAACAATGCAGGTATCTGATATAGCCTTAGATAGTTATATGAAGACTAACAAAGTAAAAGATGCATAGGACAATCAAAATTTTCTCTTGCGTTCTAATTACATTGTATTTATTGCATTTTATAACAAAAGAAAGAGCGAGCAAAAGGTTATTAAAAAGAGTGACAAAAAGGAAAAAGGATAGGGTAAGAAGAGATCATGAAAAAAAAAAGATGAACAAAAGACGATGAATAATAGAGGGACATGAAACTAAATAGTGCACGAGAATTGTAGGCATATGTACTACATTGCTCAAAATAAAATATTTTCTTTGTAGTCTCCTGTACACCAGTCGTACAGTGCAACTATATACAACTAATATTGTTCAATGTTCAGTGAAAACAACTAGTACTGACAAACTAATAGTGTTCAGTGAAAAAAACTAATATTATTTAAAAATACTTGGGTTGCATAGTGCACCTGGTGCACACAACACTTTGTCTTTTCCTTGGGCTTCCACAATCACCTTAGAGTAAAATGTTATTACATCTTCAGACTAAGATGTTGTCTTATGTAATTTTTGTGTACGGTAGGATACCTTTGTGGTCATATGCAAAGCTCATCTTCACATGTTGGTTAGTGATCGCTGCGTATGTTTATGAACACTACGTAAGGCCTTATATAGTTACTCGCCAAAAGTCGGTCAACATCTGGTACGTCCCTCGCAAGAAGGATGTCTTCAGCAAGCCCGATGATGTTCTCACTGCCGCTGAAAAGTACATTCAACAACACGGATCAGAAGCATTTCAGAATATGATTCATAAGGCATGTGATTTCACTACGTTTTCTTTCTCAATATTAAACGAAAATTAGCATAAAACCCTCCTGGTTTGAATAAATTTCAAAATATTCCCTGAAATGAGCGACAACAGAATAATAATTAAAAAAACACACAATCACGACGTACCAACTCCTCCAAAAATAAATACTTATATACACACACTATTTAATTAAGGGATCATCATGCTAAAATACAAAAAATGAGAAATTCATTATTTTAAGATACAAATATTTTTTGTATTTATACATAGTCGAATTTATACATTATGTAATTAAGTATGCAAACTTGACTATGCATGTATAGATGCAATTGCAGGAGCCAACACATGTTAGTGCTTATTCTTACTATTATATATATATAATTATATTTAGTTATTGCTTCTAAAAAGTCAAGTCTAAATATGCATATTGAGTTTGTTAGTCTAATGTTTTGTAAATACTAAGTCGGCCCAAGAAACTCATTAACTGGAAAGCCCAATATATTTTTATCAGTCCAATTTTCTACTTCTCTTAATTCATTTGGCGTTTTGAAGCAGCCACAACATGATTTATCTTGTTTCATATATAATTAGGAATACAGTTGTCCCATCATGCTAGATCTGATGGACATATGTTCCATTTCATTTTATTTTATCTCTCTAATGCGATTGGCAAAAGCTAATTTATCTGAAAAAATTATCTTGATAAGATTAGTGACATTTGTCTCTCCGAAATTATTAAGAGAGAGAAATCGCAAAGCAGCACAATTAAATTATTGCATCTGCAACAAAATTCTCGATTATAGAACATTAGGCAAAAAAATTATAAAAAAAAATCTTTATTTATTGAGTTGATGCCACTGAGAAATAAATTATTTTAAGAAAATAATGTGTCCCCAAAGAATATATGGAGGACACCAATTTACTTTGCTGAGTGGGACGTGCTTATTATCCTGAATAATGGCCACGTTGAAAAAGTACAAAACACATGATTAGTGCCTTAATTTTGGCGATAATGATTTTAGGATAAAATAATAGTTAATTAATAATATTAATTGTTAATTAGTAATTTTTGACATAATAATTGAATTTGAGGCTATTGCCTAATGGGACATTTGAACTTGAGAATTGCTTGGTCCAAACATCCTATTTATTAAGGGTCAGGTTATTAGCACCCCCAACATTAGTAAATTCACCCACAAAAATTATGAACTCCCTATTATGCCCTTAAAAAAAGTAACCCTCTTCTCTTTTTATTTTTTTGCAGAGTTACCTCTTATTTTCCACCATTTTTCAATCCGCCACCGCCGCTGTTAGTCGCTGCCTATAATCAATGTGAGGGGGAATGCAAGTAACACAGTGGACAGGGGGACAATTTGTGATCCCTTTATTTGACCTCTGAGGGTCTATTTATACTAGTTTGACAAGCATGTGTTGACTTGCCTAGCATGAGCTGGCTATTTCTTGACATGCAAGATTACACGAGGTTATGCCATGTGTCCCTGATGCCTTCTATGGTCGCCACCTGTCCTTTCCTATGCTTGAAATCTTCTACTCGTCATCCAGGTAGTCACTGCTTAGTAGGTGACCTGTCTTTGTGTTAGGCGAGTCCTGCTCGCCTGTTTTGCTTGGGTAGGTACTCGGCTCTTTATGGTCGACCATGGTTCGGTTTCGGGTATGGAGTCTTTTGCCTCGTGTGCTCGCCTGGTATGTAGGTGAGTTGGTTCCCCCAAGTGGTAAATCATGGGGGGATGGATTTGCTTATAATGGAGAGAAGAGTTTGAACTTGCCTTGATTTTCTCTTGCCTCCCCATTACTTCAACTCAGGTACCCGTAGTGGGCTCGCCTAACTGGCGAAAGTGTCTCAGGGCCCCGGGTGCATTTCGCTCGCCCGATTGAGGTGGGGGGATCAGATCGTCTTGTTACTTTGATGTGGCGAAAAAGCTCGCATGTTGCATTGTTGGCCGCCCTTACGTGCTCGCTTACGTGATGAGCTCCTTTGTGCTTAGTCGGCCCTCCTTCTTGTATTTTAGTCCACGTGCTCGCCCGGCGAACACGTGGCGAGTTGACTTTGACCGATTTTATGGAGAGCACAACAAGTATACTTATAAACTATTACGGAATGATATCATTTGTTCCACATTTTATGTTTCACTTTATGTTCTATAAATGAATGATCACACGTAGTGTTTTAAAAAAAAAATCAATGAATTAACTATCATGATTCTGGGTTCTTGAGTTAAAGATTCAAAAAATAAAATATAATTAGAACATGAAAAAGTGGTACAGATAAATTGATCTAAACTAATAGTATATATATCATTTATATGTGTGCAGGGGCGGAGCCTGTTGGGATTATACTGGAAAGTATGTTTTTTACTTTGTATAATCGAAACTGAATTTTCAGACTTATTTACTGAAATAAATTGTTTATCACTGATGCTTTAAATATTATTGAATGTTTGCATATATTTCTTTGCATAAGCTGTTCAATAAGTCGTCGTGTTACATTGTAGTTAATTTAGTGATACGGATCACGAGAAGATTAAATTAACGGTCCTTGTAACTAAAAAGTAGCTATTCACGACCTAGATGGAAATGAACAACCCATCGTGAAAGGTTGAAGTGTAAGGCTCGGATTGGCTTGTCTTGACCGAGATTACACTAGTGCATGGTGATGCCTTTTTGAATAGGACCTCTGGGAGGATAAATTCTTGAGCTGAACAAGGAAAGAATTAGACCTCAGTGGTTCGTTATTTCTTAATCTTTGTTCCTTAAATAGGATCACGTGGGATTGGTAACTATTGCTTTGACTTATCATGGGTAGCGAATCAATGAGATTCAATACTTTTTATCTTGGGCAATATTATTGGTCACGTGTATTGCTAAGATTTAATCTGAAGAATCGCAATAATGTGCAAAATTTGTTCGATTTGCCCCCTTGGGAGGTTCATAAGCTTTATCATACAAAATCTTGCAAGTGGGATTAGTTTAGGTATGGATAATAATGTTGAACCGTTCCTTGACCAAGGATAAAAGATATTAATTAATGGAAAGTTATTTGATGGCTTGAATTAATTAATGGGCTAGATAATCTTAAACACGAAATAATGACCCGAGCCATATTATTTGTAATATGGGTTAAGATGGATAGTCTTGATATTAATTATGTAGTGGGATTAATTAATATTTATGGGCTTGAATAATATTGTGGCTCAATATTAGATATTCAAGGTCCATTAGAAGGTCCAATCTTAATTCTCCTAAAAGGCCCCTGAGTAGCCCAACATATAGTCCAATAAGCTGAAAAAAAGGTGATTAAAATAAAATAAATATTGTTGCTTAATTTTTCCTAATATTTTGAAAATTATGGATAAAGTTGGGAGAAAGATTTTCTTTGAATTTTGTTATGGAATGAAGATATGTATTCTTGGAGTACAAGATTATCTCATTAAATTCAAGAAATCTCCCACTTGGTTATTCATAGTGATATTTTCAAAAATTTTTTGAATATAGTGAGCAAGAAAAAGATTTTCTTGATTTTCTTGAAAAGATATTATGGAAGATATGTATTTCTTGAAATACAAGAATATCTCATAAATTCAAGAAGATCCAAATCTTGGAATCTTGCACATAAATTTTGAAAATTCCATAATAATAAAGAAGGTGGAATTTTTGTGGAATATTATAATTATGGGAAAAAGAATATAGGAGATATATTCAAGATTTCTTGGAGATCGAGAAAAGGTTTTCCCACATTATTTTATCACTAAATTTTCGTCCCCCTCTCCTCTATAAATAGGGAATGAATGGTTCATTCCCGGTGACCTGTAAAATTGGTTTTATGGGAAAAATATCGTCGTCGATAAAATATCAAATATTTTTGTAGCGTCGATGATTGTATTTTTTTTTTGAAACAACAATTGTGAAAGTGTACAATTCCATGTCTTTGAAAAATTAGTAAATCCACAAAGGTTGGTGCAACATATTTTATTTTCCTTTTTGTTAAATCGTTCACAAGAATCCTTCCAACCGGATAGTCGAATAGGACTAAGGGATATACTTGGGAAGTCCTTTCGGTTAATCTAATCCCACATATTGTTGTCATCCTAAGAGGCGTTCCGCGTAAACTCGTAGAATTCATTCGCATCTATGTAGATTTTACGTGAATTATTATATGCATGATATGTTGTTGGATTATTATTTGAATTAATATAGGATTAATTCATGCTAGTAATAATTAAAAATTAAATTTATATTTAAATATTCACCCGAATAGATCTGTGCAACTTATTCCCATAGCAGCCGGAAAAATTCAATGAGGGCGGAAAAATTCAATGAGGGGCCAACAAATAAAAAATCCATCAAAGCAAAATCTTGTTGGGGAATAAGTTGCCTGAATCTATTCGGGATGAATATTTAAATACAAATTTAATTCTTATAATTATTACTAGCATGAATTAATCCTATATTAATTCAAATAATAATCAACAACAAATCATGCATATAATTAATTCACGTAAATCCTACGCATGAGGAATTCTACAAGTTTACGTGAACGTACCTCTTGTGACGACAATTTTTTGTCTGATTATACTCACCAAAAAACTTCCCAAGTATTCCCTTAATCCTTGCTGTCACTATCCCGGTGGTAGGACACTTTGCGAACAATTAACAAAAGGAAAATAAATTATATTGCACCACCTTTGTGGATTTACTAATTTTTCCAAAGACATGGAATTGTACTTGGGAATGAAAGAGTCATCCCCTATTTATAGAGCATAAGTGGTCGAAAATATTGGTCAAAAAATAATGTGGGAAAATCTTTTCTTGATCTCAAAGAAATCTTGAATATATCTCATATTCATTTTTCCCAAATTATAATATTCCAAAAATCCCACCTACTCTTTGTTATGGAGTATATTTCAAAAAATATATAAAAGCAAGATTCCAAGATTTGGATCTTCTTGAATTTATGAGATATTCTTGTATTTCAAAAATACATATCTTCCATAATATATTTTCAAAGAAAATCAAGAAAATCTTTCTTTCCCTTAATTATCAAAATTTTCAAAATTTCCTATGGAAGACCAAGTGGGAGATTTCTTGAATTTAATGAGATAATCTTTGTATTCCAAGAATACATATCTTCATTCCATAACAAAATTCAAAAAAAACCTAATGATTTATCCATAAATTTCGAAATTAATGAGAAAAAATAAGCAACAATATTTATTTTATTTTAAACACCTTTTTCCATATTGGACTATATCGTTGGGCTACTTAGGGGCCTTTAGGAGAATTAAGATTGGACCTTCCAATGGATCTTGAATTATCAATATTGAGCCACAATATTATTCAAGCCCATAAATATTAATTAATCCCACTACATAATTAATATTGCACTATCCATCTTAACCCATATTACAACAATATGGCTCCCGATTATTATTTCCGTGTTAAGATTATCTAGCCCATTAATTAATTCAAACCAACCTAACTTTCCATTAATTAATATATTTTGTCCTTGGTCAAGGAACGGTTCAACATTATTATCCATACCGTAAACTAATTCCACTTTGATTTTGGTATGATAAAGTCCACTATAAACCTCCCAAGGGGGCAAATCGAACAAAGCGTGCTTGCACACGATTCTCCGATGATTAAATCTTAGCAATCACATGTGACCAATAATATTGTCAAGATAAAAAGTATTGAATCTCGTTGATTCTCTACCCATGATAAGTCAAAGCCCCAGTTACCAACCACACGTGATCCTATTTAAGGAACGAAGATTAAGAAATAACGAACCATTTGAGGTCTAATTCTTCCTTGTTGATTTCGGAAGAATTTGTCCTCCCTGTATGTCCTATTCACGATTAGCACTAGTGTAATCTCTTGGTCAAGACAAACCCAATCCGAACCTTAAAACTTCAACCTTTCACGTGGGGGTTGTTCATTTCCATCTAGGTCGTGAATGGCGTACTTTTTAAAAGGAATTTATTAATTTAATCTTCTTTCCCGCATCACTAAATTAATACAATGTAACCACCATTTATTGAAATGATTATCAAAGAAATATATGTAACATTCAATGATATTTAAAGCATCGGTGATAAACAATTTATTTGGCCTTCATAAATAAATTAAATTCATTTTGATTATACAAAGTAAAAAACATACTTTCGATCTATAATCCCAACAATCTCCCACTTTTACTCAAAGATAGATTTTAATTCCATGTATACTACAACATGTCTCGTGTAGTTCTAATTTGTGACATCTAATGTCACTTACAATCGAACAATGATTTCTCCCCTTATACTCCAAGCGATTTGCGGCGGTCTTGACACCCATTCCTTCCACATGTCTCTCGAATGTATCTCGAGGCGGATCCTTTGTGAATGGATGCGCTAAGTTGTCTTCGGCTAAATCTTTGCCATATCTAAATCTCTTTCTTAAGCCATATCTCGTATAAAATGGTATTTCCTTTCAATGTGTTTGATTTGGCTTTGTGGGCTCTTGGTTCCCTTGAATTTTAACTAAGAATACCAATTGTCACAATAAATGCTTTTTGTACAAATTCAACCACATTCAAGTCCACTAGGAAGTTCTTGAGCCAAACCGCTTCTTCCTTTGCCCATAAGACTTTATATTAACATGGTAGAATCTTGGTTCCAAGCTCGATGCCTGTTTCTCCATGTCCGTCCCCAAAAACACACTACTTTTTACGAGTCTATACAAAATCCGTCCGTGTTTTAGACTATCTATGGCCTTTTTCTATCCCGAGTTCTTTTCGGATACTTGAATGTTTTTTTTTAGATCGATCTTCTTTCAAGACTTTTGATATCTTCCCAAAGACAGCAGATATCCGGTCTTGACATCCATAAGGCTTCCGCCGGTATTAAGGAATGCCTCTCATGTCATCTATCTCCTTTTTAAGAATCTTAAGGCACATTTTCTTGGATAGATGGATTCCATGTCCGAAAGGTACATCTACGCCTTTCTTGGAATCTTGCATCTTTGAATCGTTTAAAACGATCCTGTATGAAGTTTGCGATAAGCCTATCATCCTTTTCTTGCGATCTCGAGTAATCTTGATCCCAAGGATGTGTGAGACCTTCCTCTAAATCCTTCATATCAAACTTTTTTGAAAGCCATGCCCTACGCCTAATAACATCTTTACATCATTCCCCGAACCAATGTCATCTTGATAATCTTAAGAATACCAATGCGTTCAACATGCTTTTTGTACACACAACTTTCGAACTCATTTTGATCGAACCCATAAGACTTTATAACATGATCAAAACATTGGTTCCAAGCTCTGGATGCTTTTGAGTCCGTAAATGGATTTCATGAGCTTACAAACTAGGTGTTCTTGGCCTTTTTCAATGAAGCCTTGGGGTTGTTGCATATAGATCTCTTCATCAAGACTTTTCGTTAAGGAAAGTTGTCTTGACATCCATTGCCATATTTCAAAGTCGAGATGTGCGACAATCGATAAGAGAATTCGGATGGACTTAAGCATGGCTCTTGGCGAAAAAGTTTCCTCATAATCGATCCTTTCTTTCTGAGTATAACATTTAAGCCCTTGTTGCCTTGAAGGTTTCCACCTTCCCGTCTGGTCCTCTTTTTCTCTTATACACCCATTGCAACCAATGGGTTTGACCCCATTAAGTGGTTTGACTAGCTCCCCACACTCTGTTATGAAACATAGAACCCATTTCGAATTTCATTCTTTGTTTGCCAAGAATCTGCATTCTTGTCTTGGATTAACGTCATCATATGTCCATGGGTCTGATTAAGTCTTGTCCGGGGAATCAAGTCCGGGACTCTCCTATTCCCATGAATCTCTCGGGTTGTTTCACAACCCTCCCACTCTGATGAGGTTTTGGGTTGTGTAAGTGTGTTTGTTTGGTATGTCATCTTATGCAATTGGCATTGAAATTTAGCCCCCTTAGCTCATTTACGGTAATCTCACTTGTTGGTCTTCTTTTTCGTTCATATAGTCTTCTTCCAAAAATCTAAAGTGGGTGCTTATTACCACCTTTTGATCTTGGGACCATAGAACATACACCCTTTTTGTTCCCTCGGGGTATCCCACAAACAATCTTAATTACGATCGAGGATCCAATTTTTTTCGCTTCCTTGTCCAACACATAGGCGGACACCCCAAATCCTCATGTGTCTCTCATACTAGGCTTGCGCCCGGTCCACAATTCTTTGGGAGTTTTGGGAACCGATTTGGATGGCACCAAGTTCAGAATGTAGGCTGCTGTCTCCAAGGCATGACCCCATAATGACTTGGGAAGATCCGCATAACTCATCATAGATCTAACCATTTCCAAAAGAGTTCTATTTCTTCGCTATGCAACCCCATTTTGTTGAGGGTTAAAGATGCGATGGTGTTTGATGCAATCCCTTCATCGATAAGTAGTTCAAAAACTCATCGTTGAGGTATTCACCTCCATGATCAGATCGTAGAGACTTGATACATTTTTCCCTATGATTCTCTGCTTGAGCCTTAAATTCTTTGAATTTCTCAAAGGTCTCAGATTTATGCTTCATAAGGAAAATATAACCGTACCTTGAGTAATCATCAATAAAAGTGACAAAATACTCATAGCCTCCTCTTGCTTTGGTTGACATTGGACCACATACATCTGTGTGAACGATTTCTAACACTTCTTTGGCTCGATTCCCCTTGGCTCCAAATGCCCTCTTGGTCATTTTACCCTCCAAACATGATTCGCAGGTTGGAATTGGTTCCACTTGGAGAAACTCCAAAGCGAACCGCTTTTCACCAACCTTTGGATCCTCTTTGGATTTATATGACCTAATCTTAGATGCCATAGAAGTGTCTCGTTCACGTTTGATGAACGTTTTCTTTTCTCGGAAATAGTTGATGTGTTATAGGATGCATTTCGTGAGTGGTGTGCACAGTTAATTGTATAGAGATTATTCGACAACGTTCCATGACAGATAAATTTATCAAAAAGAGAAATGGTAACAACTTTATTAAAAGTAACCGAATATCCATCATGAAAAGTTTAGAAACTGAAATTAAATTCTTTCTAAAACTCGGAACGTAAAGAACATCTATTAAAATTAAAACTCTGTCTTCAAAAGACAGGTGCACTTCTCCCACTGCTTCAGCTGCCACTCTCGTAGCATCGCCCAGTGTGATGAGGATCTCACTCCCACTAAGTTACCGGGTCCGCTTGAACCCCTGTAATGTGAAACAAATATGATTAGTGGATCCCGTATCCACCACCCATAAATGGGAGGCATACACCGCTAAACAAGTTTCAACAACTAGTGCGTGAGAATTACCTTTCTTTCCATTCCTTTTGGGTCTGGAACAGGCTGACCTCCAATGTCCTTTTTCACCGCAGTTGAAGCACTTCCCCTTAGTTGGCTTGTTCACTCCACCACCCTTCTTCACCTTTTCTTTGCCATTGGCAACACTTGAGTTCACTTGCTTGTGGCCTTTGTCCCTTTTCTTGTTCTTACCACACCTTGGCCTAGAAGAAGAAGAAGGTCCATTTGCCACCAAGGCTTGGCTCTTTTGCCCCAATATCGCCTCCGCCGAGACTAAAGCTTACAATGGATCGGGGCATCGAGAACTTCTCGATTATTCATCCGGTAGTTTAGCTGAGAGCCCCATTCTCAAAAACTTTTCGACAGAGAGTGGAGCACCTAAATCGATTTGGGTCTCGATATCGTATTCAGCGCCAAGTACCTCAAGTTTGTTAAGGTGAGCCATCATCTGGAGAACGTGCTCCCTTACGGGCATTCCCTCCACCATTTTCATAGAGAGCAAGTCCCTCATGGTGATCTGACGAGCCACACGGTTCTGATGTTGAAACATCGCTTTAAGACTAGTCATGATGTCTGCAATGGGTCTCAACGCTTACGGTGTTGGTGTTGCAACACATCGACATAGAAGCCAAGATGGTACACTTTGCCATTTCGTTGAAACACTCCCGGTCGAAGATACTCTTTTTCTTAACCATTTTAGTGGACTCATCTTTTTTGGCTTTTCCGTTTAGGTGTAGTGAGAACCCAGTTATGGCTTTGTGCAGTGAGGACAATAGTAAGTTTACTACTTCAATCAACTAAGTCTTCACCAGTAAGCAAATTGTCTTTAAGTATATTGAATAGTGGATTAAAAGGTTGCGACATGATGAACTGAAATAAACAATAATATGCATAACCACAAATATATCACAAGGTTCGATCACATGCATCATATTAAAATCTCAAAAAAATATGAACATGCATCAGCCAACATCTCAAAACAATTTAAATAAGCCACGTGGGGTGGGTCATTATTTAAACACATTCAAGCAGGTTACAAACCAAGAACAGTTACAAACCTTTAATATCCAGATTAATAGTTGGCTCCCATGACCAATATAAAATTGACAGGGACTTCGGGGAAGTATATGCATATCAATTTTATACCTATGTAATAACCATGATTAAATACATGATTATTATTTCGCTTTAATCGAGCCTTGTGGGGAGGGTCATCGTCGCCACTAGTAATAATCCACAATCATCCATTTGGAATTCATTCATGTGAAAGCTAACTTTTGACCGTCCCGTGAGGGGAATTTCTCCAAAAGAATTCACAAATAAATAAATCATGGAGGTCAAAATTAATTCAATTTTATTATCCGGAATAAAATTGTCAATTAATTATTTAAACATACTTAGTAATTTTTTTTTATGGTGAGATTTTTCATTGGGTAACTCTCATGCAAACACATTTAAACAAATTAAATAAAGCATAAGATAACACAATAATAAATCAAACAAAGCAGAAAAATAAATATATTGGGCACAAATTATCCAATTGTCATGGTTTGATTTTTCTTGGCTTGATCTTGAAGAAACGCCATCTTGAATTTCTTCCACTCGATCGTCTCGAAAAATACTCCGTTTCGAAACGCCACGCCAAGTAGCTTCACGGATGGATCTGTTGCCCACTTGTCCGGCCGGCCCGCCGCGGCGACCGCCCTTGCGTCGCGCCTGGCGCCGCGCCGCGCCGCCACCGCCACTCGCTGACCTCGTGACATCGCCGCCCATCGGCCTCAGCCCGAGGTTTTCGGCAGAAGCGTACCCTACATCCGCGGGCATGCGCATCGCCGGCCTCGCCTGCCCGGAACTTCCAGGCGATGCGCGTCGTCCCTTGAAGCTCGCCTCCTTCCGCCCGATCCGCTCGGTATCCAATAAGCGTCGCCTTTGGCGCCCCATGCGTGGGGCACGATCCTCATGGCCGCTCGGCCTCGGCCTACGCCCACGCCCGTGCGTACTCCAGCGTCGCGTCAAGTGCCTTTCTTGCACGTTTTACGCGTGACGTCGCCGCTTCGCCCGATTTACGATTTTATCCTTTAATTCTTCGTCTCCGTCCTCGTTTCCGATCCGATTACAATTTATTTATAAAAAATAAATAAACCTAGATCTAGACTAGTCTATTACATTGATCAAATCAAACAAATCATAATCTACTCGTGGATTTTCTCACGAGGTAAAACGAATCCGAACGAATCGAATTAAAAACCACAATTTATATGCATGCATAAATAAACACATTAAATTCCATGACAATTGGATACCTGCAAAACAGATATAGCAATTCTACTATCCAATTTCAAATTTAATGTCAGCGAATTAAATTACAATTTAAAAAATTCAGACCCCGAAACCGTGGCTCTGATACCAGTTGTTGGGGAATAAGTTGCACAGATCTATTCGGGATGAATATTTAAATACAAATTTAATTCTTAAAATTATTACTAGCATGAATTTATCCTATATTAATTCAAATAATAATCCAACAACAAATCATGCATATAATTAATTCACGTAAATCCTACGCATGTGGAATTCTACGAGTTTATGTGAACGTACCTCTTGGGACGGCAATGGTCTGGCTGATTAGACTCACCAAAAGAACTTCTCAAGTATTCCCTTAATCCTTGCTCGACTATCCGGTGGTAGGACACTTGCGAACAATTAACAAAAGGAAAATAAATTATGTTGCACCACCTTTGTGGATTTACTAATTTTTTCAGCACATGCAATTGTACTTGGGAATGAAAGAGTCATCCCCTATTTATAGAGCATAAGTGGTCGAAAATATTGGTCAAAAAATAATGTGGGAAAATCTTTTCTTGATCTCCAAGAAATCTTGAATATATCT
This sequence comes from Stenogyne calaminthoides, assembly GCA_037126765.1. Classification (NCBI taxonomy): domain Eukaryota; kingdom Viridiplantae; phylum Streptophyta; class Magnoliopsida; order Lamiales; family Lamiaceae; genus Stenogyne; species Stenogyne calaminthoides. The sequence goes on from JBBCBC010000015.1 coordinate 23,700,949, forward strand.
CCTATATTCTTTTTCTCATAATTATAATATTCCACAAAATCCCACCCACTCTTTGTTATGGAGTATATTTCGAAAATTATAGGGCAAGATTCCAAGATTTGGATCTTCTTGAATTTATGAGATATTCTTGTATTTCAAGAAATACACATCTTCCATAATATTTTTTCAAGAAAATTAAGAAAATCTTTCTTTCCCTTAATTATCAAAATTTTCGAAAATTCCCTATGGATAACCAAGTGGGAGATTTCTTGAATTTAATGAGATAATCTTGTATTCCAAGAATACATATCTTCATTCCATAACAAAATTCAAAGAAAATCTTTCTCCTCTTTTATCCATAAATTTCAAAATTAATGAGGAAAAATAAGCAACAATATTTATTTTATTTTAAACATCTTTTTCAGTTATTGGACTATATGTTGGGCTACTTAGGGGGCCTTTAGGAGAATTAAGATTGGACCTTCCAATGGATCTTGAATTATCAATATTGAGCCACAATATTATTCAAGCCCATAAATATTAATTAATCCCACTACATATTTAATATTGCACTATCCATCTTAACCCATATTACATCCCAATATGACTCCGGTTATTATTTCCGTGTTTAAGATTATCTAGCCCATTAATTAATTCAAGCCACCAAATAGTTTTCCATTAATTAATATCTTTTGTCCTTGGTCAAGGAACGGTTCAACATTATTATCCATACCGAAAACTAATTCCACTTGCAAGATTTGGTATGATAAAAGCTTTATGAACCTCCCCAAGGGGGCAAATCGAATAAAGCGTGCTTTCTGCACGATTCTCCGTATAAAATCTTAGCAATCACAAGTGACCAATAATATTGCCCAAGATAAAAAGTATTGAATCTCGTTGATTCTCTACCCATGATAAGTCAAAGCAATAGTTACCAACCATGTGTGATCCTATTTAAGGAACGAAGATTAAGAAATAACGAACCACTGAGGTCTAATTCTTCCTTGTTCAGTTCTGAAGAATTTTGTCCTCCTCAGAGGTCCTATTCAAAGGCATCGATCATGCACTAGTGTAATCTCTTTGTCAATACAAGCCAATCCGAGCCTTACACTTCAACCTTTCACGATGGGTTGTTCATTTCCATCTAGGTCGTGAATGGTGTACTTTTAGTTACAAGGGACTGTTAATTTAATCTTCTGTTATCTGGTATCACTAAATTAACTACAATGTAACACGTACGATTTATTGAACAGTTATGCAATAAATATATGTAACATTCAATGATATTTAAAGCATCAGTGATAAACAATTTATTTCAGTAAATATGTCCGAAATTCAGTTTTGATTATACAAAGTAAAAAGTATACTTTCCAGTATAATCCCAACAGGTCTCTTGTACATCAATTGTACCGTATATTCTATAGTGTATTTTAGAAACATGTAACTTGTTACACTGAAATATGCAAAATTATTTAGACTGCGTGCAACGTTCAATTTGAATCTCATATTCATAATTGCACATTTCAGTATAAACAAGTTGCATCTTTCAGTGTGACAAATTGTATGTTTTAAAATACACTATGAAGTGCACAATGCATTTAGTGCATAAAAGATTTTGTCAAAATTAATATAACCAATAATTTTTTGAACTTGTTAAAAATTTATCGACAAAAACTTGTATGCAATATTGCATACAAGTGATATGTGCAATTGGGTCTTTTTTTTCTCGCGGTCAGGGGAATGGATTTTAGGGCAGATTGTTGGTGGGGCAATGGTCTTATTCATCTTCTTCCTCTCGCTCGCAGCCGATGCGGTCAGATTTCCTCTTCTTCCTCTTCTCTTCTGGATGGGCTTTCTTCTTCCTCGTTCGTGCCCTAATTTTCTCTTTTCGCTCCGATTATTGGATGAAACCAGGTCATTCAATTTGGATTTCGATGTGGATTCTACGAGAAGAAGAGAGAATATGTGTGTGATGTTTGGATTACCCCTCAACAGAAAGTGTGTGATGAAATTCAGATCCTTCTGCACTTTTTTCACGTTGTTCTGTAAATCTGTAATTTTGGACTGAATATTTTTTTCGCGTTTGTACTGGTTTTTGTTCATGTAGTAACACTCTTTTTCTCATATGGTAACACCTCTTTTTGTTCATGTAGTAACACATAAAAAAAAAAAATTATGCGTACAGTGGGAATCGAATGCAACCAAATTTATTAGTAACAAACCTGAACCACTAGGCTACAATACATATTTGATAAAAATATCCTTCTATAAATACATATGCGTCCGCGCCAACCCTGAACCCACTGCCCGCGTCCTGCCCGCCCTACCCACGTCCGACCCGCCCAAACCAGACCCGCGCCCAGACCCGCGAATTTTAAGCAATTTTTACCTTATTTATGTTGTATTGCACATAACACTAATGTGCAATATTTCACACAAGACTTTCTCAAATTTATTAAAGAAATGCATAACATTGCCTCTAAATATTTCATCAAACAATTGAGATGTGCGATATTTAAATTCTCCACATTTTCATGATAATTATACTATACTTAATATTTTAAAATATGAGTATTGGATGATTTTTTTTACAAATATTCAATTTTAGCAACAATGATTTGAGAGTATGAGCTTTGTTTTATTCTTTTTTATTAATAGATATAAGTTTTAAAAAAATCTGTCATAAATGGGATTAAAAAAAGTACTTCCTCCGTCCTATTTTTGATTATACGGTTACTATAGATACAGAGATTAAGAAAAAGTAGGAGATAATAGTATTAAAAGGCTGTTTTCAAACTCAATTTCAATAGTGAGAATCACTTATTTTTAAAGTAGATGAGAGACAAGTGATTCTAGGATTCCACTAGTGTTCTAAAACATACCTTAAATGGTGTAAAGTGGGTTTGGTGGAGGGAAATAAAGTATTAAATGGTGTAAAGTTGGTTTGGTGGAGAGAAATAATAGTATTAAATAGTATTGAAAGTTGTTTTATTTCCTTTTTAGAAAATGACCAAATAATATAAGGACAACTATTTATGAAAAATGGACAATCAAAATTAGGACAGATGGAGTACATAATGTTGCAAGTTAGACTCAAACATGATCTTCAAAGAAAAGAAGCATTTTGCACACCATACTCAACCACTATGCCACTACCAATTATGAGCAATCATGTACAAATATATACACTAAGAAAAAAAAAAGTTGGGGGAAGGGGGCCATGACTACCCCAACACATAGTGTAGCTCCGCCCTGAATGTGTATAAATGCTATAGTATTAGTTTATAAAAATAATAATATCAATGATTTACTTATGGTATTCAATTATTTCACAGGAGAGTTTGCACTTTTATTATTGAGCAACACTTGCATGTGTGCACCCATAGGATCATGCAATTGGCACCCATCAAATCATGCAATTGATGCACGTACAATTAATCAACTAATTATGTTCAGTGAAATAATGAGCATTGTTTTTATAGAGCAACTAATGTAAGTTGTTCAGTTAGAAAAACTGATACTCTTAAAAATAAAATGACTAATTGCACGGTGTGACTATTGTATATAAGAATTGCCCTTTATTATTTTATTTACTTGTACAAAATTATAAATTAATTTAAAGATAGTTGATTAGGTAATCCTACTATATGCTAATTAACAGGTAATTAATATGATCGTTGATTGTATCGAAAAAGTACTAACATGTCTTATTGATAAGTATCGATTAGGACTATTTGGGTAGCAGACACTGATCTGGATATTTTCCGATTCCAACTATGCCAGTTTTATGTTGTCAAATGCTGCAAAATCTACTAACTTCCAAAAAAATCTATTTTTAAAACAATATTTGTATTCTTCTGATCAGGATCGACAATTATAAAGTTGTGCAAGATCCTATATATATATGGTTATGAAGTCGTAGTTAATTTTTAATTATCAAATTTATTCTATAGGCTCAGTCATCTTAAAAATGCATTCACACTATTGGGAGATTGACCGCAAAATATTACCCCATTAAATTCTAGCTTGTAATATATATTTTCAATATAGTAAAGTTTTGGGATCATTCATCCTTTTGGTAATCGTGTTACAATTTTTCATGGTTAGTGGTACATGTCGTTTATTTGTGAACTGATTTCATAACCAGGACGTCCAAAAATCACAAAACAACTGAACTGAAATAGAACCAAACCCAATCTATTCCATCAATTGTAAAGCAAAATTAAAAAATTGAATCTGAATCGAAAATTAAGCAACCAAATCCCGATTGAAGAGAAACCATGAAATCCGAATTAAAACTATTGGTCATTCAGATGTGATAGAAAGACATACCCTACTTTGTATTTAATCTTCTCTTACATTCAAAGAAAATAACCTCATTGTCTGTTCTACAAATCAAACCCCTAGGTGACATACAAAAACAAAAGCAATTGGAACATCATTAATAATACAGGGCATGATATCTGAGATGGAAATGGTACCTATAATATTACAAGCCTAAATTTTTAGCTAAAGAAACACGTTCATTATACTTCATTGGACGAATAATTAAACAGAATGTACGGATTCAAATACAAAACCATCATTTCTTCACTTGTAGCGATTCATCGCCGTCGAGCCTTCCCCTAACACAATCGTTGTAGGCGTTGTTCCGCAGCCCGCAGCCGAACGAACGACAACGAAATTCATCATTTCCATCAAGTGCTCCCCCCGTCGTGCGTCGCCGTCGTGCCTATGCTACCCATCCCCATCGCCCTTGTGCCCTGTTGTGCTCTTCTTACCGACTGCAGCTGTGCCTGCACTCTACCCTCCGTCAAGCATTCTCGCCCTCGTCTATGCAATTACATCATGTATGTTTTAATTTATTCTTTGACCGTTTGTTGGTATATGTTTGTATATCTGGAGAATTAGCAACACTTCATTTGCACGGTCTAAAATATTAGAGAGGCAAAATTGTTCAAAAACATTTCCCAAAAGCTAGCTAATATGGTAAGTAGTCAGTAAAATGGAAAAAAAAAATGACAACCCCAATGATGAGCTTATGGATAGATGAACAAAGAAAAAATGAGAATTGTTAAAGAAAGGATAAACCATAACCTTAAAGCAAATGTGTTTAAAGTTCGTTCAATGTCAAACATTATAATTGATTCAAAATTTTCACTAAAGCAAATATCACTAAATCAAATAATAAATATACATTATATATTTACTTGTAATGTTAAAGTAGGGTAAAAAGGACCATTTAAATTTCAAATCCAAGTGCGTGCATGTGATCCTTAAAATTCATAAATTTCAAATCTGAGAGCATCCCCATCCATAGGTTTAATTCCTTCGTGGCTTAAATTTGTACCTGGTTACATAATTGGGGAAGGAGATATAATATAGGAGAGAGAAAGTTTGGGAGCAAATATTTGTTACCAGGTACAATTAAAAAAGTGACTGATTTGTGGGTCCAAGTTGCAAATTTATACTTTTATTTTACTTTAGTTTATTACTCTAACATGGTAAGATCTCATATACATTTGGTGTACAGATTTTAAATCCGTACACTCACTTTGACCTTACCCATTTTTATTATGGATCCTCATTTTCACTAATAGCAATGTCTCATTTTCTTAATAGGTCACTCTTATACCCGAGTGCACTTGATGCATAAGGGACCCACTCCTCTTACATAGATTTTCTTATTTTTATGGTTATTATCGTCTCCTTATAAATAAGGAGAGTATTTATGTTCTTTTTTTTATTTTTTTTTTTTTTTGAGAATCATTATGTGTGTTCCCACTTGCCAGGTTCGTATAATACACATATGCACAATGTTGCGATTAAAAAATAATGATTAATAATTTTTTTAATATAAATAATTAAAATGAAATAAACTAAGAAATATTAAATTAAGAAATACAAAAATGGTATAGTGAATGAAAAAGGTGATAATAACATTTGTACATGGGATGATTGGGAAGTAAAGATGCAAATTGATAGATATAATTTATTTTTGATGTGGCAGCTGATGGCATAAATTTGTATCTGAGATTGGGTACACTAATGGAGATGCTTTGAATATGTTATTTATAAATTGACAATAAAATTTGACATGTTTAATTATTTTTCTTTTTTAGAATTGCAAAGGAGCATTCTTTTGATTGAACATTTCCTTGCACTTAAATCATAGTATTGATGCATATTTTTGGAAATCTTTCTTTAAAAATAACTAATATGTTGAGACAAAAATTTGTATAAACCTTATTTTTAATTCATGGCATTTAATCCTATCCAAGGTATAATACGGGTCTGGTTTAAAAAAATGTTAATGATATTAAACGTCGACATTCAAAGGTCAATGTAGTCCCAATCCCTGGTTTGCCGTACCAGGTGACAGATTGTTTAGAAAATATTATTTGTCAAATTTTTATACGTATAATTCTCCAACTATATGAATCCTCCACCTCTGCGATCTGTTGAAGGATCAGGTCCCTGCCAACTCATGCCTCTCCAGACATCCTATTTAAGAGGTGGGAGTCGCCTATCGGGTTAAAAGAACCTTCAAAGTTGTCTAAGTGCATCCTGCCCGCATAATATTGTCCCAACAATGCATGAATAGAAACACAAGAACACAAAATGAGCAAGTCATTTGGCTTCATAGAAACTCATACCATAGAATCACCCGGTATATATCCCAAACTACATTCATATATAAATTAGTGGAAATACTAAATAAATTTTGGAATCAAGGAGGTAAAATGCATGATATATGCTCTGTAGAGGTGGTAATTGTCAAACCAACTCAACAATTTGGAATTTTATATTTTTTTACATGCCCAAACCAGTGGAACAAATACATAATTGGAAAGAATACAGGTGCAACTAAATTTGAGAGAACATTTACAGTGTTACCTCAGGCACTAGCTGAAGCAGAAGATAAACACAATTATAATAGAGATAAACACAATTATAATAGAAAGTATCAGTGACAAGTGACAACATTCTTCAAAGATTGCCAATTGAAGCCAATTCTTTTTCTGGTCCTTCAAGAATTATATAGATCATTAAAAGGAAAAATGGCAAACTGTGGATTAAAGAGAGAGTATATGAGAGAAACGTGCAAGTTGCTACCTATGTCATACCGCGGGGACATCTCAAGGGTTATATCATGACACGTTATATTGCCTATCAAGAGACTGTAATTTGAAAATGGGTTACCAAAATTACAACGGAACTTGTTTCCAGTGAATCGTAGAGCTCCTCTTTTAATTTATAAAGAAATATATAATGGTCTAGATATTTCATTAGGAAATTCTCTATACAGATTATATGTTGAGAACCATAAATGTGCATATCACGAGACAAAGTACTCACAAGATGGTCTTCAGACACTAAATACATAAATTTTAAATGAATTCTCCTAAGCAAGTACCTTATAGTTGTAGTCAATTACAGTTGTAGAACAAACAAAAATAATCTTCATCAATCTTCCTATTTTTCTTTATGCCTCCCCCTCTATTGCTTTCTCATCTACTACAATACAATCACAGGAAACTATTTTAGTATTAAAATATACAACAAAATATATAAATTAAAGTTAATCATTACATGCACCTAAACTGAGTGGAGAAAAACATAAATAGCCTTTATCTCTAAAAATAAACATATGAAATAATCATTCCTGATACAAAATGCAACACCCCTTTACTCTTTTATGTAAGTTCATTTGAGATGAACTACCAAGCAATGAGCTAAGCTTAATTGAGAAAATTGATAGGAGTAATTAACTTCTGGAGTGTATCGACTTAAGAGCCATTAAGTGAGGAAAAATTGACTACACCCCCTATCAAAGACTTGCAATTGTATAACTCTCCACGTCTGGAGTATATCGACTAAGAGCCATTAGCCCAACTGGTCATCAACATTAATTAACAGTATCTCTTCCAGATTGGTTCCTTCCACAACATAGGATGCAATCAAGATTTAACACGGGATAATGGTGTTAGTGTTAGTGTCCTAGAGACAATTTATTGTAAGGACATAATACTCGATGATATTCAGTTTGATTTAATATTATAGTTCACTTAATATTAATGTATGGCAATACACTTGTTTGAATATTATGTTTGATTGTTTGCATTTATTCATACAAGTGTTCTCATGAGTCATTGTTGTCATTGAGGTTGTGAGAACTCAGATGACTTAAGCATGATTCTCAAATAGCCCCGATCAAGGATCATCAAGAATGTGATATTGATGATTCAATGAAGATTAGTGTGCGACTTGCATCATACTCTTAGAGAGTGTAGTAAGATCTCACTTACTACGAGATACTAGGTATCTCATGATGGATGCACAAATACCTTAGAGGGTATTGGTATACTCATCCGAAAAACCGTTTGATATAGTTTCAGTATATGTGTCTACGGGTGTCTCGGTTAGTGGGAGCGATGCGATACTCCTTTGACTTGAGGTCAATACGCACGACATGTGTGGGATGATGAACTTTGACCATGACCGATGCTTGCACCCTTCCATGGGTAGTTATGACTTGGATTGGGTTCATCACGAAGTGCATGTGGTGGGTAGTTTAGCCAAGAAAATGATTTATTCCTCAAAGTGAATTTAGAGAGAATACTCATCTTCTCGTCATAATTGGATCTAAGTCATCGACCTATGCACGTCAACTTAGACTTTGTGGCTAAGTGTGACATACATGATCAATTAGGTGATTAGAGATAAATTGATTAAGTTATTTGAATAGACTTCATCATGTTCAAGAGTAATCGAGTATTCGTGAATGAAATGAGAAAATTGCAATTGCCCACATTTCAATTACAGGTAGTTGCATGTTTCTCTCAACGTACCTCATATATTGAGAATGTCTGATTTATTGACTATGGTTAAATTAAGACCGTTAGTTTGACTAATCACTCGGTATATGAGGGTCTATGGGTCACAGAACAAGTAGTTCTCTTTTACGGATTATAATTGGTTGATTAAATGTTAAATTGGATTTAATATTTAATTTATGGAAGAGTAATTAATAATAGATTAATTTGGAATTAATTATTATTAATATTTAATTCAATTGAATTTAATTAAATAAGAATTCTCAATAATTATGTTTGGAATATAATTGTAGGATTTAATGTATATGAAAATAAATCGTAGAGATTTTCATAGAAGACATTTAAATCCGTAGAGATTTATATTTAGAGAATTAAATTAAAAGGAATTAATTTAATTCAAGATTAAGGATTTTATTTCCCTAATTGGGTTAGCTTGGAAAATAAGCTAAACCTCCCTATATATACAAGCTATTGAGATTCACAAGCAGTATCACTTCATATTTTCTCCATAAAATCTAGAGTTTGGATTTTCCTAGCAAATTCGTCTCGGGATTCAACGCTGGCAAATCCGTGCAAATCCGTGATTGGGGATTACGTAGATACCATAGTAGAGAAAATTGTTTACGAATTACTGTAAGAATTATGTTTACGTTTACTCGTATTTAATTATGCAATTAATTGTTCGTTGTTGGTGAACTGTTTATTTTCACTGCGCATGTATTACGTGTTTACGTGCCTCTAAATTCCAACAAATTGAGCTATTTAAAATGGAAAACTATTTTTCTATGTTCATCACTAAGAACGAAAATGGGTAGAACTTATACATATATACTTTTTCACAAAAGGAGGTGTTTTTTCAGCATCTAATTTTTTTAACACTACGCAGTATTGCTACTCTACACCTGAAAATCCTGTCCCAAACAAAAAATCTACACCTGAATATAGTTCGATACTCAAATGAAAAGATTAGGCATGAAATATCAGTCGTGGTAATTAATGAGGAAAACAGATAATGAACAAAGCAATGTACAAGATAGATCATCATCAGGTTTTTAACTGTAGAAGCAAGGTGATCCTGGAAAAGCGACCACGCCTTTTTGCATCTATCCCTTATTTGTGACAGAGAAACAAAAAAAACATGATATAAACCATATAGAGCCCCAACAAAGAACTAATTTCTTCTCTCTCACTAACCTCGAGTCCAAAAGAATTCATAACTTTGCAATTTATGATTTAAACATACGTAATGCCTAGACGTCTAGCAGTTTATGATTTAAAATAGATAATTCATGGAGAATGTTGCCACGTAATTAAATAGTTTCATAAACTAGAATTGATTAATTGCCTAAATGTGTGTCCTTGCAGGCTCCAAAACTACACTATCGAAATGCAAACAATTATAAACTGGGAATTAATTGCATATAAGGAAACAATATATCAACCACATGGATCCAGTCACTCTTTTTCTCTCTGAATATCCTCTAATGCTCATCTTCAAAGCACATTAATTAATTGACAAACCAATTTATAATATAGGATTAAATAACACATTATATGTCCAGCTCTGTTCTTTTTTACTTTTTTCCTTCTAGAAATAGAATGCAAAAATGTATGTTTAGCAAGAGAAAGTAAATACAAACTCTAGAAAAGTGTGTATATAGGTGTATCAAACTACAAGTACAATGAATGTATCATTTGGACTTACAGGTTAGAAGACTTCTCTATATTTCTAAAAGACCAGCAACAGAGATAACAATTGTCAAATCAGAAAACATTCTGACGAAGTGGAATAGCTCAAGTGGTTAGAGCAACACTACCTATGTCATGAGGTTATAAATTCAAGTCATCATTTGTCCGATCAAAAAAAAAAATCAGAACTCTGCCAATCCGTAAATTTGTTATCTTTCCTCACTAATACCCCAATTTTCTGGTTTAATATTTTGAATTCATGGAGATAATTGGCTGCAAATTAGTATTAGAAAGAATAGAACGTCTAAAGTAATGGCAACTTATTCACCATCATGCATCATATCTGCTCAGCTTGATGAAATTCACAAAGCAATAAACGGAGTAGAATCAAACACAATCAATTCAAAGTAATATTCACTAACATTTGAACAATCCAACCGTAATTGATTCAATAACTTCAAGAAAATATATTTTTAAAAAGTTTCCATCTAAAACAATAAATCAAGGTAAATCGGATTTTGAAACCAAGGCTTGAATATACTCAAAATTAGAAAATACCCATTAGATATTAAGAATCCGTCGCGACACAAGCCTCTGGGTGTTAGATTTTGAGATATTGCAGCCCCAATCACACTCCACTATAAACCCCAATAGAACCAACGACGTTACAGCCGCGACAACCTATGATTTCAATTGTTTGTCGCCTCGTCCCCTCCATCGAGCCATCGCTGCGCCCTCCCCTCCCTGAGCTCCCTCATACAATCTCGCCGTCTCGTCGATACCCATTCTATCAATAGAGTTTTGCTTTAATGTTTCTCGTCTAATGAACCGTCTCTTTGTGTTTAGAGATTTAGTGGGGGTTAATTTGCAAACATTAATTATATTATTAAAGACCATAAAGAAATTATTATGTTACCTCGGCAGATAAACATGAAGCATTTCTCCAGCTGCAAATTGAATTATTCAAATTCACAGAAATCTCAAAATTAATCTATGCAGGATAAAGAACAGTAAATCTAAACATAAGCTTCTTAGTATCTTCCAGTTAAGACTTCCATATGGACAGAAAAGAGACTTGGAAACACTTATTTATTGAATGGGATGAAAAATTCACAACTGTAAGCACGGGACAGATTAGGAAGATTATGAAAGAAAACTAAAAGCATGCATATATGTGTTTGCATCAAGTGAGTTTTGTGAATCGAATCAGTATATGAATGCATGTACATGGATATTCTTTCTATTTGTTATTTCTTATAAATATAAAGTACAGTATGCATTAGGTATCATAAACAAAAATTGATTAGATTACAAGAAAGTTCAAGGCATACCAAGGACTATCACAGACATTGTCCCATCTCCTACCTCTTCATCCTGAGTTCTACTTAGTTCAATCATCAACTGTAACCACAAAGATGCATATGTGTCAAAAGGCAATCACTTAAGGCGACCTCGGCTGGGCCATCTAGGTCGCAAGTCGATTTTAAAGAGTATTCAGGTAGCAAGACGACTTAGAAGGGTATGCAGGTCGGAGACGACTTAGAGAAGTAAACAGGTCGGAGGCGACTTCAGCCCAAAGTCAGTGAAGAGATAAATATGGAAAAGATATGGGTAGTTAAGGGTGCGGATATCGCGGAGCGTAAGCAAGACAAGTTTATCCGGGAGAGGGAATCGCGGATTAAGCACGAAAACCCTAGCCTTGGCGGGTAAAACCCTAGCAAGCCCGCAGAGAAAGCCCACGAAGAATCTTAACCTAATTCTTTGTCTATATATACTTTATGTATCATTCATTATAAAAGGGAGAACAACTTAAAGTATTAGGCAGATAAAGTAATAAAAGAATCCTGGCTTGAGCGCCCCCAGACGTAGTCTTATTCAAAAGCAAAAGACGAATTGGGTAACCAAATTCCGGTATTGCTTGTTATATTGATCGTCGTTTTCTTGTTTTCCTTGTTAATCGATATTTATTGACAGTGAGTTATAAACCGGGCACAACATCATCCATCCATATATATTATGAAATATAAAGTGAAACATTAATTACGTAATAGGTAATTTCATTCTAAATTTGGGAGAAACCGAACTGAATTAACATATTTTCACTTGTAATTAGCTCTTTTTTCAATTTTTAAGCTCGCATAGTTCAAAATTATCTCAAACATTTACTCGTATTATGTATTATTATTTTCGATTTTGATTTGGAAGATTTTAAAGTTGAATCATGAGCTATGATGCATTTATTCTTCTTATTCTTTGATTAGGCATCTATAAAAAAATACAAAATGCTCACAAATTGATAAGTAATTTTAATAATAATATACGTAAACAAACTTTTTCTTCTCTATTGAGAGTCTAGAGTTTTCATCTTTCGCTAATCTTTCTCTTCCCGATCCAAGAGACCATGGATTCCATGATGAAAAGATTGAATCTTGAAGCTGAGGAGGAAATCGATCTGATTATTGAACTGGACGATGTTAAGGAGAAAATGGAGAATATTGAACTGTATTTGGTGGGGAAATTTCTTGCCAATCATACAGTGAATTTCAATGTTCTGAAGTCACGAAAGATGAGCGTTTGGCGCCAAAAGAAAAGAGTCACTATCAAGGAGATCAGATTTGAAGGTATGTTGTTCCAATTCTATCACTTAATATATTTGAAGAGGGTTTTGGATGGAGGACCTCGGATGTTTGGGAACTACCCTCATCGACTAGGCCTAGGGGTAAACTCCTCTCAATGTACCCCTAAACAAAATTCCCTTTTGGATCTCTTTACTGAGAAAGTTGGGCGTATGATTGGAAACTTTATTGGAAGATTTATGTAGTGATTGGATTCTATAAAGGATCGTTATGGCTGAATTTTATGAGGTTTGAGTTGAGATCGACAAGACGATATCTCTGAAACGTAAGAAAAGCCTTAAATTGGCTAATGGATCCTCATCGACTGTCGAATTAACGTCTCAATTTATTATTTTTTATTCACGGAATGCTTGACCACACTGAGAGCTAATGTAGCTTTTGGTTCAAAAGAGGGAGAGATTTAAAAAGGATGGGGTCCCAATCTAAAAGTGACAGATTGGAGTGGAAAGCCTCTGAAGGGAGACCGATGGTTACGCGATGGCGAGGTTTTCCGGTCAGAATCGGGACAGTGATGGGCCCTCTGGGAATCGCGGAGTGGGTGTTGATTTGAGCATGGATTCTGGGAAATTAATTAATCCTATGATTCCATTATAGGGGCGAAATTGGGGGAGACATAAATTCAAAAATATTGACCAACAATCCCACGTTTGACGTTGGTGAATTGGATGAGGGTAGTGGCGATGATACCCTTGAGGGTAAAAAGAGAAAGTGTGCAGCTCCTATGCAAGGCTTAACTTATGAGTCCATGCAAAACACTTTCTATTACAATTGTGTGTTCTCTGTTAATTGCATTGGTCGTAGTGGAGGTTTATGTGTTCTTTGAAAACTCTCGTCTTTATGAAATATCACCAAATACTCTCAAAATCGTACCGTTCTAAACATCAATGATAATGGGGGTTCTTGGAGGTTTACGAGTTTTTACGGTTTCCCGGAAAGGGCAAGGATACTCCTTTCTGGAATTTTTTTTATGACAACTTGATAACACGAGCAGCTTGTCGTGGGTAATAATGGGGGATTTTAATGACCTTCTTTCGAGTGAAGACAAACGAGGTGGTGGCCTAACCAAAATTGGTTGTACATGGGGTTCAAGGAGGCAACACTTGATTGTAATATTTCAGATATTCTACTCTCTTGTTATAGATACACGTGGAGTAGGGGAAGATGATCAAATAACTTTGCTGGAAGAGAGGCTCAACAGAGCTATGGCTAACCCGGGGTTACACTCCCATTTTCACTCAGCAACTCTACAGAATCACATTGAACCATTGATTGATCATACACATCTAGTTCTTAACATTAATCCTGCCATACGTGTGAGGAGAACAAGAACTTTCAAGTTTGAGAATAAATGATTGGAGGAGACATAGGGAGTGTTATGATCATAGGAGTTGGGATGGAATCAAAGACTTTTTTTTACTTAGGAGACTTTTAGCTACAACCAAGGTTTTAACATATTGGGGTTCACATATTCTGATTGCTTGGAAAAAGAACAAACAACACCTGGAAAGAGAGATTTTCGAATTGCAGACGCTGAACTCTGTGGTTTCTAATAGTCGGCTTATGGAAGAAGCCCGAAAAGAGTTGACTGTGTTGTTGGTAAATGATTACTGTAAAAATTACTCGAAATTCGTGCACTTTATTAGCTTAATTTGATTGAGTTTCATACATTTTTTTATACTAAATTGGTCAATTGCACTTAATTGTTGAAAAAGGTAGTGTTTTATTTATTTTGTAGGAAATTGAGGATATTTGGAGCAAAACAAGAGCTATATTTTATTGAGTCAATCGAAGAAGGAAATCGAGAAGAAGGCCCCAGTAAAAGTCGATGAGAAAAAAAATTGGGCCGAAAAAAGAAATTGAAGCTCCATTTTGATAATTTTGGAAGCCCAAAAACCAATTCAGCCGCACACCATTCATCAATTAAAAGTTGCTGGAGCCCATTTCCAATTTAAAGAATTGTTAGTTGTTAAGGTGAACAGAAGCACGCCTTTTATACAAAAAAAAAAAAGAAAAAGAAAAGAAAAGCAACAGGAGGGCGGCTTATAAGAAACAGGGCAACAACGGATTCCACATCCCAACAGAACCAGATTCAACATTTCATTTTTAAGAGTTTTTTTTAGAGAAGCTAGGTTTGAGAGTCTCCCCAAAAATTTCCACCCTCTGGGTGGGGGAATAAGGAAGGAGTATTTTTAGCTTCAAGATTCAAGATATTCAACTTCAAATGTCTTTTTAGGGTTTGATTTTCTTTTATTTTGAATTTTAATTAATAGTCTCATTTTGTTTATTGAACTTTATTTTGCAAGATTTTGAGATGTAAATTGATGGGCTAGTACTCTTAGGGTGTGTTTTGAAACACTTAAAATAGCTTTCAAAAGCATTTATTTTTAAAAGCTGTGAGAGGAAGGTTTGAAAATAAGTGTTTTTGGAATTTAATTTAATGGTGTGTTTTGAAACACTTAAAACAGCTTCAAGAAACACTTATTTTCAAAGCTCTCTCTTACAGCTTTTGAAAATAAATGCTTCTGAAAACTATTTTAAATGTTTCAAAATACACCCTAAGTGTTTCAAAACACAGCCTTAGTGTATTTTGGTGTTGAGATGATTGTGAATTTTAGACATATGGTTTGATTTAGTTATTTTTAGTTTATTTATTTGTTGATGTTGATTATAATAGGAGGAGGATCCGGTGTGTACAGCATGGGATAAGTACAAATAAACGTTGTCGTTTTGATTAACTTTCTTTCTCTCCTTTTCTTATTATATATTCCCTCCGTCCCAAAGAAACGTGCACCCTTAGCCGGACACACAAAATAAGAAAACTTGATTTATTTATATTATTTTAATCAATTATAATGATATTGTGAAAGTGTAAATTTTGAGTGCTTTGACATTTTAAAAAACGTGCACGTTTTCTGGGACGTCCCAAAAAGGAAAACGTGAACATTTTTATGGGACGGAATGAGTACTTAATATACTATATATTTTATTTTAATTGTAAAGGTAGTCCACATATATATTAATTATTAAAAATTTGAAAAAGGCACGGTTCATCAAGAAATGATAGCATGAACAATTTAATTTAGATTCCAACATGAAGCTACCTGCACATCACCCAAATCATTATGAAATGAACATATTCAAATACTGTAATATAAATTAGACAAATACTTGTGTGCACCTTCTACATTAATTTAGAATTGGTGCAATTAAATTTATTTATTTTTAAGTTTTTTTTTACCTAGTGGACCCAACTCGGACCGAGTGGTTCATGGTTCACCCGGCCCGAATGGTTTAGGGTTTATGGTTCATGGTTTAGAGTTTATGATTTTTTATCCGACCCAGGCCCAACCTGATTCGACCCGAGTGATTCATGGTTCACCCGGATCGAATGCTTCATGATTTAGGGTTTAGGGTTCATTATTCATGATTTAAATTTTACAAATAAAAGATTAAGAAAAAAAAGGTAAACAATTAAAATAAAGAATATAATTGTGGGGAGGTGGGGAGATGGGGGCGAGTGGGAAGGGGTTGGAGGCAATCAACAAAAATGTGACGGCTGGAAGGGGAATTTGGTTTTGGGCATATGTGGGCCTCCTTTCCAATTAAAATAAAATATATAGTATATTAATTTAAATACAATAAGAAAAGGAGAGAAAGAAAGTTGATCAAAACGGTGGCGTACACAGCATGGGTGCTGTATAGTACTGGATCCTCCCTCATTCTGTTATGGATTTTATGGTGCTTTGATTGGTTTTTTTCTATTAATTTTTATGTAAAATCATACTTACTGTTGGGATATTTTAGTTTTGATGAATTATATCAAAACATTATCAACCTGTGTTATTGAAGCTGATTTACAGATAACAAGTTGAGGGGGAACGAGAGAACAAATTGAGGGGGAACTCACGGAATCAGAAGTAGATGATCGAGATCAGATGAGGCTGCAGACGAGACTGATCGAGATCAAAATGAGTTAGATGAGTTCCGAGTTAACTGATGAGCTGAGCAAAATCAGAAGAGAAGAAAGGCTAAGCCAGCTGATCAGAAAGAAGATGACCAGAAGATCAGAAGAGAAGGTTGCAGATCAGAAGAGGAGCAGATGAGACTGATCGAGATCAGACGTGATCGAGATCAGATATGAAGATGAGCAGATGGTCAAGATCAGACGTGATTGAGACCAGATGTGTTAAACTGATATGCTAACCTAATATGCTAATCTGATGAACTAATCTGATGCAGATAAACTGATATGCTGACCTGATGCTATACTGATCTGATCATGTGAACTGATCAGATCAGGCGAGAAGGAATCAGATATCAGAAAACCAGAAATATGCATACCAGATTAGAAGAGAAGTCATCAGAAGAGAAGTCATCTGAAGTCATGTGCACTGAGAATCAGAACGCTACTGATGATCAGTTAGCCTGAGTGCAAGTGACCTGAGGGTCAGATTGTCTGAAGACAGAAGAACTGAACTCAGTCAGCATGAGTGTCAGTATACCTGATCAGACAAGGTCCGCGTGAAGAGAAGTCAGCTAAAGGCTCAGTCAGACCTGAAGGTTCAGATGAAGAACTGAAGACTCAGTATGTCTCTGAAGACACTGAGACTCAGAGAATCCTGGATGATTCCAAGGCGAGGAATCTGAGGAATATAGCCGTTAAGATCAGCTAACGTGGACCAATGAGAGGAAGACAACCAGCCTGGAAAAGCTGCAGAACCTACAGAGAATAGTATGGATTTGAATGTGATTCTCTCCAACGGTAACATTCAAATCCACACTATAAATACAAGGTCTTTCATCAAATTAAGTGTGGAAAGCGGAAATGAGAAGATAGCAACGATGCTACAGAGCCAAAGAGAGTTAAGCTTTCCCACCTTAGAACACAAATCTATAGATATACAAATATATTCAAAGAGTGTTCTAGAACCCAACCTAAGCAACCCACGATGTATCTTAAGCTTAGAGAGATTTTTTCAACCTTAGCATTGAGGCTAAATCATTGTAAGAGAAAATCTCACCATAGTTGGAGACAACACCAAATCCAAACCCCATGGTGAAGTGAGGTAGTTGTTAGGCAATCCCGTGGAGGGTGATAAGTCCCGTTGGAGTGTGAACTCGTTAAACATCTGTAGGCAATCCCGTGGAGGGTGATAAGTTTCGTTGGAGTGTGAACTCGTTAAACATCTGTAGGCAATCCCGTGGAGGGTGATAAGTCCCGTTGAAGGAATTTCCCTAGAGAGGGAGAGTGGATGTAGGACTGGTTGTCCGAACCACTATATATTGCTGTGTTGTTTACTGCTTTATGTTTACTTGTCATATGCATATGGTTATAAGCAAAACACAACACATGAGCTTAAAAAGATAAAAAATTGGAAACACTCTGCCCTCACCCCTGTTTTATATGCACCGAACTGAAATGTTTTCGCTTCCGCACGCGCAAAATGGGTTTTCTCACCGGGACCAACACTTACTATAAACAAGAGTTGCTTGAGTACGATTAAGTGCAAATTTATGAGTTGAGAATTGATTGAATGCGTTAATTACACTTCTTATCCATTCAAGAGAGGGTATTTACTATTTAGTTTAGAACCCCACTTGAGCTTAAAATTAAGTAACGAAAAGTGAGGGATAGGAGGGAGACTTTACTACCAGGTTTGGGAACACCTTATTACAAGGCTATATTACCTGAAGTGAAACATTTGTCCATTATAGCTTTTTACTCTATTGTACTTAATAGTAGTCTTGAATATTTAGTCCCTATCACTAAATTGAGAAATAAACTAGGATAGTTTTATTGATTCATTTGTTTAATTTTTGCAATTTGATCATCATCTAAGTTCACGTTCCTCTTCTTTTATCCTTACTTAGTCAGGTGCCCCCTTTATTGTTTTAGTTATTTGCTTTTCTTTCTCGTTTTTAATTTTCTTTGCATTTCGTTCGCAACTATAATAGCATGACGACACATATCACTAGGGTCACACCGTACTCCTAAATTATGTGGTTCGATTCTACTTGGTCCCTATATTTCATTTTTCTACTACGACGATCCCGTGCACTTGCGGGGGAGTAGCAAGAAAAATATTTATTTTGCTCGCTAAAAATCCGACCAAGTCAATGGCACCGTTTCCGGGGATTTAATTGAGTGTACTAGGTGTGACTTAGTGTTCGTTGAATGTTATTGCTAGTTGCCTTTTACTCGCTTTCTTTTATTTGCTTTGTTTTTATTTTTGTATAGTTCTTATTTTGTGGGTACTTTGATGCTTTTTGGAGGCTTTTTGTAGGTATATGCATAAGAGATCAAGGAAGGTACCCCTTGAACCCTCCAATTTGGAGATCACGTTGCCTCAAGAAGCTATCCATGACTTAATTCCCCTTCTTTTAGAACCACATTTGTCAACAATGAAGCTCCACTAATTCATAGGAAAATTAGGCTCACAAGATGGACAAATAGGCTAAATTCGTAGGTTGCCAAAGTGTATAGGATAAAAGGCTCAAAGTGGCTAACACACAAAAATCTCTCTCCCCCCCCTACTCCCCCAAACTTAAATGAAACTATCTAGTTGAATGCAAAATTTGGGGAAAAGATTGTTACATAAGAAATTCCCACCAAGTGAACTCATGAAAGGGCAAGCCACTGCAACCGATTTTGTGCATTTATCTTTTAGTGATAAAATTTTAGTTTTAAGAGACGTTCTTTATGTTCCCAGTTTTAGAAAGAATTCACTTTCAGTTTCTAAAATTCTTTTGATGGATACTGAGTTTCTTCTAATAAGAATGACATCATTTATCGAAATGATGAGTGTATCTGTTATGAGACATTGATGAACAATCTCTATACTATTATATGCACACACCACTCGCAAAATACATCCTATAACACATCGACTATTTCAAGTAATAAAAGAAAACATTCAACAGATGTGAACGAAACACTTCTATGACTAGGTCATTTTAATCCAAAGAGGATCCAAAGGTTGGTTGAAGATGGTTCATTGGAGTCTCTCCGGGTTGAACCATTTTCAACTTGTAAATCACGTTTGGAGGGTAAAATGGCCAAGAGGGCATTCGGAGCCAAGGGGAATAGAGTCAAAGAAGTGTTAGAGGTCATTCACACTGACATATGTGGTCCAATGTCAATCAAAGCAAGAGGACGTTATGAGTATTTCGTTACTTTGATCGATGATTACTCAAGATTTAGGTACATTTTCCATATGAAGCATAAATTTGAGACTCTTTGATTAATTCAAGGATTTTATGGCTCAAAGAGAGAATCATAGGAAAAACGTATCAAGTCTCTACAATCTGATCGTGGAGGCGAATACCTCAGCGATGAATTTTTGAACTACTTTTCAGATAAAGGGATTGTATCCCAGTTGACTGCACCCGAAACCCCTCAACAAAATGGGGTTGCAGAACGAAGAAACAAAACTCCTTTTAGAAATGGTCAGATCAATGATGAGTTATGCTGATCTACCCAAATTGTTTTGGGGTCACACCTTGGAAACAGCAGCTTACATTCTAAATTTGGTGACATCCAAATCGGTTCCCAAAACCCCTAAAGAGTTGTGGACCGGCGAAAAGCCCAGTTTAAGACACATGAGGATCTGGGGGTGTCCGACATACGTGTTGGACAAGGAAGCCGGTAAGTTGGATGCACGTTCGGAATTAAGGTTGTTTATAGGATACCCCGAAGGAACTAAAGGATGCATGTTCTATGGTCCCAAAGATCAAAAGGTCGTAATCAGTACGCACTTTATATTTTTGGAGGAAGACTATATGAACGATAGAAAGCCTAGAAGTGAGATTACCTTAGAAGAACTTAGAGGGATAACTCCTTTGCCGACTGTACAAGTTGATATACAAAACGTCACACCTACACAACCAGAACTTCATCGCAGTGGGAGGGTTGTTAGACAACCCGAGCGATTCTTGGGGATAGGAGAGTCTTCGGACTTGGTCTCCGGAGAAGAATCAGACCCATGGTCGTACAACGAGGCGATCCATGACAAGGATGCAGGATCTTGGCAAACTGCAATGGAAGCCGAAATGTGTTTAATGGATCACAATAAAGTGTGGGAGCTAGTCGAACCACTTAATGGGGTGAAACCCATTGGATGCAAGTGGATATACAAGAGAAAGAGGGGATCGGACGGGAAGGTGGAAACCTTTAAAGCAAGACTCGTGGCGAAAGGGTACATTCAGAAAGAAGGGATCGACTATGAGGAAACCTTTTCGCCCGTAGCCATGCTCAAGTCCATCCGCATTCTCTTGTCGATTCCTGCACACCTAGATTTTGAGATCTGGCAAATGGATGTCAAGACGGCTTTCCCTAACGGAAGTCTTGATGAGGAAATCTATATGCAACAACCCGAAGGCTTCATTGAAAAGGCCAAGAGCATCTGGTTTGCAAGCTGAAGAAGTCCATTTATGGACTAAAGCAAGCATCCTGTGCTTGGAATCAATGTTTTAACCAGGTTATAACATCCTACGGTTTTGATCAAAATAATTTTGAAAGTTATGTTTATAAAAAGCGTGACGAAACTGCCTTGGTATTCTTAGTACTATACATAGACGACATTCTGCTCTGTTGGGATTATACTGGAAAGTATGCTTTTACTGTGTATAATCAAAACTGAATTTCGAACTTATTTACTGAAATAAATTGTTTATCACTGATGCTTTAAATATCATCGAATGTAACATATATTTACTGCATAACTGTTCAATAAATAGTACGTGTTACATTTTAGTTAATTTAGTGATACCAGATCACAGAAGATTAAATTAACAGTCCCTTGTAACTAAAAGTACACCATTCACGACCTAGATGGAAATGAACAATCCATCGTGAAAGGTTGAAGTGTAAGGCTCGGATTGGCTTGTCTTGACCAAGAGATTACACTAGTGCATGACTGATGCACTGAATAGGACCTACAGGAGGACAAATTCTTCAGAACTGAACATGGAAGAATTAGACCTCAGTGGTTCGTTATTTCTTAATCTTCGTTCCTTAAATAGGATCACGTGTGGTGCTTTGACTTATCATGGGTAGAGAATCAACGAGATTCAATACTTTTTATCTTGGACAATATTATTGGTCACATGTGATTGCTAAGATTTAATACGGAGAATCGTGTGCAAGTACGCTTGTTCGATTTGCCCCCTTGGGAGGTTCATAAGCTTTATCATACCAAATCATAAGAGTTGCCCAATGAAAAATCTCACCGTCAATAATTACTAAGTATGTTTAAATAATTAATTGATAATTTTATTCCGGATAATAAAATTGAATTAATTTTGACCTCCATGATTTATTTATTTGTGAATTCTTTTGGAGAAATTCCCCCCACGGGACTGTCAAAAGTTAGCTTTCACATGAATGAATTCTAAATGGATGATTGTGGATTATTACTAGTGGCGACGATGATCCTCCCCACGAGGCTCGTTCAAAGCGAAATAATAATCATGTATTTAATCATGGTTATTACTTAGGTATAAAATTGATATGCATGGACTTCCCTGAAGTCCCTGTCAATTTTATATTGGTCAAGTGGGAGCCAACTATTAATCTGGATATTAAAGGTTTGTAACTGTTCTTGTTTGTAACCTGCTTGAATGTGTTTAAATAATGACCCACCCCACGTGGCTTATTTAAACTATTTTGAGATGTTGGCTGATGCATGTTCATATTTTTTTGAGATTTTAAATATGATGCATGTGATCGAACCTTGTGATATATTTGTGCTTATGCATATTATTGTTTATTTCAGTTCATCATGTCGCAACCTTTTAATCCACTATTATATACACTCAAAGAACACCAATTAACTGGCGAAAACTATAATGTTTGGAAACGAAATGTGAGTTTTGTCCTACCTGCACAAGAACATCATTGGGTTCTTTATGTACCCAAGCCACGTAAGCATACTGATAAATCACCTAATGCGGAAAGACATTTGTATGATATTTGGGAGCAGGCCAATGAACCCATGAAACGTGTAATCTTGACTTCACTGTCTGATGATTTGAGACACATTCATGAAGGTGTTGAGTCTCCTGCAGAAATTATGCAAAGGTGTATTCCGCCGACTTAGCGAAGTATTCTCCGCCTTCTTGGCGCTGAGATGGTCAGCCTTCATCGGCTTGGACCTACCAACCTTCCAAGGTCGGCTTGGTCTGCCTTTGTCGGCGGTAACATGTCTGCCTTAATGGCATTGACTTCGTTCGCCATTATTGGCGTTGACTTGCCCGCCTTATCGGCTTCGGCTTTCCGCTACCTCGGCGAGGTGTATTCCGCCAACTTAGCGTAGTATTCTCCGTCTTCTCAGAGCTGAGATTATCCGCCTTCATCGGCTTGGACCTACCAACCTTCCGAGGTCGGCTTGGTCTGTCTTTGTCGGCGGTGACATGTCTGCCTTAATGGCATTGACTTCGTCCGCCATTGTTAGCGTTGACTTGCCCGCCTTATCGGTGTCAGCTTTTCGCTACCTCGACGAGGTGTATTCCACCGACTTAGCGAAGTATTCTCCGCCTTCTCGGCGCTGAGATTGTCCGCCTTCATCGGCTTGGACCTACCAACCTTCAGAGGTCGGCTTGGTCTGCCTTTATCGTGACTTGTCTGCCTTAATTGCATTGACTTCGTCCGCCATTATTGGCGTTGACTTGCCCGCCTTATCGGCGTCGGCTTTCTGCTACCTCGGCAAGGTGTATTCCGCCGACTTAGTGAAGTATTCTCCGCCTTCTCGGCGCTGAGATGGTCCGCCTTCATCAGCTTGGACCTACCAACCTTCCGAGATCGGCTTGGTCTCCCTTTGTCGGCGGTGACATGTCTGCCTTAGTGGCATTGACTTCGTCCGCCATTATTGGCATTGACTTGCCCGCCTTATCGATGTCGGCTTTCCGCTACCTCGACGAGGAGTATTCCGCCGACTTAGCAAAGTATTCTCTGCCTTCTCGGCGCTGAGATTGTCCACCTTCATCGGCTTGGACATACCAACCTTCCGAGGTTGGCTTGGTCTGCCTTTGTCGGCGGTCACCTGTCTGCCTTAATGGCATTGACTTCGTCCGCCATTATTGGCATTGACTTGCCCGCCTTATCGGCGTCGGCTTTCCTCTACCTTGGCGAGGTGTATTCCGCCGACTTAGCGAAGTATTCTCCGCTTTCTCAGCGTTGAGATTGTCCGCCTTCGTCGGCTTGGACCTACCAACCTTTCGAGGTCGGCTTGGTCTACCTTTGTCGGCGGTGACCTGTCTGCCTTAATGGCATTTACTTCTTCCTCCATTATTGGCATTGACTTGCCCGTCTTATCGGCATCGACTTTCCGCTACCTTGGCGAGGTGTATTCCGCCGACTTAACGAAGTATTCTCCGCCTTCTCGATACTGAGATTGTCCACCTTCATCGGTTTGGACCTACCAACCTTTCGAGGTCGGCTTGGTTCGCCTTTGTCAGTGTTGACCTGCCCGCCTATTCGGCATTGGTTTCCCGCTGACTCGACGGGGTGTATTCCATCAATTCAGGAAAGTGCATCTCTTTCGATGCCAAAGTTCAAGTCAACCAGGGTCACACTATGAGTGACCTGGGCGACAATGGTCGGGTCAAAAGGATGGTCGCTAAGCGCGTAAGACGACCTACTACGGCAGGAAGTGATCTCTGGAACTCACGTCAACAAGGTCGCTCCTCGCATTGGTCACATGCCTTGCACGACGGCCTTCTCAAAGACAGCTCCGTAACATGGCTAAGCCAAAGTTTAGTCACGCCGCATAAGATAAGACGGTTAAAACATACTTCAGTTACATCGCATAAGATAAGATGATCAGAACATAGGCAAGAATTCATAGTCGCTGGTGTATGTCCAGGATCATACGACCAACTTAACAAGCAATCGCAACATATTGCAAGAGACTTTCAACGAGCCCAACCTCCTAACTGTTGGGGAATAGGGTACCCGGATCTATTCGGGGTGAATTTAAATACAAATTTAATTCTGACAATTATTACTAGCATGAATTAATCCTATACTAATTCAAATAATAATACAACAACAAATCATGCATACAAGTTCGTCACGTAAATTCTACACATGCGGAATAACTAGGAGTTTATATGAACTAACCTCTTGAAGTGGCAATCGTCTAGAAAGTGGATCCAGTTTACACGAACACACCAAAAAGCCTTCCCAAGTATTCCCAAGTCCTTACTCGTCAATCAGGTGGAAGGACACTCGCGAACAATTAACAAAAGGGAAAAATAAATAATATGTTGCACCACCTTTGTGGATTTCTAATTTTTCCAACACAAGGAATTGCCTTGGGGATGAAAATTCATCCCCTATTTATAAAACTAAGGGGGCAAAAATATTAGGGTTTAGGGAGATTGGGAAATTTCCTTCTTTCTTCTCCAATAATCAATTTTGGATATATCCAATATATCTCCCAAATAAAATCTCCTCCTCCTTAAGTTATGGAATTTTCGAAAATTCCTTTATAAATAGCCAAGTGGGAGATTTCTTGAATTTAATGAGATAATCTTGTATTCCAAGAATACTTATCTTCATTCCATAACAAAATTCAAAGAAAATCTTTCTCCCTCATTTATCCATAATTTTCTAAATTTTAGGAAAAAATTAGGCAACAATAATTTATTTTATTTTAAACACCATTTTCAGTTATTGGACTTTATGTTTGGTCTACTTAGGGGGCCTTTAGGAGAATTAAGATTGGACTTCCAATGGACTTTGAATTTTCAATATTGAGCCACAATATTATTCAAGCCCATAAATATTAATTAATCCCACTACATAATTAATATTGCACTATCCATCTTTACCCATATTACTGTTAATATGGCTCCCGGTTATTATTTTCCGTATTTAAGATTATCTAGTCCATTAATTAATTCAAGCCACTGAAATAGCTTTATATTAATTAACATCTTTTTCCTTGGTTAATGAACCACTCAACATTATTATCCATACCGGAAATAAATTCCACTTGCAAGATTTGGTATGATAAATCTTATGAGCCTCCCAAGGGGACAAATCAAACAAGGCGTACTTGCACACGTTTCCCCGTATTAAATCTTAGCAATCGTCGTGTAATCAATATCATTGCCCAAGGTACAAGGTATTGAATCTCAATGATCCTCTTCCCGTCATAAGTCAAAGTAACGGCTATTGATTGCACACGATCCTATTTAAGGGACGGAGATTAAGAAATAATGAACCACTGAGGTCTAATTCTTCTATTTTCATTGCTGAAGAATTTGTCCTCCTGTAGGTCCTGTTCAGTGCACCATGATGCACTGGTGCAATCTCTTGGTCAAGACAAGCCAATCTGAGCCTTACACCTCAACCTTTCGTGATGGTTTGTTCATTTCCATCTAGGTCGTGAAAGTGTACTTTTAGTTACAAGGGAATGTTAATTTAATCTTCTGTGATCTGGTATCACTAAATTAACTACAATGTAACACGTACTTCTTATTGAACAGTTATGCAGTAAATATGTGTAACATTCGATGATATTTAAAGCATCAGTGATAAATTATTTATTTCAGTAAATAAGACAGAAACTCAGTGTGATTATACAAAGTAAAAACACACTTTCCAGTATAATCCCAACAATCTCCCACTTATACTCAAAGTCTGCTTTTAAGTATACTACAGCACGTCTCGTGTAGAATCTACCTACACTAACATAATAATATCTCCCACTTATACTCAAAGCAGATTGGCAACGGTCTTGACACCCATTCCTTCCACATGTCTCTCGAATGTATTCGGAGGCAGACCCTTTGTGAATGGATCTGCTAGGTTATCTTCTGACGCGATTTTTGCCACCTCTATATCTCCTCTCTTAACGATTTCTCGTATAAGATGATATTTCCTTTCAATGTGTTTACTGGCCTTGTGGGCTCTCGGTTCTCTTGAATTTGCAACTGCTCTGGCATTATCACAGTAGACCGTGATGGTGCTAGGCAAATTCGGTACTACGTCCAAGTCCACTAGAAAGTTTTTGAGCCAAACCGCTTCTTTCACTGACTCGCAAGCAGCTACGTATTCGGCTTCCATGGTGGAGTCCGCTATGAATTTCTGTTTAACGCTTCTCCATGTCATGGCTCCTCCCCCCATGCAAAACACACTACCCGAGGTAGATTTTCTAGAGTCTAGTTCTGATTGGAAATCCGAGTCCGTGTAACCGATGGGAATCAGACTGTCTGACTGATAAATAAGCATTCTATCGCGAGTTCTTTTCAAATACTTCAGAATGTTTTTAACTGCAGTCCAATGTTCTTTCCCTAGATTACTCTGATATCTTGCTACCATGTCGACGACAAAGAAGATATCCGACCTCGTGCACAGCATAGCATACATGAGGTTTCCAACAGCCAAAGCATAAGGAATGTCTTTCATGTCATCTATCTCCCTTTGCGTCTTAGGGCACATTTCTTTGGATAGATGGATTCCATGCCTGAAAGGTACGAAGTCTTTCTTGAATCATGCATGTTGAATCACTTCAAGACAGTATCTATGTATGAGGCTTGTTGTTGTGACCTCGATTTTATATCTAGGACAACGTGATTATGAAATGGATCAAACAGATAACAAATAACAAATATGAAGATGTGCTGTGAGTTTGGTTACCCAGTTCGTCTTTTGAATAAGACTACGTGGGGGAGCCCAAGCCATGAGTATTTTACTATATTTTCTGCCTAAAGTACTAGAATTTTCGTCCCTTTACAATGAGAGTTACATGTTGTATTTATAGACCTGAAACTAGGGTTTTTCTCCTTCGTGGGCTTCTCTTAGCGGGCTTGCCAAGCTTCTGCCGCCAAATCTAGGGTTTCCTCGGCTGAATCCGTGATATCCACATCCTGATGCACTTGCCTTACTTACCTCGCGATACCCACGCTCAGTTATTCATATCTTTGCCAATTACAGCCGCTGGAGGTCGCTTTCGTCTTGTAGCCTTCCTCAAGGTCGATGGCGACCTTCTTCTCCTCAAACCGATGTGCGACCTCCTCTGCTTCATGAGGAAGTCGTTCTACGACCTTCCATTTCCATCAAAGTCGCTTCTATTGACTACACCAGGTAGGGATATTCCATGGTACAACAATTGCCTCAAAGTCGAAGGTTCGTGCTAAAAGGCGCCGGGGCTTTTAGACTTGATACGCAATCTTGAGCGACTTTTTGAGGATCGACCTCGGAAGCATTCCCCCAAAGAGGCACTTCACGCAACCAGCGAGGGCGGGTATCCTCTGTGAGAAGATGAAAATGGATCCATACCCGATTCATCTGAGTTAAGCCATGATGATGTTGCACGGATGAGGTCATGTGCGCGCAGGTCGATTCTCCGGCAATCGGTGTGATCTGCGGTGCCGTCCTACGGATCCCGACGACTTCTGTTTATTGACCTCGTTCCCTTTTTTGATCTTTATCTTTCGGGTGAATATTTAAATACCCCATGAATTTTCTATAAAAAGTGCAATATAAAAGTTCAGGTTATACACTAACGCGCTCCCGGCAAAGGACTTTTCCTTTTTCCTTTTAAGCGCCCAAGATTCCTATAGTTTACTTTTCGTTAATATTTCCAAAGATGGAATCGCCATTCGGAGAGAGGTGAACAAGACTTTTCAATGCGGGAAAGGTCAGACCATCTCGAATATATCCCATTTTCATCGTTCCCAAAAAAATCCTCTTCCTGTAATAAAATTGCGGTCAAGATCTTTGGATCGGCCTTTCAAGAAATACATATATTTCCACCAAGAAAATCAAGAAAATCTTTCCTCGGCTTCACGAGATAATCAAGGGAGATTTCCTTTGAGACAAGAAGAATACATATCTTCATTCCATAGCAAAATTCAAAGAAAACTCTCCACAAATTTCGAACAAATAAGGAAATCTCCTTATCGGATATGTTGGGCCACCAGTGGGGCCTCCGAATTGAGGGTGGTCTCCATCCTCCAAGCCCATAAATATTAATTAATCCCACTATATAATTAATATCGCTCCATGAACCCATATTACACAATGTGGCCCATTAATTAATCTGCTCAGGTTCATTTCGGGCAAGAACTCTGAAAACAAATTCCACCCACCTTCCTCCTCCGGACCCACGAGGTGGGTAATTCCATGCCTAAGATAAAAGGCCCGACCATGAAGGTCAAAGAAATCCCACGAGGTTAAGAAAACAATTTATACGGCGCTTCAATTCTTCCTCGATGATAAATTTATCCTCCCCAGAGGTCCCATTCGACTATGGGGCTTATGTGTGGGCCTTCGACATTTGTCATTTCATCTTAGTCGCCGATGGCCCCCCGTCCGATCACTAAATTCATATCTAAGATCGGAAATATATATAACATTCAGATCAAAACAATTTATTTCATGGCCTCCGATACGTAAAAGCATACTTTTCAAGATAATCCCAACAATAATGTTATACTCAAAGGAATGAGTTGACAGCATCTATGTCACCTACACGAACCTTAATCTCTCCCCGGCTTAATTCCACTACATGTCTCAAGGTTAATCCTATATTAATTCAAATAATAATTACAACAAGGATCAGTGCATCCAGTTCACTCAAGAAAGCCAACCCCATTATTTCATCTGATAGTCAAGGATTTTCGCTTCGCACTTTTGATGGCTAACGATTGAAAACATTCGGCCGGAGGGAAATCCAGTCCGATTCCGATCGCAAGTACATTCTATCCCGAAGTCCGACGATCCCGTAATGCCACATTACGCTTCCCCTTCATCCGAAAATAAATGACTTGTCGACGATGACCGGTCTTTTCCGGGCCCAAAGACACGGAATACCCACATCATCCCCTTATATATAGCCGAAAGGTAATTTAATGAATTTTCTGGAATGGGAGAGATTGCATCTAATGTGATGTCATTCATTTTTCCCATAATTTCGATAGTAAAAAATGGCTATAATGTCGCGGCGATTCTTTTTACATGGTCAAGAAGCTCCCAATAACGACTTGATGGGTGTTCCTGGCCCGCTTCAATGAAAAACACGGGGTTGTTGCATATAGATTCGAGCTTATTTGAGAGTGGGATCCCGAACAAGGTCATGGATATCTTTCACCGAAAGTGGTGGTTAAATCAGGGGCGCCATGGAGTCGATGGACCCCCCGAGCACATTGCCTATCCGGTCCCCACGGACTACTACCAAGAATACGCCCCAAGTTGAACACCATAACAAACTATCAAAGAAACTTGCATACTGTCGAGGTCGGATAACAATATAATTCTTATTTTCTTTTTGCGGTGTTCCGCCCACAACAACAATAAGATCGACTTATTTTGGGACTTCGGGAGGCATTCAAATTGTTCAAACACCGAGCTGAGGGCCTTCGCGACATCAACGCCCTCAACTCCGAGCTTAATCGGTTGAAGGCCTGACTTCTACACCTACCCCTTCGCACTTGAGAATCCCCCGGTGAGTGTTCACCCTTCAACTTGACTATTCTCACCTTCATTACTCATGTTTTTTTTAAGTCGTCCCATGATCTCTCCCATCGCCAGATCCCGACATCCTCGGGTTTACGCTAACCTTCAAAGATCGATTGATGGCCACCAGAAGAAGCATCCAGGTCTTTAATAATCGGTCCGGATGAGGTAGACCTCCCTCCTCAAAGGATCTCGACCCGTCGGATCAGAACTCCCTTGAAGAACTACGCGAGAAAGTGATACACCGCTAAACAAGTTTCAACATGAGGCTGCCTCCGCCCTTTGGGTCGAAATGTGCACCTCCTGAAGAAGCAAGGAAGGCCCCATTAATCGACTTACCATCGGAGGTCGCCGCCATGACCCGCCCTCCATCTCACTTGCCGGGATCGAAGTTTGGAGGATTACTCATTGGTTGAAATTGAGACGCCCGACCGCATCAATGAGCTCAAAAACCTTCTCGGTCTAACCAGACATAATTTATTTTATTATAGGACCCCCTTTGGCCTCCATTTCAATCTTTTTGCATCCCTCAGAGCTAACTCCTCATAAGTTTTGCCCCCGAGGCCTTAAGTTGGAGGTCGGGACACATCGTCCCAGATGGGGTTCCCCGAGGTAACGTCCGGCCTTACCTCACGAGGTATATCTGTTCTATCACACATATTTATTGGTGGACTTGAATTCAGAAATGGGGCTTTAAATAAACCCGTGTGATGCCCTTAAACACATTCAAAAGGCGCGACGGCTTTAATATCCAGCCCTGCTCATTCTCAAAAGGCGTCTTCTACCCGAGAATACCGGCATAACTACTCAATATGTAGAGGCTGAGCCTGAGGCCACTAGGTCGCAGGCGCCTGGTTCATTCATGGAACGTGCCAAGATGTTGGGTCATGCGTCGAATGCCCAAGAGGTAGAGCCTCCAACTCGACCTTCTCAAAATGCTCTCAAATTGAATAAAGCGATAAGATAGCCAAGGCGGATGGGGAAATGGACATAGCGAAGGTGGCCCGTCTTGAGGGCGAGCTCGGCCGGGCCGGGAGGACACCGACCGAGAAAGAAGGCGGACCCAAGAGGATCGAGGAAGCTCAATGCCAAAGTCCCTACAGTCGCCTGTCTTGTGATGGCCTATGTTGGAGCCATCCATAAGCTTTTCACAAAGCGATCCTGCGAGTAAGTTACTCAATTTCAAGGCTCGCCGATTTCGCCCTTAATTTATCTTCGCGGTCCTCACGTTCGCGGACTTGATCCTTCCCGCCCCCACTGCCTTCCCCGGAGATCAAGGACTTAAACTATGACAATCGAGGATATGGGCGTCGACCTCTCCTTCTTTGCTAATCCCTCTCGGATTGATCCGTCCGATCCCCTCTCGGATATTTAAATACGAGGAGGAGGTCGTTGCGTCGGCAGAGGCGAGGTCGGTTGGAGTCGGAGTTGGCTCCCGAGGCCCCCGTGTTGGAGGTTGCGCCACCACGAGAGGAATGTGGAAAGGGGTTCATTGGGACCTTGAGGGCGAGCCTTTCAACTTTTCATCTCTTTTTTTTCGTTTTTGATGTATCGGCTGCGGGCCTTTTTTAATGTACTCACCTTCGGGCCCCCTTTTTGTTATATTAATGAAGTTCCTTTTCTTTTATCATGTTGTCGACCTTTCATTTCTCTTATGCGACTTAAAAATTTACTTGTCCATGTCGTCTTGTTGTAATGCGACTTTATTGTTGGGACTTCATTTATCCGGTCGTCTTACAAAGTCGGGAGGTCGTCGTCCCTTTTAATCAGTCTGCGATTCTCCCCGGTGTGTCGAAGGTCGTACCTCGGGTGGTTTATGTTTTCTTTTACATAGCCCCTTTGGGTTTCACACAATGATTTTAGATTAAGGAGAAGATATTATTAATATTTCCGATAAATAACCCTGTTCTGAAGGGGTATAATTTCACCGATAATACTTCCTTAAGTGTGCTTGCGCTCCATGGGTATTGAGCTTTGGTTCCATCTGGTAGCTCGAGCTCGTATGCTCCATTAGGTAAGATCTTTGAGACTTTGAATGGGCCCTCCCAATTTGGGTCGAGGGTCCCCTTCGATTCGCCGAGTATCTTCTTGAGTACCAAATCACCTTCTCTTCAATCGTAGGAGTCGTACTTTGGGTTGTAGTACTTTTTCCCACCTTTGTTTGTATCTGGCATTCCTCATGTTAACTTCTAGTCGTTTTTTTCCTCGAAAGCGGTCGAGATTTTTTTGGTTAGGGCCTCATCGTTTCCGCCGGGTGACTTTGGTGGTCTGGTGGAGGCTGGGAAGTCGATTTCATGGGGACCACTGCCGGTCCCAAAATTTTGTGTGAGTGGGGGTTTCTCCGGTTGAATTTCTGCAGGTCGTTCTATAGGCCCATAGAACGTCTGGGAGCTCGCTAGCCCACTTCCCCTTGGCCCCCTCAATCTTGGCTTTGAGAGTGTGCTTGATGATTTTGTTCACGGCCTCGACCTTTCCATTTGACTGCGGGTGGTATGGGGTTGAGAAGAGCTTCGTTGTTTTCCCCTTCTTGAAGAAAGCCTCGACCTTGAGGCCATCGAACTGCTTGCCATTGTCTGATATGATGGCTTGTGGTAAACCGAATCTGCATATGATGTTCCGTCATATGAACTTGATGACTTGGTTTTGATCTATGGTCGCCAGTGCCTCTGCCTCTGCCCACTTTGTAAAGTAATCTACTGCTACTAAGGCGTGTTGTGAGCTTTGGCGCACCTGGGAGTGGGCCAATGATGTCTATCCCCACTTTGCAAATGGCGGTGAGGATACTTAGTGAGTTCTTTTTCGGTGCTTGTTTGATGGAAGGGGCGTGGATTTGGCATTTGTGGCATTTGCGAGCGAAGTTGATGGCATCTGCCCTTAGCGTGGGCCAAAAGTATCCATGTCTTGTGGTTTTGTGGGCCAGTGACTCCCCCCCGGTGTGGTTTCCGCATGCCCCCTCATGTATTTCACGTAGGATTATTTGCCCCTATTCGGATTGTGATGCACCGAGTAGGGGCATCTTTGAAACCCGCTTGTACAACTTCGTTCGGACCATAGTGTATCTTCTTTGCTTTCGCAAATGCAAATTTGCGAGCACTGGACCTATCTGTCGACAGAAGGCCTATTGTCAGATACTTGATGATGGGTGTCATCCAACTCGATTTTGGGTCTTCTAGGTTTGCGACCTCCGCGTGTTTGGTGGATGGGTGGGGTAATGTCGTGATGGTGACATCCTTCATTTTGTTGATCCTTCGGATGTCACTAGTCGTGCTAGGGTATCGGCTCACGAGTTCTGCTCTCTTGGGATTAACTTGACATGGATTTGGTCGAATTTTTGGCATAATAATTTCACTACCTCCTGGTAGGCTGCCATTCAGTTGTCCCTTGCCTCGTACTCTCCAGAAATCTGGTAGGCTACGAGTTGGGAGTCTGTGTGAACTTGCAGTCTTCTGACACCCATTGCTATTGACATTTCTAGGCCGCTGACAAGCGCTTCGTATTCGGCCTCATTGTTGGTTGCAGGGAAATCGAAGGTGATGGCGTTCTGGAACGAGGTCCCCTCTGGGCTTGTTAAAACTATGTCGGCCCCCGACCTGTGGGAGGTCACAGATCCATCCACGAACAATTCCCAGGGTGGGCCGTTCAAGCATCCGGCTTTGGTTGGGAATGTAAGTTCCACGATGAAGTCGGCTAGGGCTTGGGCTTTGATGGCAGGTCGGGGCGTGTAGGTTACCCTGTATTGACCGACCTCAATTGCCCATTTGAGGCATCGCCCCAACGTGTCTGGCCGGTGCAAGATGTTCCTCAGGGGTGTAGAAGTCAATACTTCGACTTGGTGGTCGAAAAAATAAGGCCTTAATTTCCTTACGCTCATAACCAGCACGTATGCCAGTTTTTCTAGGACCGGATATCGTTGTTCAGTTTCGTTCAGTGTCTGGCTGACGAAGTAGATTGGGAGCTTGTTCATATCTTCCACCCAAACTAGTACTGCGCTCAAAGCTGTTTCAGAGGTCGCGAGGTATAGGAAAAGTTTCTCCCCCGGAATTGGTTTCGACAGAATGCTTACATCCTCCAGGTAAGCTTTGATCTTGCCGAAAGCTTCCTGACTTTCGTGTGTCCATTCAAACTTCGATTTTTCCGGATGGTGTCGAACAACGGCTTGCACTTATCCCCCATTCGGGAGATGAATCGACTTAGGGCGGCCAGGCATCCTGTGAGTTTTTGAACTTCCTTCACGTTTTGGGCCGCCCCCATGTCTAGTATGGCTTTGACTTTGGAGGGGTTCGCCTCGATTCCTCGTTTGCTCACCGGGTGTCCTAAAAACTTCCCAGATTCGACTCCGAAATTGCACTTCTTCGGGTTTAGTCGCATGTTGAACTTCCTTAGGATATCGAAAGTTTGGGCCAAGTGGGTTAAGTGGTCTTCCGATTTTAAGCTTTTGACGACTATGTCGTCAACATAGACTTCCACCGATTTCCCTATGAGTGTGGTTGACCAGCCTCTGATATGTTGCCCCTGCATTTTTCAAGCCGAAAGACATCCTCTTCCAGCAGTAGATGTTCTTCTCTGTTAGGAACAAGGTATGTTGCCTGTCAGGTTCATACATGGCTATCTGGTGGTAGCTTACAAAGGCGTCCATGAAGGACATTATCTCGTGCCCCGCTGTGTTATCTATCAGGTGATCGATGTGGGCATTGGAAAGAAATCTTTTGGGCAAGCGCTATTGAGATCTGTGAAGTCGATGCATAGCCGCCAAGTCCCATTGGATTTTTTTACTAGAACGGCGTTGGCCACCCATTGGGGTTGATCTGCTTGAGTGATCAAGTTATTATCCAATGCTTCTTCACCTCTTCGGCTAGTGCTGCATATTTTCCGGGACTGAATTTTTGCCTCTTATGAGCTATCGGTTTCCGGGCTGGGTCTATGTGTAGCTTATGGCACGCAACTTCTGGATCGATCCCTACCATGTCTTTGTGTGACCAAGCGAAGATGTCTAGATTCTTTTTGAGAAAGTCGATGACTTCTCCCTTCAGGTCGTCCGGCATCTTTGAGTCGATTATTACTTCAAGATCTGGACGGGCTGGGTCCACTTTGACTTTCTCGAGGTCTTCCCCCGAGATGGCCCTTTGGGTATTTTGTCGGGGATCGTCTATTTCTGCTTCGAGTAAAAATTCTTCTGGTTCAGGCCCCAATCTTGGGTCGAGGTCGTCGCGACTTCTTTTCCTGCTCGTTTCATTGTTTAAAGATTTGCTTTGCTTATCGTTATCTATTATAAATATTTGTTTGCTAGATATTGGTGCGGAATTTAAATGAAACGAGGGATAAATCAAACAACCTCTTGCATCAACTTGGTCACCTTTGACGGTGCCGACCAACCCATTTTTGGTGGGAAACTTTACACAGAAATAGAAAGTTGAGGACGCAGCCTCGAATTCATGTTCAAAAGGCCTCCTGAGGAACCCATTGTAGGAGCTCGGGAGGTCGACAACTAGGAAATCTAAAAGCCTAGTGGCCCTAACTTCTTCATTCAGAGTGGAGACCAATTCTACAGCAAGTCGGATCATCCCTATCGGATTTACTGTTGCGTCCCCGAATCCTTTCACGACGTGGTCGCATAGGGTGATATATGCGTCGTAATCTCCGAGTTGATTCAGGGTCTTCCTGAAGAGTATGTTGCAGAAGGCTCCCCCATCCACTAACAAGTGTCATACGGTGGTGCCCATGATATTGGCTCTGATCACACGGGGATCGACGTTGGGGTAGACTACTCCGGCCTTGTCCTTTTTGCCAAACTCGATTTTGCTGAACTCCTCTCCTACCATGAAAACGGGTAGCACCATTTTCCTGGCGTTCTCAATTTCCCTTATCTCCGCCTTCAGATGTCTTTTGGATGAGGCGGTTGTAGAAAGTCCCCCTACTGTTCCGAGCGGGGATAGAGTGTGTATCACGCGACCTCCCACGTCTTTGGGCATGGGCGGTACTGGCCGCTCTCCCTGGCCGGCATTCCTCGGAGCATGTTCGGCTTGCGGGTTCGCTCGTTAGCGACCTCTTTGGTCTCGCTCTTGGTTCCTCTGAGGTCATTTGACGAACTCATCCAATATCCCATCCTCGTACAACCTCCAGAGCTGTGGGAGCAGATCCTTGCACTCGCTGGTATAATGTTCGGTTTGCTCGTGGAAGGCACAGTACTTGTTGGGGTTTGCCTTGCCCTTGTTCTTTATTGGCCGAGGCGGAAGGAGTAGCTCTCGGTCCTTGATCTGATTGAACACGTTCCCTGGAGTCATGCCTAAAACTTCCATCAACTTTACTGGAATGCTTTCTTCGAAGGGCTTGAAGCTGCTCGGAGCCTTATAGTGATTACCGGCTTTCTTGGAGCTTTTCATTGTCTTGACAACCTCCTCGTCATCGGAAGTCTCGCCCAAAGAGGCTTCGGAAGTGTGGATGATGTCGCCGCCCTCTCCAAAGTCGTTATATCGATTGGATACTCGGTGGTCATCCACCGCCACAGCCTTGTCCCTTCTTGAGTCCAAAATAGCCCGAGCACTTTTGCCTCAAATCACGATGGGATCCCTCCAATATGAGCTTGTCGATCCTTTCGATGTAGGATCGTCCGGACTCATCATCCTCTTCGCGTGTTCATGAGTCACCGCTGGCAGTCGGAGGTCGTGGAGCCAGCGCGAAATGGATCGAGAATTGCCTAGCGAGCTTCGGTGAACGATTCTATAGAGAACGGTGGTAGTGAGGTGAACCATTGGTGGGCCCAATCGCTCAAGGTTAAGGAAACAAACACGACTTGGTGGCATTTGTGGCTCCTATGGAAGCCATGTAGGAGTTATACTTGGCCACGGACCTTGGTCCGTCTTCTTCCGCCATAGCGATCTAGAGTCGCGGTGTTGATTTTCCTTTGGGTAGGAGCCAAAGTGACTGTGGTCCCGAGGGTGGATTCTGGAATGACAAGGTTGCAGTCCGCCCCTACCGAGCTGCCCTAGTTCTCAGCTCGCTCGAGAAGTCGCTGGACCGTTTTGGCCAGCTCATCGATCTTGATGTCGCGATGATCCCAGAATCAAAGTCGCCGGAGTCGCCTTGATGGATTCTTGACCCTCTCGTGTAGATCGTTGTGATGCGATTCGAGGGCCATGACCAGGTCTCGCTCTATCTTGTCGGCGCGACGGGGCTGAGATTGTGCCTCGTCTTCAGCGGTCATAGGGGCCTTTTGGGTCTCTTGTTCCCCAAGTCGCTCGAACATGTTACCCGATCTAGCCGGCCTTTCCAGGAGCCTACGATTCCGAATGATGGCGTGCTTCGCTGGATCGTATGCCAGTTGGCCGGTGGAACGCCCTTTCTCGATAAGGGCATTCTTGCCCTTTGAGGTCCCGATTGGGTGCTTGCTTTGGCGGGTGGTCGTTCATCCTCCTCGTCGAAGGCGAGATGCTTTTGTTGAGGGCGGCGGGATGGCCTTTTGCGTCTCTGGCGTCTGGACGAGGTTCCACCCGGTCGGGGTGGCCTCTAGGATAACGAGATGAGAGCGACATAAGCTCATAGAGGCTTCCACAAAAATGGTTGTCGATCTCATTTCGGGGATTGTTACCTTGATTGATCGCCATTGGAGATTTTGGGTTTCCTGTAAATTTTTAGTAAATCGACAAAACTGTTCCCACAGACGGCGCCAATGTTGTGACCTCGATTTTATATCTAGTACATATGAAATGGATCAAACAGATAACAAATAACAAATATGAAGATCTTGTTTGTGAGTTTGGTTACCCAAATAAGTCTTTTGAATAAGACTACGTGCTTAGGCGCCAAGCCGAGAGTATTTCACTATATTTTTACGCCTAAAGTACTAGAATTTTTGTCCCTTTACAATGAGAGTTACATGTTGTATTTATAGACCTGAAACTAGGGTTTTTCTCCTTCGTGGGCTTCTCTTAGCGGGCTTGCCAAGCTTCTGCCGCCAAATCTAGGGTTTCCTAAATTTGAATCTGTGATATCCACATTCGGATGCACTTGTCTTACTTACCCGCGATACTCAAGATTATTGTATCTTTACCAATTCTGACGGCGAAGGTCAACCGACTTGCAGCCTTCCTCAAGGTCAATGGCGACCTTCTTCTCCTCAAACCGATGTGCGACCTCCTCTGCTTCATGAGGAAGTCATTCTACGACCTTCCATTTCCATCAAAGTCGCTTCTATTGACTACACCAGGTAGGGATATTCCATGGTACAACACTTGCGATAAGCCTATCATCTTTTTCTTGCGATCTAGAGTGATCTTGATCCCAAGGATGTGTCCGATTTCCCCTAAGCCCTTCATATCAAACTGTTTTGATAGCCATGCCCTTACGTCTAACAAAACCTTTACATCGTTTCCGATGAGCAGAATATCGTCTACGTATAGTACTAAGAATATCAATACAGTTCCGACATGCTTTTTGTACACACAACTTTCGAACTCATTTTGATCGAACCCGTAAGACTTTATAACCTGATCAAAACATTGGTTCCAAGCACGCGATGCTTGCTTCAGTCCGTAGATGGACTTTTTGAGCTTGCAAACAAGATGTTCTTGGCCCTTTGCAATGAAGCCTTCGGGTTGTTGCATATAGATTTCTTCTTCAAGACTTCCGTTGAGGAAAGCTGTCTTGACATCCATTTACCAGATCTCGAAATCGAGATGCGCAGCTATCGACAAGAGAATGCGGATGGACTTTAGCATGGCTACAGGCGAAAAGGTTTCCTCATAGTCGATCCCTTCTTTCTGAGTGTAACCTTTTGCCACAAGTCTAGCTTTGAAGGTTTCCACCTTTCCGTCTGATCCCCTTTTTCTCTTATATACCCACTTTCATACAATGGGTTTGACCTATTAAGTGGTTCGACAAGCTCCCACACCTTGTTCTGATCCATAGAACTCATTTCGGCTTTCATTGCTATTTGTCAAGAATCCGCATCCTTGTCACGGATTGCCTCTTTGTAAGTCTATGGGTCCGATTCATTTTCGTCGGGGATCAAGTCCGAAGACTCTCCTATCCCCATGAATCTTTCGGGCTGTCAGATAACCCTCCCACTGCGACGAGGTTCCGGTTGTGTAAGTGTGTCATTTGGTATATCAACTTGTACAGTTGGCATTGAGGTAAGCCCCTTTAGCTCATTCAAGGTAATCTCACTTCTGGGCTTTTTGTCGTTCATATAGTCTTCTTCCAAAAATCTAAAGTGTGTACTGATGACCACCTTTTGATCTTTGGGACCATAGAACATGCACCCTTTCGTTCCCTCGGGGTATCCTATAAATAGCTTTAATTCCGATCTTGGATCCAATTTACCGGCTTCCTTTTCTAGCACGTATGCCGGACACCCCCAGATTCTCATGTGTCCTAGACTGGGCTTGCGCCCGGTCCACAATTCTTTAGGGGGTTTTGGGAATCGATTTGGATGGCACCAAGTTTAGAATGTAAGCCGTTGTTTCCAAGGCGTGACCCCAAAACGATTTGGGTAGATCTGCATAACTCATCATTGACCTGACCATTTCCAAAAGAGTTTTGTTTCTTCGTTCTGCAACCCCGTTTTGTTGAGGGGTTCCGGGTGCAGTTAACTGGGATACAATTCCTTCATCCGATAAGTAGTTCAAGAATTCATCGCTGAGGTATTCGCCCCCACGATCGGATCATAGAGACTTGATACGTTTTTCCCTGTGATTCTCTGCTTGAGCCTTAAATTCTCTGAATTTTTCAAAGGTCTCAGATTTATGCTTTATTAGGAAAATGTATCTGTATCTTGAGTAATCATCGATAAAAATAACGAAATTCTCATAGGCTCCTCTTGCTTTGATTGTCACTGGACCACATAAATCGGTGTGAACGATCTCCAACACTTCTTTGGCTTTATTCCCCTTGGCTCCAAATGTCCTCTTGGTCATTTTACCCTCCAAACAGGATTCGCAGGTTGGAAATGGTTCGACCTGGATAGACCCCAAAGAACCATCTTGGACCACCCTTTGGATCCTCTTCGGATTGATATGACCTAGTCTTAGATGCCATCGAAGTGTCTCGTTCACGTTTGATGAACGTTTTCTTTTAGCCAAAACAGTTTATGTGTTATAGGATGCATTTCGTGAGTGGTGTGTACAGTTAATTGTGTAGAGATTATTCGACAACGTTCCATGACAGATAAATTCATTATTTAGAGCAATGGTAACAACTTTATTAAAAGTAACCGAATATCCATCAAGAAAAAGTTTAGAAACTGAAATTAAATTCTTTCTAAAACTGGGAACGTAAAGAACATCTCTTAAAATTAAAACTTTGTCTTCAAAAGACAACTACACTTCTCCCACTGCTTCAGCTGCCACTCTCGTAGCATCGCCCAGTGTGATGAGGATCTCACTTCCACTTAGTTGCCGGGCCCTTTTGAACTCATGTAAGGTGAAACAAACATGATCAGTGGATCCCGTATCAACTACCCATGAATGGGAAGCATATGCCGCCAAATAAGTTTCAACAACTAGTGCGTGAGAATTACATTTCTTTCCATTCCTCAAGGGTTTGGAACAGGCTGTCCTCCAATGTCCTTTTTCATCGCAGTTAAAACACTTTCCCTTGGGGACCTTTTTAACACTTAAACATTTGACTGTTTCTATCTCGCTTTTCTTGATGATGGGATTGCATTGGTCTTGACAGTTTTTCTCCTCATCAATCTTATCCACCATTGACCTAGATTTTGAGAGGAGACTTTTAGTCACCAATGCTTCATCCTCCTTTCCTAAATGCTTCTCTACTGTCTCCAAAACCTCTTGTAGAGTATCCATAGTGAATATGCGATCGCTCATCAGAAAACTAAAGTAGAACTCGTCAAAAGATTTTGGGAGAGTTAGGAGGAGGACATCAATTTTTGATTCATCACAATACTTAACACCAAGATAATCAAGTTGGTCAAAATAGGTTTGACTTTGAGAACATGATCCCTTACGGGTGTTCCCTCCGTCATTTTCAGCTTAGCCATGTCATAGTTCCTCAGCTGACTGATCATGCGTTCTTTTGTTGTAAACATTTCTTCAAGACTTTCCATGATTTCCGCAGCAGATTCAATTACCTTATGAATGTATCTCAAATCATCAGACAAAGAAGCCAAGATTATACATTTCATAAGTTCATTTGAACTCTCCCAGTCA
Source organism: Stenogyne calaminthoides (assembly GCA_037126765.1). Classification (NCBI taxonomy): domain Eukaryota; kingdom Viridiplantae; phylum Streptophyta; class Magnoliopsida; order Lamiales; family Lamiaceae; genus Stenogyne; species Stenogyne calaminthoides. Next base: position 23,742,716 of record JBBCBC010000015.1, read on the forward strand.
TCAATCTGAAGTTTTTCCGCATTAGTTGATCTTTTAGTCGGCTTGTCAGGCTTTTGCACGCCAAGAACCCAATAGTGTTTTTGTTGTGCAGTGAGGATAATTTTCATGTTTCGTGTCCAAATCCCATAGTTTTCACCTGAAAGTTGGCGTTCACTGAGTGTATATAACAGTGGATTAAAGGTTGCGACATGCTGAACTGAAATAAATAACGATTTGTATAAGCACAAAATATCACAAATTCGATCACATGTATCATATTAAAATCTCAAAAAAAATATGAACATGCATCAGCCAACATCTCAAAATAGTTTAAATAAGCCACGTGGGGTGGGTCATTATTTAAACACATTCAAGCAGGTTACAAACAAGAACAATTACAAACCTTTAATATTCAGATTAATAGTTGGCTCCCACTTGACCAATATAAAATTGACAGGGACTTCGGGGAAGTATATGCATATCAATTTTACAGCTAAGTAATAACCATGATTAAATACAGAATCATTATTTCGCTTTGAACGAGCCTCGTGGGGAGGGTCATCGTCGCCACTAATAATAATCCTCAATCATCCGTTTGGAATTTGTTCATGTGAAATCTATCTTTTGTCCGTCCCGTGGGGGGAATTTCTCCAAAATAATTCACAAATAAATAAATCATGGAGGCCAAAATTAATTCAATTTAAATGTCCGGAATAAAATTGTTAATTAATTATTTAAATCATACTTAGTAATTTTCGAAAGTGAGATTTTTCCAAAACAATTTCTCATGCATCGCATATTCAAAACACAGTTAAATAGCATGAAAAAAATAAAGCAAATATCATAACAAAAATTAAACATATTGGGCACATATATCCAATTCTCACGGTTAATTTTGTCATGTCTTGATCTTGAGAAATCGTCCCTTTCGCCTTCTTTGTTCGTCTCGAAAAGCTCCCACTCGATCGTCTCGAAAAAATCGCCACGTCAAGCTACGTCATCGACCAGCTCGCGGGTTGGAGTGCACACCTTGCACTTCCCTACCATGTCGTCGGCGCCCGTGCACCTGAGCATAAGCGCCGGTCTGACGTTACTTTCAAGATTCAGCGCGTCTCGGTAGATCTCGGCAGGGGCGCCGCACACCCGCGCACGCCCGCACGAGCGCTATCACGCCCGCCCTTGCTCGATTTAGCCCGCCTGCGCCCGACGCCTCCCATTGCCTCGCGTCACCCGCAAGGCCAGATTGTCCCGATTCGCGCATCGCCGCCCGCTCGGCCTTCCTTGCGCGCCCCGCTTAGCGCTTTCGCCCGCCAGCGCCACGCTGGCCTGCGCGCAGGTGTCTTGGCTCAATCCGTGCACGCCACCCGATCCAGCCCTCGCCCGCGCCCATGCGTTTACGTCGTCCGCTTGGCGTGCCTCCTTACATTTCAGCGCGACGACGCGTCGTCTTTCCGGGTTCCGGATTCGTCTTAGTCTCCGCCTCTTCGATCCGGTTACAATTTATTTGCAAAATAAATAAACCTAGATCTAGACTAGTCTATTACATTGAACGAATCAAAAAAATCCTAATCTACTCGTGGATTTTCTCACGAGGCAAAAATGAATTCGAATTAATCGAATTAAAAACCACAATTTATATGCATGCATAAATAAACATTCATCAAATACCATGACAATTGGATAACTGCAAAAAGGATCTAGCAATTCTACTATCCAATTCAAAATTCAATGAACAACGAATTAAATTACAATTTAAATTTCAAAGCTCGAAACCAAGGCTCTGATACCAGTTGTTGGGGAATAGGGTGCCCGGATCTATTCGGGTGAATTTAAATACAAATTTAATTCTGACAATTATTACTAGCATGAATTAATCCTATATTAATTCGAATAATAATACAACAACAAATCATGCATACAAGTTCGTCACGTAAATCCTAAGCATGCGGAATAACTAGGAGTTTACGTGAACTAACCTCTTGAAGTGGCAATCGTCTAGAAAGTGGATCTTGTTCACATGAACACACCAAAAAGCCTTCCCAAGTATTCCCAAGTCCTTCCTCGTCAATCCGGTGGAAGGACACTCGCGAACAATTAACAAAAGGGGAAAATAAATATTATGGTGCACCACCTTTATGGATTTCTAATTTTTCCAACACATGGAATTGCCTTGGGGATGAAAAATTCATCCCCTATTTATAATACTAAGGGGGCGAAAATATTAGGGTTTAGGGAGATTGGAAAATTTCCTTGCTTCTTCTCCAAGAATCAATTTTGGATATATCCAATATATTCTATTTTCCAATATATCTCCCAAATAAAATCTCCTCCTCCTTAAGTTATGGAATTTTCGAAAATTCCTTTATAAATAGCCAAGTGGGAGATTTCTTGAATTTAATGAGATAATCTTGTATTCCAAGAATACTTATCTTCATTCCATAACAAAATTCAAAGAAAATCTTTCTCCCTCTTTTATCCATAATTTTCGAAATTTTAGGAAAAAATTAGGCAACAATAATTTATTTTATTTTAAACATCATTTTCAGTTATTGGACTTTATGTTTGGCTACTTAGGGGGCCTTTAGGAGAATTAAGATTGGACCTTCCAATGGACTTTAAATTTTCAATATTTAGCCACAATATTATTCAAGCCCATAAATATTAATTAATCCCACTACATAATTAATATTGCACTATCCATCTTAACCCATATTACTATTAATATGGCTCCTGGTTATTATTTTTCGTGTTTAAGATTATCTAGTCCATTAATTAATTCAAGCCACTGAAATAGCTTTATATTAATTAACATCTTTTTTCTTGGTTAAGGAACGGCTCAACATTATTATCCATACCGGAAATAAATTCCACTTGCAAGATTTGGTATGATAAATCTTATGAGCCTCCCAAGGGGACAAATCAAACAAGGCATACTTGCACGTTTCCCCGTATTAAATCTTAGCAATCGTCGTGTAATCAATGTCATTGCCCAAGATACAAGGTATTGAATCTCAATGATCCTCTTCCCATCATAAGTCAAAGCAACGGCTATTGATTGCACACGATCCTATTTAATGGACGGAGATTAAGAAATAATGAACCACTGAGGTCTAATTCTTCTATTTTCAGTGCTGAAGAATTTGTCCTTCTATAGGTCCTGTTCAGTGCACCATGATGCACTGGTGCAATCTCTTGGTCAAGACAATTCAATCTGTGCCTTACACCTCAACCTTTCATGATGGTTTGTTCATTTCCATATAGGTCGTGAAAGTGTACTTTTAGTTACAAGGGAATGTTAATTTAATCTTTTGTGATCTGGTATCATTAAATTAACTACAATGTAACATGTACTTCTTATTGAACAGTTATGAAGTAAATATGTGTATCATTCGATGATATTTAAAGCATCAGTGATAAATAATTTATTTCAGTAAATAAGACAGAAACTCAGTGTGATTATACAAAGGAAAAACATACTTTCCAGTATAATCCCAACACTAACGAGTATCAAGCACGGGAAAGACCCCCCAACCCGGGGGCACAGTGGAGGATCCAAATTTAGTACCAGAAGTGTTACCATCAAAGTGTGAACAATTAAGACCTCATGAAGGCATTTCGGGCATGCATGGGGGCAAAGTATGCGACCTCAAGTGCGGCGATCAGATAAATCTTGTTGACATAGACATTAAGACCAACCTCCGAACAAATTCGAAGTTCGCTCTTGGGGGCAATTATTGTAGCCGTGTGATCGACCAGCGACCACATGGTGAATATTGAGAACGTGGAAACCATGGTTCAGCCATAGAGTACAAGGAGTCGAGGTCGGCCCCCATAGGGCGACATGGCGGTGAGCAAGGAAGAAGATGAGTCGAGCTCGCCGGGGCGAGCAGCCTCTCCCGAGGTTGCTCCGAAGGCGTGATCGGCCTATGCAGGATGAAGACGAGTCGAGCTCGCCTAAGCAGCGACCACCCTCAAGGTCGTTCCGTAGACGAGGTCGGCAGGCGTATCAAGATGAAGATTCCCCGTGTTTATTATGGAAATAGAAGATCTTGCATATCTGTTAAATATCTAGATGAAGATTTATTGTATATTGTATTTACCGTTTTATAGGGTTCATTTAGACGCCCATTAGGGTTTTATCTTTGTATCTTGTAATTGTTATAAATATGGGACAAACCCCAAGAGAAAATAGAGCGAAAAAAATACGTAGAAAACTCATAGTGAAATATCCTGGCTTGGCATGCCCCCAGACGTAGTCATTCCTGACGAACTGGGTCAACAAATCTCTTGTTCTTTACACTTTATCGTTAATTCATTTGTTTATCATTTATTTGTTGTACAATTATCATTTTCGGGTTACAACACAGTTCCTCGTAACTAAGTACAAATTCACAACCCAGATGGAAATGAACAATCCACCATGAAAGGTTGAAGTGTAAGGCTCAGATTGGCTTGTCTTGACCAAGAGATTACACTAGTGCATTATGATGCGCTGAATAAGACCTACAGGAGGATAAATTCTTCGGTACTGAATATACAAGAATTAGACCTCAGTGGTTCGTTATTTCTTTATCTCCGTCCCTTAAATAGGATCTTGTGAAATTAATAACTATTGCTTTGACTTATGAAGGGAAGAGAATCAACGCGATTCGATACCTTATATCTTGGGCGATATTATTAGTTACATGACGATTGCTAAGATTAATATGGAGAATCGTGTGCAAGTAAGTACGGCTTGCTTGATTTGTCCCCTTGGTGGGCTCAGAAGCTTTATTATACCTGTTGGGATATTTTAGTTTTGATTAATTATGTCAAAACATTATCAACTTGTGTTATTGAAGCTAATTTACAGATAACAAGTTGAGGGGGAACGAAAGAACAAGTTGAGGGGGAACTCACAAAATTAGAAGAAGATGATCAAAGATCGACGAGGTCATTTTACGAGACCGATCAAGATCGAATGAGTTAGATGAGTTCCAAGTTAAACCGATGAGTCAGGCAAACTCGGAGAGAAGAAAAGCTAAGCCGGTGATCGTAAAAGAAACCGACCGTAAGATCGTAAGAAGGTTGCAAATCGGAAGAGGCGGATGAAACTGATCAAGATCAGACGTGATCGAGATCAGATATGAAGATGAGCAGATGAGACTGATCGAGATCAGATATGATAACCTGATAAGCTAACCTGATATGATGACCTGATGTTATCCTAATATGTTGATCTGAAGATGTGTTGATCTCGACGGTCGAAATGGGTCGATCGTGCAGAAGAAATCAGATAGCCTGAGTAAAAGTGATCTGAGACTCAGTAAGTAAAGTGATCTGAGGCTCAGTAAGTAAAATGATCTGAGGGTCATGAAAGTAAAAATGACTCGAGGGTCGATGTCTCAAGTCGAAGAATCAACTCGACCGGCTGAGTGTCAAGATGCTCGATCGTATAAAAGTCCATCAAAAGAAGTCTGCTGAATCGAGAAACCTAAGACTCAGAGAAACCTGAAGACTCAGTATGTCACTGAAGACACTGGGGCTTAGATAAACCTGAAGACTCAGATGGAACTGAAGATCCTGAGACTCGGAAGAAACTGAGGAATATAGTCGTTAGAATTCAACTGACGTGGACCAATGAGAGGAAGACAACCAGCCTGAAGAAGCTGCAGAACATACAAGAATAGTATGGATTTGAATGTGATTCTCTCCAACGGTAACATTCAAATCCACACTATAAATACAAGATCTTCCATCAAATTAAGTGTGGAGAATGTAGCAAACTATGCTACAGAGCTAAGAGGACATATACACAAGCATTCTCACCATAGAACACAAGTCTGTAGATATACAAATATATTCAAAGAGTGTTCTAGAACCCAATCTAAGCAACCCACAATGTATCCTAAGCTTAGAGATATTTTTCCAACCTTAGCATTGAGGCTAAACAAATGTAAGGGAAAATCTCACCATAGTTGGAGACAACACCAAACCCAAATCCCATTCTCGTAAGAGATAATTAGTGGTGAAGTGAGGTAGTTGGTAGGCAATCCCGAGAGGGTGATAAGTCCCGTTGGAGTGTGAACTCGGTAAACATCTGTAGGCAATCCCGTGGAGGGTGATAAGTCCCGAGGCGAACCCCAAAAGGGTGATAAGTCCCGTTGGAGTGTGAACTCGGTAAACATCTGTAGGCAATCCCGTGGAGGGTGATAAGTCCCGTTTGAGTGTGAACTCGGTAAACATCTAGAGGCGAACCCGAGAGGGTGCGAACCCGAGAGGGTGATAAGTCCAGTTTGAGTGAGAGCTCGTTAAATATCTAGAGGCGAACCCGAGAGGGTGATAAGTCCAGTTGGAAGGAATTTCCCTAGGAACAGGGAGAGTGGATGTAGGAGCTTGAGTCTCCGAACCACTATACTTTGTTGTGTTCTTTATTGCTTTACGTTCTTATATTGTCATATGCATTCGTTTATACTCAAAACACAACACATGAGCTTAAAACGCAAAAATCTGTAATCACCATTCCTTCACCCCTGTTTTTTATATGTATTTCATGATTATTCCACATTTCATGGGTTTTTCATCGGGCCTATCAATTGGTTCCCTAGGAACAGGGAGAGTGGATGTAGGAGCTTGAGTCTCCGAACCACTATACTTTGTTGTGTTCTTTATTGCTTTACGTTCTTATATTGTCATATGCATTCGTTTATAAGCAAAACACAACACATGAGCTTAAAACGCAAAAATCTGTAATCACCATTCCTTCACCCCTATTTTTTATATGCATTTCATGATTATTCCGCATTTCATGGGTTTTTCACCGGGCCTATCAATTGGTATCAAAGCAGGAGTTCAAAAGATCACTTTTAATGTGATCACCTGAACTAATCTTTTTAAAAGAAAAACCCGTTTCTTTAAAAATGCATATATTTTAATGTTTTGGCGTCATTATCAAAAAGGGGAAAATTGTTGGGATATTTTAGTTTTGATGAATTATGCCAACACATTATCAACTTGTGTTATTGAAGCTAATTTACAGATAACAAGTTGAGTGGGAACGAAAGAACAAGTTGAGGGGGAACTCACAAAATTAAAAGAAGATGATCGAAGATCAGACGAGGCTACAGACGAGACTGATCAAGATCAGATGAGTTAGATGAGTTCCAAGTTAAACTGATGAGTTGTGCAAACTCAGAAGAGAAGAAAAGCTAAACCCACCGATCGTAAAAGAAACCCACCGAAGATCAGAAGAGAAGGTTGCAAATCAGAAGAGGAGCAGATGAGACTGATCAAGATCAGATGTGATATAGATCAGATATGAAGATGAGCAGATGAGACTGATCGAGATCAGATATGATAACCTGATATGCTAACCTGATATGATGACTTGATGCTATCCTGATATGTTGATCTGAAGATGTGTTGATCTGATCAGTCGAGCTGGTCAGATCAGGCAAAGAAGAAATCAGATAATCTGAGTAAAAGTGATCTCGAGACTCGATAAAAAGTAAAGTGATCCGAGGCTCAAGAAGTTAAAGTGACTGAGGGTCGATGTCTCAAGTCGAAGAATCAACTCGGTCGGCCCGAAAGTGTCAAGATGCTCCGACGACAAAGTCCAATCAAAAAAGTCTCAATAATCGAGAAACCTGAGACTCAGAGAAACCTGAAGACTCGGAAGACTGAAGACTCAGTATGTCACCGAAGACACTGGGGCTCAGATAAACCTGAAGACTCAGATGGAACTGAAGATCCTGAGACTCAGAAGAAACTAAGGAATATAGCCGTTAGAATTCAGCTGACGTGGACCAATGAGAGGAAGACAACCAGCCTGAAGAAGCTGCAGAACATACAAGAATTGTATGGATTTGAATGTGATTTTCTCCAACGGTAACATTCAAATCCACACTATAAATACAAGATCTTCCATCAAATTAAGTGTGGAGAATGTAGCAAACGATGCTACAGAGCTAAGAGGACATATACTCAAGCATTCTCACCATAGAACACAAGTCTGTAGATATACAAATATATTCAAAGAGTGTTCTAGAACCCAATCTAAGCAAACCACGATGTATCCTAAGCTTAGAGAGATTTTTCCAACCTTAGCATTGAGGCTAAACAAATGTAAGGGAAAATCTCACCATAGTTGGAGACAACACCAAACCCAAACCCCATTCTCGTAAGAGATAACTAGTGGTGAAGTGAGGTAGTTGGTAGGCAATCCCGAGAGGGTGATAAGTCCCGTTGGAGTGTGAACTCGGTAAACATTTGTAGGCAATCCCGTGGAGGGTGATAAGTCCCGAGGCTAACCCGAGAGGGTGATAAGTCCCGTTGGAGTGTGAACTCGGTAAACATCTGTAGGCAATCCCGTGGAGGTTGATAAGTCCCGTTGGAGTGTGAACTCGGTAAACATCTAGAGGCGAACCCGAGAGGGTGCGAACCCGAGAGGGTGCGAACCCGAGAGGGTGATAAGTCCAGTTTGAGTGAGAGCTCGTTAAATATCTAGAGGCGAACCCGAGAGGATGATAAGTCCAGTTGGAAGGAATTTCCCTAGGAACAGGGAGAGTGGATGTAGGAGCTTGAGTCTCCGAACCACTATACTTTGTTGTGTTCTTTATTGCTTTACGTTCTTATATTGTCATATGCATTCGTTTATAAGCAAAACACAACACATGAGCTTAAAACGCAAAAATCTGTAATCACCATTCCTTCACCCCTGTTTTTTATATGCATTTCATGATTATTCCGCATTTCATGGGTTTTTCACCGGGTCTATCAATACAAAATCTTGCAAGTGGAAATTTATTTCCAGTATGGATAATAATGTTGAGCCTTCTTTACTCCAAGGAAAGAGATATTAATTAATACCCACTGCTTTAAACACTAATTATGTAGCACTGCAGTACCTGCTACTCATGTAGCACTGTAGTAACCGCTACTTACGTAGAATTGCAATAACCGCTAATTACGTAGCATTGTAATAATTGTTACTTACGTAACATTGCCCAGTGTGATGAGGATCTCACTCCCACTAAGTTGTCGGGTCCGCTTGAACCCGTGAAGCAAACATGATTAGTGGATTCCATATCAACTACCCACGAATGAGAAGTATACGCTGTTAAACAAGTTTCAACAACTAGTACTGAGAATTACCTTTCTTTCCGGCCCTTTTGGGGTTGGAACAGGGAAACCTCCATTGTCCTCTTTCACCGCAGTTGAAACACTTTCCCTTTGGATTTTCCTTGACACCACCAGCATTCCTCATCTTACCATTGCCCTTGGCAACAATTGAGTTTGATTGCTTATGGCTTTTGGTCCTCTTCTTCTTCTTGCCTTCCCTTGGCCTAGAAGATGAAGACGGACCACTTGCCATCAAAGCTTGAGTTTTGTGCCCCATCAACATCTCTGCCGAGACCAAAGATTGCAAGAAATCAGCTAGCGAGGCCAAAGTGCTCAAAACTTTTGGGCAGAGAGTGGAGTGCCAAAACAATCAGGGTCTCTAGATCATAATATGTACCCAGAACCTCCAATTTGTTCAGATGAGCCATCAATTTTGAGGACGTAATCCCTTACGGAGTTGTCCTCCACCATTTTCAGCGAAAACATCTCTGGCAAGGTGATCTGACGAACCCCGCATTTTTTACTCGTCAGTTGGCTCGTCTGGTTTTGGTGCGTCAAGAATCCACTTGGCCTTTTGTGCAGTTAGGACAATCATTACTTTTTGTTTCCAATCAACATAGTTTCCTATACAATTCTATTGACTTTAAGTATATTAACAGTGGATTAAAAGGTTGCGATATGCTGAACTGAAATAAACATACATCTTGTGTCAATATCTGGATCAACACAAAGAAAAACACATAGTTCGATCACATGAATCATATTAAAATCTCAAAAAAATATGAACATGTATCAGCCAACATCTTAAAACAGTTTAAATGAGCCACGTGGGTGGGTCATCATTTAAATCACATTTAAGCAGGTTACAAACAAGAACAGTTACAAACCTTTAATATCCAGATTAATAGTTGGCTCCCACTTGACCAATATAAAATTGACAGGGACTTCGGTGAAGTATATGCATATCAATTTTATACCTAAGTAATAACCATGATTAAATACAGAATTATTATTTCGTTTTGAACGAGCCTTTTGGAAGGGTCATCGTCGCCACTAGTAATAATTCACAATCATCCTTTTGAGAATTTATTCATGTGAAAGTTTTCTCTTGGTCGTATCTTAGGGGAATTTCTCCAAGAGAATTCACAAATAAATAAATCATGGAGGTCAAATTAATTTGATTCAAAACCAAATTAATTATATAAAACATAATTAGTAATCTTTGAACTTGAGATTTTTCTATGAACAATTCTCATGCAAACATATTTAAACAAATTAAATAAAGCATAAGAAAATACAACAATAAATCAAGCAAAGCAGAAAATAAACATATTGAACACAAATTATCCAACAGTCATAGTTTGATTTTCCTTGTCTTGATTTTGAAGAAACATCGTCTCGATTTCTCCCACTCGTTCGTCTTGAAAAAAAATTCATCTCGAATCGTCATGCCAAGTAGCTCGCAGTCGGGATGCACATCCGCATCCAGCCGGCCTTTAGCTGAGCGACCGCACCCGTGTGCCTAGGCACAGTGTGCGCGTCCCCCCACACGGATCTCGGTAGCCTCGGCGCGCCATTCCCCACGCTCCGCCCGCGCTTTTGGTCGCCTCGCCCAGATCCGCGCCCTGGAAATCGAAAATCGACGACGCCAGCGTACCCAGTACCACGCCAAGACTCACATTCGTCACTTTGGCGAGTCCGGTGCTCGCCCATCACGCGCCTAGTGCGTCTGCGGTGTGTTAATGCTGGCGGCGTTCGTCCACAGCGTGCCTCCCTTAGCACGGTTCCAGATCCATTTTAATTTCTTGTCTCCGTCTTCGTCTATGATCAGGTTACAATTTATTTAATGAGAAAATAAATACGCCTTAAATCTAGACTAGTCTATTACATTGAACAAATCAAATAGCCTAATCTACTCGTGGATTTTCTCACGAAAAAAATAAATTTAAACGAGTCGAAATAAAACCATTCATACGCATGAAATAATTAAACACATTAAATACCATGACAATTGGATTTCTGCAAAACAGATCTAGTAATTCTACTATTCAATTTTTAATTTAATGGCCAACATAATATAAATAACAATTTAAAAGACAGAGCTCGAAACCAGAGCTCTGATACCAGTTGTTGGGAAATACGGGGTGCCCGAATCTATTCGAGATGTATTTAAATACATATTTACTAACATGAATTAATTCTAAATTAATTCAACATAATAATTAAATAAGCAATTGGCATCATGCGTACACGTAATTCACGTAAACACTAAGCATGTGGAATCTAGGAGTTACAAGATTACATACCTCTTGTAGAGACAACTGTTGAGATGATGGATTAACCCAAAGTGCCTTCTCAAATATGTCCCAAGTCCACGAACGTAATCCGGTGGGAGGATTCTCACGAACGATTTTAATAAAGGAGAAAAACTGAAAATATTTGTCACCACCTTTATTGGAGATGAAGGATTCATCCCCTATTTATAGGACTAATGGGGGGACGAAAATTTAGGTCTAGTTGGGTCATTGGAAAATTTCTTTGCTTCTTCCTCAAGATACAATCTTGAATATATCCAATATATTCTATTTCCCAAAATATCTCCCAACAAAATCTTCTCCTCTCCTTCTTGTCCATTATTTTTGAAATTGTCAAATAAAATAGGAAGAAATAAGATCTTTTACCTTTCTTGAATTTATGAGATAAACTTGTATATCAAGAATACTTATTCCATAAAATCTTTCCAAGAAAATCTTTTTCTCTCTCCTACTCATTTTTTCAAAAATAATTAGGCGAATAAGCAAGGTCTGAAATAAAATAAAAAACCTAGAGCCATAAGTACACAAGTCGTACCAGAGGCTGGAGCCCCATTAAAAACCTTGCTAGGGTAAAACCCCCCTTGGGGCAAAACCCCTGTTGGGGTTATACTGAAAAGTATGTTTTTACTTTGTATAACCAAACTGATTTTTCTTATTTATTTACTGAAATAAATTATTAATCATTGTTGCATTTAAATATGAATGAATGTTATATATATTTATTGCAAACTCGTTCAACAAGTTTAGTACGTATTACGTTGTAGTTAATTTGGTGATACCAGATCACAGAAGATCAAATTAACAACTCCTCGCAACCTAGATGGAAATGAACAAACCATCATGAAAGGTTGATGTATAAAGACTCGGATTGGCTTGTCTTAACCAAGAGATTATACTAGTGCATTTGGATGCGCTGAATAGGACCTACAGGAGGATAAATTCTTCGGTACTGAATATACAAGAATTAGACCTCAGTGGTGTGTTATTTCTTAATCTCCGTCCCTTAAATAGGATCGTGTGTAATTAATAACTATTGCTTTGACTTATGATAGGAAGAGAGTCATTGTGATTCGATACCTTATATCTTAGGCAATATTATTAATTACATGACGATTGCTGACATTTAATATGAAGAATCGTGTGCAAGTACGTCTTGCTTGATTTGTCCCCTTGGTGGGCTCAGAACCTTTATCATACCAAATCTTGCAAGTGAAAATTTGTTTCCGGTATGGATAATAATGTTGAGATGTCTTTACTCCAAGGATAAAGATATTAATTAATATAAAGCTTGTTCAGTGGCTTAATTAATTAATGGACTAAAATAATCTTAAACACGGAAAATAATGACCGGGAGCCATATTATAGTAAAGTCGTAATATGGGTTAAGATGGATAGTTCAATATTAATTTTATAGTGGAATAAATTAATATTAATGGACTTTGAATAATATTTGGCCCAATATTATAGCTTCATAGTTCATTGGAGGTTCAATCTTAATTCTCCTAAAGGCCCCACAAATAGCCCAAAATAAAGTCCAATTAATGAAAAAAAGAAGAAAATAATTTGCCTAAATTTCTATGAAATTTTCGAAAAATATGTAGGAAAAAGGAAGAAAAGATTGTCTTGATTTTCTTGTAGATATTTTATGGAAAGAGATAAGTATTGTAGGAATACATAATTATCCCATAAAATCAAGAAGTCAAATCTTGATTCTTTTTGCCTTGTTATTTTTGAAAAATAGGGATAAATCGGGGAAGAGATTTTTATGGAAAATTTAATTAAGGAGAAAGGAATATAGGAGATATATTCAAGATTTCTTGGAGACCAAGAAAAGATTTTCTCCCTCAATTTTCTTGACCTAAAAATCGGGCCCCCTCCTCCTTATAAATAGGGGATGAATTTTTTCAATCCCAGCGGTAATTCCATGTGTTGAAAATATTAGAAATCCACAAAGGTGGTGGCAAAATATTTTTTTGTTTTCCCTCTTATTCAAATCGTTCTTGTGGATCCTCCCACCGGATTGCGTTCATGGACTTGGGACATATTTGGGAAGGCTCTTTGGGTTGATCCATCGTCTCATCAGTCATCTCTACAAGAGGTTAGTAATCTCGTAACTCCTAGATTCCGCGTGCTTAGAATTTACGTGGATTACGTGTTCACATGTTGTTTATTCGCTTATTAATTATTATGTTGAATTGATTTAAGATTAATTCATGTTAGTAATTAATTGATTAATTTAAATATGTATTTAAAATCATCTCGAATAGATCCGGGCACCCCTAATTTACCAACAACTGGTATCAGAGCTCTGGTTTCGAGCTCTGACTTTTAAATTGTTATTTAAATTATGTTGGATATTAAATTGAAAATTGGATTGTAGAATTACTAGATCTGTTTTGAAGGTATCTAATTGTCCTGGTATTTAATGTGTTTATTTTTCATGCGTATGAATGAATGGTTTTTAATTCGACTCGTTCGGATTTATTTTTCTCGCGAGAAAATCCACGAGTAGATTAGGCTATTTGATTTGTTCAAGTGTAATAGACTAGTCTAGATTTAAGGTGTATTTATTTTTTGTTAAATAAATTATAACCTGATCGAAGACGAAGATGGAGACGAGGAGTTAAAACGAATCCAGAACCGTACGTGGGCGACGTGCATCGCGTGAAACGTGTCAAGGGAGGCACGCGTGATGGGGACGTCACTAGGCGAACGGGCCTTGGCGCACGGCACCGGGCGTGATCGAAGATGAAAGCGAATGGGAGCGATGGGCGAGCGCAGCGGCGAAAGGGCCGAGGCATCTTGGGCGCTTAACGGCACGCCAAGGGCGCCGCCGAGGCCGACGAGACCCGTGAGAGGGGATCTGGCGCCGCTTCCTAGGCCTTGTGGGCGTGGTCGCTTCGGTCAAGTGGTCGGCGGATCAAGTGGCATGCATCCCTGCAAGGAAATTTTGGCATGGCGTTCAAAGACGGAATTTTTTTCGAGACGAACGAGTGGGAGAAATTCAAGACGGTGTCCAAGAAAAATCAAACCATGACAGTTGGATAATACGTGACCACTGTGTTTATTTATCTGCTTTGCTTGATTTATTGTTTTTTTTTCTTATGCTTTATTTAATTTGTTTAAATGTGTTTACATGAGAATTGCTCAAACAAAAAATCTCAAACCCAAAAATTACTAAGTATGTTTTAATAATTAATTTGGTTTTCAATCTAATTAATTTTGACCTCCATGATTTATTTATTTGTGAAATCTTTTGGAGAAATTCCCCTACGGAGACCGGTCAAAAGATAGCTTTCACATGAATAAATTATCAAAAGGATGATTGTGAATTATTATTAGTGGCGACGATGACCCTCCCACGAGGCTCGTTCAAAACGAAGTAGTAATTCTGTATTTAATCATGGTTATTACTTAGGTATAAAATTGATATGCATATACTTCACCAAAGTCCCTGTCAATTTTATATTGGTCAAGTGGGAGCCAACTATTAATTTTTGAAATTAAAGGTTTGTAACTGTTATTGTTTGTAACCTGCTTGAATGTGATTTAAATGATGACCTCCCACGAGGCTCATTTAAATCTGTTTTGAAATGTTGGCTGATACATGTTCATATTTTTTTTTAGATTTCAATATGAATCATGTGATCGAATTATGTGATTTTCTTTATGTTGATCCGGATATTGACACAAGATATATGTTTATTTTCAGTTTCATCATGTTGCAACCTTTTAATCCACTGTTCAATATACTGAAAGACAATCTGCTAACTGGAGAAAACTTTGTTAATTGGTATCGAAAACTCATTATTGTCCTCACTGCACAAAGCCATAACTGGGTTCTAACTGCACCCAAACCAGAGAAGCCATCAGACGAGGCTATGAAAACGG
This sequence comes from Stenogyne calaminthoides, assembly GCA_037126765.1. Lineage (NCBI taxonomy): Eukaryota > Viridiplantae > Streptophyta > Magnoliopsida > Lamiales > Lamiaceae > Stenogyne > Stenogyne calaminthoides. The sequence continues at coordinate 23,758,000 of JBBCBC010000015.1, forward strand.
TTAAGAAAGAATATGCTGACTGGGAGTGTTCTAACGAAATGGCAAAGTGTACCATCTTGACTTCAATGTCAGATGTGTTGCAACACCAACACCAAAACGTTGAGACCGCTACGGACATCATAATCAATCTTAAAGCGATGTTTCAACATCAGAACCGTGTAGCTCGCCAGATCACCATGAGGGATATGCTCTCTATGAAAATGGTGGAGGGAACACCCGTGAGGGATCATGTTCTCCAGATGATGGCTCACCTTAATAAACTTGAGGTGCTTGGAGTTGAATATGACATCGAGACCCAAATCGATTTCATACTCCATTCCCTGCCCAAAATCTTTGAGCAATTCAGGTTGAATTATCAGATGAACAATCAGAAGTTCACCTTGCCTGACCTACTGCAAGCTCTTGTTTCGGCGGGATATTGGGAGGGAGCAACCAAGCTTTAGCGACATTTGGTCCATCCTCTTCTTCTAGGCCAAAGAGAGGCAAGAAGAAGAAGAAAACCAAAAACGAAAGCCAAGCTAACTCAAGTGTTGCCAAGGGCAAAGGTAAGGTGAAGAAGCAGGGTGGAGTAAAGAGTCCAGCTAAGGGAAAGTGCTACAACTACGGTGAAAAAGGACATTGGAGGTCTACCTGTTCCAAACCCAAAAGGAATGGAAAGAAAGGTAATTCTCACTCACTAGTTGTTGAAACTTGTTTGGCGGAGTATGCTACCCAATCGTGGGTAGTCGATACGGGATCCACTGATCATGTTTGTTTCACGTTACAGGGGTTCAAGCGGACCCAGCAACTTAGTGGAAGTGAGATCCTCATCACGCTAGACAATGCTACGAGAGTGGCAACTGAAGCAGTGGGAGAAGTGCACCTGTCTTTTGAAGACCAGTTTTTAATTTTAAGAGATGTTCTTTATGTTCCTGTTTTTCGGAAAAACCTTATTTAAGTTTCTAAACTATTTGTCGATGGATATTCTGTTCGTTTTAATAAACATGTTACTATTTTTCATAACGATGTGATTATCTGTCGTGGAATTTTACGAAACAATCATTATATTATTAACTGTGCGCACCACTCATAAAATGCATCGTATAACTCATCAACTATTTCATGTAAAAGGGAGCATTCGGCAAACGTGAACGAAACACTTCTTTGGCACCTAAGATTAGGTCATATTAACCCAAAAATGATTCAAAGGTTGGTTCAAGATGGTTCATTGGGGTCTCTCCAGGTTGAACCATTTCCAACTTGCGAATCGTGCTTAGAGGGTAAAATGACCAAGAGGGCATTTGGAGCCAAGGGGCTTAGTCTTGGGGAATAGTGTGCCCGGATCTATTCGGGGTGCATTTAAATACAAATTTAGTTCTGACAATTATTACTAGCATGAATTAATCCTATATTAATTCAAATAATAATACAACAACAAATCATGCATACAAGTTCGTCACGTAAATCCTACGCATGCGGAATAACTAGGAGTTTACGTGAACTAACCTCTTGAAGTGGCAATCGTCTAGAAAGCGGATCCCGTTCACACGAACACACCAAAAAGTCTTCCCAAGTATTCTCAAGCCATTGCTCGTTACCTTTGTGGATTTCTAATTTTTCCAACACATGGAATTGCCTTGGGGATGAAAAATCATCCCCCATTTATAATACAAGGGGGGGACGAAATTTAGGGCTTTTAGGGAGATTGAGAAATTTCCTTGCTTCTTCTCCAAAAATAATTTTGGATATATCCAATATATTCTATTTCCCAATATATCTCCCAAATAAAATCTCCTCCTCCTTAAGTTATGGAATTTTTGAAAAATCCTCTATGAATAGCCAAGTAAGAGATTTCTTGCATTTAATGAGATAATCTTGTATTCCAAGAATACTTATCTTCATTCCATAACAAAATTCAAAGAAAATCTTTCTCCCTCTTTTATTCATAATTTTTGAAATTTTAGGGAAAAAATTAGGCAACAATAATTTATTTTATTTTAAACACCTTTTCCAGTTATTGGACTTTATGTTTGGGCTACTTGGGGGCCTTTAGGAGAATTAAGATTGGATCTTCCAATGGACTTTGAATTTTCAATATTGAGCCACAATATTATTCAAGCCCATAAATATTAATTAATCCCACTACATAATTAATATTGCACTATCCATCTTAACCCATATTAATGTTAATATGACTCCCGATTATTATTTCCCGTGTTTAAGATTATCTAGTCCATTAATTAATTCAAGCCACTGAAATAACTTTATATTAATTAACATATTTTTCCTTGGTTAAGGAACGGCTCAATATTATTATCCATACCGGAAATAAATTCCACTTGCAAGATTTGGTATGATAAATCTTATGAGCCTCCCAATGGGACAAATCAAACAAGACGTACTTGCACACGTTTCACCGTATTAAATCTTAGCAATCGTCGTGTAATCAATATCATTGTCCAAGATACAAGGTATTGAATCTCAATGATCCTCTTCCCATCATAAGTCAAAGCAATGGCTATTCATTGCACACGATCATATTTAAGGGACGGAGATTAAGAAATAATGAACCACTGAGGTCTAATTCTTCTATTTTCAGTGCTGAAGAATTTGTCCTCTTGTAGGTCCTGTTCCGTGCATCATGATGCACTAGTGCAATCTCTTGGTCAAGACAAGTCAATCTGAGCCTTACACCTCAACCTTTCGTGATGGTTTGTTCATTTCCATCTAGGTCGTGAAAGTGTACTTTTAGTTACAAGGGAATGTTAATTTAATCTTCTGTGATCTGGTATCACTAAATTAACTACAATGTAACACGTCTTTTATTGAATAGTTATGCGAAGAATATGTGTAACATTCGATGATATTTAAAGCATCGGTGATAAATAATTTATTTCAAATAATAAGATTATAACTAAAAGCTTCGATAATGTGATTATACAAAGTAAAAAGCATACTTTCCAGTATAATCCCAACACTTAGAGCTAAGGAAGTATTAGAAATCATTCACACCGACGTGTGTGGTCCAATGCAAATCAAAAGCTTGAGAGGTGGCTCACGAAAGTATTTAGATTACGCTTATCGATGATTACTCACGCTTACGGATACATTTTCCTAATGAAGCATGGTCACAAAATAGTTTGATATGAATGATTTAGGTGAAGTTCGTCCACATCCTAGGATCAAGATCACTTTGGAGATCGCAAAGAAAAGGATGATCATTAGGGCCATCACAAGCCTCATATATAGACAATTGTTTTTGAAACGCTTTTATTCAAAGATGCAAGATTCCAAAAAGGCTTTGTGCCCTCATGACATGAAATCCATGTATCCAAGGAAATGTGTCCCAAAACACGAATGAGAAAGATGGCATGAAAGGCATCCCTTATGCTTCTTGTAGGTGAAGCCTCACATGCACGCGATGTTGTGCATAATTACAGATAACGTTGTCGAGACATTTACCGATATCCGCTTTGATGTCCTATCGTAAACCTGAAGGATATTGAAAATAATAAGTATGGTAGCTAGATATCAAAGCAAAAATTAGATGGGGAAAAAATGCGCGTTTGATTCTTTGGGTAAAGAACACTATTCAAATATTAATTTTATATTAGAGGACACGGAATGTATAGCCCAAAATGTTAATTTACAATCGGATTTATGAAATCCGATCTCCAAAAGCATTTAATTTGATTTTCCAAAATCTTTTACGGAAAGAGATTATGATGGGACATAATTATCCCATAAAATTTTTTCAATCGGACATTTAATTATGGACTCAAAAGTCTTATCGAGACCCTGCGGGTAGTGTGTTTTGCATGGGGGAGGAGCCATGACATGGAGAAAATATTAAAGCGAAATGCATTGCCGGATTCTACCATGGAAATAATAACCCTTAAGCATGGATAGTTCAATAAATTTTATAGTTCGAATATTGTTTATTCGGCTTATTAAATGGATGTTGAATTTATTTAGTTCATGTTAATAATTAATTAATTAATTTAAATATGTAATTTAAAATCATCTCCAAATGAACGGTTTGGCTTTAAGAATTACTTCCTAGTTGACTTGGGCGTTGTCGGATTTGCCAAAGACAATCACGAATCTATTGTGATAATGCCGAAAAAAGATGGAGACATTGCAAAATTCGAGGAACCAAGAGCACACAAGGCCCCAAAGAAACACATTGAAAGAAAATACCATCTTATACGAAATCAATCGTTAAGAGATGAGACATTGAGGTGGGCAAAGATTGCATCGGAAGACAACCTAGCGCGATCCATTCACAAAGGGTCTACCTCGAGTGCGTTCGAGACATGTAGAAGGAATGAAAGGTCAAGAACGTTGTCAACTGCTTTGAGTATAAGTGGGAGAAATTATTAGGTTCGTGTAGGGTGACATTAGATGTCACATAGAACACGAGACATCTTCAGAAGTATACTTAAAAGACTTTTGAGTATAAGTGGGAGATTGTTGGGGTTATAATTTGAAAAGTATGTTTTTACTTTGTATAACCAAACCGATTTTTCTTATTTATTTCTTTAAAATAAATTATTAATCATTGTTGCATTTAAATATGAATGAATGTTATATATATTTATTGCAAACCCGTTCAACAAGTTTAGTAAGTATTACGTTGTAGTTAATTTGGTGATACCAGATCACAGAAGATCAAATTAACAGCTCCTCTTAATTAAGTACAAATTCACAACCTAGATGGAAATGAACAAACCATCATGAAAGGTTGATGTATAAAGACTCGGATTGACTTGTCTTGACCAAGAGATTATACTTTAGTGCATTTGAATGCTACTCCATGAATAGGACCTCTGGGGAGGATAAATTCTTGATGCTTGAATATACAAGAATTAGACCTCAGTGGTGTGTTATTTCTTAATCTCCGTCCCTTAAATAGGATCGTGTGTAATTAATAACTATTGCTTTGACTTATGATAGGAAGAGAGTCATTGTGATTCGATACCTTATATCTTAGGCAATATTATTAATTACATGACGATTGCTGACATTTAATATGGAGAATCGTATTATTCGGAGCTGAGAAAGAAAGCTTGCTTGATTTGTCCCATTGGTGGGCTCAGAACCTTTATCATATCAAATCTTGCAAGTGAAAATTTATTTCCTATATAAAAAAAATATTGTTGAGTTGTCTTTACTCCAAGGATAAAGATATTAATTAATATAAAGCTTGTTCAGTGGTTTAATTAATTAATGGACTAAAATAATCTTAAACACGGGAAATAATAACCGGGAGCCATATTATAGTAAAGTCGTAATATGGGTTAAGATGGATAGTTCAATATTAATTTTATAGTAGAATAAATTAATATTAATGGACTTTGAATATTATTTAGCCTAATATTATAGCTTCATATCCATTGGAGGTCTAATCTTAATTCTCCTAAAGGCCCCTCAAATAGCACAAAATAAAGTCCAATTAATGAAAAAAAGAAGAAATTAATTTGCCTAATATTTCTATGAAATTTTCAAAAAATATGTAGGAAAAAAGAAGAAAAGATTGTCTTGATTTTCTTGTAGATATTTTATGGAAAGAGATTAGTATTGTAGGAATACATAATTATCCCATAAAATCAAGAAGTCAAATCTTGATTCTTTTTTTCGCCTTTGTTATTTTTTGAAAAATAGGGATAAATTTTTTATGAAAAATTTAATTAAGGAGAAAAGAATATAGGAGATATATTCAAGATTTATTGGAGACCAAGAAAAGATTTTCTCCTCAATTTTCTTGACCTAAAAATCGCCCGAGGCTCCCTCCCTATAAATAGGGGATGAATTTTTCATTCCCAAATAAATTCCATGTGTTGGAAATATTAGAAATCCACAAAGGTGGTGGCAAAATATTTTTTGTTTTCCTCTTATTAAAATCGTTCGTGTGAATCCTTCCAATATTAAAAATCAAGATTTGATTAACGAATCGAGAAGTTAAATGGACTTGGAACATATTTGGGAAGGCTCTTTGGGTTGATCCATCGTCTCATCAGTCGTCTCTACAAGAGGTTAGTAATATCATAACTCCTAGATTATGCATGCTTAGGATTTACGTAGATTACGTGTTCGCATGTTGTTTATTCGCTTATTAAATTATTATGTTGAATTGATTTAGGATTAATTCATGTTAATAATTAATTAATTAATTTAAATATGTATTTAAAATCATCTCGAATAGATCAGGGCACCCCTAATTTCCCAACAACCCCTAGCGAAGGGAAAAATATACTTCTAAACAGGAATTACTTCAAGATACGAAAGTAATCCTTACTCATGTCAGTGTACAGCGTATCACAAAGGAAGTTGGGGCATCCCCCAATCCAAACGTTATCCTGGTGTAATCCGGATAACATATCTGCAACTGAGTTCCCTTCCCTGAAAATATGAGAAAAAAAGATGGAGACATGTCTTCGAGCTTCCTCGTACTTAGGCCAAGGGATATTTCGTCCGTTGCTCCTAAGAATTTTCACTGCCAACTCACAATCTATTTCCACCCAAAGGTTGGTCCATCCCTGGGCTCGAGCAAAAACAACACCATTCATTCCAGCTAACACCTCCGCATCTAGAGCAACTCCACGTCCAAGCGTAAGCGAGAATGCTGCAACAAAGAAGCCTCTAGAATTTCTGACAATGCACCTTGCATAGATGCGTCCACCCTCAACACTTCCATCAACATTAAGCTTATGACACCCTGGTGGAGGAGGTCGCCACCACACGGCTTTGGTCACAAGAGGAGGCTTAAGGACGCCCGGAACCCGAAGCTTGCGACAAATGATCAGGTCGTCCAGGCCCTGCATCGTTCCGGCCTTGAAGTGCTAGATTTCACAAACAAAACTGAGAATCATCACCATGCAACCATGGTGGGAAGGGTGGACGTCCTCATGGACCGCCTTGCAACGAGTCTTCCTGATGGCCTAGACCGTAGTGATGAAGGTAAGACGCTAAAGATTATGTATCTGCTTGCTGCATGTAACCTACTGAGCCTGTAAAAGCAAACTGGAGAAACCCATATCGTAGCAAAGTTGAACGCCAAAGATACACGAGAGAGGTGAAGAGGGAACGAGTGAACCTGCATTCCGTAAGGATATGCTCATGACTTTTCGGTGCCCCTGAGCAGAGGGGACAGATAGTGGGACCCGAGTAGCCCATTAGACGGTGAACAGTATTAGAGGTAGGGAGTTTGCCCCAAATGGCACGCCAAACAGTCGTGCTCCGAAGTTGGGGAATGAAGGGAGCCCAGATCCAAGGGGCCCAAGATTTCCAAAGAAGCGGAGATCTCAATAACTCGTAGGCCCTCCTAGAGGTAAGAGAGCCAGTACCAGAATCCGGCCAAATCTGCTGATCATGTTCATGAATCGGAGTCTGCAGAATGTCTAGCACCACATCCAGGTGCTTCGTGAAGAAGAGGCTAGTGAAATGCCACCCTCCGTCACAATAATAGTCTCCAACCATACAGTGGAAGGTGGCCAAGAAAGTCGGTGGTAGCTCTATTCGATCTGCAAGGCGGTAACCAAGCCAAGTATCAGTCCAGAACCTAACCTTAGAGTACTTCCCTATCAACCAGTAAGAATCCTCGGCAATACGTCGCTCATGGGCATGAAGGGCCGAGCGAATGGAAGATTGGCGTTGGAGGTTACGCGGCCGACCATCCCTCGTGAAGTACCGATCACGGAGTAGGCGGGAGACTTTATCAGTGGAGATCATGGCGTCCCAAGCAAGCTTGCAAATGAAAGAGGCATTTGCAAGTCTGATCGAACGAATGCCCAATCCCCCCTCAGCAACGGGTGCGCAACAACGAGTCCAGTCCACATTATAAAAACCCTTCTTCGATATATCTCCAGTCCAAAGGAAATTACGAATGGCAACCTCCAGCTTGAGCAAGAGCGGATTTTGCCACTTATAAACCATCATAGTGTGCACGAGAGAGCTGGTAATAGCACTGTTAATAAGGCAGCGTCTGCCAGCAAGAGAAAGGGAGTTTCCCTTCCATCTAGAGAATTTCTGAATAACCGAGTCCACAATAGTCGTAAGGTTGTTGACTTTTGGGGAGCCAATGAAGATCGGGACACCCAGATAAGTGAAAGGGAGCGACCCCTTAGCAATCAAGGTGCGATGGCTGATATAAGTCTGTAAAGCGGTCGAGGCCTTCTTGCCATGATAAATCCTAGACTTAGAGGGGCTGAAAAAACCGACCGGGAACTAAATACGCATCAATAATCCTCCGTAGTTCAAGCCGCCGAATATATAACCGCCATCGCCCGGTGGCCTCGGAAAAATCATGATGTCATCAAAGATAAATGAGTCAAGTATGTTGCGGTCTAGTCGTCGCAATATAATACTCAATCCAACGAATCATCTTGGGATCTCCTCAAGAGCCTATGAAAGATTGACAGAAGAGAAGGGAGAAAGGGGATCCCTCGTATGAATCTTTTTGGCTAAGGAGCAAGAAAAATAATTCCTAGAGAGAACCATTAATAAGAATGGAGAGACGAACCGACCTGAGAATGCTAGAAATCATCACAATGACCCGATCAGAAAAGTGCATGCATTTGAGAACCTGCAGTAAGAAGCCCCAGAGACTGTGTCGAAGGCCTTAGTAATGTCGATCTTCAGAGCCATGATGCCATAGCTGCCCATATCAAGACTGTTTATCGCCTCCGAGGCCAGGGCGATATAAGTGTGAATACGTCTACCCGAAATAAAACCAAACTGAGACTCAGAGAGAAGCTCCCCAATGAAGGAACCGAGCCCTGTGGCGATGATCTTAGTATAAATTTTGTAGATGAAGTTACCCATCACAATCGGTCTGAAGTCCGAAACCACCACCTTCGGGATGAGGGTGACAAAGCACGAGTTCAAATCAGGAGGGAGGTCCAAGGAAGTGAAGAGGTGAGAAATAGCCGCAAAAATGTCCTCAAAGACGATATCCCAGCATTTCTAAAGAAGAAACCCCCAAAACCGTCTTAAATACTGGAACCCAAAAGGACTCGAGAGCCGGAGGCATCCAAATCCAAACAAAACCGGCTGGGCCTCGTCGAGACTAGAAAGAAAGGGCAAAAGGAGCATATCATTTTGGGCGTCAGACAATCAGATCCCAAATCGAAGCATATCAAGAATAGAATAATCATGGCTAAGGTTGGGGTCTTCCTTGAAAAGAGTCTCGTAGTAATTAACCACATGTTGTCCAATCTCTGAAGCAACAGTGAAGAAGTCATTGCCAACCTGGACAGTAGAGATAGAAGCACGAGACTTATTCGTGTTGTGTAGTTTATGGAAAAATGACGAGTTGCGATCACCATCGCGAAGCCATTGGAGCCGGTTCTTTTGGGATATAAGAGTGTCTGCGAGCAAGAAGGTCATTGACCTTACTAATCTGGTTCATTTCTCAGTCAAATAAAGCATCATTGTACCCTTCATCAACAATAATACGCTGAATAACATCAAGCTCAGCAGAAGCCTGCTGAATATCCTCGAAGACGTTCCGAAAAACCTTTTGATTCCACTCACGGAGGCGGCCTTTGAGACATCTCAATTTAGCAAGCAGCGACTGGATTGGGTTCCCCGGAGAATGAGTTGCCCAGGTCTGACGCACAAAAGGTTCAAAGTCCTCATGTAGAGTCCACATGTCGTGAAATCGAAAAGGTCTCGGAGCCAGAGGGGAAGCCAAGCTAACACGGAGCCGGATGGGCCGGTGATCAGAGGAAAGCAAAGGCATGACAAGAAGCTCAACCCCCACCCAAAGATTCAGGAAGGGCTGAGAAGCAAGGGCACGGTCGAGGCGAGAGGCAACCAGGCCAGAAGTGTGCCTCGTCGACCAAGCGGTTAGCCTCAATATCAAAGAGCTCACGAGTATCAATGAAAACCCAGAAATTCTCAGTAGAAGTAGTATTCGTGTTCACACCGGAGAGACGCTCATGGGCGCCCAGAACGACGTTGAAATCTCCCATAATGTAGATGGCCGCATCTGGGATATTAAGGAGGTCAAGCCAGAGAGCACGGCGAAGGACGCCTGAGTTTTTAGCATGGACAAAAACCATAACATAGTCAACAGTACTGATTGCAATAAATTGGTCAGACTTAGCAATGATAGCCGCAGTCTGAGCTGGATGTGGGCGGCAGAGAACCCAAATATTCGGCTTCAAATTCAGTCTCTGATTTTCAGCAAAGAAGGAGAGGCGGATTTTTCTTAAGTAGCGACGAGGAATCTTATCCACAACAATCTTGGGCTCAAAGATAGCAATCCAATCCGGATTGTGAGTGCTGCAAAGATGATCGAGTGTGTTTCTCGATTGCTCGTTTCCCAATCCACAAACATTCCAATTAATACAATTCATTGGGAAATTGTATTTGGGCCGTGCTTCGGCGGCAAATGATCCTGTTCACATTGATCGGCCCAAGAGCTGTAGTGTGACATACCTGTAGGGCCCAAATGGGGTGCGTCGATCTAAAATGGTGTACCAGAGATTGACGAGGCTATCGAGGCAACCTCGGAAACCGAAATCCGACTCCTGGTGTTGTATGGGGCGGAAGTAGGGATTTGCTTATTTATGGTATCCTTTCTGGGTCTTCCCACCTTCTTACGAAACTGTTCAAAACCCTCTGACGGGAGGGGGTCGTTAGGGAAGTCTTCTATATCGTCATCCGGGACGGATGCAGTTTCTCCCTCGTGGACAGAGGTCGCGGGCTGGAGAATAGAGAAAGCATTAGAGACCGTCATACTGCACAGAGTAGCCTGGAGAGATCCAGGGTTTCCACGGGAGACCTGTTCAAAACCATCCTCATCAATAAGGCGGGGCCTTCATGTACCATGGGCTGGTGAGACAAGCCCCACTGGCGAGGTAACCGTGTGTCCAGGAATGAAGGCCGACGTCGGACGTGCAGTGGGCGGGGTAGTCCGAGCATCGACAACCAACTCCAAAACATGCGACTGCCCCGCAGCCGACGGTGCCACCAGAGTAGCATCGGCAAGGGTGGTCCGAGTTAAGTCCACCACCTGTTCCGTAGTCGTAGTGGTATGGGTGGCAGGGAAACTCTTTTGAACCCATTCTTTCGAATTTTGCTTTGGATGTTTCGTCACCTTAGAGGTAGAGGGGCCCGGCTTTGGTTTGTGGCCCGGTTCGATGGTCCTTGTGCAATCCAAAGTGTTGTGTCCAACCATCTCACATGAGGATCAGTAGCCCGGGTGGCTTTCATATCCAAGAGAGATTGTGGCGCAATGCCCCGACCGTTCATACATCAAAAACTGTTCTTTCTCCTTTCTAATGTCCAATTCCACGAGAACCCTGGCATAGTGTAACATTTTTCTGTTTCTCGTACGTTCTTCTATGGAGACAACCGGTCCGAGGACCAAAGCAATGGCTCTAACAATGGGCTCATAAAAGTACTCTGGGGTAATTCATAGATTCGGACCCAAACATTAACTATCGGGGAGTTGATTCTGTAAGGATTGAACTCCGGTGTCCATTTCTGTAACTTAATCGTGCCAAACTTGAAAGGCCAGATTCGACGAGCAAGGATTCGGTCCCTTTCCAGATGATTTGTGATGTGAATACTGTAGATTCCTCTACCCAAAGTGAGAAACTGCCAATTCCCCTGTATTTTCCAAACTTCATTGATCGCCGCGCTGAGATCCGTTGGGTCGACTTTAGGTTTCAACATAACACAAGCAATAAGGGAGTTGGCATGTTCCCGAACTCCCATTTGGTGGACCTGGTCATCGATATTTATTGAAAGAAACTCTCCTTTACTGATGGGGCTATGTTTTAAAAACTGGAACCGAAAGTTGAGTCAGACGACCCCCAAAAAAGGTTGGACCGGAGTCGGATCGATCGGATCGAATTAAGCCGGATTGAACCGGTGTGACATCATAATAAATATTATATATAGAAGCTTCATTTACTTTGCCTCTCAGGGTTAACTTGTTATAGACTAAAACTTGAAATAAGGTTTAATAGTGGTAAGTTATCAAAATTCAAAATAGTAGAATAAATTCAAAATTACCAAAATAACATTTTTTTTAAATAATTGATTTCTTTTCCATCTAGGCTTAACATTCAAGTGGACCCTCTCATTATTGTCCACGGGATTCATCTTCTCATTTCTTCCAGAGAGTTCTTCCTCCCCCTTCATCTTCCAATCCCTCATTCTCAAATATAACTCCTTATTTCTCACTTTCTCATGTTCTCTCAAATTGCAGTTTTTTTACTTTTTTGACCTAATTTTTATTGAAAAAACAGAGTATCTCCAGGAACTTGTTATATTTTTATGTTGGCAGAAAATATTTTCTCTCACAGAGTATGTTCTTATCTCTCGCAGACAGTAGAATAGATCTTTTTTTCTTCTTCAGCAAATCCTGCCCAAATTTGAGCAGATCGTGCAGGACACCACCACCAACAAGCAGATCTCCTCCCCCACCACTGCCGCCGGCACTCTCCGCCTCTTCTTCCACGACTGCTTCCACGACTGCTTCGAAAACCGGTGAAACCCCACTTCTTTTTTTTTTTTTTTTTTTTTTTGAAAACCGCCGGTTCACCAGTTCATCGGTTCCCGGTTTTCACTCGATTTTTTTGGTTTTTTTTTTGGGGGGGGGGGCTCAATAACGGTTCTAGGCACTCCAATTGAGCCGCCCAGCACCGGTTCTCCGGTCCGACAAGTCGGACCGACCGGTCGGACCCGAATTTTAAAACATAGGGATGGGGGGTGGAGCGCTAGGGGCCTGGCCCCGAGGGTAGAGCCCTGATTCCTGCATGAAAGAGGCAACAACGGCAGATCTATACGATAAAGGTTCAGAGTAAGGTCCATAATTGGGAGGGAGATTACCAGTGTGCTGCATAACATGAGATGTTATGCAGCTTTCGGATAAATGCGCGTTGTTCCCGGGACCCTGGCGGGTGGCCATCACAATGGCGTCAGAGGGTGCCATCTTGTCCCAGTTATCCAATCGTCCCTGCCTTGACAGGCTCGGTAAAGGTGAGAAGTTATCCCTATCCACCTGCAAGGTCCTCAAAACGCCAGTACCAGACACATAAGGAGTATCACTAAAAGAAAAGGAGTGAGACATAATACCCGTATTGCCGGAACCCGGTGGGAAGCCGGTTCCGGCCAATGTTGCGCCAAGCGGAGGGGGGTCAGCAACATGCTGGATCCTACCAGCATCCAAGAAATGAGCAGCCAACAAGTCCGTCGTCCCCCTGCACAATACCAACGAAAGAAGGCAACAAACCCGTAGGAGGATGTGAAGAAAGAATGAGATAAGAAGGAGGGGCAGACTTGATACCCGTATCGCCGAAATCCGGTGAAGAGACGGTTCCGGCAGATGTTGCGTCAAGTGGAGCCACAACATTAGACGAGTTCGAGACTATAGGGTATTTATGAGCAAACGTATCCGACAAGGGTGGAAACTCCTCGGACCCAGAAGCCCCAAATGTCTGGGTAGCCTGTTGAGAACCAACACCGATCCTAGAACAAACATCACCCTCAACAATAGCAGCAGGCATGACCTTAGGCATAGCAAAACCTGCAATTCCGTTCGAACCACAGGTCGAAACCTTCAAAAGCTCAGTCGGAACATCACAATTCAAAGAGCCATAATAATTCGAAATCACATTCGACACGCTACTAGGCTTCAAACACGAGTTCGAAACATTACTCAAACCACCATTAAAATCCTTTCCAACAATCTGCATAGCATTAGCATATGACTTAACATTCAAAGTTGATGCATTCCCATCATCCAACAAACCAGGCTGCAAAAAACCAGTAGCAGGTTGCCAATTATCAGAGGGATTAGCAGTCGAGTTCTGCTGAATCTGCACAATATCAGCCCCTAATTTCGAAACACCAGGCAAAGAACCAAAATTCGACATGTTACCATGATTAGCATCCACAATACCCAACATATCTGCAGACTTCTTAGGAGCACCAGAAATACCAGAATCATGATGTATATCCAGATTCAAGTTATGTTCAGAAAAAGGAAAATGGGGTATGAGAGAATTCAGGGAAGTGCCCGCATTAACCATCAAGATATTAGTATTCAAATCAATAGAATGACCCAAAAGCATAGAATCATTTAAGCCCGAAAGCTGGTGCTTACCAAAATTAATCGTTTGGTTCATCTGGTTCGAACCATGGCGAAAAGCAGCAGACCCATCTCCGGGAGAGACCTGCGACGCGAAATGAATCTGGGAATTTCGTCCAGAAATCGTGCTGGACTGCGCGACCATCGACTCGGTGCACGCAACCTGATTCATCCTCATCTTGGATGTCTCGTCTGGGTTGGGAATCATGGTGAAAGGCGCGGGAGACGCAGGAGCTTGGGATTGCAAAATGGCCGATAAAACGCCAGGATTAGAAAGTTTCTGAAAAATCGAACACAGGGGAGTGAAATCACCCAATGTAGGAAAATCCATGGCTGTCGAAGGTCTGGGGACCCGCAGCGGGGCCGGATATAGCCGGTGACGGGCTGTGGCCCGCCGGAAGTCAAGGGTAGTGGCGGCAGAAATAGGGTTCCGAACAAATTAGCGTGAAAAATAAATTCGCACCTTGACTATGTGAAAATCGCACATAGTAGAGACTAGAGTTGGAATTCACAAATCTTTGTTTTAGAAAATAATGTGGAAAAATAGGTAATAATATTTTCTTCCCATTTTCATTAATTGGACTTTAATTTGGAGGCTATTTGAGGGGTCTTTAAGATAATTAAGAATGGACCTTCAATGAGCTATGAATCTTTAATATTAAGCCAAATATTATTCAAGCTCATTAATATTAATTTATTTCACTATAAAATTAATATTGAACTATTCATCTTAACCCATATTACGACTTCACAATAATATGACTTTCGGTTATTATTTCTCGTGTTTAAGATTATCTAGTCCACTAATTAATTAAGTCACTAAACAAGCTTTATATTAATTAATATATCTGTCATTGGAGTGAAGACGGCTCAACATTATTATCCATACCGGAAATAAATTTCCACTTGCAAGATTTGATATGACAAAGCTTCTGAGCCCACCAAGGGGAGAAATCAAGCAAGTCGTACTTGCACACGATTCTCCGTATTAAATCTTAGCAATCGTAATGTAACTGACAATATTGCCCAAGATATAAGGTATCGAATCGCATTGATTCGCTTCTCATCATAAGTCAAAGCAATAGTTATTAATTTCACACGGTCCTATTTAAGGGATGAAGATTAAGAAATAACGAACCACTGAGGTTTAATTCTTGTATATTCTGTACCGAAGAATTTATCCTCCTGTAGGTCCTATTGTTGGAATTTAGAGGTACGTAAACACGTAATACATGCGCAGCGGAAATAAACAGTTCACCAACAACGAACAGTTAATTGCATAATTAAATACGAGTAAACGTAAATAAAATTCTTACAGCAATTCGTACACGGATTCCTCAACTATGGTATCCACGTAACAATCGTTTACTAATCTGCACAGATTTGTCAGCGTTGAATCCCCGAGATGAATTTGCTAGGAAAATTCTAACTTAGAGATTTTATGGAGAAAATATGAACTCACGTATTATGAATTCCCAAGAGCTCATATATATAGGAGAGGATTAGCTTAAGTCTCAAGCTAACCTAATTAGGAAATAAAATTTGTAATCTTTATTTAAATAAATCTCTTAGATTTATTTCCCACATATAAATCTCTACTGATTTAAATTCCATATATGACAAATCTCTACGATTTGTTTCCATATATATTAAATCCTGCAATAATATTCCAAATATTATTATTGGGAATTCTTATTTAATTAAATCTAATTTTATTAAATATTAATAATAATTAATTTCAGATTAATATATTATTAATTACTTCTCCATAAATTAAATATTAAATCTAATTTAACATTTAATCAACCAACTATAATTAGTAAACAATCATTACTTGTTTTGTGACCCATAGGCCCTCATATATCGAGCGATTAGTCAAACTAACGGTCTTAATTGAACTCTAGACAATAAATCAGACATTCTCAATATATGAGGTACGTTGCGAGGAAATGTGCAACTATTTGTAACTGAAACATGAGCTATTACGATTTCCTCCTTTCATTCACGAATACTCGATTAAGTCTTGAACATGATGAAGTGTCTATTCAAATAACTTAATCAATTTATCTCTAATCACTAATTGATCATGTATGTCACACTTGGCCACAAAGTCTAAGTTGACGTGCATCGGCCGATGACTTTGATTCAATTATGATGAGAAGATGAGTATTCTCTCTAAATCCACATTGAGGAATGAATCTTATTCTTGGCTCAACTACCACGCACATGTACTTCGTGATGAACCCAATCCAAGCCATATCTACCCATAGACGGGTGCAAACGTCGGTCATGGTCAAAGTTCATCATCCCCCACATGTCGTGCGTATTGACCTCAAGTCAAAGGAGTATCACATCGCTCCCACTAATCGAGACACCCGTAGACACATATAGTGAAAATACATCAAACGGTTTCTCAGATGGGTATACCAATACCCTCTAAGGTATTTGTGCATCCATCATGAGATACCTAGTATCTCGTAGTAAGTGAGATCTTACTACACTCTCTAAGAGTATGATGCAGATCGCACATCAATCTACATTGCATCATCAATATCACATTCTTGATGATCCTTGATCGGGGCTATTTGAGAATCATGCTTAAGTCATATGAGTTCTCCAACCTCAACGACAACAATGACTCATGGGAACACTTGTAAGAATAAATGCAAACAATCAAACATAATATTTAAACAAGTGTATTGTCATACATTAATATTAAGTGAACTATAATATTAAATCAAACTGAATATCATCGAGTATTATGTCCTTACAATAGATTGTCTCTAGGATACTAACACTAACACCTATTCATCGTATCATAATGCACTAGTGTAATCTCTTGGTCAAGACAAACCAATCTGAGCCTTACACTTCAACCTTTCACGATGGATTGTTCATTTCCATCTGGGTTGTGAATTTGTACTTAGTTACGAGGAACAGTTAATTTGATCTTCCGTGATCTGGTATCACCAAATTAACTACAACATAACACGTACTATTTATTGAACATGTTTGCAACAAATATATATAACATTCAATCATATTTAATGCAACAGTGAAAAATAATTTATTTCAGTAAATAAATAAGAAATTCAGTTTGGTTATACAAAGTAAAAACATACTTTCCAGTATAACCCCAACACACCTAAGTTCACGTTCATCTTTCCTTTATCCTACTAGTCGGGTGTCCCCTTTATTATTTTTGTTTATTTATTTTCTTGCTTGTTTTTATTTTCTCGCATCTCGTTCGCAACTACAATAACATGCCGACATATAGCACTAGGGCCACATCGTACTTCAAAATTATGTGATTCGATACTACTTGGTCCCTATACTCTATTTTATACTACTAAGAACCCTTATACTTGAGGGGAATTAGCTAGTTAATTTGCTTGGTAAAATCCGTTCAAGTCAGTAAAGGAAGAAAAACATTGGAAGCAAAGAGCAAAAATATATTGGTCGAAAGGAGGTGACCTCAATACCCCCTTTTTTTTCACCAAATGGCTTCCACAAGAAGAAAGATTAAAAAGATAGAGTCTTTATTCGATGATAACAACAATTTGGTGACGTCCAAAGCTGATATAGAAAATATTGTCACAAACTACTTTTCAAAATTATTCACAATAATAGAAAATGTGCAAGATATCGCCTTGATTATGGCTTTTGTACGACGAAGCATTATGACCGATGATAATGACACGTTGACGAGGGGATTCGGTCCTAATGAGTTTTGGGTAGTTATCCGTCAAATGCACAAAGATAAATTCCCGGGACCGGATGGTTTCAATTCGGGTTTTTAGAAGAAGTTTTTGGAGAATCACAGGGCCAGATATTGCACCGACATGTACACAGTGGATTGGAATTCGAAAAATCGATATACGAAAATCACAATGCGTTACCATACCGAAACTTCAGAATATCAAATCGTATCGGTATACCGTTCCATACTGAATCATATCAATATATCGTTACATACCGAATTAGTTTTTCCACAAATTTGTGTATAGAAAGTGGTGAACTGCAGACACTAGCCCCACCATTTGAACCACGACCACCTCCACTCTTTCCTCGCTCGTATCAATGTCATGAGCCCCAAAGTTCTTACGGAGGTAGAGAGGGAGAGGGAGGTGGATATGAATCACGACCACCTAATTCTCCAGCAGCATTTCGTGGAGAGACAAGGAAGAAGAGGCGTCTTGTATTGGAAAATAAGGGATGGAGATCGAAGTGTGAAAGAGATTCTGAATCGTGAGAGGATCAAGAGTTTTGTTTTGATTTAATTCACATTGATAGGCTGCAATTTAATTTAATTGACAATACCCCATTGATGAGTTGCAATATATATAACTTAATGGAATTATCGCATTATGAGCTTCAATGACAAACTTCAATTAAATAATAAAATATTAAAATGATATAAAAGAGAAATTGGTGTTTCGGTGCGGTATGGTACTCATACCGTACTGAAAATCTCGGTAGGTTTTTAATAATTCGATATTTTTCGGGCACGAGAAGCGCGGTATACCAAAATTTTGTATTTTTTTCGACCCCTAATGGTGTATACAACACTGTATAATCTCTAATAATTAACCGGATATTGAATGTGATTTATATTATTAAAGGGTATTGGTTGTGATAACTGAAATATATGTTTTTTTATTATATAAAAAATACTACTCATAATACTGAATAATGTAATTTTTTGATAACTCGGTATCCGGTTCAAGGACCGACTAATTCGGGGGAACAGAACTCGCCGTCCACTAGTGGGAGCCCCACTTTAAGCTAGAGCTAAGCTCTGTATTAACTGACTGAAAAATGTAATTTATATTACAATAAGATTATTTATAATAATAACTGAAAGATGTAATTTATATTATAAAAATATATTAATCTTGCTAATTAAAAAATTATATTTTTAAGTGAACAAATTTTACTTTTTCTAAAGGGAGTGTTTTGCCGACGTGAGAAAAGTGATTAGTCACTCGACGACCTAATTTTTCGAGAACTTGAGACAGACACTTGTCTGCCTGCTTTGTCCCTCTCTCTTTCAGACTCTTTCTATTTTAATAAATTCCCACTTCTGTGAGCTCAGTCCCATCGAAAGCAGCACGCACCTTCTCACACAAGCACAACCCTTTTCATAAAGGAACGGTGATCTCTCTAGAACCAAGTTTTCTTGAGAAGGAATTTTGGATCTTGGGTTAAGATATGGGTGGATCTGGAACGTCTAATTTCCTAAAATTGGTAGTCACGAATTTCGACCTTCTTGCTGGGTACAATTTCTGACTCTTTTTGTCCAACATTACTGGAATTCTTTTTTAAAATTTTGGTTATCGTTTTGAGGGTTTTGAGTCGTGGGTTCCGTTTCTTTGGTGGGTTTATTTTGTTTCTTGATTTAATCTTTTGTATGATTTTTCTTGCAAGTGAGAGTAATTTAGCAAATGGGTTTTTGATAATTAATGTAAAAACTGTATCTTTCTTTAGAAAACAGAGAATTTATGCGCAGGGTATTGCTCATGTGTTAATTATTATGATATCTTGCAGGCCTGTGGTCAGTCTGCTTTATCCTCTGTAAGTTGGCTTATCCTCTCTTTCTTTTTTTCATTTTTTATTTTTGGTTAATTACAGTTTCTATGTAGGTATAATAATACTCTGTTATGCAACTAGAAATTTCCATGTATTTTGAAGAGTTTTTCAAGTGCTGATTTTTTGCATTTTATGAGTTAATGATGGACTCTTGAGGTGTTTGACAGATACGCATCTATTAGGGCGATTGAGTCAAAGACACCTATTGATGATCAGCAATGGCTTACTTATTGGGTTCTTTACTCTATGATTACTCTTTTTGAGCTCACTTTTGCAAAACTAATTGAATGGTAAGTGTCTTCTTGCTTTTCTTTCAGACATCATGGTTTATAGCTGCACTTAATTGAGTTATTATGGTGTGCTTTTGCTTGTGCTCCATTTAGCTTGACCTTCTTTTCTTTTTGCATAATTTTCTACTCAATTGGAAATCCTGATTACACTTTTTAGGAACTTGAGTAAGTTTTGCATTTGATGTGTTTTGGTTTCCTAAATGTTGTGCAACTGAGTTTGGAGATTGAGCTTTTGAACTTTTAACAAGGGATGCTTTCTTGATTCTTAAAATGTGAGCTCTAGGTGGGGCAGAGAAGATTTCCCACTGAATGTGGTTTCGTTAGTATCTTTGGAAAGGTCGGACGACACATATGTTGTACTCACTAGTGAAAAAAGAAGAAGCTTATAGTAAGAATGAGGCTGTGCTTGGTTCAAAATTCTTCAATAAGAATGATAATGAAAAATTAATTGTGGTTAACAAAAATAAATGATGAACGTTTCAACTTCTTCATACTTCATACAAGATAATGAGACTCAAAATTAGTTAATCATTACCCATTTTGATTAACTACCTTCCCTTCTTTAGTCATTTCTCCTCGATCATTCCACTATTTCCCAATCAAGAATCATTCCACGATGAATAATGGAGGGGCATGAAACTAAATAATGCACGAGTATTGTAGGCATATTTACTAAATTGCTCAAAGAAATCCTTGTAGCCTCGTGTACACCTGTTGTACAGTGCAACTGTATATAACTAATATTGTTCAATGAAAATAACTAATACCGACAAACTAATATTGTTCAGTGAAAACAACTAATATCGTTTAAAAATGCACTTGAGTTGCACAGTGCACTTGGTTCACACGACACTTTGTCTTTTCCTTGGGCTTCCACAATCACCTTAGAGTAATATGTTATTACATCTTCAGACTAAGATGTTGTCTTATTTTTGTGTATGATAGGATACCTTTGTGGTCATATGCAAAGCTCATCTTCACATGTTGGTTGGTGATACCTCAATTCAGTGGAGCTGCATATGTTTATGAACACTACGTAAGGCCTTATATAGTTACTCGCCAAAAGTCGGTCAACATCTGGTACGTCCCTCGCAAAAAGGACGTCTTCAGCAAGCCCGATGACGTTCTCACTGCCGCTGAAAAATACATTCAAGAACACGGATCCGAAGCATTTGAGAATATGATTCGTAAGGTATGTGATTTCACTACATTTTCTTTCTCAATATTAAGGGAAAATTAGCATAAAACCCCTCGAGGATTGTCCAAGTTTTACAAAAAAAAACCTCTTGGTTTGAATAAATTTCAAAATACTCCCTGAAATGACTAAAAAGTTTGTTTGACTGACAAGTAATGCAAAATTATGAAACAATCGATCAATGCACATATGAGGAAAGTGTAGTAAGTAAAACAATTTGGTAAATTACCAGAGACTCCTCGAGGATTGTACAACTACCAAAAGAACCCCATAGTTTGAATATTCATTTACCAAATACTCACTAAAATGACTAAAAAATTCGTTTCAACTGAAAGAGTAATGCAAATAACTTAACAATCAATTGATGCCAATATGAGGAGAACATAACAGGTGAAATGATTTTGTATTTCTTGATCAATTAAACATTTCTTTTGGTCTTGTAAAGGGATATTTGGTAATTATTCAAGCCACGGGGTTCTTTTTGGTGATTTTATTAACCGGTTACAAGATTCTCAGTCTCATATGCTTTTTGTTTATGCCCAGTCCAGAGAAGAAACGACGACTAAGAGTAGCAACTACACGTTCTTCAATGACAACTACAGCTACGTGGACGAGCATAGGTACTGATTCTGGAGTTTAATGTTTTCCTTGGTTCTACATGGAAACTTAACCTGCTATTGTAAAGAGGAACGAGTATCTTGGTGCTTTATTGTAGTAATTTTTCAATTCTAGCTGTGTGTTTTTAAGGTACTTGTGTTCTAATGTAATTGCCTAGTTGTTGATATGCTGGAAAAAGGCTCCCTTTTTGTTCTTATTCTCTGGTTTATGTTAATATCATAGACTATTTTCCTGCTATCAAGTCTTTTTCGGGTTAGATTTGATCGGAGGCTGAGCGAATGAGATTGCTTGTGCGGTTATTAGGACATCATATTTACGCGTTAGTCCGCAGTTTACAATAAAGATACTGGTGCTAAGAGTGTTTGATTTGATTGATCTCGTGAAAACAAGTTAGAAAATTGATTTTATTTTATTTTTGTTTTGGAGGAATTAACAGTTTGAAGTTCATAGTTTTTTATCCCTTGAATGTATCAATTTGAATGGGGGGGCTGCTCATTTATGTATTTTAGTTTTGAGAACCTCTCAAAATTTTGTTCTTACTGTGGAATTGTTGGACATTCAAAGCCACCCAAAATCATAGGTTTCATAGCTGGGAGGTTGATGGAATCATGCATATGAGTAGCGCATAAATTTGTGAAATAGTCAACCATGCTCTCCACTTTGATTTAGTATGTGTTTGCAATCTTAAAAAAGCTGTGAATAAACACTTATTTTGAAGCTGTTAGACTTGGCTTTTTCTGTGAGTAAACACTTATTTTTGAAGCTGTTAGACTCGATTTTTTAAAAAAATAAGTGTTTTTCCATTTTCAAAAGAGTTTGCAAACATGTATTTGTAATATTTGAAGAAGTGGTTGGATTCTTTGGAATATACCAATTTTGCTTTATTTGGAGGCAAGACAAGGAATTGAAGGGGAAATGGATAGAAGATCTCACTTTTGGGCTTTAGAGCCTGTTTCATTGAGCGTATAAGGTCTTAAACAACTTGAACTTATAAGTTCGGTAAAAGTGTTCGGTATAAAAAGATACTCTCTAGGTTTTGTTCTTATTTGAATATTTATTATTTGTACGGATTCTAATGTAAGAGTTGTTTATTATTATGTAAGATATAATTGTTTTTTTATGGGGGTTGAGATATAATTGTTTTTTATGGGGGTTAAATGATAAAGTAATGACATTTATGTAAATTAAAGGAGATAAAATTAATTTTAGTGTGGAAAAGTAATGGCATGAAATGTAATATTAAGATGTTTGAGAGCTATAGATAAAAGGAAAACAAATTTTGATATATTGTTATTTATAAAAATATTTAATTAAATTTCTTATTTGAATATTTATTATTTGTACGGATTCTAATGTAAGAGTTGTTTATTATTATGTAAGATATAATTGTTTTTTTATGGGGGTTGAGATATAATTGTTTTTTATGGGGGTTAAATGATAAAGTAATGACATTTATGTAAATTAAAGGAGATAAAATTAATTTTAGTGTGGAAAAGTAATGGCATGAAATGTAATATTAAGATGTTTGAGAGCTATAGATAAAAAGAAAACAAATTTTGATATATTGTTATTTATAAAAATATTTAATTAAATTTGGGGATGACTTTTTTTGTCAAATTTTAAATAAGAATGAGATGGAAGAAGTATTTGGCAATTTATCCAAAATGTTTGGAACAACCAAACATGATATTATATTTAACTCGCCAAAAAGTAGTGTTGGCAATATGTTGAACAGACTACGGAATTAAAGAGGTGAAAAAGATGAGAACTTGTGTGACCCTTATTGCACGGTAAACTCTATATTTTAATATTATTATTATGTACAAAATCTATTGATGTTAATATCTTATGTATAAAATTTATCACTAATATGTATAAAAATTATAATTGTTTAAAAATAATTTTTAAAATTAAACAATGATAGGTTTAGTTTATAATAATAATAATAGTTGTTGTGCCTAAAAGAAGTAGAGTTCATTTATAGATCTGGTTCACATGAGTATTATTTAAAATAAAAAAATTCTTTATTAAAAGTAAGACAGTGCAAGTGATATATACCAAGACTTATTATTTAATTTTTTTCGACCTCTCCTTTCTCTTTTCCTTCTTGTAGTAGTTCATAATTTGTTGCTAAGTTGTATTGCATCACATAGTTTTTGTCATTTTGTATTGTATTGTTAATTGTTTTTTAACATCATAAGACAATATTTATATAATCTTTTATTTATATATTTATTTTTAACATGTTATATTGTTGTGATTACAAATTTATAATTGAGAGTGGCTCACTCATAGGTCCAAGGTTCAATCTCCCTTTACTCTTAAGTTCATGGCATATATATATATATAGACATACTTGCATGAGACCGTCTCACGATGAGACGAAACATATATTGGGCATTGACTCTTTAACATTTTGGACAGAGTCGGTCCTATAATTTTAGGGGTCTGATGCAAAAAAATTATTGGGGCCTTCATTTTAATGATAAAAAAGAAAATATAATCAGTAATACAAAGAAAATTTCATAATTATAAAAATAAAATAAGATGTATAATAACAAAACATTATGTATTACAATATAAGTGTTTTTCATGTCCAGATAAATATTTTCGATGAGGAGACATCTCAAATTCTCAATTAACTATTAGCAATAACATAAAAAATATAAATCAATTCAAGAAATAATAAAAAATTATAAATTAACAATATATATATTATTGAAGATTTGAAGTGATCAAAATAAAATTTATGAATAAGAATTCTAAAATTAAAGTACCTTACAATTCTTTTCAAAGGTCATTGTGAAGAAGAAGAAGAAAAGGGACATCGTGATTTATGAAGTTTGTGTATAGATTTGATTTGATAAATTTAAGAAAAAAAGATTAGGTGTAGATTTAATTTGAAAAAAAAAATAAGAAAGAAAATATTAAAAAGGGAGAAGGGTTGAAAAAAAATGTGAAAAAAATTAGAATATGCAGAATTGAAGTGTTGACCTCGCGACCTTTCGCATAAATGGTTTTTATACATGGGTCCTTCACCATTTCAGCTACAGATCAAACATGACATATGTATCAACTTTAAAATATATATTACATATATAAATATATATATGAAGAAAAGAAAAAAAGGGCCCTCACCGGAAAGGGGCGTCTTGCTGACCAAGTCTTGTCTTGCCCTGTAGCCTCTGAAAAGAAAAAAAGGCCATCGGAAAGGCTGTCTTGATTTTGGAAGAAGTGGGTGTGATTTGTCTTATGTTTGTTTATGTTGTCTTGCTTCTGCCTTGCGTTTAGATCGTGTCTCCATATGATTTTTTATCATATATAT
Organism: Stenogyne calaminthoides; assembly: GCA_037126765.1. Classification (NCBI taxonomy): domain Eukaryota; kingdom Viridiplantae; phylum Streptophyta; class Magnoliopsida; order Lamiales; family Lamiaceae; genus Stenogyne; species Stenogyne calaminthoides. The sequence continues at coordinate 23,783,103 of JBBCBC010000015.1, forward strand.
ATATTTTTTTTGACAGATAAGTTCATAGCATTTTAAACATTGCTTATAAATCCAAAATAGGGTATAAAAAGACGTAAATGCTCTTATTTATTATTCTGTCATTTTCTTCTTCTCTCTCTTCCTTTCTCACTTTTCTCTATCTTTCTTTCTTCATTTTTTCCCCTTTCATTTTCAAAAACATGCTTCAAAATATTGGTGTGAAGAAACGCAAAATTCATGTTAAACATACTTTTAAGAAATTACACATCTACAAAAATCCAATCAAAAAGAAAAACATTACAATTTAAAATTTTCATATCAAAAATTGAAAAATTACAGAAATTTACCTATCTAAAATCCAAAAATTTACATATTATCTTCTAAAAAATCTCAAAATTATATATTTTCGTCTTTATTTCGATATGCACATATGATTAAAAAAAATGCACAGGCACAAGTTCATAAAAAATATGAACAGGTTCATGAATTTATGAACTTGTGTATCTTCGATTTCAGATCCTCATCCTCCATCTCCAAGCCCAAAATTCAAAGCGAATCGCAAACCAACAAAAAAAATCTGCATTTCATCAAAATCCATAAATTTGTACAAATCTTCAAAGATCCACCTCAAAAATCTTCAAATCGGATCTACAAAATTGTACAAATCTTCAAAAATTCAGATCCAACCTTTTTTTAAATATGTACAAATCTTAAAAAATTCACGCCAAATCGGATCCGAGCTCATTTTGAATCTGTACAAATCGGAGACATATCAATTGAAAACCCAGTCACCACCACCACCATGCTCAATTTTCATCCGCCCCCATCCTCCGTCTCCAGCCAATCTTTCAAAACCCTAGATTTGTTCCACCACCACCAGACCCCGTTTAAACATAGATCTGAAATGTGCCATCTCCACTGTGGTGTGCAGGCGGCGAAGGGGCACATCTGAAATGCGCCATCGCCTCCACCGCCGCGGCCTCTGACTACTCCTCCATCGCCGCCATCGTAGAAGTCGCGTTTGCACGGTTAGCGACTTCATCGCCTTCGTCTGCACAAGTCATCGGTGGTGGTAGTGTAATGATTCGGCTCATCGTCGTCGATTTCTTCGCTGGAGATCCGGGGTTTCAAACCAAAAGTTTGGGCGCCGCCACCAGCGGCACGTATCTGTTAAATCTCAATCGTCGGTCGGGTGTCGCCTGCACCGCCGCAGAAATCTGAGCAAAGAGCCGATCTAAAATTTAAAATCTCGCATCCAAACGGTGGTGGTGGCGGCGCCGCCATGGTGGTGGTGGTGGAGGTGTGGAGGTGGTGGAGAGAAAGTAGGGGTGAAGAGAGAGAAGGGTACTATATGTGTGAGGGGAGATAATAATCTGATACAAAGGACCATGTACTTTTGTTAGAGATGTGAGGGTATTTGGGGGATTTAAACCCTGTTTTTGGACCTGAGAGTTATACAAAAAAGGTCTTGAACATGATAGTTATTGGCTATGTTTTAAAATTTGGGGTCAGTCGGACCGGTCTAGACGCCACCCAAAAAACCGGGTGAAAACTGGAAACCGGTGAAATGACGGTTTTCACTGGTTTTCACCTATGTTGCTCGGACTCTCCATTTCTGGTGGAGTACCGGCGTCCGCTGGACACGACACAGATCCGGGTGCGGGACACGCATCGGATTCGCCATATTTCCGGCGGACTCGACAGCTTTTGTCTTGCCGGCGCCGCGCTGACGATGAAAGAAGAACGAGTGCTTTTGAAACTGAGGGGATGAAGAGAAAGGGCTGGGCTGCGTATGAGACTATCCTATTTCCCAAAGAATGAGTGCTTTTGAAACTGAGGGGATGAAGAGAAAAGGCTGGGCTGCGTATGAGACTATCCCATTTCCCAAAAAAAGTGGAGTCAGTTTAATATTTTTGTTTCCCACATTCCGAAAAATCAGTCTATTTTATTTTATTTTAATTCCCACGTTGTTAGTCCCCCATAACCGCCTAAAAATAATGACTTAGTTTAATTTTTTTGATTTCTAATGTCTTCTTATTGTTAAATTTGTTTAATTGTTTTAATTTCTTATTAAGAAAAAAAGGACATAACAATATGCGTATATATATTAATTATATATTATTCACCTAAATATTTTATTAGACGTGTGCCTGCACCCGTGTCTTAATTTTGATTTTTTTTTATCGTGTCCACGTATCATACATTTAGAAAATTTAAGTGTCGTACTTCTAGATACGCACCCGTGTCGGACACCCGCACCCGAGTCCGAGCAACATAGGTTTTCACCAAAAAAAAAAAAAAAAAAAAAAAAAAAAAGGGTTTTTTGTAACTTTTGTATTGTTGATGTCATTTCTATTATGTTTTGGAGTAGAAACTTGAAAGTTGGAACTATTTATGTTAATGAGTATTTCTATTATGTTTAGAAATTTAAATTTGAAGTGACTTTAGATGCTTTATATTCACTTATCATACTCTATATTTTTTTTTTTTTAAATCATGCATACTATATATATATATATATATATATATAATATTTATTATGACGTCATACCAGTTCAATCCGAGTCAATCCGACCCAATCGTTCCGACTCGGTCCAATCTTTTTTTGGGGTCGTCCGACTCAACTTCCGGTTCCAGTATTTAAAACATAGGTTATTTGGCTCACTATCTTGAACCTAAGAGCTATTATTATATAATAATTAGGTTATAACATAATATTGTGTACAATATTACAATTTGAATTATTCGTCATGTCATAATGTTTACAGTATTATGTTATAATAATTCCTAATATGTCATGTTAAATCTCCAACATTTAATTCAATTATCCATCAATTTTTTAAAAAAATTTGCCATATAAATATATCTATCAATATTTTCGTAAAATCAAAGGCGCGAAAAATAACGATATTTTGATACTTGATTCTAGTTTGGGCCTTTTCGTGCAAAATGGGTTTTTAGCCAGGTTTTTTTTTTTTCAACTAGTAATTCTCCCGTGCGATGCACAAATTGAATATTATAAATTTAATTATAAGATGATGTAATGTAAGACGCGAAATATAAATATAAATTCAATTTAAATTATTTTACCTACCAATCGATCTTTTTAATTTTTATTTTGTTTACTTTTCATAATATATGAAAAATATATTGTATATGTGTGGGTGACTCACAATTTATTTAATTAAATTATAATTTTTATTATGTAATAAATTCATCATAATTAATAAAGTTTATAAAATGATACTAAAATTCAACAAAACTTATAAAATTCTAAAATAAAAATATTTAAATTCAACTCACATAAAATATCAATAACTATAAAATATATATATATATTTTGTTTGAATTTTATTTTTATACGTATAGTATAGATGTTACATAAAAGATCTCTAAAAAGTAAACTAATTTTATATATAATGTCAAGAGTAAACTAATTTGATATATAATGTGTTGAGAAATGAATTTAGAATTGATTTTGAATAGTAACAAAGAAAAGGAAAAATGATAATTGGTTAAAGAAAAATTACTCTTTTTTTTGGAGAGTGAAAAATCACCACCACATCCATCACAAAAAAGTTGAACTTTGACTTTTGACTCGCTTTTAACAAATATTGTATTCTCTCTCCTCACTTCTACTTTTATATATTTATAGATAGCTTACTAGTTTTTTGTATAGTCATGGTTGTTTTTTCCTAAATGGGTTTTCCTTTCATTTTTTCTTTAATAATAGCACGCTTTTTTTTTCCCCACAGGACTTTAAAGCCCGTACAATTCGAAGGCCCAGTAGTTATAATTTGTTTCCATATCTTAATTTGGGAAAAAATGGAGCAACTAATGTGTAAAAAATTATCAACTAGAAATGGGGCATTCCGAGAATTGAACTCGGGACCTCTCGCACCCTAAGCGAGAATCATGCCACTAGACCAAATGCCCATTTATGTTATAACTAAAATTATTTGTTATATACATATTACAGAATAAGACAGGTAAACCATGCACCCAAAAAATGTATCAAAAGTAATAAAATCACTTCTTTTTCATGCCCCCACATTCAAATTATAGAATATAGTGTGTTTCACCGAGAAGGGACAAACTTATTATTTTATACTTTAATTTGCTTTTTTAAATAAAATTTTTATTTTTACTTTTGTCTATTCATTTCACTAGATCGCATGATCAATACGCGATCCATACACAATCCCTATGTGCAACTCTTTTTAATAAGAGTAAAAATGTCATAAAAATGAGACAAAAAATTATCAAGAGTACAATAAAAATGAATTTTAACTTTTAAAAAATGGCATTTTCGTATATAATCTACACTAAAAATGTCGTAAATGATACTCCCTCTGTCCTAATTTTGATTGTTCACTATTCGTAAATAGCCGTTCTAATTTTATTTGGTCATTTCCTAAAAAGGAAATAAAACAACTATTTAATACTATTATTCCTCTCCACCAAACCCACATTACACCATTTAATTTTTTTTTATCGGACAAAGTTAGTTGTTAGTAGTTAGTACACCAAGCACTCAAACACTCCACAAATTCACCAAGCCACCTTATAACTCTCATACTCCAATTCGTTCCCAAAGAGGATCGAACCTGTGTCTCCCATTCAATTGAGGAGCCCAGTGGTCAGGTGGGCTAAGCCACCTGGTTACTTTACACCATTTAATACTATTATTTTCCTCCATCAAACTCACTTTACACCATTTAATACTATTATCTTCTACTTTTTTTAATCTTCATGTTTACAGTAATCGAATAAAAAAAAAATAGGAGGAAGGGATTATTATTCTATTTTAAACAGCAGTAACACTTGTACTCCAGAATCTCTATGCCCAACTTTTCTTAATTGTCCAGTCAGCATAACTGATTCCGAATACGTGGCATTACCTGAAAAACTTGTAAATAAATCATCTCTTTTTTTTTTTTGAAGAAAAAGAATGAAAGGAAAGCTGATTACAACTCTGGGGGGTGAACTATAAATAAGGATTCCCGTTCATTTCTACCCAACCGGTTTCCACTTTTCCCCTTTCCGCCATCCCGCCCAAAACATCTCTCAGGTATTGCCTCTCTTCCGGAGCTGAAAATACACGCCGTTTAATCAACCAAGTACTCGCCACAAGCAGTTTCTGTGAGTTTCTTATTTCCGTAACGAATTACTTTCCAATTGTTTTGAATTACATTGTTTTGATAGCTACGGCTAATTTATTGGCATTGCTTTGGCTTCGATTAGGTCTTGAATATGTTTCCTAGCTGGTTGATAGGAACAATTCCGAGGCGTGATTGTTTCGGGATTTTGGTGAATGTGATTAAATCATATTTAATTCTGATGATTTTACTTTGCTTGGTTGCTTTTTTGTTCATTTGACGTTTTGGTTTGTTTCGCTTACTTTTGTGAACATGAACGTTATTCCCAAGGTGTTCGTAGTGTTGTCAGCATGGAGTTTAGAGTTGGTAAATGGCTGTACAGCTTTCCTGTTTTGTAACTTCTCCACCTAACAGAGTTTCAATGAAAAAAATGCTCGATTGTACTTAGATTATTGTGTGTTACAAGTTGAAACACCTACTCTATGGTTTATGTTTTGACTGTGCATGAATTTGTGACTTGAGCAGTAAATGGAGGAAGGAGTATTTGGTTATTATGCTTTTCATTTGCTGTATGTGTAGTTAATAATCTCTCTCTCCAGAAGGATTGGATTGTTGGTTGCAGAATGACAAGACTATTAATAGCGTCTTTTATTTGTTAAGCTATAAAAATAAAATTGAGCAACTTTATTTTAATTCAGGTATAGTTTATAGCATCACCCTTGGGATAAAACACGATGAAATTGCAAAAAACATTCGATATGTATAGGCTTGACCATTAGTTGATTTTCCTGGGTGGTTACTGCAATAGGGTGCATTGACCAAGTCGAAGATTCAGCTGAATTTTCCTAATTCTTTATTATCAGGTTCTTTTTATATCATTATAAACATTTGTTGTTCCCCAAATCGCCTTTGTCATCGTACAAGAAAGAGTTATTTGATGTAGCAGCTCGATGAATTTCATAGAGAGTGGCACTTGTGAGAGGAATACTGTGCAGGTATTTAACCTTCAACCTTCTTCCTGCTTCCAATGTTCCTTGTGCAGAAGAACTTGAAACTCTTTAATAACAAAATGTGTATAAGAATTTTATTTTGGTTTCTCTTTTTCTTAACACCGAGAATCTGAACCTTTGGCTAATTAATTTATTTTTCAAGATCGAAGTCCTAGATTTTCGACATTGAAATTCACCTTATTATCTGTAGAAACATCACAATAGGAAAGATTGTATTGATTTTCCATTTAAAGCATAACCATTGTTTATTTTATAGTTATGCATCGCTTTAGATTCTTAATACTGGAATACGATAACGGCTACACATCACTATATCATGTTTAGTTTTCTTGTAATGCTGCACTTTATGCTACTTCATTCATTTAACGACATTCTGTACCCAATGGATAAGCAGCACATAATTTTTTTTGTTACTCGTAGCTGCACTCATTACTATTATTGGTTGTTTTAAATGCTCCACTACAGGCAATTAATGCATTAAAGAAAGGTACATATCTTCTGAAGTATGGTCGATGGGGAAAACCGAAGTTCTGCCCTTTCCAACTTTCCAATGTGAGCTCCACTTCCTTTTATTGGTGACAGGGTACCCTGCTCCTTATGTGGTATTTAGTATAGAGTCTGTTATATGGTATTTCTTTAGATCGCCTCTCCTCTATTTCATGCGTGTCGTTTTTATAAAATCTCAAGGACGCAGCAGCTATAATTAATGCATTACTCCATTTATGAATTGAACAGTTGAGGCAGTTGTATTTAGAGCTGAATAATGTAGGATGAGCTATGAATCTAAATGATTTACTTATTGAATTTCATATTGTTCTCTCTCTTATAGGTAATTCGACTGTCAACTGCTTTTCATAGACTAAGTGATGCGGTGCTTCAAACTGAACTAGATATTATTCTCTCTTATTAAGATTTTATTACTTCTTTTCTCTTAGAAAACTGTTTCAAGTATCAACTGCTTTTTAAAAACTAAGTGATGTACTTGAAACTGAACTAGATATTATTCTCTCTTTAAGATTTTATGTTATTTTGTCTTAGAAAATTGTGTCAAGTATCCCTGGGTAAACTTGAGGACTTGGTGTGACTTTTATTTTCTGAGTTTTCTTTGATTACCCTTGTGGAGTATGATCTTTATTAAGAAATCTTGCTAATCACTGCTTTACTCACTAACTTTGGGACTGAAGTAAAATTTCAGAAAATGTTATCGCAATTTTGGACTCTTGTTTTAGAAACTACTGATGCATGTGAGCCTGTTATCTATGATTTGATTAATCCAGTTGATGATCTGACATCAGAAACATAATATTAATTAAAATTACAATTGAATTCAGTTTATGATAATTCAATATATTTTTTCTATAATCTGAGTTAGTTTAATCTGATAACCTTTACTGATATTCATCTTGTGACATTTCAATATTCTTACTTCACACCCATCTTTATTTACTGAAATGTCAGGATGAGACAACTCTAATTTGGTATGCTGGGAAGGAGCAAAAACAGCTCCGACTAAGTCAAGTTTCAAGGATTATACCTGGGCAACGTACTGTAAGTTCGTCTTCTACTGGCGTCACATATTCCTCCTGAATAAATGTTTAGTACTGTTGTTGTATGTGATTATGAAATGCTCCACTGGTAGACTAAAAAACAATGACTTGTCCGACAAATTTTAGTGAAGAACTGTGCTCTAATGTCAATCGTATTGACATTTGACATCCTAATACATGTTATTCTTATTCTAATGCAAGTGATAAAATCTATTGCTAAGCATATATAAAAACTTAAGCTATATATATTGGATAGTGTAGAATTCTAAATTATATGATATAATTGAAGAGAGAGAGAAAAGATAAAGATATAATTTGGTTCATTCATTTAGAATCCACAGAAAAAAGACCTAAAAGGGATATAATGTATCATTTTCCTGTTATCATCATATTAACAATATCACTGTATATAAGCACATGCACAATGGACATATGTGCTGCTATGCAGATATGATAATAGAAGAAATCATTCAAAATCTGTTGAACTACTATCCTAGTAATGGTGTACGGCCCATAATCTAACTACTGTCATCCGATTTGATCTTCCAAACCCTCAAAATTATACGTTGGAGTATTCAACGTGAAGAATGGAAATTGGGCCTTCCACTTTGTGATAGAATCGAAGATAAAAAGAAATGGACAAAGATAGTGTGATCAACAGTTCATTTTAGACTTTTTCTATAATCACAAGCAGGTTATGTGCCTCTTTTAAGAACACAATAAGTTTGCTTTTCAAGTGACTGCCGGGTAAAAGTGTCATATAGCTTATCTTATGACCAATAAAAGCACTAATGAAAAGTAGACATAAGAACAAAAAACACTTTGGCACTATCGAATTGGAAATGACCCGATCATGAACTGAAGCAACCACCTTTCTGTGCATCTTTTGGTGTATTTCTATATACCTCTGTATTTCCCTTGGGAATTTCATTATATGCATCTATGTCAAATTGTCATATTCTGCTGATACTATCAGTTCGGGTTCTTCCTATTACTTGCACAAAATGGAGATTTGATTCAAACTTTTTTTTTTTAGTATTCTTTCTTTTTCCTTTTATACTTATGAATTATCACTTCATTCGTTATTTGCATGGTTGAGTATTTCATTGCCTTACAATTGCTTTTGTAGTGAATGGGTCTTCTTTTTGTGGCTATCTCACAATATCGATAATAGTTAATGGGTGATCACTGATCAGGTGTCTATACACTCTATGTTTTGTGTCATATCCATGCTTGAATGTGTACATGAGCTGACATGTAAGGGATCATTATATTTACTCACAGTTTCATGTGGAAGTATGCTTGAAGATCTTAACTTGGTTGTGTTCTTTTCAATTTCGAGGTGGACATAATTTTAGTGTTTTATCACTCAAGTTTCATGAATATATAGTGAACTGTATCATAACTAGTCTGACCAGCCTCCGTAATTCCATTAGTTCTATCGATACAAATGTTTTAGAGTCACTATTCATGATTATGCAGGCAATATTTCAGAGATATCCTCGACCTGAGAAAGAATATCAGTCATTTTCACTTCTCTATGGCAAAAGGTCCTTGGATGTGGTAGGTAATAACTAGGTAATTCCTTTGAGTTCAATTATTTTTGTTATGCTGATCCGCATACTTCAGCAACAGTATTCTAACGTGACATATAATATTATCTTAGAGATGCAACCCCCCCCCCCGTGCATATCACTCAATTTTGCCTCCAAGTTACTACCATGAGCTCACTGAAGATTGTATTCAATTTTTCCTGTCAATAGATGGTTACATCACTTACTAGATTGTTGATTAAGAAATTGGGTGGAATTGGAAAATGTTTATAGGATGCTGACAAAGAAAAGTGGAAGTTGAATGACGAGATTGCAGTTATCAGAAGAGAAGACTTCACTAGCAATAAATGTCACAAACTGAGAACTATATATATAGGGTAGTTTTCTATCTGGCTAAACCAGAACTGAATGATTTAGAATTATTGTAGTATCTTATATAATCTGCTACTTTGGTAGACTCTTAATGTTGATGAATTGAACATGATGACACTTTTGAAGATGATTAACCCTGCCTTTATGTCCTGCTCTTAATTTTACTTTCAATGCCAAATCATTTTGAGCATTCCCCTCTTCACAAGGAATTCTTGACTTTGTACCAATTATATAGTCTTGGTATGCATAACATAGTCTTAATCATTCAAAATAGAGTTTTTTGTGACAATTTTGCTACTCCTTCAGGTATGCAAAGACAAGTATGAAGCAGAGACCTGGTTTGTGGCCCTGAAGGCATTGATATCACGGGGTAACTTTCAGAAATGGAAAACTGAGATTAGGACTGATGGTGCTTTATCAGATTATTCAAACGATCAGACAGAAACTAATTTTCAGTCCATCCAATCATATATCAGCAACAATGCAAATCATGAGGTTTCTAGCTAACTTTTGTCTGAAGCACTGAAATCTCTACTGTGTTTAATTCCAGTCCTCACTATATTCGCAGGATGAACCGAATGATGAAATAATTGACATTCCATTGGAGAGACTGCCTCAGAAAAGACTGGGGAGAGCATTTTCTGATGTCGTATTACATAAAGGAGCATCTCTATGCTCTCCACAGAGAGATTCCAAACCAAATGAAAATGTGCCAAGTAGAAACTCCGCAGATACTCCACGTTTCAGCTTCTCCAGTGGCGTGAGTACATCAAGCGTGGAATCTTCTTCCGGAGATATTCCTTTAAGCACCGTTTTCATGTGGGGAGAAGGAATCGAGGATGGCCTTCTTAATGGGGAATCTTTTCCTGGAAAGGATGCTTTTTTACCGAAGGTTCTAGAATCTGCTTCTGCACTTGATGCTCAAAAAATTGCTTGTGGAAACACACATTCTATACTAGTCACGAGGCAGGGGCAGGTATTCAGTTGGGGAGATGGGTCGGGTGGAAAACTGGGTCATGGTTTAGAAGCGGATATCTCCAACCCAAAGCTCATTGATGCTCTTGGTGGATTAAATGCTGTGTCAATAGGATGTGGAGAATATCACACCTGTGCTGTAACACTAACAGGCGATTTATACACATGGGGAGATGGGTTTCACAACTTTGGTCTGCTTGGGCATGGAAATGAATTCAGTTACTGGACCCCACGAAAGGTCAGGGGTCAGATGGAGGGCATATGTGTAATGTCTGTATCTTGTGGACCGTGGCATTCAGCTGCTATCACATCACAAGGTCAGTTATTCACCTTTGGAGATGGTACTTTTGGTGCACTAGGTCATGGGGATCGTTGTAGCACAAGTGTCCCAAGGGAAATCGAGGCCTTAAAAGGACAAAAAGCTGTCAAGATATCATGTGGATTTTGGCATACCGCTGCTATAATAGACGTTTGTTCTGAATCAGAATCACACAACGGGAAGGTGTTCACTTGGGGAAATGGGGATGAAGGGCAGCTTGGCCACGGTGATAAACAATCCCGACTATCTCCCTATTCCGTCAATATGCCAATTGATACGAGTTTCTGTCAGGTAGCCTGTGGGCATAGCATCACAGTTGCTCTCACCATCTCTGGGGAAGTATATACAATGGGGAGGACTTGTGATCATGAAAATAGCCATACGTCGCCTACATACATCGAGGGTAAACTGAAAAACTTTTCTGTAAAAGATATATCCTGTGGGGCCCATCATATTATTGCTGTGACCTCAACATCGGAAACATTCACTTGGGGAAAGGGGCGAAATGGTCAGTTAGGCCATGGGGACAATGCTGACAGGGACTCCCCTGCTCTAGTGAAAGCTTTAGTGGGGAAACAAGTGAAAAAAGTCACTTGTGGAAGTAATTTCACCGTGGCGATTTGTCTTCACCAATGGCTATGTGCTGCTGATTACTCGGTTTGTTCTGGCTGTCGTAATCCGTTTGGTTTCACCCGCAAGCATCATAACTGCTATAACTGTGGGCTTCATTTCTGCAAGGATTGTACGAGTAAGAAATCACTGAATGCTTCTTTGGCTCCAGATCTGAACAAATTATACCGCGTGTGTGAAGATTGTTATCCTAAACTGAACAAGGGCATGAATAGCAGAGTGAACTCCCGGCCTCCTAAATCAAGGAGCCTACGTTTGTATGGGGACTCCAGCAATGAAAAGACGACAGAGTCCTCCAAAGGTCAGCAACACAGAGTACTTTCTACGCTATCGTCAGTTGGTTCTTTTAGAAGGACTAGGCAACTTTCTGAGAAAATTCAGAAGCTTTATTCAAGCAAAGCCCATAGTTCTCCATCAACATCTGTGGTTAATAGCTGTGAGAGAATAAATGCTTCACTTCTGCGTTCTAAATCCTCTCATGTCTCCACAAAGTCAATGAATTCTTTGTTACACCAGTCACCATTTCAGAGCCATGAAGTTATGGGTGATTCAAAGCAGACAAATGATGATCTTCATGAAGAAATCTCATTTCTGAGGGAACAGGTATATTCTCTTCATGCAAAAATTAGAATATATTTATGTCCTTTGGTTTATAGAAGACGTTACGAGGCTGAAACTGTAGATGAGCAGCTCTTGTTAATCTTGTTAATTTCAAGAATGATGAATTTAAACTGTTTTTTGCAGATGTGCTTAAAATTAATTAATGGTCTAATAGCAAATTGGTACAAGAAATTAATGGAAATAAAAAACCAGTATTCAGTGGATAGCTGTGGTTTTGGTGTCTTGTTTTGTGTTGCATCTTTGATTAAGATGAAGCATTTAAAAATATAATTTTATTTAGCTTTTACTGGCAAGAAAATGGTTTGTTTCTCTTTTTCTCTGAAAAAGACATAGGCTAACATTTGTGTAAGCACAGATCACAGAATTGAGGTTATTTTGATAATTTGTGTCACAGTATCTGGATGATTTAAGGAGCCTTTTTTTGATGCATTACTAAATCAATATTGTAATTGATGTAGGTGGAAGTTCTGACTCGCAAGTCTGAGTTGCTTGAAACAAAACTTCAAGTAACATCAGATCAATTAAATGAAGCGACAGCGTGGGTTGAACAAGAATCCTCGGAAAACTATGCTGCAAAGGAGGCAGTAAAATGCCTAATGAATCAGGTCTGTTAACTTCACAATATTTAGAGCGTCAAGATTACCTTCAGAATCTCTGTTTATCATGTTATTGCATCATTTAAAAATTTATGAACACACCTTATCAATTCATCATCATAATCATTCTTTCCATATCCATAATACCTCTCAAGATTGTTAATTCTTGGGGGACAAAAATATCTGTTTAGTTGGTTATCCCAAGTCTTTCTTAACATATCCACAATCACTCTTTCGATACTTTTACTTTGCTCAAAACTCTAAATCATGGGATAGTCCTTGTGAATCTGCTGGTTTTGTTATTTCCCATTATCACAACAAAGGATCAGAGAGATTATTTTGTTTAATAGGTTGGGGGGGGAGGAGCATTCACTATTTAGTGCATAGGTATGAAATGAATATTAAATGAATTCAGATGATAACGTCATGCTCTCAAAATTAAGGTTTCATTTATAACTTTCCCTTGTTCGAAATAACAATCTAGCTCACTATTTAATACACAGGAAATTCCTTCGTTTTTGTTTCTTGTTCAGTTAAAAGACATGGCTTCAGGGGGGACTTCATGCCGAGCGCACAGCCCATTTGGTGATAGCACGCGCCACGTTCTAAGCATTGCTAAATGAGTAGATGCCGGCTGCCTCATTATGAAGGTATACTAGGATTTAGATACATGATAATGTTGTTTTACACAAAAAAAACTGAATTTTATTACAAATATTTAGCCCCTACATCAGGTACAAGTAAAAGTTCCAATCCCTAGTTAAATCTGAAATACTGGCTGTGTTCATGTTAAAACAGCCAAACATTTTTTAATGATTCAATGGAATTCTAAAAAGTTCTCTTGTTCCTTTCATTCCAAATGGATGATAGAATACTGGAACAACAGTCTTTTCCATGATACTCTACTGAAAATCTAGATTAAAGTTAAAACATGCACAATTCCAGTTCCATGATAATCTCATCACTCGTACACAATTTATTCATCGATCCATCATACGTAGGAACGGACACCAAGTGCAACCACAAACTCTCCATGTTGTGAAAGATTTACTAGACAACAACTGAACTTCTCTGTAGTATTTAACTGTTATTCTTGGGAGCTATTTTAAGTATTCAATTCATCATCCGAAATTTGAGTTTCGTCTACATTGATTGATCGGGCCATGATTTCTTGAGCTTCTGCAAGAGCACAGTCCTTGTCGTCTGCAGCATATAATATCTTCTTTACTGCTACAGCCATCTGCAACGAATTTAAATGAATTCTTCATACATTTTACTTTTTTCCACAAATAATTTTAAACATGAGCATACTTACTGGAAGGTTATCCAACTCAGGCGTCTGACAAAGTATTTCAATATCCCTCAATTTGGCAAAGTAAAAGTCTCTTTCTTTCTCCAACAAATCGACGGAGAGCTTCAGATTTGTAACCTGTATGCAATATGATCTTGCAATGAGCTAAAAAGCTTAAACAAAAATGGAGCTAACAAGAAATGAAAACATACAAACAAAATGGGTTAATTGCGCACAAAATTTCCTCATAGTTTGAAAATTGCATGAAACTACCTAGTGATATATTATATAAAACGAATTCTCCCCCTTTTCTAAAAACAGTTTTATCTTTTTGTTCTATTTCTCTTATCTTGTTTTTCAAAATATTGAAGTCGCGATATTATACTATGAAGAATATAGATAAAAAATTTAACTCGTAATTAAAAAAAAAAAAAAAAGGAGAATTCACTTTATTTAATAAACTACGAGGGGTTTTGTGTAATTTCCGGATCACAAGGGGGTTTCACGCAATATTTCCAAACCACGAGGGGGTTTTTCAAGCAATTAACCCCAAACAAAATGTAGCATTTGTTGAATTGTGTATCAACAATCCATCACTTCATATAATATACACTTTTTTTACCAAGTGTAGCATCTAAACGATCAACTATTTATGGTTCTTAAAAAAAAAACGATCAACCATTTATTACCTCTGTTTTCAATGTTTGAATCTCCACTGAAGAATTGGCCCCAGCAGCTACAGCACCTGATGATTTCCCAAGTTTAACTCCTGAAAATAAGAAAAAACATACAGCTGGGTGTTCATTGTTAAAATGAAGAAAAAGGAAAAGAGAAGATGTCCACTCCCCTCCTTTACCAGAAATCTTAGTACCACCCATTCCATTGGGATTCAAGGAGTTGTTCGTCTGCAATGACTTAGAAGACTTTTGAGAAACCTTAACATTTCTCTCCCTCCCACCTTTAGTTCTACGCTCGACTGGGTCGTAATTCCTGGACAAAACCTATGTTATAGAAGAACCGATACTAAGTAAAATGAAATTAACTTCACGTTGATAGAGAGCATTACTCATTCATTAGTCCACCATTTATGGAATCACAGTATCGTTTCAGCCATTGGAGAAACTCCAAGTTGTCGAGTGGCCTCCCCTTCACCAGTTTGTTCACCTCTATATGCTGCAACGGTCAATTGAATTAAATCATCAATGGTCGTCGTATTCTGAATTTCATGTAATATTAAATGTAATACCTTGTTAATTTTGAGTTTGGTAAAGACATCCTGAAGTACTTTGTAGTTTTGGATCATATCATATTCGGTCTTGGCATCAAAGTTAACCTACACCGTACTTATATGTCAAAAATATTACATTGATAATAAACAAGAACTTTTTCTAAAATGAAGATGTCACCTTGTGCATTGGAACAACTCCTGAATGTACCATGTCCATCATTTGACATTGCACAGCCCCTGATGCTGCCTACAATAACAAATCCAACATGTTATGGTATCTAAATCACACATTTTATCAGTCAATAGCAAAATAGAGACAGTTTCTCAATAATCTCACATAAAATAAGAGGAAATAAAGAAAATATAATGAACAAAAAAACAAGGCACCACATTGAAACAAACAGTTTACCCTAACTGCTTCCTAAATTAACCGTTTATTTGGTACTATAGAAACTCGATTTCTCAAACTAAGGCTTAGTTCACATAGGGAGTCCTTCCGGTGACGAGCAAAATCGTTTCATGACCCAATTTCTTGTTTACAATAATGTATGACAGTAAATTTTTGTTGAAATGTTTCAACCACCATATAATAACAGCAGCTCGCAGAAGTGCAGGGGCGCCTGGTTCAAAATTATTCATCTGGGAATGGTAATGAGAATGAGCATTGAGTAATCGTGGTCATAAATGAGAATAAATAACATTGTAACCATCAATCAATGTTATCATCTGTAATTCACTATTCAATGATTCTCATTATCATTTCTATTGAATAATTCGAACCACGCGCCCCCTGAATATATCATCTGCAATTGCTACAAACTGCCATGATCTGTGGGAGTGAGCAATCAAAAAAGTTGGTATCATTCTTATTACTTCATGTAAGTTTATGCCTAAACAGTTTGTTACCATGTACATAATTTTTTTTTATCAGGCAAATGGTGACTCGAACCCATGACCTCACGGTATAGGTAGTGGTGCTCTAACCGCTTGAGTTATTCCACTTCATTGCCATATACATATATGTACTCTTTTGGCATCTACTAAATCAGTTTTTTTATTCTTTTTCCTTTTTCGGATTGGTTTTCCAGAGTAAAAAAAAACAACTAACAATTTCATAGTATATATATAGTAGTATGTAGTAACATAGGATCCAATTAATGAGGAGACAGAGAGACTAGGTTACTAGTTATATATGATCCAATTAAACAAGATAACAAATGCACCATTGATTTAAGAAAACATTCCCCATTTCAAAACCAAAGATAGTTACACATATAGATTACTTTATTTTAAAGAAAATAAGCAAAACATTGTATACTATCCCCTGATAACAAAAATCGCACCAATATATATATATATATATAGAGAGAGAGAGAGAGATAGGACTAGGTAAATAGTAATATATGATCCAATTAAACAAGATAAGAAATGCACCATTGATATTCGGGAAAAAAAAACATCCCCATTTTAAAATCAAAGACAGTTCACAGAAAGATCATATTATTTTACAGGAATAAACAAAACATAGCATTCTATCCCCAATTAACAAAAATCCCACCAATTTCGAGTTGAAAACTCACAATTAACGAAAGAATTATTTCAGAACCAGTAAAGAACCAAAATTTGAAAACCAGAAAAGCAAACGAAAATTCTAAATTCGAAATTCGAAATTGTTTTTACCTCTTCAACACGAGAGAGATGAAGTTGAAGCCTGGCATTGATCCACGCAAGAATCTCGTTCCTCCCAACAAAGTATGCGCCATCCATCATCCCTATATTCGTCGCCATTTCTGCAACTAATTTCCACGAATTTAGATCAAACTCTTTATCACTCTTGGCCAATTGTTTCAAGATTTTACAAGCGCAATGCGTATTTGCAATTTTGCAGCAATTTTTTTATTGTTAATATAAAGAGGGTCTGTGTGGGTGAAGGAAACAAGAGAGCCAAAACTTTTCTCCTTCTGTAATTCAAATTTTGGCTTTTTTTTTTTTTACCGTTTTCCGTCGGTACATGAAATGAAATTCAAATGGGAATATTTTTCTTTTCCAATAAAAAGAAAAGGAGAGAGAAATTGATTATAAATTGACAATTTCCTAGTTGGAATTCTTTCAAATTTTTTTTGGTGAAATATAATGAAAAGTGGGAGGTCGTATAAAGTTGCAGTAATATATTTAAATTTTTTGTTATTCTTTTTTAAGTTATGGAGTCAAGTAAAAGTCGAAAATTTAGAATGAGAGTTTTAGGGGGTGTATTTAAAAAAAAAAATTGTAAGTGATTTTAATCTTTTAGAATTGCATACAGAAGTTGAGTGGGCCTCATGTGCATCCAGATAAACCGTGTATTTATAGTGTATTTTAGATACATTACAACTTGTTATACTAAAAAATGCAGTTTGTTAATATTGAACCGTAAAATTATTTTTTTCATATTAATATTTAAATTTTTAAAATAATAAATTGTATATTTTTAAAATACATTATGAGTGCACTATAATATAAAGTGTTTTGTAGGAGTACCGATTTTATAAAATTAAACAAACTATCAAATATTATAATCTAAAAGCAAAAAATGAGGCATTTTTAACTTATTACAACTTTCTTTAAATATTAGTATTATTTTTTTTTTTATAAACACTATTAATCTTTTCTTGAATTATTTTGCAGAAAGCCATCAATTTCTACTATTAAAATACTATTAAGTTTCCGAAATTCAAATGTAAATTCAAAGATAATTAAAATTAGAAAAGGGACTCTATTAACATCAAATAAAATGAAATTGACTCCATTTGAGGAGTAAAATTGATTTAAAAATAGTGGAGAGCAGGCTGTGGCCAGCAATATGTGAAGCTTTAGTCAGCAGTTTTCATGGTTTCTTTATTCATATTTCACTTTCACAACCTTGCTTCTTGGTATTTGGACTTGGTCCTTTTTACATTTTAGTTATTATTATTATTATTTTGGTTCTTAAATTTTTGTCATTTTGGACTATTCAAATAAGCGCGTGGTATTTTCTATTCTATTTACATAAAAACAAGTTGCGATTGAATGAACAAATGTAATGATGACAATTTTTTTAAAGAAAAAATGGGATGGATAATACAAGTTTCAAATAAAAAGTATTTTTCTATTTATTTCTTTAATTTATTATTTTAAAGATTAACTTTGGACGAGAAGTCACATCCTCATTTGTTGCTTTCTGAATTAGTTTGGTGGTATTTTAAAAGATAATTTGGATGTGTTGAGAGATTTGTACTCTATCTCTTCGAGGAAACAACATAAAAAATTCATATAAAGTAGCACATATATTTATAAAATATCAGCGTGAGACCGGAACATAATTTAAGCGTATTAATATTTTAAGATGTGTGAATGATAATTTATATTAAATTATATCCTATCTTATTTATAATACCGTCTTATATGAGTTTTAATCATAATAATGGTTTGGATTGACAAGAGTCATTATAGCATCTTCAATAGGGATCTTGGATGATAATCTCTCCCCTTCACATTATCATTCCGTCTAAATACCAAATTTTATAAATATGAACTCTAAATTGTTCATCCATCAAAATCTACCGTCTAAGGGTTTCATTATTAATTAATTCATTCTACTTTATTTGTATTTTAAATAATCAAAATCATTCTTAAATAAAAAAAAAAATAAAATAATTAGTCAACATTTATTAATTTTAATGCAACAATTCATTACAAAATAATCAATAAATAAATAATACAAAAATATTATAAAA
Source organism: Stenogyne calaminthoides (assembly GCA_037126765.1). Lineage (NCBI taxonomy): Eukaryota > Viridiplantae > Streptophyta > Magnoliopsida > Lamiales > Lamiaceae > Stenogyne > Stenogyne calaminthoides. The sequence continues at coordinate 23,802,075 of JBBCBC010000015.1, forward strand.
TATTAATTCATTAATTTTGAGAATTTAGAGTATAAAACATTCATATTAAATCACTACACGATATTAGCCCCTCTAACTTTTATTTTTCTTACAAATTAATTCAGATCGGTGACTTGACCACTTCAATGATCATGGGATCTTGCCGCTTTTTTCGATTTTAAGCGGTTCATGAGGGATTTAAAAATCAAATAGCCCAACACTTCAAATCGGTTCGATATGCTTGTCGAGTAGTGGTTCGGCCTTGCCAACCCAACCTGATCTTCAAAAATATATATAATAACGTGAAATACAAAATTAATGACATATAAAATTATAAATACTCCATAATAAAAATTGGTAAAAATTCCCCAAAATGATAGTTGAAACTATTTTTTGTTCTCTCTTAATAAAAAAATAACTTAAAGGAAAAAATAATATCAAAAGAGTTCCAAAACAAAGTTGAACTTTGGACTATCAATATAGAGAAAATAAAAAATTGTCCCATACTTTATCTATCTTTGTGTGACAAACACAAATAAAAAATATATTTTGCGAAACGGAGGAGTATAATACATTGGTATAATAAGTACAAACTCGGCAGTATTAAAAATTCAAATTATAAAAAAGAAACAAAAAATAATTGCCCAGATTCAACTATGAACAACCAAAAACATTGAATCTATTCATTAATTGAAAAAGTTCAACTGTGTTTTCTTAATCATGGCATGGTGAGGCCAAATTTCTTGAAAAGGGTTTGAATATTATTGAGAATCGCTAATGTGTTACTCATGTACTCCTGCGATCTCTGCACCTTCATCTTGGAATCAACCACAGCCGTCGATCCCATCTCCTCCAATCCATCCACACACGTCTCCTGATCCGTCATGGCGGCGCTGATCCACGTCTGCAGGTCGCTGATCCTCATCTCCGTCAACACCTTCTCGCCGCGGCCGCCGCCGCAGATCGACTCGGCCGACCTCCTGAGTTGACTCGCCGAGTCGTCGAACAACTCGGCGCAGTCTTTCATCGCCGGCTCGGCCTTCGACTCAGTGAGTAGAGTTTTGAGGGTGGAGATCTCGTTGATGCTGGCGTGGAGAGAGAGGTTGAAGAAGTGGAATGGATTGTTGGAGGGCGGGGAATTGAGTGGGGAAATGGAGGAGAAACATGAGTCGGGGTACCGAGTTACTGCGCACACGGTTCTGAGCGAGTCGGCTGAGTTGGGACGGTCGGACTCGGATTTGTTTGACCCGGTGGCGGAGCGGTGGACGACGACGGCGACGAGTGATCCGATGATGAGAGTCGCGAGGACGGCGAGAGAGATGGCGACGATTCTGCGGCGGCGGTTTTGGGGAGAAATTGGGTGGTGTTGCGAGGGTTTTACTTTGTCGTAGCCTTTGAAAAATTTGGAGGACTCCATTAGCACTTCTCGAATTTGGGATGAAAGGTTTTGTAATGGCTTTTCAATTTTCAGTGATGGGGAAATTTGTCAATTTTGGGGAAATAAAAAATTAAATATACTTTTTAACAAATATAATATGAAAGACGTGACAATATTTAAAAGACAAAAAGTTTGTATGAATTTTAGCTGTTTATAAAAATTTATTGAAAATGAATTTAATGGATTAAATAATTCAAGTTTATAAACATGATTCAACGAAAGACTAATTTTACTATTTAAAATTAATTTTTTATCACCATTAGAAGATTAGGATTCTTGGAAGAGGAACCCTATCATAATAAATAGCATTGCAATGACTAGTGTGGTTGTGGGCCAATTGAGAGTGATTTTTAGGGAGTTTGCTCTCACTCAAAGGCTTGTTTGTTTATGGTCTTGAAAGTGTTTATCAAAATTTCAAATCCCTAATTTTCGTTTGTTTATCAAGATTTCGGTATAGAATTTTAAATTCTTTAAAATTTTACTCTATAATATTTATAATACATCTATTTTTTTTTTTTAAACACAATTTTCAATACACTATCAATCATCTATCACACACTTTTTAATTATTATTATATATTCATCTCAATACTCTCTCCCCTCCTTTTTTACTTTATTATTATTATTATATTATATAATATACAAACACATTAATCATCCAATCATTTCTACATTACTTTTTACAATATAATATTCTTTCTATCATTTACTTTTTCAAAATCATACTTTATCAAATCTTATAAAATCAACACTCCCAAACATATACAAAATACATATGCACTTTTTATTTTATATCAAATCCTTCCAAATCTCATCTACAAATTTCAAATCCCCTAAAAACTGTAAACAAATAGTGCCTAAAAAAATTGGTGAGAAACACTTATTTTAAAATTTGTTAGATACAATTTTTTTTTTTAAAAAAAAAAAGTGTTTTTACCTATAAATTGAAGTTTGCAAATAGGTATTTAAGAGACCATTATTTTGGTTGCAAGAATCGATTTGAGCTACTTCTCCTTGATGCTACTATTGCCAACTATGTAGAGAAGAGTTCTATTATCAAATTTATGAGTAATATGTGTTTACTTATATTTTGAAATATTTAATTTAAGAATATGTAAACACAATTGTTAATAGTTAAATTAGGTTGAGACCAAACAAGAAAAAAATGAATGGTTTAAATTGATACGAGAGTGTTAGGAATTTAGATCTCAAATACAATTTTGTAGTACTACTAACTGCTAGCGTTTAAAGCTCTCCTTTTACATTTAGGACCTTTATTTATATTATTTTAGGCACACTTATTCTCTCGATGTTGACATTTTAATGAGTCGTTTTCTCATGTAATTGTTTATTAAAATGAGGAAATGATTTGCTTCCGGAGGTGTCTTTCCATTTTGATGACAAATTTACTCTCAAAGTAAATCTATTGATGGCAACAAAGATCCTCTAGCTTTGCCCCCAAAATGAATCTTTTTAAGTGGCCTTCAATCTATGGACGGCAATTATGGGGGTGTTGAATTGAGAAGACTAAAATTTTCTATCAAATACTCGAAAAGACTTTTTTCTTGTCTATATGAAGCTCTTTAGGGTCGAGTCCTCCAGGTAGAGCCCTTTAGGGTCGAGTCCTCCAAGTTGAGCTTTTCGGGACGAACTTGGAGTCTTCTGATCAAATACAGAGTTAAAGAGTTGATCTTGAGACCTAGTTCATAGGCTTCCTTAGTTTTCCTGGCTGAACAGACCTTATAGGCTTCCTTAGTTTTCCTGGCTGAACAGACCTTTTCAATGACGTTGGGGTGAGATCTCTTTGAACTAGGTTTATGTCACTAAAATAGAAATCCTTCACCAAAAACTTCATCATAAAGTAACAAATAGAGTGTAGTTCAATTATGTAGTTGCGAGCTAATTAAAAATGATATGAAAAATTATAATTTGATTATAAGTCAATCTATTAGAGATTCACCTAGTTGTTACTATTGCCAACTATGTTAAGGCTTAACAAGACTTTTTAGATACTTGAATAATATGTTTTTTATTTTTTTATTTTGAATTAATTAATTTGATTTCTTCTACGAGAGTAAAAAATAAAGGGAAATTCATATCTATGTTCGACCTATTTTGATCTAGGTCCTAGTAGCTTTGGCTGTTTGATTTTAATCCTCACTACTACACATTTTAGCTTGGACAACTCTACTTGGACAACCCTATTGTGATCGATGTTTTTACCTCGATTTATTTTTACACGTCGGAGGGACACGTGTATCAATAAATTATTAAAATAACCATGCCTAATGGAGAGGTGTTCGCTTAGATAATAATTATCAACCATACAAGTGTGCTCGCTTTGTCAACCATACAAGTATGCTCGCCTCGCCGACCAAACAAGTATGCTCGCCAAATCTGGCAGTCAACCATACAAGTGTGCTCGCCTTGCCGACCAAACAAGTGTGCTCGCCTTGCCGACCAAACAAGTGTGCTCGCCTTGCCGACCAAGCAAGTCTGCTCGCCAAATCTGGCAAGCATTATAGTCATTCTTATATGCTCGTTAAGGGCAGTGTTACGGTACAAAATCAATATGGTCAAAGGGGCGAGCAGAGCAATCGATCGAGCAAAAGTTGATACAAAGGGCATATGACATAAAAGCTAAGTCACTAACTGAACCACCTGGACGACAAAAAGAATGCCTTATAAGCAAGTAAATCCAAGGGTCAACCAGGAAGACGAAGTTGAAAACGTGGCAGCATCACATGAGTTCTTGCAAGACACGAAGTCTCCAGCTCATGCTTGCCAAACCAGCTCATGCTTACCAAAGTATTATAAATAGAAGAAAAAAGAGCAGTAAGAGGGTTCAGAAAAAATTCCCAAATACTCGCATATATTTTCCAAATCACCATCTTTCGTAGAAGTTTTTCCCACGAGAAGTATTGTGTACGGTATATGTAAACCTCGCAATATGACATCCCTGGCTTGGAATGCCCCCAGAGTAGTCATTTATTGATGAACTGGGTTAATAATTTCTACTTATTTTGTTTGTGAGTTGTTTTAAAATTGGCCACATAGTATTCTCATAAAAACGACTTGCAACAAACCCTTTTAGAAAGAGCTCTCCAAAAACGACCTTGGAGAGCGATTTTTAATAAATAAATAAAAAATTAAAAAGCGGTTGAAACCCGGGTTTTGAACCCCCTCTCAAGGCTTTTGAGACAAGAGAGAACATCGATTCCAAAATGCGGTTCGAACTCTGTAGAATATATATATCTATCAAAGCGCCATCATCTTTTTTTTTTCCTCCAAAATTTCCTCCTCTTTTTCCTCCTCCATTCCTCCTCCTCCTCCGTTTCCCATTTTTTCCGGTGAAAGGCCCGCCGCCACCACTGCATTCGCCACGCCACCTCCTCCTCCTCCTCCCTCCTCCCCACTGCTCCCCTCCCCACCTCTCCCCTCCTCCTTCCCCTCCACCTCCTCCTCCCCTCCTCCTCCACCTCCTCCTCCTCCCCTCCTCCTCCTCCTCCTCCTCCTCCTCCTCCTCCCTCCTCCTCCTCCCTCCCCTCCTCATCCCCGCCATCACCCCTGCCTTTCCTCTATATATAGGTAATTTAATTATTTTATTTAATGTTTTATATATATATATATATGTGTGTGTGTATATATATTTTATATATATATCTATATATGTTAGGACATATAAAGTGTTAGATTAATTAATTGGTTGATTGGCTTGGTTTTAATTGTTGTTATATGTTAGGATTAATTGTTGTTTGAATATTAGATTGTTTAATTTAGTTTAATTGTTGTTATATGTTAGGATTAATTATTGTTTGATTAGATTGTGGTTAATTGGTTGTCAATTTGTGTGTTGTTTCACTCAAAAGTATTAGTTGTTTCATTTAAAGGTATTAGTTGTTTCATTTAAAAGTATTAGGTGTTTCATTCATAGGTATTAGTTATTTCATTCAAAGGTATTAGTTGTTTCATAATAAGGTATTAGGTGTTTATTCAAAGGTATTTGTTGTTTCATTAATAAAAAAGTATTAGGTGTTTCATTCAAAGGTATTAGTTATTTCATTAAAAGGAATTAGTTGTTTCATAATAAGATATTAGGTGCTCCATTCAAAGGTATTAGTTGTTTCATTAAAAAGTATTAGACGTTTCATTCAAAGGTATTAGTTGGTTCATTCAAAAGTATTTTTGTTAGTGTGTGATTAATGTTGGTTTAATTATATTGTTGTTAGTAGCTTGGATTAATTATTGTTAGTACGAGGCTTGAATTAATTTTTGTGTGTTTCTTTAATTAGATGATTAATGATGGTACATTAGAATACATTAGAAAATTAAAATGAATGTAGATTAAGTATAGTTAGGTATGCTTTTAGGTTTAATACTTTAAGGGTGCGTTTATTTTGGGACTCACACGGATGAACTTAGAACTTTGTGCTCCCCGTCTCATACAAGTTTGAGATTTAGAATCTGATTTTCAAATCTCACATTCAATCCACACCTACAAATACCTATAAAATCTATTATTACTCTTCCCAATACATCACACTTTATACACTTTATTACTCTTCTCAATATAATATAATAATACAACATCAACATTGATTTGACATAAAGTTAAATCTCACTCTACTCAAATCTCAAAACAAACACATACATTTACTATTCATCAAAAATTCTAAATCCCTGGATTTTAAAACCTTGACTTGCTCCGCACACTTAAATCCCAAAACAAACGCACCCTAAGATACATTGTCTTGAGAAACAATCTTCATATTGTCTTTCCTATAGGCATATGTAGCTAGTTCTATATGGATCGAAAGTGGGTTCGAGCAGATCGATTATCAGATGAGTATAGGAATGGGGTGGAAGAATTTTGTAATCATGCAATTAGACACTGCACCGACCCTCGGTACATTCCATGTCCGTGTTGGAAATGTATGAATGGAAAAACCGTTAGTGGTCGAGAAAGTCTGTTTCACCACTTGATGATTCACGGTATTGATAAAACATATACCATTTGGACATATCATGGTGAGAGAAGAGATGGATGTAGCTCAAGCAACCTAGAAACTGACTTTAGGTTTGAAGATACATTGGATGCAAATATTTTCGATGATGTACCGACTGTTGATACATCGAGTGGGGATGACGATGATCTGCGAGATCACCCTTATATGTCAGAGAAGTTAAGGGATTCTGCTGGATTACCACTGTGGCCCGGGTGTAAGAAGGCAACAAAACTGTCAGCTGTATTGATATTGTTCAACCTAAAAACAGCTCACCAATTGTCTGATGCGTGCTTCACAAATATGCTGGAAGCAGTTAGTGGTCTATTGCCTGATGGAAATGTACTGCCTAGGAGAGCATATGATGCTAAACAAATGCTCAAGTCCATTGGATTAACACATCAGAAAATTCATGCTTGTCCGGATGATTGTATCTTATTTCGGAAGGAGTATGCAGAACTCGATAAATGTCCCAAGTGTGGGGAGAAGCCATATAAGAAAAATAAATCTCCAGCTAAGGTGATGTGGTACTTTCCGATAATACCAAGATTCAGGAGAATGTATAGTAGCATTGTGGATGCTAGAAATTTAACTTGACATCATGATGATAGGATCAAAGATGGAATGCTAAGACACCCTGCTGATTCAACCCAGTGGAAGATATTCGATGTCAGACATCCAGAATTTGGCAACGAGCCACGGCACTTGCGTCTTGCACTCTCAACTGACGGAATGAATCCATTAAGTATCCAAAGTACCAACAACAGTACATGGCCAGCGATACTGTTAGTTTATAATCTTTCACCCGAGTTGTGCATGAAGCGCACTTACATGATGTTGTCTATGTTGATATCAGGACCCAAACAACCTGGTAACGACATAGATGTATATCTGGCTCCTTTGATAGAGGACTTGAAGATCCTGTGGGATGAGGGTGTCGATGTGTATGATGCTTGTAGAAAGGAGAATTTCAAGTTGAAGGCCATGCTGTTTGGAACTATCAATGACTTTCTCGCTTACGGGAATCTATCTGGATATAGTGTGAAGGGGCCCGATGCATGTCCTTGTTGTACCAAGAAGACACATCACATTCGCTTGAGTCATTGTAGGAAGACCGTTCATATGGGACATAGGAGGTGATTGGAACCAACAAATAAGTACAGAACAATGACCGATGCATTCGATGACACAATCTGTTGGGGAATTAATATCCCGGATCTATTCAGGATGAATATTTAAATACAAATTTAATTCTAACAATTATTACTAGCATGAATTAATCCTATATTAATTAAAATAATAATTCAACAACAAATCATGCATATAAACAGTTCACATAAATCCTACGCATGCGGAATTGCTACGGGTTTACGTGAACTAACCTTTTGGAGTGGCAATCGTTGAGAAGATGGACTTCGTTGACACGAACACACCAAAAGACCTTCCCAAGTATTCCCAAGTCCTTGCTCATCAATCCGGTGGTAGGATGCTCACGAACAATTAACAAAATGGAAAAATAAATTATATGTTGCACCACCTTTGTGGATTTTTAATTTTTCCAACACATGGAATTGCACTTGGGGGTGAAAAATCATCCCCTATTTATAAGAGGTAGTGACCGATTTTTTCTTAGGAAAAAGGGAGAGAAAATCTCTTTCTTGATCTCCAAGAAATCTTGAATATATATCCAATATATTCTTTTCTCCATAATTAAAATATTCCATAAAAATCCCACTCTCTTATTGTTATGGAATTTCGAAAAAATGAGGATAAAGATTCCAAGATTTGGATCTTCTTGAATTTATGAGATATACTTGTATTCCAAGAATACATATCTTCCATAATATCTTTTCAAGGAAATCAAGAAAATCTTTCTTTTCCTTCTTGTTTTCTTTAATTTCGAAAATCCCCATATAAATAACCAAGTGGGAGATTTCTTGAATTTAATGAGATAATCTTGTATTCCAAGAATACATATCTTCATTCCATAACAAAATTTAAAGAAAGTCTTTCTCCCCTTTTATTTATAATTTTCAAAAATTTTGGAAAATTAAGCAACCATAATTTATTTTTATTTAAATACCTTTTCAGTTATTGGACACTATGTTTGGGCTACTTGAGAGGCCTTTAGGAGAATTAAGATTGGACCTTCCAATGGATCTTGAATTTTCAATATTGAGCCACAATATTATTCAAGTCCATAAATATTAATTAATCCCACTACATAATTAGTATTGCACTATCCATCTTAACCCATATTACTGTTAATATGGCTCCCGGTTATTATTTCCCGTGTTTAAGATTATATAGCCCATTAGTTAATTCAAGCCATTGAAATAGCTTTCCATTAATTAATATCTTTTGTCCTTGGTCAAGGAACGGTTCAACATTATTATCCATACCGGAAACTAATTTCACTTGCAAGATTTGGTATGATAAATCTTATGAACCTCCCAAGGGGGCAAATCGAACAAGCGTACTTGCACACGATTCTTTGTATTAAATCTTAGCAATCGCATGTGACCAATAATATTGCCCAAGATATAAAGTATTGAATCTCATTGATTCTCTACCCGTCATAAGTCAAAGCAATAATTACTAACCACACACGATCCTATTTAAGGGACGAAGATTAAGAAATAACGAACCACTGAGGTCTAATTCTTCCTAGTTCAATCCTGAAGAATTTATCCTCATGTAGGTCCTATTCAGTGCATCAGTCATGCACTAGTGTAATCTCTTGGTCAAAACAAGTCAATCTGAGCCTTACACTTCAACCTTTCACGATGGATTGTTCATTTCCATCTGGGTCGTGAACGGTATACTTTTAGTTACAAGGGACTGTTAATTTAATCTTCCGTGATCTGGTATCACTAAATTAACTACAATGTAACACGTACTATTTATTGAACAGTTATGCAGTAAATATATTTAACATTCAATGACATTTAAAGCATCAATGATAAATAATTTATTTCAGTAAATAAGACAGAAATTCAGTTTGGTTATACAAAGTAAAAGAATACTTTCCAGTATAACTCCAACAATCTCCCACTTATACTCAAAGTCTGCTTTTAAGTATACTACATCATGTGTCGTGTAGTTCCTAATGCGTGACATCTAATGTCACCTACATGAACCTAATAATATCTCCCACTTATACTCAAAGCAGATTGGCAACGGTCTTGACACCCATTCCTTTCACATGTCTCTCGAATGTATTCTGAGGCAGACCCTTTGTGAATGGATCCACTAGGTTGTCTTCTGACGCGATCTTTGCCACCTCTATATCTCATCTCTTAACGATTTCTCGTATAAGATGGTATTTCCTTTCAATGTGTTTGCTGGCCTTGTGGGCTCTTGGTTCCCTTGAATTTGCAACTGCTCCGGCATTATCACAATTAACAGTGATTGTACTGGGCAAATTCGGAACTACATCCAAGTCCACTAGGAAGTTCTTGAGCCAAACTGCTTCTTTCGCTGCCTCGCAAGCAGCTACATATTCGGCTTCCATGGTAGAATCGGCGATGCATTTTTGCTTAACACTTCTCCATGTCATGGCTCCTCCCCCCATGCAAAACACACTACTGGAGGTAGATTTTCTGGATCTAAGACTGATTGGAAATCCGAGTCCGTGTAACCGATGGGGATTAGACTATCTGACTGATAAACTAACATTCTATCTCGAGTTCTTTTCAGATACTTCAGAATGTTCTTAACTGCCATCCAATGCTCTTTTCCCGGATTACTTTGATATCTTGCCACCATGCCAACGACAAAGCATATATCTGGTCTCGTGCACAGCATTGCATACATAAGGCTTCCGACAGCCGAAGCATAAGGAATGCCTTTCATGTCATCTATCTCCTTTTGTGTCTTGGGGCACATTTCTTTGGATAGATGGATTCCATGTCTGAAAGGAACGAAGCCTTTCTTGGAATCCTGCATGCTGAATCGCTTCAAGACAATGTCTATATATGAAGCTTGCGATAAGCCTATCATCCTTTTCTTGCGATCTCGAGTGATCTTGATCCCAAGGATGTGCCCGGCTTCCCTTAAGTCCTTCATATCAAACTGTTTTGAAAGCCATGCCCTTACGTCTGACAACACCTTTACATTGTTCCCGATGAGCAGAATGTCGTCTACGTATAGTACTAAGAATACCAATGCAGTTCCGACACGCTTCTTGTACACATAACTTTCGTACTCATTTTGATCAAACCCATAAGACTTTATTACTTGATCAAAACATTGGTTCCAAGCTCTGGATGCTTGTTTGAGTCCGTAAATGGACTTCTTGAGCTTACAAACTAGGTGTTCTTGGCCTTTTTCAATGAAGCCTTGGGGTTGTTGCATATAGATTTCCTCTTCAAGACTTCCATTAAGGAAAGCCGTCTTGACATCCATTTGCCAGATTTCAAAGTCAAGATGCGCAACAATCGACAAGAGAATTCAGATGGACTTGAGCATTGCTACAGGTGAAAAATTTTCTTCATAGTCGATCCCTTCTTTCTGAGTATAACCTTTCGCCACAAGCCTTGTCTTGAAGGTTTCCACCTTCCCGTCCGGTCCTCTTTTCCTCTTGTATACCCACTTGCAACCAATGGGTTTGACCCCATTAAGTGGTTCGACTAGCTCCCACACTCTATTATGATCCATAGAACCCATTTTGGCTTCCATTGCTGTTTGCCAAGAAACCGCATCCTTGTCTTGGATTGCCTCGTCGTACGTCTATGGGTCTGATTCATCTTGACCGGGGACTAAGTCCGAGGACTCTCCTACCCCCATGAATCTCTCGAGTTGTCTTACAACCCTCCCACTACGATGAGGTCCCGGTTGTGTAAGTGTGTCGTTTGGTATGTCATCTTTTACAGTTGGCACTGAGGTTAGCCCCCTTAGCTCATTTAAGGTAATCTCACTTCTGGGTTTTCTTTCGTTCATATAGTCTTCTTCAAAAAATCTAAAGTGAGTGCTTATTACCACCTTTTGATCTTCGGGACCATAGAACATACACCCTTTTGTTCCCTCGGGGTATCCTATAAACAACCTTAATTCTGATCGAGGATCCAATTTTCCGGCTTCCTTGTCCAACACGTAGGCCGGACACCCCCAAATTCTCATGTGTCTCAAACTGGGCTTGCGCCCGGTCCACAATTCTTTGGGAGTTTTGGGAACCGATTTGGATGGCACCAAGTTCAGAATATAAGCCGTTGTTTCCAAGGCATGACCCCAGAACGACTTGGGTAGATCCGCATAACTCATCATTGATCTAACCATTTCTAAAAAAGTTCTGTTTCTTCGCTCTGCAACCCCGTTTTATTGAGGGGTTCCGGGTGCAGTTAGCTGGGATACAATCCCTTCATCTGACAAGTAGTTCAAAAACTCATCGCTGAGGTACTCGCCTCCATGATCAGATCGTAAAGACTTGATACGTTTTTCCCTATGATTCTCTGCTTGAGCCTTAAATTCTTTGAATTTCTCAAAGGTCTCAGATTTATGCTTCATAAGGAAAATATAGTCATACCTTGAGTAATCATCAATAAAGGTGACGAAATACTCATAACCTCCTCTTGCTTTGATTGACATTGGACCACACATGTCTGTGTGAACGATCTCTAACACTTCTTTGGCTCTATTCCCCTTGGCTCCGAATGCCCTCTTGGTCATTTTACCCTCCAAACATTATTCGCAAGTTGGGATTGGTTCAACCCAGAGAGACTCCAATGAACCATTGTAGGTCCCGAACGGGTTTTGTGAGGGCAGAAGTCTAGAGGGGAGGGGTGAATAGGCTTCTGAAAACTTTTCGTGCGGATCAGGTGTGATTGCAGTTTGCCTGATCAGAGTGTTAGTGAGTCCGTTTGGACTGATGTTCAATCTTACTGAGTGCCTGAGGGCAGATCAGTTTGATATCTGTCAGTTTAACTGAGAGTGTGGAAGCTTGTAAATACCCGTGTGAAAAACCAGTTTTATCAAATCAGATTCTCAAGTCAGTTTTCAATCGGCTGACTAAGGTGTCAACCTGATCAGATCAGTTGCTTGGTGCAGACTGATGTTAACTTAGAATATGTATGCAATTTTAAGCTCAGTTGTGTGAATAATGTAAAGCAATAAATATCAAGTAAATGCACACAAGATTTTATAGTGGTTCAGACGAAACCCGTCTTACGTCCACTCTTCCCTTAACACAGGGGCAACTTAACCGACTTAACCGACTGGACTTAGTTTAATGTGTTAGTCCAACACCCAACAAATGTTTATCGAGTTCACACTCAACCGATCCCAGAAATCAGAAACTAGAATCCCTAGTCTGAAATCTTGTGGTAACAAACTTAACCTAACTTTTAGTTTGGGTAAAGATTTGTTGTGGTTCCAACTGGAAATCTATCCTAGTGTTTAGGTAGCCAAATGCTAGAGGATAGGATTTCTTGCTAAGAACTATGGGATGAACACTCTAAGAATAATCTTCAAATTTGGTGTTCTTCGAGCGGAAATTCTTCTATAATTTTTGCTTCTTTTTCAGTCTGCTCAATGCGGTCTATTTCCGGTGTTCTTCAATTTTGAAGAGCAATCCCATTTTATAGACCTCGAAATTAAAGAGCCGTTGGAGAGCAATTTGAATTTCGGGCTACATTAGGTAGGTTGTAGGATATGATTGTGACGTGCTCCGAATATCGGCATGGCCGTAGGCATGATTAGAGTCGTTTATGTCCGCAGCGTCGAATCCCCGTTTGTCGATCTTTTTGCACGTGTGTCTTTCTCTTTTTTTCATGAGGCGGCACTTCAGTAATTTGTCTATTAGACGATTGATATTCCTTTTGTAGAATATTCGTCTTGTCTGGTGTACCATTTTGGTTGACGCCAGGTGAGAGCTGACTTGATCAGATAACTGATCAATCTACCTTGTTGAGTTTTTACGATCGCAGTTGTCTTAGCCTGATTTGCGGACTCGACCGATGTAGGTCTTGGTCTTCCGGTAGTCTTGATCTTCGGTGACTCGAGCCTCGGTGTCTTCATCATCTTCGAGTCTTGAGGTTTGTTCTTGAGTTTTCGAGTTTATCCGAGTCTTGAGTTCATCGAGTTTATCTCTGAGTCTTCGAGTTTATCTGAGTCTTCAGGTTTATCTGAGTCTTCAGGTTTATCTGAGTCTTCAGGTTCATCTGAGTCTTCAGTGTCTTCTGTCTTCACCTGATCTTCTGACTTCTTGTCTTCTGATTTGTTCTTAGCCTTCTGATCATCTAACCTTATCTGGTCATCTGATATTTCGACCTGACCTATACATATTGAGTTCCCCTCAATATGTGACCTATCTTTTACATCAGCTATTTATACATTTCAGCTGGTCATCTTAATCTGATTCTAAGTCATCAGTCAGCTAACAGGTCTGACTGGTCCTATTACAACCTGTTTTGGAACTTCCATCAAAACTAAAATATAGATTTCCCAACAACCATCTTCTACCAACCTTTGAATCCTTTTTGGATTAATATGTCCCAATCTGAGATGCCATAGAAGTGTCTCGTTCACGTCTGATGAACGTTTTCTTTTATCGGAAATTGTCGATGTGTTATAGGATATATTTCGTGAGTGGTGTGCACATATAATAATATAGAGATTTGTTCATCAATGTCCCATAACAGATACACTCATCATTTGGATAAATGATGTCATTCTTATTAGAAGAAACTCAGTATCCATCAAAAGAATTTTAGAAACTGAAAGTGAATTCTTTCTAAAACTGGGAACATAAAGAACATCTCTTACAACTAAAATTTTATCACTAATAGATAAATGCACTTCTCCCACTGCTTCAGCTGCCACTCTCGTAGCATCGCCCAGTGTGATGAGGATCTCACTCCCACTAAGTTGTCAGGTCAGCTTGAACCCGTGAAGCAAACATGATCAGTGGATCCCGTATCAACTACCCACGAATGAGAAGTATACGCCACTAAACAAGTTTCAACAACTAGTGCGTGAGAATTACCTTTCTTTCCGGCCCTTTTGAGGTTAGAACAGGCAAACCTCTATTGTCCTTACCGTTATTTGAAGCACTTCCCTTTGGATTTTCCTTGACACCGCCAGTATTCCTCACCTTACCATTGCCCTTGGCAACAATTGAGTTTGATTGCTTATGGCTTTTGGTCCTCTTCTTCTTCTTGCCTTCCCTTGGCCTAGAAGATGAAAGACAGACCACTTGCCATCAAAGCTTGAGTTTTGTGCCCCATCAACGTATCTGCCGCGACCAAAATTTACAACAAATCAGCTAGCGAGGCCAAAGTGCTCAAAACTTTTGGGCAGAGAGTGGAGTAGAAAATCGATCTAGGTCTCCAGATAATAATCTGCACTCAGATCCTCAAGTTTGTTCAGATGAGCCATCAATTTTTAGGACGTAATCCCTTATGCGGTTGCCCTCCACCTTTTTCAGCGACAATATCTCTCTCAAGGTGATCTGACGAGCCCCGCATTTTTGACTCATCAGTTGGCTCATTTGACTTTTGGTGTGTCAAGAATCCACTCGTGCTTTTGTGCAGTTAGGACAATCATAATTTTTCGTTTCCAATCAACATAGTTTCCCATACAATTCTATTGACTTTAAGTATATTAACAGTGGATTAAAAGATTATGACATGCTGAACTGAAATAAATAACTATTGTATAAACACAAACATATCACAAGGTTCGATCACATGTATCATATTAAAATCTCAAAAAAATATGAACATGCATCAGCCAACATCTCAAAACAGTTTAAATAAGCCACGTGGGGTGGATCATTATTTAAACACATTCAAGTAGGTTACAAATAAGAAAACAGTTACAAACCTTTAATATCTAGATTAATAGTTGGCTGCCACTTGACCAATATAAAATTGACAGGGACTTCGGGGAAGTATATGCATATCAATTTTATACCTAAGTAATAACCATGATTAAATACAGAATTATTATTTCGATTTGAACGAGCCTCGTGGGGAGGGTCATCGTCGCCACTAATAATAATCCACAATCATTCGTTTGGAATTTATTCATGTGAAAGTCATCTTTTGACCGTCCCGTGGGGGGAATTTCTCCAAAAGAATTCACAAATAAATAAATCATGGAGGTCAAACTTAATTCAATTTTATTATCCTAAATAAAATTGTCAATTAATTATTTAAACATACTTAGTAATTTTCGAATGTGAGATTTTTCAAAACATTTTCTCATGCATCGCATATTCAAACACAATTTAAATAAGCATAAAATAATGCACAAACATCAAAACAAAATTAAACACATTGGGCACATATATCCAATTGTCACGATTAATTTTTGTCATGTCTTGATCTCGAGAAATCGTCTTCATTACCTTCATCGTTCGTCTCGAAAAGCTCCTGTTTGATTGTCTTGAATAGAATCGCCACGTCAAGCAACGTCGTCGACCAGCTCGCGGGTCGGAGTGCGCGCCTTGCACTCCCCGGCAGTGTCGATCGGCACCCGTGCGCGCGAGCACAAGCGCCCGGCGCATGTCGCCTAGCGACGCTCGGATCAGCTCGGCAGCCCTCGACAAGTGCATCGCGTCCCAGCGTGCGCCCGCCCATGCCGAGGTCCACCTTCGCCCGTCGCCTCTGCCCGATCGCGCACGGTACTTTGCGCGCCTGTGTGTGGTCGGCCCCTGATCCCGCGCGCGCTTGGCCTATAGGCCTCTCCCCATGCCCGTTCGTGCCTACATGTGTCCACGTCACGACCGTGCCTCCCTTGGCACGTTTTGCGTGACGCGCGCCGCCTGCGCACGGTTCCGGATCCGTCCGTCTTTAATTCATCGTCTCCGTCTTGGCTCACGATCCGGTTACAATTTATTTACGAAAAATAAATAAACCTAGTTCTAGACTAGTCTATTACATTGAACGAATCAAACAAATCCTAATCTACTCGTGGATTTTCTCACGAGGCAAAACGAATTCGAACGAATCGAATTAAAAATCACAATTTATATATGCATGCATAAATATAAACATTCATCATCAAATCATGCATATAAACAGTTCACATAAATCTTACGCATGCGGAATTGCTACGGGTTTACGTGAACTAACCTTTTGGAGTGGCAATCGTTGAGAAGATGGATTTCGTTGACAACACACCAAAAGACCTTCCCAAGTATTCCCAAGTCCTTGCTCGTCAATCCGGTGGTAGGATGCTCGCGAACAATTAACAAAAGGGAAAAATAAATTATATGTTGCACCACCTTTGTAGATTTCTAATTTTTCCAACACATGGAATTGCACTCGGGGATGAAAAATCATCCCCTATTTATAAGAGGTAGGGGCCGATTTTTTCTTAGGAAAAAGGGAGAGAAAATCTCTTTCTTGATCTCCAAGAAATCTTGAATACATATCCAATATATTATTTTCTCCATAATTAAAATATTCCATAAAAATCCCACTCTCTTATTGTTATGGAATTTCGAAAAAATGAGGATAAAGATTCCAAGATTTGGATCTTCTTGAATTTATGAGATATACTTGTATTCCAAGAATACATATCTTCCATAATATCTTTTCAAGAAAATCAAGAAAATCTTTCTTTTCCTTCTTTTTTTCTTTAATTTCGAAAATCCCCATATAAATAACTAAGTGGGAGATTTCTTGAATTTAATGACATAATCTTGTATTCCAAGAATATATATCTTCATTCCATAACAAAATTCAAAGAAAATCTTTCTCCCCTTTTTATTTATAATTTTTGAAAATTTTGGAAAATTAAGCAACCATAATTTATTTTATTTTAAACACCTTTTCAGTTATTGGACATTATGTTTGGGCTACTTGAGGGGCCTTTAGGAGAATTGAGATTGGACCTTCCAATGGATCTTGAATTTCCAATATTTAGCCACAATATTATTCAAGCCCATAAATATTAATTAATCCCACTACATAATTAATATTGCACTATCCATCTTAACCCATATTACTGTTAATATGGCTCCCGATTATTATTTCTCGTGTTTAAGATTATCTAGCCCATTAATTAATTCAAGCCACTGAAATAGCTTTCCATTAATTAATATATTTTGTCCTTGGTCAAGGAACGGTTCAACATTATTATCCATACCGGAGACTAATTCCACTTGCAAGATTTGGTATGATAAATCTTATGAACCTCCCAAGGGGGCAAATCGAACAAGCATACTTGCACACGATTCTTCGTATTAAATCTTAGCAATCGCATGTGATCAATAATATTGCTCAAGATATAAAGTATTGAATCTCATTGATTCTCTACCCGTCATAAGTCAAAGCAATAATTACTAACCACACACGATCCTATTTAAAGGACGAAAATTAAGAAATAACGAACCACTGAGGTCTAATTCTTCCTAGTTCTGTGCTGAAGAATTTATCCTCATGTAGGTCCTATTCAGTGCATCAGTCATGCACTAGTGTAATCTCTTGGTCAAGACAAGCCAATCTGAGCCTTACACTTCAACCTTTAACGATGGATTGTTCATTTCCATCTAGATCGTGAACGGTGTACTTTTAGTTACAAGGGACTGTTAGTTTAATCTTATGTGATCTGGTATCACTAAATTAACTACAATGTAACACGTACTATTTATTGAACAGTTATGCAGTAAATATATGTAATATTCAATGATATTTAAAGCATCAGTGATAAATAATTTATTTCAGTAAATAAGACATAAATTAGTTTGGTTATACAAAGTAAAAGCATACTTTCCAGTATAACCCCAACACAATCTAGACAGGTGAAGCACCACGTTTATTATCAGGTTCGGATGTATTGAATGAGCTGCAGAATATCGACACACAGTACGGAAAGAGCTTCGCAAAGAGTGTCCCCACTAGCTGTTGGAAGAAGGAGTCATTTTTCTTTCAATTGCCCTATTGGAAAGAGTTGTATGTTAGACACTTCATTGATCTAATGCACGTTGAGAAGAACGTTTGTACCAGCTTGCTCAATACTCTCCTAGCTGATAAGAAGTCCAAGGATGGTTACAATGCAAGAATGGATATGATTGATATAGGAATAAGAGCAGAATTAAAACATGTGCCTAGAGAAAGGGGTCAATCGTTCTTACCTCCTGCTGCACACACCTTGTCCAAGAATGAGGGAAAAGAGTTACTTCAGACGCTAAAAAATGTGAAAGTTCCAGAGGGTTATTCGGCCAACCTACAGAGACTTGTATCAGATGATGGCGTGAGACTGATGAATCTAAAATCGCCTGACTATCATGTCATCATGGAGACTTTCTTGCCCATTGCAATATGTTCTATCTTACCTGAAAATGTGTGCATAACCATAACAAAGTTATGTTGGTTCTTCAAGGCAATGAGTAGCAAGGTCATAGATCCTAGAAAATTGTTTGGTTTTCAAAGACAGATTGTGGGGACGCTCTGTGAGCTTGAGATGTATTTCCCTCCATCATTTTTTGATATAATGGTTCACCTAACCGTTCATTTGGTACACGAGACAAGGATGTGTGGTCCTGCTATGCGATGGATGTATGGTGTAGAGAGATATATGAAAGTGCTCAAAGGATATGTGATGAATATGTCAAGGCCGGAGGGATGCATTGTAGAACGCTATTTAGTAGAAGAAGCAGTCGAGTTGTAGGTCCTGAATGGGTTTCGTGAGGGCAGAAGTCTAGAGGGGAGGGGTGAATAGACTTCAGAAAAACTTTTTCGTGCAGATCAGGTGTGATTGCAGTTTGCCTGATTAGAGTGCAGGTGAATCAGTTTGGACTGATATCCAACTTACTGATCGCCTGAGGGCAGATCAGTTCGGTATCTATCAGTTTAACTGATTGTGCGGAAGCTAGTTTATACCCTTGTGAAAAACCAGTTTTATCAAATCAGATTCTCAAGTCTGTTTTCAATTAGCTGACTAAACTGTCAAACTGATCATATCAGTTGCTTGGTGCAGACTGATATTAACTCAGAATATGTATGCAGTTTTAAGCCTGGTTGTGTGCAATAGTGTAAAGCAATAAAGAGCAAGTAAATTCACACGAGATTTTTATAGTGGTTCAGACAACCAGTCCTACGTCCACTCTTCCCTATCACAAGGGGCACCAACTTAACCGACTTAACCGACTGGACTTAGTTTATTGTGTTAGTCCAACACATTACAACCAATAGATGTTTAGAGAGTTCTCACTCAACCGATCCCAGAAATCAGAACTAGAAACCCTAGTCTGAAATCTTGCAAAACAAACTTAACCTAACTTTTGGGTTTGGGTAAAGATTTGTTGTTGTTCCAACTGGAAA
Source organism: Stenogyne calaminthoides (assembly GCA_037126765.1). Taxonomy (NCBI): domain Eukaryota; kingdom Viridiplantae; phylum Streptophyta; class Magnoliopsida; order Lamiales; family Lamiaceae; genus Stenogyne; species Stenogyne calaminthoides. The sequence goes on from JBBCBC010000015.1 coordinate 23,821,763, forward strand.
TCTATCCTAGTGTTTATGTAGCCAAAAGCTAGAGGATGGGATTTCTATGCTAAGAACAATGGGATGAACACTTAGAAATATTCTTCAAATTTGTGTTCTTCGTGCGGAAATTTTGCTATAGTTTGAGCTTCTTGATAGTTTCCGTGTTTCACTCTGAAGAGTAATCCCATATTTATAGACCTCGAAATCAAAGAGCCGTTGGAGAGCAATTTGAATTTCCGGCTATATTTGGTAGGTTTGCAGGATTTGGTAGGTTTGCAGGATTTGAAGTGACGTGCTTCCAAGAACGGCATGGCCGAAAGCGTGAATAGTTGTCCTTTATAGCTGTTTGACACTGCAGCACCGAATCCCTCATTGTCAGCTCCGTGCATACGTGTCTTGTTCTCATTGGTTAACAAGTACACTTTTCAGTGTTTGTTCTACCAACTAAAGTTGACATTCTCTTTGTTCAGATCAACAACGTATGACTGGTGTAACATTAGTTGACACCTGGTGTGAGCTGACCTGATCAGTTACAACTGATCAGTCTACCTGATAGAGTCTTCTGATGCCAGTTATCTTAGCTTCAACTAGCAGACTCGACTGATGTAGGTTTTTTGGTCTTCTGGTCTGGATCTTGATCTTCTGGTAGTCTTCTGATCTTCAGGTCTTCTGAGCTATTGGCTTCATGTCTTCACCTGATCATCTGATTAACTTATCATTCGACTAACTGACCTGACCTATACATATTGAGTTCCCCCTCAATATGTGACCTACCTTATACATCAGTTGTCTATACATTTAAGCTGGTCATCCTAACCTGATTCTAAGACATCAATCAGCTAACATATCTGACTGGTCCTATTACAAACTGTTTTGGAACTTCCATCAAAACTAAATACAAATTTCCCAACAATTTCCCCCTTTTTGATGGAACCAAAACATATAATCAGAAAAACATATAACCATGCGAAATGTAAAAACATAAACAACATAAATCAGAAGACAATGAGATGTTGTCTTAAGATCAGAAAGGTAACTTGTTTTATATATAAGATATAACGATTAAGTGTACAAATTTTACCTTTCACCTGATCTAAGACATCTTCTGATTCCTTCAATAAGCAAACTTCTGAAGACTTTCTGGAATGTTGAAAATCTTGTACATTCTCTGCAGCAAGGTCTCCAATCTTTCACTCTCAATAATGTCTCCTCTCTTAGCAAAATCATAGAAGAGTTGTTTGAATCCAATTGGGTCAAGAGAGTTATCAGCTCTGAGTGGTTGAGTCATTGTCTGAAATTTGGGTGCAGAGGGAGTTAATGACATGATTTTTCCTTCATGCATCACCACCTTGAAGAATTTGGGATGTTTGATCTCCAGCCAGTTTTGAAACTCAGCATCAAATTCACCCTAATCGGCATCATCTGGTATCTTCTGAATAATGTAGACGTCGCTCAGCCAGTCGATTTTAATCCTTGTCCATTCAGGAAGCAAGTCTCGTCTGGCCACCAGAATGCTTTCAACTTCCGCAGGGAAAGCTCTCTCTTCCCAATCTACTTCTTCTGCATTTGCTGCCATCTTAAATTTCCTTTTGACATATCTTTGGTCTAGACAGGTAGCTTCAGCAAGCTTCTTCTTCTTGATAGCTGCTTCGATGACCCACACCTCATCAGTTGTTCTTCTTTATCAGCATCTAATGTTTGCAACTGAGTCTGGGTCACAATTAGCTTCTTGCTTTGCTTCTCAGCTTGCTTGCCTTTCCGCAATTGTCTTTCTTCAGCAGTGTCTTCTTCTCTCTGCAGCTTCTTTGCCAACTCGAGACTTTTTGCCTGATCCTCCTGATCAAATCTTTTCTGTGCAGTTGACGAGAAGTCTTCAATCTTGTCCACCCTGGCAACAACTTCAGACAGGGCTGTCTTCTGCTTATTGATTTCTTTTCCCTGAGCCTCGATCTCCTTGTTGTGTTGATCCACAGATTGTTTTAGTTCAGCAGTAGGAGCGATCTCAGAATGGATGACTTCAGAAGGAGTGGCATCAGACGGAGTGACCTTAGGTAAACCAGAATGGGTCACTTCTAGTAAATCAACAGTTACCATCTGCAACTGTTTTTTCGTCTGCATCTGTTTTTCTTTATCTTGTCCTTCCCCCTTTTTGGTTGCATCAAAAAGGTGTGACAGCTTGATATTCAAGGCCTGAAACTGACGTGTTATCTCCTCCTTAAGTTCTTCCACAACAAGAGGAGTGATCTGAACATTACCCAGGAACCTATTTAATCCAGATTCAATAACTTTCTTGGCCTGAGTAATAGATTGATCAAATCTTTTTCTGCTATTGTCCATACACGAATCAGTCCTTTCCAAGGATCCCCAGACACTTTCCAAGAGAACCTGCGTCTCTCCAAGCATATCAGTCTGGATCATCATCTTGTCAGCAAGAGGGTCAATTTGTTTTGTTACTGATTCGAGAATAGAATCGTGCATATTTGTGATCTTCTCGACTGTTAACTTCCTCTCACTGTCAACTAGGTTTGAGATCAGATCAACAGTTAGCTTCCTCTCTTTGTCAATCAGGTTGCTCTGTGCTTCTTCAAATTTCTGCATCAGATTTGCAGCAAGAGTCGTAAATTGTGCATCAACTGAAGCTTGTACCCCATCTTGTATTGCTTTTACCCCATCTTGTATTCTCGCAGAAATCAGATCTAAGATATCAGTACTTAGCACAGTAGTCTGACCAGATGTTGAAACCTCGCCTGGCTGGGTCTCATCTGCAGCACCCATACCTGGTTCATCGGTAGGTTGCTCATACTCAGCATAAGCATAAGTATCATAACCTCTTTCTCCTTCTTCAGAAATACCCAGCTTCTGGTGCACCAGCCATCTGATATCAACATCTATAGCCAGTTCGGCTGCGCTGGATACACCGACATTCTGCTTCGCCTTCTTTTCCAAGTCAACAAAGTAATCAGAGTCCAAGGCATTCATTAAAATCAGGAAGTCTTCAATATCCTTGAGTCTGATGTTCCTCCAGAAGACTATCTCCTCCATCTGCTGTCTGATCCCAATGTGATCGATGAATACAGGAAAGTGCTCGTCCAGATAGGCATTCACCTGTCGCCGTAGAAAATACACCGTAGAGTGTTCTTGTACAGGTGATTCGAGGAGAGTCCTCTTGTTGAAGGGATTGTGAGACATGGAGACATACATGTCTTTGATCTCAGCAACATCTTGCTCCTCCTGAGCGAGTTCCAGAACAGGTGGTGGAGGGTTTTCTGGTTGACTGGTTGAAGGTTGATCGGGTTGTGGTTCTGATGTTGAAGTTATTTTGGGAGAGGGGGTTCGAGAGGGAGAAGGGGTAAACGATTTCCCGGTGGAAGGTTCAGTTGAAGGTGGTTGTCTGGTTGATAGTTCGGGTGAGGGTGAAGTTTTTCTGGTTAAGGGTTCAGGTGAAGGTGATTTTGAAGATGAGGTGGGTGAAGTGGGGCAGTAGGTGGTTTCATGCCCTCTGAAAAGAGAACTTATGTGAGCTGAGTCTGATGGTTCAGAATCAGACTGATTCTCTTCAGGTTGTACATCAGCTCCACGGGTTTCCACCTGAACTGGGTTTTCCACCAGCATTAACTCTCGACTGATTCTTGGGTTGATCTTGATCTTCACCGATTCGATTTCAACATCACTTCCTTCATCTTGAAGACCTCCAGAAGACATACCATCCTTCTTAGGCAGCATTGTAGTAAGTGTTTTCTGACGTTTCGCACCTGCATCAGAAGGCTTACTCACAACCTGCTTCCTCTTTCTCGTTCCTCTCTTAGATGGAGCTTTGCCTTCAGGATTTTTAGGCTTCGGCACATATGGTGTTAGATCATCATCAGATAATCCAGATAGTGCCTCATCCTTGTAAAGCAAGGCTTTGAATTTCTCCACATATTGCTTCCGCCCATTTTGTGACCAAGGATAGTCACTGGGAAGCTTATCAACCAAAATTATGGACACCTTGTGAATATTACTGATATTCTTGGTCAGCTTCACTCGATTTTCTTCATCTTTGGCAAACTTATCAGTTTCCTACTGTTGGGGAATTAATTGCACGGATCTATTCGGGATGAATATTTAAATACAAATTTAATTCTAACAATTATTACTAGCATGAATTAATCCTATATTAATTCAAATAATAATTCAACAACAAATCATGCATATAATTAGTTCACATAAATTCTACGCATGCGGAATTACTACGAGTTTACGTAAACATACCTCTTGGAATGGCAATGGTCTCGTTGATTAAATACACCGAAAAGCCTTCCCAAGTATTCTCTTAATCCTTGCTCGACAATCCGGTGGTAGGATGCTCGCGAACAATTAACAAAAAGGAAAATAAACTTTGTTGCACCACCTTTGTGGATTTACTAATTTTTCCAGCACATGGAATTGTACTTGGGAATGAAAGAATCATCCCCTATTTATAGATGGGTGATGGTCGAATTTTTAGGGAAAAAAACAATGTGGGAAAACCTTTTCTTGATCTTCAAGAAATCTTGAATATATCTCCTATATTCTTTTTCCCATAATTAAAACATTCCACAAAAATCTCACCTCATCAAGTTATGGTAAATTTCGAAATATTAGGGATCAAGATTCCAAGATTTGGATCTTCTTGAATTTATGAGATATACTTGTATTCCAAGAAATACATATCTTCCATAATATCTTTTCAAGAAAATCAAGAAAATATTTCTTGCCCTTTATATTTCATAATTTTTTAAATTGACCATATGAATAACCAAGTGGGAGATTTCTTGAATTTAATGAGATAATCTTGTATTCCAAGAATACACATCTTCATTCCATAACAAAATTCAAAGAAAATCTTTCTCCCCATTTTATCCATAAATTTCGAAAAAACAGGAAAAATATGCAACAAGATTTATTTTATTTTTAAACACCTTTTTTCAGTTATTGGACTTTATGTTGGGCTACTTAGGGGGCCTTTAGGAGAATTAAGATTGTACCTTCCAATGGACCTTGAATTATCAATATTGAGCCACAATATTATTCAAGCCCATAAATATTAATTAATCCCACTACATAATTAAATTGCACTATCCATTTTAACCCATATTACAGTTAATATGGCTCCCGGTTATTATTTCCCGTGTTTAAGATTATCTAGCCCATTAATTAATTCAAGCCACTGAAATAGCTTTCCATTAATTAATATATTTTGTCCTTGGTTAAGGAACGGTTCAACATTATTATACATACCGAAAACTAGTTCCACTTGCAAGATTTGGTATGATAAATCATATGAACCTCCCAAGGGGGCAAATCGAACAAGCGTACTTGCACACGATTCTCCGTATTAAATCTTAGCAATCGCATGTGACCAATAATATTGCCCAAGATATAAAGTATTGAATCTCGTTGATTCTCTACCCGTGATAAGTCAAAGCAATAGTTACCAACCACACGTGATCCTATTTAAGGGATGAAGATTAAGAAATAACGAACCACTGAGGTCTAATTCTTCCTTGTTCAGTTCTGAAGAATTTGTCTTCCTGTAGGTCCTATTCAGTGCATCAGTCATGCACTAGTGTAATCTCTTGGTCAAGACAAGCCAATCTGAGCCTTACACTTCAACCTTTCACGATGGATTATTCATTTCTATCTAGGTCGTGAATGGTGTACTTTTGGTTACAAGGGACTGTTAATTTAATCTTCTGTGATCTGGTATCACTAAATTAACTACAATGTAACCCGTACTATTTATTGAACCGTTATGCAGTAAATATATGTAACATTCGATGATATTTAAAGCATCAGTGATAAACAATTTATTTCAGTAAATAAGTCCGAAATTCAGTTTTGATTATACAAAGTAAAAGCATACTTTCGAAATAATCCCAACAATCTCCCACTTATACTCAAAGTCTGCGTTTTTAAGTATACTACAAAGATGTCTCGTGTAGTTCTGTCGTGACATCTAATGTCACCTACACGAACCTAATAATTTCTCCCACTTATACTCAAAGCAGATTGGCAACGATCTTGACATCCATTCCTTCCACATGTCTCTCAAATGTATTCTGAGGCAGACCCTTTGTGAATGGATCTGCTAGGTTGTCTTCTGACGCGATCTTTGCTACCTCTATATCTCCTCTCTTAACGATATCTCGTATAAGATGGTATTTCCTTTCAATGTGTTTCTTTGGCCTTGTGGGCTCTTGGTTCCTTTGAATTTCCAACCGCTCCCATTGTCACAATAAATGATGATTACTGCTAGGCAAATTCGAACTACATCCAAGTCCACTAGGAAGTTCTTGAGCCAAACCGCTTTTTTTTCAGCCTCATGTTACTACATATTCGCTTCCATGGTAGAATCTGCGATGCATTTCTGCTTAACGCTTCTCCATGTCATGGCTCCTCCCCCATACAAAACACACTACCGGAGGTAGATTTTTTGGAACCTAAGTCTGATTGGAAATTCGAGTCCGTGTAGCCGATGGGGATTAGACTATCTCGATCGATAAATCAACATTCTATCTCGAGTTCTTTTCGGATACTTGTAATGTTTTTTACCGTCGTTCAATGTTCTTTCCTGGGTTACTTTGATATCTTGCCACCATGCCAACGGCAAAGCGATATCCGGTCTCGTGATACAAAGTTGCATACATAAGGCTTCCTACAAACCAAGCATAAGGAATGCCTCTCATGTCATCTATCTCCTTTTTGTGTCTTAGGGCACATTTTCTTGATAGATGGATTCCATGCCTAAAAGGTACGGCCTTTCTTGGAATCCTCATCTTGTCAATCGTTTCAAGACGGTGTGTATGTATGAAGCTTGCGATAAGCCTATCATCATTTTTTCTTTTGCGATCTCGAGTGATCTTGATCCCAGGATGTCTTGGCGCTTCCCCCTAAGTCCTTCATATCAAACCGCTTTTTGAAAGTCATGCCCTTACATCCGATAACACCTTTACATCGTTCCCGATGATCAAAATGTCATCTACGATAGTAGTACTAAGAATACCAATGCGATTCCGACACGCTTTTTGTACACAATAACTTTTTCAACTCGCTTTTGATCAAACCCATAAGACTTTATAACATGATCAAAACATTGGTTCCAAGCTCGGATGCTGTTTGAGTCCGTAAATGGACTTCATGAGCTTACAAACTAGGTGTTCTTGGCCTTTTTCAATGAAGCCTTGGGGTTGTTGCATATAGATTTCTTCATCAAGACTTCCATTAAGGAAAGGCGGCTTGACATCCCATTTTCCGATTTCAAAGTCGAGATCTTGCAGAGAATAGATAAGAGAATTCGGATGGACTTGAGCATTGCTCTGAGCAAAAAAAGTTTCCTCATAGTCGATCCCTTTCTTTCTGAGTATAACCTTTCGCCACAAGCCTTGCCTTAAAGGTTTCCACCTTCCCGTCCGGTCCTCTTTTCTCTTGTACACCCACTTGCAACAAATGGGTTTGACCCCATTAAGTGGTTCGACTAGCTCCCACACTCTGTTATGATCCATAGAACCCATTTCGACTTTCATTGTTGTTTGACAAGAAATTGCATCCTTGTCTTGAATTGCCTCGTCATATGTCCATGGGTCTGATTCGTCTTGTTCGGGAATCAAGTCCGAGGACTCTCCTATCCCCATGAATCTCTCGGGCTGTCTCATAACCCTCCCACTACGACGAGGTTTCGGTTGTGTAAGTGTGTCGTTTGGTATGTCATCTTGTACATTTGGCACTGAGGTTAGCCCTCTTAGCTCATTTAAGGTAATCTCACTTCTGGGTCTTCTTTCGTTCATATAGTCTTCTTCCAAAAATCTAAAGTGAGTGCTTATTACCACCTTTTGATCTTCGGGACCATAGAACATACAGCCTTTTATTCCCTCGGGGTATCCCACAAACAACCTTAATTCTGATCGAGGATCCAATTTTTTTTTCTTCTTTGTCCAACACGTGGGCGGACACCCCAAATATTCATGTGTCTCAAACGGGCTTGCACCCTCCCACAATTCTTTGGGAGTTTTGGGAACCGATTTTGATGGCACCAAGTTCGAATGTAGGGTTGTTGTTTCTAAGGCATGACCCCCCGTAATTGGACTTGGGAGGATCCGCATAACTCATCATAGATCTAACCATTTCCAAAAGAATTCTGTTTCTTCGCTCTGCAACCCCGTTTTGTTGAGGGGTTCCGGGTGCAGTTAGCTGGGATACAATCCCTTTATCAGACAAGTAGTTCAAAAACTCATCGCTGAGGTACTCGCCTCCACGATCGGATCGTAGAGACTTGATACATTTTTCCCTAAGATTCTCTGCTTGATCCTTAAATTCTTTGAATTTCTCAAAGGTCTCAGATTTATGCTTTATAAGGAAAATATAACCGTACCTTGAGTAGTCGTCAATAAAAGTGACAAAATACTCATAACCTCCTCTTGCTTTTGTTGACATTGGACCACATACATCTGTGTGAACGATTTATAACACTTCTTTGGCTCTATTCCTTGGCTCCAAATGCCCTCTTGGTCATTTTTTACCCTCCAAACATGATTCGCAGGTTGGAATTGGTTCAACTTGGAGAAACTCCAGTGAACCGTCTTTCACCAACCTTTGGATCCTCTTTGGATTAATATGTTCCAATCTTAGATGCCATAGGCGTGTATCGTTCACGCCGATGAACGTTTTTTTTCTTTCGGAAGCTTGATGTGTTATAGGATGCATTTCGTGAGTGGTGTGCCACGATTAATTGTATAGAGATTATTCGACAACGTTCCATGACGAGATAAATTTATAATAAAGAGAAATGGTAAAAACTTTATTAAAAGTAACCCGAATATCCATCAAGAAAAAAAGTTTAGAAAACTGAAATTAAATTCTTTCTAAAATTCGAACGTAAAGAACATCTCTTAAAATTAAAACTCGTCTTCAAAAGACAAAAGTGCACTTCTCCCATCGCTTTTCACCGCCACTCTCGAAGCATTGCCCGGTGTGATGAGGATCTCACTCTCACTAAGTTACCAGTCCGCTTGAACCCCCTAAAAAGTGAAACAAACATGATCAGTGGATCCCGTATCCACTACCCATAAATGGGAGGCATACGCCGCTAAGCAAGTTTCAACAACTAGTGCGTGAGAATTACCTTTCTTTCCATTCCTTTTGGGATTGGAACAGGCTGACCTCCTATGTCCCTTTTCACCGCAGTTAAAACATTTTCCTTTTGGTACTTTCTTGACACCCAACCAACTAGCTGTCTTTTTCTCACTTTTCTTAGTGATGAGTTTGCTTTGGTTCTGACCACTTTCCTTTTCTTGAGTCTTGCCTTCCATTGGCCTAGATCTTGAGAAAAGACTTTTGGTCACCAATGCTTCGTCTTTCTTTCCTAAATGCTTCTCTATTTTCTCCAAGGCTTCTTGTAGAATGTCCATAGTAAACATGTGATCACTCATCACAAAACTACAGTAAAACCCATCGAAGCACCTTGGAAGAGTTAGCAAAATAAATTCGATTTGGGCCTCATCACAATACTTAGTACCGAGATAAGCAAGTTTTTCAAAATGACGTTTAATTCTGAGAACATGCTCCGTTACGGGTGTTCCCTCAGCCATCTTTAGCCTGGCCACGTCGTCATTTTTAAACTGATTGATCATGCGGTCTTTTGTTAAAAACATTTCTTCAAGACTTTGCATAATTTCTGCAACAGACTCAACACCTTCATGAATGTGTCTCAAATCATCAGACAGTGAAGTCAAGATTACACGTTTCATGGGTTCATTGGCCTGCTCCCAAATATTATACAAGTGTCTTTCCGCATTAGCTGATTCATCAGTAGGCTTATGGGGCTTGGGTACATCAAGAACCCAATGATGTTCTTGTGCAGGTAGGACAAAACTCATATTTCGTTTCCAAACATTATAGTTGTCACCAGTTAATTGGTGTTCTTTGAGTGTATATAACAGTGGATTAAAAGGTTGCGACATAATGTACTGAAATAAACAATAATATGCATAAGCACAAATATATCACAAAATTCGATCAAATGTTTCATATTCAAAATCTCAAAAAAATATGAACATGCATCAGCCAACATCTCAAAACAGTTTAAATAAGCCACGTGGGGTGGATCATTATTTAAACACATTCAAGCAGGTTATAAACAAGAACAGTTACAAACCTTTAATATCCAGATTAATAGTTGGCTCCCACTTGACCAATATAAAATTGACAGGGACTTCGGGAAGTATATGCATATCAATTTTATACCTAAGTAATAACCATGATTAAATACAGAATTATTATTTTGCTTTGAACGAGCCTCGTGGGGAGGATCATCGTCGCTACTAGTAATAATCCACAATCATCCATCTGAAATTTATTCATGTGAAAGTTATCTTTTGACCGTCCCGTGGGGGGAATTTCTCCAAAAGAATTCACAAATAAATAAATCATGGAGGTCAAAATTAATTCAATTTTATTATCCGGAATAAAATTGTCAATTAATTATTAAACATACTTAGTAATTTTTGAAGGTGAGATTTTTCATTGGGCAATTCTCATCCAAACACATTTAAACAAATTAAATAAAGCACAAGAACTCACAACAATAAATCAAGCAAAACGGAAAAATAAACATATTGGGCACAATTATCCAATTGTCATGGTTTGATTTTTCTTGGCTTGATTTTGAAGAAACTCCGTCTTGAATTTCTCCTACTCGATCGTCTCGAAAAGAACTCTGTCTCGAAATGCCACGCCAAGTAGCTCGCAATGGATGCACGCCAAGATCCGGCCGCCCCTTGCGAATCAAATTTCTACCTCAAAGACGCCTCGGCAGTAACCTCGCTTGCGGCGGCGACGCGCCTCGTTAATTAAGATCCGGCGGCGCGTGTATCAGCAACATCGCCTTTTCAGCTCCTCCCACTAGCCGCCCGTCCGCCTTAGCACGCTTACAAGCATTATCCCTTCGCGTCGCCCATCCGCTCGCGCGCATCAAGGCCCGATCCGCCCGGCGCCTAGCATCGCGCCCGTCGTGGTAAGCGTCGCGTCGTCGCGTGCCTCCCTTGGCACGTTTCACGCGATGCCGTCGTCCGTGTCACGATTACGGATCTATCCTTTAATTCTTAAATCTCGCCTCCGTTTCCGATCCGGTTACAATTTATTTACAAAAAATAAATAAACCTAGATCTAGACTAGTCTATTACATTGATCAAATCAAATAAATCCTAATCTACTCGTGGATTTTCTCACGAGGCAAAACGAATTCGAACGAATCGAATTAAAACCACAATTTATATGCATGCATAAATAAACACATTAAATTCCATGACAATTGGATACCTGCAAAAAAGATCTAGCAATTCTACTATCCAATTTCAAATTTAATGAAAACGAATTAAATTACAATCTAAAATTCAGAGCCCGAAACCGAGGCTCTGATACCAGTTGTTGGGGAATTAATTGCACGGATCTATTCGGGATGAATATTTAAATACAAATTTAATTCTAACAATTATTACTAGCATGAATTAATCCTATATTAATTCAAATAATAATTCAAAAACAAATCATGCATATAATTAGTTCACATAAATCCTACGCATGCAGAATTACTACGAGTTTACGTAAACGTACCTCTTGGAATGACAATGGTCTCGTTGATTAAACACACCGAAAAGCCTTTCCAAGTATTCCCTTAATCCTTGCTCGACAATCCGGTGGTAGGATGCTCGCGAACAATTAACAAAAAGGAAAAATAAACTTTGTTGCACCACCTTTGTGGATTTACTAATTTTTCCAGCACATGAAATTGTACTTGGGAATGAAAGAATCATCCCCTATTTATAGATGGGTGATGGTCGAATTTTTAGGGAAAAAAACAATGTGGGGAAATCTTTTCTTGATCTTCAAGAAATCTTGAATATATCTCCTATATTCTTTTTCCCATAATTAAAATATTCCACAAAAATCCCACCTCATCAAGTTATGGTAAATTTCAAAATATTAGGGATCAAGATTCCAAGATTTGGATCTTCTTGAATTTATGAGACATACTTGTATTCCAAGAAATACATATCTTCCATAATATCTTTTCAAGAAAATCAAGAAAATCTTTCTTGCCCTTTATATTTCAAAATTTTCGAAATTGACCATATGAATAACCAAGTTGGAGATTTCTTGAATTTAATGAGATAATCTTGTATTCCAAGAATACATATCTTCATTCCATAACAAAATTCAAAGAAAATCTTTCTCTCATTTTTATCCATAAATTTTGAAAAAACAGGAAAAATATGCAACAAGATTTATTTTATTTTTAAACACCTTTTTCAGTTATTGGACTTTATGTTGGGCTACTTAGGGGGCCTTTAGGAGAATTAAGATTGGACCTTCCAATGGACCTTGAATTATCAATATTGAGCCACAATATTATTTAAGCCCATAAATATTAATTAATCCCACTACAAAATTAATATTGCACTATCCATTTTAACCCATATTACAGTCAATATGACTCCCAGTTATTATTTCCCGTGTTTAAGATTATCTAGCCCATTAATTAATTCAAGCCACTGAAATAGCTTTCCATTAATTAATATCTTTTGTCCTTGGTTAAGGAACGGTTCAACATTATTATCCATACCGGAAACTAGTTCCACTTGCAAGATTTGGTATGATAAATCTTATGAACCTCCCAAGGTGGCAAATCGAACAAGCGTACTTGCACACGATTCTCCGTATTAAATCTTAGCAATCACATGTGACCAATAATATTGCCCAAGATATAAAGTATTGAATCTCGTTGATTCTCTACATGTGATAAGTCAAAGCAATAGTTACCAACCACACGTGATCCTATTTAAGGGACGAAGATTAAGAAATAACGAACCACTGAGGTCTAATTCTTCCTTGTCCAGTTCTGAAGAATTTGTCCTCCTGTAGGTCCTATTCAGTGCATCAGTCATGCACTAGTGTAATCTCTTGGTCAAGACAAGATAATCTGAGCCTTACACTTCAACCTTTCACGATGGATCGTTCATTTCCATCTAGGTTGTGAATGGTGTACTTTTGGTTACAAGGGACTGTTAATTTAATCTTCTGTGATCTGGTACCACTAAATTAACTACAATGTAACCCGTACTATTTATTGAACAGTTATGCAGTAAATATATATAACATTCGATGATATTTAAAGCATCAGTGATAAACAATTTATTTCAGTAAATAAGTCCAAAATTCAGTTTTGATTATACAAAGTAAAAGCATACTTTCCAGTATAATCCCAACACCTGCAACAAACGATGCTTGAATAACCCCATCCAGTTCATATCTGGGGCTTTCTCAATGATTGCGGCCATAACATGCTGCTTTTGCTGGGTTAGAGCATCTGGGCTGAAAGAGATCCCAAGAATGACTTTCGAGACAATTTCGAAAAGCAGTCTATACTTCCTTCGGAGGTAGGGAACTTTGACATGTGTGAGCTGATTGATGTTCCCAGGTCTCAACAACACTTTCTGCAGATACTCCTTATCTGACATTCCAGCAGTGAACTCATCAGGGTATTTCTTGCCCATTTGAAGACCAAAGATTCTTCTGAGATCATCGTTGGAGACATAGATCCTGGTCCTTCCAACGAATGAGAATAGTTCTTTGTTGTCCGTCTCCTTTAGTCTTCTCAAGAATTCCAATGATTCAAATATATGGACAGTTTCCTGATGGCGATAGCAAAATTGATCAAGTCCACAGGCTCTTAAGCATTCGAGTATCTCCCTTGATTCTTGATCATTTGTGGTATTGAAAATGACATACTTTTCATCAATGACATTTTTGAGCATAGAGGCATAGTCACAAGTTTCCGATAGCACTATTGACGATTCCATTTTCTGAAATCATAAACAAGCATACAAAGTGAGTGCTATGTGAAACAACATAATCAATCACACATTGTTATTCACAAAAGAGTAAATTTGCGAATTAATACACATGAATATCTATCCCCAATATGCATATAGTTTATGATGTATATAGAAATGACAATGACTGATTTAAATTCCATTTGATCATGATTAACAGTAATACACACAATTTCTATACACTGATCATTATATGTTATTAAAGAAATTAACAGGATGAGTAAGTTACCAGAAAAGCGATATGAGAGTTTAGGAAGATAGAGTAATCGCTTGAATATTTTGAATGTTTGAGAGAATTTTCTGGAACTGAAATTTGCGGTTTTAGAAAGTATGAAATGCGAAAGGTTTTCAGAGAAAAGTTATTTAGGGTTTTAAAAGATGGGAGGGAAATATTATGCACGATTATTTTTGAAGGTACTTGAGTGTCCTTGATTTAAGTGGACAGTCAAGATTAAAGTGGTTAAAGAGTAATTCAATCGTGCGGTTAAGGTTTTAAACCGGCAGACTTTTGGACTTGAAGTTTCGAAAAAGAATGCATTTAATACACAAGCCCCGCGTCCGCATTTAATGTTTGCAGGCATGACATCATAAAGTAAGGTGAAAAGTAATAGCTAACATAGAATAGGTATGAAGATAAATCAGAAAATGTATTTGACTGACTGATATTGTAATCAGTCAGTTACCACTGTTGATCTTATCTGGTTGACCTGATTACTGTTGACCTTACTGATGGTTGCCTAAACCATAGTATTTCCCAACAATGTCCCACTTACCTGATCAGTTTTCTGATGAGCCAAGCTGATCAGGAGACGTTCCCTTTTCAACCGTTATCTCTGAACAACTCTTTGACTGATCCTTTCTGATCAGTTGAGATACCATATCCAACTGATCCTTCTTATCTGATCAGTTTTCTTCGGATCCATCCTGATCCACTCTTGATCTAGGTCAAGTCTTGGAATGTGCGCTCCTGCCAGAACTTAGTTTTCGAGGAGTCGAAGAGTCATCTGGATTCCCTAAGTAGGCGTGATTTGACACTTCGTAATGATGGTATGGATACGTTGTGATAATTCACACCATCAACTCATCTAACCATCAGTCACGTGTTTCTTACGCGCTGTCCTTGCAGTGCAAATTTCTCCTAAGGGTCTTGAGAAAATAAATTTGCACCTATACCCCTGCTTTTCTTCTATAAATAGATCTGGGGTTTTAGGCAAACAACACAACATAAACCATTCATCTTCTTTATTTAGCTTATACTCCATGTTTTCCGATGAACCCTTATTTCCGGTGAAACTTCCGGCAAGACCTTTAACCCTTCTCAAATGATTTCAGCTTCTCAAATCAACCCTGTGTGTCCCTTATTACTGCTTTCGTCGTCATCGAAGATTACACATACAATTATTGCCAAGCTTCTCTACCACCGAGGCGGCGGATCTGCTATAGCAAATGAGAAGACACTTCTCCTAACCGTATGCACCTTGTGTGCCTATCGAGATGACAAAATTAGCATCAACAGACTCAGTCTGATACAAAACATGAGTTTGGTATCCGATTTTGATCAGACAATAGCTGATCATCGTATATCAAACTCAATATTTGCATGCGACACTTGTGACCATATGGTCTTTGGACCACATCTTTGGCACTTGTGTCCCATTTAACAGCTGGAGAGCCCATTGATTTTAGGACTAGGGGCTCCTGGCTTAGAAATCCTTCAAGGCCGCTCTCGCTCCTCACTCCGAAGCTCTGAGGGTGGCTTAGGATTATTTCAAAGCCTCTCACACCCCTTTTTGTTGGGATTATACTGGAAAGTATGCTTTTACTTTGTATAATCAGACTAACTGAATTTCGGACTTATTTATTGAAATAAATTGTTTATCACTGATGCTTTAAATATCATCGAATTTACATATATTTACTGCATAAACTGCTTCAATAAATAAGACGTGTTACATTGTAGTTAATTTAGTGATACCGATCACGAAGATTAAATTAACAGTTTCTTGTAACTAAAAGTACACCATTCACGACCTAGATGGAAATGAACAATCCATCGTGAAAGGTTGTAGTGTAAGGCTCAGATTGGTTTGTCTTGACCAAGAGATTACACTAGTGCATGATTGATGCATTGAAGAGGACCTACAAGAGGACGAATTCTTCAGAACTGAACTAGGAAGAATTAGACCTCAGTGCTTAGTTATTTCTTAATCTTCGTCCCTTAAATAGGATTGCGTTTGGCTAGTAAATATTGCTTTGACTTATTACGGGAAGAGAATCAATGAGATTCAATACCCTATATCTTGGGCAATATTATTGGTCACATCGCGATTGCTAAGATTTAATACGGAGAATCGTGTGCACGACGCTTGTTCGACGATTTGCCCCCCTTGGGAGGTTCATAAGTTTTGTCATACCAAATCTTGCAAGTGGAACTAGTTTTTCGGTATGAATAATAATGTTGAACCGCTCCTTTACCAAGGATAAAAGATATTAATTAATGGAAAGCTATTTCAAAGGGCTTGAATTAATTAATGGGCTAGATAATCTTAAACACGGGAAATAATAACCGGGAGTCATATTAACTGTAATATGGGTTAAGATGGATAGTGCAATATTAATTATGTAGTGGGATTAATTAATATTTATGAGCTTGAATAATATTGTGGCTCAATATTGATAATTCAAGATCCATTGGAAGGTCCAATCTTAATTCTCCTAAAGGCCCCCAAGTAGCCCAAGATAAAGTCCAATAACCTGAAAAAGGTGTTTAAAAATAAAATAAATTTGTTGCCTATTTTTCCTTGTTTTTTTCGAAAATTATGGATAAAAGGGGAGAAAGATTTTCTTTGAATTTTGTTATGGAATGAAGATATGTATTCTTGGAATACAAGATTATCTCATTAAATTCAAGAAATCTCCCACTTGGTTATTCATATTTGAAATTTTCAAAATTTTTGAAATAAAAGGGAAAGAAAGATTTTCTTGATTTTCTTGAAAATATATTATGGAAGATATGTATTTCTTGAACTACAAGTATATCTCATAAATTCAAGAAGATCCAAATCTTGGAATCTTGATCCTTGTTATTTTCGAAAATTGCCATAACAAGAGTAGTTGGGATTTTTGTGGAATATTTTAATTATGGAGAAAAGAATATATGAGATATATTCAAGATTTCTTGAAGATCAAGAAAAAGATTTTCCCATATTATTTTATCACTAAAAATTCGACCACTACACCTCTATAAATAGGGGATGAGTGTTTCATTCCCAAGTACAATTCCATGTGCTGGAAAAATTAGTAAATCCACAAAGGTGGTGCAACAAATTTTATTTTTCCTTTTGTTAATTGTTCGCGAGCTTCCTTCCACCGGATTGTCGAACAAGGACTAGGGAATACTTGGGAAGGCTTTTGGTGTTTTTCATCGACGAGTCCATTGTCATTCCAAGAGGTAAGTTCACGTAAACTCGTAGTAATTCCGCATGCGTAGGATTTATGTGAACTGTTTATATGCATGATTTGTTGTTGAATTATTATTTAAATTAATATGGGTTAATTCATGCTAGTAATAATTGTTAGAATTAAATTTGTAATTAAATATTCATCCCGAATAGATCCGGGCAATTAATTCTCCAACAACTGGTATCAGAGCCTCGGTTTTGGGCTCTGAATTTTAAATTGTAATTTAATTATTTGTCATTAAATTTGAAATTGGATAGTAAATTGCTAGATCTTTTTTTGCAGTATCCAATTATCATGGAATTTAATGTGTTTATTTATGCATGCATATAAATTGTGGTTTTTTTTTTTAATTCGATTTGTTCGATTCGCTTTTGCCTCGCGGAGAAAATCCACGAGTAGATTAGAATTTGTTTGAATTTGATCAATGTAATAGACTAGTCTAGATTCAGGTTTATTTATTTTTAAATAAATTGTAAACCGGACGGAAAACGGAGGCGTAAAACGGGTTAATTAAAAGATGATCCGAATCGGGCGTAGGCGGCGCGGCGTCGCCTTAAACGTGTTGGCGGAAGCACGCCACGCCGACGCCGCGCGAAAGCACGCGTGGGGCGAGGTCGGAGGGGCCGAAGCGAAAGCACGGATCTCGCCGGCGATGCGGCGGGGCGATAGCGTCGAGGCGGCGATGGCGAGACCGGGCGATCCACCGAATTGGGCGAGGACGGGCGGCGACGGCGACGGGCGGCGACGCGAGACGCTGGCGACGATGACAAGGGCGCGAAGCCGACGGGGCGTGGGTGCGACAAGGCGAAGGCGGGCGAGAAATTGGCGATTCTTCTTGCAAGCGCCGATGGGCGAGGGCGATTCGACGACGTCGAGTGTTAGGCGGGCACTCCGACCCGCCATTCATTCGATGACGTGGGAGACAAAGGCGTTTTTTTGGACGGTCAAGGGGAGCTTTTTTGAGACGAACGATGAAGGCTATGAAGAGACGATTTCTCAGGATCAAGACATGACAAAATTAACCATGACAATTGGATAAATGTGCCCAATATGTTTAATTTTTGTCTTGATGTTTATGCATTATTTATGCTTATTTAAATTGTGTTTAAATTTGCAATGAATGAGAAAATGTTTTGAAAAATTTCACTTTCGAAAATTACTAAATATGTTTAAACAATTAATTGACAATTTTATTCCGGATAATAAAATTGAATTAATTATTAACCTCCATGATTTATTTATTTGTGAATTCTTTTGGAGAAATTCCCCCCACGGGACGGTCAAAAGATAGTTTTCACATGAATAAATTCCAAACGGATGATTGTGGATTATTACTAGTGGCGACGATGACCCTTGCCACGAGGCTCATTCAAAGCGAAATAATAATTATGTATTTAATCATGGTTATTACTTAGGTATAAAATTGATATTCATATACTTCCCTGAAGTCCCTGTGAATTTTATATTGGTCAAGTGGGAGCCAACTATTAATCTGGATATTAAAGGTTTGTAAATCGTTTTGTTTGTAACTTTTCTTGAATGTGTTTAAATAATGACCCACCCCACGCGGGCTTATTTAAACTGTTTTTGAGATGTTAGGCGATGCATGTTCATATTTTTTTTGAGATTTTAATATGAAACATGTGATCGAATTTTGTGATATATTTGTGCTTATGCATATTATTATTTATTTCGATTCGGCATGTCGCAACCTTTTTAATCCATCGCTTCAATATACTTAAAGACAATTTGCTTACTGGTGAAAACTATTTTGATTGGATATACAAACTAAAACCTGTCCTAGCCGCATCACCTTCCAAATGGGTACTTGATACACCAAAACCCGAAAAACCAAATTAAGGACGCCTTTAATATGGGACGAGATGTTATATGGTGAATGGGAGCTGGCAAATGAATTGATGAAGGATACAATTCTGGCACTTATGTCAGATGCGTTGAAACGCCTTCACCAAGAATATGAGTCAGCTGCAGACATCTTACAGAATCTCGAAGCGATGTTCGCACATCAGACCCATATGGCAATCCAAAGTGTGAAGCAAGAAATTGCTGAATTAAAAATGGAAAAAGGAACGACTGCAGCGCAGCACGTTCTTAGGGTTATGGTGATATTTGAGGAGCTTGAGGTCCTCGGCGAAAAATGTGATTTCAAGACTAAGATTGATTTCATTCTCCAATCCTTACCAAAGAGCTATAATCACCACTATCTTGAGTATCTATTGGAAGATCTAGATTTTACAGTGGATGATCTTGTAAATGCTCTCACTTTGGTTGAAAGGGAAAGGGAGCGCGAGGAAAAGAACTTGGGAAAACAGAAATCTTCTTTTCATCCTAGATCAAGTGGTGATAAGGATGATGAAAAGAGAAGAAAGTTGAACCAAGCAGACTCAACATCAAATAAGAGCATGGAATCAAGCATGAGGAAAGTTTTGGAAAGCGGCGGAGTAGGACACTCGAGGTCAGCCTGTTCCAATCCCAAAAGGAATGGAAAGAAAGGTAATTCTCACGCACTAGTTATTGAAACTTGTTTAGCGGCGTATGCCTCCCATTTATGGGTGGTGGATACGGGATCCACTGATCATGTTTGTTTCACTTTACAGAGGTTCAAACGGACCCAGCAACTTAGTGGGAGTGAGATCCTCATCACACTGGGCGATGCCATTTAGAGTGGCGGTGAGCAAGTGGGAGAAGTGCACATGTCTTTTGAAGACAAAGTTTTAATTTTAAGAGATGTAATTTACGTTTCGAATTTTAGAAAGAACTTGATTTCAGTTTCTAAACTTTACCTTGATGGATATTCGGTTACTTTTGATAAAGTTGTTACCATTTCTCTTTATGATAAATTTATCTTTCATGGAACGTTGTCAAGTAATCTCTATACAATTAACTATGCACACCACTCACGAAATGCATCCTATAACACATCAACTGTTTCCGGTAAAAGAAAACATTCATCAGACGTAAACGAAACACTTCTATGGCATCTAAGTTTGGGACATATTAATCCAAAGAGGATCCAAAGGTTGGTGAAAGACGGTTCACTAGAGTTTCTCCAAGTTGAACAAATTCCAACATGCGAATCATGTTTGGAGGGTAAAATGACCAAGAGGGCATTCGGAGCCAAGGGGAATAGATCCAAAGAAGTGTTAGAAATCGTTCACACAGACGTATGTGGTCCAATGTCAATCATGGCAAGAGGAGGTTATGAGTATTTAAATCACTTTTATTGATGACTACTTCGAGGTATGCGGTTATATTTTCCTTATGAAGCATAAATCGAGACCTTTGAGAAATTCAAAGAATTTAAGGCTCAAGCCTTGAATCATAGGGAAAAATGTATCAAGTCTCTACGATCCGATCGTGGAGGCGAGTTCCTCAAATGATGAGTTTTTGAACTACTTGTCGATTAAGGATTGCATCCCAAATTTATCGGACCCTAACCCCTCAAAAAAACGGGGTTGCAGAGCGAAAAAACAGAACTCTTTTGGAAATGGTTAGATCAATGATGTGTTATCTGCGGATCTTCCCAAGTTGTTCTCGGGGTCATGTCTTGGAAACAAATGGCTTACATTACGAACTTGGTGCCATCCAAATCGGTTCCCAAAACTCCCAAAGAATTGTGGACCGGCGCAAGCCTAGTTTGAGACACATGAGAATTTGGGGGTGTCCGCCTACGTGTTGGACAAGGAAGCCGAAATGGATCCTCGATCGTAATTAAGGTCATTTTATAGGATACCCCGGGGAACAAAAGGGTGTATGTTCTATGGTCCCAAAGATCAAAAGATGGTAATAAGCACCCACTTTAGATTTTTGGAGGAAGACTATATGAACAAAAGAAGACCCAGAAGTGAGATTACCTTAAGTGAGCTAAGGGGGCTAACCTCATTGCCAACTGTACAAGATGATATACCAAACGACACACTTTCACAACCCGAGAGTGGGAGGGTTGTGAGATAGCCCGAGAGATTCATGGGGATAGGAGAGTCCTCGGACTTGATTCCCGGACAAGATGAATCAGACCCATGGACATACGATGAGGCAATCCAAGACAAGGATGCGGTTTCTTGGCAAAAGGCAATGAAAGTAGAAATGGGGTCTATGGATCATAACAGAGTGTGGGAGCTAGTCGAACCACTTAATGTGGTCAAACCCATCGGTTGCAAGTGGGTATACAAGAGAAAGAGGGGATCGGACGGGAAGGTGGAAACCTTCAAGGCAAGGCTTGTGGCGAAAGGTTATACTCAGAAAGAAGGGATCGGTTATGAGGAAACCTTTTCACCTGTAGCAATGCTCAAGTCCATCCGGATTCTCTTGTCGATAGCTGTGCATCTCGATTTTGAAATCTGGCAAACGGATGTCAAGACAGCTTTCCTTAACGGAAGTCTTGATGAGGAAATCTATATGCAACAACCCCAAGGCTTCATTGAAAAGGGCCAAGAACACCTAGTTTGTAAGCTCATGAAGTCCATTTATGGACTCAAACAGGCATCCCGAGCTTGGAACCAATGTTTTGATCATGTTATAAAGTCTTATGGTTTGATCAAAACGAGTTTGAAAGTTGTGTATATAAAAAGCGTGTCGGGACTGCATTGGTATTCTTAGTACTATACGTAGATGACATTCTGCTCATCGGGAACGATGTAAAGGTGTTAAAGGGCATGTCTTTCAAAACAATTTGATATAAATGACTTAGGGGAAGCCGGGCACATCCTTGGGATCAAGATCACTCGAGATCGCAAGAAAAGGATGATAGGCTTATCGCAATCTTCATACATAGACATTGTCTTGAAACGATTCAGCATGCAGGATTCCAAGAAAGGCTTCGTACCTTTTAGGCATGGAATCCATCTATCCAAGGAAATGTGCCCTAAGACACAAAAGGAGATAGATGACATGAAAGGCATTCCTTATGCTTCGGCTGTCGGAAGCCTTATGTATGCAATGTTGTGTCACGAGACCGATATCCGCTTTGCGTTGGCATGGTGGCAAGATATCGAGTAACCCCGGAGAAGGAACATTGACGGCGATTAAAAATATTCCAAGTATCGACAAGAACTCGAGATAGAATGTTGGTTTATCGACCGATATAGTCTAATCCCCATCGGCCACGAACTCGGTTTCCAATCGGACTTAGATTCCGGAAAATCTACCTCCCAGTAATGTGTTTTTGCATGGGGGAGGAGCCATGACGTGGAGAAGCGTTAAGCGAAATGCATCGTAGATTCTACCATGGAAGCCGAATATGTAGTTGTTTATGGCGGCGCCGAAAAGAAGGTTTGGCTCAAGAACTTCCTAGTGGACTTGGATGTGGTTCCGATTTGCCCAAAGACAATCATCGCTTTATTGTGACAATGCCGGAGCAGTTGCAAATTCAAGGGAACCAAGAGCCCACAAGGCCAACAAACACATTGAAAGGAAATACCATCTTATACGAGATATCGTTAAGAGAGGAGATATAGAGGTGGCAAAGATCGCTGCGTCGAAGACAACAACCTAGCCGATCCATTCACAAAGGGTCCTCGTAATACATTTGAGAGGCATGTGAAAGGAATGGGTGTCAAGACCATTGCCAATCTGCATTGAGTATAAGTGGGAGACATTATTAGGTTCGTGTAGGTGACATTAGTTGCCACGTACTACACGAGACATGCTGATGTATACTTAAAAGCAGACTTTGAGTATAAGTGGGCGATGTTGTTGGGATTATAATTGGAAAGTATGCTTTTACTTTGTATAATCGACTAATCAATTTCGACTTATTTATCAAATAAATTGTTTATCAACGATGCTTTTAAATATCATCGAATGTTACATATATTTACTTGCATAACTGCTCAATAAATAAGATGTGTTACATTGTAGTTAATTTAGTGATACCCGATCACAGAAGAATAAATTAACAGTTCCTTGTAACTAAAAGTACACCATTCACGACCTAGATGGAAATGAACAATCCATCGTGAAAGGTTGTAGTGTAAGGCTCAGATTGATTTGTCTTGACCAAGAGATTACACTAGTGCATGACTGATGCATTGAAGAGGACCTACAGGAGGACAAATTCTTCAGAACTGAACTAGGAAGAATTAGACCTCTGTGGTTAGTTATTTCTTAATCTTCGTCCCTTAAATAGGATTGTGTGTGGCTAGTAACTATTTCTTTGACTTATTACGGGAAGAGCATCAATGAGATTCAATACCCTATATCTTGGGCAATATTATTGGTCACATGCAATTGCTAAGATTTAATACGGAGAATCGTGTGCAAGTACGCTTGTTCGATTTGCCCCCTTGGGAGGTTCATAAGTTTTGTCATACCAAATCTTGCAAGTGGAACTAGTTTCCTGTATGAATAATAATGTTGAATTGTTCCATTACCAAGGATAAAAGATATTAATTAATGAAAAGCTATTTCAGTGGCTTGAATTAATTAATGGGCTAGATAATCTTAAACACGGGAAATAATAACCGGAGCCATATTAACTGTAATATGGGTTAAGATGGATAGTGCAATATTAATAATGTAGTGGGATTAATTAATATTTATGGGCTTGAATAATATTGTGGCTCAATATTGATAATTCAAGATCCATTGGAAAGTCCAATCTTAAATATCCTAAAGGCCCCCCAAGTAGTCCAAGATAAAGTCCAATAACTGAAAAAGGTGTTTAAAAATAAAATAAATTTGTTGCCTATTTTTTCTTGTTTTTTTCGAAAATTATGGATAAAAGGGGAGAAAGATTTTCTTTGAATTATGTTATGGAATGAAGATATGTATTCTTGGAATACAAGATTATCTCATTAAATTCAAGAAAGTTCCCACTTGGTTATTCATATTTGAAATTTTCGAAATTTTTGAAATAAAAGGGAAAGAGAGATTTTCTTGATTTTCTTGAAAAGATATTATGGAAGATATGTATTTCTTGAAATACAAGTATATCTCATAAATTCAAGAAGATCCAAATCTTGGAATCTTGATCCTTGTTATTTTCGAAAGTTGCCATAACAAGAGTAGTTGGGATTTTTGTGGAATATTTTAATTATGGAGAAAAGAATATATGAGATATATTCAAGATTTCTTGAAGATCAAGAAAAAAAAATTCCCATATTATTTTATCACTAAAAATTCGACCACTACACCTCTATAAATAGGGGATGAGTGTTTTATTCCCAAGTACAATACCATGTGCTGGAAAAATTAGTAAATCCACAAAGGTGGTGCAACAAATTTTATTTTTTCTTTTGTTTATTGTTCGCGAGCATCCTTCCACCGGATTGTCGAACAAGGACTAGGGAATACTTGGGAAGGCTTTTTGGTGTGTTTTCATCGACGAGTCCATTGTCATTCCAAGAGGTAAGTTCACGTAAACTCGTAGTAATTCCGCATGCGTAGGATTTACGTGAACTGTTTATATGCATGATTTGTTGTTGAATTATTATTTGAATTAATATAGGTTAATTCATGCTAGTAATAATTGTTAGAATTAAATTTGTATTTAAATATTCATCCCGAATAGATCCGGGCAATTAATTCCCCAACACTTTTCGGATTGGGGAAAATGGGAGCATCAGGCTCTAAAATCTTTAAAGCCTCTCTCCCCCCCTTTCTAGGGTTAAGCTTATGGTTTATGGTTTAAGGTTTATGTACTGACCTCCGGGTCCGTTTGTACTTGTAACTTGTAATGTAAATCTGACCTCTGGGTCCTCATCAATGAAAAGTTCCATTATTTCATTGTTGTGTTGTTTCTACTTATGCGATTTGTAGCCTTAAACTTATACAACTTGCTTGTTGAACATAGCTTAATCGACTTACAAAGTATAACCTTCCAATCTGATCAGTTCCCCCTTAATTTGATATGTCTTAATCTGATCAGTTCCTTGTCTGAACTGATAAAGTCTTTTTTTTATCAGTTCCTTGACTGATCTTCTGATCAGTTGAGATTCCTAACTCAACTGATTCTTCTTAACCTGGTTAGTCTCTTAACCAACTGGTTACGAGACCAAATCCACCAAACATTTCGTGCACTTTCTCCGAGATCCGTAAGCCCTAGCTCGTTGCATAATTCTCTCGAATCGATCTCAACTAGTGGCTTGGTTAAAATATCGCTTTTTCATTTATCAAGATGGATCTTTTCCATTCGATATTCTTCTTTCAACATGATCTCTTATAAAATGATGTCCGACATCCACATGCTTGTATCTTGTATGTAGAACAAGATTCGAAAGTGATTGCAATAAGACTATTACTATCACGTAATATAGGTACATTCTTAGCTACAATGTTGTAATCCTCACCGCCGACTTAGCCGGAGCAGTTGGGAACAACAACTTCTCTGCCATATATTACGCTTTCAAGTAGTAGATGTCGCGAATCGATGTCCGCTTTTTTGAAAACCAAGAGATCGGTTTACTACCTATAAACCGACATGTACCGAGGTTGACTTCATCAATTCTCGCAACCTCCGTAAATCGTAATCGAATACCCACTAAGCTCTAGATTATCATCGATGGGTAAAATAAACCAAGGTTTATCGTCCCCCTTCAGATACTTAAGAACCCCTTAGTTCTTCCGGTGGCTTTGCATTGATTTTGCTCAAATCCGCACATACACCTACCGCAAAAAAGTGATATCTCGTCTCTGGCTGCGAAATCGTATAGTAAAGATCCAATGAGATCCCTATATTCTTTTCGATTAGTTTTCTCGACCATCCTCATCTCGATCCATCTTGAATCCAAATCATCATAGGAATTCGCTTCCTTACGGTTTTGAACTCCAAACTTAGCCAATAAACTCCTAGTGTACTTCATCCGGCGTAGATGAATATCCCTTCATTTTTGCTTAACTTGTAAACCCGTAAAGTAACTCATCCGACCCATCATGGACATCTCGAACTTCCCTTGCATCGACTTTGTCAATTTTTTCACATAAACTCTTGTTGGGAGATCCAAGATGATGTCGTCCACATAAATCAACCATCGTAATATCTTCTCCATCTTCTATTCTCAATAAGGTTCTCGTCCACTATTCCTTTAGTGAAACCACTGCCTATCAAGAATCGAGAGAGTGTATCATACCAAGCTCGAGGAGCTTGTTTTCAGTTACATAAAGAGCTTTTTCTTAAATCTGTACACCGGTCGCTTTTTTTCAAAGCCCGGAGGTTGTTCAACATAAACTTCCTCAGCTAGTACCCCATTAAGAATGCACTTTTACATCCATCCGATACACAATAAACCCTCTTTGAGCAAAGATATGCCAAAAAAACCGAATGGCTTCGGTGCGAGCGATCGTGCAAAGGTCTCATCATAATCAATTTCTTCCGATTGTGAATACCCCTTAGCAACAAGTCTTGCCTTATTTCTGGTTATGACATTATTCTCATCTCTCTTGTTCTTGAATACCCACTTTATGCCAATCACATCTTGATGGGTTGGTCTGTCCACCAGTTTCCAAACTCGATTCCTTTCAAACTGCTCCATTCTTCTTGCATGGCTAGAATCCGGTTGATCTTGTAGAGCTTCCTCTACTTGATTGGTTCCTCCAAAGAGAGATAACAACAATACATGACACTTTCACCAATCGATGTCTAGTTTTGACTCTATCAGATGGGTCTCCGATGATCAGATCAGTTGGATAACTGGTTATCCAGGTCCTTCTTTTCTGATTTGCATCTGTTTGGAGAACATCATCCTCTTCTGATAGTAGTTCATTACTAGTGATTGGGAGTGGTGCTCGAATTATGATCCACTTGACATGGACAAGTCTCACCGATGTTGGACTCATCATGTGTCGATGTCCGTCCCTCAAAGGAACTTTAGGTGTTCCCCGAACCGGATGGTTCGGGTTGATATTTATCTCGGTATGTATCCGGCTTCTTCATTGACAATGCACGCACCTTTAGGTCCGATTGACTGGTGAATCAACAAGATCCGAATATACACCATTACGTGTTCGATCCTTTTTCCTTGATACTTAGCTGATCCATTTTCTGTGCATTAGGTACCGGTTGATCTGGTACTTCTTGTTCTGAGGCAGATTTCTCTTGTTCAGAAGATATCTCATCAAAGACCACATGAGGTGTTTCTTCCACAACTAGGGTTCGCCTGTTGTAAACCCTGAAAGCCTTGCTGGATGAGGAATATCCTAAGAATATACCCTCATCTGACTTGGCCTCAAAATTCTTCAACTGACACTTCCCATTGTTGTGTATGAAACACTTGCACCCAAAAATATGGAAGTAAGAAACACGAGGTTTTCTGCCCTTCCACAGTTCATAGGGTGTTTTGTAGTGAGCCTTAGTCGAAAACATCATTACGAGAAAGTGGCATGCAAGATTGATGGCTTCGCCTTAAACGGCTTGGTGTTGCATGTTCAAATAACATAGTCTTGGCGGCTTCCTTGAGTGTTCTGTTTCTCCGCTCGCTACACCATTCTTGTAGGCGTTCTTGCGTGATGTGTCTCATGTCAGTATTCCAAACTTAGTGCAAAAAATCAAGAATAAAAGAGTTCAGAAATTATGTACCTTTATCTGATCTGATTTTCACTATACTGACACCCTTTTCGTTTTGTAGTTTCTTGAGCAGCTCAGGTATCTTTGTTGTTGTCTCATTCTTCTTATACAAGAATACAACCCAGGTAAACTTGGAATAATCATCCACGATTACCAGAGTATATTTTAAAATCCACGAGATCGACCGGTGTAACGGGTCCAAATAAATCCATATGGAGCGATTGCAATAATCTGTTGATCTTTGGTCGAGGATTCCTTGAATGAGGCTTTAACCTGTTTCCCTTCTGACATGCGACACATATCTGATCTTTAGAGAATACCTCATTCGGAAGTCCCTCAACCAAAGACATCCTTGCTATCTTGTTAAGAGTTTTAAAGTTCAGATGACTCATTCTTTTTTGCCAGAGCCAATTGCTACTTTTGGAACTCTTAACAATCAGACATGCATTTCTTGGACAACTGTTCCAATCTGCTGTATAAATCGTACCTTTCCTTGAACCAGTTAACAAGATCTGTTGAGTAGCTCGATTCCTTATAGTACACTGATCAGTCGAGAACTCAACACTGAATCCGTTGTCGCAGAATTGTGAAACTGATAACAGGTTATGCTTTAAACCTTCGACATACGAGACTCCAGTAACCTGTACATCATCATTCTCTAAGGTTCTGAATCCTCTGGTAAAACCAAAGTTATCATCACCAAAGAGTACACGTGGGCCTTCTTGTTCTGTGTAAGAGCTAAGGAGATGTTTGCTTCCAGTCATGTGCCTTGAGCATCCACTATCGATGTACCAGATAGTTGCTTGTACACCTCCTTTGTTGGCCAAACCCACGCGAACCTGCAATCAAGTCAGGCTTTAGGTACCCCTTTTGGATTGGGTCCTGAGGGGTTAGAGTTGGTTTTAGGGATCCATACAAACAGGGCACTTCTATTGTAATCAGATAGATCAGAAGGCCTGATTTATCTCCCATAAACATCTACATAATCATACATCTCTTCATATGCATTCTGATCAGTATGATTATTTGTGCGAGCCTTGAGTGAATCAGAAGACTTGGAATTTTTCTTTGTTGTTTGTCTTCTTTTAACCCAGTGGGGCTCAGGTGCAGCAGCCCTAGGTTTCTGATTGTAAGGGTAGGTACGACTGCTACCATTAAAAAATTCATATCTTTTTTGGCATAAATGGTCTTAGTAGTTTACCTTTAGCTTGCTTGTTATGCAGCTGACCCTGATTAGGTTTCAGATTAGATTTCCCATTGACAGGTTGTCTTTTCTGATACCTAATCTGCTGATCAGGTTGAGGTCTCTTCAGAAGAACTGGGTTCTTCTGTTGATTCCTCGGTTGATGCTTAATCAGTTGGGGTCCATTTCTGTTACCTTTCTGATTTGGCACTTGCCTTACTTGTTCAGCAAGTCTCTTTCCCTTATCAGATACATATTTTGCTTTATGTGTATCTATATCAGAAACTCGTTTGATTACACCATTTTGAAGTGAACCAGACGGGGCTTTTGAGGATGTAGAAGGGTTTTCATACCCAATTCCCTTCTTATTAGTTGTCGTTCGAAAATAGTTGTTCATATCCTGAACGGTTTTCTAAGATTTCATGAAAACCTCTATTTTCTTACGTAAACTATCCTCAGTTAATTTCAGACACTCATGTAGTCGGAAGAGTTCATCAAACTTAGCTTGTAAGATTTTAAAATCATCAGCTTGTTGTTTATTGATAGCTAGTTGTTCCTTAATCTGCTTCTCCTGATCAGAAGAATTAACTTTCAGAACTTTCAGTTCTTCAGTTGCCTTCTGAGCAACTTCAGCTGATTTTAGTTCAGCTGCTTTACTGACAGCATTTTCCTTAACAAGCTGAGTATTTTTAATCCTTAGCTTATCGTTTTCAGCTTCCACTATTGTATAAGTGTCTACTGCGTTAGAGAGATCATCAAGCAATTGCTCAGAATAGAGCTGCAAGTCAATCTCTCCAGCAGGTGTGCTAATTATAGCTGATGCGGAAACTGAAAGAGCAGAAGGTTTAGAGGTTACCTCAGATTGGTCTTCCTCCGTATCCATCAGACAGATTTCATCATCAGAAGAGAATATCAGATCATCGTAGTCGTAGAAATCATCAGCGTTGCTTATCAGACAAAAGTCCTCTACTGATGAGTAGCCAGAATTCTCAGAAGGCAGATAATAATCATCAATTCCTGATGTATCAGTAACCATGGCTTTCCTGTCTCTATAGCGTTGCTCTCTTCTGTTCCGCTTCTCTTCTCTTTCTTTTGGAGTCAGGTCTGGGTAATCTGCGCTGTAATGACCTGGTTTCTCACAGTTGAAACATGTTCCACGATCCATGGAATTTCTTTTGCCAGGTGAGTCATTCCGTCTGTAGAATCTGTCAGGTGACTTACCTGTCTGATTGTAATCAGAATTTCTTCTCTAAGATCTGTTGTCTCTTCTTTCATCAGACCGATCATCTCTTTTCTTATCTTCTCTGCGATCTTTTCTGTGATCATCTCTTCCGTCATCAGATCTGGTCCTTTCTGGAGATCTGTCAGCTGGTCTCCTATCTCTTCCTCTGCTGTTTTGATAATCCCTATAAAATCTGCGATACTTACCAAGTTGAATGTTAGATTTTTCAAGTTTTCTGGTTAGCAAAGCAATCTGTTCAGTTTGGCTTATAATATTTCCAACAGGTTCAGTAGACTTTGAGTTGCTGCTGGCTGCTTTGAATGCAACTGATTTTGATGTGGCAGGTGTGGCTTCAGCAGGCGACTCGTCTTCTTCTTCTTGCCCTCTTTCGATCAGATCGAACTCATGGGCTTTAAGACTCGGGAACAGGTTGCTTGGCTTCACCTTGGCAATATCTTGACAATCCTTTATTACAGTGACTTTCATATCCCACTTCTTGGTTAGAGATCTCAAGATCTTGTAATTGATGTCTTTATCTGACATTTCTCATCCAAGTTCCCGTAACTTGTTGACTGACATGGTGATTCTTCCATCGAGCTCATTGATGGTTTCATTTGGTAGCATCTTAAGTTTCTCGAATTTCACCAGTCCAGCTTGCAGTCTGCTATCTTTAATCAGATCATTTCCTTCACACATTTCAGCAAGTGTATCCCACATCTGTTTGGCTGTCTTGAGATACTTTATCTTTTCTCTGGTTATCTTGTCTATGGTCTTCATGATTATGTGCCTGACTATCGTATCCAGGGTGTACAGCTTTCTCTCTTCAGCATCCATCAGGGCAGGACTCTTTCTGACAAGACTTCCAACTGCAAAATCTGGATCACCTACAACAGTTGGGTTGTCATGATAGATGATGATGGGTCCTCGTTCAATAACTTCCATCATCCTGCCGCTTATTGATCCCAGATGGTTGCTCATGTATATCGTCCAGTCTGCATACTCATCAATGGAAAATTTAGGCAAATCATGATACATACCCGAAGTATTATCCATGTTGATTGTGAGTTTGAAAACGAATGAGATTTGAAAAAGGTTTTTTAAGATCAGTTCAAGTGACCACAAAGGTTCTTCCTCAAGAACCGATGATATTCAAAGCCATTGGTCTGTAGAACCACTGCTCTGATACCACTTGTAGGTCCCGAACGGGTTTCGTGAGGGCAGAAGTCTAGAGGGGAGAGGTGAATAGACTTCTGAAAAACTTTTTCGTGCAGATCAGGTGTGATTGCACTTTGCCTGATCAGAGTGCAGGTGAATCAGTTTGGACTGATATCCAACTTACTGATCGCCTGAGGGCAGATCAGTTCGGTATCTATCAGTTTAACTGATTGTGCGAAAGCTAGTTTATACCCGTGTGAAAAACCAGTTTTATCACATCAGATTCTCAAGTCTGTTTTCAATCAGCTGACTAAACTGTCAAACTGATCAGATCAGTTGCTTGGTGCAGACAGATATTAACTCAGAATATGTATGCAGTTTTAAGTCTGGTTGTGTGCAATAGTGTAAAGCAATAAAGAACAAGTAAATGCACACGAGATTTTTATAGTGGTTCGGACAACTAGTCCTACGTCCACTCTTCCCTATCACAAGGGGCACCAACTTAACCGACTTAACCGACTAGACTTAGTTTATTGTGTTAGTCCAACACATTACAACCAATAGATGTTTAGAGAGTTCTCACTCAACCGATCCCAGAAATCAGAACTAGAAACCCTAGTCTGAAATCTTGCAAAACAAACTTAACCTAACTTTTGGGTTTGGGTAAAGATTTGTTGTTGTTCCAACTGGAAATCTATCCTAGTGTTTATGTAGCCAAAAGCTAGAGGATGAGATTTCTATGCTAAGAACAATGGGATGAACACTTAGAAATATTCTTCAAATTTGTGTTCTTCGTGCGGAAATTTTGCTATAGTTTGAGCTTCTTGATAATTTATGTGTTTCACTCTGAAGAGTAATCTCATATTTATAGACCTTGAAATCAAAGAGCCGTTGGAGAGCAATTTGAATTTCCGGCTATATTTGGTAGGTTTGCAGGATTTGATGTGACGTGCTTCCAGGAACGGCATGGCCGAAAGCGTGAATAGTTGTCCTTTATAGCCGTTTGACTCTGCAGCGCCGAATCCCGCATTGTCAACTTCGTGCATACGTGTCTTATTCTCATTGGTTAACAAGTACACTTTTCAGTGTTTGTTCTACCAACTAAAGTTGACATTCTCTTTGTTCAGATCAACAACGTATGACTGGTGTAACATCGATTGACACTGGTGTGGTGACCGATCGATTAAATGATCGATCTACTGATAGAAGTCTTCGATGCCGTTGTCTTAGCTTCAACTAGCAGACTTGACTGATGTAGGTCTTCTGGTATGGATCTTGATCTTTTGGTAGTCTTCTGATCTTCAGGTCTTCTGAGCTATTGCCTTCATGTCTTCACCTGATCATCTAATTAACTGATCATTCGACTAACTGACCTGACCTATACATATTGAGTTCCCCCTCAATATGTGACCTACCTTATACATCAGCTGTCTATACATTTCAGCTGGTCATCCTCTGATTCTAAGACATTAGTCAGCTAACAGGTCTGACTGGTCCTATTACAAACTATTTTGGAACTCCCATCAAAACTAAATACAAATTTCCCAACACGAGTACTGGTCTAAATTCATTCAGAATGTCGATGCAATTGGACTTCCAATTACTCGGTACACCAATAGGATGGATGGTGAAGGCATTATCGCTGGTCAATCTGTAAGTGTTAGTATGGAGGAACTAACACGGATGCACTTGTGCGTACTTCACAATACGGTCGACGTGCTTCCTTTTATTGACCAAGACATGCAAGCACTTGTTGAGAAATTTCCCACCAGAGATAGATCATGGATTGAAGTTGAGCACAATCGCACGTTTGTTGACTGGTTCAATGGTTATGTAGCAAATATGTTGTCACTGGATAAAGAATCAGTGAATGAAAAAGTTAAGTGGTTATCCAGAATGCTTGATAGACATGTGTATTCGTACAAGTGTTATCTTATTAACGGATACACATTTTATACCAGAGATCATGATGCCACAAGTACAATGCAGAATAGTGGGGTGTCCATTACTGCAACTGCAGGGGATCAATCGAATACTACTTACTTTGGACAGAATGTCAATATTTGGGAACTCGACTATGTTGTTTACCGACAACCAATCTTCGAGTGCAGTTGGGTGAGGATCCCTAACGGGGTCCAAGTTGAAAGATCTGGGTTCGTACGCGTTGATTTGAAGAATGTGGTATACAGAGATGACCCTTACATAATGGTCAGTCAAGCTCAACAAATTTTATATGTCCCCGACCCAGTTAATAAGAAATGGTCCATCGTGGTTCTGTCAAACAAATTTAACAGTAATTACCAGATTAGCGACCACGTCGATGAAGATGTTGACACAATAGATGATCTTTTTCAGAACTTCACTCATTTTGTACCCTCTTTCGATGATCTTGCAAATCCACGCCCGTACCAGAGAATAATTATCGATGAGGATGAATATGGCAATCTGGATCTTGTTAACATTTATGGTCATGAACGAGAAAAGTTAACCAAAAAACGAAAAAGAAAAACAAGTGCTAAAAAGAAATTTACGACTTTATTGAATGTTTTTGCTTCTGCTTTATTAAATGTTGTTTCTTTTGCTTTATTGAATGTTATTTCTTCTGCTTCCTTAAATATTGTTTGTTTTTTGTTTATTAAATGTTGTTTCTTCTACTTTACAGGATCATGTCTTATCTGCCACATCCCGGAGATGATGGAAATGATGATGGAGTACATTTAGGAGATCATAGTGGAGATTATGATGGAGATCATGGTGCTGATGATCGACATCATACTGATGACTTGGGACAGGGTGACACTTTTGCTCCCACCACTAGCAGCTCTGGGGATAAGCGCAGTAGAGGTAAAGCCACGATGTCTTCTATTAAGAGGGCTCGTAGCAAGGGGAAACAAGTGCAGGTAATTTTATTACAATTGAACAATTGAAATTGTATTGATTGATCGTTGAATCTAATTAAATAATATGTTATTGCAGTTATTATTCAATGAGTATGGGCAGGCAATCGGTAAACAGAGTGAGGCGTTGTCTTTCTATCTTGGAGCTGCAGTCAGGCGTATAATCCCTATCATGCTGCCATCCAAGGACTGGCGTAGCGACAAACTGACTTCTTTGAAGGAAAGATTATGGGATGAACTTTCGGTATGTTAATTATATATATGCTTATTGAAAGTTGTTGTATGATTACTAAATTTACTACATTGTTACGTTATATGCGTATAAAGTACATTTCTCGGCCTTGATTATTCAAAGAAGAAGTAAATACTGTCGCAAGCTGGAGTATTGGCCAAGAATTTTCAGGCTTGGCTGAGAAGTCAAGCACGAGATCCGGATACTGGTCGTTATTCGTTTAGGCGTATCAGAATTGCCTTGCGGTGGCCCCATACTGGGAGGAGTTTGTGCGACGAGCTATAGATGATGACTTCCAGGTAAAATTGATCAATATCATTTTATGCCCTATGTTTTTCAGTGTTTATCGTATTTCTATTACACTATAGTTACGAAGTGAGAAAAATCGCAAACAAGCCAAGTCGATGGAGGTGCGATATCGTGGATCGAACAAAGGTTATGCACGCATAAGAGAAAATCTGGTGAGATCAAAATCCTAACATTTAATTTTGTTTATATATTCACTTTTAATATATCTAATAAGGGGACACGTTAATGACTATCGTAGAAAGAAGAAAAAAAGAAAGCTGGAGAGAGTGAGCATGTTGTTACCCGTTTCGAGTTATTTCAAACTACCAGAAAGACTCGATGCGGGAATATTCCCGATTCCAATGCACAGCGTATCATCGAAGAAGGGGTAAGCTATCCATTAATTTATCTTTGAATTACAAACTATTATTTCTAAACAAATGATTAAATAATAATCTTTTGTAATTTAGGAGCGTATATCTCAGACCATGACGCCCGAAGACATCCGTTTTGTCGGTATTGA
Organism: Stenogyne calaminthoides; assembly: GCA_037126765.1. NCBI lineage: Eukaryota > Viridiplantae > Streptophyta > Magnoliopsida > Lamiales > Lamiaceae > Stenogyne > Stenogyne calaminthoides. The sequence goes on from JBBCBC010000015.1 coordinate 23,857,136, forward strand.
TGATCTACTTGGACGGGTTATAGGTCGTCAGGAGCATCCCGGCCGCTTACGGAGTGTTGGATATGGCGTGACGAAGTCATCATTGGCCATGTTACCTGCTCTTCAAGCCATGAATATGGTGGGTATAATTTCGGAACAGGTTGCCCAGATGGCTAAAGAGTTGGAACAGATGAGGTCCGAGAGACGGTCGCATCACGGAATGTCCTCGAGTGGAGAAAGCTGTGAAAATAGTGTCGCTGATGCTATGTTTTTGGCTAATGCTAGGGATGATTTTATTGAGGCACTTCGAAACGACATTCCGCAGGTATCAGATGTGTCTCACATTTATTTTAATTAAAGACTAGTATATATATTAAAATTTTCTAACTAAATATCTTATTCGAACAGTCACCGACCTTATGCTACCTTTATTTGGAGGATCCTACTCGGTTGGTGGCTACAGGAACGTTGCTCAATAACTCCGATGGAGTTATTCATGGTAGTCCCATCACTCCTGGTTTCGTGAGGGTCACGCTCGATGTACCCATAATCGGACAAGAGGATTCACCGGTGCCTAAACCAATTGATGATGTTGTCACAGTCGTAACAGCGGTTGGGCACTTCATCGAATGGCCTGCCAACTTGGTCTCTCTCACCATGAAGGTAAATTTAATATATGTTATTAAAGTTCATTATCTTATTTGTCGTTCTAAATAATGTTGCAAATTGATTGTAGAAACTGCCGACACCACAAAAGCTTAAACAGAAATCAAAGGGTGTCGCAGCCAATCAGAGGGAGATAACGAGGGGCTCCACTATTGGTGATCCCAGACTTGGTTATCCCTTGCCTGGAGACTTAGATCACGACTATGTCGTACAGAATACGGTGCAAGTGATAGTGGAGTCCTCTGATTTCAATATGATCACCGTTCCTATGAATGCTTACTTTCATCGGAATTCTATTGAAGAATACATCGCTCGGGATCATGTGATTGAAGTCCTGAACGACCAGTGGTTGAGGGCAACGAGCATAGCCTTTTACCTCAGGTATGTGTTTACTAATTAATTCTTAGTATTTACTTTCTATATAGTTTAATTTTCAAATTAAATATTAATTAGCGTATATATGTTGGTTAAAGATATTTGGGTGAGGTATATCTCTCCAGAGATCCTCGAGCATATGGAATGTATTCCTTCGTCTCCCCCCAAGTGTCTTGCTTAATGGCTGATAGGGCACAAACCATGGAGTGGTTAGTTTCTCATATGCTGAGTTATACTGACAGAGATCATCTCATTTTTTGGCCAACAAATGTGGGGTGAGTACAATAAACATTTCGTTAAAATTTATATTCATAATATATATGATATTTGCACATATGCTAAATTTACAGTTAATTTTAATATTCTTAATATAATATATGAATCATTGGGTGCTGGCCGCCATAAATATGATCACATTAAGTGTGTATTTTATGGATCCAGCTGCGAATGGGTTGGCTTCAAATCGACCTGATCTCACTTCGTACATGGAAGCATAAGTTCATTTTTAATATTATAATATAATGATTTGTTTTACTTATTAAAATTATGCATATTTAATATAACTTTATTTTTTAATTCTAATAATAATAGTGTGATGACGATGTATCGGAGCCGCCTTCCTAATCAAGGCTCAAGAGCTAATTTCAATAAAGTGAGCTGGAATAATGTTAAGGTAAATTTAATTTATTAAGTTATCAAATTAATATAAAATAATTATAATTGTAATACGTGATTATAATTGTTAATCAATAGGTACCGAGGCAACAAGATAGTGATCACTGTGGACATTTTGTGTGTCGTTATATTGAAGATATAATATGCGCTTCTCAAACGACGGTTCCTATCAACGTAAGTCAATTTATCGATTTATTTAAATTATTATTAATTGAATAAAAATTCATACTATATATCTAACTATATTGATTAATTGATCGTTGTTTGCAGTTTGTCTATGATCGTCCGATCAAGTCTTATTCCAAACAAAGAATGAACAAATGGAAAATGGATTGGGCATGGTACCTTTACAATCGATTCTTGTATAATTATAGATAGAGTGAGATAACTTTTGGTAGCATATTACTTATATATATATATATATATATATATTTGTATTGATATACTTCATGCATGTTTTAATTTGTTGTATTGGACGGATATTTATTTCATGATGTGTATGCGTTTATTAATTTATTTGATGTTTTGGTATTTGACGTATATATATTATCGTGTGGTATAAAATTTGGTTAGTTTTGATTTTGGTTTTGGTTTTGGTTTTATATAAAACAAGATTTTAAAAATATAAATTAAAAGTAAAAAAATATATATATATATATATATATATATTGGACAAAGGTTTTTAACCGCTGTACAAGTGTAAAAACTTGCAATGCGGTTAAAAATCGTTGTCTTAGTGCAATATCTTGGACAACGGTTTTTTATCAGCTGTCCAAGCTTGGACAACTGTTACTTGGAGAGTTGTTACTTGGAGAGCTGTTATAACCGCTCTCCAAGGTCATTTTTAACAGTTTTTCAAGCCCAAATCTGTATTAGTGCCTATAACTTGTAAAATTTAATTTTTGGTCTTATAACTTGCTATCAAATGTGGTTTTTCAAGTAAATCTGACGTGATTTTTTTTTTTAATTAAAATAAATACGCAGCTGACAAAAAAACACTTAAATTCCTAATTTGAACCGGAACATCCCAATTCGCAGAACAACCCTAATCCTGACCTTTTTTTGCAGGATTTAAGTAAAATAATCCTCAGATCTCTATTAATATAAGAATTAGCCATGAATTTCAGATCTCAACACCCTCTACACACCAATTTTGGTTTAGTTCATTAAGAAATAAAAAAAAGGACATGTTGATGCCAAAATATAATTTCAAGTCGGTCTCTCTGTTTTCTCTCGCGTGCGGAGCACGCGGAGAGTACATCCGCTGCCGCTCCGCCGTCGATCAGTCTGCAGCGCCGCCGGACCGCCATATCAGTTGTTGCTGTCCCCAGCCCCTGCTGCGCCTAGGCCCATCTGCGGCGTCTGTACTTTTCTCCCACGCCTTGGCGATGGTTTTCCCTCTGCCCAAATCCCTGCGTACGAAGCAAGCTATGAGCGGTGCCTCCACCGTCTTCTCCGTTGATCCGACCGTAGCGTCGTCGGGTCGCCGTTGTCACCAAAGCAGCTCGCCTGGGGTTCTACTGCGTCACGGCCTGCCTGAGGCGTTGGCGGTTTTGGTTCAGCCTTTTTTCCACGTCTTCATCGTTGGGCTCTCTTCTAATTCATGGCCTGAACTTGTTCTGCGAACTGGGGTGTTCGGGGTTTTAATAGGCCGTGGGTTTAATATTTTGCGACTTTAGGACTTCAAATTAAGGATTTATATTTTTTGGCCAGCCGTTTAGTTATTTTAATTTTTTTTTTTTTAAAGAAAAATTCACGTCAAATTTATCTAAAGACCACTTTTGATATCAGGTCATATGATCAAAAAGTGGAATTTTACAAAATTATAGGACAAAAATCAAACAGTCAAAGTTACAAGGATCAAGATCAAAATAGTGTTAGTGTTAGTGTCGCAGAGTTCTGAAAAGTATGGACATAATACTAAGATAATATTCAAATAGTTTAATATTATTGTTTATTTAATATTAAATGTATGGCATTACACTTATTAGAATATTATGTTTGATTGTTTGCATTTGTTCTTATTCATGTTCCCTTGAATCATCATTGCCATTGAATATGTGAGAACTCGGATGACTTAAGCGTGATTCTCAAAAAGCGTTACGTCAAGGATCATCAAGAATGGGATATCGATGAATGAAATGGAGATTGGTGTGCGATTTCTTCCCATCATACTCTTAGAGAGTATAGTAAGATCTCACTTACTACGAGATACTTTAACCATCTCATGATGGATAAAGTCGATACCTTAGAGGGTATTGGTATACCCATCCGAAAGGCCGTTTGATGTAGTTCCACTATATGTGTCTGGGAAGACAATTTGTTAGTGGGAGCGAACCGATACTCCTTTGACTTGAGGTCAATACGCCAGTTTTACATGTGTGGAGTGATGAACTTTGACCATGAATAGGATGCTTGGACCCTTCCATGGGTAGATATGTTTTTAGAATGGGTTTATCATGAAATACTTGTGCGTGGTAGTTGAGCCAAGATAAGGATTCATTTTAGAGAGAATATTCATCTTCTCGTCATAATTGGATCAAAGTCATTGGTCAATGCACGTCACCTTGGACTTTGACACCAAAGGTGACACGAATGATCAATTAGTGATTCGAGATAAATCGATTAAGCTATTTGAATAGACACTTCATCATGTTCAAGGCTAATCGGTATTCGAATGAAATGAGGAAATCGCAATATAGCCCATGTTACGATTCTGTGTTGCATCGTTTCTAAAACGCACTTCATATTTTGATATTGTCTGATTTATTGGGGTTCAATTAAGACTAATCGCTCGATATATGAGGGCCTATGGGTCACACAACAAGTAACTCCCTTATTCTTTTTTACTATTAGAAAAAACATTAAGTATTAAATTAGATTTAATATTTAATTTATGGAGAATTAATAATATATTAATTTGAAATTAATAATTATTATTATTTAATTAAATTAGATTTAATTAAATAAGAATCCCAAAATAATATTATGGAATATTATTGTAGGAAAATATCTGTAAGGAAAAACGTATCTTTGAGATATGATTTTCAAGATTAGGAATTATCTTCCTTATAGAGATTTGCTTAAGATATGAGCTAATCTCTCCCTATATATATATTGGTCCCCAATTCATTATTTACTATAACAAGAAAAAAAATAGTTTCTCCATAAAATCTAGGATATAAATTTTTCTCAAATTCTGTTTATATTCAAAGTCTCCAAATTCTTGTTGGTCTGTTTCATTGGATTACGTGGATACCATAGTTGAGAAATAATATTGATCTGTTGTAAGATTTCTCTTTATGTTTATATGTACTCAATTATGCAATTGTATGTTCGTTGTTGGTGAACTATTTATTTCGGCTGCGCATGCATTACGTGTTTACGTGTCTCTATATTCCAACAAATAGGTCGAACTTACGTATGACGAAAAAATCAATTTTTCCAAAAATAAAAGTAGGTGTAAACATGATTGTTGTTCACAGTCAAATATCATCGCGACCCGATTCGATTACAGTCAAACAAGATAAAATTATATGGGTTCAAATTAATAGTGAAATTCTACATTTGAATATGACTCAAATACAATTAGATAGTATTGAATGTTGGATTTTATTTTCCTTTCTTTTACATTTATACCGGGGGTTAGAAAAAAAAATTAAAAAATTAATCATAATTCAAACTCGATTTTTAATAATATAAACTTTGTGAGATGTTTTATCTTACTCAAAATACCGAAAATATTAGTAAATTTTCTGGATTGATAGTGTCCTTAGACACAATCATTCCGACGAACTGAATCAATAAATCTGTGATATTTAATTTCATTTCTATCAATTTCTCTATAATTGCAGTTAAAATTCTAACACAAATATGATATAAACATAAGTCCACATTTTTCCAATGATAGACCCCAAAAAAAAATACTCCCCCATTTCATAATGTTCCTCTCTTCTTATGCAATCCTAAAATATTTCCTCAATTTTATATGTGCTATAATATTTATTAGTTGATAAAAACTCGTATGAGAAGGTCACATACATGAAACGAGGTACAATCTAGCACAAATCTACCCACCCCTTCCCAAAGTGTTGAAGCGTCGATGCCTAAATTATACTCTGTCTCATCGAGATCATCTCATGCAAGTGTGTCTCTTTTTAGTTATGCACTTATTCATACCCTCCTTCACCCTCTCAACAATTAATTGATATCCCATATTTAGGGGGTGTATTGGTTGTGGAGTCTGTAGAATTTTTTTAGACTTTCAAAGTTTGGGGGTATTCAATTCGGATTTTCAAAAGTCTTTAAAAATCCTGAGGTATTCAATACATATTTTAAAAAGTCTTAAAAAATCCTTAGATATTCAACAGTCTATGAATTTTAATACTCTATGGATTTTCTTTGATTCTCTTTCAAAAATATAAACAAATTTCACTCTCCAAAATCTCTTCTAACAACCAGAAATTTTTATGTATTCTCTTAGAGAACTCTGAAGACGAAAGGTTAGAAGAAAAGAACCTTCGTAATACTTTTCATTTAAACAAGTAATACTGTTCTATTTAAAAATTATAATTTTCATCTAAACAAGTTATATTTTTCTTTTAAACAAGTACTCCCTCCGTCCCAAAGATATATGCACGTTTACTGTTTTCGCGTGTTTTTGCGAGCGAGTTTTTTATTAGTATTTGAAATGATAAAATAATTTTTAAAGATGCATGCAATAGATGAGAGGTAGATCTATAATACCCCTCTTTAAAAATTACTTTATCATTTGAAATACTAATAAACAACTCGCTCACAAAAACTCGATAATAAAGTAGGTGTGCATATATTTATGGGACGGTGGGAGTAATACTTTTCTATTTAAATAAGTAATATTTTTCTATTTAAACAAGTAATACTTTTCATTTAAACAAGTAATACATTTCTATTTAAACAAGTTATATTTTTCATCTAAACAAGATATATTTTTCTTTTAAATATGTAATACTTTTCTTTTAAACAAGTATACTTTTCTACTTAAATAAGTAATATTTTTCTATTTAAACAAGTAATACTTTTCTATTAAAACAAGTTATATTTTTTTATCTAAACAAGTTATACTTTTCTTTTAAACAAGTAATACTTTTCTATTTAAACAAGTAATGTTTTTTCTATTTAAACAAGTAATATTTTTCATTTAAACAAGTAATACTTTTCTATTTAAACAAGTTATACTTTTCTTTTAAACAAGTAATACTTTTCTTTTAAACAAGTACTATTTTTCTATTTAAACAAGTAATACTTTTTATTTACACAAGTAATACTTTTCTATTTAAACAAGATATACTTTTCATCTAAACAAGTTATACTTTTCTTTTAAACAAGTATTTTTTTCTTTTAAACAAGTAATACTTTTTTATTTATATAAGTAATACTTTTCTATTTAAACAAGTAATATTTTTCTATTTAAACAAGTACGGAAGCTAACTACAACAAAGAACGAAATTGCTTTCTCAAAGCCAACTACAACAAAGAACGGAAGTTAATGCCTAGGAGAACGAGTATTACTAATGCTATGTGGGAAATGAGGCCGATGTATAACAGTGATGGAAATGAAGATGATGAGAATGAAGATTAGAATAATAATGATGAATAATAATGTTTTTTTTCGAACTAATATATTTTGGTATTTTTTCTAAATAATTTGAATAATTTTTTTTTATATACAAGTGTGTTCAATATACATTTGCATCAATAGTTTCAGCACCGAAGTCTATGAAAATCCATATAAATCAATAAAAAAAGTGTATTCCACAATCCTGTAAAGTCTATGAAAATCCATGTAAATCAATAAAAAAAGTCAGTCAAACTCTGCATGGAGTCTATGAATTTTCTAAATCCACAAACTTTTTAAAGTCCAAAAAAATCAAATAGAATCTCAATTAAAAGCGTAAGGATTAATTGTAAATATTATACTCCCTCCATTTTAGAAATGTTTACATACTCTTTTTTATTGGTATGTTTTACTAAAATTTACACATCCAAAAAAGAAAAATCATCACTAAATTATACTACTATTACAATATTCATATATTTATACAAAGTGAGTATTTTTTAAAGTTTTATACTCCCTTCGTCCCATAGTTAACCTTACAGTTACTGTGTGCTCGGATTTAAAAAAAAATGATAAAGTGATAAAGTGTTGGCGGTAGAAAAAATTATTTATTAGTATTTTATGTGATAAAATGATGAATAGTTGGGGGTACAAAGAGTTATTTATTAGTATTTTATTTGATAAAATGAATATTTTCATTTAAGAAAATGTTCAGTTAAATATGGTACGCCAAAAAGGGAAAAAATCAGTTAAGTTTGGGACGGATGAAGTACTACATATATAAAAAACATTCAATATTATAAAATGGAGGAAAAACTAAAATATTCAATAGTCCAACAGAGCTCAAAGTTCCACGTTACAAGTCGCTGACCGGAAAATAGGCGGTCCGGTGAAGCATGACCGGAAAATGACGAATCGTACATCATCGGAATTTAAACAGTGCCCAAAGCAAATAAATTATAAAAGAAAACTGCAATCCACCAACACACACTAAATACATATTCTCCAAAACCAGAGCCCAATTTGCAGCAACCACACTCGATAATTTCCTTTGCCAAAAACTCTCGTCGTTGGTGACGAGAAAATCCCCCCAGTCTCGCAGGTACACCTTAGCCCGAAGCACCTTCGCTCTCGCTTCAATCACAGCCGTCGATTCCACCTTCTCCAGATCATCAACACACGCCCTCACACCATCCTCAGTGCGGCGGATCTGGTTCATCGCCATAACCCGATCCACCTCCATTGCCCGCCGGATCTGGCCCGACCCGTCCAGCAGAGATCTCCGGCACGCCTTCAACGCGAATCGGCTGGTGGCATCGGCATCTGAGGGCGATAATTTAAGGAGGATTAACGAAAGCTCTTCAGCAGCTATTTCGAGAAATTGAACATCGAAAATTTGAGATTCGGCATTGTCGATGGGATAATCGAACGATTGATCTGAGAGATAATTGGTATGGATTGATCGATCCGATTGTGAATCTGAAGCGACGTCTCGCATAAGATAGATTATTAAGGCGCCTATACTTAGAGTTAGGACGAAGAAGAAGAATTTGAATACGAGGATTAATCTCTTGTATTTTCCGCGAGCTTCTGCTGCTGCGTTTATATCAATAGTTTTTTGGATCAAATTGCTATTCTCCGATTCCATAGAGGAAGAATTGATGCGTGACTAAGACGAATGAAATAATTTATTTATAGATAATGTTGGTTGATATTTACGAAATGGATAGGAGTATAATACAAAGATGAAGGAAGGAGGATACTCTCTTGTAGTGGACTAGTGGGTAGTTTTGACTTCGCCATTTGGTCTATCATGGTGTGCTCATCACTGCCAAGTTTCAACAACTTATTTTTTGTCATTAAATTTTTTTTAATCACGTAACTTTGAATCATTTTGAAATTGGTCCCATACGTTTTGACTTTTTGAATTTGATCTCATAACTTTTTGAAAATTTTGAAATTGATTTTGTAAATTTCAAAAAAATTTAAAATTGATCTTTTTCACCTGCTACAATAGGTTACCAAACAACTACATATGTAATTATTTTGTTATTCCTTTTAATTTCGAAGCGTCACTTGAATTTTTTAATCATAATAATCTTAGCCAAATTTTTTATCGGGTTTAAAAACAATTCATACATTAAAAGACAAAACAAATCAGGTCAGTTTATAGAGTCTAAACGGACCAAAAAATAAAATAAAAAAACCAAAATACGCAGAAAATCACTATTCATGCATAAAAAAACTCGCAAAAAAAGCCGACATAAAATTATTAGGATTAAAAAAGTTTAGGTGGTATTTTGAAATTAAAATAAAAAATAAAATAATTACATAGATGATTGTTATCTGACTGGTGACCTGCTATAGAATGTGAAATGACCAATATTTCAAAAATTTTAAAAATTTACAGGATCAAAATTAAAAAGTCAAAACATACGGGACCAATTTCAAAACGATGGAAAATTACATGACTATAAAAAACTTAACCCCTTATTTTTTTATACTTTTTTTTTTTGAAACTACTTATGTAATTTGTGGTTTTGAATGGGTTATTTTATAACAGTTGTTTGTAATGACCCGACTAACTACTCTTGCTATTAGGACTATAATGTTATATTTATATTAAATTTTTGGTACACTTGGTTCGGGGTAATGAGAATCACTTCTATTGATGTTATTTGATAGTTTTGATACATAAATAATATGAATATGATTAAATAATTGATTACCCTCATTTACTCAACCCGTCTCACATGATACCCATTATTCATGTTTTTATAACCAAGCAATAATAATGCAATCAATAATTATTAGTGATTGATCCCTCAATAATACTCATTACCATTACGATTCTCAAGTCATACCAAACGGACCCTTAAATTTTTTTAAAATATTTTATAAAAATTTGAGATGAGTCGAGCGGAAATATGATTTTTTTTTTGGTTCATGAGTGGGAATATGATTAGATGCAAGTCGATCGTGCCGAAACGAATGAAAGACTCAACATTAAGGGTTTCAGCATTAATTGTAGCTAAAAAATGGATGTTCATAGGTTTAATTAGGCATTAATTGTAGCTAACGAATAAAAATTAGTCCTAAGTTCAAAATACCCAACATAATTATTCACAGGTACAATCAAAATTTCTAATAGGTACAAAATGTGACCTAAAATTCCCTTACTACCCTTAACTCTATAAAGCAATCTCTTTTTTGATATATTAATTTATTAAATAAATTATCACCCCCAAAAAACGTTGTTGTGGGTTTTCTCCCTCAGATTATCACCCCAACACACCTTCTCTCTCACTCTAGCCAAACCCAACATCTTTCTCACTCTCTCTCAAAATCCCTCCTCCACCCAATCTCTCTCTAAAAATTCCTCCACCACGCGACGACTGCGACACAGGTCCACAGCGGCGACAATGTTGAGGGAAACTGAAATCCGTTCATGGCGACGATACAGATCGACGACGACATAGATCGACGGCGGCGAAATTGCAGATCTGTGACACAAATGAATGGAGTGGAAGAGGCTCTGGCAGAATGCTCACACACCCATCACCGATGCCATAGTCATCCAAATCTCCTTCATCTTTGACAAAGGGGAAAACAGAGGTTTCAAGAATAAAGAAACCGGGATAGATTGGGTGAGGCAAACATGGATGACTCTTGATGCCACTTGAAGAAAAAAAAATGGCGTTTGATGCCATTTGATTTCAGAGAAACGTGAGTAGGGATTTTTTTATTTTGGATTTGTATATGTGTTGGGTTTTTGGGTTTGTACGTGTGTTTGAGTTGTTTATTGAGAAATAGGAATAGGGACGATTACCATGGACAAATATTTTTCTACTTCACATTTACTTTTTGGCTTTTGTGTAATTTTTTTTGCACTAGATGAATATTTTTTTACGCTTGTGCAATTTTTTTTGTTGATGATGATAAATGTACTAGTAAGAAGAAATGATGGTTGTGCAATTATTCGACTTGGAATGATTTTAGATGGATGGACAAAATTCAAACCCAATGAAAGAGGTGGGAGAAATGATAGCAGGTTAGATGAAAGAAGTTAGTCGAGCAATTTTTTTTTTCACTTGTAATGAATATCTTTGTGTTTTGTGCAAATTTTTTTATTTATTTAGAAATAATAATGAAATAAGACAAAGTAAGAATTTGCAATTTCTATTTAAATTTTGAGCTGTAATTTTTGAACTTGGATCTGTAAATTTATTTCAATTTTTCTGTGTGCAAATTTTTTTATGTTCTTTGTTCTTTTTTTGAAAAAGTGGAGCTGAAACATAATCTACAACCAAAAAATCTGAAGGAAAAAACGGCCTCCATTGGGAAGATAAATTGACGTCCCATCATGAATAGTGTACAGTTTTAATTATTGCTTTGGGTTTTGCTGGAAGAAAGGTTTTAGTAAGGATAATATTGAATTTTACCTTTCATTTTGTATCTAAAAGTAATGTTTTTTTTTATGGATGCACCTATTAATAATTATATCATTTTCATTTTGTATCTAAAAGTAATGTTTTTTTTATGGATGCACCTATTAATAATTATATCATTCATCTTATACATAGGAGTGAGAATCCCTTGTTTTTACTCCCTCAATCCCGCATTAATTTGCATAGTTTGACCGACATATAATAAAAAAGTAGAGTAATGAGTAGGATTTTGAGAGGTAATATTGTAAACTTTTATTTATAAAGTAAAGAAAAGAATTAAAGTGTGTCTATGTGTGGCTCCATAAGGAGAAAAAAACTTGTGTAGGCTTGGTTCATATTATGAACCCGGGTCAAGCTTGACTCACATACTACATAGCGAGTCAAATATAAATCAAGTCCATTCTTTTTTATTAATTTTTCTTTCTCAGCGTCTTAATTTTTTCTCGTGCAAAACGTAGGTGTTTAAGCAATTCGTCGTCGCGAGCTCTCTCCGGGCCTGAAACAGACCGTCCCTTCGAACGCATGGTGGAGGAGGACATGGTTCGAGCTATTGGACTAGTCCGGGCCGCGAGGATCGGCCCAAGGGGTTAGCGTTCAGCTATACACCGCCGCTGCTGGGAGTGTCGCGGAAGTGGGAAGATTAGGAGCTGCCATGCTACGTCACCAGTTTCCTAACTATCGTCATCCTTGGAGTTGGCCTCACTGTGAAGCCCGATCTCACGATCAAGACATGGGCGCTCCAGAAAGCCCTAGAACGGCCCGAGGCGAAATCGGCCGCCGCCGCTGCTTGTTCTGATTTTAAGTAACATCGAGAGTTTTTTAAAATAACAGTGAGAATTTTTTGAATAACAGTGATAGTTTTATAGAATAACTGTGATAGTTTTATAGCATAACAGTGAGAATTTTATAGGATAACAATGATAGTTTTATAATAGTGAGAGTTTTATAGAATGACAGTAATAGTTTTATAGCATAACAATTAGAGTTTTATAGAATAACAGTTAGAGTTTTAGCATAAAAATGATAGTTTTATAGCATAATAATGAGAGTTTTATAGAATAACAGTAATAGTTTTAAACATATTACACCATTTTCGATCATTATAACTATGTTCCATAATCAAGAATCGCACATAATGCGTAGCAAGTAGTTTGGGAAATAATTTACAAAAAAACTTATAAAGGTGTGTGCTTCGACCAACTCCAGAAATCATTAATAACTCGGTGGCCATTCGAATGATGAGTTCGTCAAAACACGTAACAACATACCATACACACTCCACGTATCTTCTTGATCATCTTAAGGCAGCCTGATACTCGACAATTTGATTTTCATATTGCTCAATCCTATCATGAAGATATTGGAAATTTTCCATCGTACATGGTGGTAATTCTGTATCAACCCACCTCCAAAATCTACACTTTGCAATCTGCTTCAACATACCATGAAAATAAAGTTGGAAAAAAAGAAATCATAGGCACTTTTAAAGTAAAAAATATATGGTTCTATTTTGAATATAACAAACTTAACCCCCTAATTGGACACATGTGCGTGAAGTGTGTACGTCAGCATTAAATCCACAGAAACAACGTTCAATTTCGGCGGAGAGGTTGCCGCCACTAGTATCATTACTGCCACTCTACAGAACAGTACATGAGATTTTCAACCTCACTTACGGTTAGTTGCTCATGGTTGGAGTGGTTGGAACGAAAGGGAAAGGAATCGCATCTTAAGGACTTTAACTTGCAAAGGGTAAATTGGTACAGTCAAATTTCTCCGTGATGATACAAGGTCAATTAGTGAGAAATTCTATGAGAAAAATTATAGAAGAAGATATTGTACATGAATCACTAACATAGTAACATATGCCTTTATTAAGCCAAGGGGAAATAGATATATCAAGCCACTAGTCTATGAGTCTCATACAGCCAATTCGTCAGCATTCTCCATCTCTAAAATCAAATTCACTAGCACTTCTTCTTAGTAATTATTTCTCTTAAAAACTATTGTCTTTCAATCAAGTAAATACAGTTTATACTAATCCACAATCTCCCTCACTTTTTATAATATATATTTTCTTCAGCAATTTAAATACATGAACTTATCACTTTATCTGCACACATAATGTAATTCTACATTGTATGGCATACACAGGATGGATCACTGATTTTATTTCCATGACTTAAATATGGTTTTAACTAAATAAAATGTTTCACATACAGTTCGGATGCTGTGCTTGAACTGGAACCTATGAATTCTTATAATCATCTGCTCGTACATCATCTTGCTGACATTTTTCGGGTATTTTTGCTTCCTAAACTTTCACTAACTAATTCTATTTGTATTTTCTCTTGTGAAACCAGGTTTGCTAAATTATGTTTTTGGTTAACAAAGTCCATTGACACATATAGCAATTACGTAATGTAGATTTGCTCATCAATCCGTTGGCGAAGGAGAAGATAGACACTTAACTAATTATGTACTGAAGTGATTCTTGCACACTAAAAAAGCTGCACCTTTTCACGGGTGTCCCAATTAAGACTTGGAATATTAAAATCGGACGACAAAGTTGAAATGCACGAGAAAAACTATCTCAACAAGGATTCATCAAAACAAAGTGCAGATTCATCTACGATAAACCCGAAATCAATTTGACAACAATTTGCAAATATACATCTGAGAATCCCAAAATAGAATGGCAAAAATTTCAATCATTCACAAATTTCTCAAAAAGAAATAGACACATTAATGTCACACAACTGATAATCCCAAATTTATACTCAAAATTAACTGACCCGCACGCGGGTGATCTTTCTCCTTTCTCACATTCTTCTCGCACTTCTACAGCGGTTTCTCCACACGATACTTCTTCTTGTTCCTTTTCTTTGCGATCTTCGTTTCTTCTCATCGTTGTTCTCCTATTCAAATTTGTCTCTTCTCTCTCCTTTTGTTCACGTAGTAACACATGAATAACTGAATCAGAGATCAGTGATGTTATGATAATCTGATAGATTTTAATTTTGTTGGTGTTGTTAATCAATATGGTGTTCAATTTTTATTTCTATAGTGTTAAGATCATCTTCGTCGAATTTATGCGCATTTCTCAATCGCCAATTTGCGTTCTACTTTTAAGATTTTCCTGCGTGAATATTTTCAAATCTGTTCCATATCCGCACCTTGATTCTTCGACCCAATTGATCCGTGATATTTTTATTTCATAATTAATATAATTGATATTGCACATATGATTTATGTGCAATATTTCACAAGAGAGTCATTCGACATTCCTATGGCCGATCTGTCACCCGACCTACTTAAACAGCCTAAAAGCTTGACCCCATCCCGTTTGGAGAATGACCCCTTATGGCGCGGACATTCTCATGTTTACACTAAAAATAACATTACTTTGGAGTCACACATACGCTCAAGGGGTGTTTGCCAAAAACTTCTACAACTTTAATTTTAATCAATTATTTTACTTTTTAGAATTAATTTTTAGTGTTTGACTATCTCTTTTATTAGATTAAATAAATTGTCAAAAGATATAATCTAAAAGCTATATAAGGGTGGTTTCGAAAAAAAAAACCTATATAAGGAAATGAGATACTTTTTACAACTTATGAGCTTAATTTAAATACTACTTTATTTTTTTGGAAATACTATCAACTTTTTTTTTAATGCAAACACTATCAACTTCACTAATGAACAATTTTTTTCATAATTATTAATTACTCACTTATTTAAAAGTACAATTTTTGCAAACACCAACATTAGAGTACAATTCTAATCACTTAATTTTGGGATGAAGACCATAATAATTGATTTTAGAGTACTAAATATCAAAAGCACCCAACATTAGGGATGGGAATAGGCCAGAGCCAGATTTTACATAAAAATGTCTCGCCTGATATTTAATCTTTGAAAAAGACCTGAACACATTTTAAAAGTCTATAAAAGATATATTTTTTTACAACTCTGCTAAGGCTACTATTCATCATCAAAATTTTAAAATCGCTCCTATCAATTTTTTAATGGTCTCAATAACACAAATAAAATTACTAAATGCTTTCCTAAATTATCAAAAATAAAGCAATAATAGAATAATTAAATAGTCCAAGAGACTCAAATAATATCCAAATGACAAACATTCCTATCAGCTTTCTTAAATTATTACTATTATTAAATATTATTTATTTTATTAATATTATTTTACAGTTACATAATTATATATATATATATATATTTTAAATATGACCTATTGGGTTTAAAAGGACTACAAAAAAAATATAATCTGATTTATTTAAGTAAATAGACTTTAAAAAAAAAATTGAGTATGACATATTTATTAAACTAGTATTCGAACCAGTGCGATGCACGACTGCAGTTGAACATTTTTTTTAATAGCGATAATATGATTTTTGCAAAAATCTTTAAGAATAATGTTTTAGCTAATTCATATTTAATACGTAAATTTAAATTAAATCCATTCTTTAAGTTTGGAAATCTCGAAACACGCCGAAATATAAGTGAAAGGAGATAACAACTATGGTTCATGAAAAAAAGGTAGCTTTAAAATGACCGAAGTTTAAAAAGACTACAGATTCCAAAAAATCTATCTGAAAATCACATTTTTTATTATATTAGTTGATTGCTCATTGTCGCCACACACCAAAATCTTCAAGCCCTTGCGATTGGTCACTCTCGAAACTGCCACGTAAAACTGATCGTGACTGAAAATCGATTTCTTAAAAAATATGCCAACATTTGCAAGCAATTGTCCTTGGCTTTTGTTTATTGACATTGCATATGAGACAATTAACGGGAACTCTCTCCTCTGAAACTTGAACGGCAGTCTCGGGTATGACGGAGTCAGGGAAAGTCTGGGGTTTCAACACCATCTCCCCCGATTTGCTTCCGGTTATGACCTTGCCTTCCAGTACATGGTCACCCAGTTTTGTCACGACCAATCTAGTCCCGTTACACAGTCCCCTTGAATGATCTATATTTCTGAACAACATAACCGGAGTCTCAACTTTCAAAATTAATTCATGATTGGGGACGCCAGAACACTTCAAGTTATTCAAGAACTCCGAAGTATGTAAATCGGCCAGTATATAGATATTCGTATCAAAGTTGCACGCACTGTCGAAACTCAAATACGTTCTTGCCTCATAGTCGTTCATGGTTATCATGTATTCGTTAATGGAATCGATGAACTCAAGAGTGGGTGCAAGTATGGCTCTGTCCTTGAAATATTTGAGGTCATCCCCGATATTCTTGAAGTCTGGATACGTGCTACTCACAATCATGCCAATAAGATCGTCGCCGTATTTCAACAAAAGGTCATCGGGCACTTCGATATCCACGTCGTCATCGATCTCATCTCCAACAGTTCCATCGCCAATTGCTGCCATCCACTCTGAGAAGAATTTAAATTCTCTCAATTCTTCAGTCGAACTTACGTTTTGGAGTCTCATATTTTTCGTCAATCTCAAAATTATGCATGCGTCCCACAAGTATGAATAATTTATTGTTGCACGCACGATATCATGTCTGTGTCCCTTAGGATGACCATGTACCTGATATTGTTGTAATCCTTGAATTCATCATAACTTTTAGGTCCACGAATAATGTTTAGCAGTATCCTAAAATAATACCGCTCTCCAGAACGAACCAGGGGGAACGTAGGGAGAACGTAGCAAATGCGACCATTTGAGAATCCTTTTTGCCTCTTCACCCATCCTCGCTTATCTTTTTTCCAAACAAAATATTGTGGAAACTCCGCGTAAGTCAGGTACTAAAAAATACCTGTGAAAGGGAGAGAAACTGAGAGACTTTCGTTGAAAAAAACGAAAGGCTTTCAGTTTATTATATAGAGGTTGAAAGGAATTGAGATCATACAAGGATATGTTGCTAGAAATATTTTGCAGATAAATTCATATCCCTAAAATATACTCTCTCTTAGTAATTAATCTTGTAAAGAAGGAAATATATACATGGAAATAAATATACATATCTACTAAATCTTGTAAAGAAGGAAACATATACATGGAAAACGTTTTTTTTCAAAGACTTTGCAGATAAAAACAAATTAAAAGATGTAGATCGTTGAAGTGAGGATTGCTATTAAACATTAAGCAAGTGATACGGTAAGATTTCCTCAAGTGGCATATTAATTTTACATATTGTGCAACTCCATATAATAAGTTTCCTTTCCTTGCAATAACGAAGAAAGTGCAAAGGTAACTTTACCTTCAAATTACAACAGATGCATATGAGAACAATGATAGGCATGTTTAAGGTTATGAGACCGCCCATATCACTTTAAGTTACGGAAATATTTTAAAACATTTTATAATTTAAAAACTAATCTTGTAAAGAAGGAAATATATTTCTATAATATATATATATATATATTCTGTTGGATATATCATATCTACTAAATCTTGTAATGAAGGAAATATATACATGGAAAATGTTTTTTTTAATATATTAAAGTATTTTATTTCGATACTTTTTTCAATATATTAACTCTCGATTTAGCAATAATTTTTTGCGGAAAAATCAAATGATTTTCAAATTTGGGACAGTTCCTACTTTTATAAACATAACCTGTTGGGTTTAGGTCCCGTTTGCAACCACAATTGTTAAAATAAAAGCACATTATTTTTAAAAAAAAATCACTTAAAATGTGTTTGCAACCACTTTTTTAAGCACTTAAAATCTAATTTGGCAAAGCTGAAAAATCCAACTTCTGGCTTCTCGGTTCACACATTCCTAGGCAAAACAGAAGATATAAAATAAATTGTAATATAATATTCTAATGCTTCTTAAATCACTTCTTTTACAATTGAAAGTCAAGCCGCAACATTGGACCAAGAAGGAAAGAGCAGCTGCCTAGACGCTGGACCCCACCTATTGTGCCTAATCCAGCTGCTTTTTTTTATAATTAATTAAGTGATTTTTTTGCAAATATTTTTTTTAATCACTTCTTAAATCATTTTATTTTAAAACACTCCCTACTTTTCATTTTATTACAAAAATTACTTAATATCACTTTTTTAGGAATATTAGTAACTGCAAACATGCACTTAAAAGGACTACAAAAAATTTTCTATAATATAATTTATTTAAGTAAATAAACTTTAAAAAAAATCTGAACATGACATATTTATTAAAAGTGCTGAGCCGAGCCTTCTCTCCCTGCCCAGCGGCCAGCATTATAAAATGGAGGGAATAATAAAATATTCAATTTTACTGACTGAGCTCAAAGTTCAAGTTGTAAGTCGTTGACTATTGATCGGAATGCATCAGCTGATCAATTCCATACGCCGGCGCTCCGCGAACCATGACCGGAAAAGGACGAATCGTACATCATTGGAATTTAAACAATGCCGAAATCATCCCTCTGTCCTAATCATAATGACATTTTTACTCTTTATAAGGACTTAGTAGAATAGTGATAAAGTGATAAATTGGTGGGGTAGGAAGAGTTGTTTATTAGTATTTTATATGATAAAGTGATGAGTAATTGGGAGTAAAAAGTGTTGTTTATTACTCCCTCTGTCCCAAACTTGTTTTCCCGTATTCCGTTTTGGGCGTCTCATACTTGTTTTCTTATTTCCTTAAATAGAAATTTTTACTTTATCACTTTTTCACTTTATCACATAAAATACTAATAAATAACTCTTTTTAACCCCAACTACCCATCATTTTATCACTTTATCATATAAAATACTAATAAATAACTATTTCTACCCAATATTTTATCATTTTATCATTTTTTTCTTAAAACTCGAGCACACAGTAAATAGGAAAACAACTATGGGATGAAGGGAATAATATTTTATGTGATAAAGTGATAAAATAATAAAATGTGTAAGTAATTTAACCATTATGATTGGTACGAAAATATGAGGTACTTTATCATTATAATTGGGAAGGAGGAGTAAATTATAAACAAAAACTGCAACTCACCAACGCACACTAAATACAGTTTTTCCCAATCCAGAGGCCAATATGCAGCAATCTCACTCGATAAATTCTCATCGTTGGTGACGAGAAAATCCCCCCCCAGTCTCTCAGGTACACCTTAGAACGAAGCACCTTCGCCCTCGCTTCAATCACAGCCGTCGATTCCACCTTCTCCAGATCATCAACACACGCCTCACACCATCCTCAGTGCGGTGGATCTGGTTCATCGCCATAACCCGATCCACCTCCATTGCCTGCCGGATCTGGCCCGACCCGTCCAGCAGAGATCTCCGGCACGCCTTCAACGCGAATCGGCTGGTGGCATCGGCATCTGAGGGCGATAATTTAAGGAGGATTAACGAAAGCTGTTCAGCAGCTATTTCGAGAAATTGAACATCGAAAATTTGAGATTCGGCATTGTCGATGGGATAATCGAACGATTGATCTGAGAGATAATTGGTATGGATTGATCGATCCGATTGTGAATCTGAAGCGACGTCTCGCATAAGATAGATTATTAAGGCGCCTATAATTAGAGTTACGACGAAAAAGAAGAATTTGAATATGAGGATTAGTCTCTTGTATTTTCCGCGAGCTGCTGCTGCTGATGATGATAAGTTTACATCTTTTATATCAACATTTTTTTGGATCAAGTAGTCTGATTCCATAGAGAGGATAGTAGGGTAGAATTATTGTGTGATTAAGACTAATGAAATAAATTGTTTGTAGATAATGTTGGTTGATATTTACGAAATGAATATAATACAAAGATGAAGGAGGGTCAAGGAATTTTCCTAGGGAATAAATTATGCATTACTCTATGTCTATTGTAGTGGCCTAGTCGGTAACATAATTAACATTGACTTCGGCCTAGTCGTCCAGCTAGAAGAATATTTTTTGAGACACGATTGCGTGAGATCATCTCACAGTTAAATAAAGAATAATTTAAATATTAATGCTTAATATTTTAAGAGGAATGAGTATTGATTGTGGGTATTGATTTATGTTAAGTTGTAATATTTCTCATACGTGAGACAATCTTATACGAATTTTGTCATATTTCTTTTAGTATTATATTATAACTTTTAGAGGGTCTAATTTTGATTCAAAAATTCGAAGTATCCAAAAATAGTTTCAAATTTCAAAAGTTGGGTGTTTCTTACATCAGTCAGGGTGTCGTACCGACTGTTAATAGTTAGGATCTGAAATTGCGCCACGTGTCTTCGTACTTTATCGAACTAGCTTATTACCTGTTGTACTTATTTATTATTTTTGAATTATTTTTTAAAATATATTTTGTTATTTACTCTTTTATCCTCTCTTAATATAAAATTATAAATTAAAAAATATATTAGTTTGAGAATACATACGTGAATAAAAATTTAATTTGAAATCAACATTTCTTCAATTACATCACATAATTAAAATTCAACAATTATTAAAATCTTAATACTATAAATTATTAGAACTCTAATTAACCAAATATGAAGATTTTTTAAGTTGTGCAAAAATTCTTGAGAGTTTTGTTCCTCCGGCTCGTGCATACCGCTGTCGCTCACACTCACAGGCACAGCCCAGGAACAACACCTCAACCATAGTTGATTAATTCAATTCGATACCTTCCTCGACCACTGAGTCGCCTACAACCGCAACGAACGACAGCCTCACTCTTCTCTTCCTCAGCGGTGATTGACAATTTGATTTCAACCGGCTGCAACGCCCATCGTTCCTGTTCCTCTCGCCGACCAACGGAGTCAACGCCCAGGTTTCTGTCCTGAACTCCATTCTTACTTTTTATTGCCAATTGAAAAGGGGGAAAAAAACATGTTCGCTCTGCCAAAAAAAAAAACAAAAAAACACAGTCGCTATTTTCTTCCATTTTGTGATTTAAATTTCTATTCAATTCGTTCATAAACATGGGAACAAGGAGGAATAAGAAGTGAGTGGGTATTCGCCAAGCAGGGGTAAAAAGAGAAAGGGGATTGGGGATGGTCGTTTGATATATATTTATCAGAATTCATCAACGGGCTCTGGTTAGCTGCAGAATTTCTTTTTCCTTTTGTTCAAAATATGCCTACTTTCTGTTCGAATAAATGCATGTATAGTGACGGACCTACGTTGGGGTCAGGGGGGTCACTGGGCCCCCCTGACCCCACTTGAATTTCTTATATATATATACACTTATAATTAAGATACATCTGTATGAGACAGTCTCATAGTAAGGCGAAGCATAAATTGTGTATTAACGCTCTAATATTTTGGAAGGATGAGTATTATTTGTGTTATAGATTATACCCTATATCATGTATAAAACCATCTCATACGAATGTCTGTCTCCTTTAAACAAAGTATTATGTGCATCATGTTCAATGTACACCACTATTACTAATCATTGTAAAAATCAACACTCTATAAATAAAATGTTGATTTTTAGGTGAGAAAGGGGTAACAAAATAGAGAAAGAATATGTATAATTCACATTTTCAATATACATATAAATGTATTCGACTCTGTTAATATAAAGATGTTTAGTCCAAATAATTTTCAAAAATATATAAAAATTCTAAAGTGCATTTAGCTACACTATGTTATAAATTGGGCCCCCCTCGGTAAAATTTCTGGGTCCGTCACTGAATCAGAGTGCCAAAAATAGGGTTAAGAGAGAGCAAATGCATTGTTTTTATTCATTCTGAAAACTCAACTTAGAAAAGGAATTTGTTCTCCTATATACAACATGTTTTGGCTATAACCGCCTAAAACTTATTAGTTAATAAGACACAGTTTTGCTACAGCTAGAAAGGAATAGAAAGTGCTATACGCTTCTATTAGTGAAAAGTGTTTTATGTTCTTGTGTATTCTTCATCTCTGCATCGCAAAGTCTTCAAGTGTGCCTTTCTTTGGTTGATATTGTTCAAGTGTGACACTAATACTCTTCACCCCCCCCCCCCGTCAAGTTGGAGAAGGGTGATAAACATCACGCATTCCCAACTTGAAACACATATTTCGAAACTGAGTGCCCGTCAAAACCTTGGTAAATGAATTAGCAAGTTGTTGACCTGAAGGAACATAAGAAGGAGAAACGAAGCCATCCTTATACTTGTCGCGAACATAATGACAATCAATCTCTAAGTGCTTTGTCCGTTCATGAAACACGGGGTTAGCTGTGATATGCAGCGCCGCATGATTGTCACACCACAAAGGAATAGGGAGGGAAACGACAATCCCAAAGTCTGCTGCAAGGTATGCAAGCCATTGCAGCTCGCACAAAGAGGTACTTAATGCACGGTTTTCGGCCTCAGCCGATGAACGAGACACGGTAGACTGTTTCTTACTCTTCCAAGAAACAAGCGAGCCCCCAAAAAATACGCAAAAACCTGTTATAGACCGGCGAGTATCCTTGTTTGTATTATCCGTCCTTGCAAGGATAATACAAACCATGAGAAGAAGTTCCCTTCAAATATTAAGATATAATAGACAGTGGACGGATAATACAAACCATGAGAAGAAGTTCCCTTCAAATACAGCATCCAAATGCCCCGAATAAGGATCTTTCACAAACTGCGAGAGTTGTTGCACAACATACGTGACATCAGGCCCTGTCATATTAAGATATAATAGACGACCAATCAATCTCCTGTAAATATCAGGTTGTGCAAGAGGTGTGCCATCCTTTTCTTGCAAGTGCAGACCGTGTGGCAAAGGACTAGATGTAGACTTACAAGTCTGAAGACCAGCATCTTTTACAATGTCAGTAATGTACTTATTTTGGCATAAGTATGTACCTCGAGATGTGCGAGCTATTTCTACACCAAGGAAGAACTTTTCCAAACCCAAATCTTTAATTGTGAATTGCTTGTCCAAAAAAACTTTCAACTCATGAATTAATAAAGGGCTTGAACTGGTGATTAATACGTCATCCACATAAACCAGCATCGCCAAAAAATCAGTCTCCTTAGTCATTGTAAACAAACAATGGTCATGCTTAGACTGAAGTAAGCCAAAAGCAGCAAGTTTAGAGCATAGCTCCAAATTCCATTCACTAGAAGCTTGCTTCAAACCATAAAGACTCTTTACAAGTCTACAAACCTGTGTAGAATCCCCTTTATTATAACCTTGAGGCAGCTTCATGTAAACCTCCTGTGAAAGATCCCCATACAAAAATGCATTATTAACGTCAAGTTGATGTAATTCCCAACCCTTAAGTGTGGCAAGAGAAATAAAAAACCTCACGGTTACCAACTTTGCAACTGGACTAAAACAATCAAAGTAGTCAACACCATGAACTTGAGTGTACCCCTTTGCAACTAAACGGGCCATGTACCGCTCAATAGATCCATCAGGTCGTCTTTTAATTTTATAGACCCACTTACAACCAATAGCTTTCTTGCCCTTGGGAAGATAATTAAGTTCCCATGTGTTGTTCAACTCTAAGGCATCAAGCTCCCGTTGCATAGCTTCTTGCCAAACAAAATGTTTACTAGCTTCATGATAGTGAGCAGGCTCTTTCTGATCAGCAATCTTTGCCATAAAAGCCAAAAAAGATTGAGACATTGACCCATAAGCAGGATCACAGACATAGTCCTGTAGATATGACGGTTGGACAGTATGTCTGGTGCTCCTTCTAACAAGATCATGAGACTGAATAGGAGGCAAAGCATCAGTTTGTATGACCGTTGTAGGAAGAGAATCAGTAAGATCAGTACATGGATCAACAATATCAGCAGAGAGATCCTTCCTTGAAAAAGGAAACACATCTTCAAAGAAGACAACATCTCTAGAAATAAGAATCTTTTCAGCTTCAATATCAAAAAGTTGATAACCTTTTTTACCAGAAACATAACCCAAAAAAATGCACTTAGCAGCTCTTGGTGCAAATTTGGATTTGTGGGGTAAAATATTAGCAGCATACACCAAACAACCAAATGGTTTCATCCTAGAATAATCGGGCACCTTTTTATACAAAATCTCATAAGGACTCCTCCATTGTAACACTCTTGTATGCAACCTGTTTATAATAAAAGCAGCAGCAAGAACTGAAAAGGACCAGAAATGGATAGGCAAACCAGCTTGAAAAAAAATGGCTCTAGCGATTTCAAGCAAATGTCTGTGTTTTCTCTACACCAGCCCATTTTGCTGAGGGGTATAAACACAAGATTTCTCATGAATTACCCCTTGTGTACTAAACAATGATTGACAATCTTGGCCCAAAAACTCAAGGCCATTATCACTTCTCACTTTCTTAATTTTTCTGTCAAATTGTCTCTCAACAAGCAGAAAAAAATTCTTCAAGAGAAAATAAACTTCAGACTTATGTTTCATAAGGAACACCCAAGTAGCACGACTATAGTCATCAACTATAGTGAGAAAATAAGAAGAACTAGTGAGAGAAGATTCCTTACAAGGGCCCCATACATCAAGATGAATCAAATCAAAACAATTCTTTGAATGCATCTCACTAATACCAAAAGGCAACCTATGTTGCTTAGCTTTGAAACAAATCTCACAAGATTTAATAGAGCTAAGTGTACTCTCAGTACAAGATTTATTTAAAAAATCCAAATGCTTCATGGTCGATAAGGAAGCATGCCCAAGTGTCTGGTGCCATGAGTCCAGAGAAATGTTGCAGAAGTGAGTCTGCTTATTTTGAATTTGTGAAGGCTTCAAAACATACAAATTACCAATTAAATCCCCAACCCAAGGCACCTATCAGTCTGAAGTGCTTGTACATAACATCAATGTGATGAGAATGTGCATCTGACATCATTTGTGTAACATAGCTGCCTAACAGATAAAAGATTGTACTTAAAAGATGGAATATATAAAACATCTTCCAGGCCAATATCTGAATTTAAAATAACCTCCTCGGAAAATTCAACATGCTTAAAACTTCCATCTGGTAAACAAACTTGAACAGCACTCTTAAGGGTTGTCAAATTCCGCATAAGATTTAAATTGGTACACATATGTCTGCTAGCGCCATTATCAATTATCCAATGATCATTACTCAAATCAGTAAGGAATGAAAAAGCAGTAGAAACAAGGTTTGCAGTAGAACTTTCGTCATTTTCGGCCAGCGAGGCCGACCATGGATTTCCAGTGGTATAGCAAGATGCCATGGCAATATAGGTATCAATCGAAAGCTAGAGAGAAGAAAAATCGAGTAA
The DNA here is from genome assembly GCA_037126765.1 of Stenogyne calaminthoides. NCBI lineage: Eukaryota > Viridiplantae > Streptophyta > Magnoliopsida > Lamiales > Lamiaceae > Stenogyne > Stenogyne calaminthoides. The sequence continues at coordinate 23,883,013 of JBBCBC010000015.1, forward strand.
TCGGAACGAAATCCCCAAGATTCCAACCATTTACTGATACCATATAGAAATCAGAGTGCGAAAAATAGGGTTAAGAGAGAGTAAATGCATTGTTTTTATTCATTCTGAAAACTCAACTCAGAAAAGGAATTTGTTCTCCTATATACAACATGTTTCGGCTATAACCGCCTAGAACTTATTAGTTAATACGACACAGTTTTGCTACAGCTAAAAAGGAATAGAAAGTGCTATACGCTTCTATTAGTGAAAAGCATTTTATGTTCTTGTGTATTCTTCATCTCTGCATCACAAAGTCTTCAAGTGTGCCTTTCTTTGGTTGATACTGTTCAAGTGTGACACTAATACTCTTCAGCATGTCTAGTGAATGTACTCATTTTGCACATAAATTTTTAAAAAAAAATTGAAAAAATTGGTTTGGCGAAAACTGAATATCGAACTGAAATATTTGCGGTTTCCGACCGTTCGGGGTTCATTTTTGTTCAACAATTTCGGTCCATAGTTTGATTTCATATGGACAAGTGCGCAAATGCAGTTGATATTGTGGCCCAATTCTGATTTAATAGTAATGATTTAATCATGTTAGGACAGTGTTATGCACTGTAAAAATTATCAACTCTATTTTTTATGTGCACTATTAAAAATAATAAACTGATACAAGCTAAATTCTGAATAAAATGTTGGCACTGTGGAAATTATCTAGTTTAAATCATGGAAACTACCACGCGGACAAAGTAATAGAATAATTGTTCTAACCACCCAAAGCAAAGTGAACATATGTCCATCTCGATGTAGTATGTACGTGATTCATGTGTTTGTACCACATCCTGCCATGATATTCATGTATCCTGGTAGATATATATATGATTCAATTTGGAATAACTAATTAATCTTCTTTATTATTATGTGATTGATTTGATTTGATCCATTAATTTCTGATGTGAGAAGACGTCATTTATAAAAATCTTGAGATAGATTATTAGGACTTTTAATTGTTATATAAATTATAACGTGAATGAATGATGCTCTCTTTATTTGTATTTGGTTAAAGTTGAATATGTATTTGGTTATAGATTTAATATTCTAATTGGCTTATGTAAACTAAATGTTACGGGTGTTATCAAGAGTGTAGATGAGTTCTTGTTTCAAGGTGTCTAGCCATTTAGATGAGCTAACTTTCTTTCATTTTCTTTCAAATTTGTCAAAGCTTAGTAGTATTAGATGATTAGAAAGAGAAAAAAATGAAATTGTAGATCATCAATGAATTCAAAGACTTTGCTGGCCTATATCATATAAGACAAAATTCTGACAAATTTTGAGGAAAATACCACACCAAAAAATTATTTCCAGGCAAATATAATTGATCATAGTTTTGTAGTGCAACATAAAAGTCAATTTAGTTATCAGAAACATGAAAGTTTGGTTCCAAACTGGATTTTCGGACCTGACTATCATTTGCGTTTGAATAATTATTCAACTAGCTGTAGAATGATAATACTTTTATTGAAAGTATAAGTTACTTATATAAATACAGCCCCTAATTCCCCAAAGAATTTTCATAATGAAAATTATTTTCTTCTGTTGAGGTTTTTATTTTCTAATGTGTCAAATAAATTTCTCTAAATGTAGTGCAACATTTTATGGTTTATAGACAAATTTGATCATATGCTTTATTGACGGCCTCAAATTTGTTAAGAATTATATGCTTAGTTTACAAGGAAGGTAGCATGTGCTCTGCCTTTTAACATTTATGTTAATTTATTCCTTGTGATAGCCTTCATTTATCGATGTTTAATTGTGAAGTCATTGGTGGTTCCTTGATGAGTTCAGGCTTTGTAAATCAAGATGAAATCCTTGTTAGTAGAAACAAGTTGAGAAGATGAGTTCAGATTGTCTAATTAAGCCCCGTGGAGCACCTAGAAATAGAAGGTAGAGCGTGGGTTTTTTGGGCATGCGATTATGAACATCATTTTTATTATTCTTGCATGTCATTAATAATCCTTATGAAGTAATTAATATTTTTGTTCGCACATTATTAAGGTTGTAAATTCCATTTTTTAGGTGTGAAGGACATAAAATTACATGATGCCCAGATATGAAGAGCAAAATTGAGCTAGAGAAGAAGTTAGATTCCACCAAAAACGATGAGGATCCATAAATAGTCTAATATATATAAGAGCTTGAAATTACTAGAGTTTTAATATCGACATATGTGTCATTATAATTGAACACATGTCATTGTGAACATTCTTGATTTCACACACATTTTGATTGTTTTAAACATGACAAAGGTATATTGCAATATAAATAAAAGCTTAAAATCACTAGAAATTATAATAATAAGATTTCACACCATTTTGACTATTTTGAACATAATAAAGGTATGTTGCAATATAAATAAAAGCTTAAAATCACTAGAAATTATAATAATAACAAATATTTCGTTATAACATAATGTATGTCCAAATGTACACCTACAATTATAAATTTACTCATTTTGAAAGGACATGTTAAATACTCTAAGCTAAAAAAAATAAGATAATTAAAAAAGATTTAAATAAGTTGTATTTTTTTTATTTTTTTTTGCTATCTTACTTAAAATCATTACAAAAATTAAAAGAAAAACCCTCCTTAATAGCCAGTTTATCATTTCAATTAGTAAAACAAAATTCGTTCGCAAAAACGCGTGTAAAAGTCAACTGTGAAAACTGATGTGGGACGGAAAAAGTAGTATTTTTGAGTTGGCAACTTTAATAACATCAACAAATTTATTGATATAACAAATTGCCACAAATATTTAAATCTTGTATCAAATTGTAAACTTCAAAAGACATGTTGTAATTGATTAACATCTCGAAAGTTGTGAATTTTTATGTAAATAAATATCATTTTTGCAACTAAAGATACAAAATTGACAATTATTTTTGGTAGCCTGAATTCAAATGAAAACAGCCTAAATGGAATTCAATGTGTCTCCCTTACAAAAATAATTCCCAAGATAAATCAAAAATCAATTTTTGGTAGTCTGAATTCTAACATGAAAAAGGAAAAAGTGCCAAAATCAGTAAATCTGACTCAAGATTAAATAAGCTTCTTCTTCTCAAAGAATGCCTTCAAATGCCATAGCTGCATTCCTGCCACGAACGTACAAACAAGAATCGAAAGAAAACTAAACCATAACAGATTCGATCTAGATACATTCAATTGATGCATCACTTCTTCCTAGCAATAAACATCAGATATTTAATATAGTGTTTTTCTTTTAGTAAAAAAACAGGGTGTATCTTTTCAAATCGGCTTCCCTTAACGTAGATAAAACATCTACCAATGAATAGATTGTACTGTATTGAACATCTTCATCAGAGAAAATATCACAAATGGTCCTGTAACTTTGCTCGATTTCAAAAATAGTCCTGTAAGTTTTGTTTTTTTTATCAATTGTGGTCATTTTGGTTTCAGTTATAATCCTTTTCGCAGGATAATTTAAAATTTGATCGAAAAATTGACCTAACTTTTTATTCTGATCACATTGACGGTCGCCACCACTCTCATTTGAACTGTCTTTCATCAAGGAAGAAAAATCATCAATCAATTTCATGTTTTGATTACACCTCCCCCGTGAATCGAAACTTCAAAATCACAAATTACATTCATTATCGTGGCCAATTTCGAGTGATTTATGTTGAGGCAAGGGTCGAAACTTATACTATTCTCTTCCTTTCATTGAACCCATCATTTCAATATTTTTTTCGCAATATTTTGTGTGCTACATCGTATTTCCGGCTAAAATTTTCAATTTTCCGGCGAAAAGGTCTACAATTGAAACCAAAAGGACCATTTGTGATTTTCTCTCTCTTCATCACTTCTAATTCCATTAACTGGCTCCAAGTAGAAAAAAGGCAAAATAAACAACGAAGGGGTTAAATTATTGTATAATCTTCGAGCAGTCCTATGGAGGAAAAAACTTATAGCATTCTTTAATTGCTTTAAAGCAGGAGACGACATCAATTTGGAGATATGCAGTGACAATCATTAAGCATGCATAATCCAAGCAAAACTTAGTCATAAATTACAACTGAATAAAAAGAGAACTATCATTTCCACGAGATATATCACTAAAGAGAACAATGATGTATCAGATAACATCAGATGTTACCTTGTTCAGATGGATAGAGCCACATTGCTTGTGGAGGAGCTCAACAGGAGATAAGGAAAATATGCTTTGGCTACATTCATAAGAGTTAGTCAACCATATTACAAAAGAAAAAAAAAATTGTTTCACTGAAGACATTCAATCCAAAACAGAATATAGAACCAGATAGTATTGCATCATGATATAGCCACAAACAATCTTAGCATTCTCTAGGAGCTCAAATTATTTATCCAATTTATCTTCACAGTGGCAGCTTAATAATAGTGATAGCTTGAGCACGTTAACTTTGCAATTATAATATGTTCTGAATTTAAAGCAAACAGTACAAAAAGTGCACAAAATTAAAACTCACTGAATGTTCCCTAATCACATATCTAGATTTAGTGTTACAAATTAATCTTTAGATGAAATTTGTGATATACTTTCGGTTTTTCATATTTCTTTTACATCTCGCCATTGGAAAAGCTCCAAATCATCTCCAAGTTAATTGGATGAATATATATTTGAATTGAGATTGCCCTGATGCTTTATTTACAAGTTATCTGTATGGAATTTGAGTTGCATTTTCCCTTTTTTTTTCTTTTTTTCTTTTTTGGTATAATCTCCTTTGTGCTTTTATATATTCTGAAAAATAGGAGCAGCAAATAATTTTAAGAAAATTGTTTCCAGTAGGAAAAGCAATGCTCTCAAAGGCAATCAAACATCGCATATTTATTTTACCAGTAAACTAAAATTAATCATCAAAATCCTGATCTATTTTCTACAACTTTGTACCAAAATTATTTCAGATATATCTCAAATTACAAAAAAAATTCAAACGAATCATATAACTCGAAAAAATATCAATATTGTCTCTCAATTTTGCTATCATTCCCAATAATAATTACTATAATTCGAAAACAAAGAGTTGAATGCACATATTTTAACATAATCAGACAATTATCCAAGATTAAAAGCAATTAGGTAAAGCAGAATGAACAAAGAACTTGAATAAACTTGGTGTAAATATGTGCAATCAAAGATCCCAAATCAATACTGCAGAGAATGAACGCTCAACCCCAACAATTTACAAAAGGAACTCAAATCCAAGAAGCTAATTTGCCTAATTCACATAATGCATCATTAGCCCTATATCAAACTTAATAGAACGTGAAGATGATTAACTATAAACAACCCTTATGCTTAGGCATTATATCAAATACTTTAACCGCATTATATCTTGCCCACATTCACCCCAAGACTAAAGAGTTTTCTTCGGCATTGTATATCATACAACAATTATATGCTTTCACTTGTTTTTTTTTTTTTTAAATCTTTCACCATTACACCCAACACACTAATCCCCCCACTTGCCTTGAAATGAAACATATAAAATCCCTCATTTGAAATTAGAAATATAATCCACAAATTGAGCATCAGAGCACCAAAATATGACAATTTACTAAAGCTAAAATTACATTAATAAATAACATCATCATAAATCTCGTTCTTCCACAAATTCGACTACTACTACTACAGCAGTTATTGCAACAACATTGTACACTGGAAAATTTGGAAAAACTGAAACAATAAGTCTTACCTCATTTACCAACAATTATGGCAGCACTGGAATCAAATTTGGAACTAAGTGGTAGATGACAGGGGCGGCGAGCGGAGGTCAGAAGCGGTCTATCTTTTGAATTGAGACTCACTGGTCTACCAGCGGCGACAGCGCATTAGGCGCTCGGTGGCCCGGGCCGCTGGAACAAATCAGTCCAGCCGGCGGCCTACAAAGGAGGACGAATCTGGGGCTGGGATTTGGTTGTGCACGGAGGTATTCGTCGATCTAAGCAGCGACGGCGACAGACTGGAAAGAGGTAACGTAAAACTTTGCGCAAACACGAGAAATAAGCGCGCAAACAAAAAGGGTGAAGGCAAACCTCAACTGCGGTAGTGCTGTGGACGGGAATCAGAGAAAGAGAAGTTTTTTTTGATGTTCTAGGACGGAAAAGAGAGAAACCAAAATGGACGGAAAACCTAAGGATAAATTATTAAAGTTCATAATTTTATTATTTTTAATACATAAGGAGAAGTTTGTAAATTGATAAAAAAAAATTTTGAATTATTAAATTTATTATAACAATACGACTGTACGATGCAAAACTATGGTTAGTACGATGAAAAATGATGGTTAGTATGACACTAAGTACAACAGGTAACAAGTCATTAATTTTAAGCCTTTAGATTTTAGATTTGATGGTTCAAATTAACTGACTATTGACAGTCAGTACGACACCTTGACTGTTGTAAGAAACACCATCAAAAGTTTATCCCATTTTAGTTCAATTTGTCTCGGAAAAATTAGAATGATGTTGTTTTGCACCCACGCCCATGTCACGTTGTTGTAGCATAAATTATACTTTAATATACCCATAATATACTTTAATGTCGTTTTTGGCTTATTAAGGCGGTTCTTTATAAATAGAGGATCATATCTCATTGTAACGCTCTCTCCCATTTAGCTCTCATTCATAGTATATAAAAAAACAAATCATATTCAAGGGAAGAACTCAAGGGTTCTTCCAGCATTGTTCTTGTTTAATTTATTATGTTATGTTTGATAGTTATTAATTGGGTTTATATTATAGCCACATTACAATCCGTTCATTCGATCCGATAAAATTGCTATTAACACGAATAATTTCCTCCTCCAGCAAATTTGATAACGTACCCGCTTATTTGACGTTTATAATTGTAATTTATAAAAGTATAATTAGATAACAAAGAGTTATAAGATATTAAATACGATCTTAAAAATGTGAGTTATAAACTAATACTTCATCCGTCTCAAGGTAAGCTTTACAATTTACTATTTTAGGTGCCCCAAGGTAAACTTTACATTTTCTTATATAGCAAGTTGTGGCCCCACTTTTTATAATAACTATCCCTACCTTTATTCAAAATTACACCAATTGTCACTCAATTGATATATTTTATTTTATTTTGACGGGAACTCAATTGATATTAAAATACATATATTTTTTTTTCTTCCTTTACCTTTTATATTTCTTATGCATCCCACCAATAAACACTATTTTAATACTATATTTATAAAAATTGATGTCAATTTCAAATTTAAAGTTTATATTGGGATGAAGAGAGCAGTTTATATATTCAGGTACAAATGATAAATAATTTTTTTATAGAAATATTAAGATCATTTTTGACAATTTCCTGATGATGGCAATTTTATTTTTTAGAGTGATATTTGTGTGCACCAATTGCACACATTGCAATTGAATTCAATTTTAATTTGAAGTAACTACACCATAGAACTTGGGTAATTTCACCCTCCATTTATTTTTCCATTCCCGAACTATGAACCATGAAACTTGAACCCGAACTCTGAACCCTGAACCCGAAACCCAAGCCTGAACCATAAATCCGAACCCAAATCCTGAACCACGAACCATTTGGGTCGGGTCCGGGTATGTTCTGGGTTCGAGTCTTATTCAAAATTTAAAATATAGTAAAAAAAAAGAAACGCTGAAATTCAATTGCATCAAGACAAAAACCTATATAGACCTGGTTCATGTTATGAACTCAGTTATTTAAGTATCAATGTTACATACAAAAACTCTCACTATTATGTATAAAAACTATCACTGTTATGAACAAAAACAATTATTGTTTAGAAAATACTTTATATTTTTAAACAGTGAAAGTTTTTGTGCATAACAGTGATAATTTTTACACATAACAGTGATAGAGTTCATGTGTGAACCTGGTTCACATGAGTTTTACTCTTGCATCAATTCTAAATTGGTGCAAAAGGTGCACACAAGTATTTGTTTATTTTTTATAGTACCAAATGACAAGTTCCCACAAATATTAAGCCCCCATAATAGTACATACACAACTTTCACAACTCTATGTTATATGAAATTATGGCCCTCTTATCATCTCCTTCGCCAAACACACCCTCAATTGACTAATTGAGCTCAAAGTTTAAAATTTGGATTAAACTTTTCTTTTGTTAACTAATTTTAAAATTGATCCCAATTATTTTGACTTTTTTATTTTAATTCTGTAAATTTTTTATTTTTTTAAAATTGATTCTTTAAAACCTATTGCAGCAGGTTACCAAACATGTAACTGTTACATGTGTAATTATTTTATTATTTCCTTTAATTTCGAAATGCTACTTGAACTTTTTTAATCTTGATAATTTTGATCAGGTTTTTAGTCGGGTCTAAAAATAATTTGTATATTAAAAGACAAAGCAAATCAGGTATTTTACTGAGTTTAAACTGACCGAAAAATCCAAAAAATAAACAAAAATACACAGAAAAGCACTTTTTCTCCCTAAAAAAAATATGCAGAAAAATCTCGACCCAAAATTATTAGGATTAAAAAAATTTAGATGACATTTCAAAGTTAAAGGAAAAAATAAAATAATTACATAGGTGACAACTGTTTGGTAACCTACTACAACAGGTTAAAGGACCAATTTCAAAAGAGACGCACTTGTGTGAGATAATCTCACGGTGAGACAGAACAGAATTTGGGCATTGACGCCTTAACACTTTGGAAGGAAAGAATGTTGATTTATGCTAGGTTGTACCCCGTCTTATCCATGAGACCATCTCATACGAGTCTTTGTCATATCAAAAAATTGGATAACTTATCGAACCAAAATCATAACAAACAATCAATTTCAAAATGAAACAAAATTTTTGTATGAAACAAAATTGAACTTTCCTATTTTTTGTGAAACTTATTTATATAATATAAATACCCTTCCGATTCCTATTTTATCCCCCGTGGCAATATAAGTCATACCCTTCAATATTATGAGTAATATCCTTTATAGTAAAAAAATTGAGCTTTTTTAATATCTTTTATTCACTAACGTGGTAATTTTTCAAGTCTTCCCATATTTTTGTATGAAACATTTTTATTTTATACTTTGCTATCTATTTCCCAGTTTTTTTGCTCCTACGTGTCACTCTTTAATATCCATTATTCAAATTCCTAATCTTCTGATTAATTTGCTTTTTTTTTTTTAATTCCTATGATTTAAATCTCCAGCGGTTTCAATTCCTATTTTTTCTCATTTATTTGCACTTTTTTTTATTTACAAATCAAACTTTCAAATTTAATTTTATCTTAACTGTTAATTTTATCTTAACTGCTTAAAAAGAACCATCTGTCGTTTTTTTCTTAATAGATCTTAATCATCGTTTAATAATTCCGCTTTCTTTCAACGAAGATGATTTACTCTCACCATTAATATGTATTGCTTCTGATTTGTATTGCTTCTGGTTTATATGTATCAACCATTAAATAGTTTTTCATTTCTTTCTCATGTATTTTAAATAGGGTTAATCTTTTCGAAGCAATTCATGGTACGATTACTCTTTTTCTTATTCTAACGTTATCTATTGTATTTTTTTTTTTTTTTTTTAAAAAATTTTTCAAGTTTCCCCAATGATTTCAAATTAATTCGTCCCATTCACTAATACAATTTGGGCTTGACTACCAAAAATGATCTCAGAATATATAAGTCCAAGAATGTCCTTTTGACAATTAATTGAGGCAAATTTTAACCCCATGGGGGACTTGGAAGCGGTTTTCAACCTTCAGACGGATACCTTGGACAAAGGTTTTTAACCAATCAACACTTTTTTTTTTTTTTAAAAATAATCAATTTTTTAAGATTAGTTATAAAGCATAAATTCTAGCGCAATTATTCGCTCCCATGGGGGACCTAACAATGAAATTAATTCCGTATATGTTCTAGAAATTAAATTAATTTTATATCCTAGAATTAAGTTTTTTTTCTTTTTTTAAAAATTCTTTATTTCAATTATCTTATTTATTAATTCAATTACACTTTTATATAATAATAATTTTTTTATATAAATTTAAATTAAATTATATTAAAATTATATTTTTTACTTGTTTTTTTTTAAAAAGTACACTACGATATTTCTTTTAAACTTGTAATATTTTTCCTTCTAAACAAGTAATTTTTTTTTTTATCTTAATAAGTAATTTTTTTTTTAAATAAGTAATACTTTTTCTTCTAAACAAGTAATATATATTTTTCTTTAAATAAATTATACCTTTCTATCTAGGGATCTTCTATGGTCAGAAATGAGTTCGCACTTCCTGATGTTAGGGAATCCTTTGATACCGTTAGATCGTTGATCCAACATATAATATTAATTTTAAATGATTGCAGACTTCTTGTTAAATACAAGAAGTATATGCATCTATCTTAATCGCAGACCGCATCGCCCTATCAATAAATTAAATTAATGTTTATAAAATGACAAAATATCATTTTCATTTCAACAATTAAAAAAAATAAATTGTAAAATTACATATATTGACATTTTATTTTAAATAAAATACTTTTAAATTCAATTAAAATTATAAATATATTATAAAATAAAAATATCCTAATCAACATTATCATTGCCCTAATTTTTTCAATCGTGGAGAAAAAAAAAGGAAGAACGATGATAGAGCAAGAAATTCTACGAAAATAAATTTTACTCAATTCCAAATAGAAGCAAAACATCAGTGTTGAAGAGGGTAACACAATTGAGAAGCAAAACAATTTTCACACAATGATATTTAACACTTTGTTCAAAGATTGGCCCTAAATCCCTGAAGTACTTTTTGTTCTAAGAGTTTGTCCTTTAAACTTTTGATTCCCCGTGCCCTATCTTGTTTTGGCTCCGATGGAATTTTTTTAGCCTCTGTATTTTGTAACGTTTGGGGTGCCTTTTTTTTTTTTTATTAAAATATTTTCATCAATAAAAAATAAAGATGATTGGTATATTTTTTTGGGATGGAAAAGTTGTTGGAGAAAGATTTTAAAACCAATATAATTTTAATGCAGATTTAGAGTTTTTAATGGCGGTTTACAACTTTTCATCATCCTATGGGAAGAAGATGATGATAGGAGGAGAAAAAGGAAGAGAAGTCTAATTATTTCAAGGATATTTTAGTTAATTTACATAAGGCTATTTTAATCTACATTTTATTAGGTTGTGTATCAAAATCTTGGGGGCTTCGTTTAATAATTATTAAAATATCATAATTTTTTTTTTAATGTTAATAAAAGGATTTTTCAGTAATTTTATATGTTTTCTAAAATAAATAAATTATTTTGTCTCATTGCAAAATTGGATTGCTAATGGGCAAGTTTGGGATGACGATGTTAATTTTTTATTGGTTTCTTGACGTTAGGGAGGAGGGAAGTTGTTTACATTATAAAAAGCCATTCTATCTAAAAAAAGCTAGAATACTTTTCTATTTAAACAAGTAATTTTTTTTTTAAACAAGAATATTTTTTTCATCTAAACAAGTAATACTTTTCTTTGCTTTATTTAATGACATTAATTCTATATGTTCTAAAAATTGTTTTTTCTTATAATTTTTTTTAAAAATTCTTTATTTCAATTATCTTATTTATTAATTCAATCACATTTTTATATAATAATTTTTTTTTATAAATTTAAATTAAATTAAATTATATTATATTAAAATTATATTTTCTTTTAAACTTGTAATAATTTTCCTTCTAAACAAGCAATACTTTTCTATCTAAATAAGTAATATTTTTTTTAAACAAGTAATATTTTTTCATCTAAACAAGTAATACTTTTCTTTAAACAAGTTATACCTTTCTATCTAAACAAGTAATACTTTTCTATTTAAACAAGTAATATTACGAACAAATTTTACATAAGAGTTTTTGTTAATCTCATTATATAAGACGAATATTAAAAAGAAATAACACGAGAATTTAAAGAATAAAATATTTGAACTGTACCTAAAAAGAATTTACAAATTAAAATAAAATAATAAAATAAAAAATACAAGCTTTACAAAAAAAAAAAAAAAATTAATTCACTTGGAGAGCGGTTATGAACCATTTGTCTGTTTTTTACTTTTGATAAATTGTTCAAAACCGCTCTCCAAATACCCCTCAAGACAATGGTTATGAATCGTGCCTGCTTTTGATCTTGGACAATGCTTTTTTTTCTTGATTTTTCTTTGTGTATAATTCTTATATATGGTTTAAATCTGATTTATGACTTTTTTATTATATATGTAAACGAAATTTTGTTTTACACATATTATGTTTGTAATCTTTTGTGATTCTAATTTGATAAGTTTAAAGGGCCTCATATCTTGGTGTTGATTTTTTCTCTTTGTTGTGTTTTTACTTTTTAGGAGGGCTTTGTTACGCTCAAGCATGGTTTACGTTATTTTTCTATGGTTTAAATTATTATTTTTTTGGTTGAATTTAAGTACTATCTTCTGAATTGTTTCTCCATTACTCTTCGTGTCCAGCATTAATTGTGTATGGAGTCTTTATTGCACAATGTTGTCATGAAGATGGAGCCGTCATGATAACCTGAATTTTTTTACAAGTGTATTTTAGGAAAATGTTTTTTTTTTTAATTTATTATTTATCTTTTTTTGGAGTTCTCTAAAAATTTTCAACAATGTTAATAATTTACTCTTAGCCGTACGTGAAAAGTCTAAGACTCAGCCCACTAAGAAGAGATATGGTCAAAACAAACCATAATAATAGGAATTATGAGATGATAATGATTTAATCGAATATATTGGTAACACAATAATCTCCAAGAAAAAAAATTATAAATTATTTTTAAATACTTAAATAATTTGGGGAAGATGGTTTTTTTCATCCTAACTTTGTCATTGTTTTTATTTTGGTCATGTTATTTTTAAATTTTAATTTTGATTTTTTTTTATTTTGGTCACACACTTTTAAATTTTTGGTTCTATTAACTTTTAAATTTTAATTTTCGCCACATAATTTATATGAATTAAAATAAAAAAAATGGTATGCAAATTATTAGACGAAAGTCCAAATGAAAAAGTCAATAAGAATAAAACGAAAAAATAGCAACGAAGAAAAAAAAATTCCGAATAATTTACAACTGGGGTGTGAATTAACGAAGCTGTTGTAATTTAATTCAGGCTTCTTTTGTTCTTTTGATTTTTAATGTATGAGTTGATTCATATTGTTCGGACACTAATCATTTATCGTGTCTAAAAAATCATTCTTTATTATGAAAATGAAGCAATTAAAATTTAAAATTATGGAGTTTTTCATGATATTTGCTTCACTTTGTTAGGTTAATGAAGCCCAACAAAAGTATATTACTGTTTGTTTGATTGAATTTTAAAAATTAAGTAAATTTTGATGTATAAATTTAAAATAATTAAAAAAATACTCTCTTCGAGCCATAAAATTTATATTTTGATCCATTTTTTTCTTTTTTACACACCACACCAATCAATAATATATTTAATATTATGTTTTTTAAAATTTGTATCAATCTCGAAATGTGATACTATTTTTTTCTTCAATCACCGCGTAATACGCGAGTTTTACACTAGTACTTGGAGGGGATCAAATTGATTAAGCGTCGGAGGGATTTGGATGATGCGCGGAGGGAAAGGGCGAAAATCTGATTAGGGTTTGAGATGATTAGTGTGTTATTGTTAATGACGGGATTAAGGGTTGTTAAGCAGAGTGGTTTATCGGAAACAGAGCAAAATGCTTCGATTGGAGATAGGTGATTAAGGCGCCTGTGATTAGCGCTAATGAGATGATTAGGAGTATGAAAACGAGGATTATGATGTTGGTTCTTCTGCGGAATGTTGATAGGTTTGCATCTTCTTCGATCAGGCTTTTCTTGAGGTTCCATGATTCCATAAGATGGTCAGTTGACCTGAATTAGGAAGATTTTAATTGTGTGCTGGAACTTGAAAGAAGGAAAATGCATGTGCTTAATAAAGTGAAAGATTCCACCCTTTATTGGGTTCTACGCCCTCTATGAGTCCGTAAGCTCGAGATCTTGAAAAATGTGGATCAAACTTTAGTGTAGAATATCGATCATGTTCGAAAATGCCGCAAGCTAGTGAGCGTTGACCTCCCCTGTCCTCACACTTGGACACTTGAATTGGAGAAGATACTATTGTGTTGACCTCCTCTGTCCTCACACTTGGACACTTGGATTGGAGAAGGTGATATTGTGGTTCCGGTCGAAAAGATGAAAAAAGATTGTCACGCGGTCAGGGACGAATCAAGAAATTTTCTATAGCCGGGGCACAAAAAAAAATTATTTCCTTCCCAACTCTTTCTTCACGCCACTTTTTTTTCTCGTGTTTTAGCGAATGGGTTGTTTATTAGTATTTGAAATGATAAAATGACTTTTGAAAAGAGATATAATAGATTTATCTCTTTAAAAATTACTTTATCATTTTAAATATTAATAAAAAATCGTTCGCTAAAACACGAAAAAAGTAACAATGAACAAAGGAGTTGAGACGGAAGTAAGTATAAAACATGAAAAGTATTATTAAAAAAATAAAAAAAAGTTGAGAAGGAAGTAAATATAAAATATGAAAAAGTATTATAAAGAAAAAAAAATGATAATAATTAGGCTAGGAAGTATTTTTTTTTATGGTTGTTTAGACTACTCAACCACTTGGACACCCCCAAATTGCAAAATACTTCACATAATATACATATATTACTTAAACGATTTTTTTTATGCCCCCCCAACATTATCCGTCTCGGATGCAATACAAAAACATTATTGTATAATAAAATAAAAAAAAAAAAATGCAGTATTGAGCTGTATTGTTTAAAATATATTTGAACAGTAGAACTAGGATATGTAAGATATCATTCGAGTCAGTAGAAAATAGATACTGATTTTAAATTATAATTTCATTGTTACTGTATATTTAGAAAGTGAGATTTGGACAAAAAATCTTCGGAGATTGGAGTTACAAATGATGTTTATATGATCTGTCTGGCTGAATATTTATGTATGGCCTAAGCTGTACAACACATTCATCGATTCACTAGACTTTCGTATTAAAAAAATGGAGATAGAATCACAAATTATCTTGTAAGGTTTATCGTAAATTATGAATAAATGTAACCAAAACATGAAAGCCATTTATTGAATCTCCCAGAATGATAGAGGATTCAAACGAGTGTGATGTGATATCCGTTAACATGATCATAATAAAAATTAACACATATTCCAAATTGAATTTTCCAACTAAGATTATCAAAATTGACAAAGCTAGAAAAATACTAGAGGGAACTTCTGTTTCATAATAATTTACTAATATTTTCTATTACATTACTACATATATATTTATATAATATATATATATATATATATAAAAAAAAATTGGTAAAAATATCATATATCGATAGTTCAAACTCTTTTTGCTCTTTTATTACATATTTTCCCTTGCTACATTAATGTTTATCCCTCCCACTAAATCACGCATAGGTCGTGTGACCCTCATGTGCAACTTTTTTTTAGTAAAGATAAATATATTATACATGTGCAACTTTTTTTTAGTAAAGATAAATATATTATAAAAGGATAAAAAATTTTATCAATGGCAGGACAAAAAAGAGTTTGAAGTATGAATATAGATAAAAAAAATTTATACCTATATATATACATACATATTAAATCAACCTAATTAAATAAATATAAATAATTACGTATATTAATTTTATACTACATTCGTCCTTATTTTGTTTGACCACTTATTGTAGATCTGAATTTTAAGAAAAATGAAAAATATTAGTATCAAATGGTGTAAAATGAGTTTGGTGGAGAGATATGAATGTCAATTCAACTTTGAAAACCGTGTTTTTTATTAGTATTAAGGGTTTGTTTGCAAACTCCACTTACTTTATAGAAGTGATTTTAATTGAATTTTGTAGTAAAATTAGAAGCGGGCAATGTTTGAAAATAAAGAACTTTTGAACAAATAAAAAAAATTTGATTGTGTTTTTAAAAGAATCACTTCTTGTGTTATTTTACAGAATTACCCTTTTCACATTGGATTTTTTATGAAAACCCGGCACACCAACGATGATATCAACGAAACTAAGCACACCAAACAATCTATGTTTTAAAAATCGGAACCGGAAGTTGAGCCGGACGACCCCCAAAAAAGGCTGGACCGGGGTTGGATCGGATTGAGCCGGTGTGATGTCATAATAAATATTATGTATATATATAATATGCATGAATTTTTAAAAAAATTAAAATATAGAGTATGATAAGTGAATATAAAACATCTAAATTAACTTCAAATTTAAATTTTTAAACATAATAAAAATGCCCACTAATGTAAATTAAAAAAAAATGTAAAAACCTCCCTTGGCTAAATAAAAAGCTTAAATGCAAAAACCTTAAATCTTGAAATGCTAAATAAAAAAATCCCATTCCACACACCTTGATATAAAACGCCTCTTTTCTTCCCCTCAATCTAAAAGTGTTAAAAATCCCAGCTTTAATCAACTCATGTCACTCTAGTCAAAAATTAATATAGTAAAACAGCACAAAAGGGACACCTTACAACATTCACAATAAAAAAGTCAGTTGCTCACCGTGCCTAAAACAGGGGAATTAAATACAGCTAATATTCATGCCTAAAACTTTTAGTCAGAATAGAGACAGGACACACAGGAGTGGATGGAGACAGAAGTGGCGGAAGAGCGCGGGCGGCGACGAGCCAGCGGCGGACGGCGGGCGAACCTATGTGTTTCGATCGATCTCCTCCTCAACCTCAAGTTAAAATCGCCATAGAAGCGGGCCAACCGGCTGTGTTGTTTCTAATTAGGGTTTTCCAGCCTTTTTCGATTTCCCTTCATTTTTAGTAAATAAACCTTTTTTTTTTGTTTTTTTTTTTTGGTGAAAACGACAGTTCACCGGTTCATCGATTTTCACCCGATTTTTCCAGTTTTTGGGGACCGGTTTAATAACGGTTCTCTACACTTCTATTGAGCCGCTAAAGGGCGGTTCTCCTGTACGACCGGTTTGATCGGCCGATCGAACCCGAATTTTAAAACATAGCCAACAATGATATCAACGATTTTCTGTGATCACCATGTTCATCAAGTAGGAAAAAATACAGAAAAATCATCTTGTTCAGAAGGGTGCGTGAAAAGAAAAATTTAAAAATTTGGAGGAAAAAAAAAACTAAGCACGCTTTGTAATAATATTTTTCGACTCTAATCTTCATCAGATCTCGATGCAGTTCTAAATTCACCAAAACCTCTCAATTGTGCCTTTTATATTTAATAATCTTTTCTCAAAGTATTCTTCAGAGTTCAGAATGGACTTGGGTTTCCTTCAAGTTTTGTCTTTTGTGAGGATAAATTTATAAAGAAAAATCCTTAATTAATTATTAAAACACTGAAAGCGCTTTTTTTACCGTCAGAAGTTGTGGCCTATGTGCATTGGAGAATCAGATTTTAAGTTATTAAAATATCACTTGCAAACACTTTGTAAGTGTTTTTAAGTTCTAAAGTGAGGTTGCAAACACACAATAAATGAGTGGTGTAAAGTGAATTTAGTGTATGTAGATTAAAATGGTATGTAGTGTAAATAAGTGTTTTTTGTAAAAAAATTATTTTATTTCTCTTTTAAAAAATAATCAATCTAAATTAAAATATCTATTTACGAAAAGTGATCCATTTGAATCACGAGGATGAAGTAATACAAAAAGGTTACTCACTCACTATCTTGTAACTTGAAATTTAAATTGAGAGAAGAAGAGAAATAGGCTGCCAAAACAAAATCTATAGTGTAATATCAACCGAATTCTGGAATTAATCGGGAAAAAATAACCAAAATTGTACATCAACGAATCTTAAATAGCGCGCTGAACATACAAATCATAAACGCCACTTGTATCCCACACATAACAATCGCAAACACAGAATCATAAATCCTACTTACTTCATAAGAAGCACTCATTACAACACCTGTGTTCCAATTACGCAAAACAAGCTCGTACCGGAACAGAAAATCCCGTCCCCGGTCCAGGTACACCTCCACCTCATCCAGCTTCTCCGCCGCCGCAGCACCACCGCCAGCCGCCAAATCATCAACACACGCCTTCACATCATCGCGCGCCGCAACCACCCTCTTCCGAATCACTTCCCTCTGGTCGTCACTCAGCGCCGACACGAACGGGTTGACCCGCAGTTCCGCCACGGGGGAGCCGAGTTGACTCAGCGCGTGACGCAACGCGCGGGGAGCAGTTGTGGAATTCGGACACGGTTGATGAATTGTCGACGATGTTTTGAATCTCGAAAACGGAGACCTGAAGGGCGACGGTGAGAATTTGATCGGGATCCAAGATTACTGTACCGTTGACTATGGGATTGAGGGCTTTGACGCAGGCGGTTGGGGAATCGGAGACGGAGCAGAATGATTGTATCGGAGATTTTAGGAGTTGGATGTGAGAACGAGTGTCACTGTTGTGCAGGAATAGTAGAGCGGATATGATTAGCGTTGATGAGATGATGGTTATGAGTGCGAAGGCGAAGACTATGATCTTGTTTCTTCTTGGGAAAAGTTCCATTTTTGCGTCGTCTTCGACGATGCTTTTCTTCTGGTTCAGCGGCTCCATCAGAGACTGCGACTCCATGAGATCAGATTGAGTTGGATTGAACCACAAAGATTTTTAGCTCTGCTCCACTCCAAATGTATAATATTAGTTCCAACAACTTAGCTACCAAAGTGTCACGGTTATATAGTCTTTAGAAAAGAAAAGTATACAATCTATTGCGTTATTTGAATGACGTTATTTTATAGGGACAAATTCTTTTTTTGAGAGAGAGTGTTAAATAAATATCGCACACTAACCTTACGCAATCCAAGCTAAAAGGGGAAAAAATTAAAAAACTCGCGGGTCACTCGACCCGGGTCATCCGGCAAAAATTCGTGGCTCGCCTATGGACCCGGGTCGCCAAAAAAAAAAACGGGCCAAGGGAAAAGGGTAAAACGCGTCTCATGGGTCAAAACACAAAAATCAAAATCAAGGTCATTTCAAACCGCCGCAATTAACAATCAGAAAATCACATCGCGGATCGAAAAAAATACACATCGCGAAGAAGAAATCAAGAAGAAAAGCACCATCATAAGAATGGAAAACTCAGAAAACATGGGAGATTCTGGAATTTTTATAGTAACACGAAGCAAAATCAAGTAATTCATCGGTACCAGGTAAAAAATGCATACATACTTCGCAAAAATGTTACTTTAGAACATAAACAATTTGTGAAAAAAAAGCGATTAGGAAAACATGTGTGATTATTACTGAATTGTTACTGTATATAACAAAACTTTGTTAGCTCATGAACTTTTAATTGTTGCTGCATATACAGAAATTGTGTTACTGTATATACAAAAACTGTGTTACTGTATATACAAAAATTGTGTTACTTCATTAGATTGCGTTTATTGCTTGTTACTACCCATAGTTAATTTTCTACTGTATACTAATATAAATGTTACTACATAAAAAATAAAAACAGTCAATGCGCCCATTATACGACTGGAAGCAGAATCATCAGATTTAGAGTACACAACTGAAGAAATAAACACTGATTTTGATGAATACAGTGGTTCATTAATTGGAATTAAGAGAGGGACAAGAACTTTGATGTATGACCTATCACCGTAAACATGTACAATGTGTTAGCCGGATTTAGTGTTCGAAAATCAACAGGAATTTTATCTAAAGATGGCAACAGGGTATTGACATCAAAACTGTTTGTATGTTCTTGTACTGGTGAAAAGAGATCAAGAAATGAAGAGCAAATTACAACTTTCAAGAGAAAAAGGTGTGAAATTACTAGAATCAATTGCATGCTCAAAAACGAGAGTAAGACTAATCAAGATGGATGTATGAGGTGGTAAAACACCCACAGAACAACACAATCATCCATTGACAAAGAGAGAATGAAATCATTCGCACCGCCCGAAAGAGCAATCAAAAAGAGGAAAAAGCAATTGCTATCACAGAAATGACATCATCCGGATTAAGACCATCTCGATTCA
Organism: Stenogyne calaminthoides; assembly: GCA_037126765.1. Classification (NCBI taxonomy): domain Eukaryota; kingdom Viridiplantae; phylum Streptophyta; class Magnoliopsida; order Lamiales; family Lamiaceae; genus Stenogyne; species Stenogyne calaminthoides. The sequence goes on from JBBCBC010000015.1 coordinate 23,903,095, forward strand.
TAAAGATATCTATCATTGAGTGTAGGGGGTGAGGATCAAATAGACACAAATGAAAAGACCACCAAAACTTTGTACACCGCATAAAAGATGAAGAACATAGAAGGAGGAGATGCAAAAAACTTTCATGGAACTAATACAAAACCAAGAGGATGAGGAAAAATCAGTTCTTTTACACAGTGTTATAGATTTTTTCTTAAAAAGCCTATTTTACTATATGTTATTTATATGAAAATTTGTATTATTATAGGGGTTCAAATGAATGATGAAGGAAGGATGAAAAATATTATTTGGAGAGATTCAATGATGAAGGAGGATTTTGATTTATTTGGTGATGTGATGGTCTTTGATACAACATACAAAACAAATAGATAATCCCGATCATAATGCACCATTTGTTGGGGTAAACCATCATTGAAGAACACAATGTTTGGTTGTCGTTCTTATCCGGACGAGAAAATGTAAACTTTTGAGTGGCTATTTTACGTTGTTCGTAAAATCAATGCGGAAAAAGGACCAACAACAATAATCAATGATCGGGATCAAGCCATTTCAAATGCAATAGAAAAGGTTATAAAAAATAAATGTCCACTACAAAGATGTGTGTTATCAGATTAACCAATATAGTGATACTATATATTTATAATTGTGTTAGTATATTATGCATCTTTTTCGGTGTTCCCGAAACAAGACACATGCTCGTGTATGGCACCGCAATGTAAATCGTCAGAAATATACACACTTTCTCTATACAAAAAGATTGAACGAGAGTTTAAAAAAGCATTTCATGCACTTCAATGATTGAAAAGGTTATGGACAAACAATGGTGTATGGTGTAACAAGAAATGATGAATTACACAATGTCACTTATGATTTTACCATGAAATATGTAGAATGCACCGCAAAAAAGTTTGAAGTATGTGGACATCAGTCACTATCATTATATATGTACTACACATAAATTTCAGAAACAAAATACCAAAGACTGTACATAAGGAGAAGATGGACTAAATCTGCAAAGTTGGAAGTTTGGAATGTAAACAAGGGGCACAAAAAGGAAGCCGAAGGTGATAATTGATTCCGTGTGGGCCACGAGATGGTAACAAAGAGTTATAACCTCATTATAGAAAGTGAAAGGAAGCCTAAGCAAGGAAGATATTAGAGGAAGGGTACAATAGGGGATTATCTGCCTATATATGCCTTACCATCAAGAAAAAGTCCAGAGGTTTCGATTGATTCTACACGAGGGACAAATATACTTAGACCCTAAACGACAAAAAAAAAAGGGGAGATGTCAAAGGATAAAAGTCCATTTCAAAAAAGAACAAGAAGAAGAAGAAGAAGAAGAAAAGAATTGTAAGCGAAAAATGGATCAAAGATAAAAAAACAATGAATTTGGATCAAGAACATCAAACCCTCATTTATTCCGATATATTCTTATAGTAAAACCGTATGACTTCATTAAAAATTCTATAGTTTATTCATGTTCCGACACAATGTGTTACCACATGTTTGCATTTTGTGTTAATTTATATGTGGTTACGATTATGTTACTACATCATATATGTGTGTGTTACCACTTGTTGAAAAGTGTGTTATTGTATGACTTCATTAAAATTCTATAGTTTATTCATGTCTGGATACAATGTGTTACCACATGTTTGCATTTTGTGTTAATTTACATGTGGTTATCAGTGTGTTACTGCATCATATATGTGTGTGTTACCACTTGTTGAAAAGTGTGTTCTTTGTATGACTTCATTAAAATTCTATAGTTTATTCATGTCTGGATACAATGTGTTACCACATGTTTGCATTTTATGTTAATTTACATGTGGTTATCAGTGTGTTACTGCATCATATATGTGTGTGTTACCACTTGTTGAAAAGTTTGTTACTGTATGGCTTCATTAAAATTCTATAGTTTATTCATGTATGGAAAGTGTATTAAGAATGTGTTACCACATGTTTGCATTTTTATTTCTTGTCAGACATATAGTTAGAATCATATCCTATTCATGTGTTACATATCATTTACATATATGTTATGACATATTTAATATGTGTGTTACTATAATAGAACAAAAACCACAGAAAACATAAAAACGATAATTACCTAAAGGATTTGTTACTGCACCAGAATCTTCATTACAAATTATATGTTACTTGTAAACAAGTTTGTTCCCGGTGAGACAGTTTAAACATATGTTACTATATCACTATAAGAATGTTACTATACTCCAGAAAGAGAATTAAAAATTAAACCTATATACACATTGCGGTGTATATAGTTCTGTTGTTAAATGATAACATTTCACCTGGCAAAGATAAAAAAAAAAAAAAAAAAGTTATAACATCACTTATAAAAACAGAAAAACCACAAACAAAAACATATATAACAAAAAGACATGATCTGTTTTTTAAACAAGGAATCGGCCTTGTTAGCTACCAACATCCCCCAACCCAAAATACTATCATCAACAAAAGAGATTTGTTAGCCTAAACCATTAACAACAACCTAAAATAAACAACAAAACAACCCTAAAAAAATGATCAGTTTTTGTCAGAAAAACCAATTCCACCCATCCTAACCACCAAAATATATCAGTCTAAAAACAAAACAAAAACATATAAGCCAAAAAAGCCGAGGAAACCATCAGTCTGTTACAAAAACACTACTTCTTCAAAGGGCCTCGCACAAGATTCTTAGTGTTAAGGTCCCTGTAGACAATCTATTGTAAGGACATAATACTCGTTGATATTAGGTTTGATTTAATATTATAGTTCATTTAATATTAATGTATGGCAATACACTTGTTTGAATATTATGTTTGATTGTTTGCATTTATCCATACAAGTGTTCCCATGAGTCATTGCTATCATTGAGGTTATGAGAACTCAAATGACTTAAGCATAATTCTCAAATAGCCCCGATCAAGGATCATCAAGAATGAGATATTGATGATGCAATGGAGATTGGTGTGCGATCCGCGATCATACTCTTAGTGGAGTGTAGTAAGATCTCACTTTTACTACGAGATACTAGTATCTCATGATGGATCTTAAATACCTTTAGGGTATTGGTATACCCATCCGAGAAAACCGCTTTGATGTATTTTCACAATATATGTCTCACGGGTGTCTCGGTTAGTGGGAGCGATGCAATACTCCATCGACTTGAGGTCAATACGCACGATATGTATGGGATGATGAACTTTGACCATGACCGACGCGCTGCACCTCGCCTGGCGGGGGTAGATATGACTTGATTGGGTTCATCACGGGTCGCATGTGTTTGTTAGTTGAGCCAAGAATAGGATTCATTCCTCAAAGTGGATTTAGAGAGAATACTCATTTTTCTCGCGCCATAATTGGATCAAAGTCATCGGCCGATGCACGCCAACTTGTACTTTTGTGGGCTAAGTGTGACATACATGATCAATTAGTGATTAGAGATAAATTGATTAAGTTATTTGAATAGACACTTCATCATGTTCAAGACTTAATCGAATGTTTTCGCGAATGAAAAGAGGAAATCGTAATAAATTTCATGTTTCAATTACTGTAGTTGCAAGTTTCTCGCAACGCACTTCATATATTGAGAATGTCCGATTTATTGTCTAGGGTTCAATTAAGACCGTTAGTTTGACTAATCGCTCGATATATGAGGGGCCCAACAAGTAGTTCCCTTTACGATTATAGTTGGTTGATTAAATGTTAAATCGATTTAATATTTAATTTATGGAGAATTAATTAATAATAGATTAATTTGAAATTAATTATTATTAATGTTTAATTAAATTAGATTTAATTAAATAGAATTCCCAATAATAATATTTGAATATTATTATAGATTTAATATATATGTAATCAAATCATGCAGAGATTTGATATACATGAGAATTAAATCCGTAGAGATTTTTATATAGGAAATAAATCGTAGATATTTATTTAAATAAAGATTAGGATTTTATTTCCAAATCAGGTTATCTTAATATTTTAAGTGGGCCTCCCTATATATATATAGTCTTTAATTCACAAATAACATTAATTCATTATTC